>JBBGZY010001233.1:0-2400000 GCA_037952925.1 Lithobates clamitans | reverse complement strand
CGGGTGCTGCTGCCACCATTGCCGGTAAGGGAACCTGGCAGTGAAGCATTGCGGCTTCACGGCCGGGTCCCTACTGCGCATGCGTGAACTGCGCTGCACTTTCTTACCGGCCTAGCAGAGGGGGAAGGAGGAGTGAGCCAGACTTCTGACATACCTCTCTGCGGCGATTCTGGCAGAAGTGGGAACAGGGTGGAGGGGGGAGGAGACAGATGAGCAGGGGTTCCACTTTTAGGTGGAACTCCACTTTAATACACACTTTAAATACACATATGTAAACTTCTTCTTTTCTGTCAAAACATTCTTATGTTCAGCCAATCTTGTGATTTACGTGTACATCGGCACAACTAGGAAATTTGTGTATTTCCTGGTTAATTTTTAAAGCTGTTGCCCTGGGCAATTAATCAGAGGTGGAATGATGCTGTTTCAGTTTTGTAATAATTGAATATTTCCAGTTTCAATTAATTCAAATAGAAAGTCATTTTCATAAACAATACGTGGAGGCACAAAGAAACTGGAAACATATGCAAGTACACACCATAGCATAATATGCATAGGCAAAATCCAGGTGATACTATAGCAATTGAGGAAGGGGTAACGGAGAACAATTTCCAGCTAACTTTGGGGCTCCATTGAAGAAGTATTTGAATCGCTTTTGGGAGTCACAAGATTAGAAGAAGAATTTTAAATTTTTTAGTTGGTAAAATATCTATGTATTTAATCTGTTAATCCACTAGCAGGACTGTTAAGAAGAGCACATGTTCCGCAATGAATCATATTCATGTGAACCATTTAAAAGATACTTCTCTCAGATGCAAGGTATTAAGGTACAAATTAGAGCATGTTTACATAACTTCAAGTTCGTAGGAGGGAAAACTGTGGACTTTTTTTTTAAACATATGGCACTTTGCAAAATGAATCTTCTACTGCTTAATATTTACATAACCCATTAATCTAGAGTCTTCTATCTTTAATCTTGTCTAAAATTGTGCTCCAAGAAATTGATCCTGGCCTAATTACATAGACTGGCAAGAGCTAGGATAATAATTTATGCTTTATCTGTAATCCAAGCACAGACTCCAAACACGGGCCCCTGGAAAACAAGAATGATGGGGGATGCTTTCTGTGTTATTTATACTGGAAAATTATTGATGACATGGGGCATGCACTAACTCAGATATTTTTGAATAGCTGAGCCAAGATACAGAATTTGACCTGTCAAAAGGATCTATAGTCCTGTTCTGACCATACTCCGGCTAGCTAAAGCTTTTGCAGATACTTTCCCATACAGCCAAGTTTCCATCCACTACTTTCCATTGCTGAACTGAAGTTTGTCAAGTTGGGCCACCCATGATTTGATTTGCAGAGATCAGTGCAAACACATGTATGGCTTTTCTATTATTTTTTTGTGCTGTTATTAGCAAATGTATTGCATGATACCCGTATTTATCGGCGTATAACACGTGTCAGTGTATAACACGCACCCCAAGTTTAGGAGGGAATTTTAAGGAGAAAAACTTTTAGGAGGGAAGTTTAAGGAAAAAAAACTTAAAAAAAAAACAAAAAAAACATTAAAATGCCCATCAATGCAGCCTTATCGTGTCCATCTGCAGCCTTGCCCAGTGTCCATTGCAGCCTTGTCAGTGCAGCTTTACCCCAGTGCAGAATTGTCAGTGCAGCTTTACCCCAGTGCAGCCTTGTCAGTGCAGCCATGTCAGTGCAGCTTTGCTCCAGTGGTCAGTGCAGCCTTGCCCCCAGTGTCCATTACATGCTTGGACAGATCGCTTGAAAGATCGCCGCCAACATACACATAGCATGTAGTTTTAAATATGGCGGCGTTCGGAGGGACTCGGCGGAGCTGAACGAGCGCCGCCGAGATACATATAGTCGAGTGTACTCGGCTCTTTCCGGCGCCGCTCACAGTCACGCCCAGTCCCGCCCTATGATGGACATAACACGGGTCCAATGGCGGGACTGGGCGTGACTGTGAGCGGCGCCGGAAAGAGCCGAGTACACTCGACTATGTGTATCTCGGCGGCGCTCGTTCAGCTCCGCCGAGTCCCTCTGAACTCCGCGTTACCATATTTAAAACTACACGCTATGTGAATGTCGGCGGCGATCGCTCCGATAGATCACAGATAGTGGGGATCGGCGTATAACACGCACCCACGATTTTCCTCTGATTTTAAGGGGAAAAAAGTGCGTGTTATACGCCGATAAATACGGTATTTGTTTTGTTATAGAAGAAAGGAAGGGCATGATCATGTTAAGCGGTTATCTTTAATGAGTCGAGCAGTTTTTTGCTTTTTTTTTATCATTTTCTCTAAATTTATTCAGCTTTTCACAGAAATAACATACAGGAATAACCTCTGCTCCAACTGCATTTACAGTGTTTGTAAGTGCTCATACAGTGAAAAAGTATTTGCCCCTTCCTGATTTTTTATTTTTTTGCATATTTGTCACACTTAAATGATTCAGATCATCAAACAAATTTTAATATTACACAAAGATAACTCGAGTAAATACATTTATTAAGAGAAAAAGCTGTCCAAACCTGCCTGGTCCAATGTAAAAAAGTAATTGCCCCTAAACCTAATAACTGGTTGTGCCACCCTTGGTAGTAACAACTGCAATCAAGCGTTTGCAATAACTGGCAATGAGCCTTTCACATTGCTTTGGAGGTATTTTGGCCCACTTTTCTTTGCAGAATTGTTTTAATTTAGCCACTTTGGAAGGTTTTCGAGCATGATTTGCCTGTTCAACCACTCGCCGACCGCCCATAGCCGAAAAACGTCTGCATGCAGGGTGGTCGGATAACTCTGGGAGGGCATACTATAACGTCCTCCCAGAATCGCACCCCCTGGGGCGAGCACCAGGGAGTATCCCTGACTGCCGGATCCAGGGGACCTAGCGCATCACGGTATAGGGTCGATGGCAGCGCCCCTTTACCATGTGATCGCTCCGTCAAATGATGGAGCGATCAGTTGTAATCAAGCCTGCGCATGCCCGGTTCATCTCTCCCCTCTCTGTACCAATCAATACAGTTGTAGAGGAGAGGGGAGAGATCGGCTGCAGCAGCACTGTGGGCTGGATCTGTAGTGCCCACAGCGCTGCTCTGTGCCTACTCCTGCCTCATCCATTCATACAATTACTGAAGTTCCGCTTTAAGTCCAGACTTTGACTAGGCCACTCCAAAACTTCATTTTTTATTTTTAGCCATTTAGAGGTGGACTTGCTGGTGTGTTTAAGATCATTGTCCTGCTGCATAAACAAAGTGCGCTTTAGCTTGAGGTAAAAAACTGATGGCTGGACATTCTCCTTAATTTTCTGGTAGAACGCAGAATTCATAGGGTACAGCAGCCCCAAACCGTCACACTACCACCATGTTTGACTGTTCTTTTTATGAAATGCTATTTCTCTTCAGTCCCCAGAATATTTTCTCTTGGGGATAATCAAGATGTTTTGTGGCCATATGAGACGAGCCTTTGTTTTCTTTTTGGTCAGCAGCGGCTTTCGTCCTGGAACTCTCCCATGGATGCCATTTTTTCCAAGCATCTTTCTTATTGTTGAATAATGAACTTACCTCAACTGAGGCCTGCAGTTCTTTTAGCTGTTCTGGGTTGCTTTATGACCTCCTGGATGAGACCTTGTCATGATTTTGGAGTAATTTTGGTAAGCTGGCCACTCCTGGGAAGGTTCACCACTGTTCCAAGTTCTCTCAATTTGTTTATAATGTCTTTCACTGTGGTTCACTGGAGTCTCAAAGCCTAAGAAATGGCTTTGTAACCCTATCCAGATTGATACACGTCAATCGCTTTGTTTCTCATTTCTTCTTGAATTCCTTTGCACAGTGGCATGATGTGTTGCTTTTTATGTTAGGACTGGGTGTGGCGAGTGGAAATTAACTCAGGTTTCCCAAAAATGTGGTTAATCACAGTTCAGTAATGATGTAGCGGAATGGGGGGGGGGGGGCGCAGCGGCGGATATGTGCAATTCTGTATGGTTATCTTTGTGTAACATTAAAATTTGTCCAATGACCTGAATCATTTTAAGCCTTATAAATATGCAGAAAAAAAAGGGGGGCAAATACATTCTCACAGCACTTTATGTTGAATTTACTTTGAATATTACATGTTTCAAATAGGACTTGAATAAGAAACCAGCCCGATTTGTGCCAGATATACCGTATCAGTGAGATGTCAGGGAAGAGAACATTATTATTTCTGAAAATGTAAAAGATGTGTAAAATGTTGCCTGTAGTCGGCATGGTGCCTCGTAAGAGGACACGTTTTCCCATCTCATGCATTAAGATAAATCATTTTCTTATCGGTTACTTGGTGAGTCTGGCTCAGCAGGCTCTCTCATATACATAGTCGTCGCCCCCCCCCCCCCCCCAGTTGCCCACTGACGCGTTTCTGAGCTTTAGTTCCCCAAGTAATGGAGAGAGAATATTTACCTCACAAGGTTCTACTGCACTGATTAAAAAAAAAATGTACTTTCATACAGCTAGCCATTTGAGATCTATTAAACCGAGTCCAGTCGGTGACAGCTGTGAAATATTACTTACTCTTCCATTGCGGTCATTGTATTTTTACCAGTCTCCAAGCTTTTAATTCTTGTTTCTTGTTTTTAGATTACACAGGTTTAACGTGGACGGTGGAATGTCCCTAGGAAGTTAGTGAACCATATAAATGTATTGATTTGTTTGTAGCTGCTCCAGCGATCGGAATTTGCAGACTCGTGGGAGCGATCAGGGAGATTTGCAGAACAATGGCAGATTGTATGTTAGGGCAGGGGTGCTGAGAGGGGCGTCATTGGCCCCTAGGGCAGGCAATCTTTCTGTACCCCCTGCATTGTTTGAAAATTGGTGTTAAATGTTGCAGGGTCATACATGTCAAAATCCAGTAAACTGCCATCTAAGCCAGTTATTGTGAATGCATTAACTATTACACATTTAACATTATATATACTGAGGGAAAAAATATTTATACATGTCTGTCTATATTGAGACTATGGTTTGCCTGGTGTGATACTTGTGAATTGCCTCTTCATGTGTCAGGATGGTGCCCATGTAGCCAGGCAAACATAATGATTCTGGAAGCACTAAGGAGGAGACAACAGCAGCAAGGTGGACCGATGCTAGAAAACTAACAAAGTTGTTTCTAGTTTTGCAGCAAGTGGTCTTTGGCATCTTTTAGTAGCTTTAAGCAAAACTACTACTACTACTGTTTTTTCTGAAAATGTTTATTGAAGTATTATTTTGTTATACTGTATATTTACAGTAATGCATTTGGGAGTCAGTGCCTAAATCAGCAGGTTTAGACAGACGGCCTTTAAAAGGACTTTACATGAGCATGTAGTTCAAAGCAGTGCTGCAGATTTTCTCTTTTATCCAAATTTCTAAATGAGAGCTTTTGAATAGAACATTGCTCTCTCTCCTTGGACAAGGAGACCCTGGATTCCTTTGGTCACATACCTTAAGAGTTCAGTTTTATATAAACAATCTCTTTGCTGTGGTGTTCAGTGATGTCAGCTCTCAGGCCTAAAGATAGGGCAGTTAAGGCAACTTATTACATTGCTTAAAAAGAGAATATGCTGCCTGATACATGGGGACTTTCTAATTGAAGCCACGGGTTCCACGAATGGGTAGCATCTACATCTGGTCCTGGTTGTAATCTGTAATTTTTTTTTTTTGTTATATTACTGGAAGACTGCAGCTGTCAGTGCACACATATTCTTCTTATAGGATGTGCTTATTTCCTGATAATACGTTTGCAATTTTTGACATGGCTTCCTATTTCAGAAGTTTGAAAAGCATTTCTGCATATGCAAACAGTATGCATTTTTACAATATTCAGTATTAATTTTGCAAGATATTAAAGAAATCAGGGGTTTAGCCTAGAAAGGAAAAAAGTAGGGGTTGTGATATAGGGTAATCTCATCTTTAGTGCATTCACAGAGATCACTGAATGTTAAAGCGGTTCCAAACCCAAAATCAAAATGTTATTATATTGCATCTTACCAATCGTTCGATGTGGTGGCTGCATCGGTTTTCTTTTCTTTGGCTTTTTCCCTCTGTTTTCACCCCCTGAACATCAATATAACACACCTCCTGTATTAGTGAGACAACTCCTGGGGCTGGTCCGTAACAGCCTGGGCTCAGGGGAAGTGGGTTCAGTTCAGAAGACTAGCTGCAGCCAGTGGAGTAGAAAAAAAAAGTACTGCTAGGAACTAGAGCTGCACGATTAATCGTGAAGAATAGTTATCGCAACGTGATTTTTTTTTTTCCCCCCTTGCGATCTTGAAAAAAGTATTTCCCGATTATTTCTATGCCGAGAATTCTCTCTGCTCTGCTAAAGCCGACAGCCATCAAAAGAAAGGGGAAAAAAATGGGCAGTCTGCTAAGAATCACAACATTCTTTAGCAGTGGAACTTAAGTAGCAACATTGTAAAAATGTGTCCTTTAGATCAAAGGAATATACTTTAGTGTGAAAATGAGGCAAGTTTAACCACTTAAACACTAATAAACCTTTTTCTGACATTTGTTGGTTTCAAGTTAAAATCATATTTTTTTTTTTTCGCTAGAAAATTACTTAGAACCCCAAACATTTTATATATATATATATATATATATATATATATATATATATATATATATATATATATTTAGTAGAGACCCTAGAGAATAAAATGCAATTTCTTTGGGAAAAAAATTACACTTTATTGAATTAAAAAAAAAAAAATTAACCAGTAAAGTTAGCCCATTTTTCTTGTATAATATGAGAGAATTGTGATCTTCTTCTTCTAAGCAAAAAAATTGTGATTCTCATGTTGGCCAGAATCGTGCAGCTCTACTAGGAACTTCTCTGGGTTGCAAGTGAGTATTGCAGCAAAAGTTGCTTTTTTTTTATATTAACAAAACATGTTACACTTGCATGCAAAAAAAGTTTGCCTTTACATCCACTTTAATTATTAAAAAGTTTGCCTTTACAACCACTTTAATTATGCTGGGTTGCATATTTTCATTGAAATCTGAAGTATAGTAGAACTGTGACCAAGCTATGAACCTTAAAATATTTAGTGTTTATCCGGTTCTTAACACACAGAAAATGAGCTATAAAACACACCCTCACTGATCTCTAGCTGCAGGCACTGTGGAGCAATTTATCCTCAAAGCTCACAGTAGAGGTACTTTCAATACAGCAGCTCAGCTTTTTGCAATCGCTATTTAGTCGAGACTTTGCAGACTCTCAGCCTTAAGCCTCGTACACACGGTTTGATTGTTGGATGACCAAGCGTATGTTTTTTGTCAAAAGATTTTCAGATTGTACAAAACATATGCCTTTTAAAATAAGTTTGGCATAACTACATGCAAAGCAGGTTCATTCTTATCCCATCAAAGAAGATGAGAATGTTGACGTTTCATCAATTGCTGCGTCACAAATGTTCATTCTAGATTACGAACGGTAGTTTACAAGACCAAACTCTGCCCAGTCGTTCCTTGATTCCGAGCATGCGTGTTTGTTCTTTTGACTTTTTTGCAACGGATTTCTGTACTGACCTTCCGAAAATCAGATGTCGAGTTCACATGAGACAAAAATTTTATAGCCTGCACATTCAGCTTTTGTCTGATGTAAAAGTCAAATCGCATGTTGAATGCACCGTACTAACAATCCGAAAATCCGCAAACAGCTCATCTTCAGACTTTTCGCTTCTGATTTTCGTACCATGTTTACAAGACCTTAGAGTCTGTAAAGATAGACCTGGTACACAGGAAGAGGGGAGTGCTGAGACCAGACTTGAATGACTTTGCTTTTGAATTTTGACGTCAATTTACTTCACAGTGCCTGTAACAGCAATGAGAATTTGTTGTAAAGCTCATTTACTGCTTGTTAAGAATATGTAAATGTCTGAATGCGCAATTTTTATTAAATCAAATACAGTAGACAATTTAATACTTTTGTGTAGTGCAGCTTTTTATTTTATCCTTATTTACAGTATATTGAAAGACAATGTCTTTTATTTTTACTTGTTCCTACAGCCTAATCAGATAATTCAGTTGCAAATTTGACCTGCTGACAACAAGTTTTACGCACTTGGCCTGCATCGTCCTGGCAGTGTGTTTTCAGCCAGCTCTCTTCCTGCAAATTCCACTTTTAGCTACCATTGGGGGTTGATGTTTGAATGCAAAAAACAACTTTGGATAATTAATAAACTAAGCGCTTTTAAAATTTCTCATAATGTAGGAAATATATAGATAATAACATACAACAATATTTCAACACTCTCCAAATGCAAGACATGCTATGTATTTGTATTCTTGAGTAGTTTTGTTTTATACATTTGATGTACTGGGCTGAAAGTAATACGTTCTGATAAAATAAGGTCCTTGCAATCATTTGCCCATTGTGTGGTTCCTCATCTCTGAGTTCTACACTTTTAAAGGCTTTTTGCTATCAGCAGAAAATCCAGCTTCCTACACCTGTGTATTTAAAGAGCTTAAATGAGAGCCCTTTCCCCTTGCACAAAAGCTAATAAATACCTCTCAAATGTCAATGATTTCCTGGCCATTGTATAGTAGGATTGATTCTGAAGAGTTGTGCTGGAGGTTAAGTGACACATGAATTCCACTCTCTCTCTAATGAACATTTAATTTCCATGTCTGTGAAGCATTCTTAATTATACTTGAATATATCAGATTGCATTTGGAAATGACTTGGACTGTAGCTAATGAAGATGAAGACAACAAAAAACAGGGACAGAATAGTTAAGAATATCTCAGTCTTGGTGGTTAAAAATTGAAAGTATCATACGTTTGTTAGTAACATACATTATGTAGAGGTTTCAAGTAGGATTGTACCTTTTTAATGCCATCCAGGCTTGACATTTTTATCTGGAGTCAATGTTGGAATTTAGGGTGTTACTTTCACAGGCTCCTTTTCCTCCCATGTGACAATAATGAAACTTAATGATTGGCTGGCTGCTCAGGCACCCAGCACTGTACCGTCAAGGTGGTGGGAGAGTCGTGACCTAGAGCTTACACAGGGCATCTTCTTTGTCTTCCAGTGGAAGAACGAACTATGGTGGGAGTGAAAGGAAGGTGATTATGTTGACGTTAACATTTCAGGTTACTGGCTGAACTGCAGGGAATTCAATACTACTTTGCTGGAAAAGATGAAACATATACCTAAAGTGCACCTGTAAAATTAGACATTTTGAAGCTGCCATTGCTAAATTGTTCTTAAAGGTGCAAGCTTTTTAGACTTCATTGTATGCATGCTTGCTCTAACTCTATGACTTTACAGCCAGTGAAGCTGAGGCCAATACATCCTTGCAGTTTTTTTTAGTAAACCTGTCACAGACCATTATACCAAACAAGAGAAAATGGGTAATAAGCCAGAAAAAATCTTTCTACAATGCAGCTCCACATGTGGCAATACAAGTTTGATGGCCCTCCAGGGTGCAGCGCTTTTCCTATTATGGTTTTGCCTCACCATTAGGAGAGAGGATTGTGGCAGTTCAATAATACAAAGTATCCTGTTTTTATTCAGAAAGAAACAGATAATAGAGACCTTTAGGTGATGTTTACTGAACCCTTGTCTTGTGGGTAATGACCAGCTGACTAAATGCTTAATTGCTCCAAAGACTATTTTAGTAAAGGTTCATTGTAATTATTCTGTATCCACATAACCAGATCCAAACAAGTAAAGCTAAATTATAGTTAGTAAATGTGAAGTTTACTATGGCCTGGTAAATTTTAAAGCAAACCCGTGCCTTACCCAGCAGCACATGCTTACTTAACCCTTGGGTCCCCCACCAATCTGTATAGCTGCCAGGAATGAAGAAAATACCTACTACTTATGTGTATGCAGGAGGAACATGTCATTGTAGTGGTGCATGGTGTTTGGTCCAGCATTATCACTAAGGACAGTAATAGTCTTGTGTCAGCTGTGACATAGTTTACACAAGGTGTCTTCCATTGCTCCCAAGCAGCTTAATGAGCTGATAGAAGAATAAAGAAATCTTGAGTATACAGTATGATGCTGGAAAGGGTAGATTGGGTAAACCTGTTGCTTTGCCCTGCGTGGAATATTTAATTAAAGCCACTGCATAATTGTTTTATTTATATGTGTTTCTTTACTATTTAATATTCTATCCAAAAACAATATTCTAGTATTGTATAGACTGTGCTTTACTGAGTCACCCAGCTGACATCTCACTGTTTGAATTAATTTCTGTTCAATTACTGGGGATGTAGGAAACCCAGTGCTGATCCAGTAGCTTTCATGTTTCTTACTTAGATAAGGAGTTCTTTAAATGCATACCTAGTTCCTCAATGCTCTTGATGATACATTTTTATTTTTAAATGTTTAGGTATAACCATAGACATAAAAGTGTGAGAACAACTCCCCCCATCCCATTAGTTCTTCACTTCACCTTTGGTCTTAATCATTGTGTTGAATCCCTTATGAAAAAAACTAGTGGAAACCGAAGCCCCATGAACACGCAGTAAGTTTACTTAATTTGCACACGTCTCCATCAAAGACATTATACTGTGGGCTTCATTTCCCATAACTAAGTGAGAAAACTTTCTGCTTGAGGTACATCACGTGCAATGAAGGAGACCCATTTAATACCCACATCTAACTATCTGTTGATAGTCTTTAATGTTTTGTCTGCTCTGGATCATTTCTCTCTACCATGTTCAAAAAGTTTATTTGCAAAAAAAAAAAATCAGCCAGCAACTCTTGGGTTACAGCAAAGACACTTGGTTGCACAGGAGGAAAGGGATGATGTCGCATATTGATTTTTTTACAGCCATTGCCAAAAGTTGTTCTTTCCCCAAAGTAAAGGAAATGCCTTATTTATTTACACTGTTAAGTGCTTTGGGTGAGCCTAACGTGTATTAAAATGTATAAAAACTTGTCAGATATTTAGCTCATGCATGTAGTGTAATTTTTAGCCATTTGATACCCATGTAATAACTGGTAATTAGATCAATCCTGTTCTTTTTTTGCCAGCTTATAATGATATACATGATTAAGCTGCAGTTTAAAAATTCTCATCCCAATCACTAGTTGATGGGTAAAGACACAGAGGCGTTTGGTAATCTTTTAAACTGAGAGCTTTTCTATATATGCAAGTGTTTCTTACATCTTAATTCACCAGTAATTTATCCATCATAAAATTGGTAATGTCACCGATCGTTTTTACAGCAGCCTTCAAGTTAAGCTGAGTCAGAAGTCATTTATGCGTCTGCATTTTCTGTATATATTGCATATCTATATGGTGTTGTTCTACTGGCACCCTGTGTTATTTTGTACTGTTTTAGCTTGCACACTGTCTTACTATGTGATACACTAACTAAGCTGTCTTTTCAGAGGCTTTTTTTTTACCTTAAATTGTATACACTGTTCTCAACCCTCTTAGTATCTCAAAATCCCATGTGGGTTTATTCAATCTATTTCAAGAATAAATACCTTTCTACATGTAGGCTTAGGGACATTATTGTCAAAATTTCTGGTTGTAACTGTAAAAGTTAACTCTGCAATTGCATGAACAAATTCACAGGATGTAATCACTGTGTTTAAAATGTCCGTTCTGACAAAATGTATTATTACATGTTATTTTATACATAGATGAGAAAGGGGTGGTGTGAGATGTTATTAAAAGCAAACAAATAGAAATATGTTATGAAAAGCTAGCGACTAGAACAGTTGCGAAAGTGAAACCTTGAAAGGGGAGGGGGAGAGAGCATCTAGCAGAGGTTGTGTCTGTGTGTTAAGTGAAGGCTACAAAGCACATTTCAACATTGCAGAACAAGATTGAGTCTCTTGTGCTTAAATGAACAATACAGTGAAAGTCCATGTCCTTTCCTGCATTTTGTTTATTTGAAACAATTCTGTGTTACTTCAGCCGATTGTTGGTAGCTCCTGCTACATTGGCGCAGAGAGACGGCATCCTGTTCAGCTCTCTCCTAGCTTACTCAAAATAAAAGGTTAATCAGGGCTGGTGGACCATCTGTTGGTACAGTGGGTAACCGCACAGAGGGCCTGATGAGGAAGTAAATAACAAATATGAGAAACGGGAACATCACAATGTAAGCGCCTAATTTCTGTAACCATGTTGCTTTGCCATATAAAAAGTCACCAAAACCTTCTAATTCCTTAAAGGGGTTCCACCCATCTTTAGAAATATCCCTGGCCTTATTCTGTAGTTCTCCTATGTTTGCAAGATGCCCTTTAATAATATCCTCTTATATATCAAAAATGTATATACAACATTAAAAACTAACAAATAGAAATATGTTATTAAAAGCTAGCAAATAGAACAATTGAAAAAGTAAAACCTTGAGAGGGGAGGGAGAGTAGAGTAAAGAGAGAGAGCTTCTAGCAGAGGTTGTGTTTGTGTGTTAAGTGAAGGTTACAGAGCACATTTAAACATTATAAAACTCTAGTGGGGAATGTGGCGCTGTTCATACAATGGGGTTGGGTCTTCCGGTGAGTGGGGAGACAAGTGGGGGTTCCAGAAGAAGAGTCATAAACCACGATCACTATATATATATTTTTTTTTTGGCTTTTTGGATTGTCAAGACATTTTTTTCACTGTTTTTTGGTTTTTTTTGGACACTTATATTATTTGGACTGGATTTGTGATTATTTTTGTGCACCAGTATATACTTATCAATCACCACACCATTGTTGTTTTTTGTGCATTTTTTAAAGAAAAAATTTTTTTGGTGTTTTTTTGCTTTTTAGCTTACTCATGTTACCGACACGCACATACACTTGGTACAATTTAAAGTTTTTTTGACTGCACGTATTTCTTACATGATTATTCACGACTTATTTGTACCTTTTCTTTTTAGGGCTTACACCTGACTGTTTGTTTTTTTTTACATCTGTTTTAGTTTTTCTCACATTATTATTACCACTCCCTATAAATACACATTGTATGAACAGCACCACATTCCCCACTAGAGTTTTATATATTTTCTTTTTGCATTACACTTTTTTTGGTTTTCCAATTTTTAGGGGGGGCTGCAGTTCTCCTTTACTTACCGTCCTAAGTGCGGAATATTTCAGTCTATAACACATTTCAACATTGCAGAACAAGGTGGAGTCTCGTGTGCTTAAATGAACGATACAGTGAAAGTCCATGTCAGAAGTCAGCATTGTAAATGCCCTTCTCCAGCCCCCCTTATAACTGGCACTTTTATCTTCTTCCACGAGGGTCTTCAGCCACTACTTTGTGAGTAGTGTGTGGCCACAAATAATCTGTGGTAACCCTTGAACTGATGCCACTGTTTTCCAAGCCACACTTTAGCTTCCTTGTAGGTAATGGCAGTAGCTAGTCATACCGAGTATTGTCAGTAATTGTGCACACTCTGGTATACCCCTATGTGACAATGCTAGGGACTGCCTATTGGCTGCTCAGGCCCCAAACACTTTATTGTGGGGAGTCAGAGGGTGTTACAGTGGGGACGGAAAGTATTCAGACCCCCTTAAATTTTTCACTCTTTGTTATATTGCAGCCATTTGCTAAAATCATTTAAGTTCATTTTCTTTTTTCCTCATTAATGTACACACAGCACCCCATATTGACCGAAAAACACAGAATTGTTGACATTTTTGCAGATTTATTAAAAAAGAAAAACTGAAATATCACATGGTCCTAAGTATTCAGACCCTTTGCTTAGTATTTAGTAGAAGCACCCTTTTGTTCTAATACAGCCATGAGTCTTTTTGGGAAAGATGCAACAAGTTTTTCACACCTAGATTTGGGGATCCTCTGCCATTCCTCCTTGCAGATCCTCTCCAGTTCTGTCAGGTTGGATGGTAAACGTTGGTGGACAGCCATTTTTAGGTCTCTACAGAGATGCTCAATTGGGTTTAAGTCAGGGCTCTGGCTGGGCCATTCAAGAACAGTCACAGAGTTGTTGTGAAGCCACTCCTTCATTATTTTAGCTGTGTGCTTAGGGTCATTGTCTTGTTGGAAGGTAAACCTTCCACCCAGTCTGAGGTACTGAGCACTCTGGAGAAGGTTTTTATCCAGGATATCCCTGTACTTGGCCGCATTAATCTTTCCCTCGATTGCAACCAGTTCTTCTGTCCCTGCAGCTGAAAAACACCCCCACAGCATGATGCTGCCACCACCATGTTTCACTGTTGGGACTGTATTGGACAGGTGATGAGCAGTGCCTGGTTTTCTCCACACATACCGCTTAGAATTGAGGCCAAAAAGTTCTATCTTGGGCTCATCAGACCAGAGAATCTTATTTCTCACCATCTTGGAGTCCTTCAGGTGTTTTTTTTTTATAGAAAACTCCATGTGGGCTTTCATGTGTCTTGCACAGAGGAGAGGCTTCCGTTTGGCCACTTTGCCATAAAGCCCCGACTGGTGGAGGGCTACAGTTATGGTTGACTTTCTATAACTTTCTCCCATCTCCCGACTGCATCAGTTTGGCCGGACGGCCAGCTCTATGAACGTTTTTGGTCATCCCAAACATCTTCCATTCAAGGATTACGGAGGCCACTGTGCTCTTAGGAACCTTAAGTGCAGCAGAGACTTTTTTGTAACCTTGGCCAGATCTGTGCCTTGCCACAATTTTTTCTCTGAGCTCTTCAGGCAGTTCCTTTGACCTCATGATTCTCATTTTGCTCTGACATGCACTGTGAGCTGTAAGGTCTTATATAGACAGGTGTGTGGCTTTCCTAATCAAGTCCAATCAGTATAATCAAACACAGCTGGACTTAAATGAAGGTGTAGAACCATCTCAAGGATGATCTGATGAAATAGATAGCACCTGAGTTAAAAATATGAGTGTCACAGCAAAGGGTCTGAATACCTAGGACCATGTGACATTTCAGTTTTTCTTTTTTAATAAATCTGCAAAAATGTCAACAATTCTGTGTTTTTCTGTCAATATGGGGTGCTGTGTGTACATTAATGAGGAAAAAAAATTAACTTAAATGATTTTAGCAAATGACCGCAATATAACAAAGATTGAAAAATTTAAGGGGGTCTGAATACTTTCCATCCCCACTGTATCATGTGTTTTCCGATGCCTGGAAGTACTACAGTTTTAACAAAGTGTTAGTGAGGATCAGAACGATAGTTGAGATATAATAAGTTTTGGTTCCAAAGAGTGGGGGTTGTTTTTTTTTTCTTTAGTTTTGGATAGCGTTGGGAAGGTTTGGAGCCTCTGTTGGGTTTTTACTGCTATGTGGGGCCCCATTAGAGGGATTTACCCTCACTCTTACAGTAACAATTTCCAGCAGAAACAAAAATGCTTTTATTTTTTTATGGCTATCTTTTTTTTCCCTGTTGCAGATTTTCCCTCACTTTTTGTCTAGTGATACCATTGCTACCGGGACATTAAAGGATTTAGTCATACCTTTGTGTTTTTCCTCCTGATATGTTTTCCATGTAATCAATGGAAAAGTATAAAAAAGTGTGTTGCATTGCACTTTTTTACTGAATGTCAATATGCATCATAACATCCATCCACAAATGCTGATGCCTAACCAAAAGGTTGTTTGTTAACCATGATTGGCCGTCACTGGGGTCACATGATCAGAAAGCTTTCCGGAAAGCTTGCCGGAAGCGCACAGGGTGGACACACTCTAGGCACATGTTTGTTTACATTTAGGTATGCAAATATGCAGCCACTCTGCATCAGGGCCCACCCACCGAGAGGCCGCATATTTGCATACTCTCGGTGGCACAGTTACCAGCGCCTAACGGAAAGCTTTCCGATCATGTGACCCCTGTGACGGCCAATCATGGTGGTCACATGATTATAAACCCCTGCCTCCCAGTATCAGAAACCCCTTAAAGAGTCGGGAGGCGTCAGCGTTAAAGTGGTTGTAAACCCTTTACAACCACTTTAAACTACTGGCTTACCTGTAGCTGCACTGGATATCTCCTAAACCTGCACAGTTTAGGAGATATCCCTGTATTTGCATGTGCCGACGTCATCGGCACATGCGCACTTAAGCCAAATGAAGCAATGGCACGTACGTGCCATTCCTGGCGGCTCCTGCTTGCTCGGGAGTGACGTCATCGCAAGTCCAGCCCATCACATCGCCGGAGCCGCAATACCTGGAAGTAACCTCCAGGAGAGATGTCGCCGGCTGGAGGGGGCGACGAGGGCTGCTGCGGGGGCTTCGTTCTTGGGTAAGAAATTCATAATGAGCTAGTATACTATGCAGGGTTTTTTTTTTTTTTTGTTTACCCGGGTTTACAACCACTTTAAGGTGTTAAAATGCTTCTTAATTTACATGTTTGTATTTTATTTCAAACCCCTTAAAGAAAAATTCTGTGCATTCGTGTAGACAGGCTTCACAAGACTCAGAAGCATAAAAACTCAAAAGTAGTTCTATTCTTTCCCCATTCTATTTAAAAATAAAAATACAATTTTGGTTGGACATGCACGTTAAATTCAATGTAGTGAATAAATCTATTGGCACAAATCTTAAATCGATATGCAAATACTGTTTTTGCCTATATTTATATAGTGCTAACATCGTATTCCGTGTACATACAATTATTCACCACAGTCCCTTCCCCAGAGGAGCTGACAGTTTAAGGCCCCTTTCACTGTCAGTTTAGCCACGTTAAAAACGTATCAGTTCTTATCCGTTGCTTCATCCGTTCCGTTTTCATCCGTCTTCCGTTCCGTTAATATCTGTTTTCATCCGTTAATGTACACGTTCACATCTGTTTTTTTCATCCGTTTTTGTATCCATTTTCATCCGTTTTTGTATCCATTTTAATCTGTTTACAGCAGTTTCTTTGCATTTAAGGAAATTTCCCAGAAAGCCTTGCTCCACCCATCCTACATTGCCATGCGTGAACAATTTGCCGACTTCTTTCTATCTCCATCAGGAGAAGTTTCATGGCAGTACCAATATATATATATATATAAATAATTCAGTGCAAATTTAAATTTATTAATTCATTAATTTGAGTATTTCATTGTGTTTTGATAGCATAAAAAGGCACAAAAGCACATGATATGTTCAAAACAGTTTTAGTTTTATTATTCTGCATAACCCTTTTAAAATAAAGGTTTTTTCACTTTGTTTTTTTATTTGTCAAAGTATGAACTTTGAATTCTTTCTTCAAAATGGATCTTAACTGATTGGACGTTGACGGACATCGTCATTTAACGTCAGTTAATATCCATTTTGACGGATCTGGACGTAGCTTTGTACGTTAAAAAGACGGATGAAAACGGAAGCGGAGGTTAACTGATGGTAACGGATGGTCATCCGTTTGCCCATAGGAATGCATTGTCGTCCGTCGACGGATGGAAAAAAAACAGATAGACGGTCCATCCGTGTGAAAGGGGCCTAATACACCTACCACAATCACAGAAGAACATACTTGGGAGAGTTTGGGTTAAACCAGTATAACACACTTTTGGTTTCTTGTATTGTAAGAGGAGGCCTTCTCACACATTCAGCGGAACATAATATATATATATATATATATATATATATATATATATATATATACATAAGTGTCTCTCCTAGAAAAAAAGACCCCCCACAGCTTGATAGGGGGAAGCAGTTATACCACCATGTAGGCATTAAATTGTACAAATAAAGTATTTTTATGGGTAATGTTTTCCCTTTAAGCTTCTCATAATTTTGCTACTGCTTTTCAGCTTGCATTTTGTTACCCAAGGGTTTATGCTATGAAAGTGATTTGCAAATTGTAAAAAAAAAAATCAAGCAGAGATTTACTAGCATGTCGTGGTGATACTATCTAAATATGAAATGCTGTATTCTTCCTTATTTTAGTGATCATGCCTCCTGAGCTGATGATAGCACCTAATAATGAAAAATGGCTTTATGAAAACAAATATCATTACCACAGTCAGGCTTTCTTAGTGTCTCTATACATATGCTTGCACCTGTTGTGAGTCTATAGGAGGCCGTGCAAAAGATAAATGGCTTTTCTGTTGAATCTTGAAATAAATGTTTTAAAGGTAACTTGTGTGTTGTTGTTAATAGGTGAATTAAAGGTGATGTAAAGATTGAATTGCAATCCAGTATAATTCAATATTTAGTTTGTTTCATGAAAACTACAAATGGCAAAGTTTGATAGATGCATATAAATGTCGTCCAGATTAAAAAATGTACATCTCCTTCTCTCACTTTCTAGTGTCGTCTTTCTGCTTCTTTCTGATTGGGATTTTTCTCTATTGCACAGAATTGAAGAAACAAGTAGAAAGTGCTGAGCTGAAAAACCAAAGACTCCGTGAAGTCTTCCAGAAAAAGATCCATGAATTCCGGACTGTATGCTACATGCTGACCGGATACCGTATCGATATAACTACTGAGAACCAGTACCGTCTGACCTCCATGTATGCTGAGCATAAGGATGATAACCTGCTTTTTAAGGTACGACTTTTCCAACTTTTTTTATTGGTTTAATGGTATCTGCAGCTAAGACTGGCCATACACCTATAGATTATCTGATATCCTATAGATTTTCTATGGTCAGATGGAAAAAATGGGAGATTCCTCCATCCACACAGTTTAGCGTACATGGAGAAATCTGTTGCACTTTTTCCATCTAACAATAGAAAATTTGCAGATAATCTATAGGTGTATGGCCAGCTTAAGACTATGTTCTGGTTTTCTTTTGTCATGCAGTGGCTTCAAATATGTCTTGATTTTTTCAGTTATTCCTTGTGAATAATCTTTTAGGTGAGATTATTAGAATCTTTTTGTAATATATCCTATGTAAACCCAAAAAAACTGAAATTCTGTATATGCAGCTCACCAGACCTTATCTCTGTAGTGACTTAATTGTTTTTCTGGGGACTTTACTCCATATATGATTTCCTGTCCCTTCAAGTTTATACTAAAGCTGCTCATACACTAGTAGAATGTTGTTAGAAAAATCTAATTTAAGGAATGTTTGATTTTGTATACATTAATGGAGTAAAATTGAAATTTGTTTTTGACCACGGTGACAAGGAAATTCAAAGGAGCAGCAATGAAAAGTATGTGTATGTGTTTTTTGTTTGGGAAGGTCCATTCCTTACAAAATGGAATGCTAAAAGCAAACAAAAATGTTTAGCCTTTTCAAAAAACATTTGTCAAGTCATCAAATGTACTGAGAATTTTTGTACTAATATTGGTAGAGTTGTAGAAAAATCTATTAGTGTATGGCCACCTTAATTTCTTTATTGTATCTATGGAAGTAGCCATGGTTGTCATAAAGGCTGGACTTCAAACATGTCTTTCTTTGTTAATCTCCAATACATAATACATTTCTTTTAGGTTCACAGACCGTTATGACTTTTATCACAGGTAAATTAGGGGCACCCCAAAGGTAGAATGGCTCAAAAGCAGTGCCTTATGTATTCCTGATTACCAGGTATTGGCATTATACATTTTACTGACACCAGTGTGCCACTTTTGTAAGAAAACCATTAATCTCTATTTCACTAGGGCCCTTTTTTTAGCTGCAAATAAAGTGTAACATAGTAAACCTATGATTATTGCTAGTGGCTATAGCCAGCAACAATTGCATGTCAAATCGTGTACCCAAGTTGATAGATCGACTTAGGTGCACTTCCTATTGTGTATATGTATGTCTATTTGGAAGCTGCCTTTCTTTCTTAAATAAAAATGTGAAAAAAAAGTGATCCAGCGGCTATATAATCACTTGGGTCAGGTCTACTTTTTAAAAAAAAGAAAAGCTATCAGATTCATGACCGCAGCTGTAGCCCCATGAATGTTCGAACCACTGAAACCCGGGGACATACAGGTACTGTATGTCAATTTGGAATAAGTGGTTAAAAATGCTAAATATATTCCGGGTGTATCAAAACAGCGTTAAATGTTTTAAACTGGCCATTTACTAGTAGATTTTCAAACAAACATTGTATGCACATTTATTCAAAAATTCTCATCAGTACATTAGATGACTTGACAAATCTTGCTCAAAAGTACTTAGAAAATGTTTGCTTAACCACTTGACCTCTGGAAGATTTACCCCCCTTCATGACCAGGCCATTTTTTGCGATACGGCACTGCGTTATTTTTACTGACAATTGCGCAGTCATGCAATGCTGTACCGAAATAAAATGTACCGTATATACTCGAGTATAAGTCGTTCCGAGTATAAGTCGAGGCCCTAATTTACCACAAAAAATGGGAAAAACTTATTGACCCGAGTATAAGACGAGGGTGAGAAATGCACAGCTACTGTAAGTGGAAAAGAGGGTCAACAATGCCCATTTGCAGCATCACTGTGCCCATTTGCATGCCTCACTGTGCCCATTTGCAGCCATAGGTCCCCTGAACTTCAAACTCGGTAGTTAAGGGTTCCTAGATGCCCCCTAGCTGCAGCCAAAATTTGGGGTTTCTGAACCCAAAGGGTCCCAAAATGACATTGCTGCAGATAGACACAGTTTACCGAATTTGGGGCCCCGTATCTCGGGGCCACTTAGTACTAAGAACCCCAAATTTGGTGTGCAAACCCAGTGGAACTAGCACCATAAAATTTCCAAAGCTGGGGTTTCTAGCACTAAGTGGCCCCTAGATACAGGGCCCCAAATATCAGTTCAGAAAATGTTGGATATGTTATGGTACCAGTTTCACTGGGTTTGCACACAAAATTTGGGGTTCCTAGCACCAAGTGGCACTGAGATATGGGGCCCCAAAATCGGTTCAGAAAATGTCAAGCACTTTTCTGCAGCAGAGAATGACATTTTCCGAACCGATTTTGGGGCCCCGTATCTTGGAGCCACTTAGTGCTAGGAACTTCCGCTTTGGATATGTTGTAGTACTAGGTCCACTGGGTTTGCATGCCAAATTTGGGGTTTCTAGCACCAAGTGGCCCTGAGATATGGGGCCCCAAAGTCGGTTCGGAAAATGAAATTTTTTGCTGCAGAAAAGTGCTTGACTCGAGTATAAGTCGAGGGGGGCACTTTCAGCACAAAAAAATGTGCTGAAAAATTCGACTTATACTCGAGTATATACGGTATGTAATTTTTTTCACACAAATAGAGCTTTCTTTTGGTGGCATTTGATCATTTGATGCATTTTTTATTTGCACTATATACAAAAAAATGCCAACAATTTAAAAAAATTTTTTTTTTTTACTTTCTGCTATAAAACATACCCAATAAAAAAAATGTAAATCTAATTTCTTCATAAATTTAGGCCAATATGTAATCATCTACATATTTTTGGTTAAAAAAATTCCAAGAAACGTATATTGATTGGTTTAGCGTCTACAAACTATGAGATATATAATGGAATTTTTATTTATTTATACTAGTAATGGCGATGATCAGCTACTTATAGTGTAACTACGATATTGCAGCGGACATTCTGACTCTGACACTTTGTGGGAACCAGTGACACTAATACAGTGGTGAAAATGTGCACTCTCACTGCATTAATGACACTGGTTGGCAAGGGTTAAACGTGGGGTGATCAAAGGGTTAAATGTGTGCCTATCCAGTGTTTTACTGTACTATGTGTGCTGCTTTTACTCAGGGAAGTAAAGGATTTTATTCCCTGATTTGCAGGGACACAAAATCCATCCCTTCTGCCCTGTCAGAATGGAGATCTGCCTTTTTTTAAATAGGCAAATCTCCATTTTTTGTCTCTGCCTGACAATCGGTGGGTGCCAGCGAACATCCAGCGCCGACACCCGCCGATCGGCTTCTGCTGTGAGTTGTCACAGCAGAAGCAGACCGATGGCTGTGTGGGCGCCCCCTAGGCTGCAGTGCAGAATCACATATGTATGTACGTGATTCTACTCAGGAGGGATGCCGTGTAGTAGTAAATGTGCTATGGGGCGGTCCTTAAGCGGTTACAATTACATTTTTGAGTGAATTAATTTTTCTACACAAAAATCATATTCACCATTAGACATTTATTAATTTGAGAAAAATTCTTCATGCTGCTTCCTTCAATTTTCTCGTCACTGCAGTTAAAAATGGATATCGATTTGACCTCATTCATGATTACAAAATTGACCGAGCATTCGAACATTTTTAAACACAGTTCTACTAGTGCAGTGATGGCGAACCTTGGCACCCCAGATGTTTTTGAACTACATTTCCCATGATTCTCGTGCACTCTGCAGCTTAGTGTAGCATCATGGGAAATGTAGTTCCAAAACATCTGGGGTGCCAAGGTTCGCCATCACTGTACTAGTGTATTGATAGCTTTACAGTTTTTTTGTTCATTCTGAACCAGCCACTACCTGAGTAAAAAGACCTGTCCCCAGCCAACAAGCTCGACAGTGGGATCCTTTCTCTCTATGTGGAAGCAGTGGTTTCATTGCAGAGATCCAACAAATACCCCCTGCAGAGTCGGAACTTTAAGCATTTGGTTAACCATTTTTTTGCAAGTCTGTAAAGTCTTTCTTTCCCTTTGCTCGATTTTGCAGTCCACCAGACGGGCAAATTCTACTTGAAACATTCTATTGGAATATAAACCTCTTCCTGAATTTCACTTGATTTTGTTAAAAGTACCAGTGTCCTTTAGTTCCCTTTGAAATCTTCTGCTTTCAGGTATTTCTTGCTTAATCATACAGTAAATGTAAAGTATAAGCCAAGGAACATCAAGCACAATCTCTGTTGTAAGCTAGTGCACATCACAATTCCAGGCTCCAGTGATTAGCTCTGGGGTCAGTCTGAGAGAGATGCCGCATCTTCCTTGTGCTGATTTCAAGGAATTTCCATCCATCACGCTCAGGCACACACATAACGTATATTTTTTTTCGACACGCCGTTTGCTCCTAAAAATTTGTCACCTTGACTATAGAATCAGAACCCTAGCCAGTGTCTGAAGGGTCATAATAAAATAAATAAGGAGTCTAAAGTAAATATGGTGGTTAACACTAGCTGGGCTACAGCGATATGTGTTTTAGTCACATTGGTTACATATGATTCAGCCTAGCAGTGTGCACAGTGTGAAGACACGGCTCTTGGCGAGCAAATGGGAAATGAAAGCTGACTGCAGACAAGCACTTTGTCACTTGCAAACAGTGTGTTCTTTGACCTACTGGTGTGTAGCGCAGGAGGTGTGCGATGTTTGGCGCACCTTAAAACCATGAATTCTTAAAAACATACAAGTGTAAAGCTTTCCTCTCTGCAGGCTTCTGTAATCCGGAGGGTGAGACTGACTACAAAATGATGTTCAAACTGCCTCCACTTCAATACCTCCTGTTCATAGTATAATGTTCCACGGTAGCTGTGCTTGTTTCCTCATACCGCACATGCAGGCTGTAAGATTGATAGATGTTTTTTGCTGTTTACCTAAAAAAAAAAAATAGGGAAATTCTTGTTTTAAGTCAGTTATTTCAAGGACTGAAAAAAGCTCCTAGTCCAAAAGTCACTCTTTACTGTATTACTGCACAATATTGTTGTGCTATTGTTTGGAGGTTAGTTTCATGGGATTAAGATTAGTCATGTGATGCAGACAAATAAACAACATAAGATTTTAGTTAAAGTTTAACGGGTAAAATCACCTGTGTAGCCTTAAAACTGTACCTTTCTAAAATGCAAAGTTAATTGGAAAACAATACGGTCTCTATGTGGTAAGGTTACCAGATTTACACATGAAATCCAGGGATGTTACTGACCACGCCCACTTTTAGATTACACCCACAAAATTGTGCCTTCATTTTTAACATGGCCGGAAACAATTGGTCACAGACTTTTGGAGGAAGATGCAGACACTTTCAATTATTCTTTTGGAGGAAGATGCAGACACCTAAAGTGGATGTAAACCCGATTTCATGAAATTTGAGCTGGGCACATATATCTGCAGTGTTTTCTTATCTCTCTTCAAAGCACTATGTCCCGTATCTGTCTCCTGCTCCGTTCTTCTGTTATCAGCATAACTTCTGACAAATTCTCCAACAAATGAGATAAAAGCAAGCTGAATTTTGTGTCGGGGAGGGAGATATAAATTGATTAGTAGGCAGCTTGCCGTGTCACAGAAAACCTCTGAGAGTCTTTGCGGGAGAGGGGGTGTGTGCCTTTCCTCCAATCAGCTGTCTTGGCTGTATGCCCAGACTTCCCACTCTGTGTTAGCAGGAAGAGAAAATCTCCTAACACAATCTGAACTTTCTAAACGGTATATGAAGCTGAAGACATGAGATATAAATATAAAACATATGTAGGGAGATTTGTTTCATCTCTGTGTATCATCTGAGGCTGTTCACTTCACTAGGTAAATATGAGGGTTTACATCCGCTGTAAGCTATTAAAACAAAATGAGCACCATCAGCAGAACAATAATGGCACGGTGAATTGTGGTTGTGGCCTAATTGCGGTCACAGTGGGAGGGGCATAAAGGGGTATCGTTAGGGGAAAAAAAACTGGGTCTAAATAACACACAGAATGCAGGGGTCAGGAGTAAGTAACGCATGGAATGCAGAGGTTAGGAGTAAAGTCCCATACACACGATCAGAAAAATACCGCTTTCGAATTCACATCGGTTGAACTTGATGGACTTGTGTCTTTTTTCAACCTCACCTACTATGTAACTATATGAATTGATCGTACGATAATCGGATCGTTAGTACAGAGCTTTCGAGAGCCAATCATGACAGTTCATCTGATAATACCTGTTTGGACATGCAAACATTTTTTTTTCGTACGATGCCAGATTGTGCGATTTTCGTTTAATCAGTACAGCTGTCGTTAGAAAATGCAATACAAATGCATTACATCACTTCCAAATTTTTATTCTGTCTGAATTTTCATGACTTTAGTATACTCTTCAGGTTCGATCTGAGATTAGCATGCAAAAAAAAAAAAAAACAGACGGTCATTTGTCCGATAATCCTATTGTGTGTACCGAGCATAAGTATCTGAGTGCAGGGGTCAGGAGAATGTAATGCAAAGGGGGCAGGAGTCAGAAATAAGTAACACAGAGAGCACACGTTAGGTCAGGATTTAGGCTGGCCATACATTATGCAATTTTCTTATTCAATTTCCTTTAGATTTACCATCAACTATGTAGTATAAGGACCTGCCTGATTGCATACAAACTGAAAGTGTTTAGGTGTCACCTCATATTATATGGATCTGGTAAATCTAAAGGAAAGTTATACAAGAAAATTGTATAATGTATGGCCAGGTCAGGTAAGGAACACATTACAAACGGGTTGCAGGGAAACAAATGCAGCTGCAGTATATTTATTATATTACTTATTTTGCCTTGATGGTGGCTCACTAGTTTCACCTGGTTTCTCCAACCTAACAGTCAGGCGTCTATCCATCAACCTCCCTTGTTCTTTTTCCTGGGCAAACAAACGATTGTGAAAATCCTCAGCACTGCCCCTGGGCACCCAACAGCAGAGAAGGCCTTGAAGCAGCAACAGGCCAAAACCTTGCTGCGTATCACTCCAGGTTTCTGTGCATGACCAAGCAGTGCCAGTTTTGGCTGATACCTGCACACAGCAACTGATGGTTTGGTTCCTGCACACTGCAGGGTTTAATGTATGCTACTAGGTTCCCAGGGACAATACCAGGGTTGCCAATTTTCTGGACGTAGACATATAAAAATGGGAACAGATGACATGCTTAATATGCAGATTATTACTTTTTGCTTTTAACCTTTGCTTTGTTACCACCATGATTGTGCTGCTTTATGATTTTGCCAAAACGGAAGACACAACTTTTACACAGATGTTGGAGGAGGACTGTATCTTCACTCAGCTTTCCCTGTACTAAATCACTCTACAGAGGTTTGGACCTCTTATGAGATTGATTTATAACAGTTGAGCTATTGAGATTAAGGCAGTATAGTGTGCTTACCCTCAATTTTATTGGTTAAACTATAATTCCCCCTAAATGCATGACACAGGGCCTTGCATACCTCTTCATATACTGTATGTATGCACAGGGATTATTTTTTTTTCCTTATTTGCTGTGTTGATTGAGGGACAAATAAAATGCATATACATAGACTATATGAGCGTTGTAAATATGCAGGGCCCTACATCATGTTTACAGGGGAATTACATTTTAATATGTTTGTAACAAAATAGATTTTATATTTGTCTTGGGGTTTTGGTGGTCTGAATGTAACGTTTGTTGTATTTAGGTAATATATCAATACATATGTATTAAGCTACTATTAGTATAATTTAGAGGTAAATTATTTTCTTTGTGGAAGGTCTTGTGCATCTTTTCTAACGGTTTCGACACTAAATTGATGAGTTTTTCTTGTGGTTCTAATTTGGCACAGTACATTATCCCCTATATGTATTTATCCCCTGAGTGTTTTCAATTGGTGGTTCTTTATTATTCCATTCCCTATTTATGTAAGTGAGCTTTTGTATACCAGAGTTTTTTTTATTTTTTATAAAGACTTTGTTAAATATTTAAACTCCTTTTTGTTCAGTGGAAAATCTGATAAATTAGATGACTCTGCGGTTATCAATTCTTGCTTGTTAGAAAGGAAGCAGCTAAAGGCACCCGTGTTAGATAATGTCACTGTATAAGCAATGTTCCTCTTTCGCTGTCTGTCTTCTCTCTTATTGGCTAACTGAATATATTTTGTTGTGCAAGCTTTACAGAATACTCAGTATTAAGGGATTTTAGATGCTTGTGCAACAAATTATATAAAATCAACAAAAGGTATTGCATGCCATTTTACTTTCCTGCTACACCATCTATTCCCAACATAATACATTTTCATTTAATCTTGTAGTTTTTTTGTATAACACTCCTGTAAGTGGAGAAAGTTTATGGAGGGTACATGGTTGTGACCCATTGTATCTTTATACCCTGCAATATGAGATTTTTCTCTGATGCCTAGTGATGTCCCTAAGATTTATTTTATGTTTTTAAAGATCTTAAAATTAGAAAAATGTATGCGATTGTGTGGATATTGCCACACCCTCCATTCTCATGCTGACCTGTTTAGTAAATCATTACATTCATCTCTGCAGTTCAAATGTTTTACATTCATTTAAAGTCCAACTTCAGCTTAAGAAACCATTTAAAAATGTATTGCCCTGAAGAAGTAAAAAATACTTAAATGCTGATTCTGTTTTTGCAAATCCACCACTCTGCAGTCTAGCACTGATCCTCTTCTGAAAAAGTTCCCTGGGCTTACAGGAGAATGCTGACAGTCTCTACTGCATACAGGACCCACTATCTGGCAGGCCAAAAAGGACCTGTTATTTCATGCAACAGGCCAAAGACCCTGACAATTTCTGACTTTTTGCTCATATTTGAACAGGCAAACATTTCATATTAAAGGCCAGTTCACACCACATGCACTCCAGTATGTTTTTTTTTCTGCTTCAAAAATGCATGTAAAGTAGGTTATATGGTTTCCAATGGCATAGTTCACACCAGTGCGGTCAGTTCCAGGGCTTTCCAGTTCCAGAAAAAAAATAGAACATGCTGCATTTTTTCTGCACTGGACTGTACTGGAACACAGTAAAATAGACTGGAATGCATCAAAAACACACCGGACTCCAGTACAGTGAAAAAAAAAACTGGAGAAAAGAAGAAAAAAAGCATCTAGAATGCACCTAGAAATGCAGGTGTTGAAAGCACACATGCAAAAATGCATTCGGAATGGATCTGGAGTGCTTTTTTGTGGTGTGAACCAGCCCTCGGACAAAAGCGTTATATTTGAACAGGCAAACATTAAATCTTTATTCAAGAAGAACCTACAGGTTAATGGAGAAACACACGGAAAAACGTTTTTTTAAATCATTTATTCAGCAAAAATATTAATAGACATCAATGTGAACTGTGGAAAACCCCACATTTGGCCTCAGTAGCTGGTGTTGCCTCCTTTAGCAGAGATGAATTCTAGTAGAGGTTTTGCATAACTGATTCAGTGAATTTTCTGATCACTCCTCCATGCAAAATTTCTTCGGGATACAAGATGCTAATTGGTTTCCTTGCATGCATTGCCCGCTTTAAATCCCCCAACAATATTTCAGTTGGATTTAAATGAGGGCTCTGACTAAGCCAGTCTATAACCCTTTATTTCTTCTTTCTGAGCCACTCCTTGGTGGATTTGCTAGCGTGCTTTTTGGGGTGTTTTGAAAGATACATTTCTGGTTAAGTTCCAAAACAGGTGACCTTGCATGCTCATCGAGGACATGTTGATATGATATAGAATTTATTGCTGACTGCAAGCCGCCTAAACTCTGAAGCAGCAAAGCAACCCAAAACATAACATTTCCACCACAATGCTTCACAGTTGGTATGATCTGCTTCTCCTGAAATGCTTTCTTTGTCTACTGCTACTGTGGCTAAGCAACTCTATTTTGCAGTCATTAGTCCACAGCACATTGTTCCAGATATCCTGGTGTTACATGGTTGATCCCTCTCTATACAAGAGGAAGGAGAGTCATTTGTTAAAGTGGTTGTAAACCCTTACAACACACTTTTTGCTACAGGTAAGCCTATAATAAGGTTTACCTGTAGCTACCCTGGATAATCTCCTAAACCTTAACAGTTTAGGAGCTATCCCCTGTATTTGCATGTGCCGACGTCATCGGCACATGCGCACTGAAGCATTGGCACGTACGTGCCGTTGCTTCAGTTAGACTGTGCCGTTACTGGCGGCTCCTATGTGCATGTGCTGGAGTGACGTCATCGCAACTCTGGCCAATCACAGCGGCAGAGCCCGCGATACCGGGAAGTGATTCTGGGAGCGTGCGATGTTGCCGGCCGGAGTGGTGAACGAGGACCACTGCGGGGGGGGGCTTCGATCTAAAGTAAGTAACACATAATGAGCTAGTTGCCTTTGTCTTGCAGGTGTTATTTTTTTTTTTGCTAGGGTTTACAACCACTTTAATGGGGAATGGATTCTTGATTGTAACCCCCACACATCTGATCTCTAGCCTGTCTCTGTATGTGACTTGTACTCTGTAATACCCTCTATACCTCCTTTATCCCACACATCTGCACATTAACCACTCATCTCCATCCTTCCACATGATGTGACCTGTGCATTAACCTCTTCACGTCCTCTTCCCTCTTTCTATGACCTATACAATAATGTATATAGTACACCATTACCAAGCTCCATGTTTAACATGCCTCAATAACAGCATGTTTCTTCATTCCCCCAAAAAGTGGCATAAAATGAAATCCGCTTGGCGTGTTTTTTCCAAAAAGAGGTCTTTTCAGGTATTTTAGTACTGTCCTAGCATTTGATAGGATTTATAAGAGAGTGTAGGGTGTAGTGTTTTCTTTTCTTTTCTTTTTTTTTTTTTTTTTTTTTTTACACTTCAGGCTTTTGTTTTCTTTTTTACAGTAAAAATTAAAGTTATTTCATTTTGATTGTACATTGTGTCATAGTCCTGGCCATCCTTATCCAATGTATATATGCTGCATTGGTTATTTCAGAATACACTTATGGAGTATATTGTTTGATTAATTTTCTTATTTCTACATTATGGGTTTATTTAGTCTTATAAAGTTATGTTTTATCCATGAATTGTCTTAAAAATGATCTCTGCTAAAAAGAGAGTCTTGCTTCCCACCAAAATCTCTGCCAACTTTTTAGTGATCACCCAGCACCCTGGCTTATTGAATCCTGTTATGTGTCTTGCTGTTCTCTCTCTTTCCAAATAACTTTCGATCTACAGAGTTGAGGTTTGATTCACTGGGAATGCTGTCAAAATTCAAAATCACTTTCTGCAGCTTTTATGAGTTCGCTTTTGAACCTTTCACGGCAGGGAAGGAATGAGTTAGAGACGTAAAGCAACCAACTTTGCCCTTTGAGAACATTTGTCTAATAAAGTCACTGATAAACCATGCAGCATGACACATGCAGAGACTAACTCATATCCACTCAATAACAACACCTTTTCAGTTGAAATTGACAAACTCCTGGATAAAAACAACAGGAAAAGAAGAAACAGACAAAACTCTGCTTAAGAATACTTGGCGAGTTATTGCCTGCTTTCTTCCAATATCACGTCTGCTTTTTTTATGTAATGTATTTTTTAAAGCACTTTATATTGCATTTGCCTGTAGGTTACAAGGCTTAAATTTAGGACTGCTTTCTCATAACGTAGAAGGGCTTATGGAAGTGAAATTGTATATTGAGAGAAATGATAAAAATAAAGAAATTTGTGGCTACGTGGTTTTCCTCGGAGTACTCCAGTTTCCTCCCACACGCCAAAGACATGTTGGTAGTTTAATTAGCTCCTGTCTACCCTGGCTATGGTATGCGTACGTATGATTGTGAGTTAGGGACATTAGATTGCAAGCTTTGAGGGCAGGAACTAATGTGTAAAGTGGTGTGTAAATTGTCAGTGCAATATAAGTACATCAAATAAAGAAAGTATACTGTGTCTTCCACATCAGTGTGCCAAAGTCTGTGATGCAGGCCTTGGGCTGTGATTGGGCTATGCTGTCTAATACAAGGTACTGCAGCAAAGGTCAAAGATCTGTATGCTGTTTGACAGTGGTACCTGTATCGCAAAACTTATCACATCAATAACATGTTGTTTTTGCACATACGTATCCATGTATATATTTCAGCCATGTGTTTACCGGCTTGCCTAAAGTTCAGCTTCATTGTATTTTTAACAGGCCTAGTAAGTCTATAACTTCGATCCAAGGACCCTATGCTAGGCGGAAGTGCAAACCACCTAGCCACTGTGCTACAATTATTTGACATTGTAGTTAGCCTTTAGGCCTTCTTCAAACCTATTGATTGCAGTATGTGCATTTTACTGCAACAGTTACACATGGGTGCTGGGAGGCAGGGAGGTTCGGAATCAGGTGTAGTGTAGTGGAGGGGAGGCTGTCTGTCAGAAAGGTGCAGTGTCCTGGGGTATTGAGGTGCAGTGTCAGGGGTGCTGGGGTGCAGTTTCATGGGTGATGAGAAGATAGGGAGGTACAAAGTTAGGGTTGCAAGGGGTGCAGTGTTGGGGGTGCTGGTTGTCAGGAAGATCTAATATCATGGTGCAGAGTGCCAGGGGTACAGAGTTCATAGGCCCAAATGCTAAAGCTGTCTACATGTAAGCCTGGAGAGAGGCTTCTCTGACTAAACACCGATCTATATGGTGCAGGCGCCTGAACCAAATTATCCGCTGATCTAAGGTAAGTGCAAGGGTGTTTTGTTAGTATGGGGAGGGGAGGGTCAATATGATAAAGATATTCAAATGTATAGTTAGGCTTTAGGGCGCCTTGAGACGTATGCATTGCAGTAATGTGCATTTTAATGCAAGGGTAGCATATGGCACTTTGTACGCTGCAATGCTGATTCATTTAGAATGCTTCCCTGATGTACAAGTACAGTAGGTGCCAATGGACTCACACTTAAACATGTCACAGCGTTACATAGTAGTGCTCTGCATAAAAAAAAAAAAAGTGCAGGCCTTTTATTCCTGTTGCCATATATTGACAGCTATTCTTGATAAAAAAAGCTACCTTTAGGCAACGCATGTTAACTATGTAGCCCACTGCAGTGGAATGGCACTGTTAGCTGTGTGATGTGTGAACTATGAAGGCTTATAAAGAGGGTCTTCCCAAAATGGCAGGTGGTATTTGCTTTCTATATGTTTTAAGAAACTTCTAACTTATAAAAACTCTGAATAGATTGGGAGGTTTGATGTAAAAATAATTGTCATGCAGTATATTGTAAAATTAAATTCCATGCAATATATTGAAAACCAGGGATATAATTGCATTATGACTACGGTAATTGTAACTTGGAAAAAAACGAAACTTTCATACAGCATTTTCTGTACATTTCTCACCCGTTCCCCCACTAAGTTAACCTAAGCCTCACCTTCTCTGCGGTGCAATCACACAGTTTTGCACAAGTCCACCAATGTTATGCCACAATGTTTACCTGTGGCTTGTTTGTCTTTTGTGCATATGCAGTAAAACCTCTAAGACTTATATGGGACAAAGAGACTGAACTGATGATTCTGCTGCGCAAACATTAGAAGCAGGACCCAGACCTCATATTTAGTGTCAGTGCTGCTCAGCTACCAGCATGAGAATTCTCCCTACAATAATCTATTTGATATGTTTTTCAATTGATCATGTAGAATGTAGGTGCTACAAATAAGCTATTTTTAAGCTGGTAGCTGATTACTGGTATCTGCAACAATCACTGCAGGTTAGAGGAGATCTGCAGCACCCCTACTAAAGGCCAAGTCCACTCTGGGGGTAATGTAGTGTGTTGAAATAACCCAAAATGAGGCCAATACCTGGTGTGCAGTGGAGCAAGATAAGTGATAACATTGTGTTGCTATTACGCGTGATAGGTAGCATCGACATTTAAATGTTGATGTAAAAAACACATCACAGTGGTCCATGAAGCATGTGAGTCAGGGTATAGGGACATGGACTTTTAATTTCAGCTCCTGTTGACTCATACCACCAATCCTCCATCCTAGCTCTTTTGCTAGCAAGAAAGTCTGCATTTGGAGTTACTGATGACAGCTCCTCACAGACAGCTGACTGCCGACCTTCTCTCCTCACACTACACATGCACTCTAACCCCTAACCCCACCCCTGTGTCAGATCCCTTTGTTTTTCTGGTGAAAGCGCAGTCTATCTACATCACTTTTGTGTAAAATACATGGTCTTTTTTTTTTATACTCTATACATAATACAGTATATTGTTGTGTACCCATAATACCCTCGTAAGTGTTCTCTGTGCACATCCAGCATAGATATTACAGTCTGAGCCTTCTTTTTTAAAGCCATTTTCTAAAGAGTATGCTGTTCATCCAATAAAGAATCTGAAGATCCTAGTTGGTTGGGTCTCAAAGTAACATTTTGAGATACTTGGGATTAAGGATGAGCTCTGGCGTGTTCGCACAGCCCACGTGCAGAGCCTGTCAGGAAGTCAGCACTGTGCTAATCACAGGCAGTGAGACATTGTCCCGATGCGCAGCTGCACAGATCGGGAAATGTCTCACTGCCTTTAAATAGCGCAGCGCCGACTTCCTGGAGGGCTCTGCACGTGGGCTGTGCGAACACGCTGGAGCTCATCCTTACTTGGGATTAAATAATATTATACCCATTTTATAGGATGAATAGACAAATTTAGGATGTCCAGACAATAGAAAAACAAAAAGTCCCGGATTGTTATCCACTGTCTATAACAACCTCCAAAACTTTAGCCCACGACAAAGAAAGGATCGAGCCTCTCTGCATAAGATAGTGAATAATAGACATTTTGGTGGTGTTCATTGCTCTAATGGATGCTTCATAGGAACAAGTGACACACCTTACACTTGGCTTTAAAAGCTGGCGAAATGGGGTGTTGAGACTGTTATGGTCCCACAAAGATGTAAACATTGGGGAGGATCCAAAGTACCTAGAAAAAATATATTTTAACTGCCGTATCTTTAGTTTTAGTTTGTTTTTGGTCTCCAGCTACAAATGAGGCAACCTAATTTCTTGTGTACACTAATCTTGCCTTATAATCCATTCCCCAGCTTGATAATGGTCCATTATGCCTTTCTTTTAATAAAAATACACAGATGGATAATACTTGGTGTCTGAAGAAAGACCACAACTTTAAATAGTCTTCCACACTACAAACACTACATAATGTTTTATTTTGTTCTAGATGCATTTACTAAGCTGCTTTGCTTACTATATGTTTACTTTTGATAACAACTTGTCCCTTGGGTCTCATGTTCCCAAATGACATATGGGCAGCCCATCCATGTCCGCAGTCTCAACATTAAAGCTTGGCTTAGCCAACCGCTCTTTGCATTCCACCTCCGCTTCACGCTGGAAAATTATTTCATTAAATATGAATGCGTTAATGCAGGCCATGGCTAATGTCCCAGATGCTGCCTGGAACTACTGAGCAATAACGCCTTGGCCTCTATCTGCAAGTAAGAAATGTGACGTTAACTGTACACGCGGGAGCAGTTCAGATCCTCGGTAAGGCAGGTTCAATTAGTACTTAAATCATCCCTTCTTTGAGCAAAGCCCAGAGGGGTTGTGAATGGAGACTGGTTTACCTCTACTGACACAAAACACAGAAGACCTGTCATGATGGGGAAATAGGCATTTCCTATTCACCTTTACAAAGTGCCAAGAAGTTTTCTGTTTTTGTTTCTAAATAATATGAGCAAGATGGTCTAAATGATTCCACGTAGCTACAATTGTGTAGTTTCCAACTGTGTTTCCCAAAGTTTGGTTCTTGTCCTTCTTTTGCTACAATTGACAATGTGGCAGACATTAATTTAAAAGGGCACCTTCGTTTTTTTATCAGAAGACATTTTTTTGGTATAATAAAACAAAAACTGAACATTTTAAATATCCATTCATTATTGTTTTTCTTTTAGACGTGAAATGATCAGCAACCAATAATGGTTAATGGCAACCTCTACAACCTACCCTGTCCCTCCTCCTGACTCATCTTAGTGGGGGAAGGGGGGTGGGGTTAATCAGCCCTGTGGACATAGATTCCCAGATGATTGCTATAGCTTTATAAATGTAAAAATTATGCTAGGGTGTTGCTTGGCAACAGTGGTCACAGTGATTGGGCATTTTTAAGTCATGGTTATCCTACAGCATCATCTTATGTCTGTGGAGAAATCAGGTTGTTATGCAATCCAGGTAAAACATAATGTAAGTGACCAGCAGTGTGTCACTTATATTGAAGATCACCGGGTTTGTTCCAGGAAAGCAAAGGGGTTGGGTTAAGGGTGTCTGCTGTCAGATGTTAAGGTCCCTATAATAATATTTACTAAAGTGCATAACCATGCATGTGCTATGGATTAGTCATTTGTACTATTATGTGTCACTGAGTACTTGTGACAGCCTCCGTTTTAAAAACATTTGCTGTAAAGTGGCTTTACATTATAGTGTGTATTGCATAAGGCTTGTTCACATAAGGATTTACTTGACTTTTCCATAAACAATGGTCCAACTTTACCAGCATTCCCCATTCCAACTGAGTGTATCACTTAAAGTTGGCCATACATGGTTTAGCCAGCCAGCTGAATGAAAAAACTGAACCAATTTCCCCAGCCACATGGTCGATGTAGATGGAGGAATCCTCCCTGCTGTGTCTTTGTATTCTGACAGCGGGACTTCCCCATCAAAATTTTATGAACAAGCCAGTTCATGAGACGTTGATCAATAGATCGACTTCTCATGAGCAGGAACAATCATACATGGATCAAATTTGTCCCAATTTCTATCCATTTATGCCCAGCCTTAGGCTGCTGAGGCACTCTTATATTTTCTGAGATGGAAGGAAAGAAAGACTCAAAGTTGGTGGATATGGCAAAGATATTCAAGTATACACATACTGTAGGCTCGGAAAGCTATCTTTATGTCACAAGTATTTCTGCAGTAAGATGGTATGTGGGGCATGGATTCAGTTTCCTTGTCAGAAGTTCTCTTTAGTATATCAATGAAGGTTGTAAATAATTTCCAGGTGGGAGCAAGCGCCTAAAAAAGCAAAAGATTGGTTAGAAAAACAATTTTTCAAATGGAAATGCATTGCGTGTGATGGCTAAATGTTGCCTAGAACTAACATAAGCAGGAAGTTGTCTAAGACCTTTTTATACTTTACACCAAAAAGAAAATGCAGGCTTGGGTTAATAGGCGTTTTACTCTTCTTTTCCTTCCTGACATCCGGGTTTTGCCTGGGGATCCCTTTTAACATTTAGCAGTCTATCAACGGTTTTTGCTTGCTTTTGCAGTGTCTTTAAGTGAACCTGAGCGGAGCGATCCCCCAGTAGTGGCTACAATTCCTGTAAGATGAATCCCTGAATAAACTGTAATGCCTGCAATCCTCCTCTCTCTTGACAGGTTCATTTATAATTCATTTGTGGTTTGAATAATCGTGAGATACAAACGTGTAACTTTTTATACATTTCTTTTTTTTTTTCTCCCCCTAAATGCTGCAGTATGTCACTTTGATCCTCCTTCCCAGGAATTTAGCCAAAAAATAAAAGATGAAGCAGCTAGGCATCCATCATTGGAAGGCCTGTCGGCGGCATTTTGGCAAACTGCCTTTTTTGCCTAATGTGTTTTTATTAAAGTTTTTACAACAGTTGTACAGTACAGCAAAAATACGATACACAAATAGATTAAAGCTGGCTGTAGACATCAGAAGCAGTTTGGGGGTGTGATCTTTTAAAAAATCTTTGCATGAAAATGCAAGTTTTGACCAGCTAAGCTTGAGAGCTGGTTCACACATAGGGGGTTATTTACGAAAGACAAATCAACTTTGCACTGCAAGTGCAGTTGCTGTAGATCTGAGGGGAAGATCTGAAATGAGGGGAAGCTCTGCTGATTTTATCATCCAATCATGTGCAAGCTAATATGCTGTTTTTTATTTTCCTTGCATGTCCCCCTCGGATTTACAGCGACTGCACTTCGAAGTGCACTTGTAGTGCAAAATGGGATTGCCTTTCGTAAATAACCCCCAGTGTAAAGTTTGTACAAAAGGAGCTGTGATGCATTGAATGACGCACCCCACTGCCTCCTACCACAGTTGGGAAAGCTCCATCAGCTGTCCATTTCTGTGTGAATACAGTCAGAATGGGAAAGGAGCTATAAGCAGGAACTGATTCTGGACTGCCGCAAAATCAAAGGTGAACAACACAGCAGACAAAAGAGCTGTCAGCTCTTTTGTCTGCTGTGTTGTTCACCTTTGATTTTGAGGTGAATTTTTACCAAATAAACCAGGCTTTTTTTTTTTAGAGTGCACCAGTCCAGATTCAGTTCCTGTTTATTGCTACTAGCAATTGCCAGCACCTACGGCTTCTGAACCAGGAAAGAGGTTCACCACCTGCTTGTCCTCCTGGAGCGGTGATAGCTTTCTTTTCCATATTCAGTTTCTGGACTTTGCTATTTAATGGGAAAGGAGCTGCTAGGGACCTCCAGAGCTGGCTTTTCTTGGCGTGGTGTGGGCTGTGGAATAGCAGTTTTCTATTCATTATTAAAAATAAAAGACTGAAAAATATTTCCTCCAACTTTGGCTGACCTGGTGTATTTGGTTGCACTTACTGGAATGCCACGATTCTTATCTCTTGTCTATGAGTGTCTTAACTTCTTGTATAACCATGGTGATATTGGTGTTCATCTAATAAATCACTAGTTCCTCGGACAAGCAGTGTTTAATTAAGAGTAAATCTGGGCAAATACTTTTTGATAATTTTTTTTTCACTCAACTATCAGACTGAGCAAAAAAAATCAAACGTATTCCTCCATTGATGTCATACAACGTGGCTGGCCTGTTGTATTCTGATAGCCGCCTGCTGAGTTTACGCTCCTGTAATTTTGAGAGTTGGAGTTTCCTCTCCTGTAATGGGGACATTCAAGGATGAGCCTTCTAGCAGGATATGCTTTTTAAGGTTTGTGGTTTTTAAAAAAGGCCTTGATGATGGCCATGGTAGGTGCAATGGATTTATCTGTCACTGTGCTATCACACAGTCTAGTTTTGAGGGTCCTTGATCAGGATTTTATTTTAATAAGCTGTCTGCGCCACATAGGGACAACCCTGCTGAAAGTGTCTTAAGTCAGAGCTGTTGTATTTACTTTAAAGAACTACTTCAAATACATGGCGGGTGGTCTCACCTGGATTATCCTGCTAATTGTCCAGTCGCTTTTATTAGGAAAGTGATAAACTTGCAATCTCTTTACTGTGCAAAGTGCTTGGGATTTTAATATGGCCTCTGTGATCTATTGTGCCAGGATTGTGGCTTTTAGGCAGTAATTGGTGCCTCCTGTAAAAACCTGGCCTCCATTGTTTGTCTCTCTTGCATTATTGTAACACCGGTCTGTCTGTAATACCAGCTGAAGGGATGTAAGAGCTGATGCAAGGTACTGGCACTCAGACAGGTATAGATGTATTTGATTGTGCTCTGCATGTTGACAGAACCAATTATGGTCCGTAGAAATATAAAGAGAGCTGCCTATTGCTAAAACACATTCACACATGTCGTTTCTTGTTTTATTTCACACTGTCCTTCCACTCCTCACTGCACGACACAACAATGAATTGAAGCTGCATTTTAACACTCTGTCTGCTGAAACATAAGTAGCATTACACAGCAGATGCACATACATCTTCCCCTTCCTTAAAGGGTCCAACTTGCACTAAAACGTATCCAAGGTAATGTTGGTTTGCAAAATCACTTGCTAGCTTATTCTGTCTCTTGGACAGTCTTCTGTTTAACAGTTTGCATTCCCAGAATTTCAGTCTCCCTACTGCATTCTTAAAATGACCTATGCCATTATTCTTGCTATCCTATCCAATTTGCTCAGTGCAGAGGGGCTTTTGTCAGCAGTTTATTGCTCTCTCTCTCTCTGACCTCAGCCAATACAAACATTCCATCCCATTGAAATCAATGATATCATTGTATCCTGGAAGATTAAAGATGGACTGCAAAGCAGACATTTGATAGTAAAGGGGATTTTTCACAGAGTTTTCACAGCTGCGGTATGGGTATTGCTGGAAATCTGTGGAAATAAAAAGGGAGCAATAAAGAACTTGGAACAGCCTCTATGCACACGCACTAGTAGTTAAGATATCAAGAGGAATTGCACAAGTCACTTAAAAGAAAAACTAAACTATTGATAATATTGAAATCTATGACTTCACTCATTTTGTAACTTTGTTGTTAATCATTGTTATTCTATTTGAATCTGTTATCGTTTTCTTTGATGGTAAGAATGCATATGTTGCTTCCTTGCAAATATAGCTCAACACAAGAAATAATATGTTCATGGTAATGGGCCATAGGCTTTCCAAAAAGACAAATCAAATTATGGGTATCCCTTGCAATAGGAGTTTCATTTTAATAGGTACATTGTCGGAAATTAAAAGGACACTATATTGAATTTTCAGATACATCTCAGTAATGTGTATTTAATCAGCTGAAGGACAAACCAATTTGAGGTCTCCCATTCTGTGAATATTTATTACCCACTAATTGCTTCATCATGTGTGTTGAATATTGTAGCTATTCTATAAATGCCAATTATGTTTTCCACATACTTACATATTATTTAATTAAAGGAAATGTATAGTCACAGCATACACTTTTCATTTATAACTTTAGCATTGTAATAATATGATAGTTATTATAAACAATCCAATATAAACTTACTTGAAAAATCTGCATTCATGCTGTAAATGTTGCCTGTCTGCCAGTTAGCTCTTTCCACGACTTTCTTAATTCCCTGCATGTTTTGCAGCCTTAGTCCTGCTTATTCTTTTAGTTTATTTTTCGATTTCTAATCCCTACATATACCACGGGTACCTTGTTGCCTGCGTGGAATGAGTCCTGTACCTCCTAAAACTCAGCACCACTGTAGTTTAGAAGGCAGGCTCTGTGAAATGTGTGATACAAGGAGTATATGCAACAGGATTCAAGAAAGTAATGTGTGGGATTCTTCAAAAAGTTTTTAAACCTCAAGATCATTCAGATGAATTAGAGTAGGAAAGAAATAATTGAAATACAATGCGGAAATGAAGGTATGACTTTACATTTTAACCTCGGATACCCTTTAAAGTGATTGTAAATGCTCTTTAACCACTTGCCAACGGGGCACTTTCAACCCTTTCCTGCCCAGGCTAATTTTCAGCTTTTAGTGCTGTCACACTTTGACAATTGCACAGTCATGCAACACTGTACCCAAACTAAATTTTTAACATTTTTTTTGAGACTGTGCTTTCTTTTGGTGGTATTTAAATACCACTGTTTTTTTTTGTTTGCTAAAAAAATAAACCAAGAAAGTTTTTCTTAGTTTCTGTTATAAAATTTTGTAATTGGGTAATTTCTCTCCTTCACTGATGAGGCTGCACTGGTACGCACTGATATGCTGCACTGATGAGCATGAATATGCTGCACTTATGAGCATTGATATGCTGCACTGATGAGCACAGATGGACTGCACTGATAAGCACTCATGGGCTGCACTGAGGGGCACTGATAGGCTGCACTGATGGGCACCGATAGGCAGCACTGATGAGCACTGATGGGCTGCACTGATGGGTACAGATTGGCAGCACTGGTGGGCACTGTGTGATAATCAGAACATTGGTAATTAGCGCCCTGATTGTCAGTGCAAATGTTCCTTGTGTGGATTTTCTGGTGTTCAGCTTACCTCTCCTCACGTGCTGTCAGCGTGATTGGGGGATTGCCGATAACTGACAAATCATGGTCACCTGTGATTGTACACTGCTGATCACGTGGTAAAGAGCCGCCGTGATTGGCTCTTTACCCCAATCACAGGTCACTGCCGATGCACGCCGCAGGAGGCACACAGGCAGCGTGAGCACAGGAGGACCTCATGTGGCTTCCTGGCAATGTGCGGCCGCGCTGAAGCAATCGTTCGGCTATAGCGCAGTTGTGAAGGAGTTAAAAAACAAAAACAAAAGTGTTATATTTACCTCCTCTCTGTAGTGGAATTGCACAGAGTGGCCGTGAACCTCCTCTTCTGGGGTTCCCTGCTTGCGCCCCTGGCTCCTCCAGTCTCGCTGTCTCAGCCTGGCCTCCCGCTCCCTCGCCACTGGCTTTGAATGACAGAAGCAGGAGCTAATGGCTCTCACTGCCTAAGCACAGCAAGTGAAACCTGGAAGTGAGGGCAGCGAAGACCTATAGACAGGCACAGTGCTGCATCAAATGAGGGGCGGGCTCAGGTAAGTCAAAGAGAAGAGGGGGTGGTGAGGGGGATGCTGATACCTAAATATTTTAAATATTTTGCAAGGAATGCATCAAGGTAAAATATTTAGGCAGTAGAATATAGACAAAACTATTTTTGAGAAGGATTAGAAACCACTGTGGTGTTTTAATTGATGCCTGTGTCCCTGCTGGGGTGATTCACTTCTCCATTTGTCTTGGAGTGTTATCATTGAGACAGAAAAAGATAAGAAATCAAGAATGTTATAGTTGTCACAGTAATGGGAGGTATAGGGAAATGCTCAAGTGTTGACACCTGTACTCTATTGAAAACTAAGCAACAAAAGGTATAAGTAGAAGATTGGAAAGTGATAAACCATGCCCCTTTAAAATGCTTGCATATTTTGATTATAAAATATATCACTGTGCAGACATCACTGGGTCTTTTAGAACTCTAGCAATACACCCACTATGGGCTATGTACTGTTGTTCAGCAGTTATCTAACAAGCATGTACCTCAATATTTCCTCAGCTAGAGTCCTTTCTTCAATACTGATGAAACTTGGACCTAGTCTGGTTATTATGGCAATGCAATATTGAGCAGAAACAGGCAATTTGGAGAATGCAGTGGATATTGGTAGTCAATTTCAGAAGTCACCTCATCAGTACAAGAGATGTGTGCAATGATGGCTCCTAGTGGATTTGTAGGCCTCATTCCTATAAATATCAGTTTAACTTAAAAAGTGACTAGCCTAATTGTGTGTTGGTAACAGTGCATTTTAATCTGCGTGTGATCCTTTCCTCTATCCATCTGTTTCACACCTACTACTCATTATCATCAATATGGTAAAAATGAAATCAATACAGTACCTATAAAACAAAGAAGTGAATTAATTTACAGCTCTAATAGCCAGTGGTCAAAAAAATGGCTCATCATGACAATTGGTACTTTCATATGCTACTCATGTGCTTGTGTAGATTTGTAAATATCTTGTTGTAAATCCATTTCACTCTCATTCTTTGCAGGCAGTATCCTTTATTACAAAGAAATATGCTATCAGTTTAAATTATAAAGGCTATGTACCATGTCACTAAGTCTATGGTTGGCTAAAACTGTCCAACTGAGTCAGCTCTTGACATATAGTAAAAATAATTGTTGCTTGGGATGTAAATTTTATTATTAATCCTTTTTTTTTAATGTTAATGAGAGCATATAAATGATGCAAGCATGGTATATTACAGTAGATTTTTTCGTAATGCTCAAAGATGGTTTTATTTAATGCATTAAAGTGTTTTGTAAAGGCAATTATGTTTTTAATTAAAATATTAAACGTTATTTCTTTATCGTACATCACGGGACACAGAGCAGCATAGTAATTACTATGTGGGTTATAGGCCACCTTCAGGTGATGGACACTGGCACACCCTAAAAAGGAAGCTGCCTCCCTATATAACTTCTCCCATACAGGGAGCATCTCAGGTTTTTTCACCAGTGTCTAAGGTGTTGGTCATGAGTGAAGATGTGCTCTGTAGAGCCCCGCTGGAGGGATCCTTGCTGGATTTAAACAGCTTCCATAGACCAGATCCATCCAAAGTGCCACTGAGGCCAAGGTGGATGGTACCCGAGCCTCGTATACGAAGTATGAGGTTTTGCCTGTAACACTTCAACTTGCAGAGCTGGACCCCGGAATCCAGGGCTTTTTGGTCATGCCTACATTACCTAAAGTTTTTCCTGGTGGGGTGCTAATACAGGTCCAAGGGAGTGGAACCCCAATAAAAAGGGACCCGGTCCTTGAAGGTTTGCTAACGCAGACCGACATGATGGGTGAAGTTTGGATCTGTCTGTTACAGCAGTATCCTGCGGCGAGGATAAGGTAAGGGAAGAAGCCTAGGAACTGTAAAAAGTCTACCTATGTTTTTTTTCTTCCATGAGTAAAATGTTGTCATGCCTTAAAATCTCCACTAGAGGGAGTAAATGCACATACCTTGGTACCTTGCTTCTCAGTCAGCTCAGTGTCCCAGCTAAACAGCATGTGTGTGGTCTCAGCAGCCAGGGGGGAGTTCCTCATCTAGAACAAAGTTTATCAACAGCATGTTCTTTTTCCCGCTGGGGGAATTAAGGGGCTGGGAGGTACAACAGTAGTTTGTACTCCCCAGCCCCCAGGGGGTGCTGCGGCTGCTTCCCTATGTTAATATTTTATTCCCCACAGAAGCCAAAACATAAAACATCAAGTTTTAAATTTCCCACCTCCCCAGCCCTGTCTTCCCTCCCCTCTCGCTGGGTCTGTGCTGGCAGCCTCGAATGCCGTCCGCGCGCAGACTATTGCTAGTTTTAAACAAGAGGGGGACGGGTTAATGTGCGGAGGGGGAATGTCTTAGGCGCAGCACCGTGTGCGGGACGTACGTCCACGAGGCACACACAGCGCAGGCGCTGGGGACGCCGGGCAGAGCCTCGCAATCTGAGAAATCAAACAGACGCTTCTCAAGCCAGGAACTTCAGAGATGAATATCTGACACACAGGACAAGAGTGTTGGGCGCACGTAAGGCAATGCATACAGGCTTTTCCAGTACAGGAAATTCATTTTACTCAGCACCAAGCTGAACTTTATTAGCGGCATTGTATGCTAGACTATTGCTCAGCAAATAGTGCATTTACTTAGTGCCTCTGCTTTTGTGCTTAGCATTATGGCTCCCAAAAAGACACCACAAAGAAGGTACCAAAAGTTTCACCCCCGGGTTCTGGGAACTCCAGTTGTGCCTCCACACTGTCATCCTCTCCTGAAATACCAGACGTGGCACAGGCTGAGTCATTGGAACCAACTGGTGGTGCAGCTACTTCTCACATCTCAGCCCCTGTATATGTGACTGAAGATGCATTTTCCTCCGCCCAGCTGGGCCTAGAAGGAAGCTTTAATCGCATCCTCCATCCTAAAGGATAGGAAGCATGCTAGATCCCCCTCCCCCACCTTAGACCCTTTACAAGGGAACAGTAGGTAGAGGATGAGGGGTTACCCTCAGGCTATCAGGAGGAAAGACAAACAATTTCTACTCTGCAGAGGAAACATGCACCAGGAGAGCTTATGTTTCCTGGTGTAAATCCAAGAGAAGCCACCACCACACCCCTGGGGGGAGGGAGTACAAACCACTGTTGTACCTCCCAGCCCCTTAATTCCCCCAGGGGGGAAAAGAACATGCTGTTGAAAAACTTTGTTCTAGATGAGGAACTCCCCCCTGGCTGCTGAGACCACACACATGCTGTTTAGCTGGGACACTGAGCTGACTGAGAAGCAAGGTACCAAGGTATGTGCATTTACTCCCTCTAGTGGAGATTTTAAGGCATGACAACATTTTACTCATGGAAGAGAAAAACATAGGTGGACTTTTTACAGTTCCTAGGCTTCTTCCCTTACCTTATCCTCACTGCAGGATACTGCTGTAACAGACAGATCCAAACGTCACCCATCAGGACGGGCTGCGTTAAGAAACCTTCAAGGACCGGGTACCTTTTTATTGAATTTCCACTCCCTTGGACCTGTGTTGGCACCCCACCAGGAAAAACTTTAGGTAATGTAGGCATGACCAAAAAGCCCTGTGTCCCGGGGTCCAGCTCCGCAAGGAGAGGCGTTGCATGCAAAACCTCGTGCTTTGTATACGAGGCCCGGGTACCACCCACATTGGCCTCAGTGGCACTTTGGATGGATCTGGCCTATGGAGGCTGTTTAAATCCAGCAAGGATCCCTCCAGCAGAGCTCTTCAGAGCACATCTTCACTCGTGACCAAAACCTTAGACACTGGTGAAAAAAACTGAGGTGCTCCCGGTATGGGAGAAGTTATATAGGGAGGCAGCTTCCTGTTTAGGGTGTGCCAGTGTCCATCACCTGAAGGTGGCCTATAACCCACATAGTAATTACTATGCTGCTCTGTGTCCCGTGATGTACTCCAAGAAAAGGATTTTACAGGTAAGCTGTTATAAAAATCCTATTATTCACCTGCTCTTTGCAATGGTATTGCACAGAGCCGCCCCAAACCTTCCCTTATTGGGTCTTCTGCCCATTGATCTTTACTCCTACTCTTCTATATCTGGCCCCATAGCAAGTGCTTGTGATGGAGCAGACATGTGGGCTCGATTCTGAGCCAGGCAGTGCGTGTCCATTGACACGCACAGCGCGGCTCAAACCTGCCCCCCCTCCTCTGCTCACAAGATTTGACTGACAACAGCAGGAGTCAATGGTCTGAGAGCTGATCTTGGTTTATCCAGGCTGTACTGGAGTCATAGAAAGCAGTAAAGATCTGGTGGACGTTTGCACTATAATTTACCTCACCCAAGATTAGGATCTGATTTGCTGAAGCTGTTTTATAGAGATCAGTTTTGGTGGAATTACTTACTCTCTGCCTGTTTTCACGTTTATTCTAGTGATATGCACTGCTTTTCAATCTTGACAGAATCATTTCACTTTTCAGACTATACACGTTCACAAGTCATAGGATATCTTTTTAACAGTGCATGAAATTGGGGTTTATAACCCTAAAGATGAAGTTTATGTTCTCAGAAGCTTGGAAATGGTAAATGGACTGCATGAAATATGGCGTTCCTAGAAAAGACTAGCCTTTCCGTGTTGTATGATGAAATACCACTGTGCCGAGGGCGCATGCGCGGCAGCCTGAGGGAACGGTAATGCCGCCTTAGAGCTCCGCTCCTCAGGGATTCGGACCGGGGAACCACAGGTCCCAGCGGCATGGAAATTACCACAAACATGTAGGTAAACCTGTACAGCGCCTTGCTAAACATATAATATGGTCCTAAAAGGTTCAAAAAGCAGAATAAAAACTAATCCTAAACCTGAAGCGGCTCTCAGACTGGTGGCAAAGATGGCGGCGGCATCTTCCTCCTCACAGCACAGCGCTTCACAGGCTAGTAATTCACAGCCTTCTAGACAAAAAACACAGGCTGACAAACCTAAGCTTGACAATGTTACTAATTCAATTCAAAATATTACACAAACTGACATGTTTGCTACTTTTGAAGTTATGCTACAGAAAGCATTAAAACAGACTTCTGACCATATCACAGATAAGCTGACAAAGGAAATAAAAGAAATTGGTCAGAGAACAGCTGAACTGGAATTGAGAGTAGATGATATTGACAGTCAAACACAATATTGCACATCTGAGTTAACAGCCCTTAAAGAGGAAAATATCATATTACAGTCCCGTTTAGAGGAACAAGAGAACAGAGATAGAAGATCTAATTTAAGAATAAGAGGATTACCTGAATCCATTTTAGATCTGCAAACAACCATTACCACACTTTTCCAAGAATTGCTTCCTGAAATTACTTTGGACAGACTTGAAATGGACAGAGTGCACAGAGCTCTAGCACCACGCAAAACAAATGGTCCTCCTAGAGACATAATAACTAAACTGCACTATTACAAAACTAAAGAGCAACTGTTATCAGCTGCTAGAAGAAAAGAATCCCTCAGCTTCCAGGGTCATACATATCAGATATTCACAGATTTGTCTCCTCTTACAGTTGCAAAAAGACGGGCCCTCAAACCACAATTGCAGGTACTTCAGAATAATCATATTACCTATCAATGGGGATTTCCTTTTTGTCTCCGCTTCACTCACCTGGAGACACGATATGTCTGTCGCTCTTCAGAGGACTTACATTCGGCTTTACTGGAACTAGGTTTAATTGAAACAACCTTACCTAAGGATCAGACCCGCAGACGTTCAACAGCTCGCTTTCCTCAGCAAAAGAAAAGTTCAGGATCCAATTCTCTCTCGTATTCATACCAAAATCTCCATAAACGTGGCCGATATGAATACTCGCCGCCCAAGAATGACGATTCAATGGACTGAATATTAAAAAAAAACCTAATACTAACTCTCTTCTTTCATTACAGGTTTAATTACTATAACTGATTTTGATTTATAATTAGCATAACCACTTGTTCCTTTTTTTTTTTTTTTTTTTTTTTTTTTTTTTTTTTTATATATATATATATATATATATATATAAATATACATAAGATATGTATATACAAGACGGTTATGCTTTAAAATAATTTTTTTTTTTTTTTTTTTTTTTTTTTTTTTTTTATTTATTTTTATTTTTATATTTTTCTAAAATACAATATACTTATTAAGCAAGGCTTTTTATATATCTCGATGAGATCCACACATTTTTTTTTTTTTTTTTTTTTTTCCCTGTTTTTGGTACCTGTGGTTTTCCGGGGCCGTCCTCCCTACAGGAATTTCTTGTTGCCCCTTTGGTTTTTCCATTTGCAGACTCCTGCCTTTTTTTTATGGGGGACTCTGCAGATGGACGCGGATCCTCTCGGGGAAAATTGAAAATTCCCTTGAGATGCTCCCTAACCCTTCTTTTCTGCTATCTACTTAATCAGCATCATTTAAACAATGGGTTAACTCATTTGTGTTTTTTTTCTCTCTTTACAGTTTTTTCCCTTTTTTTCTCCTTTTTCTTCTTGATCCCCGATTTTTTTATTATCTTTAGAGTGGTGGTTCTGGCTCACAATACATATTCTTTATGTTATGATAAGTTTTATTACATTGGTTGAACTATGGCTCCGATAAATGTATTATCCTTAAATGTACAGGGATTTAATATCCCACATAAACGCACTAAAGCTCTAAGATCCTTTTCATCTAAAAAAGCACATATTATATGTTTACAGGAAACGCATTTTACAGATAAAGCTCAACCTAGATTTCTTTCACCCTCATACCCACAATTTTATACAGCCTCCGCTGCAGTTAAACAAAGGGGTACGCTTATTGGTTTCCATCGCACCACTCCGTTTAACCTCAAAACACAAGTGACAGATCCGGAAGGTCGATATTTACTTTTATCAGGTTATATCTCTGATAATCCCATTACTATCGTATCCTATTATGCTCCCAACAAGAACCCAACAGCGTTCTTATCACACCTTTTTCAGGTCATAGAATCCCATAAATTTGGATCTGTTCTTATATGTGGTGACTCCAATGCAACAATCTTCCCATTCTTAGATAAATCTCCACCTGGACCTACAACAAACACAACTAACCTTACTTTTCAGCGCTTACTCAATTCTCATAGCTTGGTTGATACCTGGCGTGAAATTAATCCCACCAATAGACGTTATACTCACTACTCCTACCCACATAAATCTTTCTCAAGGATTGACCATATCCTTATCCCATTTAGCATGCTACCAGAAATCATTTCGGCTAAAATTATACCATTTCCATGGACTGATCATTGTGCAGTTTATATTAATATAGCCTCTACGATCCCTAGATCTCACGACACAACTTGGTGTATGAAAGACTTCATACTGACCCACCCATCTCTTAGTAAAGAAATTGAGAACTCAATATCTGACTATTTTAAAGATAATGACACAAATGACATATCAGCACTCACACTATGGGAGGCCCATAAACCTGTCATCAGAGGTAGAATGATACAGCAAGCAATTAAATTCAAAAGAGAACGCAAAATAATGTTCTCAAAATTGGAAACTAATTTTAATAATTGTCATCAGACCTACCAATCTCACCCAACGGCCATTAATAATTCTAAACTTGAAAAAGCCCGCCTTGACCTGGATCTCTTCTTGACTGATTCCGCTGACAAATCCATATGTAAACGACAACATAATCTTTACCTTAAGGCTAATAAACCGGATGCTCCCTTGGCCAGAAGCTTGAACAATACACAATACGAAAAGAAACCTATCCGTTTAAAAACCTCTAAAGAAGCGTATACTAGCAACCCAGTTAAAATCCTAGAGATTTTTCGCACCAATTTGGCTAAATTATATTCCCCAGCCCCAACATTTGATAAAACAAAAGCTGATATTCTATTTTCTAATATCAAACTTCCGTATCTTGATCAAAAACAACGAGATCTTCTTGAAAGCCCTATTACGACTACAGAAGTTTTGAATTCTATAAAACTTCTAAAACTTAATAAGAGACCGGGTCCAGATGGATTCCCGGCCGTATACTATAGACACTTTATGCATATTTTTACGCCAATTTTAACTAGGGCCTTTAATTCAATTCTTGAAGGACATTCATTTGGAACAGAGACACTTACATCTATTATTGCTATGATTCCCAAACCACAATCTGACCCATCTTCTTGGTCTAATTACCGTCCTATATCGCTTCTTAATTTAGATATTAAGTTACTAGCTAAAATACTGGCTACCAGATTAAATAATATTATTGGCCAGTTGATTCATAAAGATCAAACAGGTTTTATTCCAAAACGACAGGCTGGCGATAATATAAGACGAGCACTATTACTCATACATGCAGCCAAAACTAGACATATTCCAGCATGTTTGGTTTCATTAGATATAAAAAAAGCATTCGACTCTGTCACTTGGCCATATATGGATTATATTTTGCAAAAATGGGGTTTCGGTAATCATTTCCTTACCTGGGTCTCCTCACTATACAACTCGCCAAAAGCATATATTAAATACTCTGGTTATAAATCTGCTATATTCAACATTAATAGAGGCACAAGACAAGGTTGTCCCCTTTCACCACTACTTTTTGCCCTATTAATAGAACCCCTAGCACAACTAATTAGAACGAATATAGATATCAAAGGCATTGAACTAGGTGGCTATCATCATAAGATAAGTCTTTTTGCCGATGATATTCTTGTGTTCCTGTCCCATCCCCACATATCTTCCCCAAATCTACTAGACATACTACATAAGTTTGCTCATATATCTGGACTCCATGTCAATCCTTCTAAATCAAATGCCTTAAATATTTCTCTATCACAACCTGAATTTCAGCATATTAAAACTGTTTTACCTTTTACTTGGGTCTTAAATCAATTACCCTACTTAGGGATACAACTCACAATTTCTCTCAAAGATTTGTTTTCAGCTAACTACTTACCCCTCTTGAAAAGATCATCAGGTTTTTTGAAACAATGGACCTCCCTACCACTCTCCTGGTTAGGTAAAATTAATGCTATTAAGATGTCAATACTTCCCAAATTTTTATATTTATTTAGAGTGTTACCCATAACTTTACCATCTTATTTTACTAGGCTTACTCAACGAAGAATTCTGTCATTTATCTGGGGCACAACCAAACCTCGTATACCCAAATCTACACTTTTTCTTAATAAACTAAAAGGGGGTCTAGGATTACCCAATTTTTTATTTTATTACTATGCAGCCCAAATGGCTATTCTACCTAAATACCATGCTACAATCGAAACACCTCTTTGGGTAGCCATTGAAGCAGTAGACACGGACCCAATTTCAGTCGCCAATATGCTATGGCTACGCCAAGTTGATAGAAAAAACATCTCTAATCCCATAACTAAACACACCCTATCTATATGGGATAAGTTCAAAAATTCATATAATCTCCAGTCTCTACATAATCCTTTACTCTCATTCCTTGGCAACCCAGCCTTCTATCCCGCATGGAAATTTCCTAAATCCTTTTCTATATGGTCCTCTATGAACCTGAATCGCTTATACAGATTGACCACTGCAACTACAATACATTCCTTTCCTGATTTATGTGAAACTTTTAATATCCCGAGAAATGAAATTTTTCGTTATCTACAGATTAAAAATTTCTATGAACCACTTCTTACTACAGGTTCAGCCCTCAACCAAATGACACAATTTGAACGGATATGTATAAGCGACCCACACATCAGAGGACTGATTTCTTTATTATACCAACAACTCATAGATAAATCTGACAATAATTTACCCTCATACACTGGCAAATGGGCATCAGATATCAATCGGACCTTTGATAATAAAGATTGGTCGAACATATGGTTAGCCACTAAATCTTCATCTCCAAATAGTTACGCCATAGAAACAAATTATAAAGTCCTTGCACGATGGTACCTTGTGCCAGCTAGAATAGCAAAATTTATTCCTACATATTCTCCCAACTGCTTCAGAGGATGTGATTCATCTGGAACTCATTTTCATATCTGGTGGCAGTGTCCGATAGTTCAGACATTCTGGAACAAAATATTTTCTATGGCCTCTAAAGCCCTGGAAGTTTCAATCCCTCCAGATCCTGCTACAGCACTTTTAAATCTTAAGCCCAATATACTTTCTCATACTCAATTTCAATTACTCATTCAAATTACTACTTCAGCCAAACAAACAATTGCCAAAGCATGGAAATCCAAATCTCTAATCTTGGCTGAAACAAAACATAGAATCAATAGAGCACTCGTATTCGATAAAATGACAGCTATAGCTGATAATAAGATTAATAAATTCCGTAAGATATGGCAACCTTGGATTAAACATTATTACTCTAACGACTTTGACCAATCTTTGTTATTACCTCATTAAACTGAGTATTATATAAATAATATAACAATAAATTGTGTAATTCAGGAGCCAGACCACCACCATCTATATTCCCCTTTCTGTTTCTTTTTATTCTATATACTATTTTTCTTTTATTACTCTCATTTCTTATAAGACATATACTCATTATTAGAAAATGCTATATTAATGATTTGTTTATTTATTTATTGTACCCCTATGTCATGTTCACATTGGAATATCTATACAATATGCATCTCTCATACCGAAGTAAGATAAGTTCATATTTTCATTAGGATATCATTTATCCTATTCTGAATATATATTATGTGTTCATGCTTCATTTATATATGTTTATCATATCTCTTTATCTACCTTATTTACTACTCATTTTTATTTTTTATTTACTTATTTATTTATTCTGTTATCTATGTAAAACTCAATAAACATATTTAACGAGAAATACCACTGTGCCACATCTTTGGAGTTTATTGGCTATTTACAAGAGTTATGAGTGACACATCCTAAGTGGTAAAATTGAGGAATGCTTCCTGAAGGTTAGTTGCTATTTATTTCACACAGCACAGTGTTCTCCATATTTCACAAAATGTATATAAACTCTTCTTCTTATTTTGTCTAACATAACAGTCAACTCCATGACTGCATCTACTTTTTTTTTATTTTTTTTAAGCCTCATATATTTTTTTTGTTATGCTATGAAAATCAGGCGTACTTGTAAAACAGGCTCTAGTTTCACAGAAAAATATACCGTATTTCTCTCTCCATAAGACGCACTTTTTTCCCCAAAAAAATAAAGGAGGAAATGTCTTTGCGTCTTATGGAACGAATATTGACCAGGCACCGCAAGTAAAGCTGCATGTATGGGACTGGTTAGGCTGCATGTATGGGACTGGTCAGGCTGCATTTATGGTACTAGTCAGGCTGAATTTCTTTGGCACTGGTAAGTGTAATGGCGATTTTTACTTACCTCACTTATACGCTTAACGATATATACCATAAGTGATTACAACCTTGTCTATATACAGTAAGAATCAACCAATGCGGTTGCAGCTATAACCCATGAAATCAATAAGGAATGATAATGGTGCTAAAATACAAAGATCTAATTTATACAGAAACGAAACGTTAGACTAACCAAATATTACCAAATATAATGTAGATGATACAAATACAGAGAAGCCGTGATATTACAAATACAGTTTTGTTAATGGACAAAGATAATTTAAGTTACACACAGCAAAAGTAAGGGGGCTACAGTAATGGAAACACAATACAAAGACAGACCTTACGTTACCATGCTTTCAGGGAGCCACACATAGAGGAAGAGAGAGAGCATCAATGTGAGCTTTGATTTTATGTTCCCTCTCTACCCATACCCGCCAATCACACAAATGTTTTCATTGGTTCAGAGTTGAATCAAATTCTGATTGGCTGTACCTGAAGCCTAGTTGGCCATCATGCGCTTCACATAAGCATTAGACTCTCTTTGGTGCCTCTCTGTCTACCATGTTTATGGTTGTTAGGTAAGCAACCTTCTTTGATCCTAGCATTACCTGTTCCGACATTAGCATGTCAAGGACCACCTGACCAGGTGCTGACACAAAGTCTGACATGACAACATGCCTATTGAAGACATCAAACAGCTTTCAAGAAACAAGAAAGAATAAGTCTTGTAAGCCGGGCCCATGTCTCATCATGATATCACAAAATATATTCATCATCCACCTGTATAAATATATATATATATATATATATATATATATATATATATATATATATATATACAAACAACATACAACCCGGGCATGTATTGAAAAAAACAAACCCTAGCGTCCATGCACCCCCCTCTCGCCATACTCCCCCCCCCCTTGCCATACTCCCCCCCCTCGCCATACTCCCCCCCTCACCATACTCCCCCCCCCCCCCTCTCGCCATACTCCCCCCCCCTCTCGCCATACTCCCCCCCCCTGTATTGCAGACAATGCCGATCTCTATTGTTCGTCTGAGATTGGCCATATATAGCAAGGTAATTTAATTAGAAAGTCCTCACAATGGTTCCCTTGAAACCCCTTGATATAAACATGAAGCTCAATATTTCCACATCAGTTCCCCCTGAAGTTCATTCTTGAACTTATGCCCTCCCTCTATGATTTTGTACCCACGCACAACGGCCTCGAAGCCCCAACCCTTACCACCACCATTGCAACCTCCTCTCCCTTTTTGAGCATGCCGGAAACCAATCAAGGTAGACTTAAGACTCCACATCCGGACCATGAGTGCCTGTGCTGCGATGTTTCCACTCTCCTTTGCCTTGGAAAAGCGGAAATCCATCATTGATGGCGGGATACTGGCATATCTGGTCCTGTAACTTGGGAATACGGTGTAATGGTTGCACCGATTGGATCAGACCGCGAGACAGCACTTTTCAACATGGTGAAGGAAAGTTCAGAAGAGTTAGTTGTCGCACCTTTTTGCTCAAGAAATGACTTTGTTGTTGCTTCTTCAGGTGGTGGTAGGGTGGGCCTCCGGACAGTCGTGCATGAATACAAAAAAAAGGAGGATGTGAGTGTACAGTTATTGGAGGAATGCCAGACAGGAGCAGCGGTGTGGCCATTGAAACTAAATACTTATAAGGGGTGTAATGTGGACAAGTAAAGTGGGATCCCCATAGGGTACAGAGTCCGAGCAACAGCCAGTATCATCCATGGCCCTTGATGGTAGGGATAGTCAACACTGCCTGCTATTGCCAGGTCCCTAGGTTTACCACAGCTGCTCACGGGGCTCAGGTTTAAAGCAGTAGGCAGACTAGGGGAAGTAGAATTACATTTGGAAGGTAGAATTACATTAAGACATAAGACCTGGATGTCCAGGGATACTTTGTGAAATATGGTACTTGTATGTTTCAGGATACCATTTTATAGGACCCACTGGTTTGGAGTCAGGCAAAAATGGCATCAGCTCATTTTTGAGATTCAAACAAAAGTTCCAGAAGATGAATACATTTACTTTTAAAGATATAGAAGAACATTATCAGCTAATGGACTGGTACCATCACTTAAAGTAATTAAAGATAAGAATATGAAACAAAGAAAGTAGGAAAGAGAAAGAAGAGAAAAAATAAAAGCAAAAAATTTAAAAAAAACATACAGCTGCTTCAACCCAGACTGTTTATCACACACATTTCACTTTATGTCATTGAATCTGCATTCATAAAAACAAACGAACAATATATAACTGTCCTGAAAAATTATTTTTTTTAGTGCCTTGAAAAATAATACATTGCAGCTGTTGCAGCAGCAACTTGGCAAAAAAAAAAAAATAATAAAGAGAAACAAAGAAATAAAAAGATAACTCCTCTCCAATATTAGTGATCACTGTCACTAAAGATTTACAAGTCGGGTACAAAGAAGTATTAAAAAGGAGAGAATAAAGCCATTGTTCCGAGCGGCAGTGAAGTGGACGATCGTGGCATTCGGACGGTACCCTATTGGAATAAGCTCCCATTGCTCTAGTCTCTCTATGCGATGAAAAACAGTTCAAGCATTTCATTTAGGAGCGATTCCTTGATATATTGTACCATATACCCTGTCCCAGATCCGACCTTCTACTGTCTCCCTTCCCTCCTATTCTCTCCTGGGCTCTTACTATGTTGAGATACAATTCTGGTCTACATCTGGTGTACTATCCTCCTTGGTGAGCTCAGCCTCTTTGGTGTTGCTTGGGTGGACTAGTGTAGATAAGGTGGGGCCAGCCACACACCTCAGGCTGCCTTTTTTGGATCCTGGGGTAGTGCTTTTTGACACGGTCACCGCTGTGGTCTCGGCAGTGAGATTCCAATCGTGATATGTCTGGTGTGATTCTTCACAAATTTTCCCTGATGAAGGGACATCCTGCATAGCCCTGAAACGCGTAGGCCCATGTGGAAGATTTCACAAGCATCACGACCACTTCACACCATTGTTTTTAGTGGTTCCATTGTTACACATTTCTCTATTTATATGTTTATATTCTTATTGTCATTTTGTGTATTTTTTTTTGTATTCAATAAAATTGTCTTTTTAATTACTTGGTTGCCTTTAAAGTCCCATTAACCTTTTTTGGGGGGTATTTTTATTCCTTGAACCTAGGGATGGTGGCAACCTTTATGATCTAATTGGATGGTTTTCCTTTTTAGTAAAAACAAGAAAATAAAAGGTTGTCAAAAACTTTTAGCATTTCGTCAAACCCGACTGCACCTTATTACTCAAATTTTTTTTAACGGCTTTTTCCCAAAACAACAAACAGAAAAACATAGCTCTAGGGTCCTCTTTTAAATGCGCACAATACTCTACATCGGTCTTTTAATAGATACCCGCATCAGGACAGCAACAGGGTAGAGTTTACTAAAGCTGTGGCCCTAAGACGGTACCTGAATAAACTTTTCCCATTAAGAAGCCTTAGTTTGAGATATTTGGATTAACCTCTTTCGATCTTGAGATATCACCTAAATCATCCACTCCGCTCCTCCCTAAGACAACCTGATTTCCAGCTCCCTTGTTACCTCTCCCATGCCCAACATCAGGACCACTCCAGAACCTCTGTAACTCCCCACCCCAATATGTCTAGCAAGCTCCTACCTTGTCCACCACTAGGTGATCCCTAAAAACTTTTTTATTCCGGGAAGCTTACCCCACCTCCACCTAAAATGTTACCTCAGCCAGCTCCATATCAAATAATTTCCAGCAGCTATTATTTATGTACCACCCTCCTCCCCTTAGATCATAAACCCCTTGAGCAGGGCCCTTCTATTCTCGCCCTGAACAAACTGTTGCCCAAACTATCCAACTACCCAACATTTAACTCCTCCCCGAATCCCAACGGAAGTTTCAGTAGGTGTAAGGGGATGTCAGTTTTGCTATAAAACATTTCTTCGGGGTTGATTAGGGTACAACCCGGTGTTCCTGCTATATCCATGCCAAGGGCAAGAGACTACCTGAGGTAGTGTACCCTGCTGAGTACAATTTAACCTGATGCTGGAAATGCATCATTAGACATGTGATACCAGTTGTCCACTGTTACGTAATATAGCCGTCATAGGACCTCCTCTTTTAACTCTGATTTCCTTTTTGTCGAGTAGGGGGGGTTTTCTTTCTTTTTTTTCTCTTCTTTCTTTTTATTCTTTTCGCTCTTTCAATGATGTCTAGAACATTTGGAATATGCTCATGGAATATTAGGGGTATGAGCGACCCTATTAAAAAAGCCTCAGTATTCTCAGAACTAGAATTCTACGGCACTGAACTGATATGCCTGCAGGAAACTCATTTGACCAATGAGTCCAAACTACTAATTAGGAAGAAGTTTCAGACACAATTTCACTGTGTACTCCTCCTATTCAAGGGGAGTGAGTATACTGGCTAGGAAGGGGTTGGTATTTTCCTGCAGGGATAGTGGTGGGGGATTTTAATGCGGTGCTTAATAGCAGTATAGACAGGTTTCCATCAGGGCCCAGGGTAGACAGGGCAGCAGAAGGTCGGTTAGGTCAGCTTTTGCTGGAGATTGAGTGGTGTGACCTATGGAGAGCCCGCAACCCAAACGCCCGACAATACTCTTGCTTTTCGGGGTCACACTGCACACTCTCTCGTATAGACCTAGCTATAGGTAACAGAGAAGTACAACCCCTAATAAGTAAAATAGAATACCGGCCAAGAGGGATCAAAGATCATTCACCCCTGACATTAATGGTAAATATCCAGGACAGACACACCCAGAGAATGTGGACAATTAATCCAGTTTGGTTGGAGATAATAGGGAGTACTGAAGACATTTCTGCAAGATTAAAGGAGGTCTGGGATTCCTTAAAAGCATTCCTTAGGGGGCTTCTAATTCAACGGGTTTCTAAGGCAAAGAAGCGATCAAGGGCTAGAGGAGAGTACATCAGAAAAGAGGTGTTGGAGTTAGAGAGACAATATGTGACCGACCCAAGCCTGGAGAAGCGGGAGATCTGGGCTAAGAAGCAACAGGAGTATAAAATGGAAATTATTAGAAATGCTGAAAATAGGAGACTCTTTCAGAGGCAAAAGGGTTTCGAAGAGGGGGAAAGAGTGGGCCGAATGTTGGCCTTATTAGTCAACACCAACTCTTCGTCATCAACAATCTCCATGATTTGGACATCTAGAGGGGAAATCTCATCTGACCCTCTGGTAATCATGGAGACGTTCTTTGAATTTTACAGCGATTTATACAAGTCGCGTCGGTGTCCTGAGCGTGGTGAGATAGATAGATTCTTAGAGAGTATTGAGCTGCCATCTTTACCGGAAATAGATAAGAACAGGTTGGAAGCCCCCATAACCCTGGAAGAATTGAAGCAAGCAGTGGCGGAAATGCCCAACCAGAAATCCCCGGGGCCAGATGGTCTGCCCTTAGAAATTTATAAATATTACGGGGAGGTGTTACTCCCAGAGCTCTTGAAGACTTTGTACTGGGTGGCTATTGAAGGTATACTGCCCCTTTCGATGACAGAAATTAACATTGTATTAATACTTGAAGAAGAAAAAGATCAATTGGAAGCATCTTCATATAGACCAATATCACTGCTATGCTCCGACATTAAAATTTTGGCAAAAGTCCTGGCAACTAGACTAAATAAATGCATCTCAAGCCTTGTTCACTCTGACCAGTCAGGGTTTATCCCTGACAGGTCTACCAGCATAAATATTAAAAGGACATATATTAATCTCCAGGCCCCAGTAGAGAACAAGGGATCCAGAGCTGTCTTGTCCTTGGATATCGCCAAGGCATTTGACAGCCTCGAATGTGGGGGTATTTGTGGTGGGTCTTGGAGAGATTTGGTTTCGGCCCCCTATTTATAAGATGGCTCAGAATATTATATCACAACCTAAGTGCCAGACTAAAAATTAACAATGACTATTCAGCAAAGTTACCTCTTGAGAGGAGTACGAGGCAGGGGTGTCCCTTGTCACCCCTGCTGTTCGCCCTGGCAATGCAGCCACTGGCGGAAGCAGTGAGAAGGTCGACCGGACTGCAGGGATTTCAAAGGAAATGTGGGTAGGAAAGGATAGCGTTATACACTGATGACATTCTACTCTTCCTGGGTGATATGGGGCCATCACTAGAAAAAGTGATGCAGTTGGTGGAGGGGTTTGGCAAACTCTCGGGCCTGGCAATTAATTGGGAGAAGTCAACGCTTCTGCCGATTGATTAAACCATCAGTGCTTTCCCTAGTGACACACCTAGGGTAAAAATAGCAGAAAGGATGAAATATCTCGGGATAGTCTTGTCAAATGACCCTAATCAGTATATTAGGGATAATCTAGTCCCACTTTTGGCAAAACTTAAGAGGAAAAGCGACATCTGGGGTCGTCTTCCTTTGTCTATGGCTGGTCGAGTTAACCTGATCAAAATGGTATGGATGCCACAATTATTATATATTCTTCACAACTCCCCAGTCTGCATCGGGAGGAACTGGTTTGTAAAAATTAACACTCTTTTCAGGGAGTTGACTTGGAGGAAAGGGCAGGCAAGGATTAGTCTACAAACATTACAGCGCTCTATTAGGGAAGGGGGAATGGCAGTCCCCCAACCAATGAGCTATTATCTAGCTGCTCAATTGCAGCACATAGGGGGCTGTGAGATCTGGGGAGTTGCGAAAACTAGCGCCAAAATTATGCTACAGGGCAACCCACACAAATCTCTAGCAGAAGCATTAGAGGCAGGTTCACTTCAGAGAGAGCTCCCAACATACAGGCTTGTTACCAAAATATGGCAGACAGTTAAGAGAGATATGAGGTATAGGGGCCTCACTGAGTTCTCACCCATTTGGCACAATAAGCAGCTGCCGGAGTTATTAACCATAGAGACAAATGGGAATTGGGAGACCCGCGGAAGTCACAGGTTGGCCCAAATATATGACGGTAACTTATTAAAAATCTTTCGTCAAGTTGAGACGAGAATTTGGAATTCCAAATAAAACATTTTACTACTACTTACAGATTAGACACGCCCTGGATAGTCAATTCAGGAGCTGCCAATTGGAATGGTGTAAGACACCGCTTCTTAACAAAATAGTTAGGTCAAGCAGCACTAAAGGCTTAATATCAGTGATATATGGGCAAATGACGGATAAGAAGATATCGTCGCAAACGCTTATGGGGGTCAGGGAGGGATGGCAGGCCGATGTGGGGGAGATAGCAGACGACCAGTGGAGAAGGATATTGGATTTCGGTCGAGGTGTGAGAAAAGAAGGGAAAGCAAATGGGAAAAATTGTTGAGCTAGATTTCACTGTCTGAAGACTATGTGTTGTTGGCCAAATGTCCTTAGTTTTTGTACTTTCTGCTATGTTCAACGGCAAGTAGGCATATTGCACCGTATTCTATGCTCAACTGAAACTTAATAAAAATGTATTAAAGCTAAAAAAAAGACGTGATACCAGCACCAGTATCCTGGTCTCAAGTATTTTTAACTTTGTTTAGGACCAGTTGGGACACTACCCCAGCATCCATTAGACCCGACCCCTTCCTGCGCCAGCATTGTTGTCTCATGATTCTGTCCTTTTCCCATAGCACAACACCTTTCCTTCTCCAGCACTCATCAGTACCAGTCATCTGAGGCTATCTGGACTCAAACCATCAGAACAAGATGGACTCCAGGGTGTAACACAGTAGAGTCTGATAGCATGGTACCCAGATTGACCGTGATATCTGCACAATGTTCCATCCCTGCCATTAGGGATGAGAATAATGTTAGATTTTTGACAATCCTGGAACTGAATCATGCACAAATCTATTATGACTCATAGGCAACCTGGATACTACCACCACCTGCCTGTCCTTGCAAAGTGGAAATTGCCCCACTGAGAAAGAGTCAGTCACTTCTCCGAGGTCCTGGATGCTGGACAGAGCAAGTTGAATTTCCTAACCCCTTAACCTGATATATAGCACAAGACCTCCCAATGTGGTCCTGAGTATTTCCAGCTCCATAGTGTTTTAAGGTACCCAGTGCTCCAGCTCCAAAGGCAGTCTCCATTAAGCCTCTCTTTATCTTAGGTATGGGAAATAGTCTGAATATAGGGATTGAAAACCACCTGCCAACAGATACACTCGATTCTTTATAGAGGCAGCACCTTTTTCCCCTCCTTTATCAATTCGGTAATCAGGCAAGGCTATCCTTCACCCATACAAAATAAACTGCCTACACTCTTCAGATAGGACTCACATGAATGACAGGGGCATAGTGCAACACTGGGGCGCTGGTCTTCCTGGCATGCAGGACACAGACAACTAGTTAAGGTACACAAGGAGTCTAGGACAGGAAGGACACCTATGGTTATTAACTGAGGATAATACAGCATGCCCACACATATAACAAAAGTGAGGGTCCTTGGAACAGCCAAGAGCTGGTAATACCCCACACAATCTTCCTGCACAACTCTTCTCCAGACTCACCCAAAACCATACAATATGAGGCCAGACCTATGCACACTCAACTTGTATGCAAGCAGGCAGGCCCTCGTACTACTCATCTGAAGGTAAATCTAAAGGAAACTGAACAACAAAAATTGCATAATGTGTATCCAGCTCGAGGAACTGCTGCTACCAGACACAACAGGCAAAGAAAAATCTCTTGCAGCACTGAGGCATCGGGATCACTGAACAGTAGGGGGTACAATTCAGGCCGACCTGAGTGCCTTGAAACACACAGATATTAGTGACCGATATGCCAAAGACACATTAGACAATTGGTAACAAATCGCCACATAAAAACAGACAAACAGAAAACTCTAGGAGCAAAAAAAGTTGCATGGTGACGCTGGGCAGGATACAGGCTTGAAATACACTTGGGGAGAGACAGACTGCTAGGGCTAGTAACATACGTTAGCCGGAGGCAATGAGTGGAGCTTGAACAGCCAGGCATGACTGGGCGTGTAACAAATTCCAATTACAGCAGGGGCGTTAGGCAGTCTTAAACACAAGTCTACATAAAAGTAACATCAGACCTTTACCCTTTAAAGCCATGGAACTGCAAGTATCCGTATAGCCACTGATCTTTGGGAATAGGAAACAGATATGTAACAGATCTATGACAGATCCAGTTCAAACTCTGGACCAAAACACTCCTACCAGTAAATAACTAAACTCTTTATTTGTTTTGGAACAGTGCACTTTTTTAACCACTTCCGGACCGCCCGCCGTCGTTTTACATCACTACTTTGAAGAGGAATACCGTTGTTATGGTAGCAGCCAGCTACCATAACACCTTAATCCTGTTCAAGAGCAGGTGGTCCACTTCAAGATAAAAGTGGTCTCTGCGGTGGATTTGCCGCAACATCATTTTTATCGGCAGTGGGAGAGTTCCCCCCTCCCGCCGCTCTCCGGTGCCCTCCGACGCTTACCGGAGCCGTCGGCGAATGGATCCTCTCCCTAGCCTGACGTGGAGACGAGTGAGGGGAAGATGGCCCCCACCCGTCTCCATATCATTGCAGGGCGGAAGTGACGTCAAAATGTCACTTCTGCCCAATGCTCCTAAAGGGACTTTTTTTTTATATATATATATATATATATATATATATATATATATATATATATATATATATATATATATATATATATATATATATATATAATTATATTTTTTTTTTTATTGCATTTTAGTGTAAATATGAGATCTGAGGTCTTTTTGACCCCAGATCTCATATTTAAGAGGTCCTGTCATGCTTTTTTTCTATTACAAGGGATGTTTACATTCTTTGTAATAGGAATAAAAGTGACCCAGTTGTATTTTTTTTTTTAAAGAACAGTGTAAAAATAAAAAATAAAAGGTAAAATAAATAAGAATTTTTTTTTAAAACGCTCCCCGTCCCTCCGAGCTCGCGTGCAGAAGCAAATGCATACGTGAGCAGCGCCCGCATATGAAAGCGGGGTTCAAAACCACACATGAGGTATCGCCGCGATCATTAGAGCGAGAGCAATAATTCTAGCACTAGACCTCCTCTGTAACTCAAAACATGTCGCCTATGGAGATTTTTAAGGGTAAAAGTTTGTCGCCATTCCACGAGCAGGCGCAACTTTGAAGCATGACATGTTGGGTATCCATTTACTCGGCATAATGATATCTTTCACAATATAAAAAAAAATTGGGCTAACTTTACTGTTGTCTTATTTTTTAATTCAAAAATGTTAATGCCCGTGTTACCTCATACCTTGAAGTATCAGATTTTGAATGGGTCTTCAATAATGTTCGGAACAGGCACCTTATGGTGCCTGCTACTAAGCATTGGCGTTAGCTTGGTAAACTTGTCCTCATTGCATGCATACTCTCATTCCATTCTATATAAAACAAGACCCTGAAGTCACACAACTTTCAAAACCCTAAGCTTTATTCCACCCACAATTGGATCCTAAGGTTCAGGTGTGTTTTTCTGATAAATCAGGCTGGTATGAAACTTTGCTTTAGAGAGAGTAGTATTTTCAAAAAGCTTCTAGATCTCATGGTTCGCTTTGAATAACAGCCTCATGGGACCCTGACATCAGCAACAAAATTGAATACATTGAGCTCTTTGTAACCTGATTTCCAGATGACTAGCAACTTGTATTTTTTTTTATTTCTGTTTATTTCTCCAAATGTTAAGAGTCAACAGTGTGCTGGTACCCAGTGATGTGAAAAGATGAGAGGGAAATTAGGGGGGACTGATTTAAGCCAGGTAAGGTACAGCAGAAGTAAGCTGTCATTTTTAATCTTATATGCACATCCACATGTAGCATCTCTGTTTTCCCCACCAAAGATGACAGCTTAATAGTAAAGTCTGTGCAGAATGTGGGGGCGGAAAGTTTACTTTCTGAGCAAGAATGTGATGTATTTCTGAAAAATAATCTGTCATTGTTCATTTTAGAATGTCATTAAAGTATTTTGATGGCAACCAAACCCTTATGCTGCCGGAATGTTTGTAATACATCACGCCTGTGTTTTGTTTTTTATTTGGGATGGGATATGATGGGGAAATGTAATGTCTTCCAAAAAGTGTGACTGCTATGCCATAGCAGAACCTCAAAGTGCTTGCATATTATTGTTATTATTATACAGGATTTATATAGCGCAACCAGTTTGTGCAGCACTTTACAACATGAAGACAGACAGTACAGTTACAATACAATTCAATACAGAACGAATTAGAGGGCCCTGCTCTGTTCAGATTTCTTCTAAAGTGGTTAAAAAGGTTAAAGTTTTTTTTACTTTCATGCTTTCTACGGATTAAGGGAAAAAACCTTTTGTGTGCAGCAGTGCCCCTAGTCCCCCCCCCCTCTAAAATTGACCCATCTCGATCCAGCGATGTGCACTAAAGCCCTGAGCTCTCCTGGGTCTCTCCCTCCTCGAGTCAGCATAAATAGTCATTGGCTCCTGCTACTGTAAGTCACAGCCAGCCTATGAGGAGGGGGCGGGGCCGGGCCACACTCCATGTGTGAATGGACACAGAGCAGAGGCTCGGGAGTCCCCATAGCAAGCTGAAATGGGTTCAGGACGGATGTTCAGAGGCATTTGAAATGCCAAATTCCTGTAACAGCCTCTAAACGCGGTAACTCGCATTTAGCAGCGTTTCGTTTACAGACATTTTTCATTTTAACAAAAAATGTATTTTCTTTAAAAAAAAAAACACTTCTAGACGCAAAGGCGGCTAAACAGACGTTTTTAGGCGTCGGTTTCTAGCTGTCAAGTTAAATCGTTCAGGAGAGGTTAAACAACGTCCCGCGTACTTGAAGCCTTAAAAGAAAATCTGTTAGAGTCTGCAAAAGACTTGAGACTGGGGAGGAGGTTCACCTTCCACCAGGACAACGATCCTAAACATACAGCCAGAGCTACAATGAAATGGTTTAGATCAAAGCATATTCATGTGTTAGAATGGCCCAGTGATAGTCTAGACCTAAATTCAATTGAGATGCTGTGGCAAGACTTGAAAATGGCTGTACACAGACGCTCTTCATTCAGTCTGGCAGAGCTTGAGCTATTTTTCAAAGAAGAATGGGCAAAAATGTCATTCTCTAGATGTGCAAAGCTGGTAGAGAGATCCCCAAAATGACTTGCAGCTGTAATTGTAGCGAAAGGTGGTTCTACAAAGTATTGACTCAGGGGGGCTGAACGCCACACTTTTCACATATTTATTTGTAAAAAACTTTGAAAAACACTTATCATTTTCCTTCCACTTTACAATTATGTGCCACTTTGTGTTGGTCTATCACATCTAATCCCCCCAAAAATACATTAACATTATTGTTTGTAACATGACAACATGTGAAGAATTTCAAGGGATATGAATACTTTTTCAAAGCACTGTATGCGTGTTTTTTTGTACAGAGTAGATCTGTACTGTGACTGTGCTTCCCTGCTCTTCACTAATGCCAGCATGGGTTAGGTCTGCCCAACTTTAGGTAGCTCTTAAAGTATATCTTAACTGTTACTAGTTTTTGCTGGGGTGGATAAAGATTATCAGAAGGGCTGACAAACTTACCTTTCCTGCAGAAATACTGGTTCCAATCTCTCTCCAGTGCTAAACACGTATTTGAACTCTAATGTCACCTTTTAAAAGAGGTTACCTTACTGAAAGTCAAGATGTTTGATTATCTAATCAGCAATGGAGTGAATGTGGAGCAGAATTTCCACTTTTTTTTCAGCTCTTCTTTGTTTTCCTCCAAGCCAGGCTGTATGTTAATAGTTGAGCATATGCCTACAATAATTAAAACATGGAAAAGCAAACAAGTAAAATAATCACATCAACATTAATTCCAGATAAATGTTAGATCAGTTAGATAAAATTTATAAACACAAATAAATGCCATGCTTTCCTTAAAAAAATGGAAATCATTTTCCATGTGTTTAGAGAGTAGGGTTGTAAAATGATTTATTGTGCTTAGCTCATCCACTTCTAATGGAATGCAAAGGGTTACATAAAGTCTGAGCCCTTATTTGAAAACAGCACTATGAAGACATGCCTGTTGTTATTGTACTGTAGGTCCTGCTGTATATACTCAGTGAAGTAACGGCTATATCCATTTTAATCTACCCCAACAACCTCTCTGTCTCAGCGTGGCTGACGTGGTTAAGGACTCATGAGGCTTTTGGGTCATCTATAGAAGTTAATGAACTAAAGGTTATCTGTGGTAGCCATGTTTCACTATTTTGTCTTATGATGGACTGTAACTCCAACACAGGTCTTTAAAAAAAAATCTTAAAATTGTTAATTTTATTTTGGGTTAAACTAGATAAAAACAGCGTAAGATAAAAAGGTACGCCAATCTAAGTGCAGTATCCAAAAAACTTTATTAGATGTATAAAAAAAAACGCCAAATGGCTTCTCACAATAGATCAGTAGGGATAAGGCATGTAATACATAGAGATGGCCCATAGGCAAAACCTCAGCAGCTCTCAGTGTGGGGTCCAGAGATGGTGTGAGACGCTGTGGGTGATGTAGGCAGGCAGTCCGTGGTGTGTAGTCCTCTGCTGGTGGGGGCTTTGGCATGGGGGGGAGCGGAATACCCACGGTGTCAGCAAGGTCGGACCAGCGTCTCCTCACGACCAGAAAACGGAAGTCCGCATTTTCTTCAGCGGAAGCATTGAAACGCGTCATCTGACACGTCCAGACGTCATTTCACAGCTTCCTCTCCAGTGAATAGTGTGTTCCAGGCTGGTTTCATCTCGCTCCGACCTCCGTTTTCTGGTCCTGATGAGATGCCAGTCCGACCTTGCTGACACTGTGGGTATTCCGCTCCTCCATGCCAAAGCCTCCACCAGCTGAGGACTACACAGCACGGACTGCCTGCCTACATCACCCACAGCGTCTCACACCACCTCGGAACCCGCACTGAGAGCTGCTGAGGTTTTGCCTATGGGCCATCTCTATGTATTACATGCCTTATCCCCATTGATCTATTGTGAGTAGCCATTTGGCCATTCTTTTTTTTTTATATATACATCTAATAAAGTTTTTTGGATACTGCACTTAGATTGGCGCACCTTTTTATCTTATATTGTCTTCCAGAGTTTTAGCTTCTACTCTATAGGGAGCTGCCGCTGGTGCTCAGTATCATTTTCATCTTGAACTTTCCATTATCTTGGGACTTCAGCTTTGTAGCGTATATAGTAGACATTACTATCTCTTTTTCATATACGCTAATATTAGGGTTTTGTACCGTTTTTCTGGACATTATCATCATTTTATACATATTTATATTCTGCTTGGTCTTTTCATGTTTGGCTGGTATTTGCGCCATTTCTTCCTTGTTGTTAGATAAAAACAGCATTTGTGTAAAATGATGTCTACTGTTGCTTCTTGAGCAGAGACATATTGAAAGTACATGCTGAAGAATGTTGTGAAATTATCATTTGTTCAAATCACTTGTCAGGGAAAAACTGTTAGAGGTTATGTCTGTAGACGCACAGATAGTAGCTAAAAATGGTTACTCTAGAGTGGCGTATGAGATATATAGCAGATTTGTTTATAAATTCTTTAATAGAACAGATTGTACATATTCCCTGTTGGAGCTTTATATAGTACAGGACTCCATGGATATTGTTAATGGTTGTTTAATTGCCCATTTTGCAGTAAATAAAGTATTCTGCACAAACGTAGATCCAGCAGAGTGAATCGTACATCAGAACTGACTTCATAACAAATCCAAACAGGAATTACCCAAGGCCATGTGAAATGGAACATTACAACTATGATCAGTGCTATAAATGAATGCTTATTGAAATAAATCGGTATTGTGTGAAGTTGCTTGGCTATCAATGTGATCCAATGATTTCCAATAATTTCTAAATCACTATTCTAGAAACAGCATGCTGATTTGGAGTTTTGGCTTTACTTGTTAGTCGCTTGTTGTGTTGAAAGTTCTGAAGTCATTGGAACAGCATGACAGCCAGAGAATAGGTATTTCTAGGAGGTGGCATGTGATGGCAACTCCTCTATTTCTCTCAGTTTAGGTTTTCTTAAATAGCCATAAGTAGGAGCCTATGCCAGCAGTTTCCTGCCTGCTACTTACTACAGTATGTGTACCAAGAGGGGATAACATTATAACGTAACAATCTAAACCTAAGATTCATCTCTGTGTTTGTATTAGAGATTAGAAAGTTACTGCTGGGATGGGGAAGCAGGGAGAGCTAAGCTGCTGAGAGAATGACTTGGATAACTTCTGTGCTTCTAATATGAACATTAAAGAATATTTGCTCCACAGTGCCTGCAGCTACAGATTTCAGTGAGGACTTGCTTTAAGGCTAAGTTCACACTGAGCCTCCTGTCCGTTAGAGCTAATGCGAAGCTCGCTTTAGAGGCGCTTTTGCAATGCTTTTCGGCCGCTAGCAGGACGCTGCTTACCCAAACAAAAGGGTAAAAAGTCCAGTTTTGCAGCGTTTTACAAAGCGGTATTCCCACTTTTGCAGCCAAATTGGGATTATACTTCTTTTATATTTGTTATATGTTCCCATTCACATCACATAACTAACAAAAATATCTAAAAAAAAAAAAAAATGCAGCTTCATTTTTTTTAGATGCTGAATTCTGGACACTCCAGCAAGCAAAAATCCTGGGTAGTTATGAGTATTTATGAGGGGGCTGGGCAGCTGTATTTGACATAATTTACCTTGTCTGTACTGTGCAGGCAGATCTTTATTATCAATTTTAGCTACATCTGAATACTGTCTATCCTAACAAAGTGCTAATGATGTAGGCTTCTTGCGTTGTATGTTAATGAGGACAAACTTTAAAAACCTTTCAATTATCCACGACACCTTCTCTTGAGAAACTTCTAAAAGCTAAGAAATTACAAAAACAAAAATTGGCAAGCTATGTGAATGGGAATACATAACAAACACTTGGGGGTTGATTACTAAAGAGAAAAATTGACTGCACTTTGCAAGAGCAGTTGCTCCAGAGCTTAGTAAATGAGCAAAAGCTCTGCTGACATTCATCATCCAATCATGTACAAGCAAAAATGCAGTTTTTTTTATTTTCCTTGCATGTGATTGAGTATTCTTTGTAAAGTGAAGCTTTTCCTCATTTACTAAGCTCTGGAGCAATTGCACTTGCAGAGTGCGCAGTCTAAGTGCCTTTAGTAAATCAACCCCTTAGTCTGTATTTTCAAATGCGATTGCAACAGTGTAAATACGCTTTAAAGCTCATTTACTGCTTACCAAGAATATGTAAATACTTGATTGTAGCCTCTCAACATATCAATTTGTAAGCATAATAATAGACTGCTAAAAAGAGGAAATTTATCAGCACAGTGCTATTCTAAAACGTAGAAGGTATTTTGCAGCACATTTCTGTGTAAGTAGCTTTTCTGCAGGATGCCGATAGGTTAAAAAACTATTCTGCAACTTAGGGCTTTCAGAGTATCCTGCGGCTTAGCTATAGTAAGGCCATATCGACAACCCACAGTGCTCAATCACACAACTGTAATTTGGGACAATGTGGTCATGCAAGCCAAAGGACATACTAGAACAGTTTCCCTGCCATACGCAGAAAGGATAAGTGGTCAGCAATACCCCTGATACTACAATGCATTGGTGTGAATGTTATATACCAGTCCCTTTTTTTTTTTTTTTTTAATCCTAGCATTTGCCAATTGCACAGCATTTAACATAATCAAGCATTTGGCCATCCCTTCTTTCATTGTCTTCTGGCAGAGTCACTGAACTTTCACACTGTCATTTGACTTCACAAGCAACTTCAAACCAACCTCAAACAGGAGCTACCTTACAAAGCATAGAGGAAACTGACAGCACACCAACGTCCCCCAAACCATAAGGACATCCACAGATTGTTGGAGCTCCCTCTGTCTCAGAGGGGCTTAAATTTTAATCATTGAATTAATTTTACAGGAACCAGAGCTCATTTTTTTACTGCCAGCTGGCATTAATAATGAATGCAGTGAATAATAACATTACAGGAAAGAGGGAAGGTTAGCAAATGTTTTTTTGGACACGCTTTGAGGACGATTGAGAAATGTTGTCATTCTGGTCAAAATTAAATATTTTACATTTTAAAGAAATGGTGTTACAGTTCAGGCGCATGTTGCGAAACTGCGTGTTTAAATAATTGACATCTAACAAGGAGAGGCATCCAATCCGGATGGAGAGTGCTTGCATTAAGTAAATTTAAATATTTTACCATTCCTAATGTGTGCAGTGAGCTTGTATATCTAGTGAGTTGAATTGGAGTTGGTCTGTGTCATTTAGTAGAGATATAGCCAGCCAGCATAGTTCTTTGTGTCTAAACATTTACCTGTTATGCTAAAAGTTACTGAATTACTATTATGCCATCCTTATTCCTAGAATCTAACCACAGACAGGATAACAAAATAACTAATCAGCACCTGTATGTCTAAGGAAACCTGACATTAAAAGCAACTCTGCCTAAAATTGGCTGGTTTATCCTGGGAGTAGTGAAGTTGTATCCTATCCACCATTGGGTCTTCACTGCTCCCCAAGAGCAGAAATAATCTACCCTTCACCTAATATTGGCTGGTTTATCCTGCGAGTAGTAAGGTCGTATCCTATCCTCCACTGGGTATTCACTTCTACCCAAGAGCAGCAAAAATCTACCCTCACCCAAACCAAGCCATAACATACTCCAAGTTAAAGCTGAACTACACTGCATCTGAGCACCACAAGGCAAAAAAGCTATTTAATTCATTTTTAATATTCAAAGCGAACTCCCCCATCCATTCATGTCTCCATGCTTTATTTTGCATGAAAAATCACCCCTAGCATTTCTAACCATGGCCATCTTGAGTAAGGGAAGATGATTCATATAGCAATGACTTCCTGGAATCCATTTGCCCTAAGCACAGGCATACAAATAGTGGGGCATGCTTAGCTTAGAAAACCCCTCCACCCCTCCAGAAGACTCGAAAGTATGACAGCATTTGCCTAGGCAAGAAACGGGAAATATCTGAAGAAACGTAAAGCAATTGTTTAAAACAACTAAATATAATATACTTTCCTTTTTATATACTAATGCTAGCAGCATAAGGATTGAAAAGAGTCATGTTGATTGAGAGAGTGAAGTTCCACTTTAAGAATTCACCCTGCATGCTGTAGGCTCTAATGTGCACCAAAACAATAAAGTGTAAATGTGACATTTTGGTATAGGCAACATCTATTAATGTCTTATATGTGAAATGTGTGTTTGTATGTTTTACATGCCAACGATGCCCTTGGCACAGCTTGTAAATAGGTTCCTTTTGAAAGATATTTAGTTTATTTATTCCCTTCTGTTGTTTGAGTTGTCTTGTATGGGGAAGGAAAAAAATTGATACCCACATACATATACGGCCTTATTCTGTTCAGCAAGTCCTAGGATTCAGGCACTCTTGCCAGACCGCTCAGCCAGGGCCAAGACCACTTTGCAGACTTTACAGCAGTAAAACAATACATACAGGTTCAGGACCCACAGCATTTAAAAGACAATGAAGGAACAGGAACATGCTAAATAGGCTATTGCTCTATTCTACCCTCCTTTAGCCCCCATTCACACCGAATCTGACTTTGAAATTGTGCGACTTCACATGAAATTGCACTCATGTGAAATTTCAAAGCTGTATATCAGTGCGACTTCAGGTGTGACTTGGCTGACATCAGTTCGACTTCATGTACAGATGTCTATGCAAGTCGCACTTGAACTCACCAAGAATAGTGCAGGAACTTCTTCAAATCGGTGCAGCACCACAAAGTTGCCGTTGCACAGATTTGAACAGTTCCATTGCCGACAATAGGGTGTGCCTTGTAATGCGATTTTGTCAAATCACATGAAAAGTCGCACTGGTGTGAATGGGGACTTAAGCATGTTCACATGTTTTACTGAGTGCGTTGTGCGAAGACCCCTCATCCAGTCTCTGCTGTTTAGAGGATTATAGAAGACTGATATCAGAACAGGCAGCTTTCATGTAACAGTGCATTTCATGATTTTGATGAACACCTTACTGCAATACTGCAATAAATGTTTTATTTCAGCCTGGAGGTTAGCTTTAATTTGATCCATGTGTGTATATGTCCTATACATTGCCTATTCCTATTTTACAGAAATCTCTCCCCAGAAATCCAGGTTTTTGCGCTTCTTGTACTGTATATGCCATAAAGGGGCGCACTGACTGCATTACTAAGACCTGATTTCCTAAGGAATGCACCATGAAGATAAGACTAATAAAACGAGGACCTCGGGATACTACAAATCTTTAATGGAAAACTTGACTATAAGCTGAAATAAGCCTTGACTGCCTGCCTTTATCCTGTTGGTAAACAGTCCCTCACTAAGGGCTCTGCACAAAAGTCTGTGTCTAAGCCGCTCATACGGCACCAAGATGATGCTTACTGAAAGAGAAGGCTCACCCCTCCTTAATTGCTACTTGGAGAAACTTGTTTTCTAGATCACAGCAATATAAAAGGAAAAAATGCTGCAGCTATGTATCAGAGATTAAGCTATTCCTCTTTTGTGTTCTAGCTGTGCAGCTTTACTAGCTGCTTTAACCCAAAAAAGGGTATACATGGATGTTTATTTAAATGACAGAATGCCAGAGCTACTGTTACATTTGAATTGTGGGCCTCATTTTCCAAATCTCAGAGGGAAGTGACTTGTCTATATTGAACACAACAGCCAATCAGATTTTACCGTTGCTTCACTCAGGGCAGTAGGTAAAATACCAATATTATTTCTATAAGTAACAGGCTGATCGATCTCTCGGAGCTATGCTGATTATCGAGGCTCAGCCTAGTCCAATTAAATAAGTCAGCTACTTCACAAAGGCTAAAACAGGCTGGTGGACATGTGGGCACCATCTGTCCAGGGAAAGATTTATCTGTACATGTCACCTGAATATGCATATTTATGCTTTAATCTAGGGAGAGTGGGTTCATTCCTTGGGAAATGATAGCAGTTGGCTGACAAAAATGTAGTCTTCTGATGAGAATGAGTGTCTGCTTCTGTCAGACAATATCTGATATCTTTGGATAACATAAACCATACCTGTACTAAAACAATACCTGCCAAACCCAACACTGTACAGAAGTCACCCTCCTGCCACCGCCTTCTGCACCTGCAGTGGCTGTACTATTAGGTCTAAACTGCCCCAATATCACAATCGTTTTGCAGTTTCAAAGGATTAGCAATCCTTTCTGTGTAAAAATATACATGGCTCTTACAGTCTTTGAGGTACAGAATATTTAAACTTTTCGCATTACAGTGGGGCTGCCTCATCTTCAGCAGCATTGAGCCATATATCAGTAGACTAAAACCTGGTTGCCCCTACATTTCTGCCTGGGTGAATGGGCAGTGCCTGTCTCCTTCAGCCTTTAGATGGTGCTGTGAATGCAGAAAATGCATGTCCTGTAGTACATGTAAATGAGATCTTGTAATACAGATGCTGGGGATGCCATAATTTACACAAATGGCTTCCTATCTACCTAGTTATTTTAGATGTAAGGTTCATATACACTTATTCAGGACTTTACGGCATAGGTATGCATATATAATGCACGTTTGATTAAATCCAAAGTTCTTCCTTACGCTTTGTGTATACATACTCTGAGATAATGTAAGCAGGGTTTTAGTAGTACTTGTGGGTTGGCTTGCAACCCCTTAATTAATGCAATGCAGAACAATGTTGTTCCCATGCAATGTTTCCTACTATAGCTGGTGGCAGATAGGGTTGTACACCATTTCTTTCAGTAATTAGGACCATTTAAGATTGTAATTTGCAATCACAGAACCTCCAGTCCTGCATAATTGTAGACGCTATGCAGCTTGGCTATTATTTGGTTTATTACAAGTATTTATATAAGAATAACAATTTATGCAGCACTTTACATATATTGTACGATCCCATCAGCCCCTGCCCCTTGGGTCCCCACAAGGAACTCACAATCCAAGGTCCCTACTTCACATACCTACAAAGACATACTAGCACCAATTTAGATGGGAGCCAGAATGTCTTTTGGAGTGTGGGAGGAAACCAGAGTACCTGGGGGAAACATGCTAACTCCATTCAGGTAGTGTGGTTGGGACTAGAATCGATGACGCTCATGCTAAAGTGCTAACCACTAAGATACTGCGCTGCCCACATCTATCTCCCCATGTGTCTACTTAAATGGCACCTTTTTGTGTTTTAAAACATTGATCCTGTTTGTTTATTAACCTGCCACCCAGGAAGTTAATATTTCAGGAGCCTCCTGTACAGGGTGAACGATTAAATCTCTGCTACAGATCTGTCTGTAGCACAGTTAGTATCTATTCCTGGTCTGATCCATAGCACCTTGTTTCACTAATATAATTATTGATTTATATCTCCTATACATTGCAATGGTGTCTCTTCCAGCTGCATAAGTCAGCTTAACAGCAGTTAAAATAAATATCCTCTAAAGAGTTTGACAAGAGCTTAACGATTTTAAGGTCAGCAACTTGTACTAAATGTTGCAGAGATCTGTCCAGTGAAAATGTTCTTGTTACTATTGCTTTTTCTGTAAATTCTGTCCTGGTCTGCAACCTTATTCCAGTTAGGTCGTACTGCTATGGTTTCACAGCAAAACCATCAATCAAAAAAATGTAACTGATGCTTTAAACCTTTCCGTCAAAAAACTGGTTCATATACATGGTGCCTCCTCCCATTGGGTCTTACCTCAACTGGCTGTGCTGGCAGCTTGCAGCTACACCAACCTGGGAAACTGTAACCTCATCCCCACCCTCTGGCTACAGATTTCTTCGAGAATTCTTAGGGTTGGTCAATGTCTTTTTCTGTCTTTTTTTTTTTCTCAAGCCGCGTGATGAGAGCCTGAGACTCTAATTGGATTGAAAAAGGTTGGGCTCAGAGCATTGCACCCCAAACCCACCCACCTGTGACAATAGCGAATTAATATTCGAGAGGAGCAGCAGAGGAGGGATGCCGGCTAATGGTGGTGGCTGCGGAAAGCGGGTTTGCTGGCGGGGAGTCAGATAGGGTGGAGGGGGGGTAATCAGTGCTGGGGAGGTGGAGTGGCAGGGGACAGAGAGGCAGTGACGTGGGTGGCCGGCACATTAGAGGTTAATAACTCTGATCAGCGGGTTGTAATCAGCTGATCATATTTATAGAATTGTTCTGCAGAGTCTGCTGAACAATTCTGATATAAGCTTATGGTCATTGAAGTGACCATAAGCTTATAGGAGGGGGAGAAAGGAGGTCTGTACGGATTTGACCACCTGTGGACATTTTTAAGGTCCGTACGGAGTACAGACCTGGCAGTGAAAGGGTTAATAATACAGATTTGTTTTTGTTATTTATTTTGACCTGAAGCTTAGCTTAGCATATTTGTGCAAGATTCAAATGATTTATTGGTTAAGTTCACAGAAAACTGGTAGGAAATGCGTGTCCAGCATTAGGCATGTCCTCTTCTTCTGGCAAAACTTGTTAAAGTTTCTGTTAAATAGCTTTTAATGTTAACAAAAATCATTAAATCAAAACATATGTCAGGGGAGAATTAGAAAACATTATTAGTACATCTCTGGAGTATATATATGTTTCCCTATGTTTTATCCTTTGAAACACACTTCAAGCACCGAAAAATAACTATTGATGCGCCAAAAATATTTCCTACCTTCTGGCATGACAACACAGCTCCAAATTCCTAAGCACATGGTGTCAGCCCTGCCTTCCTAATTTCTGATAGATTGCAAAGAACAGAGACCCTTTTTAAAATCTCTATAACACTTCCTTGTGCAAAGAAAGCTCTCTAGATTTCTAGCAAAATCAAAAGGTATTTTTTGCACCTATCAAGCAGATCTAACAAAACACTTTCAATGGACCTAAGGTTTACATACATTTTAAGTAACATACATTATTCCAAAGTTTTTAGCTACTTACTAGGAAAACAGATTGTATTAACCACTTGCCGACCAGTGCACAACGATATACATTGGCACAATGGCACGACTGCGCAAATGGGCGTACCTGTACGTCCCCTTTAGACGCGACATTGTGGGCGCCCGCGTACTCCGTGGCTTGGTGTCCGCCGATGTCCTGCTATCATGTTACGGAGCAGCAGAACTGGCAGATGCCTATGTAAACAAGGCATTTCCCTGTTCTGCCTAGTGACATGACAGGGATCTACTGCTTCCTGTCATTGGGAGCAGTGATTGCTGTCATGTCAGTGGTAGACCACCCCCCCACAGTTAGAATCACTCCCTAGGACACACTTAACCTCTTGATCACCTCCTAGTGTTTAACCCCTTCCCTGCCAGTGTAATTTAGACAGTAATCCGTGCATTTTTATAGTACTGATCGCTGTATAAATGACAATGGTCCCAAAATGGTGTCAAAAGTGTCCGATATAATGTCGCAGTCACGATAAAAATCGCAGATCGCCGCCATCGCTTATAAAAAAAAATAATAATAAAAATGCCTTAACTCTTTCCCCTATTTTGTAGACGCTATAACTTTTGCGCAAACCAATCAACATACGTTTATTGCGAATTTGTTTCTTACCAAAAATATGTAGACAATTACATATCGGCCTAAACTGAGAAAGAGAAATTTTTTTTATATATATTTTCTGGGGATATTTATTATAGCAAAAAATAAAAAACCACAGAGGTGATCAAATACCACCAAAAGAAAGCTCTATTTGTGGGAAAAAAGGACGTCACTTTTGTTTGGGTGCAACGTCGCACGACCGTGCAATTATCAGTTAAAGTGACAGTGCCGTATCGCAAAAGTGCTCTGGTCAGGAAAGGGGTAAAATCTTCCAGGGCTGAAGTGGTTAAACAAACACAGAATAAGCTGCAATTAGTAAAGTTAAAATACCTGGTCAGTTTGTGCTAAAGCCGACAATGGAAAATAGTTGCACACGCTATTATTTAAATGTGCCAATATTCTTAGCCTCTTGTATGTTCTAACATTGTAACGAGAAAATTCCAGCTCACAGTAATAATATGTTGATGGTTACTCACACATAATGATGGCAAAACACATTGCTTTAGTGCTGAACGAGGCCAGAGATCAATCAGTTCAGACATCGCTGGCTCAGCTCTGGCAGTGCTTTCTCACTTAGCTGTAGCCTATCAGAGCAGAGCCAATCTCAGAGGGTCACAACCTTCTTTGTGGTCTCAGATTAGCTGCAGATTCTCCATTACCAGTCTATGAAGAGATACGAGCAACAAAGAAACCATTTGTGAAATTTCAAACAATAGTCTAGCACAATCTTCAATTAGAGATTTATAGTATTTAAAATAATATAGTGAGTTCTTAAAGTTAGGAATAATACCTAGATATATACCTAGATAGCTCTCCCACTGAGCAGAATTCATTAATTATTTAGAAATAAAGGTGTTTTCCACTTTTGAATGGATTCAGCATGTTAGGTTTTAAGTCTGAAGCTATGGTATTATCTTTTGTTTGTGTAAAAACATGGCTTCTGTGAGAGTTGTTTGTTGAGAGGTAAAGCTTGATGGAACATGACCTTGCTAATTGGAGTTGGCGATTTGCTGCTGTTGTGTAGATGTTTTATCTATAAATGGGCAAGCACTGCCTTATATAGAAGTCACCCAAAGCAGAAGATAATAATATAGGTCCAAATTTAAAATTAGTGCTTATGATTCCATCCAGACAATGAAATTACATTTCATACTTATAACTCACTTTTCATAATTATAACTTTATTCTGCTCTAGGGGGTTTTCAAGGCATATCTCTGTGTGGATTTGTTTACTAATAGTATCTCTACTCTCTTTTTATTGATTACGTATTGAAAGGTGCATGCCTCTAATTGAAGGGTATGTTGGCTTTTCATTAATGTATACTTTCTGTAATTAAAGGGGTACTTGCTTGTTTTTTGGTTAAGGAATACAGGTACTCAGACTGTGCCCTTTTTAATTGCTTTAGGTTGAGATATAGATAATTTCCAAAAACAAAATGACTTGGGCTGACCTTGCATTCTGTAAATGGATATTGTGTTAATTTATCCAGCAGTGCATTGACGTACAACTCCATTAAATTAAAATGTGTCTGCTGTTAGGAGGTTCTCATCAGATATGAGCTGTGTTGTGGCCATATCACTACATTCATAAAGAACAATAAACTGCTTTACAAATGTGCATTGCGCTCTACTGGCTTAGAGTACAAAGCTAGCAGAGAGCAATATTAATAAATGAGCTGGTAAAAAAAAAATGCCAAGAAGAGAGCCTGGTCATATGCCTGGCCAAGTCACCTATTCTCCAATCACAGAAGTCTCTCTGCTGTGTTAAGCGGAGCAAGCTATGTGGAGATATCACAGGCTGCATACTGCAGACTGAATTTTATGAATGGGTAGGCCATGTTATTTAATAGCCCTGCAGAGTATAATGGAGATTGGATAGCATTATCTGCGCTCCATTACAAATGACTCCCTAAGGCCTCATGCATGCAGAACTTTAAAAAAAAAAGCCACTTTTACAGGCGTTTGACTTTTTTTTTCAGCCTCTTAACCAAGGGTCTTCAAACTATGGCCCTCCAGTTGTTCAAGAACTACAATTCCCATCATGCCTAGTCTGTGAATGTCAGAGTTTTACAATGCCTCGTGGGATGTGTAGTTCTGCAACAGCTGGAGGGCCGTAGTTTGAGGATCCCTGGTCTAAACGCACCTCTATGTTAGCCTATGTGGCCATACACACACACAGAGGCATTTACAAGCCTATGAGAAGAGAAGCATTTAGAGGCTAAGAAAAACAAAACCCATCACTTGCGTGTTCAGGAGGGGAGCTTTTGAGCAGAAAAAACGCTTGACACATCTAAACTAGAAAAGCAGATAGAAGATTAAACATGTTGAGAATGATGGAGTTGTTACAAGTCTATTATGTTAATTTAAACATACATACTCACTGGTGTCTTTTTTGATACTGTGTAGCAATATAAACCAGACATTTTGAATGCCAGCCATGGAAAGCAGAGAAAATATCACAAATTAGGTTCCAATAAGGAAATAACGGGTCAGTGGAGAGTGATTGCTGCTCCCCCTGGTCTCCATGTGTGGGAGGTACAATCCATCTGTGTGTGTTTGTCTAGGAAGAAGTACTTAGAGCAGGACACCGTTTCACAGATCACCAGACATACTACAAAACTAATAATCATCTCATTTAAATGTTTGAATTGCTCTCCGGAAAGAATGTTACATGGTCATTAAGAGAAAGAACAAAGAGGATTTTCAATGAATGTTTGCCATATGGATACGTACAATTATTTATACACAGAGCTGAAGAAAAGACATGGCATATTGTGTTGAAAATGTATTTGTGATGCATGTCAGAAATCTCAATTGATGGAGAGCTTTTTTATTTATAACACATATGTAAAAATATGCCATCTGTGTTGTTGCTCCATTAAAAGAAATGTCTTGCTTTTAAAGATTTTTTTTGTAGGGAATATATAGAAATATTTAGTGTAAAAGAGCCAAATTCTCAGTCTTTTTTACTTAATAAACGTTAAAATAATAAAGTTGCGGTACCATCAACATTTTTTTTAATCCAGTTCCCTACTGCGCATAGTCATATGACGGCGGCAGGAACCCTTTGTCTCTTCGGGCCACCGTCCTTCTGGGCACCCGCGATTGCCCGTGAACACAGCAGGACCGTGGATCTGTGTGTGTAAACACACAGATCCACGTCCTGTCAGAGGAGAGGAGACCGATGGTGTGTTCCCAGTACAGAGGAACACTGATCGGTCTCCTTCCCTTGTGAGTCCCCTCCCCCTACAGTTAGAATTACTCTCTAGGACACATTATTAGTAAAAAAAAATAACAATAAAAATGCCATAAATGTATCCCCTATTTTGTATTTCTATAACTTTTGCGCAAACCAATCAATGATTATTGTGATTTTTTTTTTTTTTTACCAAAAATATGTAGAAGAATACATATCGGCCTAAACTGAGGAAATATGTTTTTGTTTGTTTTTTGATGGGATATTTATTATAGCAAAAAGTAATAAATATTGTTTTTTTTCAAAATTGTGGCTCTTTTTTTGTTTATAGCGCAAAAAATAAAAACCGCAGAGGTGATCAAATATCACCAAAAGAAAGCTCTATTTGTGGGGAAAAAAATTATCAACATTTCATATGGGTACAGTGTTGCATGACCTCGCAATTGTCATTCAAAGTGTAACAGCGCTGAAAGCTGAAAATTGGTCTGGGCAGGAAGGGGGTAAAAATGCCCTGTATTGAAGTGGTTAAACAAATAGAGTAGTGTGCAACAATCTACACCGAATCCTATGGATGTATGAAGTTTAAGCCTCCAGTGGTGACAATACATGGAGCCCAATAGGCAATATGCTAACTGTTACTTGAATCTATGGGGAAAGATGCTTTTTCTTCTTTTTGGGGATTGCATAGTGCTACATTCTATAGGAAATAACTGCCTAGTACTTGTAATATTTTGAAATATGTTACCAGGTACCTTCTGCTCACTGCAGTGTTGTCAGTGGAAGGAATACGAACAGTCGCTGTCACCCATGCAAGCAAGTTTCTGTTTGCTTGTCTACAGTTGGAAGCTTACAGCAATGTACCTACTACTAAGTAGGTGACAAGCTTAAAATTAATATTGCCAAATACCTTTGCAATACCGTGTATTGGGTTTTGATTTCTTAAAGCTGATTTTCAGGTTTACTGTTCCTTTCACTGGTTCTTTTGGGCCAAGCTGACCCAAACTGTTTTCTACACTAACAAATGCACCTGCTGGTGGTACTATAAAAAAAAAAAAAAAACGTGTAGCCTCAGCGACATACAATATATAGCCTTGTGTATCGGCAGTGAGACGGGAACTTCCTGTCTCACACTTGGAACAAACCAAAAGCACTGCTCAGCCATTCATAGGCAACGTTGTGGTCTCTGAATGGATTCAAGATTTCTTCTGATTGGCTGAGGCAAAGATCATGGCATCAGCCATAAGGCTCTTTGCTTCAGCCAATCAGATGAAGCTTTGAATTAATTCAGAGACCACAAAGCTACCTATGAATGGCTGAGAGGCGCTCAGCCCCACTCAGTTTTGGTCCTTGTGTGAGAAGGGAAGTTCTCGATTCACTGCTGGAACACAAGGCCATATAATGTATGTAGTCAGCAGGCACACCTGTTAATGTAGAAAATAGTTTGTTTTGCCAGCTTGGCCCAAATTAACCAGTTAAATGGTCAGTAAATCTAGAGCACAGAATTAAAACAAATGTACTCCTGCGCTACCAATGGTATGTATCTGAATAAATATCAAATGGTGAACCAGAAAAAAATAATTAAACAAAAAATGACGTCAATATTTAAAAAATGACAGCCTCTGCTAGCATTGACTAGTGTTCCCACAACTATAGATGTTATACATTGAATCAAGTGATGCCGCGCTTCTAAAAGATAATAATGTGAAATAAACAAAATTATACTGTATGTGTGTCCTGAGTACAAACTCGATAACCAATATTACAATATGTGTAAAGACGTATATGCAATTTAATATTGATTAATCATATCAAATTGCATACACACCTCAATTTATAATGTAATATTGGTTATAGAGTTTGTAATAAGGATACATATATAATTTGGTTTATTTCAATTTATTGTCTATTAGCAACTCAGCATCGCTTGATTCAATGTATAAAATCTGGAGAGCTGATTTAAGATTCCAGTTTACAATGGTGCTGAGGTTTCAACTGCAGAAAATGTGTCCTTTTTTTGTTCTAATAGTCTTTTTCTGACACTTAGCAATGGTTTAACCCCGTAGCGTGCATTAACACTGGCGTTTGCACCCTGTCGGCGATTACATGTGAGAACCCAGGGTTCCTAGAGTAGGCAGCCCCATTGAAAGCAATGGGAGGCTGCCGGCTGTCACAGCTAATTGTGCCCACTCACATGTAATCATTCATGCTGCGGTCACATGCAAATGATGGGCCCTGGACACAGACAGGGTGTATTCGCAGGTGTGAATGCTCCCTTAACCTAGCCCCAACTATAAACCTAATCCTAAATTACCTTTAGCCTAGCCACTAAACCTAACCCCTAATAACAACCTTAATCTTTCAGGCCAAATTTAAATTTTCCAACCCTGGCCTTACACAGGGTTCTCTACTTGTGGGGGGTGAAAAATACCAGGGGATGGGTAATGAAGAGAACCTGCTATGTTACCCTGTATGGGCAAAGTGACAGTTCACTATAAGCTTCCCCTCTGCCAAAACCATGAATTGAAATCTAGCTGGTATGGGTTGCCAAGTTTTGCTAACCATGATTGCTCTTTTCCTATGATTTGTTAAATTAGCTGTAAACTGGCAGCATTTCTTTGGTAACTGGGTTCACAGTGACAGGGCCTGATATGGAGCTGTTGCTGATCTGGAGGTAAGAATATAAATCTCTTTTAGGGTGTATAAGAAGACCTCTTCTCCTCTGCAGTACAAGTATATTTCAGGGATGAACATGTAAAATGTTACTATTAATCCACAAATCCTCTCCAGCTTAAAGCATTGGTGTCGGACCTCACAAATTGATAGCGTGCGAAGAAGAGCAACACGTCAGAATTGGCTGCTGGGATGTATGGAATTAAAGTGGTATTAATTTGGCTGTGGTGCCCTTGTGCCGTCTTTGCTCTCCTCCCATTGACACCGTCCTGCTGCTTTATAGCTCTCCTGGGCCAGCCTGGACTGAGATTAACTCGTAACTCTCTTGTCCTTGACATACTGAACAGAAATTTACACTGTAACTGTTTTTATAAGCCCGCCTCCCATGCAGACTCTCTTGAGGATTAAACCCACTAATCTGTTTGTTCTTTCCTTGTAGTGTTATTGAATAATAAGAGAGACTTCTTGGTGGCTGGTGTTCTGTATCCCATAGGAAGTTTGTTTTATTTTAATAGTGTTGTTTATTTAATGAAAGTTAAGTCCTATGTTACTGCTTGGGTTTTATGGTATAGTCAGGGGTGTATGACACCCGCAGCCATTTTGCGTTGACACAGCAGGCTTGCTAAATTTATGAAAGATCCTAATAGCTCAGGCATTGTTTATTTTTTAAATGGTAAACCCTAGTTTAAAGAGCATCTGATTCAGCAAACATTTACATAGCATTTAACAGCTGTTTTGAAGCCCTTGGCTCCAGTTTGGGAAATAATGAATTTAAATCTTAAAGGAAACCTGGACTGGAAAAAAAAATCATATAACAGGCATTGCTCCAGTCCTCTGAACATGCAAGTTTCATAGCTATAACTGAGTCACAGAACTGGTATATGTATGCAATAAGTGAAGTCTTAACCACTTGCTTACTGGGCACTTAAACCCGCTTCCTGCCCAGACCAATTTTCAGCTTTCAGCGCTGTCACCCTTTGAATGACAATTGCGCGGTCATGCTACACTGTACCCAAATGAGATTTTTATCATTTTTTTTTCCACACAGAGCTTTCTCCTGGTGCTATTTAATTGGTGCTGGATTTTTTATTTTTTTCTAAATAAAACAAAAAAGGACCAAAAATTTTGAAAAAAAAACAAAACTGTTTCATAGTTTGTTATAAAATTTTGAAAAAAACTGATGTGCGCTGATGAGGCTACACTGATGTGCACTAATAGGCGGCACTGATGGACATTGATAGGCACTGGTACGGTGGCACTAATGTGCACTGATGGGTGGCACTGATAAGCGGCACTGATGGGCAGCACTGGTAGGTGACACTGATAGGCAGCACTGATCTGTGGCACTGATTATGAGACACTGATATGCATTCATTGGCAGCACTGGTGTGCATTGATGGATGGCACTGTCGGCACTGGTAGGTGGCACTGGTGGGTACTGATAGGTGGCACAATGGGCACAGAAAATGCAGCCTCGGCTTTCTCTGTGAGGGACCGATGTCTCTCTAAAGGAAGCCAGTGATCGTCTTTTTTTTTTTTTCCCCTCACGCTGACGGCGTGAGAAAAAAGAAAATACAGATTACCAAGCTTCTGTTTACATCACGTGATCAGCCGCCATTGGCTGACAGCTGATCACGTGATAAGGGGCCAGGGATCAATCCCTTACTCGGATCTGTGATAGGTCGAGTCTCATAGACTCGGTGATCACAGAGCGCGCTGTGCGCGACCCGCAGGTAAGCGCAGACAGCGCTTGCTCGGGAGGACATCTGTGGATGCCCACCCGGCAATTAAGGCCCGCGCTGTAGCCGTCTTTTGGCTATAGCGCGGGCAGCACGTAGTTATAGTGATACTAAACTTTATACCATATATATATGTTTTCTTCACTCAAAAAGTACCTTCTGTTGCTCTGAGCTTCCTCCATATCTCCAAGTTCCTTTTCTTTTTGTTATGGATTATTTTTGTAGAATATGGATCTCATTTAATTCATGCTTGCTCCAGAGCAGCAGCCAAGCTAGAGCTGAAGCCATCAGTTTCAGAATGATGTCCAGGCAACTAGCATTTTCAGAAGGATAACTTTTTACAATAGCCTACAAATCTTTCTGAGAATAGATTTCCTTTAATTGGATTGCTGGCTGTGGATTCACAAAAGCTTATAGCAGGGTTCAACATTTAACAGGGACTTAAAGCTACAATCCCAGTTTTCCATTAGCAGGGAATTTTGTCCATAAATATGCAGGTGGTGATATTTGTAGCAGCAAATACTGTGCAATAATCTTTGTGAATTGGATTTTAAATTACCCATGGCAAATTCAGCAGGTCCATGTGATAAAACCTATTGAAACAAAATTATGATAAATACTGCATACGTTAGGCTTTTGTGAATTGGGAATAATGTGTGTTTTGGGTTTTTTTTTTTGAGTTCTTAGAAGGATATTTGCCCTTTAGCAGCACATGAGCTCTTTTAAAGCGGTAGTAAACCTGCCCCCCAAAAAAGGAAAAAATGGATCCCCTGCAGGTTTATGCCATAATGGGCTAGGATTCCCTGCATACTAGCACAATATGACATACTTACAAATGAAGCCCTCTGCCAGTGCGCTGTCACTGCTGCCGGGGCTTACATCTTCACCCGACCTTTCTTTGGGGTTTGTGTGCTATGGCTGGGTTGGGCTAGTCGGGTGTAGCTGCAATCCTTTCGTACTTCCATTGGTATTAGGACAAGTCTGCACCCCATGTTCTTTGAAAAAGGGATATGCTTTCATCTTTACTTTGAGCGATGCCAAAAGCAATCAAACAGGTTGCAATGATATGTGTACTGTTAAATTAGATTAGGTAGTTTGACTTGCCTAAAGATAGGCATTGTTACTGAGTAATTTGAAACACTTCCTTACAATTGGCTGCCTGAGCTCACTTTTTTTTAACAAGATATGCTCAAATTTTAAATGTGCATTCTCCAAAGGCTTTTCTATGGCTTCTAGCATTAAAGGCAAGCATTTGTTCATTTGCAAGGCATACAAAGCAGCCTGCAATAACATTTAGCGATTCATTTTATCACAATGTTATGCATCCTTTGAAGGACACCTTTTAGACACAAGTGCCTCACATGTGAGATAACATGCTTGCACTCCTTCCATCCATTGTCACAAGGAAGGGTTAAGAAAAAAAAAACAAGCATTCGTAAGACAGGATCTGAGTTTGGCAGTGTGTGCTATTTTTTTTTCTCTTCTATTGCTATGAGCAGAATAGGCATTCTTCCTTTCAAATATTTTTCAGATCGTTTATATACACAAGTCCCTGAGTCTCTGTAATTGTCCTGTGCTGTCAATAATACAGCAAGTCATTCGTTTAGGATAACTACAATACCTCATTATCGTCTGAGTATTAGATTTTTCTGAATTTCAGGAGGAGTGCGGTCTTGGTGGGTGGTCATCACCATGTAGTTAAAGCCGGGAAGAAGTCTGCAACAGTGACTTAGGGGGAATTACAAACTGCAGTTAGTCAGCTTTTGATGGCTTCTGAATATATAATTCTGATGTGACAGATAGCCTTTATATCCAGCCAGGTGTGATAATTGTTCTACAGTACTCTTCATTCTTGACAACACCAGCAGTTACTCAATTTCACCTTTTTTATTTTCGCAGCTGGCATTTTCCTACACGTGTGTGATTATACTCTTGTATGCAACATGATTTATATTTAAATGTCTCTGATGATCATAAGGTGTTCATTTTTTATCCTTAGAAGGAACTCCAAAACATGCCATGATATTTTAAACAAGAAAAAAGGGCCCAAACTTCCACTTGTCAATGTTTATTCTGTAAGGAGGTACAACCAAGGCCGATAGTGAATATAGGCCGTAGACCAGTAAGGGAAGACTAACGGGGCAGCACACTGCAATCCACACATCATGTACAGTAACTGCTGAATTGCGTACAAGGTGCCAATTCATTCTTCTTGCCTGATTTTTTTTTTAACTGATATATAAAAAAGAACATAGTGGTCAGTGAGAAGTTTCTGCTGCTTAATGTGGAAAAAGAATTGGAGACAGGGAATGGATCAAGAATCGTTTAATGTGTATGTATAGCTAAAACTTTAGTTTTGAATGGGGTAGGGAAAGTTTAGAAGCAATGTCTTTTTTTTTTTTAAACTGCCTGTGTCCCCTTGGGGGTATTTCTCTTTGAAGACTCAACAGGGTGTGTGTGTGTTTCTTCACTAAGGCAGGGGAGTTCCTTTAAGGCCCCTTTCACACTGGGGCGTCGGCGGTAAAGCGCCGCTATTTTTAGCGGGGGTTTTCGGCCGAAAAAGGGTTAAAAGGACGCGCAAAGCCCTGCAAAGTGGTGCTTTGGCAGCAGTGCCCATTCAGTTCAATGGGCAAGAGCGGTTTAGGATCGGTGTATACACCACTCCTTCACTGCTGCAAAGAAGCTGCTTGCAGGAGTTTTTTTTAACGTCCTGCCAGTGCATCGCCTCAGTATGAAAGCCCTCCGGCTTTCACACTGAGACTGCAGGGGAGCCATTTTTCAGGTGCTTTACGGGTGCTATTTTTAGCCAAAAAGCGCCTGAAAAACGTCTCAGTGTGAAAAGGGGTCTTATGGTTTTCTGTTGAAATAGGTATCCAAATGGGAAGATTTACCTCATCTCTTTTAGTGAATCTTCTGGAAATGTATAGTTTTGGATTTCCTATCCCTTTGTTTGTGACAATGATCACTAGGACAAATAGAGTGTATAAATCTACCTAGCAGGGTAGAGGCTATTCTCTCTCCAGGAAATTGTGATATAGTGGTTTGCTCTAGCTTTCTGTACGCACAGATATCAATAATTGTTAATATGTTGACAGACTATGTCCGTCCCAACCCAAAGTTTCTGTTCTGGTTAGCAGAAGTGCCTGGGAGAAATTAAGAGTCAGTCCCCGAAATGTGTAATTGTCTTTGGTGGTACTTCTTTCCCTCAGAGTCTCCAGCATGGTGGCATTTGTTTCCAGCTCCACCTGTATGCTGTGACTACTAGAAAGGGTCTGTCTTGAAATGGACCTTTGTTTTACCCACATGGGTCAAAGCAACATATTCACTTGAATGCCTCCCCCTATCAGCTTAAATGACCTTTCTTTGGCTCCATTAAGTCAACCGGAGTGAAGAAAGGAAGCTTCATGTAAACTTTGAGTTGCCTAATTGGAACTTACACAGGACCAAGGACTTTGCATCTTACCCATATGTAACAGCACTGGCAACAGTGCCATCATATGAGAAGAAGGTAAGTCACATGCTCCTCTATTCCTGGAAGTGTTGGGTAAACACAGCAGTAAGGCCTCTTTTCAAGGCTGTCCAATCGGGTCCACCTGTCAGTTTTTCAGGCAGTCCTGATCGGACCATGCAGTCTCTTCTATGGAGCAGTGGATGTCAAGGGACACGTGTCCACTGACACCCGCTGTCATCCGATCCTATCCTTTCTGCCAAAAACAGATGGATGGTGGTCCTATTCCCCATCCATCCGGCGGATCGGATGGAAACGGACAGACGGAGCGGACATGGACCTGTCATCCACCTGCTCAGCGGAGAGATCCCCTGCTGAGCAAGCAGATTCCACTTAGTGGAGATGCCCATGTGAAAGGGGTCTAAAGGTTTGAAGCATTTTAAAATCTGAACCTCAGGCAGATGTTAAAAACTCACATGAATGCAGTTACAGTGGATATAAAAAGTCTACACACCCCTGTTAAAATGTCAGGTTTCTGTGATGTAAAAAAATAAGACAACGATAAATAAATTCAGAACTTTTTCCACATTGTTATGTGTATCTAAAGACTCAATGAACAGAATTACAAATCATTTGGCAGGTAAAACAGCTCCCATATACAGTTAGGGAAAAAAAGTATTTGATCCCCTGCTGATTTTGTACGTTTGCCCACTGGCAAAGAAATGATCAGTCTATAATTTTAATGGTAGGTTTATTTTAACAGTGAGAGAATAACAACAAAAAAGATCCAGAAAAACGCATTTCAAAAATGGTATAAATTGATTTGCATTTTAATGAGTGAAATAAGTATTTGACCCCTTCACAAAACATGACTTAGTACCTGGTGGCAAAACCCTTGTTGGCAATCACAGAGATTAGACATTTCCTGTAGTTTGCATGATTGCACACATTTTAGGAGAGGTTTAGTCCCACTCCTCTTTGTAGATCCTCTCCAAGTCATTAAGGTTTCAAGGCTAACATATCGTAACTCGAACCTTCAGCTCCCTTCACATATTTTCTATGGGATTAAGGTCTGGAGACTGGCTAGGCCACTCCAGGACCTTATTGTGCTTCCTCTTGAGCCACTCCTTTGTTGCCTTGGCTGTAAGTTTTGGGTCATTGTCATGCTAGAATACCCATCCACGACCCATTTTCAATGCTCTAGCTGAGGGAAGGAGGTTCTCACCCAAGATTTGATGGTACATGGCCCCGTCCATGGTCCCTTTGATGCCTGAGTTGACCTGTCCCCTTAACAGAAAAACACCCCCAAAGCATGATATTTCCACCTCCATGTTTGACAGTGGGGATGGTGTTCTTAGGGTCATAGGCAGCCATCCCACTCCTCCAAATAGGGTTGAATTGATGCCAAAGAGCTCGATTTTGGTCTCATCTGACACTTTCACCCAGTTCTCCTCTGAATCATTCAGATGTTCATTAGCAAACTTCAAACTGGCCAGCACATGTGCTTTCTTGAGCAGGGGGACCTTGCTGGTGCTCTGGGCTGATTCTTCACCGTTCTCATGATCATTGAAACTCCACGAGGTGAGATCCTGCATGGAGCCCCAGACCAAGGGAGATTGACAGTTATTTTGTGTTTCTTCCATTTGCGAATATTTACACTAACTGCTGTCACCCTATCAGTAGTCTTGTAGCCCATTCCAACCTTGTGTAGGTCTACAATCTTGTCCCTGACATCCTTGGACAGCTCTTTGGTCTTGGCCATGGTGGAGAGATTGGAATCTGATTGATTGCTTCTGTGGACAGGTGTCTTTTATACAGGTAACAAGCTGAGATTAAGGGAGTGCTCCAAATCTCAGCTCGTTACCTGTGTAGCAGACACCTGGGAACCAGAAATCTTGCTGATAGGGGATCAAATAATTATTTTGCTCATTAAAATGCAAATCATTTTATAACTATTTTGAAATGCGTTTTTCTGGATATTTTTGTTATTCTGTCTCTCACTGTTAAAATAAACCTACCATTAAAATTATAGACTGATCATTTCCTTGTCAGTGGGCAAATGTACAAAACCAGCAGGGGACCAAATACTTTTTTCCCTCACTGTGTGTGTGTATAATTTTTCTTTCTTTTATTGATTTTGCTTTACATTTATTTTGATATAGATTATGGTAATATTGAACTGTTGATACAGCACAATCCTTTTTCATGCTGCTTCTTCGCTGACAGTTTTCAGCATTTTAACTCACTAAAAATGAACTGTTAACAGATCATCTGCACCACTTCACAGCTACCTTTATAACCGTCACGGTTTTTGAAGTTTTAATCTCTGAAAGTTGTGATTGACAGGTAGCGCTTTTTGTCTATCATACAGGCATTTGTAATGATCAGCATGTGTAATAAAAATTGATAGGAGCAGATAAATGTTCATTTCTTTACTATGTAAGAGCCAGAGGGCATCTGCTAATATTAATGAATCTTGTCTGTTATTGACAGGATGCGGGTTCTGGTAATGATTAGTATGAAGAATGTTATTTGACTTTATTAGTGATGTTCTATTGATGCAGGTCAGATTAGAGCTTCTCTGTAAAGAGGGAAGACTTGTAACAAAAATCTGAATGGTATAACACATACAGTGCTTTACCATAAATGAACCCCTTTTGAAATGTAAGATTTTATCTCAATGAACACAAGAACAATTTCTAAAATTTTGACAAAACTGAGTTTTATAGAACATTTGTTTAGCCAATTACATGAAAGTAAGGTTAATAATAACTTAGATTACAAAATTTTCAGTATTAAACAAATTAGTTGATCCAAAAATGAATACACCCCATCTAATACTACTACATCTAGTATTTTGTATGACCTCCATGATTTGTGAAGACAGCATCAAGTCTTCTAGGCATGGAATGAACAAGTTGGTAACATATTGCAACATCTAACTTTTTCCATTCTTCAAGAACAACCTCTTTTAGAGCCTGGATGCTGGATGAAGAGTGATGCTTAACTTGTCTCTTCGGAATTCCCCATAGGTGTTTAGATCAGGAGACATACTTGCCACTGAATCACTTTCACCCTGTTTTTCTTCAGAAATGCAACAGTGGCCTTAGATGTGTGTTTTGGATTATTTTTCTCTTTCAATATAGAGCAGTATATCTGTGAATTCATAATACCATCAATGAAATGTAGCTCCCGGACTAAAGCAGCACTCATGCAGCCCCACAAAAGGACACTGCCACCACCATGTTTCACTGTAGGCACCATGCATTTTTCTTTGTCCTCCTCACCTTTGCAAAATCATACGGTTTTGAAGCCATCAGTTCCGATAACATTTATCTTTGTCTCATTACTCCAGTGTACAGAGTCCCAGTAGTATGCTTCTTTTTCAGTATGGGTCCTGGCAAATTCTAGGCAGGCCTTTTTGTGCATGGGCTTTAGGAGAGGCTTACTTCATGGACGACATCCATGCATGCTATTCCTCTGCAGTGTACACTGTATTGTGTCGTGGGAAACATTTGCCCCAGTTTGGGTTACTACTTTTTTTTAGCTAACTGCACTGAACTTGCATGGCTATTTTCTTCAACCCTACTCACATCAAAAGATGCTCCTGTTGAGGTGTTAACTTCCGTGGACAGTGTGGACGTCTCTGTGGGATGGTTGCAGTTCCATCTTTGATAAATTTTTGTATCTCTTTTGCTACAGTATTCTGATTCAAGTAAAGGTTTGCTGACCTTCTTGTAGCCTTCACCTTTCTTGTGTAAAGAAATGATTTTCTTTCTCAGGCCTTGTGACATTTCTCTTCTATGTGGTGCCATTGCTGACAGTATGAAATGGGAAGGGGTTTTCTTTAACCACTTCAATACCAGACACTTAGACACCTTCCTGCCCATGCCAATTTTCAGCTTTCAGTGCTGCCGCAATTTGAATGACAATTGCACGGTCATGCTACACTGTACCCAAACAAATTTTTTATCATTTTGTTCCCACAAACAGAGCTTTCTTTTGGTGGTATTTGATCACCTCTGTGGTTTTTATTTTTTGCGCAACAAATAAAAAAAGACTGAAAATTTTGAAAAAAAAAAACTTTTTTCTTTGTTTCTGTTAAATTTTTTTATAAATAAGTATGTTTTCTTCAATGACGGGCACTGATATGGCGGCACTGATAGGCACTGATGAGGTGGCACCAATGAGGTGGCACTGATGGGCACTCATAGGCGGCACTGATGGGCACTCGTAGGTGGCATTGATGGGTACTTATGGGTGGCAATGATGGGTACTTATAGGTGGCACTGATAGGTGGCACGGATGGGCACTGACAGGTGGCACCGATGGACACTGATGGGTGGCACTGATGACACTAATTGGTGGCATTGCTGGGCATCACTAAAATATAATGGTGCCAATCAGTGCCCATTTGTGGCACAGACTGGGCACATTGGGCACATGTGGATGGCCATGGGGTACATACATGGCCATCCTCATGTTGCCCCCTTCCCTGGTGGTCCTGGCGGCTTCCCTTGTGGTCTAGTGCGGGCATCCGAGGTGGGGCTGTGCTGATAAACAATCAGTGCAGACCCCCCGTCAGGAGAGCCGCCGATCAGCTCTCCTTTACTCGCGTCTGTTGCGAGTAAGAAAAAGCCGATCAACGGCTCTTCCTATTGACATCGTGATCAGCCGTGATTGGACACGGCTGATCACGTGGTAAAGAGCCTTCCCCGGACTGACACACCGCTCCACGATCACCATGATGCGCGCCCCCCACGGGCGCGCGGCGGCATGTTATTCTGCTGGACGTCATATGATGCCCAGTCAGGATAACTGAACCACCGCCCGGCCGTCAATCTGCTATAGGCGGGAAGTGGTTAAGTAACACCCCTTTTGTAATCCACTGTCTGCTGGACACCTGTTTAATGAATAATTAGACTCACCTGTAGTTGAACTGTTGTTAATTAGGATTTTTCTGTCTAAAATTTAGCTTTGCTCTTAAGACTTTCATTGGGGTGTATTCATTTTTGCAACATGGTCTTGAATGAATTTGTTAGGAAAAAAACTTTTTTTGTGTGTGCAAATGAACAAATCTTGGTTGCAATCAATGACCTGGATTTGTGGGAGTATTTTGTAGTAGTGTCCCTTTTGCTTCTGAAAGCAAAGTAAAGGTTTTCTGACAAATCTGTTGGGGTGTACTCATTTATGCTAAGCAAGAGTGACATTTTTGTCCATTCTTCTTTGTAAAATAGCTCAAGCTCTGTCAGATTGGATGGAGAGCGTCTGTGAACAGCAATTTTCATGTCTTGCCACAGATTCTCAATTGGATTTAGGTCTGGACTTAGACTTAGCCATTCTAACACATGAATATGCTTTCATCTAAACCATTCCATTGTAGCTCTGGCTGTATGTTTAGGGTCTGTGTCCTGCTGGAAGGTGAACCTCCGCCCCAGTCCCAAGTCTTTTGCAGACTCCAACAGGTTTTCTTCTAAGATATCCCTGTATTTGGCTCCATCCATCTTCCCATCATCTCTGACCAGCTTCCCTACCCCTGCTGAAGAAAAGCATCCCCAAAACATGATGCTGCCACCACCATGTTTCACGGTGGGGATGATGTTCAGGGTGATGTGCAGTGTTAGTTTTCCACCACATATAGTGTTTTGCTTTTAGGCCAAAAAGTAAAATTTTGGTCTTATCTGACCAGAGCACTTTCTTCCATATGCTTGCTGTGTCCCCCACATGGCTTCTCACAAACGGGACTTCTAATGGCTTTCTTTCAACAATGGCTTTCTTCTTGCCACTCTTCCATAAAGGCCCAATTTGTGGCGTGCATGACTAATAGTTGTCCTGTGGACAGATTCTCCCACCTGAGCTCTACAGCTCCTCCAGAGTTACCATGGGCCTCTTGGCTGCTGCTTTGATTAATGCTTTCCTTGCCTGGTGTCAAATACCTGGTGGAGATCGAGCTGCAGAGAGGGCTTCTCTTGCACCTCCTGTCCAACGCCCCTGGTAGAGATGACAGGGAGTAAAGGACACAGAGTGGCACGAGGGCCGATGTCAAAGGTGGCACCAACTGGGCCTTGGCAGGAACCCGATGGCTGCAGATCACCGGATAGGCACTAGGTACAGGAACTCCGTGTTCCTGGATCAGCAGGCAGAAACGTGGTTGGAACATAAGCCAGGGGGTCATCAACAGCAGAGCAGGTACCGGAACATGAGGCAGAAGCTAAGACAGGATTCAGGCCGGGTTCGGTACACAGTCAGTCAGTGAGGTACAGAAGCATGAAGCAGGAGCATGGTCAAACACAATCCGGGGTCACAAGAAGGCAGGCGAAAGTCCAAGGGAAGGTTCAGGTGAATCCGGTTCAAACACAAGGAAACTGGAACAGATCAAAACGCAGGTAAACAGGAACAATCTGAAAGACCACTCAGCAATGTCTGTGTGTCATTGCTCTGTTTAAATAGGCCGATTGGCGCCAGTACGTGCACATGTGCCTGCTTGCATCTGCACATGCGCCAGTACATGCTATTCTTAGCACACACACTGGTGTGCCCGCGCCTGTGCGCCAATGCGCGTCTATCAACCGGACTTCTCTTACACCTGGCCTTGTCCGTTTAGGTGGATGCCCATGTCTCTGTAGGTTTGCAGTCGTGCCATACTCTTTGCATTTTCGAATGATGGTTTGAACAATGCTCATTGAGATGCTCAAAGCTTGGGATATTTTTGTATAACCTAACCCTGCTTTAAACTTCTCCACAACTTTATTCCTGACCTGTCTGGTGTGTTCCTTGTCCTTCATGATGCTGTTTGTTCAGGTTCTCTAACAAACCTCTGAGGGCTTCACAGAACAGCTGTATTTATACTGAGATTAAACTACACAGAGGTGTACTCTATTTACTAATTAGGTGACTTGTGAAGACAATTGGCTCCACTAGACTTTAGTTAGGGGTATCAGAGTAAAGGGGGCAGAATACAAATGCATGTCTCTGGTAAAGATTTTAAGGAGAACCCCAAGCTGAAATTAAAAAAAATGTTGTGGAACCCCTAAGCATGCAGCCCGGCAGGCCAGGAAAGGGGGGGCTAATGAGCCCCCCCTCTCCTGAACCATACCAAGCCACATTCCCTCACCATGGTGGCGTGCTTTGGGATAGGGGGGATCCCCCCTAAACTACCTTGTCCCCCTGTTGATGAGGACATGGGACTCTTCCCCACAACCCTGTCCAGTATTTGTAGGGATGTGGGGGATGACTCATCGGAATCTGGAAGCCCATCGTAACAAGAGGGCCCTGAGATCCCAGCTTCCTTCTTATGTGAATGAGTATGGGGTACATAGAATCCCTACTCATTTATCAAATAAGTGAAAAATGTGAATAAAAAACATAAAATAAATGTCCCCTGAAGTAGATCCAATTTCAATCTCGCCGAAGGTCGGCTGCTGACCCGAAGCAAAAAAAACCTGACCCGCACCGACTCTTCGCTTCCGCTGACTGACATTTGTTACATCATCGGGCGGATCCCCCCCTTAGTTATTTAAGTGGGTGACCCCTTCCCTTTGTGACGTCATCATCCCAGCATGCCCCAGGTCAAGGACATCACAAGGTGGCAGAGTCACACGATCACTCAGTTTTGCATAAACTGAAAAGCTTTGTCATGCCAGAACAACATGGCATTTGTTTGAGGAGGAACAGGTCCTGAGTTGTAATCCTGTTGCCTACCGCTGAATAGTAAAGTTCTCTCCACACTGTTCTGTGCTTATAGGGGTCATTGACCACATGTCAATTTGCAGAATTCAACTTTGAAAAAAAAATCCTTATGTGTTTAATGGCATTACTTAATTGAAACAACAGCTTTCCAGAAATAAAATAATAATGGCTTAATCTTTTGTATATTCTTATTAAATTGGTGCACTGCTCTTTACCAACAATGTCGCTACAACGGGAACACACATGGCAATCAAAGTTTTCATAACTCTTCCCTGAAATAAAAAATATCACTTACCATTCTTTATGCTTTAATTGAGACGTTATGTAAAGAAAAAAAAATCAGAGATTAAATTAAAAGGTTATACTTTATATGTAAAACTATTCAGCGGCAATCAATGCACCCTAACAGCAGTTAGTGAAAGTAGTCAAATGGACTGTAAATTTTAGTGAACTGTAGCAAAGTAGGGTGTCTCTGTTGCCCATTAAAGCCACCCTGATTCCATGTTTTAATGATACCTGATTGGTATCCCCAGCACTAGAAATCCTCTAATTTACCTGCCATAGACAAACCACCCAATTTCTGTGTTTGCTATCAATAAATTCACAATGCTGACCCTTGGCTTTGGCGTAGTAATAAATAAATCACTATACGTCCCATCGATTTGTGACTTCTCCAAGGTTTAATGGCCGTTAGTTATGATGCAAAGAGGTTGGATTATTACTCCCCTTAGGCTGCAGTCTTCCAAGTCTCTGAATGTTTCATGGTTGCATCACGCCGGCTGTCGCTGGTTCCAGCGCTGACAAGAATAATGATAAAGCGGACTGAGGTCAAATCTCATGGGGGCTTCCGGTAATTAGGTGCAATTGCAGATTTTTTGGCCCAGCTCCTATACTTTAAAATGTAATCATTATCTAGTCCCTGGCGAATGCTGTAAATGGGTTAAAACACCTGAACATGAGCATGTAAGATGTACAGTAGCTGATTATTTCTGTGCAAGAAGATATGCCTTCCTTCCAGTGATTTCCTCTGATCTTTCATCTCCTCGGAAAACTAAATCTTCACCTTTTTCCTTGTTAGATTTTTCTCTGGCTCTCTTGTATAGGAATGTGTGTGCTGACTCACCTCAGCTCAGTGTTTTCATTTAATAGCGGCAATTAGAAGACGCACCAGCAAAATTGTTGTTAAGTTGAGGGCAAGCGGATGTTTTATGATGATGAATGCTGGGTAATTATTCAAAAGGTGTACTAAAGAGCATTTTATTTAGAGATGCTGGAAGAAACCAGTTAACTCATCTCCCAGGTGTAATCCTGAAGCTGGGTCCCTGTCTGTGTTGCAGGCTTCATTAGCATTAATATATTATGCTTTATTAACCTGTCTTCCAACTTTTTTAGTTGGGGAAAATAAAATCCTTTTATTTACAGCATGTTCAGTGGGATATGTGCCCCTGCAAATTACCATTCATTCCTTCTTCATCTCAGACGGGACAACATGACAGTACTTTATGTGCAAATACATCAATTTTTTTTACAAACCTACAGCAACCATAATGCTTAAAGGCGATTTAAAGTCACAGCATACACTTTAATATTATAACATTAGCATTGCAATAGCGTAACAATACAACACAAAATAAATGTATTTGAAAGTCTCCTTTTGTGTGCTGCCTGTCTGTTGGCCATCTTTCTACTACATATCCCATGGTACCTTGCTGCCTGCAAACTGTGATTGCTTTATTGATTCCGCCTCCTGAAACTCCTCCACTCAGCACCTCTGTAATTAAACCAGTAGGCTCTGTGAATTGTGAGACACAGCAGTACATATTCGCAGGGCCTTGTGAATATGTCACAGAATTCAAGGAAGTAAATGTGTTTTTTTTTTTCTTTGGAAGCTGGTTTCCTTTTAGGTTGTTTTGGTATAAAATATAAAATTGTGGGTCCACCCACACAGCTGATAATTGATGGGTGATAATATTCTGTGTAGATACTCCCCAAATGTTGCTATGATTAATGCTTTGCATTGCATTTTTTTTTTATTTTGAATATATATATATATATTTATATATATATATATTTTTTTGTAAGGGGTTAACGAGCCCCCTAGGTGATAGCATAGGTACAGTTTATAGCCGATAGGTGCCATAACCCCAGTATTTTCTTAAACGGTGGGCGGTCCGCTTTATAGGGTTAGAGGGTTAGGGTCCACCCCCAAAGGTCAGCAGGCGTGTCCCCCAGAGGTCAAAGGTCAAGAGGTGTGGCTGACCCACCCCTCACCAAAGTGTTCCGCCTTCCCCAACTAAGTTGGGGCATCAGCAAGTCGGGGTAAGCGCTTTGCTTCCGGATCTGTAGCGGTGGAGACTATCAGATGCTGTCCCCTGAAAGGCAGGAAGAGAGGGAATGATGGCTGCCACTCAACTCGTCACTTCCGCCCAACAGCCTTAAAGGGACAATTTTTTTTTTGTTCAGAAAAAAATCTTTTTGACCCCAGATCTCACATTAAAGAGGTTCTGTCATGCTTTTTTTTCTATTACAAGGGATGTTTCCATGTAAAAGGAATAAAAGTGATCCATAAAAGCCTTTTTAAAAGGATAGTGTAAAAATAAAAAATAAAATAAATAATAAGAAAAAAATTATTTAAAGCGCCCCATCCCCGCGTGCTCGCACACAGAAGTGAACGCATCTGTAAATCGTGCCTGTCAGTGTTAATTTTGGCAACAAGTTTTAGTCTTAGGACTAAAATGGAATTTTAGTTTTAGTCACATTTTAGTCTTCTGCAATCGTTTTAGTCGTATTTAGTCGACTAAATCCCCCAAATCATTTTAGTCATCTAAAATCTAATGGGTGTATTTAAATAGTAATGCATTATTTAAGTATTTCTCTACAATTTCCAAACTCATTATATACTGCTGAAGTGAAAAATTGAATATGTTATTATTTATGGTATTGAGGTATGAACATGCACTACACAACAATGTTAATTTTGATGTCAAATTTCAGTTTAGTTTTAGTCTCAGTCTTTTGACTAAAATGACGTTTTTTAGTTTTAGTCCCATTTTAGTCTTTTGACTAAAATGCCATGTCATATTTTAGTAGACTAAATGGTATTAAAGTGACACTAAATTAAAAAAAAAAATAATATACCTACCTTCACTGTGCAGCTCGTTTTGCACAGAGTGGCCCCGAACCTCGTCTTCTGGGGTCCCTCGGCGGCTCTCTCGGCTCCTCCCTGCATCAGATAACACCCTGGGAGAAGCACTCTCCCGGGGGGGGTCACCTTGCGGGCACGCTCCCGTGTCCAGCATTTGGCGTCCATAGTCGCCAAATACAGGACTCGGCCGCGTTATTGGATTTGATTGACAGCAGCGGGAGCCAATGGCTGCGCTGCTATCAATCTATCCAATCAACAGCCGAGAACCCCCTAGCAGAGAGAAGGCGCGTCCCCTTGGGACAAGTTCAAGGGTTCAGGTAAGTTAAATTGGGGGGGGGCTGCTGGGGGGCCGGTCACTGACAGGTGTTTTTTCACCTTAATGCATAGGATGCATTAAGGTGAAAAAACACAAACCTTTACAACCCCTTTAAGTTAGTCAACTAAAATGTTTTAGTCGACAAACTTAACACTGGTGCCCACATATGTAAACGGTGTTCAAACCACACATGTGAGGTATTACCACAATAGAGTGAGAGCAATTATTCTAGCAAAAAGACCTCCTCCAACTCAAAACTGGTAACCTGTAGAAATTTTTAAACGTCACCTATGGATATTATTAAGTGTCAAAGTTTGTCACCAATTCCACGAGCGGGCGCAATTTTGAAGCTTGTTGGGTATCAATTTACTCGGCATAACATTATCTTTCACAATATTAAAAAAAAAAATGGATTATATTTACTGTTTTCTTTTTTTTTTTTAATTTAAAAAATGTATTTTTTCCCCAAAAATTGCGTTTGTAAGACTGCTGCGCAAATACAGTGTGACAAAGTATTGCAACAACCGCCGTTTTATTCTCTAGGGTATCTGAAAAAAATATATATAATGTTTGGGGGTTCTAAGTGATTTTCTAGCAAAAAAAAAAAAAAATGATTTTAACTTGTAAACACCAAATGTAAAAAATAGACCTGGTCTTTAAGTGGTTGCAACCTTTCTTTTTTTATGTCATACTGTGCTAATGTTCATTCAAATGACAGGTGCTCATGCCCACGACCTGTTCAGCTTAGGGACAAAGGGTCCCCTGTCTGCTGCTTACCTGCCCGTTGCAGCCAGCACTTGACAGCTCTGGACCCTAAAGCGTTCAAAGCAATCAGCTTGGAGCAGATCGGTGAATGAGCCGTGTCCTGGGGTCCTGAGATGCTCTGAGGTTAAAAAGCTTATCCAGATGATTAAATACTAGTCTGTGAGATTAAGTGTAAAACATATTATTTGGTTTTGCAGCTCAGCAGCAACAAGAGCTTACAGCAAACAGTGGTGAGGCAGGTCACTAAACATCAACAAATCAGCATGTCATACTAGGCTCAAACTATTTACCTATTCACCAGTGATAATATGAAAACCTCAAATCTACATACAATGACATTCTTATCTTTTAAGTCTTAGGGTAAAAAATACTTTGAAACTTAGCTGTTACTCGTATAAATGTAGATTTTTATCCCAGATAATTAATTTATTATAGAATTCTGTCCTCTTGAAAATTAATATAACAATGTATTCAAATACCCTAGAGTATGGCAAGAGACGCTGCATCTTCCTGATAAATTATGTGCAATTTTAAAGTTATTTAACATTTGAAGAGAAGAACTCCTGTTTGCAAGACATCTCATTTTTTCAGGCACTTCATATTCATCGTACCAAAATGTTTGGTACATTAACAGTGACACTTCTTGCTGGAAATTGAACATCTTGCGTAATCAAGATATAGCTTACAACCCAAGCTATTTACTGCATGTGACAAATTCATCTTCCTAAAATTGTGTTATGTATTTTACAGTCTGCTTTTCTGTATTTTATGGCCAATCATCTCTTCAAAGCACTGAATTTAGATGTTGACTTTTTTATATTAGAAAAATTTGCATATCTAATCTTTGAATGAAATGTGCATACTCTGCAGTAAGGCCACTACCTTTATTATTGAGGCTAATGTGTCCCCCACACCATATTTATTTTAATTTTGTTTAAAATGTATACCATTTTTTTTAGAATTATTAATTTTTGTTACCTTTTACGTGAAATCTGTTTTTTATAAACAAGCTTTTTTAACCGCTTCAGCCCTGGAAGATTTGGCTGATTAATCACCAGGCTATTTTTTGCGATTCGGCACTGTGTCGAATCGCAAAATTAGAGCTTTCTTTAGGTGGTATTTGACCGCCTCTGTGGTTTTTATTTTTTGCGCTATAAACAAAAGAAGAGTGACAATTTTGAAAAAAACACTATCTTTTACTTTTTGCTATAATAAATATTTCTTCAGTTTAGGCCGATATGTATTCTTCTACATTTTTTTGGTTAAAAAATTTGCAATAAACGTATATTGATTGGTTTGCGCAAAAGTTATAGCATCTACAAAATAGGGGAAAGATTATGGCATTTTTATTATTTTTATTTATTTTTTTTACTAGTAATAGCAAGACTGTGACATTATGGCACATTGGACAGTTTTGACACATTTTTGAAACCATTGACAAATATACAGCGATCAGTGCTATAAAAATGCACTGATTACTGTGTAAATGTCACTGGAAGGGAAGGGGTTAACACTAGGGGGCGATCAAGGGGTTAACACTAGGGGGCGATCAAGGGGTTAACTGTGTTGCCTATGTTTGATTTACCTGTGGGGGGGTGGGACTATCTAGGAGGAGAAAGAGATCGGTGTTCATACATAGTATGTACACACGATCTGTCTCCTCTCCCCTGAAAAAACCCAGATCCCGGTTCTCGCTCTGTCACGAGTGATCGAGGGAGCCCGGCGGTCATCCCGACCACCAGGCACTCGCATCGGGATCAGGCACGCCCCTAGTGGCCAAAAGGCGAGGCGACGTAGCCCAGCCGTGCCATTCTGCCACATTAAAACTGCGGCAGCTGGTCGGCAAGCGGTTAAAAATATTTTAAAATCAGTTGCCAACCTTAAGTTTGTATAAAATCAGCTTCCACTGTCTTTTCCCTGGGTCTGTTTTCCACAAGACCTGCCCTCTGAGAGGTACATTACCACATCAGCTTAGGCTCACAGTACATAACTGCAGAAAGCGTTGGGGAAATGAATACCACTCACCACTGCCGCAGAAAGGAAGAGAGCCCCTGGCCAAAAGACAGAGGTTTTAGTGTGTGTTAGGGGAGAGCGGGGGGAAATGTTTTTATTATAGGATACACCCATGACACCAAAGCATGATAGTTTTTCCAGAAAGAGAACAGAACAAGCAATGTATTTTAAAGTAGAACTATAGGTAAAACTTTTTTTTCAATTTTGGGTGGAGCAAGGAAGGGTTATAACCCCTCTCAGATTTTTTTTTCCTATCTGTGTCCCATTTTGGAGATTTTGCTTGACTTCCTGTCCTAAAAAGAAAGGAGAAGAGTTCCCCCAAAATGGGGTTTTTAGGCAGCAAGGTGAAAAAATTGATTCAATGAAGTATGAAAAAGTTGATGTTTTTATTTGTACAAAGATGGCATGACATGATAATTAAAAGAATGAGCTTCAGTAGGAAGTTCTTTAAAACTTATTGAACCAAACATACATTTACAGAAATAATTCCATAGCAACATTAAAGAAAAAATTTTGACAATATGAAAAGTGAAACTGACGCATTTCAACCCATATACCAAGGGTCTTCTTCAGAGGGTCAGTCTGCTAAGAGATATATAATATAGGTACACATGCCAAAATTATTTATACACAATAAAAATAATATACGGTGCACACATGTGCTATAGTGACACAATAATGTATGTCCAGCAAGAAAAAAAGCCTCCTACATGAAGATCCCTTTAAAAACAATTTTTTCTCTCTCCCCCCAATGGGTCCCAAAGCACCTCCACTGCTACAACAACCAAAGCAAACAACGGTTAATTTTTTAACTGTTCATATACTTTATGGGCGTTTTACTCAGTCTGTTCCTGGATCTTTACCGCAGGTGTGGCCCGCTCCCCGCCTGATCGTCTGTCTTGGTGGGGGGTTACTTTAAGTGTGATTTCTCGTAAGTCACATCCCTGGACTACTGCCCCGCTTTGGTTGTTGTAGCAGTGGAGGTGCTTTGGGACCCATTGGGGAGAGAGAGAAAAAATTGTTTTTAAAGCGATCTTCATGTAGGAGGCTTTTTTTCTTGCTGGACATACATTATTGGGTAACTATAGCACATGTCTGCACCGTGTATTATTTTTATTGTGTATAAATAATTTTGATGTGTACCTATATTATATATCTCTTAACAGACTGACCCTCTGAAGAAGACCCTTGGTATATGGGTTGAAACGGGTCAGTTTCACTTTTTATATTGTCGACATTTTTTCTTTAATGTTGCTATGGAATTATGTCTGTAAATGTATGTTTGGTTCAATAAGTTTTAAAGAACTTCCTACTGAAGCTCATTCTTTTAATTATCATGTCATGCCATTTTTGTAAAAATAAAAACATCAACTTTTTCATACTTCATTGACTCAATTTTTTCACCTTGCTGCCTAAAAAACCCATTTTGGGGTTTCTTTTTACCTTTAGGGGTAAGCAGCATTTTTTCTTCTCTTTTTGTGTCTTTCCTTTGCTACTTCCTGTCCTATAGCCAAACAGGAAGTGAGAGGAAATCCCTGCACATCCCTTGAAGGGACCTAATCCCTCAGGTAACCAGAATTTAGTGCCTCCATTGGAAAATGTCCCCTTTTATTTCTTTTTTGGGGACAACCCAACATTTGGGATTGTCTTTACTTTCACTTTCAATGATAATGGTAAACAGGACAAATTGAGAGGGTGAATCTCCTTAACCTGTCACACAGAAAGCAATAAAAAAATGACAGAGGTTCTAATACCTCTCCACTCTATCCAAAACTAAAAAAAAAAGTTTTACCTTTAGCTTTTCATCAAAGTGATTGTAAAATTTCATTTTTTTTTTTTTTTTTTTTAAATAACACACATTTTACTAACCTGCTCTGTGTAATGGTTTTGCACAGAGCAGCCCAGATCCTCTTCTTCTTGGGTCCCTCTTTGATGTTCCTGGCCCCTCCCTCCTGTCAAGCGCCCCCAAGCCAAGCCACAGCTCCCTGTGTCCATTCAGACACGGAGCCCTGCCCCCTCTCTCTTCTGATTGGCTAACTGACTTTGATTGACAGCAGCAGGAGCCAATGTGCTCCCTGTGCCGCTTTGTCTCAATCAGGAGGGAGAGTCCTGGACAGCTGAGGGACTCGTGGACATCGCTGAACAGAGCTGAGGCTGAGGGGGCTGCTGCACCCAGGTTTTATATCTTAATGCATAGAATGTATTAAGATGAAAAATATTCTGCCTTTACAACTCCTTTAAGTCTGCCTCCAGATAGCCTGTATGAATACAACTGGTTGATAGGGTCACTCCTCTAAACCATTTCGTTATTATTTTGTTTCTTTGTCCTAACCAAAATCAAGAGAAGTGCAATGTGGTGTATTTGTTTTTAGCCTTGATTTCACATTGCTTTTTGTAACATCTGAAAACAGCAGTTAGGCACCATCTGACAGATTGTATGGTTTCAGCATTTGATCCCATATAATTTCTGCTAGTGAATTTTTTTTCACCTTTCTTCCACACATCCAATGTTGATGCTCAGCACAAAATAACAAGTTTAAACAATTAAAAAGCAAGTATGTGACACTTACAGAAAAAAGTAAGGTTGGAGTTGGGCTTTAACAGTTGTGGGATCCTGTAATTTGCCACCCATGCCAGGCTTTTCATGGAACAAAGGAATGTAATATAATAGAGCATACTTGTGCCAATACGGGCATTGTGCTTTTCCATGTTCTAGTTTTTGGTTTTATCAGTATCCAAGCTAGAAACAGTTGTCTTCAAAGGTTGTTGGTGGATAACGTCTAAACTCTTCTTTCTTTGTCAATAATCAGCATATTTTGCCACTTTACCCTTAAACCAATGTAATCTACAATCTTTATTATTTTTTTTTTAAACTTCAGTCCTGAGCAGGTTTTGAGCTTGCCAGGGTCTTGTTCACACTGCTAGTGCTTTAAAACACTTGCAGGTTTTTATTTTTGTTTTGTTTTTTGACAGTGCTCACATTGTTTTCAGCTGGGGCTGTATGCTTTATGCATTTTACCAGCTATTCAAGCATCATTGATTCCTGTTGTAATCTTCAAACTACAGTTTTAATGTTCAGAAAGCTTTAACGTGCTTATAAAATGCTTGTAAACAGCTAGAAACATGTTGAGCTTTAAACAACCCCCAAATGTCTATGCAAATAAACACAAGGTATTTTCAAGTGCTGCTGGAGTTAGAGGGTTCTTTGAATGTTAACCTGTAGCCAGGTTTACCAAATGTAAGCCCATGTTTTGCCTATGTCATAACCTCACTTTTCTTCATGTACCTGTTGTGTGAAAACTCCATGCAGAGAATCTGGCTCACATCTATCCAGCCTATTTAAACCGGATACAGACAGGTAAAGCTCTGCACATGAAGGCCACAGTCACCAATGCAACCAATCAGGTCTTAAAGCGGGGGTCCACCTATCTATCGTTTATTTTTTTTGAGTTAATTCACAAACTTTTCTTCTCAGCATTACATACTCACATATTGTGTGTAATATGTCCGCCTGTGTCAGATTTCGTCAGAAAGAATAACTTATATTATTCACTGCAGGCGGTTTCCATCTTCATTGTGGGCATTTGAAGCCCACAAGCGTTTATTTCCTGGATGTGGTAAATGCTTTGCTCCCAGCATTCACCGCTCGTTCCCGCACATGCTCAGTGGCATCCTGGGAAGCCTGAGACTAGCTCCCAGGAGTCTGGGAGAGGCTAGAAACACGCCTACTCCCACGGGAGGAGAACCAGGAAGTGCAAAGAAGAATAGAAAAATAAAAGGTAGATAGGGCGATTTAAATTTTTTTAAACGGCATGTCAGCATCTAGGCAAGGAAGAGAATACATACAGATATTGTTCAAAATTTGGGTGGAACCCCGCTTTAACTATATTTTTTTAGCAACTAACTAGCCAGCTGTATTTTACTTTTTTGCACGTGTTTCACTGAATGGAAAGTTTCTTGATATATTTTAGTAAATCTGGAGTCCTTAGGCATCTCCAGATATCCACTTGTGAGTTAAATTTTTTCTTATTAACTGTCTCCTAAAGCAGAGTTTCACCCAAAAGTGGAATCTCCACCTATTCCCCCCCCCCCCCCCCAGCGCCACATTTGGCACCTTTCAGGGGGGAGGGGGGAACGGGTACCTGTTTCTGATGCCATCCCTCAGAAGTTCGGCCCCCCTTCTCCTTCCTCCGCAACGAAATTAGAAAGTGCAGCGCGCTTCGCGCATGCCCACTAGGGAACCGTCTGTGAAGCCGAAAGGCTTCTCTGCTGTTTTCCCTCAGTGGAGATGGCGGCGGCAGCACCCGACAGCTGATCCGAAGATCAGCTGGGGTGCCAACATCACAGGCTCCCTGGACAGGTAAGTGTCCGTATATTAACCACTTAAGCCCCAGACCATTTGGCTGGCCAAAGACCAGAGCACTTTTTGCAATTCGGCACTGTGTCACTTTAACTGACAATTGCGACGTTGGCTCCCAAACAAAATTGACGTCCTTTTTTTCCCACAAATAGAGCTTTCTTTTGGTGGTATTTGATCACCTCTGCGGTTTTTATTTTTTGCGCTATAAACCAAAAAATAGCGACAATTTTGAAAAAAACGCATTATTTTTTACTTTTTGCTATAATAAATATCACCCAAAAATATATAAAAAAAAACATTTTTTTCCTCAGGTTAGGCCGATACGTATTCTTCTACATATTTTTGGTAAAAAAAAATCGCGATAAGCGTTTGATTGGTTTGCGCAAAAGTTATAGCGTCCACAAAATTGGGGATAGTTTTATGGCATTTTTATTAATAATTTTTTTTTTTTACCAGTAATGACGGCGATCAGCGATTTTTATCATGACTGCAACATTATGATCGGACACTTTTGGCTCTATTTTGGGACCATTCACATTTATACAGCGATCGGTGCCATTAAAAATGCATTGATTACTGTGTAAATGTGACAGGCAGTGATGGGGTTAACACTAGGTGGCGCTGTAGGGGTTAAGTGTGTCCTAGGGAGTGATTCTAACTGTGGGGGGAGGGGCTACGTGTGACACGACACTGATCACCGCTCCTGATTGCCGTCAGTGTCACTAGGCAGAACGGGAAAAAGCTTGTTTACATCAGCATTTCCCAGTTCTTCCTCTCCGTAAAACGATCACGGATATCCCAGCGGACATTGAGTCCATGCGACCCGCGATCACACTCACGGAGCTCTCGGCGGGCGTGCACGCGATGACACTGCGGAAAATTTAAAGGGACGTACTTGTACACCCATTTGCCTGTCCGTGCTATTGTGTCGACGTATATGTACATGTGGCGGTCGGCAAGTGGTTAAAAGTCAGCAGCTACAGTATTTGTACCTGCTGGTGTTTCATTTTTTTTTTCCCAGGCGGAACACTGCTTTAAGCTGGCCATACATGGTTCAACATTCCTCTGGTTCCCTGCTCTACTGATCAACTTGCTGTACAACCACCCTGTTGGATTTTCCCTGCCCGATTGGTAATGCAGGCTAATGCTGGCACTGCTCATTCAGTGTTTTCTGATGGCAGGGAAATCTCCCCGCTGTCAGAATACACTCAATGTGAATGGGAGAATCAAGTCGTTTGTTTTTTTTTTTGGTTTTTTTTTTTCAACCTGCTGACTCTATGGACTGCGCTAGTCCTGAAAAGGAGAAACACATCTCTTATTTATTAGCTTATTTAAACTATTAGATTCGCTAAAAGTAGCAATTGATTAAATGGAACAGCAAAAGGCTTCCAATGGTAGAAACCACATAATTAGCATGCGGTAGAGTACCATCAGTCAAAGATAGGCATTGTGTGATCACATATGAAATTAATCTTTTACAAATAGTACTTGTGTGGTTTTAACTATAGTGAGCCGTTTGTTTCATTGTTTATTAATCTCCGGTGCAATTAGGAAAGAAAAAAAATGTACAGCCAATCAGATGTATAGTTTACTGAGCATGTTGGTTTCATAATTAGGTAGACTCACTTTTTTTTTTCTTGTGGGCATTTTCATAAGAGTAGTTTTAAGAGCAGCAGTGATGTGCAAAGTGCAGTAACTAGTTAAGAAACGCCCTTAAGGAGAAGATGCACATTTTTACGGAGTATTGACTTCCAGATATATGTACAATGTGTTGCCAATTATTCTGAATGGCACCCCAATTCGTATGCACAGTTTAAAAAAAAGGGAGGCTTCCTTTAAAGAAAAGTATGGGTTTGGGGTTTTTTTCCCTAGCTGTGTCTGTCCCCCGTCGCCTGTTCACTGAGAGCTAAACCATCGAACATCGCCGATCGCTCAGTTCTTTCAGATCCCTGAGTGGAGAGCTGTTGCCTGTCAATCAGAAGCTCTCCTGCTCTGCTCCTCCACACTCATTGGAGCGCTGATCTGTGGAGGGGCGGGGAGAGGCCGTCTCAGCGGCTTGCTGAGGGGCTGAGACGCCTATCAGTCCAGACACCTGTCGGATCCAGACTTCCGAAGTCGGGATGACGGGGCGCCTGGACTGATCCCGGTGACGCCAGCAGAGAGCGCACTCCAGACTGCTCTCTGCTGAAAATAGATCACAGGAGTGCAAAAAGAATTGCACCCCTGTGACCCTTAGTAGAAGTCCAGCCGAATGAGCTCAGGCTGGATTTCTCCTTCTAACACAAGGCACCTCAGTTCACATAAACATTATTTAATGCAAACAAAAGAAGTTTATGGGCTGTAATCATGAAGGGACAATCCTTATGATACATTTTCAGGCCTGTGATCTCTGCCTCTCTGCCCATACAAGTCAATGAAAAATCAGCTTCTAGAAAGTTGGTGAAGGCGGTCAAATGCATTGTCATTCAGCTTTGAATAATCTCAATCATCTCCCATTCATCAAAAATGCAATCTAAATGCACCTAAAATTGTGCTGCATTTGCCCATTGACCCTACCCTTAAAATCCAACCCCAGGAGACTTTAATGTTTCGCAGCTCTACTGCAAGTGTTACCTGCTCATTTTGTCTAGGGGAGTGGAGAAGCATATTTACTTACCTGATCCTCCACTCCCCAGCAGGTGATGCTCCCCCCACATTTCTTTGGTGGACTGCCCCTTAGCATCATCACGTCCAGTGCATGGCCAAGGAACCTGCATTGGTCTTGATGATGTGAGGCTGCTGGAGTGTGAAGGAGGAGATACTGTGGGGATCAGTCTAGTAGAGTGGAGGATCTGGTAATTCTTATTTTCTGCATCCCCTAGATCTAAATGAGCAACTAACCCTTGCAGTGTGCATGCAGCCCAACTGCAAGGGATAATTTTTACGTTTCCTAAAGTTGGGTGTAAAATCTGAAGATATTACCAAGGACAAAAGTTTTTGTGTGCGCGTCATTTGTGCATATGATAGTTGTTAAAAATGAAAAGATGCAATGTTCTCATTCACAGATTCTAATCCTGAAAACGAAAGAGTTCAACATCTCTGATTAACTTCCCCTTTTGTAGTGAAATGTAAAGTGTGTTTTCCTTACCACTGTGCCTTTTGGATGCTTAGCATGTTCACATCCAGATATTGTTGGCACTGCAGTTTTACGTACGGTGTGTATGATAGGAATCATTGGTCTCCCAGCAGTTGCTTTGTTTAGAAGAAAACCATCAAACATGCTGTTCTGCTATCTGAAACACAACATCTCACCTGTGAATAGAGCCACAGTAGGACCATTTTAATGGGCTTTTATACCAGATTCATTCTTTAACTGGGTGGCTTAAAAAGAAAATAATAAAAAAAAAAATCCTTGGCTTTTTGTCTGCTCGGTAGGCAAGGATACTAAGTAACGGAATTGTATGGACTGTTTCCCCAGATAACAGCAAATAATATGTTCCTTTCTCTTGAAGTGTTTGGCGGGCAGCAGAGTCTGTACAGCTTATTCCCTGTCTCTGATCTTGTAGTGTAGTTTGAATGTCTTCAAGCCTAATGAATCCCTGTGTGCAGGAAGGAGATATGGGGAAAACAGCAGTCCCACAACGTCTCCAGGGTCTGTGAAGCGACAGGTTGCTATGGTCCTTTTCTGGCTGCATTTCATTTATTAATTAAATTGGGCCTTATTTATGAGCTTGAAAGAAGAAATCACTGCACACAACACACTATTTGCTTTTTTGTATTTGTTTATTCTCAAGTACTGGGAGACTCTGACAATACCAGTCTAGTTCTGAGCTGCCCCTCTTTTGTACTCCTGTCCCTCTGACCTACTCCAATAGGGGTGCTGTATACATTTTTGATAGCAAGCTGTGCTTCTAATACAATAGAGTTTATATTTCTATGAAATGTATTTTATGAGGCCAATAAGGGTCACACACTCCAACCAAATTATGAATCTTATTCTCCCATCATGGTCTTCCTACATTTCCTTTCCCCCATTTTTCCACAGACATAAACATGAATTCAGGTCTTTGTATGGAGCAGTTTTTCTTGAGAAAGCTTGGTTCTTGCATGCACTTAAAATAAAAAGCTCCAGACAAACAGGTAATTCATACATACATATATAGAAGCTGTATTTTCGCCCACAAATTCTATTTTTGGGTGAAATTCATTCAGGTCACAAGTTTTCAAAGCCTTTTTGGACAGCACAAATCGGGTTGATGACCAGGTTTTCCTCTACCTAGGTTAAGCAATACATCCAGGTTGTCTCCCCACTTCCAGTTGGTGACTGGACAATTAAGAAGCAACACTCACCTCCTGGCAGCCTGTCCATTGTCAGTATATTTGCATGCACCAGAGATGGATTGTCTCCTTGTGTCCTTTGCCAGACTACGTTATACTCTACAGAGGATTACAAGAGACTAATATCAAGACAAATGTAGGCACCTACACTAGTTGCATTATAAATATTTTTAATAATTATGTTACTATATTCATTGGTGGCATTTTTAAATCTGTCAGGATTTTATCTTTAAACTCGCAAAGTCTAAGGTTGCCCTTTTACTGCATACTCACTTGTACTAGGAGCTGCTGCTGCATAAAACTCACAGCTCTGCACTGAAAGACACCAGTGTGGATGCTAATAACTACTGAACAGTAAATACAGTTGTGCTCATAGGTTTACATACCCTGGCAGAATTTATGATTTGTTGACTCCTCTCCAAATGTAGTGTTTATGGTTGTGGCCAAAAAGCTATATTTTGGTCTTATCACTACAAATTACTTTATGCCAGAAGGTTTGAGGCTTGTCTCTGTGCTGTTCGGCATATTGTAAGCAGGATACTTTCGGCATTTGTGTAGTAATGGCTTTCTTATGATGACTCGACCATCTTTCTTCAAGTGACTCCTTATTGTGCATCTTGAAACAGCCACACCACATGTTTTCAGAGAGTCCTGTATTTCACCTGAAGTTTTCTTTGCACCCCGAACTATTTTCCTGGCAGTTGTGGCTGAAATTTTAGTTGTACTACCTGACCGTGGTTTGGTTTCAACAGAACCCCTCATTTTCCACTTCTTGATTAGAGTTTGAACACTGCTGATTGGCATTCTCAAATCCTTGGATATCTTTTATAACTCTTTCCTGTTTTATACAGTTCAACTACCTTTTCCTGCAGATCCTTTGACAGTTCTTTTGCTTTCCCCATGACTCAGAATCCAGAAAAGTCAGTGCAGCACTGGATGTAAGATGCAAGGGTCTGTCAAAAGTCCAGAAACTCATTGACCTTTTATACACACACTAATTACAAGCAAACAGATCACAGGTGAGAATGGTTACCTTTAATAGCCATTCAAACCCCTTTGTGTGAACTTGTGTGCATGCTATCAGGCCAAAATCACCAGGGTATGTAAACTTTTGATCAGGGTTATTTGGGTAGTTTCTGTTGCCATTATGATTTAAAAAGAGTAAAAACAGTTGATAGATAATACATGGCTTTAGCTAAACACTAACCATGAGTGAAAAATGTTTTTGTGTTATCATTCATATTCTCTGTAAAATGGCCAAGAAATCAAATTCTGCCAGGTTATGTAAACTTATGAGCACAACTGTATTCATACATGTATGGGGTCTATTTATAAGTGCTTTCACCAAAAATTTACATATATAAGGTTCAGCTAGAAAAAAGTCGGTGAAAGTTGTTTCATTTTGGATGAAAACTTTAATAACTAGTCCCTAAGTATTATAATATGTTTTTTTTTCTCTCTTACAATGCGTATTAGTTTGTCCCACCATGGGAAGGAAAGTGACTTGTTAATTGGTTAAATTTTGTGATTTCAGCAGCTTCTCATAATCATTTAGTGGAGAGTTCTGTAAAGTGTGCCTTACTTTTCATGTCACTTTTGAATGCCCACTTATATGGTTATTTGTCTCCTTTCTCATTAACAAATGTCTGTTCCATGCTGTTGGGATAACAGTTTATGGTATAGCACAGTCGTGATGGGAATCGGATGGCGATGAGCAGCAGATGCAGGAACAGAATTCAAAAGAGATTGCTGCCTTCATCATGACTTTGTTTTCTGTAGGCTGTTTTAGGCACACAGATCTAATTAACTATGCACACTTAATTAGCGCGAATGGAAGTTTGCGGGGGAAAAAATTTCCTCCATGGATTGAGGTGCACGTGATAGCCACCAGGAGCCAGACTTCATGAAGAACAGACTAAGGTATTATTAAAGAGGAATCTCAATTTATGCCAAGTTGCTTCCAAACAATAAAAAACAGCTGAACTACCATGTTGTAAGATTTGTTTTTAGAACTTTGTTGTTCCAGGTACACATGTATGCTGAAATCCCTTCATAGAGCATCAGATCTTTTTTTTTTTCAATTTGAATTTATTTGCTCTTTTTCCAGTAAACACATATTTTTAATACAAAAGATCTTAAAAAAAGATACAAAAAGATGTGTTCAACCTAATCCCCCCCCCCCCAGTTTTCCATTTCCTTAAGCAATACTTTTTCCAGTAAATACTTTCTAGAAGTTCAGCATCTCAGGCATCACCCCTGGGGTTTCTATCCATACTTTCCATATTCTTACCAAATTTACTTTTATCTCCTCTTCTCACATAAGCCAGTTTTCTCTTATTATTGTATCCTTAACTATTCTCATCCAGTCCCTTATAGTTGGTGGTCTAGTATCAAGCGATTTCCAGGTGATCGCTTTTCTGGCTTTATATAAACATCTCAATATTGCTATTCGCATATCTCCTGATCCTACATTCTGCTTCATGTATCTCAGCACACTCATTATCGGGCACAAGCTTAAGTTTATTTCAAAAACTAGGTTTATTTTCTTCACTACATCCTCCCAGTACCTATATAATTTGGGGCACCTTCAGAGCATATGGATCATGTCCCCAACTGGGCCCCGACATCTAGGACAGGTTGCCTCTGACCGTCCCCCAAACAATGACATTCTCTTTGGTGTATAGTATGGCCTATGAACAATGTAAAACTGCGTAAGCTTCTGAGCTGAGGAGAGGGACAGTCTGTCTATTAAGGTCACTATATTATTCCATTTCATATCAGTTAACTTCCCCACATCTGCTTCCCATTTTACTCTACTTGGCAACTGAAAGTCTCTTTCCAGTACTTTTAGATGTATATTTTTATATATTTTGAGCATCAGATCTTTTGTCCTCTAGCATGTTATTCTTTTTTAACACTCACACTTTTGCTAGTTTTATATAAAACAAACATCAAAATCAGAATATGCTACCTGAAGCCTATAGTCTGTCCGACTTATTCAAGGTATGTGCAATAGAATATACACCCACCAATGAATACCTTATAAAAATAGATATTCAATTGGTTGTGTACACGGTAGTGATGTAAAGGGTGGTAGGAGGAATCACAAGGCGTGTTGGGGGACCGGAGATCTTCAAAACAGCAATGTTTTTAGACATATCCCACCAGAAAGGTAAGTATCATCTTCTTTTGCAGAGTGATTTGATTCATTTTGCGCAGCTAGTGTCAGGGTTGTTTAAAGCTTTAACAAGATTTAACATTGTTTACACTCTAACCCCCATTTGCTGTTGTAATCTGTACCCTTGGAGCCCTATCTCCTTTGCTCTTTTTCACCGCATGTCTGAACTTCTTGTGGTGGTCTAAAAGATGAAGGTTTCTTCCATTAATTACAGCCAGTAAATCGTCATGTAAAACTGTAAAAAAATATACAGTATATGTTTTAGATATTGTTTAAAAAGAACTGATCGTGACTGGATTGATGCAAAATTATGAATATTCAGTCTTTAATTATTATTATGCAGGCATATTTATGAAAAAATTTGTGTTTGTTTCTTTAAACTTTGTGTCTAAAACTAGCCATACACTGAGCAAATTTATGTGTTCTTAATGAACCAGGTAAAATTTAGATTTGTGGGTGGCCCTGTTGGCACCACTTCACCCGACAGCCTTTAAATGACAATACCACAGATCTTCACAGGAAACCCTCTCATAGAAACACAATCAAAGTTGCTGGGCTAAAAATTGTCAACTGAACAGTGTCTGCATCCAATTAGAGGCAGGCACTGTTGGGGTATTCTGACAGCCACAGTTGGAGATTCATTGATGTGTGTTGATAGTGTGGATGGAGGAACCTGTTCGATTTCCTTTGTTCAGCCTACAGGCTAAAGGAGGTGTATTCGGCACAGGATCTGTCCTTTGATCCCCTGCTGAGCTAAATGGAGTGGATGACTGGTCCGTGTCTTCTTATGTAAAGCAGATATGGACACAGCCTACTCTGCTCTATGGGCAGTCAGATGTAAATGGACACCTGACTGCCCTCCAATCCGATCCAGCCAGATGGAGGGCAACAGATCTCCTTCCGTTTGTTTTTGCCTGATCAGATTGGAGGTTGGCTGGTGTAAAGGGACACAAGTCCATTTACATCCACTGCTCCATAGAGGAGAATGGAGGATCTGATCGGGTCTGCCTGAGCACTGGGAGGCGGACCTGATCAGACCGCTCATGTGAAAGGGGTCTTAAAATGCAGTCGGGTCACCTGAGGTCTCAGAGTTGCTGTTCTGAGAACTTCTGAATTTCACATGCTCCTTACCAATGTTTAATCATGCTTAATAGAGTCAAATGTCAGAGTCCCATAGCTGTTTAAATTCCTTTTAAATATGTTTGATTGTTGCTTATTCAAACTCAGAAGCTATGAGTTTGTGAACTTCAGACCCTTTTCAGGACAGCAGCTTTCAGATTTCAGATCACCTCTGACCTCTGAGATGACTCTTAAAGCGGGGGTCCACCCACAGCGCAAAAAAAAAAAACCTATATTAAAAGGCAGCAGCTACAAATACTGCAGCTGCTGACTTTTAATACATGGCCACTTACCTGTCCCAGGGTCCAAAGATGTCGGCAGGGGACGCCGAGAACCCGCTCGGTTCTCTGCAGCTGCCGCCGCCATCCTATGTGAATCAGGAAGTGAAGCGTTGCGGCTTCACTTCCCGGTTCCCTACTGCGCATGCGCGAGTCACGCTGCGCGTCCCAAGTGGTCCCCGCTTTCTCCTGGGAGCTGTGTGATTCCCAGGAGACAGCGCGGAGGGACGGGAAGTGGCATAGACTCCCATTGGAGTCTATGCCGGAAGTGGGTGCAAATACCTGTCTTAGATGATCAGGATTAATTTATTTGGTTTAAATGCTACAGGTGCAGCTCACCTTCCATTAATAGACCCTGAACATGTATTAGCAAATTTGTAACAATTGTGTCATTAGAAAACAATGTGTTTTAGGCAAACACAGCAGGAAGCCCTTGGGCCCTTTATACCACATGGCAGATGGTAAAGTGGGTTGAATTGACCAGTCGAAATTGAAAGCCCTGTCCAAAAGTGTGCAGGTTTTAGCATTATGTTTCTTCAGGGGTTGATTACATTGCAACACTTGTGTGTTTTGTTTTTTCTTAATTATGCTTCATTTTTGCATAGTTAGGCCTCTTTCACATGGGCCTTTTTGATGCAGTAAAACCAGGCAGTTAAGGCAAGTTTTTAATTTATTTGATGGCAAACGCCTTTAAAAACAAAAACCCTGGCTCCTGGTGACATGGGGCGGGGCTCCGAGTACACATCACTTCCACTTGTTTGACCACATGTGGAATATAAACTGGTGTTCCCAGGTTGTATTCCCTGCTTTGTATCTTTCTTTTTAATGTAAGTGCAATGTTACTTATTTTACAATTAATAAATAATACTGCACTATGAAAGGCTTTTTATTGACATGGTAATGGAGTACCCCCAAGGTTCTTAAATGCACAGAGGCCCTCTAAAGGCACAAAGTCAATATACTATCCATATGATACAAGGATCAAGGAGAATGAACAGAAAGGGTTCGGCTTCATGTACACTACAGCTCCTAAACTTGAGTTAAGGAGCTTTTGGCGTTTTTGTACATGAAGCCTTTGATGACTGTGTAACATCCACAGAAGAAATGCTAATTATTGGAAAAGTGCTTTTTTACTTCTTTTAATAAAGAAGTTAGTAGTATCTGATGAGTGTCGTGCGCACACTGTAGGTGCGAAAGAAAGAGTCCTTATTGTTTGTATCACTGTGCATGATCACATGGTTGGACTATTTACAGCACTAAGCACTTTATGTTCAGGTGATTTTAATTGCACAATAAGGACGTTACTTGAAGCTCCAGTGGATTAGCGCATGATCATTTATCTTATAATTATTTTTTTTACTATAATAATATATTTGGTTTACGTTGTTGAAACCTTTTATTTTCAGCTGATGGCAGCTCTCCATATGTGTAAACACAAAATATTTTTATTACTTGGAACTTATTGTTTTTAGTATTTGTTGTTTTTCAGGTTGTTTTTGTGTGTAAGCGTATTAAAGTGGATGTAAACCCGATTTTTTTTTTTTTTTAATGCCATAATGTAGAGTATAAGATTTCCTATCATTTGAGCCCAGTCTTGCCACACAGAGTTAATCCAGCTCTGAGCAATCCTCTTTTATTGTTCAGTGAGATAAATCTTGACAAACAGAGAAAAACTTTGTCAAATCCTCCCCCTTGCTGTGAGTGACAGTTGAATTACATATCTCGTGCACTAGCACGACATTCAGTAGAGACATTCAGTATTTTTTAATTCCCTCCCACTCCTTTCTTTAGCAACTCTGCAAGGTTTGGCTGTTCCACACCTCAGCATGATTTGGCATGCTGAAGTCATGTGGTTACTTGCCTGTCTTCACTGGATGTTAGAGATCATAGCAGAAGTTCAGTGTAAGAAATACACAGGAGAAAATGCATATTGACAAGGGGAGTGTAGAGGTGGGCGGGGAGTCTACTGACATCACGACTCCACCCACCGAGCTCCAGACAACAGACCCACCCACAGAATATGCAGTTTTTCGGGTCTAATAACAGACAGAGGGGAGACATTTGACAGGTAAAGATACATGCAGGAGGCATGTATATCCTTATAGATAACCCCTATGGCAGTAGTTTAGAAAGGATGACATTGGGTTTACATCCACTTTAAATAAGCGATATTCGCCCCTCAGATGAGTAGCCACTGATACCAGTGATCTTTTTAGCTATCTGTAAGGGGTGAATTCTTCCCGAATACCATGACAGTAAGGAGCATTCTTCACACTAACCATAACACTAATGTACTGTAAGCTGTAAATATAATAAATAATTATTAGCAGGGGTTCCCTGAAGCCAAAAAGTGGTTTTAAGGGTTCTGGGAGAGCCTGCTTTAAGTATATGTAAACCCTAACAAAAAACTTCTATTTGCTATTATTTGCTCTGTTAAATATACAATTGAAAGCTTTTTGTTATAGTTTTTCTACATCATCATGTCAGAAATTCTGAGCTGTCCTGTAACCTGTGCTCATTTCCTATATTATCTCAAGAAGTCTAATTAGTCCTCTTGTTCTTACCTTGGACTATAGAATAATTAGTCTGTTATGGAGATGAGGAGCGTGGAAGAGTTTGAGTAATTCATTTAGCAAAAGCCAATGGGCCAGGCTGACACCACTTAGTCTAAATCAGGTATCTTCAAACTACGGCCCTCCAGCTGTTGTGGAACTACACATCCCATGAGGCATTGTAAAACTCTGCCATTCACAGACATGACTAGGCATGATGGGAGTTGTAGTTCATGAACAACGGGAGGGCCAAAGTTTGGAGACTCCTGGCCAAAATAATGTTGTGTGTTGTCAGCCCACAACAGGTAACTAAAAGCTTAGCAAAGACCCTGCAAGTGCATAATAATGCCCACTGGTCTGCTAGAAATGCAAAGAGAAATGTGAAAAAATGTACTGAAATTTTTGTATTATTATTCTTTTGTGCTGACGTACACTTTAATGTATTTAATTATTCAACATTTTGATGTGTCCTAGATCTTACCATGCAGTTACTTGAGCTTCACAACACTCATGATGCTGTGTCAAATGCATTTATTTTGTAGGAAAACTCTTGTTTGACATCAACATTTCTTATATTTTGTACAAGGGAATACAATTCTGTTATATTTATATTTAATTGTAGACAAAGAAATGTATATGGGTTGTAATGGATTTTTACAGACGAGTCTATGCTAAAAGCAGTTGACAGCCATTTTGTGACATAAATCAATATTAATAATACAATTCACCAGGAGCTATAAACATCGCTGAGGCATGACAGGTTTGTAGGCAGCACGTGTCACGGATGCCACTGTGCTGCCCCAGGCTGGGTAAACATGGTGGTCTGTGAAAATAGTAATAATTCATGGATGGAGTGCTTAAATTGATAGCTTTCTTCTGCTCAGCATTCACTAGTTCATAGCCTTGCTCTCTAGGGAGTGTGGATTTGAGTGCACAGTTATTCTATTAACCCCCCCCCCTTCAGCAAACCCCGCATGAAGGAGATATTACTATTCATCAGTTACTCTGAGCCATTTTCTTTTAAACATCAAAGTGACATTCCCCAGAGCATACATGTGTTTCACGCCTGGTCTTTCCCACCTTTTCAAACATTGCCCTCTAAACTGCAACATAATGGTGGTTTTCTGTATCTGTTACTCCTAGGACCTTAATTAATTGGAATGTAGTGCAGTACATGCCACCAAAACACCCAATACTTCAGCATCAAATTACTGTATTATGATTTGTATATAGCATTATTTACCCTCAAATAATCTCACATCGTGGATGGAATTCGTTATTTTATACTTAATGTCAAAAGAAGTAATTTGTTTGCTGAAAACATGATGTTCCTGCAATTAGAGGTTTACTCCAATCAATATGGGGATTTAAACCTTGGGATGCATGCAGGACTCATAGCCTACTTGCTTAGTGGTTCAGTTTTTCACCCTGACCTTGATGTGATGCCCCAGTCCACCCCCAAGCCCGTTTGCTTGAAATCTTGTGATCCTGGGGCATACCTGGCGGTGATGCTGGCGCATTATCATTTGTGGTAAAGTCCAAGGGAAATGTGTAGAAAGTTGATCATTTAATTTGAGGCACTGCACTTATTAGATGGATGAAAACACCAAGTGTTAAGAAAATGGATGAAGCTCAGTGTGTAATAGAGAAACATGGGGCATTGCATGAAAGAAAGATATCAGTCACTGCATGTCATAGAGGGGCATCAGGCACTGCTTTTATTAATGAGGTGTAATGACCTGCATAACCTTTCTCCATGACACATAATATGAATTATTTATTTAGGAGTTTCCAGACTGCATCTGTGCCAGACTGGCGCAGAATAAAATCCTTTTATTGCTATGAAAAGGTAGTCACACATGGGTCCTATTTATTTTTTTCGATGTATGAATCTATTGGAGACATAGAAATAACATTTAGATATATTTTTTTGTGAGATTGTGTTCAACTTATATTGCTTTGTCTAGGCCTCACTAGCAAAGTGGAAGAAGTCTCAAACGGGATGTATGATAGTGGGTGCACTGTGGTTCCTGTTCTTTGGCTGCAGCTTTAATGCCAAACTCTGGGATAAGCAGATACGGTCTACATACAAGAGACATATGTGGTTTCTTACTTGAATCTTGGGGTGTTTTGGATATTTCTTCCAGATCTGAGCAATAATCCAGCATAAAAGTTTGCCTTTGCAGTAAATTCAGCCATTGCTTCTCTTTCTCCTTATGCAGGATGACTGGTCTTGTATTTTCCCCTTCTGTAGTATACTGCAGGCAGCCTGTAGTGGGTGGGGCCTGCTGGGTCCCTCCTACAGCTCTGCACTCTGCACAGCTTATATTATGTTACTGCTCCTTTTATATGAAAATAACTGGGTTTGCAAAGGCTTGTGCTGCTCAGAATATATTTATTTCCTTTGTGCCTATTGAGAAATATTTTTAAATGAAAGTTTTTGTGTCTGACGTTCCGCTTTAATTTCAGATGTTAGGGATGAATGATGATCTAATTTAAGGGTTCCTTAATCCCTTTCTGCCTTCACCTTCTAGCATCTCTTTAAGTGGGTGTTAACGCCATGAGGCAGAGGCGGCTTCTCTATCACGTGATCACTGTGATTGGCTGTCACAGTGTTCACATGCTTGGGAGACCATCCTGCTGGTTCCAGATTGCAAACAGACTGGGAGTTGTCAGTGACAGCTCAGTCAGTGTGCTGGGAGCACAGTGAGTGGTCTCTCAACACAGAACCCTGGAGCTGCAAGGATGCATATTTGCAGCTACTGGACTTTAAAGCTGAGCTCCACCCAACAGGGGATGCTGGCACCTGCACCCGAAGTCGATTGAAGAACCTGTTCTGGTGAGGACATCGCTGGATCTCCGGACAGGCAAGTGTCCTTATATTAAAAGTCAGCAGCTAGCTCCTTAAATACCGTCATGCTGAAGGCAGCCTAAAAGGTACTCCTTCGATGATATTTGGTCCCAGCACGCATTGCCAAGTCGAACCTTTCCTGTAACGATAGATGTTTCCGGGGCTGTGGCCCCGTGGGATTCTGGTTGAGGGTCTTCAGACTCCTTTTTTTTTTTTTTTTTTATTGAAAGCCTATGTAGTGCATAACACACCCAAAAACTTCACCCAGTGCATAAAAAATGTGCACACACATAAAGAGTGCTCACAAAAAAGAGCAAATTACAGTGATTTTATGGCACCCCTGGACTGCCACTCCAGGGGCACTACTCCATAGGTTTTCAAAGACCAACCCTGGCCACCAGCCCAGACCACAGCAGACCCCACCCCAGGCAGAAAGGCATGGAGTTCTGGAAGCTTGATGAGAGCCCTCTACCATCAGGCTTCACCGTCGTTCCATCCCTCCTACCTAATTACATTCAGGAAATACTGGCCGCTCCCCCGGTGGGAGAAAGGAGAGCCAGCGTTCTCTCCTGAATAACTGTCCGGAGCTAGATCTGCTCCAATCTAGGCCAGAAGGCCTCCGGTTCAGACCCCGTGGTTCTCCATCCACATCAGAAGGCTTCCCTTTCGGCTACGAACCCCAGGTCACCTTTACTCCAGCAGGTTTTGCTTAGCAACCGCCATCCCATCTCTATCTTGCCATAGATCAGGGACGGAAGCAAGCGCCACTTCCTGGAAACTGATAAGAACAGATACTTGATCTTAGCCAAAAGGCCGAGAAGAAGAGAGTGAAAGACGGTTGTTTCGTTTGCAGATTGAAAGAGCACCTTGATGACCCTTATGATTCATGAAAAAAATGACAAAGTATCCTCCACGATACTCATGCTAAATTCCTCAAATTGTGGGCTCCATGGTGGTCTTACGCTCTTCCAACCTTGCACCTGACAAGCCTAGGCCCTTGTAATCAATCTCTTTCAACCCCCAGCCTGGGGGAACTTCCCTCCCTTTCACTTCATTTGCTTTTTGTCTATGCCCCGCTTTCTCCTACTATCCTCTCTCTTCCCTTGGCCCTTTGCCTGACACTCTGCTCCTCCTCCCCTTCTCTCTTCCCCTGCCTTAATTAAAAACTTTTTTTTTGTTTTTTTTGTTTTTCCCCCTTTGTGTTCAGTTTGATTTTGTTTACTCCATTTTTGCGGACAAGTCTTTTCCCTCTCCCCACCTCAGTCCCTGAATCATAAGGCTTGACCCCTGACTTCTGACATATTTTCTTTGTTATCACATAAAATCTTGCATTGTGTGTAATATTCCTATCCCCACATTGCAATTTTGTATCTGTTCTCCCTCTATATTTCAATAAAAAAATTATTCTACCAGAAAAGTCAGCAGCTAAAGTATTTGGGGAGCCTGCCTCCTATTTAAGGCCATACCACCGCATGTATGTGTTATGCTGGTAAGAAAAACAGGCTCTTTTCACTTTGCCCATCCAGTGCAGAGGAATAGTGTATGGGTAAAGTGCCCCCCTAACCCACTAATACCTCCCCAGCTAACCCCTTCTACTGCTTCCTCTTTTGTTGGAAGGTCAATATTATATTGTTGCCATTTACCCTGAATTGGGCAAGTGCCTGTCTCTCTTTAACATTTGTTTGCATTGGTTTATTTGAAAAAATGTGCTAACCAATAATTCTTCACGCACTTTGTAATATACTGTATGTGGCAATTTGTATTTTTTCAAAGAAACACTGGGCTTTTTCAAGTTCCACCATCGAGCAGTAAATGACTATTTTATGCAGACAGCAAATATTAAATCAGTAAGCCGCTATTGTGCAGCTTTTTTTTTATCTATTTATATTGCTTGTGTGTATTTTCATTTATTCTCATTTGTCATTGTGGAATTACTTTTGCAAAGAGGAAACATGACTTGGTGTATATAAAAAATCGTGCTATAAAACTTTCCAGAAACCCGGATGGGTCATGATCAATTGACCTTTATTTAAAAAAGAGCAGTGGGTTAAGTCTGTGAATTTAACTTCAGGTCAAGCTGAGATTTTATTCGTACCTTGCGCTCTTAACAGAATATTGGTGAATTGAGCTCTACTATCAGTTACTGAATGAGTTTTAAAAAATGCTTAATCTATCAAACTGCACCATTGCTTCTTGGCATATTGAGTTTGAGTTCCTTGACTGTTTCCAGTATGACATGACTTGGAGATGGCTGTTGCACTATGCAGCATATGAACCCACTGAAGTGACTGGCCTCTGGTATTTTACACAGATTAAACAAATCCTCCTACATAGGTTGTACCTGTTTATCTGCAGCCCTCTCTTCACCAGAGGCATTCAAAGTACATAGACCAATGGTTATTTCTCAGCAGTAGAAGGCAGGAGCTGGAAATCTGAAGTCAAACACTGCACAGCATAGAACAGGGAGCTGCGTGTAATCTTAAACCTGAGTGGAGGGAATGGACACACCCCCACGCACACACACAACCTCTTAGGGAAACATGCACAGCTTAAGCAATCATCTGTTGTGTGCTCTAGGGGGAGCGGGGTTGCCCCCTGGGATTCTTTGGTGTCATCATAGACTGTCAGCAGTGACGCAGGTCACAGATGGAAGACAGAGCAGACAGAAATCGCACTGAGTGCTTTGGATTGAGGCTAGTACACGCTAAAGAGGGATATGCTTTATTCATTTTTCATTTCAGAGGTTTACAACTACTTTAAGACAAAACCAATTGTATATCATGTGTTTTCATAGCACTAATCATTCTCTAAAGGTTAGTTGCTATGTTCTGTGCCAGTAAATGGGCTTTTTCTCCGCTTCTGAATATGTGTTTGAATGGAAGGAGCATAAATATTTATAGATGTAATCAAAAGGTGAATACAGAAGATACTATATGTCCCCAATATATACAGTCACTGTAGCATGTTTAGAAGTATGATGTTAAAGCATTTTTAGGCATAACCCACAGCTCCTCAGAACTACATTTTACTACATTCCTTTTCTCTACACAAGGGGTGGGCAGACTCTTGGGAGTCAAGTCACCATAAATGTATGCATGCTTGCACTATGACAGCACCAACACTATTGGCTGCTGAACATTGAACATGTAAACTCCACTGATCATGTGCCCAGCTCCAAGTCAGCAACTAAGAAGGTAGCAAGTAGACAAGGAGGCGTTATGGAGATAGAAGAATTTTGTCAGGGCTCCCAAAATTATTTGGGATTTCAGAGAAGCAGAGGGAGTGTTGCCAACCTACACCTGGAAGTTTATTTTGCGAACATATACACTTTAAGGCTTAGTTTTATCATCCTTTGTGTGGGTGACTTATATTTTAACATAAAAACAGAAGCGCTATCCCGATGAAATATGCAGAGTAGTTTATTACAATGCACAACAAAGCACACTTACATCAGAGGCTCACAAGGATAAGCAGGATTCAAGGTGTATTACTGTGACAACTACACAGGATCCTGTGGCCAGCGAGGTTTGATAAAGGTGTGTTTTTTCTCTTAAATGCTTTACCAGCCCTTCATCCCCATCCTGTCAGTGTCATGAGGTTCTAAGGTGGCAGGTCCAGCTGCGGCCATAGATGGTTTTCATCTATCTTCACATGGATTCTCCTGTGCTGGCCATAGGATCCTGTGTAGTTGCCCCTGTAATACACCTTGAATCCTCCTTATCTCTGGAAGCCTCTGATGTAAGTGTGCTTTGTTTTGCATTCTAATAAACTATTCTGTATATTTCATTGGGATTGCACTTCTGTTTTCTGAGCTTTTTTGGGTCTACCCAGGAGAAACTGCAGTCATCTGAAAATACAAGCCTATTGGAAACCATTCCTTGTGATATGTGTCCTCACCTAAGATGATTCTTTGAACTTGGCTGACTAGAATTTGGCAAGCTGGGACTTGTGCACTGGTTCCAGGTTTTTTTTCTATATTTTAACATAGAATAAATATAGGTAAACATGTAACATCCTGACATTTATTATTTGACACAATGGCCCCCATCCATTTCAGTTCCAATAGAGAACCCTCTTTGCTGAGAGTTGTCTGGGTTCCGCATGTTTATGTGGATCGCTTTCCGATGCTCCATTCTGCTTTTACAATCCTACAACATACAAAAGGTTACTCGTTTTAACCCAGTCTGGCTGCCGCATGTGTCTATGAATATGGTAGAGACTTTAGACTTTACATTTCTCTTTGTCAGGAATAGATATAATTGGTTCTATAAAAGGCTCTGAAGTATGTCAAAACTATTTAAACTGATTAAAAAATCGTATTGCTTATATAAAGTAAAACAAGATTAATGTACGTGATAATATAGTCAAATTCTTTATTTAACGAGCAATCCCAACACACGTTTTTGTTGCTTGTAGACTTTCTCCTGTTTTATTAATAAATGCAAAATGCCATTGAAGCGCAAGAGCGCTAAGGGCCCAGCATCATAGGAGGCAGGTTCTGTAATGAAATGTAAATGGTGTAATTGGGCTTGTACTGAAGGTATTTACTCTTCACCTGCGACCCTTCCTGATTGCAGTTTGACAACACGAAGGAGCGGGCATCTCCTTGTTAATGACGGCTAATTTCCCTGGGAGTTAATGGAGCGCTTCTGCCTGCCGCAACTGCATGGTGGGTCGAGCCTAAGGCTTCAGTCTGACTGGCATCAGTCCAAGCACAACGTGCCTTTAATTACAGTAATTCCAAAATCAAAAGCAGCAATTTCTAGCGAGAGACATTGGCTCTTCAGTTTGCAAATAGGTGCCCACTAATGGATTGACCTTTCATTAGACAAATAGGATGCTTCGTTTTTATCCATCTTACGTTGGGAAAGGCAGGTGGGAATGTTAGATTCCATTAACTCACTGAAAATGATGGGTTATTTTTTTATTGCAGATTGGAGATTAGAATTTTGTTTTGTTATGGTGATATAATATCCTAAGCTCACAGCTGCAGTGTCTACTCTCATCTCTTCTATGTATTCACTCTTCAGCACCTACAGAGCTCAAAATATTCTGTGGGAGATCAGTATTGAAAGTAAAGTTGTTGCTTATTAAAAAGCTGCATCAAGTAAAAAGAAACCTTGAAAAGTAAACCTGTTGTGTGGGAAATACTGGGGCAGCCATGGATGACCAGCATTTGAAATGCTAGTCGCCTGACTGTTATAAACTTTTGGCTTCGATATACTTTTTAAGTCACTGAGCCAGAACAGTGCACAGATCAAGAAAGGCAAAACAAAGGCTGACCTCTTTATTTGCATACTTATTCTTGGACAGTGACCATGAAAGTACTGAAGGCAGAGGTGTGGCCGCCATTTTCAGAAAGAGAGGTCAGCAATGACAGCTTCCATGTTTTTCTCATAACAGGGTTTCTTTAAAGCTGAACTTGAGGCAAATATAACAACAATGTTGTCTAAATATGCATTAACTATGACCACTGGCAGCAAAATGGAAAGAGAGTTTTGTGAATTATTTGCACTGTATTACAGTTTTTCAATGCTGTCAGTCTAACACTGGGGGTTGGCTGACAGGCCATTAGAACAGAGACCTTATCAGATTACTTTGGTTGGAGAACAAACACAGCTCTGCATCTTTTACCCTTTGTGACAAATACAAATCTCTCTGTCCCATATAACTAATAGGTATTCTCTTAAACTCCATGCTGCCAGCCAGACCTAAAATGCTGTTTGCCATAAGTATGCAGACAAATATACAATACATCTTTTATTGCAAATCATAGTGTATTGTTGAAATGTACTAGTTTAGTCAGTGTTTTTTTGATTGGTTGAATTACATAAGATTCAGGACCTCTTTTGGGTTATTATTGCTGTCTATATCTCCATTAGGGATTTTTATTTTTATTTTATGTCCCGTTACTGTTGCTTCCTAGGGCAGGAACTGAAGGTCAATCAGCGTATGAAAGTGTTTGCTTTGTGCCTTTTTTAGGGACATTCTTCCCTCACTTCCTCTCCCTGTTGGTACCATTTGCTAGAACGGAAAGTTCTCATTTATCCATGTTATGGTATACTGTAGGTAGTAGTAGTTGTCACATTTAACTATACTTATGTAATGTTGAAGACGTGTCACTACTCATCTAAGTAATGTCTTTAGTTCAGGTGACTGTCAGGAATACATCCCAGCATTTATAGCCACATGAATTAGGATGGCTACATTGTGCATGTGGGTAAAAATGCTGGGGTATATTCCCAACATTAATTTCAGAAAGCCACTCAAATGAGTAGTGATGTGTCTTTAAGATTACAAACAGGCCCAGTTGAATGTAACTTTTATTATGTATACTGTGACCATGGTTTTGCCCTTATTCATGATGTCTCCTGTTGTGCTATTAAAAGTCTTATCAAATAATTTACGCTGTCCATTTCCTTCAAGAATCAGCGAAACCACTGCAGCGTATCTCTGGAAATTGTCTTTTAAAGCTAGCTAATATGCCATGCTTACACTATCATTTCTACACATAAAAAGATTACAATTCATGAGTTAGTAGAATGTGTTTGACAACCACAATCTATTCCTGATTTCTTCTCTGTTCCACCCCATCTGCTGCACTGTTCAGGTTCCTTGTTCTCCTCACTTGAGTAGCTGTCTTGTTAGGGCTACAGTGTTAAGTGGTCCAGAGGGAAAACTTAGCAAATAGTTGTAGAGGTAATGCAGTTACCGAACAGTTCCCCAGTGAAGCTGGGAAGGGGGAGAGGAAATAGTTTTCTCTTGTCACTTTATTTAGGTCGGTGTAGCATGATGGATACTAATGGTGACTGAGATCTAAGAATCCTGGTATACGCTGCAGTAGCCTAGTGCAAGACATATTTTATGTCAGAGTGGAGTTTGTAATGCTGCAGAGCACATAGTTAACTCTTCACAATTGTTTACTGTGTAAACTGTACTAAAGTATAACTATATCCGGAGAAAGAAGAGGGGCTCCATTGGTATCTTCTAAAAGACTGCTGAGCACATAGGCTTTCTGTTTCAAACGTTTTTATTGAAAAAAAAAAAAAAAAAATAGCACAAAAGTGAGCGGCAAACAATCTTTGCCATGGGAGAGTGGGGGGGGGGGGAGTATAGGGGCATCACTTGTTGACCAATATAGGCACAAGTACAAAATATAAAGAGCAAACATTAAAGTGGTGAATGCACAGAAGAAACCCACGAGGCCCCTGTAGGTGGAAAAAGACCCTCCTTGGGATAGTCCTACAGGTCCATCCATGATACAACCATAAACCTTAAAGTGATTGTTAATCCACAGAGTTAAATTTACATTATCCTCTGTGTTGATTTATGTAAAGCCCCCCTGTGACAGTGCTTTATAAAAAAAAAAGCAACTATATACCTGTTTACAGAGCGCAGATCGGCACTCACGTGACTTGCCGACTCTCCTCTCTCATCCTGACAGCTGCAGTGGGCGGGGCCCAGGATCCCCCGCTGATGTCAGTCAGGAGGAGAGAGGCGGCCCTGCCCGCTGTAGCTGTAATGCGAGAGAGAGGAGAGAGCCCGTGGGTCACATGAGCATCAATCTGTGCTCTGTAAACAGGTATATAGCCGCAATTTTTTTATAAAGCACAGGGGGACATTACATGAATAAACTGAGAGGATAATGTAAATTTAACCCTAATTTGAGCAGCAGTAGGGGAGGGGGTGGGCATGGACACTGCTGACAGGCAGGGAAGGGAGGGGGAGAGGAGGGAGGAGAGCACAGAGGGGAGAAAGCGGATGACAGAGGCACATAAACTGACCACAGTGTCGGGGCTCAGCAGCCATGATATACCGTGGTCAGTTTACAAAGGGGAGGGCAGAAGCTGGCAGGATCAACCAGGTATTTAAGGTGATAGAAGGGGCAAAATTATACAGCACAATCACTGTGCTGTATATAATGCTTCAAAGGAACAGGATCTTTTATTTCATTTTTTAGGTTAACAAGCGCTTTAAAACTTTGAACAACAATATTGCAAAACCTTTATAAGGTATTTTTCAAACAATGAGACATTTATCTAATGTTGTAAGCTTCAGTTACTCTCTACATTATCAAAACACAATGCGGTCATTTTTGGGGAATGTAACTCCCACTACTGATCGTTTGTGGAAAATAGGTAGGGAAATCGGTAAAAGGAGGAAGAGTGGAAAAAAGAATAAGAAAAATAGAGACCGTTCTTGGAGTCAGCATTTTATGTCTGGGACCTGCAAATAGGCAAGCCAAGAAGATCATATTTTGTCGAAGAGACGTTTTGTCTTGCAAGACACTAACCATTTTTTAATTTAGCATTATCCACGTGAGTTTATGCTTCATTAAGGCTATGTCTATACCTGGGTTTTTCCAGTCGGTCCGAATGGCAATTTTGGCATCCAGGAACATGAAATATATTAAGTTCTGTGTGTGTCTCTGAATGTTTTCGATGTTTATTCAGTAGGGCAATACTTGCATCCTTAATAATATTGACTGTTGTAACTTAAAAAGGCAATAGAGTGGACTCTCATACAAAAGCAGCTCACTTTAGGACAAGTCCACCATGTGTGTAAAAGCGAGCCTATCTGGCCACATCCTTTGAAGCAGGAGGCCGACGTGCCTGGAAACCTTTTCGAGAGGTGTTCCGGTACCTGATGACGTTCTAAAGCAAATCCACCAGCGTGAGCCGGGCGGTAGATGGTCTCAGTTCATTGTGACATATGCGGGTTATCCTCAGTGCTGGGAGAAAGCACATGCTAATGTAAGCAGACATTTTGCTATCTGTTTTTAAATGTATTAGATACAATTTTATGCTTTGGTTGGTTTCTTCTCTTATTTCCATTGGGCCACCATGGTGGAGAGGAGGATGCTATGATAAGTCTCTTCATCTCCAATGATATTCAAGCAAGTTTAAAGATTACACCCACAAAACTCTGTTAGACCTTCTTTTTAATTAATTATTTTTAATAAGAGGTCGTATTTGTTTGGCGAGTAGGCACTCTCAACTAAGTACATCGGGTGTCTGTCTGTAGATGGTGGTGATGGTGTTACACTTTATGCTATATTGGTAACTTATCACTGAAGAATTTATGGACTTTGCAAAGGACTTTTTTGTTAATATGAATTAATTTGTTTACAATATAAAAAAGCACATTGCACTTTGAGAATATTCATGCAGTACATCAGCATATAATTTGTTGTCGGTTAAATTGTGTCAACATCACTTTATCATCAGCGCCCCCTTATTATGTTTTACCATCTAGCATGCACTTTGTAGCTAGCCTCAATCAGAGCCACATTTAAAATGCCTTTGTGAATCCGTGTATCCCATTTGTGCCAGTCTTCTGTCTCATGAGATATGTCCAGGTTTCTTTCTCCCAAGCCATCCGATAAGTCAACTTGGCCGTAGGATCTAAGAATAGTTCATATAGTGCGGAGATCCCCCCCCACAAAGAGATTTCCTGCATGCACCTAAAACATAAACATCACTTTGCGATATCGCAAGGGAGTCCAGAGCAGTAGATCCATTGCAAGTGGCAAACAAGCTTGGGCCTCTGACACCCAATCTGGCCTATAGTGTTTGCTATGACTTTGATACAGTTGATCTAGTTGTGCCGCCATATATAATATTTTTTAAAGTTTGCCACTCCCAAACCTCCCTTCCTTGGAAGCGTACATTGTGGGCCATGCCATTTTGTTGCCCTTAGTACCCCAGATATACTGAAAAATTTTGGATTCAAATTGCTGCGTAGCGTTAATGGGGACCTGGATGGGCAAAATTCTGAAATAGTGTAATAGCCTGGGTAGGACCGTCATCTTTACTGATGAGATTCTCCCTATCCAAGGCCAGCTCGCATCAGACCAAGCCTTCACTTCCTCCAAAAGTTTAGCGAATAAGGTCGGGTAGTTCGCCCTATAGAGTGAGTAAACGTTAGGGGTCAGGTGAATTTCTAGATATGCCAGGGATATTTACTGCCAAAGAAACGGGTAAGCACATAGGCTTTTACACTTATTCAGTACAGATGTGCTTGTCTATGTACACATCATTCAAATGTACAATATTTTTTGTAGAATAGTTAGCAGCTCAATAGTTGATTCTCATCGTTGACTGGTCTTTATTCTTTAACCACTTGCCGAGCAGACGCCGCAGTTATATAATATATAACTGCGGCAACATGACTCGGCTGCGCAAATCACCGTCATGTTACGTCGGTTCCCCTTTTGTCCACTAGGGGCTCGTGTGCACCCCCTGCTCACCCACGGAGCTGATGCGAGTGCCCGGCGGTCGCGATCACCGCCGGGCTCCCCTATTTTTAGACGCTATAACTTTTGCGCAAACCAATCAATATACGCTTATTTTAATTTTTTTACTAAAAATATGTAGAAGAATACATGTCGGCCTAAACTGAGGAATATAATTTTTTTGTTATATATTTATTATAGCAAAAAGGAAAAATAAGGCGTTTTTTTTTCAAAATTGTTGCTCTTTTTTTGTTTATAGCGCAAACAATAAAAAACACAGAGGTGATCAAATACCACCAAAAGAAAGCTCTATTTGTGGGAAAAAAAGAATGTCAAGTTTGTTTAGGTGCAATGTCGCACGACCACGCAATTGTCAGTTAAAGTGACGCAGTGCCGAATCGCAAAAAGTGTTCTGGTCAGGAAGGGGGTAAAATCTTCCGGGGCTGAAGCGGTTAAAGATCTTTTCCTGTCCCTTTAATGTTTTTTCCTGTGCTTTACTGGAATGACAGGTTGAGCACAATAGAATGCAAATAACCTCATCTCTTCATTTCCCCTTCCCCCTCCTTTAATTAATTGGTAGCTTTAATTAAAAAAACTAACCAAAAAAAACCTCAAAACCCCCAATCTCATACCAGAATTTGCGGTCAAGTGACTTGTGCTGAATCATCTTTCATCTGGACTACAGCCTGGAGAAATATCTCATTGAGTGCCTATGTCTCTCCTATTTGATGCGGGTGCTTCTCATTGGTTCCATTAAATCCATCAGGGGGTTCTGAAGACTTTAGACAGTGACATCATGACTTCACACTGTTAATGGTGGCACCAAGATCAGTCAGCAGGGCTGAATGTAGCTTTAGGTCACCAATCTCCACTACTGAAAGAGGTGCTGTGAAGGGTCACGCAACAGTGGACTGGTTTAAAGTGGTTGTAAAGTCACAATCATCAATAACTTGCATCCCCTCTGTTTTATCAAGATACTGTGTGTCCGTTTTGGTTTTTTTTTGTTTACTTCTAATCCTAAATACCTTTTCTCACAGCACTACTATACTGTCACATGTCCTCCCTGCTCTCCCTCCCCTGGCCAGCAGAGGGAGGTCACGTGACCACACATCGGTGCTGTGCAAGAAGATATTTAGGATTAGCATTTTAAATATACAGATACGCTGTACTTTGTATATTGATAAAAACAGAGGGGATGCAAGTTATTTTTAAATGTTACTTTCAAGCCACAGGAAATAACAGCGGGAGGGGAGGGGATCGGCCCTCACACATAGGCTTGGGAACTGACAGGGAGGTAGGAAGAGAGGGGGAGTAGGAGAGATATAGAGCAGAGAGTGTGATGACGGAGGCATGTAAACTGACAATAGTATCATGGATCAGCAGCCATGATTACCATGATCAGTACGCAAAGGGGAACACAGGAACAGGTATGATCACCAGGTATTTTAGATCAAAGAAAGGGACAAATTTACATTGCAGAAGCACAATGCTATAGATTGTGCCTTATAGAAGCAGAAACCTTTTTTTTTTTTTTTTTTTTTTTTTTAGGGTTACAAACGCTTTACGTTGAAAAAAAGATGTGTCTCAGAAATGTGTTTTTTTTTATTTTTTTTTATTGTGACTTAGTAGAAGTGAATGGGGTGCAGGGATTTCTTTTCCCTGGAGATAATTTAAAGAATCTTCAGTTTTTGTGAAAATTAAAAGTCAGCAGCTACAAATACTGTAGCTGCTGACTTTTTTGTAAATTCTTTCTAGCTGCTGACTTTTAATAAAGAGACACTTACCTGTCCAGGGATCCAGCGCTGTCCTCACCCAGGTCAGTTCTTCGCCAGTCTTTGGGCATGCACAAGCCACGCTGCACCCTGTGAATAGCCCCACAGCCTCCTGAGACCTGTGACATAGAGAACTTCCGTAGGGATCGCCTAGGAAATTCCAGTGTAAGTGGGGGCAGGTACACTACAAAATTAGGTACCTGCTACCAAAAAAAGTTTCAAAAGTGAAAGTGGGGGATCAGCGGCACATTGCTTTGCGGTGAAGTTCCACTCTAAACCTCAGTTCACACTAGAGTGCGGTGTGGGATTCATGTACATTTCCCTCGCTGCATCAAATCTCGCTGCCCTTGCGATCTGCAGTAGGTGATCTTAATGAAACTCTAAATGCAGGTTTGCATGGTACAAAACAACCATGTATTGTGGTTGCAGGGCATTACCAAAATTGCTGCATGCGAGACTTTAGTGTGGATGTGGTGCAATTTGAGCCTATTCAGAATGAAAAGTGTTTACATTGAACTGGGCCACTAATGAAAGAGACGGGGTAAAAGGTTATATTTGACAAGTTGATTGCCGTTCCTGGAGGCCTTAGGAGTTGAACGAGAAGTTTGAGAATTAAAAGAAAAAAAAAATAATATACTCACCTAGGTGGATGACTGTAGAATTGGTCCGATGCTGCCTCTAAGACCAAGAACCAAGCGATCTAAGACTGCTGATCACTCGGTTCTTGGTCTTCAGTGAGCAGAGATCCGGTGACTGACAGTCACTAGCTCTCTGGTCTGCCCCTCCAGCATTCACTGGAGCACTGGGCTGTACGGGGGGTGGAAGCAGCTGCCTCAGGCTCTCTGCAGTATGCTGAGAGACTGAACCAGCTGCTGCTCAGGCATCTGGGTGAATCCTGACACTAAAGTTGGGATCTCTCCAGAGTTTGGCTGAGTGGCATCAGCCAACAGCGGACTTTAGCCCGCTGTTGACTGAGTACTGGTCACAGGAGTGCAGAAATAAGTGCACTCCTGTGACCACAGGAGAAGTAGGGCCAAAATAGCTAACTGTCAACTTATTTCCTAAAAGTTTTATTACATTTTTAAGTTATAGAAGTACAAAACGGAATGTATTTCGGTAAAACAAATACTGTAGAGTGTATTTTGTCATGCATATGACAAGATAACACGTATCAACCTTTATTGATGTAGGAATACAAGGTAAATGACCTAATGTAATTACCAGGTAACTGGTCTCAGATATTAGTCAAATGCAAAAAAATGTTGAGGAGTTGGGTATACAATAGGTTTATAATGAAGGCTGGGTGTGAGAGATTTAATAGGTTAATTTCATGTTCCCAGGCTCATAGTTTGGTGTGTGGCTAAAAAGTTTATGGATATTAATTTCCACTGGTGTCTGTTGAGATCAGGAATAGGCTTATGAAGTAGCGGTTCCCAAGGATTTTTGCAGAGGATGGTCCAGATAAGATTATACAGTACCTCACAAAAGTGAGTAACACCCCTCACATTTTTGTAAATATTTTATTATATCTTTTCATGTGACAACACTGAATAAATGACACTTTGCTACAATGTAAAGTAGTGAGTGTACAGCTTGTATAACAGTGTAAATTTGCTGTCCCCTCCAAAACACTCAACACACAGCTATTAACCACTTCAATACAGGGCACTTATACACCTTCCTGCAAGACCAATTTTCAGCTTTCAGCGCACTCTCACATTTTGAATGACATTTGCACGGTCATGCAACGTTGTACCCAAACAAAATTTTTATAATTTTGTTCCCACAAATATAGTTTTTTTTTTTGGTGGTGTTTGATCACCTCTGGGGTTTTTATTTTTTGCGCTACAAATAAAAAAAGAAAGAACATTAAAAAAAAAGTTTTTCTTTGTTTCTGTTACAAAACTTTGTAAATAAGTATGTTTCCTCCTTCACTGATGGCCACTGAAGACACAGTACTGATTGGCTCTCATAGGGGGCACTGATAGGCAGCACTGATGGGCACTGATAGGTGGCACTGATGGGCACTCATAGGCAGCACTGATTAGAGGCGCTGGCAGGCATCACTGATGGGCAATGATTGCCATCCCTAATGGGCAATGATTGCCATCTCTGGTGGGGTCTAGTGGACTTACCTGGTGGCCATCCCTGGTGATCCTGGGTGGGCATCCCTGGGGGGGGCTTCACTGATAATCAGTGCAGACCCCCCCTGTCAGGAGAGCAGCCAATCGGCTCTCCTTTACTTGTGTTTATCAGCGCAAGTAGAGGAAAAGTCGGCTTTTCCTGTGTATACTGTGATCAGCTGTGATTGGACACGACTGATCATGTGGTAAAGAGCCTCCATCAGAGGCTCTTTACCTAGATTGGACTGACACACCACACCACTTATCGTAGCACCCCACGTGTGCGCAATCACGACTTATCCTGCTGGACGTCATATGACGCCCAGTCAGGATAGCTGAACCGCTTCCCGGCCATCATTCTGCTATAGGGCGGGAAGTGGTTAATGTCTAAACCGCTGGCAACAAAAATGAGTACACTGCTAAGTGAAAATGTCCAAATTGGGCCCAATTAGACATTTTCCCTCCCCGGTTTCATGTGATTCGTTAGTGTTCCAAGGTCTCAGGTGTGAATGGGGAGCAGGTGTGTTAAATGTGGTGTTATCGCTCTCACTCTCATACTGGTCACTGGAAGTTCAACATGGCACCTCATGGCAAAGAACTCTCTGAGGATCTGAAAAAACGAATTGTTGTTCTACATAAAGATGGACCCTGAAACTGAGCTGCAACACGGTGGCCAAGACAGTACAGAGGTTTAACAGGACAAGTTCCACTCAGAACAGGTTTCACCATGGTCGAACAAAGAAGTTGAGTGCACATGTTCAGAGTCCTATCCAGAGGTTGTCTTCAGGAAATAGACGTATGAGTGCTGCCAGCATTGCTGCAGAAGTTGAATGGGTGGGGGGTCAGCCTGTCAGTGCTCAAAATACGCCGCACGCAAATTGGTCTGCATGGCTGTCATCCCAGAAGGAAGCCTCTTCCAAAGATGATGCGCAAGAAAGCCCGCAAACAGTTTGCTGAAGACAAGCAGACTAAGGAAATGTCCTGTGGTCTAATGAGACCAAGATAAAGTTATTTGGTTCAGATGGTGTCAAGCGTGTGTGGCAGCAACCAGGTGAGGAGTACAAAGACAAGTGTGTCTTGCCTACAGTCAAGCATAGTGGTGGGAGTGTAATGGTCTGGGGCTGCATTAGTGCTGCCGGCATTGGGGAGCTACAATTCATTGAGGGAACCATGAATGCCAACATGTACTGTGACATCCTAAAGCAGAGCATGATCCCCTCCTTTCGGAGACTGGGCCGCAGGGCAGTATTCAAACATAACGACCCCAAACACACCTCCAAGATGACCAATGCCTTGCTAAAGAAGCTAAATGTGATGAACTGGCCAAACACGTCTCCAGACCTAAACCCTATTGATCATCTGTGGGGCATCCTCAAACAGAAGGTGAAGGAGTGCAAGGTCTTTAACATCCACCAGCTCCATGATGTCGTCATGGAGGAGTGGAAGAGGACTCCAGTGACAACCTGTGATGCTCTGGTGAACTCCATTAAGGCAGTGCTGGAAAATAATGGTGGCCACACAAAATACTTTGGGCCCAATTTTGACATTTTTGACAGTTTAGACATTAATGGCTGTTCGTTGAGTTATTTTGAGGGGACAGCAAATTTACACTGTTATACAAGCTGTACACTCATTACTTTACATTGTAGCAAAGTGTAATTTCTTCAGTGTTGTCACGTGAAAAGATATGATTAGATATTTACAAAAATGTGAGGGGTGTACTCGCTTTTGTGAGATACTGTATACTTTTATCCATCGTCTCTTTGCTTTGGGTCACTGCCGACAAATAAGGAGCTGTGTCCACAGGGTCCTTTGAGCCTTGGAAGTAACGGGGGAAAGCCGAGGATGTGAATTTTGCTACCTGTTCTGGGATCATGTGCTGTCAAAACATTACAGGAACGTTTTTATGTGCAAGGATATTTGTAGAACATGTAGCTTCTGGTAACCAGATTTCGTTTCAGTCTGGCGTTTAGATTGTTTCCCCCAAATCGTGTTCCCAGTCGAGAATGTGCTGCGGTTTTAAATCTTCTGTAGGGGTGGTTAAAGCCGGATAAAGAAGGGAATGAATGAAGTACTTCTAGCAAGCAACCACAATCAGTGGTGTCACTTCTTGCAGGCTAATTAGCCAATACATTGGTCCCTGAAGCTTTACCTTTGAAAACCTCAATCAGCTTAGAGGATGGGGACACAGGTCTCTGAAACACAACATATTACAATTGGGTGAGGAGGCGAGGAGCTTGCAGTTTTGATACATTACTTGCATTTATACAAGATGTGGAAAGTAGGAGTGCACTTTTAATAAATCGTTTTAAATGGTATTGCGCAATTCATTTTTCTTATATAATTTGATCAATATTGGAGTAGTCATTCCTCAAAAGAGAGTGTGTGTCTTTCACTATTGGAGCTGGTGTTCCGAACTATTGAGGATCTTCCTATACTCTATTACAAGGCTTGAATAGCCCCGGGTGGGTCTTTGTTTGAAGTGAGCGGCCAATTTACTTAAAGGTGGTGGTGGTGATTGCACATCTGTGTTCAAGCACAAATTGGATTTACACATATAAGTGAGAGGGACTTAACAATCATCACTGTTTTTGGACTTTTTTGGGCATATTTTGGACTTCTATAGTGTGCTTTGTATTTTGCTGAAATTTGATATCAAGTTTTTTGCAATTCATTTATTTTCTTGAGGATTTTCTTACTAATGCTTTATATTGAATAAGCGCACAATTATTTTTGTATCTATTACAATTAGACATTTAATTATTATATTCTACATGAGCAAAGAGACTAGTGTTTCTTCTGATATCTTTATTCACTTTGTGGTCTTTCCCCTGTAAATACAGCAGAATGTTCATGATTTCAGATTCCTTCTCAACGCGAGCACTCAAGACCTGAACTGTAGTGAGCAGCTTACTACCTGCACCTCCAAAGATGCAGGTAGTTACAAATGGGTGTCACAAATCGGAGCTGCCAGTTCTAGCCTTATTCTGAAAATGCTAGTTACCTGGCTACCTGTCCTTAATGCTTTTCATTTGTGCATTCGGAACAAGCTTGCTGTAAATAAGCATTTGAAATTCTTGTCTCTAAACGTGCCCCTGGTGAAAGACTCAGAATGTGTTGAAACAAAAGCTTTAACGTGACAGCCAGGGATTTAACACTGTTTTAAAAGGGAAGTTTTGTAATGGCAGTCCATATAATTTGCATGTGACAGGTGTACTTTAAGTTGAGCCTGGCTTAAAAATGATTGGTCAACTACAGCTGTGAGTTGTAAATAATCAACCACTAGTTTGCATGCAAATTTGAGTGACAATAACAGATGCCCGTACTGCTCAGATTGACAAAATATAACAGGTCAAGCCTGATATTTCCTGCCAGGATTGACTATATAAAGCAGTTTCCCATTTCTGATCAATAGTGGGAACAAATTCTAGTAAACTGTATCACTTGATATCATTGGGATCTTGACAGCACAGTCTTTATGACTTCCAACATGCTGTCAGGAAGACCCTTAGCAGAATAGATGGCACATCATTTATGGCAGGGGCATCACCCAAAGGACTTATCAGCCTGAGCTGTATTATGTCCTGGCGTCATACATCTACCCACCAGAAATCCGCTTTGTTGTGATTTTTTTTTCCCTGTGTAGTTGAAGGCCCCATGGGGTAATTCTGATGGCCTTTACTTGTCTTGTCTACTGACATCTTACATCTCAGAACTCACTTGTCTGGACCAGAGCAGGGAAAAACACTATTTATATAGGACTACCCGAGAAAAGGGGATATAAAGCACATGTGCAGTTCTCTGTTGCGTTCGTTTGGGTTTGATAACAGCACCTTTTATTTAATCATGTTATGTCCTGGAATAACTTGAATAAGACATAATTAAATAATGAGGTGGTTTAAAAAAAAAGTTCAATAGTAATGACAGGTAATTATGCATAATTTAGGAAATTGTATACTCTCTGGCGGAAATACTCAACCCACACTGAGTACTTAAAAAGGTCACTGTCGAATTTTAACATTTTAGTTTCATTTTCTTGTGTCTTAGCACTTATTGCAGTAAGTAAATCATCAGAGCTGTGATGCAGTCATCATGTTGATGGTGGTATTGTTTACATTGTTTTAACTTTACTTGCCTAAAATTTAATGCATCAACAATTCATTGTATTCTTTTTTAAACTGCAGCAGTCCTGTTGTTAAAAATAACACTAGCTAGTAATAAGTAATTTTTCATTCACCTCTGTGCATTTGCAGTTGATTATATATAATGAACGCAATTGCGTTTAAAGCCCAACCCAGAGACCAAAAAAAGTTTCACCCGGAAGGAAGACCAGGTGAAAACGGCAGCATTGGGGAGCCATGACAGCTCTGCGTTGGAGGGTTCCATGTACAGGTAAGTCTGTCACAATGTGCTAGTATGCGTTGCATACTAGTACATTATGTCTTAAAACTGCAGGGGGAGGGTCATTGTTTTTGTTTATCTGGCAGTTTTCTACCGCTTCAATACTGTTTTTGAGATACTTTAATCTGACCTTGCTGACTGCATTTCAGGTAAGTGTTTTAGAGAGTAAATCCAGAGAATGACAAACTTTTGGCGTTTTAGGAAGGTCAGCAATGGCAGACTACATATTCTCTCAGTACCTGTTTTCTTCAGGTTTATGGGTTAGTTTAAAGGTAAGATAATCTAGTTATATATTCCTTTTAAAATCAATGTAATTATTTAACATAGCTAATGTACATACCTGAATCAATCTTGACCTTACCTCCCTGTGTTCCCCTGCACAGCAGCACTCCGAATGAGAGAGAAAGAGTCAGCAGTTGTACAGTGCTGTCAGACCTATTATGAATATACCTACAGATGGGGAGCTCACATGGATGCTGCTTCTTTATTTAATTTTATTTTTTTTTAGCTCCAGTGTGGCAGGGATCACAAGACTGGCTAAACAGATTTACAAACCTTTGGCTGGTAAAACAGCTCACATACACTGATCAGCCATAACATTATGACCACCAACCATAACCCATCGAGGCGTGGACTGCACTAGACCTCTGAAGGTATACTGTGGTATCTGGCACCAAGCCATCAGTAGCAGATCCTGTAAGACCTGTAAATGGCAAGGTAGTTTCTTCATGGATTGGACTTTCAGGCAAATTCTACAGATGTTTGATTGGATTGGGAGCTGGAGAGTTTTGAGGTTAAGTCAACATCTCAAGCTCATTGTGTTCCTTAAACCATTCTTCAATTCTTCAGACCAGGCCACCTCCTTCTATTGCTCTTTGGTCCAGTTCTGATGCTCGTATGCCCATTGCAGACACTTTTGGCTGTGGATATGGTTCAGCATGGGCACCCTGACCAGTCTGTAGCTACGCAGTCCCATACACTGTAAACTGCAATGCCCTCTGTGTTCTGACACCTTTCTATTGGAAAAAAACAAACAAATGAGGGTTCACCAGCTTTTTGCATTATCCCACAGCATTTATTTAAGATCAATAAGAAAAATACAAATGTGAATTAAAATCACTCCTCAAGCTACTCATCTATAGCCTAGTAGTCCTAGACTTGGCTCACTGCAGAGTGCAAGGGGACCTCCCCGGGATCCTTTATGGCTAACATGTTTCAAAGGTTACCCCTTCTAAATCAAAGCCAAACTGCGCAAGTTCTTGCCTCTGAATTTACACTCTCATACACGACATGAGGACTCAAAGCACCTCCCCTTGCATGGGAGGGGATAAGTAAAAAAAGGGAAGGGTGAATGGGACCAGCCCGCTGAGACCATAAACAGTGCAATGGTTGACTAAAACAACCAGCCAAAGCTGCTAGGAAATTAATTATAAACAAATAAAATAAAATGGAATAGGAAAAAAGTGAAATAAAATGTTATTCCAATACTACATTTACACACCCTGAATGAATAGAAGTACCATGATGCACTACAGCAGCTAGCAGAACAAAATCTAATTTGCTGACAACACAATTGCCTAAGTAGGGTGCCTTGAAAAAGTATTCATACCCCTTGAAATTTTACACATTTTGTCATGTTGCAACCAAAAAAGTATATGTATTTTATTGGGATTTTGTGATAGACCAGCACAAAATGGCACATAATTGTGAAGTGAAAATAAAAAGATAATTTTTTTTTACAAATATTTTTTACAAATATCTGTTCTGTGAAGCCCTCAAATGTTTTTTTAGAGAACCATGGTGAACAAACAGCATCATGAAGCATCATGAAGGCCAAGGAAAACACCAGACGGTCAGGGATAAAGTTGTGGAAAAGTTTAAAACAGGGTTAGGTTATAAAAAAAATATCCCAGGCTTTGAACATCTCACGGAGCACTGTTCAATCCATCATCTGAAAATGGAAAGAGTATGGCACAACTGCAAACCTACTAAGACATGACCGTCCACCTAAACTGACAAGCCGGGCAAGAAGAGCATTAATCTGAGAAGCAGCCAAGAGGTAACTCTAGATGAGCTGCAGAGATCCACAACTCAGGTGAGAGAATCTGTCCACAGGACAACTATTATTCGTGCACTCCACAAATCTGGCCTTTATGGAAGTGTGGCAAGAAGAAAGCCATTGTTGGAAGTAAGCCATAAGATGTCTCGTTTGCAGTTTGCAAAAAGCCATGTGGGGGACACAGCAAACATGTGGAAGAAGGGATGAGACCAAAATTGATTTTTTTGGCCCAAAAGCAAAACGCTATGTGTGGTGGAAAACTAACACTGCACATCACCCTGAACACTCCATCCCCACCGTGAAACGTGGTGGCAGCATCATGTTGTGGGGATGCTTTTATTTGGCAGGGACAGGGAAGCTGGTCAGAGTTGATGATAAGATGGATGGAGCCAAATACAGGGCAATCTTAGAAGAAAACCTGTTAGGCCGCGTACACATGGACTGGTCCGACGGACTTTTGACGGACTTCCGACTGACTTTTTAACGAACAGACTTGCCTACACACGATCACATCAAAGTCCGACGGATTCGTACATGATGACGTACACTGGAAAAAAATAAGGAAGTTGATAGCCAATAGCTGCCCTAGCGTTGTTTTTTGTCCGTCAGACTAGCATACAGACGAGCGGATTTCTGGGTCCGGCGGAGTTACGACCTAAAGATTTGAAGCATGTTCCAAATCTAAAGTCCATCAGATTTTCAACTGGAAAAGTCCGATGAAGCCCACACACGATCGGATTTTCCGCCGGACTCGGTCCGTCGGATCAGTCCGATAGAAAAGTCTGCTCGTGTGTACGCTGCATTAGAGTCTGCAAAAAACTTAAGACTGGGGCTGAGGTTCACCTTCCAGCAGGCCAACGACAATACTGCCAGAGCTACAACTGGAACTGGAATGGTTTAGTTTATGGTTTAGTTTAAAGCATATGAGAAATTGAGAGCATATTGACAGGGATGGAGGCGCATGAGCTCACCAGATCATGGCCTCATTTAAAGTCCCAACATAACCCATTCCCCTTTTCCCAATTAATTATTTAGTTTAAAGCATAGTCATGTGTTAGAATGACCCAGTCAAAATCCCAACCTAAATCCAATTGAGAATCTGTGGCAAGACTTGAAAATTGCGGTTCACAGAGCTTGAGCTATATTGCAGAGAAGAATGGGCCAAATTTCACTCTCTAGATGTGAACAGCTGTAGAGACATAACCAAAAAGACTTGCAGCTGTAATTGCAGCGAAAGGTGGTTCTACAAAGTACTGACTCGGGGCTAAATACAAATGCACGCCACACTTTTCAGATAGTTGTTAAAAAGAAAACCGTTGATCATTTTCCTTCTACTTCACAGTTCTGTGCCACTTTGTGTTGGTCTATTACATAAAATCCCAATAAAGTACATTTACGTTATTGGTTGTAACATGACAAAATGTGGAAAATTTCAAGGGATATAAATACTTTTTCAAGGCACTGTACACTGTGTCTGTAGAGATGGAGCCTCAAGTGTTTTTAGGACAAGCATACAAATCCATAGATATTACAGAATTGGATCCAAAATGGCATTCCAGGAATGCCTGGAGTGAACATCGTTGTAAAAAAACAGGATGTTCTAACTGGAAATGCACTGCAAGTAGGGGTGCAACAGATCAAAAAACTCACGGTTCGGATCGTTCCTCGGATCAGGAGTCACGGTTCGGATCATTTTCGGATCAACAAAAAAAAAAATCTCCTCCACAGTAATATCCACAATCTCCCTATTGACAGGGCATTGGCAGGGCATTGCAGCAGAGTATTGGCACTGCTGCCATCCGATCTCTCCCCTCCACTGTACAGATCAGTACACAGAGGGGAGAGAGATTGGAACCGGCGTCATGACATGACGCCGGTTTGTTACAAGTGATCGCTCCGTCATTCGACGTGCTAAACGGCCGCCGGGTGTACCAAGATGGCCGCCGCTCCAGAGCTAGGCCAAAGCCGCGGCCTTTCCTATGGCCGAGGCCACAGAGGTGTCCCGTACGGATCAACCTCCGCGGATCGGATCAACCTCCGCGGATCGGATCAACCTCCGCGGATCGGATCACGGATCGATGACGACATCGACATGACGATGCACCCCTAACTGCAAGCCAAACGTCCGGTTGGTCTTGACATCACTTCCAGTCAGGCATTCACCTCCATTTTGTGGTGGTTGGACACTAAAGGCAAAAAGAGCACAAGGATTTCTATAGTAGTGATTTAGCTATATCTATTTACAACTGAGAAACATAGCATAGATGTGCAAGCAGTAAAAGACAGAATTAAATATCTGACAGCCTCCTAATAGTAAAGCTGTACACACGATAGGATTTTCCGACAACAAAACCGTGAATCTTTTTCCGAAGGCTGTTGGCTCAAACTTGTCTTCCATACACACGGTCACACAAATGTTGTCGGAAATTCTGAACGTCAAGAACGCGGTGATTTACAACACGTATGACGAGCCGAGAAAAATTAAGTTCAGTAGCCAGTGCGGCTCTTCTGCTTGATTCCGAGCATGCGTGGACTTTTGTGCGTACACACGTTTGGAATTTGGAACAAGACTTGTTGTCAGAAAATTTGAGAACCTGTTCTCAAACATTTGTTGGCGGAAATTCCAACAACAAATGTTCTATGGAGCATACACGCGGCCGGACTTTCTGACAACAAGCTCACATTCAACATTTGTTAGCGGAAAATCCTATCGTGTGTACGGCCAATAATAGTTGCTGCAGGGTTGCACAGTGTTACCTGTACTAAATGGAGACAATTCAGATGCATAGCAATGTGGACCTAGCTGCCCAGAATCTCAACCATAACAATCTACAATATAGTTGTTTAGTATATTTTATGGTGTATGATGCATAGGGGCTTAGTAGTAAAATGATGAGGCTCAATGGTACTTTGCAATATCAGCTGCCATTAAAGCCTGGAAGTACTACTAGCATATGTAGGTTAAAAATAATAAAAAATTCAAATAAATAAATAAATAAAATGTCATGTATGAGAGTTTAAATTCAGTGGAAGGAACTTTTGTGATGTGGCTCTGATGAAGAGCCAGCTTGGCTCAAACAAGCTAGTTAAAGGGGAATTCAGCTTTGATAGATGTCATTAGAACTGGTGTCCACATTAGATATCCCCTCATTTCCTGTTCCATTGACAATGGTAATGTTTTGGATTTTTGATCATTTCCTTTTAATTGCAGTGGAACCATTGTGGCTTGCCTATTTTTTCTGTCTTGGTGACAAGGGTTACCGGGACTATTAGAGAAGCTCAATCACCCCGGTGGGGACACAGTTAGAATCCAGCAGAAGTTCTTACACTTCCCTACTCTATCCAATCTAAGAAAAAAGGAAACTTTTCTTTAAATATTACAGATGTGATCAAACTGTTGTTGAATTGGGTCCTAGACACACAGGAAATAACTTATGGATTGCTTAAGATACCTGCTGTTTTGGATTGTTCATTGCCTTTATTTCACTTGACAGACTCATTTTAAGGTACGCACAAATGTGAAATGTTCTTTGATACAATGCATTTGTGTCACAGTCTACCTTTGTATCAAATGAAAATCATTCTATTTGATCCTTGCTGAGCATCTGTACATCAGTCAGCTGCATGTAAAATTTTTTCCAATTTGCCATTATTCTCTGGTGACAAAGCAGAGCAGACTCTGCATATAGAACTATATAGAATGATCACTGGTCCTGCACTGTTTGGTAGTTGTACTTGCTAGGGTTGAAGAAATGTGTATGGATCTTTTTGTTCCCTTTAACCACTTGAGGACCGGAAGGATTTACCACCTTAATGACCAGGCCATTTTTTGCGATATGGCACTGCGTCGCTTTAACTGACAGTTGCGTGGTCGGGCAACGTTGTACCCAAACAAAGTTGATGTCCTTTTTTCCCACAAATAGAGCTTTCTTTTGGTGGTATTTGATCACCTCTGCGGTTTTTATTTTTTGCGCTATAACCAAAAAAAGACTGACAATTTTGAAAAAGAAAACAATATTTATTTATCATACATCACGGGACACAGAGTTAGGCAAATATTTATTACCTACTGGGGTTATATGCCATCTCTAGGTGAATGGAAACTGGTAGACAAAGTCTTAGACAGGAAGTGATCCCCTATAGAACCCCTCCCATACAGGAAGTACTTTTTACAGTTTTTTTTACCTGACTGTAAGGTGGATGGGCATGTTTGTTGAGCGCTCTAAGCTCCAGGTCTTTAGATCCATTTGAAACAAGCTTATATGCTTGGATAAATGGCACCTGAGCCTCGCAAAGAAGACTCAAGGATCCTGCAAGGTATCGCCTGTAACGTGGCCTCTGGGCACTGGACCCTTCGTAGTGGAATCCTGGACACCACAGAGGCATTCCTGCAGGGTTCTATACAGGTGCAAGGGAGTGGACCCTAAAAACATGAAAGGGTTCCCAGTCCTTGAAGGTCCTCAAGTGACAGGAACCCGCTGTGATGGGTGAAGATTGGACCCCTAGTTTCTAAGGCTGTCCTGCACCTGAACAGTTAAGTGAAACCCCCTTATTTACTTATTGCGGGATGCCCCAGTGATTGTAACAATCAGTCAGGCTAGCTAGAGGCTGGACACCTGTATGCAGTGACCACAGGGAGGAGTTTTTGCACTAGCTTTTTTCCTTAATGGATGGTCTGCGCATCTTGGTTCGCCTTGGCGCATGTACATTCGCCAAAGTGCTCAGGAATTTGCGGCCATGGCGCATGTGGCTTCGCCATGAGCGTTGTGCGCACATGGAACCGTGCATGCACCGTAGCCTAATCTTGGCGCAAAGATTCACATCATATGCAAACACAGCTGCGCTGGTTCACCGGGACCGCACACGTGCGGAACGTCCCCGGCACACAGCCAGCTTATTTAAGCTGTGTGTGCCAGACATGTGGTGCTTACAGAGGACAGCTGTGGGACACAGATCAGGCTCTGAACCAAGCACATTTTAGCGGTTCATTTTTCCTTACCTGAGTCACGTGAGTTACCAGGTGTTGCTTGGCAGTCTAAGGTGCTTAGCAGGATTGTTGCATAGAGGCTTGGTGAGCCCTATTAAAGGGTCTCCCTTCTGGGATGTGTAAATAATAAACCCAGGTACTCCCTGTTTGTGGCTTGCAATGTCTTCAAAAAAGAGGAGCAGGACTAACACTATGGGGAAGGGCACATCTATGTTGTCAGTAGCTCCTGAGGAGCCTAGTCGAAAACCTAGTGTTGTATCCCCTGAAAGACCAGAGGCTTCTGGGCAATCTGAGCCCGCTGCGCCTGTCTGGTATTGTGCCTATGGTCAATGCTGCTTCTTCAGCCTTTATGACCAGAAATGATCTCTCCTCAGCCCTAGCCGGGTTAAAGGACAGGATTGTTGGCATGATTCCCTCTTTCTCACAGGGTGGTAAGAAGCATGACAGATCCCCCTCCCCTGAGCCTCCTATCTTGGAGCAGGAATGGGTTGAGGATGGGGATGAGCTAAATGCCAAGGATTCTGTGGAGGGTCTGGCAGATGATTCTGTTTCTGAGCAATCTGGGCCAGAAGATGTCCAGTTGGTATCTGCCTCTCAGTCACAGAGGCTTTTGATCCAGACTCTTACTGAGATGGTTCGTTCTGCCTTTAAGTTGCCTCCTGCAGAGGTTTCTGAGCCCCCTGGTCCTCTTTGGGGTCCCTGAGGCCTCCTCAGGCTGCACAGGCTTTCTCCTTGTGCCCCCTGTTGGAACAGGCAGTGTATGCTGATTGGGAACATCCTGACAGGATTTTTGTTGCTCCTAAAATGTTTTCCCTTTTATATCCCATGGAGGAAAAGTTTGTTAATAAGTGGAGCATGCCAGTCGTAGATGTGGCAGTCTCTTCCTTAAACAAGAACGTAACTTGTCTGGTGGATAACACACAGGGCTTAAAGGACCCTGTTGACAAGAAACTGGAGTCACTATTAAAGGCTTCCTTTTCTTTGGCCAGTTCAGCTATTCAGCAAGCTGTCACAGCAGTTGGAGTCTGCCAGTCCTTAAAGGATCAAGTCAGACGGCCTGAAAGGCCTAACCAAGAGGATGATCCTGCTGAAAGCAGAGCAGATTCACCTCGAGCGCTGTGCTTCGCTGTTGATGCCTTAAAGCAGTGGTTCTCAACTTGGGGGTCAAATGATGATTTGCCAGGGTTCACCGTATCCTGGGCTGTTCCTGAAAACCGCACCGCTCTCCCAGCCTTTTTGCGGCCGCCCAGCACGGCCATTCCTGGAGCCTGTGGCCACCCTCTCAGCCACTTCACAGGCGCCCATTCAGTTCACGGCATGGCTGGGGGGCAGAGACTAGAGGTCAGCTGACTGGTGAGGAATGTGAAGTGGGAGGGGCTGGAGGAGACCCTATCTCCTGATTTTGGCATAGGTGTCACTGCTGCAAGACACCACAAAGTCAAAGACAGAGTGAGTAACACTACCTGTGATTATAGTTGCCATTAAAAGGACTCAGGGAGTGCTAAATGTCTGCAGGTTAGGGGCGCAAATTACTTGTCTTGCCTTGGGTGCTGACAACCCACGCTACGAAAATAATTTTACTGTTGGGGGTCCCTACAACTTGGGAAATTTTATCAAGGGGTCACGGCACTAGGGGGTTGAGAACCACTGCCTTAAAGGATTCAATAAAGCAGGTTTCTCGTTTGACTCTCCTGTCTGTACATGCGCAGACTTTTGTGGCTTAAGAACTGGTCAGCCGACCTTCCTTGTAAGAAGTTATTGGCAGGTTCCCCTTTCATGGGGAACATTTATTTGGTGATGATTTGGACAATTATATCCAAAAGATTTCCAGAGGGAAGAGCTCTCTACATCCTATGAAGAGAAAGACCAGGCGTCCCTCGTTTAAAACCTCAGGGACCGCTTCCTCAGGTGTCTCAGCGCCAAGGCAGTTCTGCTGCCAACAGGGCGCTAGAGCCAGGAGCAAGCCACAGTGCCAGGGCCAGAAGAGACCCTGGGTCCAAAGCTCTTCTAAACTGGCACTAAGCCCTCCTTTTGTGGGGAAGGAAGGCAGCTACACTTTGCGGACATTTGTAGAACAGTGGTTCAGGACGAGTGGGTCAGCTCCACAATATCTCACGGTTGCAAACTTGAATTACAGGGAGTTCCCCCTCAGAGGTTTCTAAGATCCAGCGTTCCCTCGGATCCTCCAAAGAGAAACTTATTGTTTCAGGCACTAGATCATTTAGTGCATCAGGGAGTGATTATACAGGTTCCTGTATCCGGGCGCTGGGTTTTATTCAAACAGATTCACGGTTCAAAAACCAAACGGGGACACAAAGCCCATTTTGGACCTAAGATCCCTAAAGCAGTATTTATTAATCCAGTCCTTTCAGATGGAGTCTGTCCGCTCAGTAGTAGCCTCTCTCCAGATGGGAGACCTTCTAGCCTCCATCATTATCTAGGACACATATTTACACGTACCTATCTTTCTACCTCATCAGAGGTTCCTGCGATTTGCAGTAGAGAAACGTCCTTTTCAGTTTGTGGCACTGCCCTTCGGGCTTGCCACAGCACCCCGGGTGTTTACAAAGATCCTAGCACCTGTACTGGGTCTTTTAAGGACCCAGGGGCTCTTGGTACTAGGAGAGGCCACCTAGAGGGGCTCACAGCTCAAGGGAGATGGTCAAGGACAGAACAAACCTGCCCATCAACATCCTATAGTTGCGAGCAGTACGTCTTGCCCTACGGTCCTGGACAGTGGAGCTTCAGGACTGCCCTATCAGGGTTCAGTCTGACAGTGCCACTGCAGTGGCCTATATAAACCACCAGGGTGGTACCAGGAGCCGTTCAGCTCAGAAAGAGGTGAACCACTTACTAGCCTGGGCACAGGGACATGTGCCTTTTCTATCGGCGGTTCATATCCTGGGGGTGGAGAACTGGATAGCAGATTATCAAATCTGCCCAGGGGAATGGTCCCTACATGGTTCAACAACAAGCTACATCAGTTTGTGTCCCGAACATAGGATCCTCTGACAATTGGAGCAGATGCTCTGGAAGTTCCATGAAGCCAGTACTCCCTGGTTTATGCTTTCCCCCAGATCCCTCTCCTTCCACATTTGTTGCGCAGGATTCAGATAGAGGGGGTTCCAGTCATTCTGGTAGCACCAGCCTGGTCCAGAAGGCCCTGGTTCCCGGAGATTGTGCGATTGGCAATAGACAGGCCATAAAGGCTTCCGCGCCACCCAGATCTACGGTCTCAAGGTCCTATATTCCACCCCAATTTACAGTCTCTAAATTTGACAGCATGGCTATTGAAAAAATATTGTGGTGCCCGGATCAACCGCACTATTATTATACAACTATTTAGATAATAAATATAGTAATTACTTCAGCCTTTCACCATGTAGTATCAACAACATGACGCAGTCCATGCGACAAGAAAAACTGCATATAAGAAAAAAAGAAAGGACAAGGCCTTCCAAAGGGATCAATACTTGGATCAACTCCCATTCTTTGAGCTGTGTGTATGTCTAATTGTGTGGATGCATGTGCAGCTGCGTTCTCTCTTTTTAAATGATGTCTTTTTTAATATTTTGGAAGGTTATACTCAGACCACTAGAGAGCCTGCCAGAGAGAGCCTGCACTGGTCAGCCTTAGCCTCCATCCTCTGAGCAGCCCGGCATCTCCAACCTCAGCCACCATTGTTCCCTGATCAGCCTGACTCCGCCTGGAGCTGCTGATACTGCCATCCACCACACAGCCTGACATCTCATTTGCATCTGATGTCAGTGATCATACAGCCCGACACTCCATCTGCAGCCGCCGACATCCACCCAAGCAGCCGGACATCCCAGCTGCAGACTTCATACCTTCGCACCACAGGCATCTCTGTCTTACTCATATCAGCTGCCCTCCACAGAGCCCAAGTGAGATGTTGTGTTGCTCCAAGGAAAAGATATACAAACTTTAATTGACACTTAACCATTACACCCCCCCCCCCCCCTCACATGGGCACCATTTTAGTCCTGTGAAAAAATGCAGTGTGTATCATTATTTGCTAGGCATTTTAATCTTTGCACAGACATTTATTATTCCAGCTGAATCCAGATGAATTTGTACATTTTCTTTCCTGTCTATGACTTTTCATTCCCCCCCACACCTCTTACCAATAACGCCTTGCCGGGACACTTTCTCGCTGTCTCCATGCTGTCATAGTCTGCACACAAGTGTTCCAAGATGACACCAACGTAATTACAATCATTTTTGATGTCTGGACCCACCATTACTAGTCAATTTAGAGCAAATCAAAATATGCCTGCAATTGCACTTTGTTCGCGGAGTGAAGAGAGATGATTAATGGTAAATGAAGCTGGAGAGAGGCATTGGCTGCTTCAGTAGGCAGGACACATATTCTGTAAGGCAGCTAAGAGGAGAGAAGATGAAGAAGGAATGAAAAAAAAAAAAAGCTCCCTTGTATATGAACACAGCACGTTAGTCCTTCTGTTGAAGGTTGAATATAATAATGGTCCTGCCAAACATTCTCTTGTATATCACCTGTATTGTTCACACCCTTTTATGCCAGGAGAGTGACAATATTTCAAGGTACTACAAGTGCCTATGGCTGGTAATGCTACCTTTTACAGTGCTTTCTATATGAAATACTGTATATAATGGAATCTATAGCATGTAAATGTTGATGAAAAGAATGAATGCAGAAAAAATGAAAGTATCTCTAATAATATACATACACTAAATAAGCTCATTTTGCAGCACTTTACAGAGAACAAATAATTATTTTATGAATGCATGTTCTAGAAGATGTTTATTAGCTCTCCCTGCGACATTCTTGCTGAGACACACACAGTATCGGGTCACATTGGAAATAAGGTTATTAACCTTTCAGTTTTAAGATATTGGGAAGAAAAGCAAGGTGTGTGCTTGGAATAGGTTTGTCAAGACAAATGCTGGCCATACACTATATGAAAAATCGGCCAAACCCATTTTCGAAAAACGAACATTCGGCCACTCCCTCTATGTACTTATATAAAGATGGCCATACACTATGCAATCTGATTGTATATTTAGTGAGAAGGGCGATCACTGATTGATTGCATTTCATTTAAAAAACGTGCAGCTGGAAATGGGTGGGTGGGTAGGAGGGTGGATGATGCAGGGTCTGTACTAATGAGGTCAGCTGGTCAACTCTTTCCTGTGTCATGACCTATAGTCTGTCCAGGAAGTAGGGAGGAAGCAATGGATACTGTATATAATTAAATCTATATCATGTAAATGTTGATTAAAAGAATGAATGCAGAAAAAATGGAATTATCTTAAAAATAATATACATACGCTAAATAAGCTAATTTTGCAGCACTTTACAGAGAACAAAGACTTATTTTATGAATCCATGTTCTAGAAGATGTTTATTAGCTCTCCCTGTGACATTCTTGCTGAGACACACGCTCGGGTCACGTTGAAAATAAGGTTATTAACCTTCCAGTTTTAAGATATTTGAAAGAAATGCAAGGTGGGTGCTTGGTATAGGTTTGTCAAGACAAATGCTGGCCATACACTGTATGAAAAATCCCATTTTCGAAAAACGAACATTCGGCAATGAGCGCAAACGATAGTGCCATCATGTAATGACCTAAATCGTTCAGTGGACATGAATTAATGCATTTTGTGTTAGTTTTTTTACATATACCTAAAAAAGACAGTTCAAACGGAAAACACATTACCCTTTCAATTTATCGTTCTTTCGGCAGAAAATTTGCAAACTTGTACTTTGTTTTTTCGGCTCAAAAACGTCCCAGCGATTATCGATTTTGTGCCAATTAACTGGCCAAAAAACAAACAAACTGTCTAAATGACAGAATTTCGGCTGATTTTTCGTATATTATATGGCCAGCATAAGGCACATGAAAAAGTATATTATTTCTTATTAAATCAAGTAAGCTTTGGGAAAGTACCAGCATCACAATTCTTTTTTTTTTTTGTTAGAAAATTCCTTTTAACCCTCAAACATTCTATATTTTCTGAAAGCAGAGGCCCTGGAGACTAAAATGATCATCGTTGCAATTTTTACACCATATTTGCGTAGCTATTTATCGAGCGAACATTTTCAGGAAAAAACCTAATACACCTAAATGCATTTGTGTACACAAACAAAATATAATATTTTTTTTTTTAGTAAAACATAAAAGATGATGTGGAACCGAATAAATAGATACCAAACATGTCAAGATTTCTCAAGGCCATGAAATAACTTTGAACTACAGTAAAAATCTCCATAGGCAACACTTTAATCAGTTTAGAGTTAACTGTGAGCCCTGGTGCTAGATTTGCTCTTAGTCAGGTGTTGTAGGTGATACCTCACATGTGTGGTGCAATGACAGTTTACATATGTGTGTGGGACCTGTGCACGCACTCGCATTTGCATGGGGGGACAGGGATACTTCCAATTTTATTTTTTAAATGTTATTATTTATTTTACTTAAATTAATTTTTTTATTCAATGTTATTGCTATCATAGGGGATAAATAACATTCCCTGTGACCGCTACTCGCTGCCCTTCCAGGCTGCCGATTAAAACTGAGATTGGTTTGATCAACTTCCTGTCTGGCTGGTACAGGCCAGTAAACAAATACCCGAAACCAGAAGTGATGTAATACATGTCACTTTCGGGATAAGCTATCACAGAGGAGGGGGAGGAATGGGTTTTCCTCCTTGTCCTCTGTCGGCAGCAAGCACAAAAGAGTACAGCAGTCCCAGGCTCCCTTCTGAACCTTGTAAAAGTGATCGGGCAGCTGTAGGATCACTTAATCACTATTACATGACAGCCCATCGCCGACTGCAAATTTTGATACCAGGACCGATCCTGGTATAACCCCTTGTGCCCGGGAGTGTACAAGTAAGTGCAGGAAGGGGTTAAAAAAGACTAACATCAGAATTTCAAGCTACAGTCAATCAGGCCTTATTTTGTTTTTAAAGTGTGAGGATTTCACCATGTCACCTCTTCTTTCTTTTTTTTAAAGCAGTATTAAACCCCAAGCCAAAAATGTAATATTTTGCGGTGCACCAATCCTTACATGTGGTGGCTGCTTTAGTTTTACTTTTTTTAGGCCGTTTCACCCTTTTTTTCACCTGGTGATCTGGGCAGTAACACAATTCCTATCTTAGGGTATCTGCATTCTGTAAAACACCTTTGCCCCAAAAATCGCAGTAAAAAACGCACCAAGCTCCGCTCTAAAAAATAGATCTGAAGCTTTTTTGGGGCAATTGCTGTGTGTTGGGCAACTCATTCAGATGGATGGGTTGCCCTATGCGTGATGAGTGAAAATGCTCCAAAAGGCCTCCCCCCCTCGCTAAAAAAAAAAAAACTTCATGTGGGAATGCGCATTCCCGCTATGCAGAGTTGTGAATGGGGCTTGACAGCCAAGTGTTTCTGTCCACTGGAATTTTAAAAAAAAAAAAGGGAGGGGGAACTTATGCTTTAATTTAGTTTTTGATTTCAATACAGCAAGTGCACCCTAAAGTAATTGTAAAGTCTCATATTTTTTTTTCTATAAAAATAACAAACATGTAATACTTACCTACTCTGTTGCAGTGGATTTTTACAGAGCAACCCAGATCCTCTTCTTCTCGGGTCTTTCTTCAGTGCTCCTGGCTCCTCCCGCCTATTGAATGACCCCACAGCAAGCAGCTTGCTATGGGGCACCCGAGCCGAGCTGTAGCTCCTTGTGTCCATTCAGACATGGGGCTGGGCCCCCTCTTTCTCCTGATTGGCTAACTGATTTTGATTGACAGCAGCGGGAGCCAATGGCGCTGCTGCTGCTGTGTTTAAGCCAACCAGGAGGAAGAGTCCCAGACGGCTGAGACACTCGTGGACATCTCTGGACAGAGATGGGGCTCAGGTAAGTATTAGGGGGGCCGAGAGGGGCTGCTGCACACAGAAGGCTTTTTATCTTAATGCTAAATAAAAAACCTTCTGACTTTAAAACCCCTTTAATTATGAGTAATGCAGAAATTAAAAAGTGTTTATACCTGAGAGGTCTACAGCTGTCAGTGAGTTGGTATCGCTATTAAATAGAAGTATTTATTCAGGTACAGAGCGATGTCTTGGTAGGCACTTTGTAATTTCTGTATGTGTGCCAGTGTTGGGACTTCTTTAACCTAGAGTGTATCAGTCATGAAAAACTTTTATGGTAGTTTGATATTTCCACATAAACTGGCAGTGTCAAATTTGGGATTTTGAGCCCCTTAATAAAGATTTTGGGAGTCCTGGTGGTTCCTCATTATTTCTTGTCAGGAAAAGTTCAATTCGCTGGTAATATCTGTCATTTGGCGTGCAGTACTGAGGTCCACCAGCAGGTGTCTCCTAGCAGTTTGGAACTGTCAAGAGAGCCTTTCCCTGCTGGATGTTATGTCATCTTTGGGCCGCAATACTGGCGTCCACCAGCGCCTGCCATAGGATCCTGGCAGTGTGGAGCAGACAGCACCTCCTGCAATCAGGTGTCACGTGAGGCCAATTACAGGCATATAAATACCCAGCAAGCACTCACATGTTTGCCTTGGTTTCGTCCTTGCGTCCTGACCTGCTAGCTTGTGATCTGATCCTGATTCTGAACCTGTTCCTGTGCCATGAACCTGTGACCCGTGTATCTGATCCTGTCTCCCTGTCCTGATCCCTGTACTGTCCTACCTGTTACCTTGCATCCCTGCCCTGCAGTCTGATCCGTCCATCCTCTCCCTGTCCTATGTTCCTTACCCCATCTGCTGATCTCCCTGTGTATGACCTTGGCCTCGCTTACGTTTATGTTTCTGGAACATCCCCTGTCCATCTGCTGATCTGCTGTGTATGACCCTGGCCTGGCTATTGTTTATGATTCTGGTATTTCCCATTTAGAGTACTTATCTGTCTGTTGTTATTTGTGGGTCTCTGTCTGTTGGTTGGTTTTTGCACTGTGTCATATTGGAGGTGGTTGTACCTATATTATTCACTTACTTTAATAAATCATTATATTTTCACCTGCATTTGTTTGGTGTTCCTCTGTAGCTAACCATGCAGTTTTGGTCACACCTGGTACATGACATTTCTTTACATTGTCTACCATTGGAGCAGTCAGCTGGATATGACTGCTACATGGTTAGCTTGATGAGGTAACCTACACTTACTCCTCTAATCTCTAAAAGGTAACTACAAGTCATCTGTTTCTACAGTGCAAGAATATAAAAAGAAAATCATGTATTCAAGAAAGTAGGGGAAGGTCCCATTTTACAGAAACCCTCAGAGGGGCTTTGATTTATATGGATTCACCACCAGATCCAGCATGCCATTAGGCTGACCCTGCGGTGAGGAAAATCTGGTTAAAATTGAATCAAATTTTAAATGTTAAGCTAACCCATTAAAAAAAGCAATCACATCGAGACATGCATTTTTAAAAAGGTTTTGTTTAATTTGTCATAATTAATTTATTCAGCGTACAGTCTTTTGTTTGTCCATGGTGGTTGCTGATTTTTTTTTATCCTTTATTTTTCCTTCCTGCCAAGTGCCAAGGATTAATGCAGATGTGTAGCTTTTTTCACAGTTTAAAGTTTTATTAGTTTTTCATTAACCTTTTATGTAATTTTATCTCAGGAATAGTTGGGATATGACAGCATAAGGCAGGAAAATGCTATATAATATTTCTCATTGGTGCAAGCAATAAGCTATCCAGCTGTCAAATGTTTGTGAAGTGTACCTGTTGCCTGCGCAGTTGATCTATTCCAATCTTTTACTGGCCTTATGGATTTTAAATAAGTGGGAGATATGAGTAGTTGCAGTAGGTTGGATCACTTTGCCTGCTATCTTGTTTTGTATGGCCTTACAGACAAGCTAGGGCTTTGTTGAGCTTTTTGTGGGTTTGAGTCATATTCAACTTACATGCTGAGAAACTTAAAGCAGAACTCCGGGATATTCGAAAATCCCCCATTAGTACACCCTCTCACACAAAACACTAAACAGTTACTACATTTGTGAAATTTCTTACCATTTAAGAGATATGTCTGATTAAATTTTCAGGAAGTCAGCTCTGTGATCCAAAAAATGCATCATTTTTTCTGGCAGGGAAGATCTCTTAGAACAGTGATTGTATCATATCCTCTTCTCTTTCTCTAACTGTAATCAGCCTACATTTCCCATGAATCCTTGGGATAGAAGTGAATGTGGGAGGTACACTAAGCTTGTACATGTAAATGTCAACTCGCCCACTTCAACATTAATCACACCCCTCATTCTGCAGCCAGAAAGCCATACATAACACACGGTATGATAGGTTACAGCCTTATAAATGCAAAGCATTTTAATATAAATGCATATTAATATAATATTTAATGCATTTAAATTAAATTAATACATTTAATATAAATGCAAACTAGTGCAGCTTATCAGTGTCCACCAGTGCCGAATGTCTGGGACCACCAGTGCAGCATGTCAGGGACTACCAGTGCTATTTTTTAGGGACCACCTAGTAAGGGACCACCAGTGCCGCATGTCAGGGACCACCAGTGCCACTTGTCATGGACCACCAGTCGAGGACCACCATGTCAGACCATCAGTGCTGCTTGTCAGGGACCACCATGTCAGGGACCATCAGTGCCGCTTGTTAGGGACCACCACGTCAGGGACCACCAGTGTAAAGCCGGCATTATTATCAGAAATCACTTGTATGACACAGTGGGGATTTCCCGCGGTGTCAGGTATTGCATGTGAGAACACAGATTGCTGATGCTCCGTCTCTGGCCATTATTATGACTGGAAGGTGCAGAGGAGGAGGAGAGAGGAGGAGAGGATACCTCCTCCATGGGCGATACAGACCAGGGGCTGTGAGACCCCTTCTGCCCACAACATGTCTGCTTCCTCCTTGCTCGCTTTCAGAGGACTACAACGAGGAGTGTCAGACCACTGGCTGAGCTTTGAAGAGGGATAGAAGCCAGCGGTCTTACGAACAGGAAGTCAGCAGGCAATAACGTTTTTTCAGCAGCCTATTGTAGAGGAACTACAGAGCTCAGAAGAACATGGATGGCAAAGATGGTGAAGGTAGGAGATAAGCAACAAGGACATGAAAAAAAATTTAGGCCGGAGTTTTGCTTTAAATGTGAAAGTGCACTTTTTGGCTCATTTATTCGTTATAAAGGTTTCTAAGTGCCAGAGTTTTCTTTTCCTTTTTCTAGGCTTTACATTATTGCACAAAACTGACAAAGCAAAATAAAAACTATAATGTCATTTATAGTTGCCACTCTGCCTACTGTTATGAAGAATGCCAATCTAAGTAAAAACAATACTAGAACTGATTTGTGAAGATCTTCTAACCTCTCTAATGGTCTGGCAAAACAAATCCACATGTGAAACACTGGAGTTTACTGATCTTTTTCGAACATATCCATGCTAATTACCGCATTCCAGATAATAAAATAAGAGAATTTAAGAATTTACATCTCCCAAACTTGTTGCAAAGTTTACTCATCGCACATCCTTGCCACATGAAGTCATTTGTTGTTAACTTTGTAGCCAGTTGACTTAAGAAGTAGTAATTTTACAGAAAGCTAAGGCTACATTTTCACTTAATGATGTCACCTGCGAATTAAATGGAAGTATTCTAATTCTTGCATGTGGGGAACCCCAATGGCTTCCTCCACTAAGCCACAGTTATTGTGTTAATTAGTGATGATAAATAGAGTTTTTTTTTTACATTGCAGCTTGGTTTACAAACTATATGAATATTTATCAACGCTCCAGTAGTAACTTTGCTCTGTGTATAATGGGAGTGAGACACCAGAAATAAGCTAACTGTGGAATCAGAGTTACCATATTCTGGACTTTCGATTTTTAATTAATTCAGCCTTTATTCTCTGAATATCCCTTTCTTATGCAGACAGCAGAGTAATGCAACAGATCAAGCAGACAGAGATGATAAATGGTCTACTTAATAATTAACAAATTAGCCCCAACAGATGGATCCAAAACAAATCTTTCTATATATTTTAAGCAGACGTCTATCATTTCCCATTTTGTCAGCGGTGCAGTATTCCCTGCAGGAAGTCCCGTGGAAACTAGGCACATCGGCAAGCTTCAGAGCTGTCTGCCGGATGGTTTAGTGCAAACAGTTATGAGTTATTGGGCTCTGTCGATGGCGCGGCAGAAGGAGATATGAGTCACTTGGGGGTTCTACAATATTAGTATGATTAGCAAAGCTGGACTTGAGCGATGAATGCTATTTGCATGTTTTATATCACTCTCTAATATGCAGCGATAAAGTGTGTGTAATTATTCAGTATCTACAGTGAAAGGATTCATTTAATCGTAGAGCCGATAAAAGAGCAAGTTACGTTCCTTCCATTCTGTTATGTACTGAATGCCAAATAATCCATTCATAGTGAGCAAAACAGAGGCAAAACAGTTCTAAAGCCTGTAATCCTGAAGCATTTCTTAAAAGCGCTTCTGCTATCTATTAATTTGCAAAATACAAAGGAGATGTATAATAAATATTGTTTTATACCATTCCTCTGCAAGCTGCTAAAGTCTTCTGGTGTTTGTTAAAAGGTCCTGCAAACCAGCTTTAGAACTATGCTATTGGCAGCAGTGGTGCAGACAATTCATTTTCTCTGAAATTTTCTAAATGCTGAAAGTGCAGATAGTATGGGAGAAAACAGAGTAAGGATAGTCCGAGTGCCTCCAAAATAGAACTTGTGACGAGAAATGGTCAAAATTTGAATTGTTCCGTTAAAAAAAATTGGGTAATTTCGGTAAAAGGCTTTGGTGTCAATAGGGAAATCATTTTTAGCAGGGCCATCAACTGTAAATAGCTTTTGTCTACTGGAAAGGCTTGTTTCCACTATCCTAAACCTGTTCTTGTCCAAAAAAAGGCCCTTCATTAAGTTGGTTAATGAGGAACAGGGAAACACTGACACTAACTCTTTGTTTATCAAAGCATTCTAATTGCCTTGTCAGTACTGACATAACCTTCATGTGGCTTTGTTGCTAAATAAACATTTAGTGCCATAATTGGCTTTATCAACCGAGCCATTAATTACCATGTAAGCACTGACATGGTAATAACATCACTTGTTAGAAACAAAGCCATGTGATCTTTTTTTTTTTTTTTTTTTTAAGCAAATTTTACCTAAGTAGTTCACATGGAGCAATTCATTTTGCTGCACAAAATCACACCTGCTGTTGTGTACAGGCCCTTAGTGCACATACCCCCTTTTTATCTTCCTTTTGACTTCAGCATGAAATAAACACAGTAACAAGTACCACCAGTGGGAGCACTAGAGCTCCTAGGCAGTCATGCTTAAATAAGACCTGATCTACCACCTCCTGTGCCATTAGGGAATCGGAGGCTTTACAATTTTTTTTATACTTTGATGGGGGAGACTTAGGGGATCCTGGTCTATAAATATTGCTTTCAGTGTGGGTTACAAAAGATTGTAGTTTACTTATGCTTTTGTTGGCTGCAATATTTTTTCTTAATATGTACATGTTTCCCAGGGATTGTGTTTAAACATTTTACTAGACTACAGTCAAGTTTGTTGCCAAAGCTCTCTTTTTTAATACATTTTTTTTTATAAATGATATGATATAAAGAGCAGTCAGCCATTCCCAGCCAGTCAGATGTGCGCTATCATTAGAACTGCTATACCAAAGTGCAAGAAGTGGAACTGATGAGTTGCTCTGGGGTTTAAGATGCCTTTGTACTTCTACCATGAGATTAATTAGGTCCCATTGAGTAAGTTAGTAGTCTCTATTCTGACGAACACACATGGGACTACAAACCATCCACCCATAGAGTCCTGCAAGGTCATCAGTTGGGTAGCGCTGAGTTGAAATTAATTGTTAATATTACAATTGATGACCGAATTCCATAGCTAAATCTACATATTTTATTAATTCTTCACACGAGAAAACTTTAGAGTCTACAGTGACCCATACAGTGTTGGCAGCATGTTGAATGTTAGATTTTGAAGTCAGCAAATGTTCTGCGTGAATAAAAGTGCCTGACGCCGCGTGATAGAGACAGTAATTACCTCTCACAATGAACCTTATTAATAGTGAGAGGAGGCATCCATACAATGCTCAAGACTTGGACTTCTGAAGGTCTTTGAGAGGAGTTTGATTAACCTGCTCACTGCCTGGAAACTGGCACTGCAGTATGGGTCACCCAGCAAAATACAGTCGCATCATTTATACTAGACCTGCATCCTCTTTTAATTCAGATGTACTGGAATTTTTTTTTCTGGTTTTATGTCAGACATCTGCATTTATATTACATATTACATCTATGAATTCTAACAGGAGAAAATCAACAAAACTATTTTATGTTTAAAGTGTAACTCCAACAGTGGAGCTGAGGAGTTGCCCTGGGGTTTAGGATGCTATTATACTTCTACCATGAGATTAATTAGGTCCCATTGAGTAAGTTAGTATTCTCTATTCTGACCAACACACAAACCATACACCCATAGAGTCCTGCAAGGTCATCAGTTGGGTAGCGCTGAGTTTAAATTAATTGTTAGTATTACAATTGATGACCAAATTACATAGCTAAATCTACATATTTTATTATTCACACGAGGAAACTTTAGAGTCTACAGTGACCCATACAATTTTTTTCTAAGTGTAGATTGCACCTTAATATTATTATTGATACCTGAAGATAACTTTTGGGGTTCTTTGAGAATTCTTTTAGCAGCAAACAGTTAACTCTTGGGCTTTATTTGCTGGGCCAGTCTTGGGCAAATTATCAGTGAATTGAAATCCTGTGTATGTTACTTGCAGATTATTTTTCTTACAGCTGACTAATTGATTTCAAATAATTTGGTGATCCTTGAAATCCTTTTCAGACTAATAGGCATTCACAACCTTCCATCTCTTTTGATCTGGGCATTATGACAGCACACATCAACAGCAAAGACCCTACATATCTTTAAGGAGATTCCCAGCTTAGAATACCTGATACTAACTTTTTATGGATTTGAAGTGATGAAATGTCTGGTTATACTTTCCACAATACAAATGTGCATTTTTGTTCGTTTAAATTATCAGACCGAATACACTATATAAATTTGTTCAAGTATATCATGTTTATTTGTTGAAAGTCAACAGTTTCCGTGGGGTGTTTTTCACATGATTGTGCAAGACAGTTGCCCCCAAACTGCAGCTGGTAGGCTAGATTCAGGCCCTTGCTTGCCCTTATCCTGCCCTTGGGGCACTATTCCTCCCACTTATATATGGCACTATTCCTTCCACTAATACCAACAGTGGAGCATATTTCCTCCCATTGACACCAACAATGGGGCACTATGCCTTCCACTGACACCAACAATGGAACACTGTTCCAACAATTACCACCAATGGAATGACACTGTTCCTTCTACTGACACCACCAATGGGGTATAATTCCTGCCACTGATTTCAATTATGGGGCACTATTTCTCCCACTGATACCAGTGATGGGGTACTATTCCTCATCCTACTGACTACAGGTAGTACTATGACATTTTTTTTACTTCCACAGACCACCAAGCCTGAGTAATTATTTACTCCCATTGATGCCAGGACACGTTCTTCTCCGACTGACCACAGTCTGGCCCCCCTGAAGTCTGAAGGACAGTAAACTGGCCCCTTGTTTAGAAAGATTGGAGATCCCTGGCATAAGAGAATAAAGTTGGTGGATCCCCTGCTTTTTTAGTAGCATCTTTGGCTCATAACCTTGGATGCATTTCATTGTCATTAATATATAACAAACTGTACTTTTAGGCTGACCATATATTATTCGGTTTTTCCCTTCAGCCACCAGCCTGAATATAAAAAAACTGAATAGATTCCCCCATTCACACATCTGAGGTGGATGTGGGAATCTTTTCCCGCTGTGTCATTGTATTCTGACAGTGCAGGAGTCAGCTGGATTCCTCCTCTGTATATTCCAGTAAATTCTGACAACATTGATCAGTGTATTCTGACAGAGGAGTCCAGCTTACTCCTCCACTGCCAGGATACAACGGCACAGCGGAGAGGATTCCAACATCCCCATCAAATGTGTGGATGGGGGAATCGATTCAGTTTTTTTACATTCAGACTGGTGGCTAAAGGGAAAAACTGAACCATGTATGGCCAGCTTAAAAGTACAGTCTGTTATGTATTATTCATTTCCGATGCTTCCAACGTTCTGAGCTGCAACTTCTCATAAACAGAAACGATCATAAATGGATTGAAGTTCGGCCCGTTTCTGCTGAATATGATGCTTACCCGTCATATCATTCAGCTGAGGCCATGAGCTCCCTGGTTAGGACAATACATTTTTGCTGTAATTGTTGATCCATTGTGGATTGTGTATCCATGTATCCATTTTCATATTTAAGCAATTAAATTACAGGGCTACTGATGAGGAAGGCTGCAGCTGCTTGTGTTATGGCCAATGTTCTCTGAGCTATTAGAACCTTGACTTAGGGAAAAAAAAGGAGTGCCAAGTAAAATGACAAGCCTAAAATATAGTGGAAAAAACAACAAAGGAAATAAAAAGAAAACAAGTTATGTAGTGCCAAAAAAGATATTTAGAAAATGATTTTGGAGAAAATTTGTGATAGCTGACCTTTTGGTTTTCCTTACCACTAGGATGTATGATAAGCAACCTCCGTTGTCTTCAGTAAGTTCTGTTAATATTTAGTGAATATCAAAAATGTACTCTTCCTCTTTCATATTTCTGTCTAACGTATGAACTATAGGAGAGGGAACTGTGTTGGCCATTTGTTCTTTGAGATTTAGGACCGTCCCACTAAAATCACAAAGGTAAAAAAATAAATCAGAAACTCCAATAGATAAAAGTGGAGGTGTTGGCCTTGTCTACCAACCAGACAGCAGCTGCCAGTTTTCCCCTGAAGGATGAAATCCTAAATCCGATAACTCACTGCTGTGACAGCACAGACAGGTTTCTTTTATCTATCATAAAGTTCTGAACATCAAAATGATAGCAATTTGTGTAATAAGAAACTAGGTGAGGGGAATTTCTTGTTTTGGCTTATGGTGACATTCTGTTTGACCAGAGAAGTTTTCACTAGGCTAAGGTAAAAAAAAAATCTGCACTTTAGTTAATATGTTGTATTGGACCCAGTCTAATATGCCTTATATTACTCCTTCACTGTTGATATCAACGAGCGAGAGATTCTTTTTCGATAATCGGTGTACAGTAATTTATTGCTATAGGTCACCAATCTGTGATCACAATTATTTCCCTTTGCATTTAATTTTTTTTTTATTAATAGCTCAAAAGTAAAATGGACAAAGGATTGAAAGTGTTGCATTACTACACTTTGCATTCAATCATTGCTGTCTGTACTGCCTAATTATATAGGCCTTCAGTTAATAACATTGCGCAGGTAATAATTGTGTGCAGGAACTAAAAGTGAATCTTACTCCATTATTTTTCATTTTTATTATTTATTTGGTCAAGAAGAAGAAAGAGCCAATACACTATAATTCACACACGTATTGCTTTACAATCAGGATCAGAAAGCGATTCTCTACATTCCAGTGATTATACATTCCAGTTTTATGTGAATTCTTTTTCAGTTTATGGTAGATAGCAATGTGGTTGTTTTAGACATTTGGAAATGTGTTATGGAGGATGGATATATCTACAGTATATATATATATATATATATATATATATATATATATATATATATATATATATATATATATATATATATATACACAAACTTTAATGGCATCCCAGTCTTAGTCCGTAGGGTTTAATATTGACCCACCTTTTGCAGCTTTAACAGCTTCAACTCTTCTGGGAATGCTGTCCAGAAGGTTTAGGTGTGTGTCCATGGCAATGTTTGACCATTCTTCCAGAAGCACATTTGTGAGATCAGGCAATGATATGGACGAGAAGGCCTGGCTCACAGTCTCCACTCTAACTCATCCCAAAGGTGTTCTATCGATTTGCGGTCAGGACTCTGTGCAGGCCAGTCCACCCCAAACTCGCTCATCCATGTCTTTATGGACCTTGCTTTGTGCACTGGTGCGCAGTCATGTTGGAACAGAAAGTTGCCATCTCCAAACTGTTCCCACAAAGTTGGGAGCATGAAGTTGTCCAAAATGTCTGGTATGCTGATGCCTTAAAAGTTCCCTTCACTGGAACTAAGGGGCCAAGCCCAACCTCTAAAAAAACAACCCCACACCATAATCCCCCCCCCCACCACCAAATGATTTGGACCGGCGCACAAAGCAAGGTCCATAAAGACATGGATGAACACGTTTGGGGTGGAGGAACTTGACTGGCCTGCACAGACTCCTGACCTCAACCCGATAGAACACCTTTGAGATGAATTAGAGCGGAGACTGCGAGCCTGGCCTTCTCATCCAACATCAGTGCCTGACCTCACAAATGTGCTTCTGGAAGAATGGTCAAACATTCCCATAGACACATTGAAGCTGTTATATCTGCAAAGGGTGGGCCAACTCAATATTGAACCCTATGGACTAAGACTGGGATGCCATTAAAGTTCATGTGCGTGTAAAGGCAGGCGGCCAAATACTTTTGGTACTATAGTGTATATATGTTGTGACATTATGAAAGGCGAGGTGATTGAGGGGATGCTTTGTATCACCTCACGTGCTTTCATATGTAAGAAAATGAAGGTGGAATCCAGTCCTTGTTTTCCGTCCCACCTTGGCAGTGTGGGTTCTGAACCAAATTTTGCTTCCCACTTGTGACCAGCAGCGTGTGGGATAAATGAGGAAGGGCTGGAGCAAGAGGTGGCTCTGGCCTGGGACTCGAGGAAGCTAAGCCTGAGAGAGCTCCATGTGGCATTTGCTCTGTAAGAGAAAGGAAAATGTTTGCAAAATGCTTGTTTTTCTTGGTTGGTGACTGGGAGAAGCCATTGAGCTGTCAGAGAAGAATCTTTACCATTTAGTTAGTACCTGGATGGCAAGGATTTATTTTCTGTTTGTTTGTATTCTGTGCAACCTTTTAAATTAAAGCTGACAATAAGTCTGAAATTAAAGAAAAGACCTGCCGTTTGACTGCCTTTTTCCCCAGAGAATGTGATTCCCACTATAAATACTAATTGATAGGTTTATCCTGCTTTACCAATTAAGCACAGGAAAAAGCCTGGCAGGATAGGTATTTTGATATATGGAGACATGTCCACAATATGTGAAGTAGAGATCTGACATTGAATTTGGATCTCCAATCATATGTTTAAACGTGGAAGGATTACATTAATTTATTGACATACTTTTTGTAAAAACTTGAGCAGACACCAAATGTGTTTATTAATCTGAATAGCCTCTTCTGTGATCCTACTTGACTTAGTTACACTTTGATCCCTATGCCTGATTTTATCTGACTGGCTAAGCCTTGCCAAGTCCCATACCCTGTCAAATGAGACCATTTTAGTGTCTAGTAGTAGGGGCACTCACATTGGAATGGTGATTGGCAATTGGTGGAACTTGGCCTTGAAGTCAGGCAGATTTGGGCACCAGTAACCATAGTAAAAAGTAAATCACAAAAAAGGCTTTTCTGGCAAATAAAGCCAACAGGCTTATTGTCTTGTTTACTTTAAGCTGGACCTTTACTTATAAAATGGAGAACAAGATCATTGTAAATGCCAGCTCCCTCCCACAACTGATATGATAGTTAGGTGGCGTTGCTGGCAAGTCAGATCAGCAATGGCTTTTTAATATTTTGTCACTCCTGGTTTGGTAGATGGATATCCCTGTTTTTTTTTTTTTTTTTTATTAAACACTCCCAAATACCCTTTTTCGCCCGCTATGGTCCCTCCATATAAGTTACATAGGGGCAGTATCTCAAGAGCGTTTGCAATATGATAATCTCACTAGGAGAAGAAAGGAGGGTTGATTGGTACTACCAACGTAGCCTTCTATTATAGGGTGGTTCTTCTAACTTATCTCTTAATATATTTCATTTAGCCAGTAAACAATGGGTTTGGATCGAATTTGTCACATCCCCAGTTCTTTTTACATCTTTACTGTTAATAAGTCCTTCAGTTCATCCCCCACTAATCTCCCTACAATTTTTACACTTTGTTATTTCCTTGATGAGAGAATCCCATTAAAAAAAAAAATTCCTCTTATAGAGGTCCAATGACGCCAGTTATCGGTATTCCTGACTTCCTGCCTGGAATATTTGTGCTTAGGTCATTTTCTGTGTCCATTTACCCTATTGTTACTGCTTTATCTGCTGGTAGTATACAGCTATTTTCGGCGCATGTAAAAAACTTCAGATCGTTCACGAAGGAATTGGTTGTCTTATTTTTAGCCAAAGCCATCCAGGGGCATTGCTTCACTTATGGTGGTCATGCCCAGGTCTTACATCTTTTTGGTCAGCCATATTTGCTCATATAGTAGATCGTGGGTGCTCAACCTGTGGCCATCCAGCTGTTGCAGAACTACAAGTCCCATAATGCCTCTGCCTTTGGGAGTCATGCTTGTTTAATTGACAGCCTTGCAATGCTTCATGGTACTAGTAGTTCCGCTGGAGGACCACTGATAGCTGCTAGATCACTTATAATTAGACATTGGAAATACCCTTGTCCCCCATCTGTTGCAGAATGGATGTATGGATGAAATACAAAGATTAGGAAGAATTAACTGCCAACCCCGTATGACAGCTACCCTAAATTTATGGAAACATGGTCTCCTTGGATTCAGTTTGAATCCCAACTTTCAGATTTAGAGAACTGCTAATGAATGACGATGCTTGAGCATTTGACTTTTAAGGTCATGGTATGGTATTGTGAGGTGTTTATCCCCCGCTCATTTTTCCTTTTTTTTTGCTTGATCATACAACCACTTTAAAACATACACAAATTTAGTAAATTCATTGTCTGAGAGTAGGTTCCTAATATGAAAATGATACACTGACACGCCCTGATGGGTGAACATGTGTATTTTGAATTTCTTTTTTGCTTTTGCTTTTTTTCATCTGTAAGAAATATGTATATGTTATATACAATACTATATGACTGCTTTCTTCTAAGTGAATTGGGTTTTGAATGCATTATCTACTATTAGTTGACCCTCCTGTAACATAGTTTTCTTACCTGTAGACCCTGGTATTATTTTGCAGTTTCCTTTAACAGACCAAGCTGTGCAGCAAAAGACTGAGGGTTAAGAAAAAACATTTAACACTGCCAGAGGTGCTTACAATGGTTGGCTTTTTTTCATGTAGTTGAATCCTTTATCCCAAAAGGAAAGAAAAACAGTTTCTCTAACTGCTTAAAAAGTGTTTGCTGGACTTTGGTTTTAATTTTTCAGTCTTTTATGTAAAGTCCATCTAACACTAGCCTCTCCAGACAGTGCTGCTGTCCAAGGACGTCTGTTGCTCCTCCACAGATAGAGGAGCCACCCTAAGGACTCATGCACACTGCAGCTCAAAGGAGCGGCTCCTTCAGGCTTTTAACTCTTTCTGCCTGGAAACTCCCCTCCATATTAGCCAATGTGTCCATGCACACTATGGCTTTTTCAGGCATATGCTCCTACAGGCAGAGAAAAACCCCAGCAGACTTGCGTTTTTGAGAGGAGCTAGTGCCCCAAAGAGCTAAAAGAAAAAAAAAAAGCTCAAAAGAGCCCAAAAAACTCAAATGCGCAAAAACGTTTGTTCCAGCTTTTTGTTTTGTTTATACAGTGAAAATACTATCTAGGAGGGTTTGTGAAAAAAAAAAACACTTGTGCTCAAAGAAGCTTGAAGAAGCTCAATAAAAACGCGCACAAGAGCACAAATAAGCACAAGCTTCCTCAAGCTGAAATAAAAGCTCAAATGCCTGTAAAAGCAGCTTTTTTTTTTTTTTTTTTTTTGAGCTGCAGTGTGCATGAGCCCTAAGGCTGGATTCACACCTATGCAGTTTTAGTGCTTTTTGCATTTTGCAGATTTCCACTACAGAACATGTTCCATAGGAAACCATGTTAAATGGACTGTAGTGCAAATCTGCAAAATGCAAAAAGCACTAAAAATGCATAGGTGTGAATCCAGCCTAAGACAGGAAGTGTGTTACTGGGCGGATCACAAGGTGAAAAGTAAGGAGAAGACTAAAAACAAGAAAATGAATGCAGCCACAAATCCATATACATTTTTTTTTTTTTTTTAGTTTAATACCACTTTAAATTACCAGTGACGTTCAACCACATTGGTTATTACTAAATTACAACTTGATTAAATGGACAGCTGAACAGTTTAGCTACAGAAGAGTATCTTCATCATAACCTTGATGTGTGGGGGGAGCACAGACTTCAGCGTGGGAATCTCATCATTGAATTCTCCAGGGGATAGAAGACGCCAGCCAAGGTGTCAGTCCACCCATGCCCATAAAAAAAAAAAAAAATGCTACATTTTAATAACCAGCTTTATTATTGCCCCCCTCTAGGTGACTGAATGCTTATTTCTTATGGGTTGCTAAGGGTTTTTTTGTATTGTAATGTTTGCTTGAACATTTACATTATGAGACCAGCTCATTTGTATAACTCATACTCTGAGCTGCTACTTATATTTCATGTCAGTCGTTGTTGTTAACATGGCACAGATTACCATTTTGTTGCAGTGGTAGAATACTGTGAATGAAAGGATGTAATGAATTAGAATTAATTGTGATTTCACAGCAGTCTTGTACAATATTTTCCTGGGCACTTAAGCAGTGCCTGATTTATGTCACAATAATCGGGTAAACACACACACCACGTACCTATCAGTAATTTTCTTGTGGAATTCACTCCAGTGAGCAAAATATAAGCTTGCTGCATAGATCTTTCATGCTCTGCCACTGTTAAATAGTATAATTGTCTTCTTTATTTTCAAGGCGCTTCATTTTAGATGTTAATTGCATTCAATTTATTACTGGCGAGCCTTCCTGCACAATGCCAGGTATTCTGGGCTCATGATGGATTGCATTGTAAAAACTGAATAGATGAGCGTGTTGTGCAGGGTCACGCTAAACAAATGAATAATAAAGCCAGTTTCTTCCTCCTTCATTTGCAGGTGCAGAGTTGTTTTCTATTATGATTGTGTCGAGCCTCCATGCTTGCTGAACAGTAATTAAAAAATAGGAGGATACATAAATTATAATGGTAAAAATTTGAGATCAAAAGGCAATGTGCTAAAAATGCACTCACTTGATATGTGGTGAAAGTCTGCTGAATAATGTAAATGTATGCTTGTGCATGAGAGAAATTTTAAGTGCCTATTGCCCACATACTGCAGGTGTTTTGTGGGTTTAGAAAGCATTTCGCTGTACTCCAGTGACATCACTGCAGCCATTTTGCCGGTAGGACCCAAATTAACGAGACGCAAGTGACATTCCTACCGCTCATAAGAGAATAGACATTTTTTGGTGTTAACTTGCAGCCAGACACATTGCTAGAATATATTCAAAATTAAGTATGTCGTTTTGGGGATTGATCCATCATTCCCAAGATGCAGCCTGTCAATTAGTTTGAAAACAGTAGTAAAAATGATGCTTACAGCTTAGGCAACATATTTCTTTGCTCTTCAAAATATTTATGGGAAAACACCTAATAAAAAATGCTAAAACATTTTTCGTGGCAGCATTACAGTATAACTAAAGGCAAAACTTTTTTGTTTCGTTTTGGATAGGTGGAAAAGGATTAGAGCACCTTTCAGGTATTTTTATAGCTGTCTGTAACCCCATTGGGGAGATTCACCCTATTTGTCATTTTTCCGTTATCAGTGGAAGTGAAAGAAAATCCCAATTTATTTTTGTTTACAAATGTTTTTTATTAAGGCAAAGGAAAATATACAGTCACATGACAGTACATAACATAAATGAATGCCTATGGAAATCAAAATAAATAACTAAAACTTTCGAAGCATACAAGAAAGTCATCAAAAAAATACTGATCATTAATATCTGACATAACATATACTTGCAAAAGTAGGGGGAAGCTATACCTGAGAGTATTACTTATGCAAGGTCTGGTAACCTAGATTGGCATTTAGTCAAGTGATAGTAAAACCTGCCTGTGGGTTTTCCAAGCATCCCAACTACGATCGAACAGGTGCATTCTATCAAGTTATGTATACATTATCCTCTCCATTAGCATAATCGTATCCATTCTGTTCCAGTGCAAAGCAATAGCCCATAGGGTAGATATGCAAATAGTATGTATTAGATATTCTTCCTTGCGGAAGATACCTGGGATTGATGCTCCAAGAAGGCACATTGAGATTGTGAGCTGTAGAGGAGTGCCCGATATTGCAGAAGCAATGGCAGTCACTTTCTTCCAAACTGGAGAAAGTAGTACACAATCCCAAAATATGTGCTTAAAAGTACCTGGGAGCTTGCAGCCCCTGGAGCATAGTCCGGATTTCCCTGGAAACATGGCCTGAAGTCTGGATGGGGTATAATATCATCTAGTCAATACCTTGTAGGCCGTTTCTCTAACTGCCAAGGATTTTGAGGCTTTGCGCAAGTTATCCAACATTGTGTCCCAATCTTCTGGGGCGAACTGTTCACCACAGTCCGATTCCCATTAACTTTTATATGGAAAATGTGAGGACCTCTGCGCTACAAAAAAATAGAGAAAACTAGATGTAGTGCTGCAAAATCTGATGGTGTACACAAGTTAACCAATGAAAAAAAGGGGGGCAAAGTGATTTTGCGCACAACAATGATAACGTGATATCACCTTATCATTGTTGTGCGCGAAATCACTTTGCCCTACTTTTATATGGAGGTTCCCCAGGGAAACCCGAGGACAGGGCTGTTTTATAAAGGACGGAAATAAGGCCCTTGTCTCTGGGGGAGTCACGGCAGATCTGGTCAAATGGTGTAGGAGGGGAGGATGGGGAAAGAGCAAAGTGGGAGGTATAAAAATGCCTTATTTGTATAAAGGGGTAGTATTTTCTAAGTGGGATCTGTTTTTGTGTGCGGAGGAGGTCAAACGTGGTGAATGTATCAGCTAGTTGGAGATCAGCTAATGTGACGAAAGAGTTCGAAATCCACCATGAGAAACCATCTGGGTGTTTAAATGCTGTGGTAAATAAGGGCTCACCTAGGAAAGACGAGCCTTGGGGTGCAGGCGATATTAGGCCAAGTTTACCTAGCGGTTCCAAAGGGTGAGGGAATGAGCCACTAAGGAATAAAGGGAGGTAAGTTTATGTGTGGAGTTGGTGGGAGACCATAGAATATATGGGAGACAATAAGGTCTGATAGATATGGATTCAAACCTGACCCAGGGTACCTTGGAATCCGGAATATTCCATTGAGCTATCTGGGAAAAACGAGTGGCTAAGAAATAAAGTCAAAGATTCGGTAGACCCAGACCACCAGTGGTTTGAGAGTTAAATAAAACGTGTTTGGAAAACCTGGGACTTTTATTTTGCCAGATAAATCTGTTAACCTCCTGTTGCAGTTTATCAATAAAGGATTTAGGGATAATGATAGGCAGGGCTCTAAATAAATACAAAAGTTTCGGTAGAAGGGTCATTTTGACTGCCGTGACTCTCCCAAGAAACTTTAAGCAGATTCTGAAGTTGGGACACACATGCCGGATAGTTTGCAGCGATGATGGAGGACCATTGTGGTGTAATATAGATGCCCAAATTGGGTATTTTGTCAGTTGACCATTGAAATGGGAAGGATTCTCGGAGAGATTCACACTGAGCAGAGAGTAGGTTGATGGGGAGTGCAGTCGACTTTGTTACATTCACTGTAAGTCCTGAAATGGAGGCAAATTTAGATAGTAAGGTGAATAAGTTGGGTAGGGAGATTTGGGGTTGGGTCAGAAAGAGCATGACATCATCTGCATACATGCAGAGTTTAGGAAGGGTGGTTGTCAACGGGTATCCAGATATGTCTGGATGATGTATAACAGCGGTTGCTAGGGGTACTAATCTAGGGCAAACAATAAGGGTGACAGAGGAAAACCCTGACGGGTGCCTCTACCCAGTATGAAAAACCCAGAGTTGCAACCCGGCAGTTTAATTCCTGTTTTCGGATGGTGGTACAAAGCCTGCACAAATCCCAAATTTTGAGTGTCACCAAAATGGGAATAGAAGTCTTTCAATGAGTTTTGGTGACTACCAGGGATTTATTTCACTTTCTATTGCTGCTATGGGATAGGAAGTGAATGTTTACTTCCTCAGTGGAACACAGATGGCAGAGAACCTGACGGGTAAATATACCCCTTCCCTACTCTACCCAAAATGTAAAAAAGTCTTGCCTTCAGTTCTGCTTTAGAGACACAGTCATCCCAAAATTCATGTATGTTATAGGTGGATAGTAGTGGACTGAGTCAGCCCCTGGCTTTTTATATGTTTTGCATAATTCCGCAGCATGTTTGTTGCATGTTTAGGTGTCCCTGTTAATTTTTGCACACAAACTCCTTTTGTCGCATTCTTCATAATGCAGAAAATGAGCGGTTTCTCTTGCCAGAGATCCAGTGTACTTGTAACTCTATCTGTATTGGAGAGGAGGTTCCAAATCCAGGATAGCAATCCAGAGTGACAACCATAGCTTCCTCCATAGCTACAGTGGTGTGAGTAAGCATAGCCAGCCAGGAAGCAAGAAAGTGTGTTACTAGCAGCATCACTGGCTCAAAAAAAAGGAACAAAGCCTGAAAAAGGAAATAATGCAATCACCATATCGAAGGACTGATAAGCTCTTTAAATCTCCAGCAACTACTAAAAATGAGAACGTCAGTTTTAGTTGGACTGGCCCTTTAAAGACTCTAGGATGTGGGAGCTTGGGGTACATCGGTTTAGTTTATTCCCAATTCAAATTACAGCACAGAACTAGGGTTACGCTAGCAGTGTTGACAAAGCCATATGGGTAGCATAGCTTTGAATTTATGCAGGGAATTAAATTTAATTCCTTTTCATCCCATTAGGGTTAACTAAATTTAATTTACTGTAGTCCAGTTCTCCTGAACTCCTGTGTCTTGTGTGACCAAGTTTTAACTTTGTTTGCTTTTTAATATCATTTATATCTAATGGATAGGAGCATAAATTAAATCCTTTGTAGTCTTCAAATGTGCTTATTTGCATATATCTCATTAGGTGTTTTGCATTTTACCAGATGGAATTTTCCATTTTGTTTTAAATCAAACTTGGTTTGTAACAGATGCAAATCTCATTCATCCATAGAAAACTTCTATATAAAAGCATTACTTTTTTTTCTTAGAATCCCTCAAAACGACCCAATGAAATACAGCTGACAATTTCTAGATTATTTTATTTACAGCTTGTATTCAAGTAAAGATCTGATGCTTGAATACATAAAAATGACTACTTGACTGCTAAGGGCTTGGAGGAAATGCCACTTAGTATAAGTTGTGTTTTGAAAATTGTGTTAATGACATCTATAGGTTGTAAGGGTAATACACTTGGAAAAATAAAAGCATTTTTATTGGTTTATATATTGCATGCTGCTAGTACAATGCTATTTGTGTGTTTGTAGTACAAGGATCGTATGATTTTTGTTATTTGAGCTGCGTATTTTTTTTGTCTTAGGTTTAGTAAATACATTTTGGGTTGTTCATGGGGTGTTTTGTTTTTTAAAAAACATTTTAAATCCTTTTCATTATTTACATGTATATATTTCCAATCCTCTTTTGATTGGTAAAGGTTACAGTGAGCAGCTGCTGTAGGTAGGTTTCTATGGCTGTCAATCGCATTAAGATCTTATTTACATAGGCTCCACCTTGTATGCAAGAGCAGTGGGTCACTTTTACAAAAACGTTGGGAAGCTTAGTTGAACCCTTCAGCTCCAGTTTTAAGATGTTAAATACAGACATAAATGGGAGTGCTGGCTGTCATTTTAAAGAGCAACTTCATTCCCTCCATGGTAATTTTTGATTATAACCCCCTTTTTCTGCAGGGCTGAGCTAAAATAGCATACTAACCCACCAAGTAAATTCCAGCATAGTCCTCCTGTTATCTGCCAAAAGCCATGGTCCCACCGCCATCTTTTTTTCCTGATGTCATCAGGGGACTGGCTTTCTGTTTCTAGCTGCCAGCCCCCCCCCAGTGACACTACTGCAAATGCACAGTGTGATCTACATAGCACCAAAAGCTATGATGTGAATATCAAAGATGCTTTGCGTGGAGGGGGGCATTCTTGCCTAGGCAAGAAAGGCGGAAAACAGTCACTTCCAGTGCTAATAGGTCTTCCAAGGTGTGGAGTAACAGATATCAGATAAAATGGTGGTGTGAAAGGTATATATGGAATCCAAAACTGGGTGGATGCTGCCTTCCTCAGATGGGGTAATCTGAAAGGAACTACAAGAAAAACAGAGATGGAAGGCGTGCACACCTAGTGCATTACCAAAGATAATTTAATAATAGGAAATTTTTATATAAAAGTGGGTAATCACAAAATGCAATTGACAAAAGGCCATAAACACAGTGCATGGACATGCACAGAACACGGGGTATAGCTAACGCGTTTCGGGGGCGCACCCCCTTCCTCAGAGCTAGGCCTACATAGCACCAAAAGCTATGATGTGAGTATAAGAGATGCTTTGGGTGGAGGGGGTGGCATTCTTGCCTAGGCAAGAAAGGCGAAAACGTGGACTGTGCTCCCCTAAAAAAAAAAAAAGTTTTTTTTTCCACCCCAAATTAAAAAAAATGTTGCAGTTTGCTGAAGTGGGGGATCTGCCCAACTACTATGCGTTGATTGATGGACAGGGCTTGAATCTCCTGGTCTGTTATGCCCACCCATGCCTGCATGTCAACTGTGTACAGAGAGGTGGGCATATACAAAAGTTATTGACTGGAAATGTTTACGTCGGTCTTATTACTGCCCACACAACGCCTATCCACAACACAAAATTTCCATTACATGATGTGAATTGTACTTTTTGCAAGCTGTTCAACACAGTGGAACATATCCTCTGAGTGGAAAATTCCTTTGTGTGCCAGACCATAATGGCTGTTTCTCAGTGGGAGCTTTGACATCACAGAGTTTTAAGAGGTATTATGCTCCAGCGTTGGAGAGTATGCTGGCTCTTTCTCTATACATAACTTCAAGAAAATACCATCACTACTCTTGTGAATTGGTTTATCTATATGTCATCTGAATAACAATATAAGGGGAAATAAATATCATTCTGGAGTTAAGCTTTAAGCTTCCTGAAGCCTGCTAGTAGCTTGTTAAATGTAGGAGCCAGCATTTTAATATAGATCCCTGTTTGGCATCCTCAAAATGTAGGTGAAAGGCACTTCCAAAAAAGATGCCCAAAGCTTGCTGGAAGCTTTTCAAATGCTTTGTAAAAGCCTGTGTATACAAGGCCTAAATGTACAGTCACATGTATTTTCATGCAGGCCTTCATTTTTTTTATATGTTTACGCATATACTATTTTAATTCACACATATTGCTTCACTTAAGAGTTTTTTGAAACAATGTAAATTAGTCAGGTCTGGCGAGAGAGGTGCAAAGATCTGTAGTTATCAGAACAAGGACTCCTGAATGAAAATGATTTAACAGCGGGATTAGCTCTTAATGTAACACTTCACAAGGAATTTTGTACATTGCCATTAAAATCCTTCCTTCTTCCCTGAACACTAGGAGATGTATGCTCTCATAAAATAAACACCTGGGGCTGATACACCTTTATATCATTTGATTTAATTAACTTTTAAGTGAACTGATCTGAAAATCCCTTTAACTCAAATGACTGAGCCATAATAGGATGAATTTGTTTAGTTATTCTCCAGCACGAGCCTCTATGCTCTGTCCATTATTTTTTTTTTTAAAGAACTCTTTAGTATGTTGTTCTTTCAAGAGTGATCTTCTTCTCGACTTTGTCATTCGCTCGGCTATGTTAATGGCTATAAAGTCTCTCAACACTAATAACAATGACAATAATGTAGGAATTTTCTGAATGGACTGTCAAAAATAGCAGAGCAGGCTAGTAATTATCGTATTTGCTGTGTGGTTATTTTTATTCACAAAAAATGCACTTTCCAGAAGCTTGGCAGTTATTAGTGATAGGGGATGTGTATGTGGCATGTCATGGTTTTTGAATAGTAATTGTGAGGGCGCTTAAAGAGGAACTGACTGTAAATTACCCCAAAATGAACACAACGCCCATCATAGACAGTTCCATTGCCCATTAGGATATTTTCCCTTAATTACTGTTTTATAGCTGGAAAATTTTGTAGTTTCCGCTACTGTCACACGTGTCTTCCAGGAAAAAAAGTAAAATTTTCCAGATCGAGGCACAGACCATATTTAAAACCTGGCAAAAGTTGTAGCCCCTAACCACTCTATTCAAAACCTAAATGTTTTGTCTATAAATACACTTAAACCACTTATGGACCGCTCGCCCGCAATATACTGCTGACCGGTGGCCCGCACAGGCCAAGCAACGTACCCATACAACATTGCCTGCTTCCGGGTGTGTGTCCCTCCCCCCCCCCCCCCGCTGGGACCAGCTGTGATTGTACACATCAGGCGCCTATCAGTCAATGATTCACTACTGAGACCTGCTGATTTGTTGTTGACAATCAACACAGAGCTATGTACAGAGGGAACAATCTCCTTTGTTTCTCATCCCTGCAAAGCATGAGAAAGGGATGAGAAACTGAGAGATCTCTTAGTAAAAGCAGCATACATTACCCAGTTAGGCACAGTGTGTCCTGCCCAAGCAAAACAGCGAAACGCATTGACGCACAGGGGCTCATTGTCGTTTATTTGGTGTCAACCCTCTTGTTTACACTAGATACTCATTACTATCATATGCCTATCGTATGTTTTTAATTATTTTTTACATGACTTTTTTGATATGACTTATTGTTAATAAAATATATTTTTGTACTATATCATTGTCCATCTTGCCTGTAGTCCGAATTAGGGCCCTGTGGCCCTTTACCCCTTCACTCTTCCAACCAAGTTTATACGGATGTGGCTTTAGGAGTGTTATTTAAATTTTTGACAGTTAGGCACACATTTAACCCCTTGATTGCCCTAGATGTTAACCCTTTTCAAGCCAGTGTCATTAGTACAGTCACAGTGTATAGTATTATCACTGACCACTGTATTGATGTCAGTGGTAGTCAGTTCCCCCCAGTGACAATTAGTGTCAGAATGCCCACTGCACTATCACAGTCGCTGATCACCACCATTAGTAGTATAAAAAAAAATACAAATTCCAGTATATATACCATAGTTTGTAGGCGCTATAATTTTCTTGCAAACCAATCAAGTAAAACATTTTTTGTTTTTTGATAAAATTTTTGGTCTTTTTTGTTTATATAGCAACTATAAAAAAAAAACAGCAGTGGTGATCAAATACCACCAATGGAAAGCTCTATTTGTGTGAAAAAAATATGTAAACTTTGGGTACAATGTTGCATGACTGCACAATTACCTTTTAACCACTTCAGTCCTGCAAGGTTTTACCCATTTCTTGACCCTTTATATGCTATCTGGTATTGCGTTGCTTTAACTGACAATTGCACGGTCATGCGACGATGTACCGAAACAAAATTGGTGTCCCTTTTTCCCACAAATAAAGCTTTTTTTTGGTGGTATTTGATCACCTCTGTTTTTTTGGCGCTATAAACAAAAAAAGAGTGATTTTTTTTTTTTAAATCAAAGAAATAGTTTATTGTGCCACCAGAAACAAAAAAAAAAACATAGTATAAATCAAATCACGAAAAATTACATAGTATAAATCATATCACCAAAAGTGACATAGATTACCTTGGCAGAACATGCATTGTGCAAAAAAAGATCACTACAACAGTGGCACAAGAAGAAATTGTTTTGACATTTAGAAGGAGAGCTGTGTCGGGTGGGCAAGCCTGGACTCTCCGACCCAAAATGAGTGAATTTTATTTTTATATTATTTGTTTTTACTGGTAATGGCGGCGATCTGCGCTTTTTATCGGGACTACGACATTGTGGTGGACAAATCTGACCCCAAATGACACTTTTTGGGGACCAATGACATTATTACATTGATCAGTGCTATAAAAATGCACTGATCAATGTATAAATGACACTGGCAGGGAAGGGGTTAACACTAGGGGCGATCAAGGGATTAAATGTGTCTTAGGGAAGTGTTTCTGATCACTGGAAACAGAAGATCTCTGACTTGTCATCTGGCAGAGCGGGCATCCGCCTTGTTTACACTGGTAGATCCCCGTTCTGCCCCTGTACACCATTATTGCGGGTCACTGGCGGACATAGAGTCTGCCAAACCCGCGGGCATGCTCGCTATCTCTAATGCACAGACCGACGTACATCTACAGCAATTCGCACAGGAGAGCCGACCTGCTGCCGCTGTATAACGTCGGCGGCTGGTCGGCAAGCGGTTAAAGTAATGCAGCACTAAATAGCAAAAAAATGGCCTAGTCATGAAGGGCGTAAAATCTTCTGAAGCTCAAGTGGTTAAAAGAGATCTGAAGACCAAAAATGTATTTAATCTAAGGAGCATTGGGGACCAAAATAACCCTGTCTATAGTTGGTCCACTCCAGAGCGTTCATCATGGTGATCCTCCCTCTTCAGTACTTTAAAAAAAAATCCACTTTCCTGATCTACTTACATGTTCTGGTTAAGTGGCTCAAAGCATTAAAGCTACAGGATAACAATGGCAACCAGAATTTGCATTTTCAGTAGATAATCAGCAATGGTATCCCTATATTTGTGTCAGCATACAGAGTTCTGAATATATAATGATTATCTACTGTGTTTGTAGAACTTCTATGGACTCATTGGAAAAAAATGACATTAAACGTTCAACACTTTTAGAGATGCCAACATAAACTTGTCTACAGAATGCTTGCAAGATGTCTGGGGAAATGTGATGGCTTATGCATCAGTACTTAAAATGTATGTTCTTTACATTAGGGGCAGTAGATTACCTCGAAGAATCTTCTTGCAAAATAATTTATCCTAAGAGAGCATTGAGAAGATATGAGTTATCATGCGCCATTATCTGTAAAATTAGCCTGCATTTTGTAGAGGAACGGCTTATCTCCGTGTTTTTTTTTTTTTTTTTCCTTTCGCAATTCCATCGCTCTTCATAAAAGCAGAAATTGCTTGTCACCCTCTTTGTTTATCCTTTCCTGGCTCAGGTCTTCAATGAATACTATACTTTTGAAGAACAATCTGGCAGACGGTTATATTTTGAATCCTACACATGTTTAGCTGTACCCAATATTCCCCAGGATGTCACTCTTGGTAGAACAGCCGCCTAGTGCTTTTAATAATGTGCCAATGCATTTTCACATGTTCTGTTTTCTACAAAACCAAAAAAATTCAAGCGAGCCAGGTCTGTACAGTGACCGGCGGGGTCTGTGTTCAAGAGATTCAACAATCTGTTTTCTGCTCTTGATTAGTGACTTACATCTGTCCATAGAGCGTTCAAAGAGACAGCATTAAAGGTAGCATTATGCTTGGTTGGCTGGAATTGAATTATCATGAAAAGTTAAAGGGATTCTCCAGGTTAAATAAAAAACATCTCTTGATTCAAAGCTCTGCAGTAACTTGGCGATAATTTTTTCCCCCAGATCCCTCTTGTGAATTCTCCTCTCTATCTGTATCGCTATTAAAATATCCTAAATAGGAAATGTACCATGCCCTTAGTGCCTTGCAGCATTGAGGTCTCTGATTCGAATCTCAGTCAGGACAATATCTGCATGGAGTTTTCCTGCTCCCCCTGTGCTTGTGTGGGTTTCCTCTAGGTACTCTGCTTTCCTCCCACACTCTAAAGATGAAATTAGGTTCATTGGCTCCTGTCCCAATAGGCCCCAGTGTAGGTATATATGCATGTGGGATAGGACTATAGATTGTAAGATCTTTGACAGTAGGGACTGATGTAAATGGAAAACACTGTCTATATTTTTGGCACTAAATAAGTACCTGTAATAAATACTTTATTTTATAACAAATCTTTGATGTAATGACACAACATGAAAACAATTCCTTGTATTTTTTCAACATAAAAATCATCTCCTTATGTTTCACCAACAATCACAGCATCGTACCCCTTAAGGCTGAACTCAAGACATATATACGCATACACCATTTCATGAAGTTTTGTACTTTGTAATTAAATTAAACTATTCTAACGGTTACGTTTTTAAAATTAAAATAATAAACATGTTATAATTACGTGCTGTGTGGTATTGCACAGAGCAGCTCTAAATCTCTTTTTCTGGGGTCCCTGCCTGTGCTGTCTGCGCCTCCTCTTCTGTGTCTGCCCCCATAGCAAACTGCTTATTATGGGGGCAGACATATGGGCTCGCCCCCAGCTCAGGCTGCGTGCATCCATGGACACACACAGAGTCGCTCTGTCCCACTACCTCTACTCACAGGATTTAATTGAGAGCAGCTGGAGCCAATCACTCCCACAGCTGCTTCTGTGTCCTGTGACCAGAGGAACTCAGATCAGCACCACTGCTGATGGTCACAGTGCTGGATTGAGAGATGACATGGGTAAGTATGTAGGGAGGTGAGGGGGTGATACAATGCAGGGAATGCATTATGGTAAACCATGTCCTGGCTTTTTAACCGCTTTACGTTTAACATACAATAGGCATACAGCATAAGTACCATAAATTTGTCTAGCTATCATCCTCTGACATTAACTGTACAGCAGCACTCAAACCAGGAGAGGTAGGAGCAGTACTAGAATCCAGCCAGACTCTGCTGTATGCACATGTGCAGTTAAAAACCTATTAGCGTTGTTACTTCTTCATTATGCAATTGGCAGATGGAGAGGTGGCACCACTGTATTCCTCAACTAGAACTGTGTCATACCATACGGAGCAAGAGCCATAGTGTACAGCTTCAGTTGCTGATGAACTCTTAACTGCTTTGTGTATTCACACATTTATTTTTTTATTTTTCTGGGGACACGTTGGTTTTTCCATTGATGGCATATTTTATTTCATGTTTATTCATAGAAAATTACCTACATCCAGTATTTCATGACAGGTTTTCTTTAAATAAGCCTGCAAGAAGCTCTGCTACTGATTAGATCAGCAAACAAAATGTTATCTCTAAAAATATATTTTATCATTCAAATCAACATGAATAGGAATTACAATATTTCTCCGTTTGATACTCTTCTGTTGCCAAACAAATGTAATTGTGTTCTGTACCTGTCGGTGAATAAAAAAAAATGGCTCTCATCCCTGGTAAATGTGATTAAAACTCCCTTTGCTTCTTAGTTTTATAATGGTGCTTGACTGAAATATTGCTTTTGAAACAATAAACTGATAATTTACTATGTCATAAATGCAAAAGACTGTACAATATATATAGTATTTATTTGCGCTATTTTAAAACGGCAGAAATGTGTCTGTTCTATTAATGATGAAAATGTGTCAGTGTGGTGTCATTCATGCTTGGATAAGTGCTGGGAAATGCTAGAATTTAGGTGTATATAAATAAGTCTATTTAGCAGCCTAATAAAAAAATATATTTAAATAAAAAATACATTTATGCATGGACATACCTGCATTGATTCCAGTCTGTCCAGAGAGTATGATAACATGCTGATTCAGCATCCTCCACAAAATGCTGAACCCTCCAATAAAACACAAGTTGAGTCCAACACAATTTTACTTTCAAGTACAGTACAGAGGGTGTTTTTTTCCAGTCTTCTGAAGTGCAAAAAGACAATTACTTTCCCAACCTAGTGTCTGCTATGAAAGTTAACAACTATACTGAGGGAACATGAAGAAGAAAGGAAGGTCTAGCTAAAGACTATACTACCCAGCACTAAACAGGAGAAGGGAACAGAGGGACATACTAAGTACATACAATAACACGTTGCTATGAAGCTGAACTATGACTGTATGTCAGCAGATATACAATTCTAATAAAACAGTGCAATCTAATGCAACATCAACAAAATACACAATATGACAACACCACAGTTGTATATTGAAGATTGTATCATGCATCGAAGTCCTGATGAAGCGGCTTCTGCGAAATACGTTGACATTACACAGTTGTGTTACGATGCAAACTTTTTACCTTTGTTCTATATGACTGCTTGATTTTAACTAGTTGTTGTGATCTGGTTTGATCCAGTACTTTGTAATATTGAAAAATAAAAAGATCAGGCTTTATGGATGTATATGTTTTGCTTTTGTTTTTGTTTTTTTTATTATGGGAACATGTTTAAAAGCCTCTTTAGTTCACTGTCAATATCAAATCTTACATTGTTTGGGATGATGCTCCCAGGACATTAGAGTATAAATATTTTGTAATTCCACCATTTTCTAAGTGTATGTAGAACACCACAATGTGTATTGTAGCAATAGAGTAGTCAGTTTGCACTTGTCCAGAGAGGGGGTCTTAGAAAGTGCGTTAAGGTTTGATATTGGACACATTATATCATGGAGGTATGGGTGATACATACACACTTTTTTGACAGATTTGAATTGGCCCAAGGGGAGGAAGGATGTGGCTTACTTTAGTCTAGGTGTGTGGAGGTGATACATATGAGTGACTCTAGTGAAAATGAGGTGTGTGCAAAGAGCTTCAATGTGGAGGTACAGAAGTTTCTTAGAGGGGACTGTAAGCACAACTGGTGCTGTTGGCAATATACTAATTGGAGTTGGAGAAGAAAGCGGGAGTACTGGTAGATTTGGTCGAGTGCGGTTAACCTAGGCAAAGGATTGTTTGGATGCTATAAGTTTAAGAGTTAATTTCTGGAGTAACCCTTGTGCCATAATCTTTTCACAGGATGGATTCTGTTGGGTTAGGTAAATTGCCCTCTGTAATGTTTAAAGCTATAGAATTAAATTGCCCTTCAAAAACCCATGGTTTGCATGGCTTTTCTGGATGGCATTATCATGTAGGGAGTTGAATATGTTAAAATCTGTTCTAAGGTCAGGTGCAGGTACCATCATAAATTAGGAGGTTGTGCTGAGGGCCTAAAGTAGTCTTACTGATAAGCTGCCAGCCTCCTAACATTTTGCAAAGCATAGACAGAATACGGTAAGTTCTGGCTATTGTGTACCATGAAAGCTTCCTTCAATCTGCCAGCAGTTGAACCACGTGCCCTTGACTGTATTTTAACTGAGCTTTGATAATTGAAATTTAAGTTGCTGGATTTATCTCTTTATAAATGCTAACACTGCAGATTAAATATTTTTAGTTTGAATAAATTATTAAGAATTGACATTCACTTTCTTCTCTTAGTGGAGTACAGTCACAGATGGTTTATATATTTAGTGGCATTTGTGTGTCAGAGTTAGTAAAGGTTGAGAAAAAAGCCAGCAAGTTGAGTATTTCTATTTGCTGCGTCTCAGAAACTGATAGAAAAACAGGATACGTACATAATTTACACATTGAGAAAATTTAGAGGCACACCCAGAAACACTGGTAGAATACTCAAACTAAATACTGATTTAAGGTCCAGTACAGGACTCAGTAACTTGTAAAGTGGAGGCACACAGACCATAAAAAAAAAAGTACAGAAAAAATACACATAGAAACAGAGCATTACACATACTGATGATTTATTAAAGTGGTAGTAGACCACACTTTTTTTTTTTTTTTAATCCCCAGCAAGGTAAAGGCACAATGTGCTAGTATGCAGCGCATACTAGCACATTATAAAATACTTAACTTAGAACAAAGCCCACCAGCAGTGCACTGTTACCGCTGGGAAGGCCCCCATTTTCACCTGGTCTTCCTTCCGGGCCGCCTGATTTGCAGAGCCGTGATGACGACACTCCTGCGCGAGAGTCGTGAACCACGGCACGGAGGGACGGCACACAGCGCATGTGCCAGTAACATCACGGGCTGCATGCAGTGTGTGTATCTTCTAAACGGTGCAAGTTTAGGAGATATTCACTGTACCTACCTGTGGGTAGAAGTCAAAATAAGAGTTGAATCCACTTTAAAACTGGAGCTTTTAGTCCATAGCTATGAAACTTTTTTATTTTTACATTTTCTGTGGGATTCTCTCATGAGCGTCCCCAGGCTTTGGTCACATAGAAGTCTATAGGAAGCATCTTCATAGGCGCTGCCAACAATCTGAAGACTTTCATTACATGATGTTAATAAACAGGAAACCATAATGACTAGATAGTGTTGAGTATAAATCTAGGGAGGGGGTGAATGGGCTCATTTAAAAACTTAGTCTAAATTTTTAGGACTGTGTGCATGCAGGCACTTTATTGCAGAAGAGACATGCAATGTCTCTTCTGAAATAAGATAAACTTACCGGTCTGTTCAGTCCTCATTAGAATTTACACTGAGCTGCACAAGCACAGTTCAGTTTACGTTTTGGAACAGATCATGTGATGGCTGCAGTTGGGACATGGAAAAAGCCGGGCAGAAGATGCTGGTGAAGGATGTCAGACTTTTGACAGACTGTCTTTTGATTCCCCCATGCATGCTAAACATTGTGGTTTGCATACTATACACTTACTGTATGATTGTGATTTTCGGTTTATCTCTGGCTGATACCTGGAATCCCTGTAATAGTCGCTGGTGCCGTGGCTTTGTTTTGTTTTATTCTCTTTTTGTCTCTTCTTGTCTCTTTTTGTCTTTTTTTTTCTTGTTTTGTTTAGTTTGTTGTCTGGTATTATTTGTATTGTTTTTTGTATGACCAAAAAAAAACAAAAAAACATTGTGTTTGGAGTAATCTCCCCAAACCAGCTACCGTATTCTGACAGCCACCACCTATGGCTGTCATAATACCCTTAAAGTGCCTTCATCCGACAATTTTCTACCCGACTCCTTTTATTTTTAGGTCAAAGTATGTTGGGCAGGAGGGTGACAACAGGGCCACCCATGGCTTGAATTTTGGTAGAATCAACCCACCGATATTTGCTCTCTTTATGGCCAGCTTTACTTTAACCAGTGATTCAGCTTAGTTTTCATGGTGCTGGTATTCGCACCATACATAATTTTTTACGCAAGCTGTCCCATATTTCTTCATGTGATGCATAATTGCCTTTTTTTTTTTTGGCAGTCTCCTTTACACATTCCAGTCATTTTATGTGTAACTAAGCAGTTTTAATTTGAATAACAAAGCTGAGTCTTGGCGGCCAAGTAGTCTGAAATATGTATTGATTTTCCAAATAAAAATAATCTTTCCACTTTAACATGTTTTGCAATTCTTTAACATTACCTTGAAAACTCTAGTCATTGTTTCTGGGAGAAGTTGAGAGATGTGTGCTTAGTAACGGTTACTTAATGAAATCACTGCGTGCTTCCTCGCTGCCTTTTCTGCTCCTCCACAATGTCAGAGAAGTGACGATTTATTATGATGAATCTGATTTACTCTGGACCCACTGACGTCCTTTAAATAAATGTTGAACATCTGTCTGTTTTCACTGATCTCCGGTTCAACGCATAATTTGCAAGGAGCTAAATCCTCTTTCCAAGTGACTTACCGCAGATAAATTGACACTGATGTGCCCTTGCTGTGAATCTCTGTTGCTGTCTGTCATGAAACTTTCAGCTTCAACTTTCTGCAGGTCTACAAAGCGAATCAATAGGTGGAGAATGAGCTGTGACTGACCCCGGGAACAATTATTCTGAATTTGTTGCCCCTTCCTTGCTGTCTTTGGTGAACAAAGGTGATGGCACTGTGTTTAATTGACTGGAATTAGATCATGGTTCTGTAATTGTTACATTAAATTCCTTACTCTATTCTTTTTTAACCTTGAAACACACGTCATTCATGACAGCAGTTTGTATGTTTTTACATTAAGTGTTCTGACTTTTATAAGTGAAAAACCTAAGTCTTATATTCACTAAAAGTACATTTTAATGCTACTTCATATTTTGACTTGCTTTCTGTTTTAATCGTTTTTTTGAAATTTTTTTCCTCTAAACATCTCAAAATAGAGTGGCAAACAATCCTTGCCATGCTTTAATCGCTCAACAATATAAGTACATAAGGAACAAAATGGTGGGGGGAGGAGAGGGAAGCGTAATCAGGGCATCGCTAATAAGGCAGGTCAACCTTGGTGACCGATATATCCACAAGAACAAATATGAGGACCAAACATTAAATAGTTGGTTGCACAGAAGAAACCCACAAGGCCCCCGTAGGTGGAAAAAAGGGTCCTCCTCGGGATAGCCCTACAGGTCTGCCAATGATACACCCATAAACTTTAAAGCTTTGAACAACAATAAATCTTTATGAAATATTCTTCAAACTTTGGGACATTTATCTTATGTTGTAAGCTTCAGTTATTCTCTCCATTATCAAAACACAATGTAGTCATTTATCAGAAATGTAACTCCCTCTACTGATCGTTTGTGGAACATAGGTAGGGAAAGGGGTAAAAGGGAAAAGAATGGAAAAAAGAGTAAGAAAGATAGAGAGGAAAAGAAGATGAGTTTGTCTGGGGAGGATCTACTACCAGCTGTACTACCTGGAGTTAGCACCTTGTGTCTGGGACCTGCAAGTAGGCAAGCCAAGGAGGCCATATTTTGTCAGAGGCGTTGCAAGACACTAACCATTTCTTCATTTAGCATTATCCTCGTGAACTTACGCTTCATTAAGGCTATGTGTATAACTTGACTTTTCCAGGCAGTCACAATGGCAATTTTGGCCACTAGGAACATGAAATATATTAAGGTCTGTGTGTGTCTAGGGACATTATTAAGTAGGGCAATACTCGCATCTTTAATAATAATGACTGATGTAACTGAAAAAATAAAACAGAGCACTCATCCAAAAGCGGCACACTTTAGGACAAGTCCACCATGTATGTAAAAGTGTATCTATCTGGCCACATCCCCTAAAGCAGGAGGCCGACAAGCCTGGAAACATTTTTGAGAGGTGTTCCTTAGTGTTTATTGGTGAGACTGTAGTGCCCTTACTAAAATAATTTTAACTGACTAGTTATTAATGAAGACAGAATTATAGTCATGAGGCCTATATCTTGGGTCACAATTAAATTTAACAACAAAAATGTAATATATTGCAGTTTACCAGTCCATAAATGAGATGGCTGCATTTGTTTTCTTTTTTCAGGCAAGGGCAAGCATGTGCTTATACAGATGGCTGCTTTGAGAAAGTACTGTTTCTGTTTTCAAGTGTCCAGATAGCACTGGATTACGCATAGTAGCTGATTTAGTAAAGCAAATATACTGTGCACTTTACTCTAGATCGTAGTAAATTTGGGGAAGCTTTGCTGATTTCTGTCATCCAATCACGTGCAAGCAAATATGCTGTTTTGGTGCACCAGAGGGCCGTTTCTTCTGTGTGCATGCTCCGATAACGTCAGCAGCAGCGTATATAGTGAATATCTCCTAAACTGTGTGTGACAGACCTATCCGGGAGAGAGACTTTTGGAGGGGACTGAATGCTAGCCTCTTGCCGATCGATCGTGGGCCCTGGCATTTGGGGGAACGGTGCTCTTTGTGAGCTGTATGCCTGGGGACCCTTGAGGTGGTATTACTGTGGATTCGGGTCCTGGTCCCCCAGGACACACAGACTCTGGGGACCCTGGATTTGCCATATTGGAATAGTGACTGATTCATACCGTTGGGACTCCTACTGTTAAATGCTAATGTCATCAATTCCAGCTACCTGTCTGTTGTCCGCTAAAATGTGTATTGTAAATAAGCCTCTAGTATGGGATCTAAGAGTCATTAGATCCCTATTGTTGTTTGTGTTTAATTAACTCTGCTATTGTGATAATGTTGATTGGATTTTCTGAACTACAAGACGGCCAGTCTGGCCTAAAGGTCATGTCTGAGTCATCTAGGCTGTCTAAAGGGATTAGTTAATTAGCTCATGTTAATTAGGTTAATTAGGTTACAGCTGTATTGTTAGAGTAACATGAGCAGGAGGTCTGCACCTCTTCTTTTATTGTATAAAAGAGACTGTATTCCTGTCAATAAAGAGAGATTCCTGGTTGAACTTACATACAGCCTGCCTGGTGTTTGTTCTGAGCTATCACAACTGGGTTAGAACGGCACATAGCTGTAGTTCTAATCCCGGAGCATCGGATGACCGAACAATCAGATGTTGCGATCTGCAATCTGATTCTATAGCCGCAGAGGAGTGTCAGGAGAATGGAATCGAGCGAGCAAGGGGCTCGTTACACTGTGCAAATCTAGGAGATATTTACAGTAACTACAGGTAATTATAGGCTTACCTGGAGGTACAAGTGGTGTAACCGAGTTTACAACCACTTTAACTTATTCTAAACTGATAGTCTTAGGCATTTATTGCTCTGATCTCTCCTCTATAGAGTCAATAAACAGAATTATACATTTGCATTGCAAACTTGCTCCTCAGTTTCTCCCCCCCCCCCCTCTGTTGGACGTGGACAGAGCCCAATCCCTCATTGACAAAATATCAAGGCTTGCAAAATGTCAGCTTGTTGCTGCGTGCAGCCCGCCATGACATCCCGGCGCTTTAAATAAATTACTGAACTTTTTTCTTAGTTAATTGCCTTTTTAATCATGATGAAATTGCTACTGTTTGCATGAATACTCAAGACTACAGGATTTGTTGGCTGATGTAGAAGATGTTCATTATTCAATTACCTTTTATTTTAACACAGTCTGTTTCAGTGCAAAAGGTTTCCCCCACCCAATCCATTTTGTGTGCTACAGATATGAAGCATTGCAGATTTCAATAATATCGGCAAGCTTTCTGATTATGCCATCTTTCTTTAAAAAAAAAAAAAAAAAAAAAAAGATGCCCAGGGGAATTTATATCAATAAGCTGCAAGGAGATATTGGATAAATTGCAATGCCTGGTTGGGTCTGCCCAACATGTTCAACTCCTGTGGGCACCAGGAGAAACAGAGAAACTACAAAGTCATGCCTGCTGATTGATTACTGGTCTGTGAGAACTTGTAGGCCAAAAAACATCATGAAAAGTTCTGTGTTTCTGCTACTCAGCTGTACAAGCCTGTAAATAGGCTGTCCACAGTCTGCAAATTGTTTTGCTTACAGTGGTTGTAAACCTTTTTCATTAAATTTGACCTAAGCAGATATATCTGACAAGTTCTTCCACACGCGAGATAACAGCAGCTGAAAATTTGTGTCAGGGAGGGAGCTTAGAGGGAGATTAGCAGGGAGCTTGTCTGTTCAGACTGCAGCTCTGCATGCTCCTTCATTCCTCTGCTTATGTGGAGGGGGGGTGTGTCCCTTTCCTCCAATCAGCTCTCACACAGTGTAAGCCCAAACTCCACACCCACTGCTGAAAGAGGGAGAAACATTTCAAATACAATCTGCACTTTCCAAAGAGTGTAGAATGGGGAAGACAGCAGATATACGTAAATAAAAAAAATGTAGGGAGATTTGTTTTAGCTCTGTGTATCATCTGAGGCTGTTCACTTCACTGGGTAAATGAGAGGGTTTACATCCACTTTAAGCACTCATTATCATGCAAAAAAACAAGCGAAAGGGAAGCACCATGCAAGGACATGAAATCTACAGAATTTGACACACAAAGTTTAGGTTGATGGACAAAATACATAATAAAAAACCTTTAACCACTTCCCGCCCAGCCTATAGCAGATTGACGGCCGAGATGTGGTTCTGTTATCCTGACTGGGCGTCGTATGATGTCCAACAACCAATTTTCACTGTTTCCTTCATAGGGTAACTCTGCCTTAGTGGGGGAAAAAAATAGCAAATAAAATATAGTGTATACAATTGCAACAGAAGTCATATTGTAATTGAATGTTATTAAAAGTCACCTTTCCTTTTCAATCTGCAGCGTTGTAATTTTCTGTAAAATAGAATGCAGTATGGCAACCGGGAGGTGTTCTGTACACAGATGGTTTACAGAATGCCCCCCAGATGTATAATTTCCTGCTTGTGTGATTGGCTTACAAAGTTTCCCAGAAGTCAGATTTTGAGCATCCCCTGCAACAAATATGTAATTTTTGGTAAGATACTCAAAAAGGGAAAGCACATCTAACGGGATGCAGACCCTGCCAATTTCCTCATTAGAACCCTCTAAGTACAGGAGCTGATTGAATAAGATATAAAACCACTACCAAAACAGATTCACTTTGCACGTGGACACAAACGAACAGGTATTTCTTTAGAATAACAAAAGGTCGGAATCTGAGACAAAATTTGCTAAAATCCTTGCAATGTACATAGATCACCCAGAGGGTGTTTTTGTTCTCAACAAAAGTGTAGTTACTCTTTAAAGAACTGCAGTCTGCTCACATAATTTGTAATAAAAACATCTTTGCCATTCTAAAGCTTCCCTCCAACCACTTTGCATATTTTTGTATATATACTGTGATTCTGTACTTGCCAAATGTGCTGCAGAAATCTCCCTCCACTGAGTCTGGCTACAACCATTTTAACTGTGGGCAGCTGAAGCTGCTGCCTGTTCACTTTCTGGATTTACACAGACACATAGAGGCACACCTGCAGCTCTCATTGGCCCTCTTATGACTCATCCCCCCTCCTTTCCTGCAAACTCTCACGAGAGAGAGAGCTGTGCAAAATGTCATAAGCCTAGGCTTTTTACCAGACAAGAAACAGGAAGTGGGCTGTATAAGGTATTTACTGGCAGAAAAAAATGTTTTACTATCCAAAGTTAAGGGCAGAAGATTTAATAGATGGAAAGTTGAAAAAAATGACTGAAGTTCTGCTTTAAGTAAACCTGAGGCAATCCAAAATTGTTGAGAAGGGAATAGAGAAAGCACAGTTACCTAGTGTAGTATTTTTAAACCCCTTAAAAAGAATATATTGCATTGTTCTCCTATGCACTCCCCTAGTCAGCGGCAAGCAATAAAGTCAGGAAAAACACCAGCAAAGACTTTAAAAAGATGAAAAGTGAGAAACCGAGATAAATCAACAGTTTAACAATTTATGAATAAACAATAACAATAAAATTGACCCTGTGCTGTTATAATTTTCTTTTAAGAGAGAACAAGAGATGTTTTAACAGCTCAGATATGTATTTGCTAAAATATTTGGTTTCGCTTTTTCCCATTATTCATAATATACACATTGGGAAATTTTTGTTTTATGCCACAATGCTATGATGACATCTCTTCCACACCATTTCCAGACTTCTAGAATTCTATCAGAGATAAAAATTATACCATCTACGAGTTGAGTTATTTCTGCAAAAATGCATCAATAAGAACTTTTTCTATTTTTCAAATTCTCTAAAACACGGATTTTCTTCTTCTAGGCTCTGTTGTATGTTTTTACCTAGGTGTGATTTGTTGTTTAACTGCCAAAAGCCAGACAATAGCAAGTCCTCTTGGGAAACCATCCTTCTTTCTCACTTTATAGTGATGTTACATGTAAAGATGAATTCCTTGTCACTGTGAAAACTTTGATTTGTTTTGAGGTGGATTGCAGAAATACATTCAAGTGGCACACTAACCTTTTGTACACCGTGTGCTGCATTCTATGCCTGTATCTCTTCGTTGCTTTACTCTATAGAGAACATACACAGGAGAGAAGTGAATCGATGAAATAGATGTGCAAAGTATATAGATTAGATTGTATTGTATCACCAATAGGCTACAATAGGCTGCCAGGATATGTCAATATACTTCCCAGTAGTTCCCATTTTACAAATGCTCAAAAGTCATAGGATACATTTAAGTAGATTGGGTGGAGCTTCTATTAAAATTCTAAAGGTCTCTCCAATGGTGTCCCTTGGCTGTATACAAAACAAGTGAGTGATTCAGACTGCTGACCTTCAAATTGGGCCAGAGTGCCATCATCAGAGTCTGTAGGTGGCAAATTCTGGCATTGCAAGCAACACCCCTCTGCTATGTCACCTGGCTGAGAATTGTGACAATCTGTAAATAATCTTATTTGAGTTGACTGTATTTTTTCTGATAATGGGTATAAGTGTATGAATAGTAACTATACAGGGAAAAACTGACTCTGTTTGGGCTAGTTTACGCTAGCATTACTCTCCGAAGAGCGATCTGCATGACAGTGAGTGAGGGACAGAAATGAACTCATCACTGTGCCACTTCTTCTTTTACTGTCCAGTAACAGGCTGGGATGTGTCCAGTAGACATGTGCACACTGAAATATTTTGTTTCGGAATTTCATTTTCGTCCGAAAAATAAATTTTATTTAGTTACTCCCGAAATTAATTTTTATTTCGTTTTTCGTTAAAAATTGCATTCGTCTGAAAATCCAAATTAAGGTCGAATCTGTCATTGAAGGCTTATGGTGTCTGTCAAATGTTCAAAGAAGATTCGACGGAGCAGCTAAACTGTACGACGCCGTAAAGATTACCTGCTCCGTCGAATCTTCTTAGAACTTTCAACAGACACCATAAGCCAAAGTACATGTGTACTTAGTTCTAGCTATTTTACTGCTCCTCCTCTTTGGTTACAATCAGCCAATAACATTCATCATCATCATTATTTTTCTGTATCTTTTCTCCCCTGCGTCGAATCTTTTCTCCCCTGCGTCGAATCTTTTCTCCCCTGCGTCGAATCTTTTCTCCCCTGCGTCGAATCGTTTCTCCCCTGCGTCGAATCGTTTCTCCCCTGCGTCGAATCGTTTCTCTCCTGCGTCGAATCGTTTCTTCCCCACGTCAAATCGTTTCTCCCCTGCGTCAAATCTTTTCTCTCTATGTCGAATCTTTTCTCTCTATGTCGAATCTTTTCTCTCTATGTCGAATCTTTTCTCTCTATGTCGAATCTTTTCTCTCTATGTAGAATAATCTTGGACAAATAGAGTTAAGGTTAGGCACATTCGACCACAGGTTTGATGGACACAGATTGTTATTGTCATCATCACGTCGAATCTCCTATCTATATCGAACTGTTGTAGCAACGAAAACAAAAATAAAGCATTTGTTTATGTCGGATCTTTCATTTTTCGGATTCTGCACTTTCGTTATCGTTTGTTAAAACAATAATGAAAATAAATGAAATTCGGACGAAAATGCGTTCGGACGAAAAAGAATGCACATGTCTAGTGTCCAGGGCGACCTGGTTTAAAGGAAGTTGGTTGAAAGATGCTGTCCATCCGGGGTCAGCTAGAGACAGAAAAAAGTTCTACAAGTAAATCTCTAAACTGCAGGTGAATTTTGCAGCAAACCATTGTTTTGCTTTTTAATAGGCTGTTCTCTTTTACTTTGTTATTTTTAGCTGTAGTTCTGCTGTAAGTGTTTGAGTTTAGATACAGTTTACATGCAGTGATTGTGGAAGAAATATTATCTTTTATTTTTTACCAGTTTAGTGGTCTTTTTTTTTTAATACTGCTATGCATCATCCAGACTGGTTAATGGTTTACTGCAGGGTGATTAAGACCATTGGCCTTGCACGTCCATCCACACTAAGGAATAGGTATCAAGATGGCGACATGAAACGGATAGGACAGGGTGATCGCTTCTGAAAGGCATTTTTCGTCGTTTTATTAATGCACGGTCAAGAACATTCTGTTCTAGAATAGCCTGTAGCATATTTCTGCTAAACTGTATCTTTATGCATTGTTGTCAGATATTAAAAATAACCTGCGGTAGTATTTTGATTTAATGCTTGAATATCAGTACATTGCAAAGACTTTGCATAGCTCAGATTATTGCATCTTTACAGCATTGTAAAATCTCTCAACAATATTTCTTTCAAAAGCCCTTCCCTTCCATTATTTTAATCTTTTTTTTTTTGTTCAGAGTTTTGGAAACTTTTCAATAGTTTAATTATAAAGCGGGAAAGTATGGAACTTTACATGAGACATCCTGGGAAGTAGGAGTCTCCATCCCTATCAATTGCAAATAAGGAGGGGTTCGGGACTTTAAATGAGGCACATGAGTGGAAAACACATCGGATCAAAAAGAGGTTTATCATGGATCACGGTAAATGGGCGCTCATATCGGCCATTTACCACGTGATCGCTCCGTCAAATGACGGAGTGATCGCTTGTAAACAAACCTGCGTCACGTCCGGTTCCTCTCCCCTCTCTGTACCGATCGGTACAGAGAGAGGGGAGAGATCAGATGCAGCAGCGCTGTGGGCTGGATGTGTAGTGCCCACCGCGCTGATATGTGACAACTCCAGCACTCATCCATCCATGCTCAACCATCCTTCCTCATCAATACTCAGCCATCCATCCTCATCACTACTCAGCCATCCATCCTTATCAATACTCAGCCATTCATCCTCATCAATATTCAGCCATCTATCCATACTCCGCGATACTCATCCATCCATCCATACTCAACCATACACAGTCGTACCAATCCATACCCATCTGTACCCAGCCGTACTCAGGCATACTCATTCATGCTGAGCCATCCCCATCCATGGCTCATCCATCCCCATTCATGCCACATCAGTTCTCATCCATGCGACTAGAGTGCCTCACAAAAGTGTAATAGGTAGTCAAATTAGATTTGACATTTATGCCCCTAGAACATCTGATGGTGCTCACTGCATGTTGGACCTCTGTATATGGCCATGCTGTGTAAAAGTCTCCCACATGTGGTATCGCCGTACTCAGGAGGAGTAGGAGAATCTATTTTGGGGTGTAATTGTTGCCATGTACATGCTATGTGTTAGAAATATTGTATAAATAGACAACTTTGTGTAAAAAAAATGCGTTTTCATTTTCTTTACACATTTTCCAAAAACTTGTAGAAAAAATGGCATGTTCAAAAGACTCATTATGCCTCATAGATTATACGTTGGGGTGTTTTCTTTCCAAAATGGGGTAATTTTTGGGGTGTTTCCATTGTCCTGGTGCTCCAGGGCCTTCAAAAGTGTAAGAGGTAGTCAAGAAATTATATGTTTAATGCTCCAAGAACTCCTGATGGCGCTCCCTGCATGTTAGGCCTCTGTATGTGGTCACACTGTGTAAAAGTCTCACGCATGTGGTATCTCTGTACTCAGGAGGAGCAGCAAAATGTGTTTTGGGGTGTAATTTGTGCTATGCATATGCTGTGTGTGAGAAATAACCTGCTAATATAACAATTTTGTGAAAACATTTTTGTGAAAAATAAAAGAAAAAAAATCTTGATTTTGCAAAGAGTTTTGGGAAAAAATCGCAACTTCAAAAAACTCACCATGCCTCTTACTAAATACCTTGGAATGTCTGCTTTCCAAAAAGGGGTAATTTGTGGGGTATTTGTACTTCCCTGGCTTGTTAGGGTCTCAAGAAATTACATCAGGTGTGATTAATTTTCAGAGATTGGAACCATAGCTTGTGGACTCTATAACTTTCACAAAGACCAAATAATATACACCGATTTGTGTTATTTTTATCAAATATGTGTAGCAGTAAAAATGTTGGCAAACATTTATGAAGAAAAATTACTAATTCGCAAAATTTTATAACAGACACTAAAAAAAAATCATTTTTGTACAGAATACAAGATCAATGGTAGCAGATGCACAACAGAAGGAAAACCCCCAACAAGTTTCAAGTTTTTGGTCTTCTTCAGGGGTTTAGCATCCATTAATCATCTAAAAGGATCTCTGAACACAAATGTATATCAATATAGGTACAGAAAAAAATGAAAATTTGTGATATAATTTACATATGTAAAAATGATATCACATTTGACAAACTTGCATTCCAAAGAAGGCATATACAGAAAAACACAAGTTTAACCACTTGCTGAATGCTTTCTGCATATATACAGCGGCAAGGCGGCTCGGCTGTGCAAACTGACGTACCTGTACGTTGGTCTGTGCATGAGATACAGTGGGTGCGCCCGCGATCGCGGTACAGAGCGGCAGAACGGGGATCTGCCTATGTAAACAAGGCAGACCCCATTTCTGACAGGGGACAACACTGAGATCTGCTGTTCCTAGTAATCAGGAACAGCAATCTCTGTGTTGTCCCAGTAAGCCCATTCCCCACACATTTAGAACACACCCAGGGAACACAGTTAACCCCTTGATCGCCCCCTAGTGTTAACCCCTTGCCTGCCAGTGTCATTTATACATTGATCAGTGCATTTTTTTTAGCACTGATCACTGTAATAATGTTACTGCTCCCCAAAAAGTGTCACTTTGGGTCAGATTTGTCCGCCGCAATGTCGCAGTCCCACTAAAAATCGCTGATCGCCGCCATTACCAGTTAAAATAATAAAAAAAAATAAATCATTAATTCTATCCCATAGTTTGTAGACACTGTAACTTTTGCGCAAACCAATCAATCAGCAGAAAGTAAAATATATTGTTTTTATTTAAAAATTTACAGTCTTTTTTTGTTTATAGCGCAAAAAATAAAAACCGCAGAGATGATCAAATACCACCAAAAGAAAGCTCTATTTGTGGGAAAGAAAGGACATCAATTTTGTTTGGGTACAACGTTGCACGACTGCACAATTGTCAGTTAAAGCGACGCAGTGCCATATCGCAAAAAAAACTGCCATTAAGGGGGTTAATCCTTCCGAGGCTGAAGTGGTTAAATGTGTTTTGATGTCTCCAGGTGTGGGGGGGGGGGGGGTGTGAGGGTGGAAAATGTTTCTCCAATCGTCCAAAGGAGCACAAGGGATATATAGTAGGTCCCCAGGGGCCAGCTGGGTCCTAATGAAAAATGTGCATATAATGAGACAAATGTTACACTGAAAATGGCTGTAAATAAATAAAGGTCAGAAGGCATAAACCACTAAGCTAAAAAATAAAAAGTGAATATACTACCTTAGACAGAGAGATTTTTAGGCGATTAATGGATGGTACTTTTTCTGGTATCAGAAAGTCCCAAACCCTCCCTGCCTCCCTCACCTTTGTGGGTTTTTCTTTAAGTTACAGTGGGATTTGATACCTTCTACACTCGCCTAAAGGAGCATTCTGTCTTATATGGTCAGGGTTGCTATAGATCTTGCCTACCCCCCCAAACCCCTATCCTGCACATGGCTGCAATAAAGCAGAATTCTAGTCTCGCCTGTTTCTGTTCAAATTGCTTCTGTTGCTTGTTTGAAAAGTGTGCTGCTTTTATATTTTTTTCCCTTATTGTATTGAGTGATGTGTGCTGTGCTAGCCACATACAGATGCAACATGAAATATGGCAGGTTTGATCAAACTAATGTCATTTGTCTGCTTTATCGTCTTCCACTGTTCACATTTAGGCACAGCTGTGTGTATTAGTTTAGATAGGCATTGTGTCTGTTAAATGTCAATTACTGTTGAGTGGGTGTTACAGCAGTGATGTCTTGTCTCCACCTAAATCCTCCCACAGACAAGAGTAGAGCAAGAGGAAAAGGTAGGTGTGGTCATGTCACCTGTTTTTTTTTTTTCCTCCAAATTTTTAATATAGAAAACCTCACCTAAATAAGGGAATGAAAGATGCACATATAGGAAGATGTATAAAAAATAGTAATTTGCTGCAGAGTCCTACTTTAGGAAAGATGCTCAAGAATGACTGCATGAAAACCTCGATTTGTGAATTTATTGTAAAAAAACAAAAAGTGTGGATAGAAACTTTCCCCGCGTAGGTTGTCCCAAATATGAGCTTTTGAAACTGGATACACTAAAGTAGGATGGTGAAGCAGAAAAAACTGACCAGCTATGTTTTAACCCCATGTTAGTTGAGTAAGTTTTAAAATTGGCTCCTCTGTGTAGAATTGCTTTACATCTGGAGAATGCTTGTGCTTTTTATCAAAATGAGAGAGAGATAGAGAGAGAGAGAGAGAGAGAGAGAGAGAGAGAGAAGAAAACCAGGAGATCCCGTATACAGGTAGATGATCTCTAGATAGAGGATCTGTGTCAGTAGTACTTTTGGAAGAAGATGTACTACTGCCCAAAGATTGGAATGTCAGAGTGTTAAGATTACCAAACTGGTCCGATTAATTGAGTGATAAGATTGAAACATTTGTGTCCACCAAAAGTCTCTCTGGACCTGTTGTGCCATCTTTGGGTTAATGTCTGTGGGTTTAAATAATTTCTTGCTCCCTGATAGCCTGCATGTGGAGTTCTGTACATGGAGGTTCTAAATCCATGTAGCGTCTTAAAGAACAAATTTACTCTTTATATACCCCCCTTTTCTTCAGCTACCTTTTTGATATAGAATAGGTCTGTACTCCAGTATTGGAGACACTGGGGAAAAAATAACATTCGAGTTAATGGGGAGTCACTGTGCAAGTACAACCTGCACCAATGAAAATCAGATTAGGAGGTTGGGGGGGGGGGGGGCGTAGTTGGTGAACCTGTCCTTTAAGACTGTTACATATCATGCTTTGCATTCTGCTGACAAAAAACATAATGGCCTAGAGAAATATATTGGACATCTTCTTAATGAAGATCGATTAGGTATGTATTGCTGGACATCAGTATACCAAAAAAATATATTTCAGTTTTTGGTAGATGCTGGTTAGTTATATTTCACCTAACATATTCTTGTATTACTTGCCCAACATCATTTAGGGACTCCATTGGGGATATCTACTCTTGAGTTCTTGGATCTCTGTGACTGCTGTGGTCTTTGAGGGATCCCACTCATCCGGCTGAGTTTTTTTCTTATGTTATGTTATGGAGAATGTAATAGGAGATTGTGTATTACTCAAAGGTTGGTGGAAACACCCAAAACTCCCAGGTGGACATAGTTTGGAGATAACAGTAGGGAGAAATAACTAATGGCGCTTCCAAGACATCTAGGAAGCCAGGGGCTCAATCAGCTTACCAGGCTCCACCCATAATGCACTTTTGGGTGGACTGTCCTTAAGCCAAGGAAGGTATGATAGATATACAGTATGGCAGAGATGTCAGGATTCCTTGTGAAGAGCTCCTCTGAAGGATTAACAAATCAGCTTTTCTACTATTGGCATATCATATTTGAGTACACTTAGCCTTTAGTAAACATTATTTTATATTGGGGCAGGTGAAAATTGTTCCTATATTAGCTCAATGTCAGTTTGTAGTCCCAGCATAGCCTTGGCCTGTTTTGCATGTGTGGCATGTGCCGGCTGAAGCGTCACGGCATCAGTGTCAGCTGCGGCAGCCTGTAGCGGAATGCAGACAGGATTTACTGTCACAAGGGAATATAAAGGTGTTGTAAGCGACTTGCTTAAATAAGCTTGCTGGTAAAGCTATAAATGCAGATTTGTGATCTGAAAGGCAAGGCTTTAACAACAAATCATTTCACAGCCAGCATTGCTGAATATAATAAAAATGAAGTTTACTTACAAGTAGCACCTAGTGAAAGTATATAGACACTGTGCAATGGAATTTATTATCTTTTTATTTCAAGGCCAGTTGACTTGTTCAAATAAACTCCACGCTTGGAACAAAATCGAAATCAGGAAATATAGCACGCTTGATTCTGCTGAGAGTTTGGAGCTGCAGTACCAGCCTTGCCTGGGTTTTGGGTGGTGCCATATTTACTGTGCTTATGACAAGTTGGAAGAACTCTACTTGTTTGCTTTAGGCCTCATGTACTCTGCTGCTGGTAAACGGACGTTTTTTAGGAGCAGTTGGGCATTTTTTTCAGCTGCCCCTGAACTCTCCTCTGTTATCTTATCACTACATGTACACAGGGTCGTTTAAAGTCGTTTCTAGGCTGTTGAGTTTAGAAGCTTTTTTTGGAACGCAAAAAAATGGGGTCAGACGGATGTTCAGAGGCAATTGAAACACCAAATGCCTGTAACAGCTTCTAATCACGGTAACTCGCGTTTAACAGCGTTTCGTTTAGAGACATTTTTCATTTTAACAAAAAACTTTTTTTTTTTTTTCCTTCTTACAAACGCGGCTAAATGTGGCATGTAAACATGGTTAAACAGCCGTTTTTAGACACCAGTTTCAAGCTGTTCATTTAAATCGTTCAGGAGAGGCTGAACAACGTCCCGTGTACATGAAACGTTAGAGGCACTGTTTAATCTTTTTTTTTCCCGGATACCCAGGAAGTACATAGAATGCTCTTATTGGGCGGCCCAGTTCTATATTTGCATGTAAAGTTATATTTTCTCCATCTGTAGGCACTGAAATAAATAATGTTCTCATTTTAATGTATCCCACTTGACTAGTAGTCTAGCAGCACATATGGAATCACATGTTTACAGATGTCAGCTTGCGACAGTAAAATGGTCAGGTGCTTCTATTCCATTGTCTTACTGTTGCCTGTTGTGAATAGTGCACATCTTTGCTGACAGCACGCCTCTGTCAGGTTTTTTTTTTTTTGTTGGCGTTCAACCTGGTGGTTGAAAAAAAAAAAAAAAAACTTGCCATGTATACTAAACTTTAGATAGAAAAACATTTAGAACATGTGGTCGTGTGATCAGATAAGTAATGTTTCTAACTGGTATTGTCCTAGGTTTTTAGGAGCAAATGATTGGATCAGAAAATCATTTTTTTATTCAGTTTTGCTAATCTGTTGCATATCTACAGTGGCGAAAATAATTATTTGACCCCGTACAGATTTTGTAAGTTTGCCCACTTACAAAAAAATGAAGGGTCTATAATTTTTATCATAGGTTTAATTTAACAACTTCCCATCCGGCCTATAGCAGAATCATAGCCAATCGGTGGTGTGGTGTGTCACTCTGACACACCGCAACTTCGATCATGGTAAAGAGCCTATGACATAAGCTCTCTACCACATGATCAGCTGTGACCAATCACAGCTGATCACAGTGTGTAACCAGGAAGTGCCGGTGTTGTGTCGATATGTGCCCGCTGTTGAAAAGTGCCCACGCATGCGCAGAATGGAAGGGCGCTCCAGCTGAGTTGCCAATCAGCTGGAGTGACGTCCCATAGCGCATGCACTCATCGTAGGAGCCTTTTTTTGACGGGCGCAGGAAGGGGGGAAATTGCCCTGCATTGTAAGTGGTTATATGATAGAGACAGAATATCAACCAAAAATCCAGAAAAAGCACATGATACAAATGTTATAAATTGAGTTGCAGTTCAGTGAGTAAACAAAGTATTTGATCCCCAATCAAAACATGACTTTGTACAGAGAAACCCTTTGTTGACAAGCACAGAGGTGAGACCCCCTTGCCTTACATACCTTTTGAAAGCAACTTATGTACAGCTAAAAAGAAGACGATCTACTGCATTTTGGAAGGGTAATTTTTCTGTCTGATTCAAAACTTCTCATTTAAAGCATACTATGATGGAGGAGGGCAACTAATTTCACTTAAAGAGGAACTTCAACCCCTCTTAAAATGGAAGAAAACAAACTATATCTATTTCTAAAAATGTTCTCTCTCCCCCTTCCCACCCCACCTATCCTGTCTAACCTGTATAAAAAAGATCTATATACATATTAGGGTTGTCCCGATATGACTTTTTTAAGACCAAGTACAAGTACTGATATTTTTTTCCAAGTACTCGCCGATACCGATACTTTTTTTTAAATGTCATGTGACAGTGGCCCATGTGTCAGTAGTTTTTTGTTTTTACAATTTTATTTTTTACAATTATTTTTTTTTTGTATTATTTTTTACAATTTCTTTTGTTTTTTTGTTTTATTTTTATTTTGTTTTACAATGCATTCTTTTTATAAAGGGGGGGGGGAGTGGACAGTGTCAGTGTGTTTTTTATTTCATTTTTTATTATTTTTTACATCTTCTTTTTATTATTTATTGCAATTCTTTTTTTTTTTATTATTATTATTAGCCCTGTTGGGGGGCTTTGGTTAAATATCAGGGGTCTTAACAGAAAGGGACTGAGGACACATGTTTCCCAGTCCCCTTCTCGGCAGCCTCAGCTGCACTGAAAATGAATGGAGAGGAGACGGAGGCTCCTCTACATTCATAAACTGAGACATCGTAATCACAGGTTACGATGTTTCAGTTATGTGAATGGACAGAGTCAGTTATCACTGACTGTTCATTTGCAAAAGGAAGGAGCCAGATTTACTGGCTCCTATCTCCGCTTTCCATCCTGAAAGATCGAAGGGGCAGAGGAGGAGAACGGAGGGGGACAGAAAGGAGGCGGACACGAAGGAGAACGGAAGGGGACAGAAAGGAGGAGAATGAAGGGGGACAGAATGGAGGAGAAGGGAGGGGGACAACAGCATGGAGGGGGACATTGAGGTGGACAGCAGCAGAACAGAAGGGGACTGAAGAAGGATACAGGGGCAGTCAGCGGTGATCGGTGCAGCTTTGGGGCAGTTACAAGCATTGATCACCGCTGTGTAGATTTCACTATAGCAGCCGAAAGCGGGGGGGGGGAGAGAGAAGCGGACAAATGGCTGTCAGGCTTTATTGAAATCTATACAGGGTGATCGGTGCTTGTAACTCCCTCTCCGCACCGACCACCCTGATTGTCCAGGTATCGGGTGAAGCATCGGAGCATTTGCTTGAGTACAAGTACTCGGGCAAATGCAAGGGTATCAATAATGGGACAACCCTAATACCTATCTATTTTCAGTCCAGTCATGTGATCCTGCAGCTCTGTGTAAAAGAACATTTGACAGCGCCTGTGAATTCTCGAAGCTGTGATGTCACCTATAGGCTCCCATGGCCCAGCTGTTGTCAATGCTCCCACCTCTCCCCTGCAGCAGCCACTCCCTGACACAGGGAGCTGGAGCTGCAGGATCACATGACTGGGGCGGCTTAAAAATAGGAGGCAGGGGGAGGAAACTTTATTAAGAATAATGATAGTTCAGCTTTTCTTCCTCCTGTAATTTTTATTTCCATCCCCTCTTACTTTTTATGCTGGGTTATCCATAATAAATATTCTCATGCCTAGCGAGTCCACCGTTGATCTGTCGTGATACATTATTCTGCTACAACACACGGGGTCTCCTGCTGCCATCTTCATCTGTGATGTCACTATTTTTGCACTTAGATGATGTGCCCCTGGTCATTCATTCCTCCTTCAGTGCTGTATTCCTCATCTGGTGCCCCTCGGTACAGGCTGATGTCAGGTTACCATAAATACAAAAAAGTGTCACTTTTTAATATAATGAAGGGAGGAAGAATGCAATGGGGAAAAATTGTATTTTGTACTGAAGATCTGCTTTAAAGCAGTATTAAACCCCAACCCAAAAATGTATTATATTGCCGTCTTCTACATGTATTTGATTGTTATAAGCCCAATATCAAATGCAATATTCCTTCCCATAGAAAAGTACGCTTTTCTAACCTTATCATTAGATGTGGTGGCTGCTTTATATTTCTTTTCTTTGGCTTTTTTTCCCTGCTTTCTCCTGGTGATCTGGCCAGTAATACACCACCTGTGTTATTGAGACACCCCCCTGGATGAATGAGCACAGGAGGCACAGCAGCATAGTCAGCCTGGGGGAGAGGGTAGTGATTAGGCCTCATACACAAAGGACATTTTGAAAACTCTTCTAGAAGCCTTTCCTCCTGGCAGCAGCAGAAAATAAACCTGACTCTTGTAAAAGTGTCTAAAGCTTTTACAATTTTTTAGGCGCGTTTACAGACGTCAAGAGCTAAGGCATTACTTAATTTCATTGGCCAAAAAAAATATATTATTCTGGCCATTGAAATGAAAAGATGCCAAAATGCTGTTGCTCCTGGATTCCTTTTGGGAAAAAGGTTTTACCTAAATAAGTAAAGTACATAAAAGCTGATCATTTAAAGCACTCCAGCCAATGTTAATTGGTTTGTCCCATCTGTGTAAACTGATGCATTCTGCTTGTGCTTTTGAAAAACAGACGTTCTGGCTGAATCACCAGATGAAAATAGAAGAAAAAAAGCCTAAAAAATAAAATGAATATTATAATTATTATACAGGATTTATAAAGTGCCAACAGTTTGTGCAGCGCTTTACAATATGAGGGCAGACAGTACAGTTATAACACAGGAGGAATCTGAGGGCCCTGCTTGTTACAGCCATCACATCTAAGAATTGGTTAGCTGCAGTATAATAAATGTTTACTTTTGGGTTTAATACCGCTTTATGTTTTCTACATGATTCTGGCTTTGATAAGCCCAATATCGAATACAATTTTCTTTTTCGCAGAATAGGTAGGCTTTTCTAATCTTGAGCAGGGGGTTTTACTAGGTTGCAAGGTTAGATGCAAATAAAGTGGAGGTCTGAGCTGCAAAGGTTTAGTAACTGTCAAATCAATTATTCTTCTGTCCTTAACCCCAAACAGAAGCTTGTGTCTGCCAGCCCTCCTATTCCTGAAATCTCTTCTGGCAAGAGGTTAGTCAGTGCTGTACACCACCTTTCCTCGGACTTGTAACGTATGAGTGCTGCTCCCTCAGCTGTGGAGCCTTTCACACACAACCCCTGAAGCAAGGCTGCTCTGTCCACAACGTCTGTGTATTGAAGTCTTGTTATTTCTGCTCCCCTTAAAAAAACTGTGTAGTACCAAGAAATACACAGAAAATAGAATTCAATAAGCCAGACAATGTTTTTTCTAACCTAAACTGCACGATTGGCCGTGGGCATTGCAGTTTCTGATTTGAAGGGTTGAGAAACATGGTTTTCATGATGACATGTTCTCTCGGTTTCTTGAAAAAGTACCTATTCCGTACTAATAAACAAACGGGGTAGGGGAGGTAGATGTGGTTTATGTTTTTTTCCCAGTGATAAAGGTGTTAGGGTTGGCAGTATGATGTTTAAAGTAAATCGGTTGTCGATTCACATAAAAGTGATATACACCTGATAGCTCACCCCTCCATTGTAGGTACTTCTTTTGTCTGAAACCAAAGCCTTGTGAAATTTGCATTTCAGGGGGTGCATGTGTCACTCATCTCTTGCTTCCACAATGCAGTGCTTAACACTTAAATGGTCAGTCTCCAGGATCCAGCACACTCACTTGGTGAAGTAGGGATCCTTAGCCACGTGTAAGCTCTGAGGCTTAGCTTACATAGGGTTGGTTACTCCCCTGCTCCAGTCATCAAGCTGGTTGCCAAGGGGAGTGCAGGGAAGGTAAGCATTAGCAGAAGTAGCAGCAATCCAGAGGACCTGTTACTTTGGCTGTAAAGGAGAGAGGACTGCAGATACACAAGAGCAACTTATGTAGGAAGATTTGTTTCATCTCTGTGTATTACCTGTAGATAGTAACTTTACTGGGTATATCTAAGGGTTTACAACCACTTTAAGGGCAAAGTGCAGCATTTTTACAGCTGAGTTTTCAGAAAGCAGGGAACGGGGAACTGCACTTACATGCTGCGGATCTCAGTGAGAGCTGATTGGAGGGAAGGGACACACCCCTTTCACACAGAAACAGAGCTAAAACTGTCAGTCACAGGCTGGGTGCTCCCTCCCCATCACCTCTTTTCTCTAGGTGTCAGGAAAACTTGTCAGAAGTGACTCATGCAGATAGCAGAGGAAGGGGGCAGTGGACAGAAATAACTCTGTGCTCTGGACTGAGACAAATGCACACTATAAAGGGATATGCTTTGTTCATAATTCATGTCTGATGCGTACAACCACTTTAAAGGTAAATGTGAGAGGTTTCCTTTAAGCCCAATTGTAATGTGTAAGCATTCTTGATGTCTTCTAATTATAAAAAACCCAACAGGGGTAGGTTATGGGAATGTTAGGTGTGCCACCGGCTGATCTGTCATTTAAAACTGCAGTGTGACTTTAAATTCTAATAAATGATTTTAATTGGTAATTATCTCCTTGTTTGCAAAATATGTATAGGTATACAAGTTAATAGACACACACTCCCCTTCTCTCGTAAAGCTAGTACATAAAGGTGTTGGGTATAAAGAAACTTAGAGATAGTTCTGTACATATGCAACCATAATATTTATTCTATTACTCAGAATTCATAAAAGATCATGAATAGGAACATTCCTGCATATGAGAGGTTTAATTAAACAAATACAACATCTTTATTAAACATTCATAAAAAGAGCTTGCATATATGTGCTGATGTTCAGAAGGACCCCAAAGTGATACAATGTTTGTTGCCTCTTGGGGTTCTTCCAAATATCAGCACATATTGTATATATGAGCTATTTTTATTAATGTTTAATATAGATGTGTTTTTTTGTGTGTGTTTGAATGTCTCATTTAATGCAGGGGGATCCATATTCATAATATTTTATGACTCTATGTAATGCAATAAATTATGGTTTTATATTTATAGATCACAACTCTCTCATTAAGTTTCTTTATACTCAATACCTCTATATAGTGACTTTCATTTCTTCAATTACAAATGCACTGTACAGCAGGGTTGACAGCAGCTCTACTTTTCAGAATTGACTGAGCTTACTTATTACAAAATAGACAGGTGAGGTGGGTATTTCACTTTTTTTTCTACTTATGATGGTTTTAGGGTATCATGGAAAAGTGATGTTAAGGTCCACCTTCAATAAACTCTTTTCAGTATGACAGGTGCTCTTTAGGGTCCTTGCCCATGGCCACAAAAAATGCTGCCTCCTTTGCTGCCCATGTAACAAATACTGTATGTGCAGCAGCAAAAGGGTGAGCTATAATGCCCACACACTGCACATATGTGTCAATGAGCATCCAAGGTTTCTGTGCTGAGAGCGTGCTCACTGTGCACTCCCAGCGCCGAGAGTGGGCTGTCAAGGATCATGTAACTACTATGGCAGCCAATAACAGTAGTCTCATGATTGCCAAAGACGTGTATACATTTTAATCTGTAAAATTCTAGTTCTCTATACTGCTGCTTTGTTTTCATATCCAGAATTTTATTTTTGCATCGTACACCTGTAAAATGCATGTCCTCAGATGCAGGTTTTTAGATTAGTTATGTGCATGTACCCTTAAGCCAACCATAGCAAAATAGGCTGGTTGTACAGAAGTTGATCTCTCGGGAGGGAATCCCCCATCAACCATGAGTGTGTTGATGGGGGTATCCAAATAATTTTTTTGGATTCGTTCAGCCCATTGGTTTAATAAAAAAAATTAAAAACCTCTATGGCCTGCTTTAGGCTACATGTACATGGCTGTAAGAATTTTACAAATCATATAGTCTAAAGTTCCTGCATAAATGATCAGAAAATTGCTTGTGTTTGGATCCGCTTAAATGCTTAACCACTTACATACCGGGCATTTTCACCCCCTTCCTGCCCAGGCCAATTTTCAGTTTTCAGCGCTGTCACACTTTGAATGAGAATTGTGCAGTCATGCGACATTGTACCCAAATTAATTTTGATCATTTTTTTCCCCACAAATAGAGCTTTCTTTTGGTGGTATTTGATCACCTCTGCTTTTTTTTTTTGCGCTATAAACAAAAAAAGAGCAACAATTTTGAAAAAAAACACAATATTTATTACTTTTTGCTATAATAAATATCCCAATTTTTTTTTAAAAACAATGTTTTTCCTCAGTTTAGGCCGATATGTATTCTTCTGCATATTTTGGTAAAAAAAATCGCAATAAGCGTATATTGATTGGATTGCGCAAAAGTTATAACGTCTACAAAATAGGGGTTAGAATTATGGCATTTTTATTATTATTATTTTTTTTTTTTTTACTAGTAATGGCGGCGATCTGCAATTTTTATCGTGACTGCAATATTGCAGCGGACATATCGAACACTTTTGACACTATTTTTGGGACCAGTGACATTTATACAGAGATCAGTGCTATAAAATGCATTGATTACTGTATAAATGTGACTGGCAGGGAAGGGGTTAACACTAGGGGGTGATCAAAGGGTTAAATGTGTGTCCCAGGGAGTGATTCTAACTGTAGGGGGAGGGGACTCACAAGGGGAGGAGACCGATCTGTGTTCCTCTGTAATGGGAACACACGGATCGGTCTCCTCTCACCTGACAGGAGGTGGATCTGTGTGTTTACACACACAGATCCACGTTCCTGCTCTGTGATGAGCAATCGCGGGTGCCCAGCAGACATCGCAGCCTCCAGGCACGCGCATCGGGTCCCAAGTGATGCGGCAGGCGCGCGCACTCTCTCCACAATGCAGGGAATCCCAGGACGTCATATGACGCCCACATGGAGGGACGAAGGGTTCCTGTGGGCGTCATATGACTAAACAGCGGTAGGGAAGTGGTTAAAGATGCAAAACGTGTTTAAATGCATAAACTTCTAGTTCTATATCCCAGTGCTCCGTTTTAATTCTCAGAATGAGCTTTTTGCGTCCATGTTACATAGTCTCATTGAAAAAAGACACAAGTCCATCTAGTTCAACCAATAAAAGAGAAAAAAATATATACAATCCTTTATATACAATTCTATACCCACAGTTGAGCCAGAGGAAGGCAAAAAAAACCCCAGCAAAGCATGATCCAATTTGCTCCACCAGGGAAGGGAGCATGTCCTCAGGCACAGATTTTATTTTCAATCTTTGGTTACGGATATGAACGCAGAGCATGTTTAGATCCCCATTAAAAACAGTACACCTACATTCAAATCCATTTATTTCTGTAGTCGACTTTATCCTAGCCAATCAGTAGGAAAAGCCAACAACATCTGGGGCTGTTCAGACTCTTTTTTTTTTTTCTGTAGTAGAAAGTTGATGTCCTTGAGAAAAGAACAACAAAGTTTACATAATCTTAGACGCTGATCCCAAGTAGAAAAATCTACGTAGAGCTGAGGCTGGAGGAAGTCCACGGCATGATCCTGTGCGGGATTTTCACACCTGGAGACAGATGCTATCGTGGGAACGCAAGGTCTCGAGAGGCTGATGTGTGGAGCCTCAGGTGGTTCCTCCGCTGTTTCCCATCAACGGCAGGCACCAATGACACATGCTGACAAAACACCGTCTCTGAGCTGTCGCATCTTGTTTCATTTACACAGAACAAAATAAACCCCGGGCACAGGGGGCTGTTAAGCTTTGCAGGTAGAGGATAACATGTTTGTGCTGTACCAGAGCAGTGCCCTCTGAGTGTACAGCATCTGTGTGACAGCAGCCATCCCCAGCAAATTAAATCGACATGATGCTTCTTACCTAAACACGCTGAAAACTGACTTTATTAATCCCCTGTGGTCTTAAAATGGACTAATTCATGGACGGTAGAACTTTTAAACACCCCGGAGATTACAGTCTGACAGCTGGAACAGTTGCTGAGGGAATAAGGTTGTCACGGAGTAGAATTATCTATAAAAGGTTATGTATTTTAACCCTCTGACATGTTTTACAAGGGTCAGTTTGGGAAAAGAGTGTGTTTGACACAGTATCCAGCTATTTTGCCTCAAATGATAATACATTGGTTTAACTCTTTATTGAAGAGCTACTGCAAGCAACAGCTTGAATAAGTCAATTGGCTGCCACTGTTATCCAAGAAGCATTTGTACAATCGATCAGAAAGTCCTCTTAATCTACTTTTTGTAATTTTATGTAATTAGATGTGTCCAGATCCAACAGACTTTTTATAGTGCTACTAGTTAGAACAGCTCTTGCCATACGTGCTTTGTAACCTTCTTTTTTGAGAACTATGATGGCGTTCATCAGAACTAGGACCCCTTGTTATGTAGATTCAGCCTTAAGATGACTGGCAATTATAATGAATATAGATAGAAAGGGTCATCATCAGCTGGATGTGATTAGCTACTTAAGGGTATAAGGCTGGGTTCACACTGGTCCGACAAACGCTCCGACATTGGGAGCTCATGTCGCATGACGTGTGAAATGTAATGTTTCCCTATGGGAGCCGTCCTAACTGGTCCGACACAAGTCGTTCCGACTTTAGAAATGCTCCCTGTACTACTTTGGTCCGACTTTGATCCTACTTCAGCCTATTGACTATCATTGAAGTCGGATCAAAGTCGGATTGCCGTCTTGCGTGATCCGACTTCGGCACGCGACTTGTGCTCAGATGATCTTGAGGGGGAACTCCGCGCCAAATTTTAAATAAAAAACCGGCATGGGTTCCCCCTCCAAGAGCATACCAGGCCCTTAGGTCTGGTATGGATCTAAGGGGAACCCCCTACGCCAAAAAATCGGCGTGGGGTCCCCCCTAAAATCCATACCAGACCCTTATCCGAGCACGCAGCCCAGCCGGTCAGGAATGGGGGTGGGGACGAGCTGGCGGCCCCCCCCCTCCTGGACCGTACCAGGCCGCATGCCCTCAACATGGGGGGGTGCTTTGGGGCATAGTGTGGCCCCCCCACCCCAAAGCACCTTGTCCCCATGTTGATGAGGACAAGGGCCTCTTCCCGACAACCCTGGCCGTTGGTTGTCGGGGTCTGCGGGCGGGGGGCTTATCGGAATCCGGGAGCCCCCTTTAATAAGGGGGCCCCCAGATCCCGGCCCCCTACCCTATGTGAATGAGTATGGGGTACAGCGTACCCCTACCCATTCACCTAGGAAAAAAGTGTCAATTTAAAAAAAAAACACTACACAGATTTTTAAAGCATTTTATTAGACAGCTCCGGGGGTCTTCTTCCGACTTCGGGGGTCTCTCCGGTTCTTCTCCGCGCTCTCCGGGTCTTCTGCCGGGCTCCTCCTCTCTCTTCTGCTCTTTTGCCGCTCTTTTGCTAAAGAGGAGGAGCCCGGTCTGCTGCCTTCTTCTCTTCGGGGGTCTCTCCGGTTCTTCTCCGCGCTCTCCGGATCTTCTGCCAGGCTCCTCCGCTCTCTTCTGCTCTTTTGCCGCTCTTTTGCTAAAGCGGAGGAGCCTGGTCTTCAATCTTCTGCCTTCTGCCCTCTTTCTCCTGATGTTGACACGACGCTCTCTGGGGCTAGAATGCTCTCCGTGCGCTCTGCTCTGACTTATATAGGCGGTGACCCCGCCCCCTTAAGCCGTCACAGTCCCTGGGCATGCTGGGACTGTGACGTTTTAGGGGGCGTGGTCATCACCCGATGACCACGCCCCCTTATGCCGTCATAGTCCCAGCATGCCCAGGGACTGTGACGGCTTAAGGGGGCGGGGTCACCGCCTATATAAGTCAGAGCAGAGCGCACGGAGAGCATTCTAGCCCCAGAGAGCGTCGTGTCAACATCAGGAGAAAGAGGGCAGAAGGCAGAAGATTGAAGACCAGGCTCCTCCGCTTTAGCAAAAGAGCGGCAAAAGAGCAGAAGAGAGCGGAGGAGCCTGGCAGAAGATCCGGAGAGCGCGGAGAAGAACCGGAGAGACCCCCGAAGAGAAGAAGGCAGCAGACCGGGCTCCTCCTCTTTAGCAAAAGAGCGGCAAAAGAGCAGAAGAGAGAGGAGGAGCCCGGCAGAAGACCCGGAGAGCGCGGAGAAGAACCGGAGAGACCCCCGAAGTCGGAAGAAGACCCCCGGAGCTGTCTAATAAAATGCTTTAAAAATCTGTGTAGTGTTTTTTTTTTAAATTGACACTTTTTTCCTAGGTGAATGGGTAGGGGTACGCTGTACCCCATACTCATTCACATAGGGTAGGGGGCCGGGATCTGGGGGCCCCCTTATTAAAGGGGGCTCCCGGATTCCGATAAGCCCCCCGCCCGCAGACCCCGACAACCAACGGCCAGGGTTGTCGGGAAGAGGCCCTTGTCCTCATCAACATGGGGACAAGGTGCTTTGGGGTGGGGGGGCCACACTATGCCCCAAAGCACCCCCCCATGTTGAGGGCATGCGGCCTGGTACGGTCCAGGAGGGGGGGGGCCGCCAGCTCGTCCCCACCCCCATTCCTGACCGGCTGGGCTGCGTGCTCGGATAAGGGTCTGGTATGGATTTTAGGGGGGACCCCACGCCGATTTTTTGGCGTAGGGGGTTCCCCTTAGATCCATACCAGACCTAAGGGCCTGGTATGCTCTTGGAGGGGGAACCCATGCCGGTTTTTTATTTAAAATTTGGCGCGGAGTTCCCCCTAAAGATTCATACCAAACACAGTGCCGGGCATTGGCGGGGATCCAAGTCGGATCCCCGTTCATTGAAAGTCGGACACATGCCGGCTTCATGTCGCAGGGCAAAGTCGGATCCAAAGTAGGACGGCTGTCGTGTCGCACCAGTGTGAACCCAGCCTAAGAGAGGAGAATCATAACCACTTAGCAGAATCTCCAAATCAGTATTGCAAATGTTTCATGTTTAACTGATATGTAGTTTTAAAGTCAAACTTGTAATGCCTTTGGGTAAAATGTATTTTACATATTTACTGGTGTTCTGTTTAACAATTGACATTTAAAGCATGATACAGCATTGCCAGGTTACTTATGGGCTATGTGAATAGGGCACATGGTGATAGATTTTTTTCGATATTGACTGAAATCTCAAACAGAGCTGTGTAAAGGCGGGGGATGGGCATGAGTCACAGTCATATATTTGTATGTGCTAATTTCAGCTTGAGTTATTGTGCTTTGTAAATAGACAATAAAGAGTGTGACAAAATTAGCAATAGCCTAAATAACCTACTGCTGTAGAAAATGAGACTACAAAATATTATTAAAAGTTCCCGTTTAGATTTGAATCCCACTTTTGACTTACCTGACTGGCAAGATATGGCTTATGCTTTATCTAAAGTATCCATTAATATGACACTAATTGAAGCTAATTATAAAACCCTCCTTCGCTGGTATTTAGTACCATCCACAGTCGCTAAGATGTATCCATCTGCATCCAACATGTGCTTTAGACGGTGTGGCCAGGTGGGTACGATGTGCCACATTTGGTGGCAGTGTCCAAATATCACTAGATTTTGGCTTTGTGTATTCAAGCTGGTGAACTCTGTGACAGGGATTAATATCCGTAGATCCCCGGAAACTGCACTTTTCCAAAAGCTTCCTGAAGGAGTCCCTAAAAAATTGGTGAAACAAATTATATACATTTTTTGGCTGCCAGAATAACCATTGCTAAATATTGGAAGCAGTCAGTGGTTCCTCTTGACTCTGTAAAGAATAAGCTTAACTGGATTATGGTTAATGATAGACTCACCTGTATTCTCCGCAACACTACTAAGAAATTTGATGTAATGTGGGACCCATGGATACGATATATATCTTCATCCTAATTCACCTCTGGCTGGCCCCCCCCCCCCTTTTTTTTTTTTCTTATTCTTCTGCTTTTTCCTTACTCCTTTCTTTAATACTTGCTGTTTATCAGATATCCTTAGAGATATAGGATGACTTGATAGTTCATACTATTCCATGTTGTTGAGATTTACGGAAAAGGAAACAAGGGAACCACCATCCCCCTCTTTTTAATTTTTTTTTTCTTTCTTTTCTCTTCTCCCTTCCGCTCCCCTTCCCCTTCCCTATCCCCCTTTTTCGGTTCCTACGCTATACCTTTTCCCTGTACTATAACCATTTCCAGTGGTACAAGTCTAAGTGGCTCATTGGGTTTCTACGTAGTTGGTACCTAAAGAATCAGAAACAAATTTCATGATCCGGCCACTAACGACTTTTATCCTTCTATGTTAGTTCATTTTATCAACCTCACCAATACTTCCACCAAATATACTATATTTCTCAGTTTAATGTTTTGAGGTGCTGTATTTCGACATATCCTGATGGAAGGCCACTCAGATACTTATGCTTAATCCCACACTTATAAGTTTTTTTGTTTATTGAATGTACTTTCTATGACATTGTCTTATTACTTGAATAATAAAATAAAAAAATATTGAAAGTTAAAAGTTCCCGTTTATCCAGGTCATGGTGTAGCTAGCAATTATTTGCATTCAGCTGGACTTGTTCTGTAATGTTGAAGATATGTTACTGCTTATCCAAGGTGCTTCTTCAGTTCTAATAAGTGTCAGGAACATACCACATTTCATAAGTGTGAATTTGGCCTCAGAAAGATGATATTTTTATAGTATTATATAGGGCCTCTAACAGCATTGTCAGAACAAATATCCTAACATTGGTATGATGCTTATAGCAGCTGCTATCCATCATTTGGCCTCACTTTAATATTTTTTTTCACCTGTAAAGGTGAACTGTATTGCTTTAGTACAATCATAGGATACATTTTGAAATTGGTGACATATGCTTTGTATTGTAGAAGAGGCTGAAATGCATGTTTATAGGGCCTCGTGGCTAAGTTCAGTTGTTGGCAATTGTCATGGAGCCTGGAGCAGATGCCATATTTGTTTCTTTGTTGAAATGACCCCGATTGCACTTAGGCTCCAATAAGTCTTTTAAGATTCCCTGAATAATGAGGAATTATAATTAATGTACACAGAAAATAATCTTTGTAATTACTTTTTCCTTTTATTCTATTTTGACCTGGCCTTCCTTTGATTTCCTAAATATTTTTAGGTGACCCAAGTTGCCGGTTATTTTAACCCTGTTAGAACCCTGTCTTTATGGCAGTGGGTCCCAAATGGCATTGCTTTTAAGCCATCTTATTTACGAGCTCAAAAGATTGATATATATATTTTATTTTATTTTTACGCATCACGAAAGCTCAGTTTGTAATCAAAGAACTAATTAGACATTTCCCTGAAACCTTTGCACTTTATAGGCCATGTGTGAAATATATTAAAGTCCTGTTCCTTGGACTGCCAGCCTTCCTCGTTTATACATCTTCCCGCTACTTGGTCATCACTAAAATAGATTTTTCTGCTGGTTTCTCTATTTCCATGATACTAGCTTTTAGTAGGCTTAATTGCAAGCAGTGTAGCTTTGAAAACAACCATCATTATAATCGACTCAAGAAAAATATTGATTCTCACAGAGTCTCATGCACAAAATATCGGCAGCAGTATGTCAGCGTGGAGAACAGGCAGCAAGATCAAAACAAGGAAATAAATATTCTGGCCCCGGAATGGAAATAAAAGGAAAATAAAATAAATAGCCTGGCTTCATTTTCTTCCTCTGCCATCTGCAGCAGATGATCCATTGACCAAAAGCTGATATAGACTCTCAGTAGCCAAGTATGCACAGTGGCTGAAATTTGGAATTTTGGGGGTTTGCAATACAAGGAGCCACAAAAACCTTCATGTGTCCACTGATGTATTTGTTATGGGTACATGCCAGGAGATCAAAGGACCTCTTGAGACTTTGCCAGTGTGATTTCTAGCCCTGCCCAGCTGTCACAATCATTCTAAATTGATCTTTATTTTAGTTTGGATATCTGGGCTGGAAAAAATCAATGAGAGCTTATGGACATGGGCATTTGTTTTCCTCTTACCTTAGCAACTAAGAAAGTAATCAAAAGAAAAGAAACAAAAAAGCATAATGCTTTTGACTTTCTTATTTGTCGGGTGCATACATGAATCCTAACACTGATAAATTGGATTTTTAGTTTTCTACAAAGCCAGTGGGAGGTGCAGCCCATTGCAATCCACCTTTTAACTGTAGTATTCGTTTCTATTGGACGGCCCTGTACATTTTAGTGGAAGTATTTAAAAGCAACACTGAGTCTGTTCAATGAGTTGCTATAGTTTTTAGCTTTGCTTCTGTGTGTAGTTTATAAATGTAGGTTTACATGGGAGTAGATTTATTGACTCATGCTTCCCAATTAATACTACTGCACAGTGCATTTGCCTTACACTTTCACTCTCTCAGTGTAAGTCTAGTCTAACCTAGGGGCATTTGACCTTTTGAAGTGCCTTTTATGGGTCACACAGCTTTTCTTAAGCCTCCCAGAGATATTCCATAATATCTCATTCTAGAATGTGACAAAGTCTATAATTTTTTGGGGAGCAGCTAGCAGGTACTGATTTGAAATGACAACTGCTGTGCTGACAATAATGGATATTCGGAGTATATATAAAATAATATTTTTGAAAACTAACCTTTAAATATATAATGTGTCTAGACTAATTGAAGTCTCTTCGTTTTATTTATCTGTATTTAGTTAAAGTACTCCTGTAATACCTTATACAGTATTGGTTATAGTATATATACAGTATATGCCTTATTTTCAGCATAGATCGCCCATTTACTTTTGCGTTGCTAGTGCCTGCATTTTTTTCTTTCCTTATTCATGCCCTTGGGCATATTCACCCAACTAGCTGAGAACATATATTGCTCATTCCAGAGATACTTGTAATTTGCACAATTTTTATATTACTGACAGACCTGTCCATCTTATGTCAGTTTCATGAACTTGGACAGGTGATCTCGAGACATGGAATCTATGGCTGGTCCCTGAAAATCAGTCTCGGTTAGTTACCTAACCTCTTAGTGTAAGATTACAGACTAGTCAGTGAGGGCATGTTTTAATCATCTGTCAGGGGACACATACTTGGGCTGTAGGGCAGATCATGGGTCACTCCTAATTACCGATCTGCTGCTGAGAGTAATAAACACTTGTGTTTTATATCAAGGATGGCCAGTCCTAGCAAGTAGACTTTTCTTCAGGGTCTAACTTTGTACAGAGAGAATACTGCAGACCAGGGAAGTGAGAAAGGATCTAGCAGTATACTTTTGAAAGTGTATGGCTTGTTTGTGAGGAAGGGAGCATGACAGCTGTGCACAGGAGCCTGCTGGCAAAATGCATCAATTTGTATGATATCTGGGTGTATCCGCCTCTGTTTTAATAATTGTGGAAATAGTGTCTGGATAAATCTTCAACTTGACGTACCTCAGGCAAGAGCTGCAGAGCACAGGGAAGGAAGGCAGACAGTCAGCTGGGAGACATGACACGCCGGAAGAAAAGATGTCAAAATAACATGCTCTAAAAGAACTTCGTTTCCTCTACTCTTGTCAAAACTGGCATGTCGTCGACGTAACCTAAAAATGTATATCGTTCCTCTCCCTCCCCCCATTCCCCCTTCAGTGAGATGAAAACTTTATTTTATTTTTCTTAGTCCATTATCTGTAACTATTTTCTGTTACCAGTAAAACAATGGGCAGCAAGAATGCTTGCAGAAATGTTTTGCTGAACGACAATAGAAAGTAGCCGTGCACCTGAAAAATGCAGGGTAGAAAATCATCCTCTATTGTACAGATGGGTCACAAGGACTCCTGACTTTCTTTTTCTGATTTTCATCAATGTGCATCCTCCTTCCAGCTTAGGCAATGTTCTCAGGCCACTGTCCCCTTGTAACTGCATTTACTAACACAGCACCCTGGCTTCTATTTAACCTGCTCACACTGTTTCATAATTGAAAATGCTGAATAACAACAATACTCAATGCATCTTTCTTATGTTGCAGAAGTAAGAAGAACTTGATAATTTGGTGGCATTTGTGTTTAAAGGATACTCAACTGGCCCCCCACTACCACCAACAAAATCTTTTATTTATCCTCATGTATGCCAAATCTTTGCTGTGTAGCCATGCAGCCTCCACTGCAAAGTCTCAGCTATACAGTCTCCATTCCTTCTTTAATCACTTCAATACCAGGCACTTAAACACCTTCCTGCCCAAGCCAATTTTCAGCTTTCAACACTGTCGCAAATTGAATGACAATTGCCCGGTCATGCTACACTGTACCCAAACAATTTTTTTATAATTTGGTTCCCACAAATAGAGCTTTCTTTTGATGGTAATTGATCACCTCTGCGATTTTTTATTTTTTGCACAACAAATAAAAAAAGCCCGAAAATTTTGAAAAAAAAAAGTTTCTTTGTTTCTGTTAAATTTTTTTGTAAATAAGTACGTTTTCTTCAATGATGGGCACTGATATGGCTGCACTGATAAGCAACGATGAGTTGGCACCAATGAGGTGGCACTGATGGGCACTGATAGGTGGCACTGGTATGCGGCACTGATGGGCACTCATAGGCGGCACTGATGGGCACTCATGGTCGGCACTGATGGGCACTCATAGGCGGCACTGATGGGCACTCATAGGTGGCACTGATGGGCACTCATAGGCGGCATTGATGGGCACTCATAGGCGGCACTGATGGGCACTCATAGGCGGCACTGATGGGCACTCATAGGCGGCACTGATGGGCACTCATAGGCGGCACTGATGGGCACTCATAGGCGGCACTGATGGGCACTCATAGGCGGCACTGATGGGCACTCATAGGCGGCACTGATGGGCACTCATAGACGGCACTGATGGGCACTCATAGGCGGCATGAATGGTCACTGATGGGCACTGATAAATGGGCACTGAGGGACACTGATAGATGGGCACTGAGGGACACTGATGGCTGGCACTGATGACACTGATGGGTGGCATTGCTGGGCATCACTAATTTTTATTGTGCCACAGAGGTGCCAGTCAGTGCCCATTTGTGGGCACTGATTGGCATATGTTGATCATGGATTTTCACATGTAGATGGCCATGGGGGATGTACCTGGCCATCCACATGTTAGGAGCTTCCCTGGTGGTCCTAGCGGCTTCCCTGGTTGTCTAGTGTAGGCATCTGAGGGGGGCTGCGCTGATGAACAATCAGGGCAGACCCCCCCTGTCAGGAGAGCCGCCGATCAGCTCTCCTCTACTCGCATCCGTCAGGTGCGAGTGAGGAAAAGACGATCACCGGCTTTTCCTGTTTACATCGTGATCATCCATGATTGGACACGGCTGATCACGTGGTAAAGAACCTCCGCTGGAGGCTCTCTACTGAGATCGGTGTAGTGGTGTGTCAAACTGACACACAGCACCAACGATCTCCGCAAGTATAAGACTTTGGGGGTGGCTGTGCTTATTATATAAATGGAGAAGGAAAAATTGGGTATATGATAGCCACAAAGGTTGGACTTTAAAGGCAACATAGACAGTGGGAGATTTATAGAAAAATATATTTTATTTATAACAATAAATGGTACATTAAGCAAAAAAAGGTGTAAAGAGTTAAAAACGTATACATAATATATGACAAAAATAAGCATGCATAGTATACATAGTAGTAATTCCCTGTGCGTCAACGCGTTAGGCTGTCTAGCTTCGTTAGGACACATTCAGGGATTGTTGAAGAAAAACAGGTCTCACTATCTACAATGAAAACAGCAAAACACGTTGAAGCACAGGGACTTACTACTATGTATACAATGCACGCTTATTTTTGTTGTGTATTATGTATGTTTTTAATGCTTTACACCTTTTTTGCTTTATTTACCATGTGTTATAAATAAAATATATTTTTCTATATATCTCCCACTGTCTATGTTGCCTTTAAAGTCCGACCTTTGTGGCTATCATATGCCCAATTTTTCATTCTACATTAAATTCTCATACGGATGTGGCTACAGGAGTGTCTTCCCTACATTGTTCCATATTATATAAATGGATAACTACTGTGCTGCTGCGTTGGCATTTTGCCCTGTAGTCTTAGCGGGCACAGTCAGTGTGTCAATTCTGTGCTGATTTCAGAAGAGGTAGATTGGCTTTGTAACCTTTCCCAGAGAACCTTGATGTTCCCCCATAAGCCACGTGGATTGGGTAAGGTCACATGGTATAATCACAGATCTCAAAAGCCACAGAAGATTTCATATATCTTTTTACATAAACACACAAAGCTTACATTAAGAAAGATGTGATGAAATACTGAAATAGAGAGCATGCTGCCACCCCGCTGAAATATTGACAACCTATCACTGTGGACTTCGAACAGATTTGAGGTTTCTGAGGGCCCTGTACATTTGGCTGATAAGCCATTGCAATTTAAGAAAAAATAAGTTTAGGTTGCAGTAACTAGGAGTTGGGTTGCAAAGTAAAAGTCTTCTAAATCGTACTTTTTTTACTTTGCTCTTCACTTTCTAAACTTTAAAGTGTTTAGAGTAAATAACATTAATTCTCATGCCGTCGCCAGAAGCATTTGCATCACAAATTTTATAAAGAAAAACCATTAACTCCGAAGATACAGTAAAATGAAGCTCCAAGACATCTTAATCCCAACCATCTTTAATGAGCCCAGCAAGGCTAATTCTAATTGTTTGTTTTCTTAAACACATAGAGGCTCGAGTATTTCAGTGCAGCTTCTGCACGGAAACCAGTAAATTAAATTCAGTACGGGGGAAAAAAAGAACACTTTGTCCAAATGAACAGTGTGGTATTTACCACAGGTAACAATTTACTGTTCCATTTTTTGTTACTTGAGCTATTTTTTCAGTCACACAGGAAAAACACATTCCTTTGCTCTTTTCTTTTTTAACATCAATATGGTTTTCAATTTGTTGCAGGGCCTTTGAGCTGATGCAGAAGTACAGCCGTGATTTTGATCTCGCAGTAGTCCAACTGAAAATTGCTTAGAGGTTTTTGCCTTACATATAATTACACAAAGCATTGTGTATAGAACACTGCAGATACTCTGCAGTTTAAATATGCACATGCTTAAATGAAGAAGTAAATAATGTATGCTCTCGCTGCACCCCCACAGCAGTCTCCAGATCTGAGGGAGGAAGACGACATACAGAAGAATGACTTGTAACAAGTTACACTCTTACCAGTAGCCTTGTGAAAGCCCTGTTAAGTCTGGCAAAGGTTAGCTAAAGCTTGCATTAAAGCTAAACATCTGGCTGATATAAAAGATGAATGTATAATTTTGTTATGTATTTCCTGTTAATGTTGTTAAAGCGGAGTTCCACACAAAAATGGAACTTCCGCTTTTCGGAACCCTCTCCGGTGTCACATTTGGCACCTTTCAGGGGGAGGGGGGTGCAGATACCTGTATAATACAGGTATTTGCACCCACTTCCGGGCATAGACTCCCACGGGGGGTCTACGCCAGTCCCCCCCCCCCGCTGTCTGCTGGAAGACGCACAGGTCCCAGAGACAGCAGGGACGATTCGGATTGCGCAGCGCGACTCGCGCATGCGCAGTAGGGAACTAGGAAGTGAAGCTGCAAGGCTTCACTTCCTGATTCCCTTACCGAAGATGGCGGCAGCACCCGAGGACCGAGGGATGGTTCGGCCTCGGGTGCCGACATCGCGGGCACCCTGGACAGGCAAGTGTCCTTATTTTAAAAGTCAGTAGCTGCAGTATTTGTAGCTGCTGACTTTAAAAAAAAAAATTTGTCCGACCTCCGCTTTAAAGTAGACTTGAAGAAAAAAAAATGCTTGTAGATAGGGTTTTTTAATAGGTGAGACTTTACATGTCTTTTCTGCCATTTTTCCTGAGAGTAAACTCTGTCCATTCTCTGCATCCGTAAGCTGGGTTACATCACAGGAAGGCGTTACATCATTAGTGGCCATCCTATAGCCAAAGAAAGATGTCGGATGTAGAAGAAGCAGGTAAGTAAATGGCAGCAGCATCCAGTGCGGGGGGTGAGTAAATTAAAGCTGGATATACGTGTAGACTTTGGTCTATGTAACCTTTTAAAGTGATTGTTCAGTCATCTGTACAAAAATTAAAATTCAGCAGCTACAAAGACTGTAGCTGCTGACTTTTAATAATAGGACACTCTCCTACCCCAAGATCTAGCGCTGTCCTCACTCAGCCGGTTTCTTCACCAGGCTTCAGGCTCCCGCATGCTAACTATGGGCAGCCAGCTGTGACAGCTGGCTGCTCACTGCACATGCGCGAGCCACACTGCCCTATATGTTTGGTCCCGCAACTTTCTTGGACATGTCCCAGAAGGCTGCAAGGGAAGGAGGGGAGATGTACTTCTGCTCAAAACACCACGGTGATCCCACCGGAAGTGGGGGAGCGAATACCTGTCAAAACCAGGTGTTCCCTCTCCCGGAGGAGGGGGGGGGTGGGGAGGAAGAAGAGGGGAACTTCCTCTTTTGGGTGAAGTTCCACTTTAAGAAAGTTTGATTTTCTAATTGTTGGTGGGGTCAAATCAATGTTCGTTTTCAGCCACAGTGATTAGGAATTCGAAGGAGCAGGATGGAAATTTTTTCTTGATCAAACGAATTGCAAACAAATGTATGTGGCTTTTGTTCAGTGAAGTCCATTAGTTTCCAAATTGAATTTAAAAGCAAGCAAACTTTTGAACTACTTTCGAACTACATTTGTCAAGCTGTTGGGAATTCACTGTACAAATGTTTGTATGAAAATCTGCTAGTGTATACCCAGCTTTAGAGTTAGGTTTGCAAGAATGTGCACTTATGCTGTGCTCAATACGGCAAGAGCTGCCATTGCTCCTCATCCTACAGTTGTGTTTTTAATGTGGTTTTCAATATAGCTAGTTCAAGTACCCGAATCTGTCTTTATTTTATTTTCCTGTAATCAATTCCATATGCATTTTTGCTTATAGCATGAATGTATATATACTCAGGTATTCATACTATGTATATAGTATGAATACCTGACTTTGCCTTTATTTTTAGCTTTTTTGTACACCTCTCCTGAACTTAGACAGATACAGAAGGGAACCACTGTTAACCTGTAAGGCTCTACTGCTTAACATGGTGAGAAATCAGGATGAGAATCATATCAGTGGCTGATGCAACTTTACTTTGCAGGTGACCAGGGGAGGGTGAGTGACTAAAGATGTATTACTTCACTGCAATGGAAAGTGAAGTCAACGGCCTGCCTGGACAGTGTAGCTGAAATACCAGTGTTTAACAGAATTACAAATCTAAATTATTTTATATGTATTTAAACTGTATATTTGTTTGTTTGGTATGTTCCTTGGATTGCATTAAACTGATTAATTTTACTTGGTTGAAGTTGATTTTTAAAAATGCATGTCACATGCTGCATATGAGTCAAACAGAGCATTTTTAAACCTTTCCTGGGGTTCTCCTTCAAAATGGAACCAAAGGTAAAAATGCTTGCCTTTGTTCCAATGGTCAGAAGTCTGTGATGTCCCTCGCTGGCAGCATCTTCTCACTGACTTCTCCCGGGTACTTGTCTTCAGACATTTTGATGCAGTTATCCCAGTACACAGGTAGTGTGCCTGGAATGTAAACTGTAATGTGCATGCGCAGCTTAGTGTACATTTTACAGGTTATTGTAAACAGGTAGTTAGGCATGTTTTATTGCAAAAGAGAGCTTACATGTGTTTTCTGCAGGAAAGAGCCTGCCTGTTCAAAATGTTTTATTTTGTAACTTTAGTTCTGCTTTAATGAGATAAATGGGCTTTTGCAGGCTTAGTGTGGTAATTTCATACAATGCAGGCCGATCTTGACCCAGAACGTCTTTCATGATGTTTTAATTCATTAAATCCGTATTTTATTGTAAACATGCAGTGGAAGGAAAACACACTTTAGCGAGGATAAAATAGAAAGCCATAATTAATCACAAGCTGGTGTCTGTACACTTGTAAAGTAATAATCATTCTCCCCAAGATATGCCTTGCAGGCATTTTTTTTTTAATCTGTTCGTTTGGAAGCTTGCAATCCACCCACTAGCTTCCCACGCTCCTATGTAGATTTACTAGTTCTCCCACTCGATGTGAGTAACCCAGCACACAAGAACTACGGGCATGGAAGGGGTAATGCTTATTTACTATTTGAAGAAGACGCAGAATGAAATATTACCCCACCAGAGCAGCACACTCCATCCACGGGTGGGTTATACACGAGTGCATTGCCTTAGGTATTCTGCACAGTCACCAAAAAGCACTCATTTGAGGCAAAGTGACATAAGAATAAAATAATAAACTCATGTCATAGTACCTGCTCTATGCAGTGGTTTTGCACAGAGCAGCCTCGATCCTCCTCTTTTTAGATCCCCTGATGGCGTTCCTCCTCTTCAGCCAGTGTTCATAATAGTAAGCTACTTGCTCTAATGGCACTGGTGCATGCTTGATCCTAAACCCTGCTTTATGCATCCATAAGACACACACAGCCCAGGATCAGCCGCACCCCTACTCTCTCCTCATTGGCTGTGATTGACAGTAGCAAGAGCCAATTTCTCCCACTGCTGTCTCAGCCAATGAGGAATGAGAGACCCAGGAGAAGCTCAGCTCTTGTGCACATCACTGGATCCAGAGCAAGTTCAGGTCAGTAGTACGTCAGGTAGTAGTACAACATTAGTTCCCAAGTCTACACAGTGGGCTTTAGTAGCACTAAAGTGACCACTGTGTAGACTCGGGAACTAAAGCGTCCACTGTGTAGACTCGGGAACTAAAGTGTCCACTGTGTAGATTCAGGAACTAAAGCGTCCACTGTGTAGACTCGGGGACTGAAGTGTCCACTGTGTAGACTCGGGGACTGAAGCGTCCACTGTGTAGACTCGGGGACTGAAGCGTCCACTGTGTAGACTCGGGAACTGAAGCGTCCACTGTGTAGACTCGGGAACTAAAGCGTCCACTGTGTAGACCCTGAAACTGAAGCGTCCACTGTGTAGACCCTGGAACTAAAGCGTCCACTGTGTAGACCCTGGAACTGAAGCGTCCACTGTGTATACTCGGGAACTGAAGCGTCCACTGTGTAGACTCGGGAACTAAAGCGTCCACTGTGTAGACTCGGGAACTAAAGCACCCACTGTGTAGACTCGGGAACTCAAGCGTCCACTGTGTAGACTCGAGAACTAAAGCGTCCACTGTGTAGACTCGGGAACTAAAGCGTCCACTGTGTAGACTCGGGAACTAAAGCGTCCACTGTGTAGACTCGGGAACTAAAGCGTCCACTGTGTAGACTCGGGAACTAAAGCGTCCACTGTGTAGACTCGGGAACTAAAGCGTCCACTGTGTAGACTCGGGAACTAAAGCGTCCACTGTGTAGACTCGGGAACTGAAGCGTCCACTGTGTAGACTCGGGAACTGAAGCGTCCACTGTGTAGACTCGGGAACTAAAGCGTCCACTGTGTAGACTCGGGGACTGAAGCGTCCACTGTGTAGACTCGGGAACTCAAGCGTCCACTGTGTAGACTCGAGAACTAAAGCGTCCACTGTGTAGACTCGGGAACTAAAGCGTCCACTGTGTAGACTCGGGAACTAAAGCGTCCACTGTGTAGACTCGGGAACTAAAGCGTCCACTGTGTAGACTCGGGAACTAAAGCGTCCACTGTGTAGACTCGGGAACTAAAGCGTCCACTGTGTAGACTCGGGAACTAAAGCGTCCACTGTGTAGACTCGGGAACTAAAGCGTCCACTGTGTAGACTCGGGAACTAAAGCGTCCACTGTGTAGACTCGGGAACTAAAGCGTCCACTGTGTAGACTCGGGAACTAAAGCGTCCACTGTGTAGACTCGGGAACTAAAGCGTCCACTGTGTAGACTCGGGAACTGAAGCGTCCACTGTGTAGACTCGGGAACTGAAGCGTCCACTGTGTAGACTCGGGAACTAGAGCGTCCACTGTGTAGACTCGGGAACTAAAGCGTCCACTGTGTAGACTCGGAAACGAAAGCGTCCACTGTGTAGACTGTAGAGAAAAAGTGCATAGACCTTGCAACTTCAGTCCCAAACAGATGTAAGACAATGTCCAGTCATGTAACTCTCTAACATCTAGCTAAAATGTAAATGGCAGGTTTTGGTGGGTTTCTGTAAGAGTACAGGTTAAATATTATTTATGAATTGTATATCTTGTCTTCTATCACACCTTAGCTTATTGCATTGCATTTGTGTATGCCGGCAGCACACAGGAGGATTACATAGAAATAGATGTTTTGACAGTTTCTGGGGTAACAAGAAAGATACTTTGATTACTGATGACTCTGCATCTCAGGAAAAATGAAACTTTTCCCGAAATGGTAGTAAGCCAAATATAAACATGACATGTATTTAGCTGATGTTTAAAAATCCTAAAAGAAAAATCAGTCTATTTATGTGAGCAGTAGTTTTATTTACTCCTAAAGGAGTTCTACAAACAGTCTTCTTAAAGTTAAAGCCTTACTCTAGTTTATATTTTCTTTTTTTAGTTTTGTATAGAATAGGGAAGTGTTACCGTTTTTTTTTAAGGTTTTTATTTCTGTCTGTAATTTCATTGCAGAGTTTACCTCACTTCCAGTCCCTGTGATACCTATACAAGAACGAGTTACGGGTGTCACAGGGGTGCAATGTCCCGGATGACAATAATAATAGTGTCAAAAATAATATCCCCTTTTCCGCTCTTGGCCAGATTTACCATCACTTTCTGCCCAGATGAAAATGATGGGTGATCTTCCCAATAGGAACACAGACCCCAATAGAAGCTAAACAGAGGCTCTAACCTTTTCCTATGCCATTCATAACAAAATACAATTCGGGTTGGGCGTAAACATTTAAAATGTATGGAAACCCCAATAATGAACCTCTTATTTAGCACCTTTTTATCTGTTAAGCTGGTATTAAACCCAAAAACAAAAATGTAATATATTGCAACTTACCAATCCTTAGCGTTAGACTAGCAGACTTAAAGTGGATTTATACCCGATTCATGAAATTTGAGCGAAATTTGATTCACGAATATCTGTAGTATTTTCTTATCTCTCTACAAAGCCCAGTGGCTTTCTCTTGCTCCGTAGCTCTGTTATCAGCCTGATAACTTTTGACAAGTTCTCTAACACAGGAGATAAAAGCAGCCTGAAATTAGTGTCTTGGGAGGTTGCTATAAATAGATTAGCAGAGAGCTTGACTTGTCAGAGCAGAGCAATGCCCATTACTTCCTTCCTTTGCCAATGTGGAGTGGGGACGTGTGCCTTTTCTCCAATCAGCTGTCTTTGCTGTATGCCAATAATACACTCCCAGTGCTGAACAGGGAGAGAAAAATCTGTAACACGATATCTAAAGGATATATACAGCTGAAGACAGCAGATACACATGTAAAACATATGTAGGGAGATTTGCTTCATCTCTTTGTATCATCTGTGGCTGTTCACTGGGTAGATGTGAGGGTTTATGTTCGCTTTAACTAAAACATTTAACCTGAACTCCAGCAAATACTTTATAAGCAGTTACAGAAACACTTTTTTTTTCCCTTTTGGGATAAAGGTTTTACATAAATGAATAAAAGCTGATCATTGCAAGCACACCTGTCAGTGGTACATGTTTTTTCATAAACCTCTAACTGCTACTTTGTCTGGACAGCTTGGTCTGTTAAAGAAAGTTAAACAAACATATTTAACAGATGAAAATAAAGGAAACAAGCCTTAAAAGAAAACCAATGCAGTACATTTTTGTTTAGGTATACCAATGAAAGCATTTTGTTATATCTGTTCGAATAAGGCCCCATTCACACACGTTCATTTCATCAGTTCAGTCACATCAGAACGGATGAAGTATTCAGCTGCTCATCCGTTTCTCATCAGTTTTTTTTACATCCACTACCAATAGAAAAATAGATGAAAAACTAACCGTTTGTCAGTTTACATCCGTTTTTCGTCCCATCCATTTTTTTAACGATAGAAAAATAGGGCTTTGATCTGTTTCAAAAAATGGATGTTGGTGGATGTAAACTGATGTAAATAGATAATCATCCATTTACATCCGTTTTTCCATAGAGATGCATCAATGTCCTTTTTTTTTTTTATCCGTCGGATGGATTAAAAAACGGACAAAGGGTCCATATGTGTGAAAGAGGCCTAAAAAAGTAACCATTGCTCTGCCAAATATTCAGTGAGCTGATCATTTTCTGTGAACTCTGACTGCCCAATGCTGCTATCAGCATTGTTCCAAGTTCTGTCTAGACCACAGATCACCACCCCTGTTATAGGGAAGTAGAGGGTGTCTGTAGTCCTAACATATTTCCTGTCCTAGGGGGACAATGCTGCACTTCCAGAGATATGGAGATATTGTCACCCTAGGACAGAAAGTGTGGTACTGGCACACTGACAAAAGAAAATGAATGCAGCCACCACATCTAAGAAGCGGTAAGCTGCAATAAATTACATTTTTGGTCTTGGTTTTATTCACACTTGTACTACAATTAAATGTAATTATCTGCACATTCTTCTGGTACAGCTGACTTTCCCCACTCTAAATCCTCAGGTCTGTTGGTGTTTCTGTATAGCTCCAGAGCTTAGTACACAGAATTGGAAGACAAGTGTATTCCATTTTCTGAGCAACGCCCTCTGTTGTCCTTTGATCGGGAGGATGCACAGCACAAAATCATGTTACAAGAGTCTACAGTCCCACCCAGAAGCATCTTGAATTCAGCTGCAATTATATGAAACTGACTTTAAGACCCCTTTCACACTGGGGCGGTTTTCAAGAGCTTTAGCGCTGGAAATAGCCTCTGCTAAGCGCCTGTAAACCGCCTCCCATTCATTCCAGTGTGTCTTTTCACACTGAGGCGGTGCATTTGGGGGAAGTTATGAAAAGTCCTGCAAACTGCATCCTTCGGGCTGGTTGGGAGCGCTGTATTTAGGGGTTAAAAGCTCTCCGCTAGCGGTCGAAAAGCGGAGCAAAAGCACACTTAACCACTTCCAGCCCAAGGCCATCATATGACGTCCTTCACTTTCAGTGGGAATATCTGAATGATGCCTGAAGCATGGGATCGTGATTTTTTTTTTTTTTTGATCTCATGCTTTCCAGCCTGGAGGTGAGATGTGGGTTCTTATTGACCCTGCATCTCTCCATAAAGAGGACCTGTCACACACCATTCCTATTACAAGGGATGTTTACATTCCCTGTAATAGGAATAAAGGTGATGAAAAAATAAAAATTAAGAGAAAGTGTAAAAATAAAGTAAAATAAGCAATAAAAAGGAAAAAAAAAATGTAAGCGCCCCTGTCCCTGGTAGCTCGCACACACAAGCGAATGCACATGTAAGTTCCGCCCACATATGTACATGCCGTTCAAACCACACATGTGTAACTCTAAACTGGTAACCTGTAAAAAAAATTAAAGCGTCGCCTATGGAGATTTTTAAGTAGCAAAGTTTGGCGCCGTTCCATGAGTGTGCGCAATTTTACATGTTGGGTAGCTATTTACTTGGCCTAACTTCATCTTTCACATTATACAAAAAATTGGACTAACTTTATTGTTTTGTTATTTTTTAATTCATGTAACTGTTTTTTTCCCAAAAAAAAAGGCGTTTAAAAAATTGTTTTGAATTGTTTTGTATGTGGTCTTTCATTTCTGAGCATGCCTAGTCTTGCTTTTCAGATTTTTTTTTTGTCAGAAAACCGCACTAATGAAAAGAAAATCGGACGTTGTGGTCACATCAGACGAAAAATTTTCAAGCCTGCACATCCGGTTTTTGTCTGCCGAAAATTTGTAATCGGCTGTCTAATGGCATACTAACGATCAGAAAATCGGCAGATCCTTTATTGAATGAAGTTTATCTTCAGATTTTGACCGTGTACATGGGCCTTTACTTATTCAAAGTTGTTTCTAACACACCTTAGTATGACTTATTTGCTGGAGACAGCAGAACTTGGCAATTAGACCCTAAAACATTCCAACTCGGTACATCAGGGATGAGCAGCTGCTGCCCTTCATCTGTTGAGGAACTACAAGTCCCATTTTGCCTCTGCGAGTCACTGTCTGTCTACCCATCATGCCTTTGCTTCTGGGAGTCATGCTTGTAACTGTCAGTGTTTAATGCAATTTTGGAAATGTAGTTTCACAACTGCTGGAAGGCCACAATTGCCCATCCCGCTGAAGCTCTTATTCTGCAGGGACAGCAATTTTGAGTTGAGTCCACACACTCATGCATTTAGCTTGTCTAATTGCTGAAGTTCTCTGAGAAGTACAAAAACTTATTTTATATGTACAATAGAGGACACAGGCAAAGTAATCATAGACCCTGGATTATAGGCTTGTACCTTCGGGTACAAGGTCTATGAATATTTTGCCTATGTCCTGTACTTTACTCCAAGATGGAATTTACAGATAAGCAAAATCCCTCTTTTATGCTTCCCAGATCACGTTTTCATGCATTTAGATGTTCCATTTGTTAAAGTGTAATTAGCCATGGCTAGAGTTTCTGTTCGGATCCTGGATGCACAGAATTCTATTTTCTTTAAATGCAACTGAACAGACTGCACCCAAAGTCAAATACACAGGGTGAAAGATACAATGAAAGAAATCATTATCTGCATTTATACGCATTTACAACTGTCCTCTGAACACATATAAATACAGGTTTGACATTGCCAGTGTGAATGAGGCCCGAATCTATATTTTAGAGCTAAAGTAATCATTGGAACACTTTTGTCCACATTCTCACTGGCATTTTCCTACAAAAGCCAAACTAATGGAAACATCAGAAAGTTGGCCTTTTGCTTTAGGTAACTTATCCTTACAGTAGCATGGAACTATTTGATGTCACAATTATAATGTTAAAATTTTGTGCCTATATGAAAGCTGAAGGGCTTTTTGTCCTACATTCCGCTCTACCATTATTGTTAATGGCTCTTCCACACATTGTGACACTATGGGTGTCACTAACACTTTCAGCTTGGAGCTCCCGGCTTTCTACAAAGACTAAATAATGAAGAATAACAATGGGAGACCAATTAAGTTCTTTGCAGATTTTAATGTATAAAGCCACAAGAAAAAAAATGTCAGTGTTGCAACTCTGCGTTCTCGACTTAGATCTCTAAATGCCTTGTTCTGGTGTCAGCGATAACTTGACGGGGGAAGGAGAAATATGGAAGTGAAGCTACAAAATTTTCCTCTATTGTTAGTCCTTATCTCCCTTTATGGTGTCTTTTTCTTAATGATGACAGTTCACTCCAGTCTCTCCTTTCAAAAGGAACTTTCTTTCTCCACATCCAAAACTTTATTTTTTTTGTGTTACCTTAATTCTTTTTCAGCTCCCACAGCCTGAATGTTTTCTTTTGTATGATGTTGGGTTTAGTCTTCTTTCATCTTGGGCTCTGGTCCGTTCCTTATGCCACTTTTGCCTGCTCTAAAGCTGTTCAGTCATCTTGTAACAACAAGATGGTAAAAAAACAGATGACCTGCAAGTAATAATTTTAGTTATTTAAAAAAGTTTTTTTTACATTCATACAGTGCATACGGAAAGTATTCACAGCGCTTCATTTTTTCCACATTTTTTATGTTGCAGCCTTATTCCAAAATGGATTAAATTCATTATTTTCATCAAATTCTAGAAACAATACCCCATAATGACAATGTGAAAGAATTTTGTTTAAAATCTTTAAAAATAAAAAACGACAAAAATCACATGTACATAAGTACAGTGCCTTGAAAAAGTATTCATACCCCTGGAATCTTCCACATTTTGTCATGTTACAACCAAAAATGTAAATGTATTTTATTGCCATTTTATGTGATAGACAAACACAAAGTGGCACATACCGTATATACTCGTGTATAAGTCGAATTTTTCAGCCCCTTTTTTTGGGGCTGAAAGTTCCCCCCTCGACTTATACACGAGTCACTGCCGTCTGTCTGCATGATCAGTGTGTCATGCAGGCAGACGGCAGCCAGCGTGTCCTACATAGCACTCGGCAGCGGCTCTCGGCTCTCACTGTTCAAAAGCCGCGCCTCCTGGTCTGTGATAGGCAGTCAGTGTACAGCCTGTCACGGACATTCTCTCATCCTCGTCCGTGGTATGAGAGAATGTCCGTGATAGGCTGACTGCTAGGAAATGGAGTTTTCTGCCTATCATGGACAAGGAGGAGATGTGTCTTTTGAACAGTGAATGGCCGCGGCACACGGAGGATGCACAGGACACAGGTAGGATGCACACAGACACATGCACACAGGTACATATACACATGACACATGCACACATACACAGGACACAGGTACATATACACATGCACATATACACAGGTACATGACACATGCACATATACATAGGACACATGACACATATACACAGGACACACATACACAGGACACACATACACAGGACACATATACACAGGACACATGACACATATACACAGGACACATGACACATGCACATATACACAGGACACATGCACATATGCACAGGACACATGCACATATGCACAGGACACATGACAAATGCACAGGACACATGGAGGTATACAGCGGCAGATGGGCATTGTTGACCCTATTTTTCCACTTACAGTAGCTGCTGCATTTCTCACCCTCGTCTTATACTCGGGTCAATACGTTTTTCCCATTTTTTTGTGGTAAATTAGGGCCTCGACTTATACTCGGATCAACTTATACTAGAGTATATATGGTAATTGTGAAGTGCAAGGAAAATGATAAATGGTTTTCCAATAAAAAAAAAAAATATCTAAAAAGTGTGGCATGCATTTGTGTTCAGCCCTTTTTACTCTGATACCCCTAACTAAAATCTAGTGAAACCAACTGTCTTCAGAAGTCACTTAATTAGTAAATAAAGTCCACCTGTTAAACATTCAATGGAGAAGCAGCCAAGAGGCCCATGGTAACTCTAGAGGAGCTGCAGAGATCCATAGCTCAGGAGGGGGGGGGGGTCTGTCCACAGAACAACTATTATTATTATCGTCCACTCCACAAATCTGGCCTATATAGAAGAGTGGCAATAAGAAAGCCATTGTTGATATAGTGCCAAAAGAAGTCCTGTTTGCAGTTTGCTAGAAGCCACGTGGGGAAACAGCAAATATGTGGAAGAAGGTGCTCTGGTCAGATGAGACCAAAATGTAACTTTTTGGCCTAAAACGCTATGTGTGGTGGAAAACTAACACTGCACATCACCCCAAACAAACCATCCCCACCGTGAAACATGGTGGTGGCATCATGTTGTGGGGATGCTTTTCTTCAGCAGGGACAGGGAAGCTGGTCAGAGTTGATGGGAAGATGGATGGAGCCAAATACAGGGAATTCTTGGAAGAAAACTTGTTAGGGTCTGCAAAATGACTGTGGGCCAGGTTCACCTTCCAGCAGGACAATGGCCCTAAACATACAGCTAGAGCTACAATGGAATGATTTAGATCAAAGCATATTCATATGTTATTCTTGCCCAGTCAAAGTCCAGACCTAAATCAATTTGAGAATCGGTGGCAAGACTTGAAAATTGCTGTTCAACTGCTCTCCATCCAATCTGACAGAGCTTGAGCTATTTTTCAAAGAAGAATGGGCAAACATTTCACTCTCCCTAGATGTGCAAAGATGGTAGAGACATCCCCAAAAAGACTTGCAGCTGTAATTTCAGAGAAAGGTGGTTCTACAAAGTATTGACTCAGGGGGGCTGAATACAAATGCACTCACAAATCACATATTTATTTGTAAAAAATGTTGAAAACCATTTATCATTTTCCTTTCACATCACAATTATGTGCCACTTTGTATTGGTCTATCACATAAAATCCCAATAAAATACATTTTCATTTTTGGTTGTAAGATGACAAAATGTGGAAAATTTCAAGGGGTATAAATACTTTTTCAAGGCACTGTATTCATAGCCTTTGCTCAATACTTTGTTGAAGCACCTTTGGCACCAATTACAGCCTCAAGTCTTTTTGAGTATGATGCTACAAGCTTGGCACACCTATTTTTGGGCTGTTTCTCTAATTTTTCTTTGCAGGACCTCTTCAGCTCTATCCGGTTGGATGTGGAGTGTCGGTGCACAGCCATTTTCAGATCTCTCCAGAGATGTTCAATCGTGTTAAAGTCTGGGCTACTCAAGGACATTCACAGAGTTGTGCTGTAGCCACTCCTTTGTCATCTTGGCTGTGTGCTTAGGGTCACTGTCCTGTTGGAAGGTGAACCTTTGCCCCAATCTGAGGTCTAGAGCGCTCTGGAGCAGGTTTTTATCAAGGATGTCTCTGTATATTGCTGCATTCATTTTTCCCTCGATCCTGACTAGTCTCCAAGTTCCTGCCACTGAAAAACATCCCCACAGCATGATGCTTCCACCACAATGCTTCACTGTAGGGATAGTATTGGCCAGATGATGATTAGTGCCTGGGTTCCTCCAGACATGACGCTTCAGGCCAAAGCGTTCAATCCTTGTTTAATCAGACCAGAGAATTTTGTTTCTCATGGTCTGAGAGTCATTCAGGTGCCTTTGGGCAAACTCCAGGTGGGCTGTCATGTGCTTTTTACTGAGGAGGGGCTTCCGTCTGGCCACTCTACCATACAGGCCTGATTGGTGGAGTGTTGCAGAGATGATTGTTCTTCTGGAGCTCTGTCAGAGTGACCATCGGGTTCTTTGTCACCTTCCTGACTAAGGCCTCCCCCCCGCCGATCGCTCGGTTTGGCCGGGCGGCCCGCTCTAGGAAGAGTCCTGGTGGCTCCAAACTTCTTCCATGCACAGATTATGGAGGCCACTGTGCTTATTGGGACCTTCAATGCTACAGAAAACTTTCTGTACCCTTTCCCAGATCTGTGCCTCGATACAATCCTTTTTTGGAGTTCTACAGACAATTCCTTAGACTTCATGGCTTGGTTTGTGCTCTGATATGCACTGTTAATGGTGGGACCTTATAATAGACAGGATCAGGCTGTAACATAACAAAACATGGAAAAAGTAAAGAGCTGTGAATACTTTCCGGACGAAATATAGCTTAATACATGCAAGTGTCAGTTCATCACAACAGAAGATCATTAAGTCCCCATTCACACCTTGGCGCTCCAGGAACGGGAGCATAATGTATGTTTCTGCATGTGTTCCCAGAAATGTGCAAAAGACGTGCCAATACACGCATCGCACTTGTAGTGCCATTATTATTCTTAATGGCACCCCAAACGCAGGTAACAGGTGCGTTACAAAATGCACATTTCACTGCAAAAAAGAGGAGCATGAGCTACTTTAATGCACGTAGGGCAGCCCATTTCAGTGAATGAATAAATAAAGTGTTGTGCGGATACAATAGTGAAATCATAAATTAAGTCCTTCTGTGGAAACTTCCATATGGAAAAAACTATCTTCCAAGTAAAAAAAGTCTCGATCCTTCCTTTGAACAAATAAAAGTATGGTAAATCAAAGCCGTCATCCCTTGAAGAAAGCCACCACCAAGAGGAATCAGATGTACGCTTACCATAATTCAGGGACCTAGTGACAGGTCCAAAAAGTTGATTTACATGTGGTCCTCCAAACATTCCACGCACTTTAGCGGTACTTAAAGTGGGGTTCCACCCAAAAAACAAAAATACCTGTGAAAATTCTAAATAACAAAAAACAAAAAAACATTTGGATATTTTTTTTTTCACTTACCTCTAAATGCCTGTTGCTAGGTGGTCCCTCGTAGTCTGCCTGTTCCTTTGCCTGGGCTGGTGACATCACTTCCCCCCAGGCACAGGAAGGGCTCCGCTCTGCTCCCTCCCTCCTGTCAATCATCTGGGACCCATTACAGGTCCCAGGTGATTGTGCGGCCAATCGCGGCGCCGCTCGCGCATGCGCAGTGGGTGCCAGGCTGTGAAGCCACAGCCCGGCGCCCACAGTTGAAATGCCGGCGCCGACTAGCGGAGGGGGGGGACGAGCGGGGCTTCGATCCCCCGCATCGCTGGACCCAGGGACAGGTAAGTGTCCAATTAAAAGTCAGCAGCTGCAGTATTTGTAGCTGCTGACTTTTAATTTTTTTTTTTTTTTTTTGACGGCCCCCTGGGTGGAACTCCTCTTTAAAGACCATTCCAAGCCACAATAAGGGCATGAAGTAAAGAAACAAACCATATAGTGTAAAACTCTTTAAAACTATTATTAAGCATTAACCACTTGACGACCAGGCCTTTTCTCTGGCACTTTTTTTTAAGTCAGTATTTTTTGCTAGAAAATTATTTATAACATTTTATATATATTTTTTTTAGCAAACCCCTTATAGGACATTAAATGATAATCGTTGCAATTTTTATGTTGCACGGTATTTGCGCTGGTGTTTTTCAAATGCAGTTTTTTTTTTCCAAAAAAAACACTTTAATGAGTAATTAAAAAAAAAAAAACACAATATATACCCCGATTTTTTTGTAACATATGAAAGATGATGTTACGCCGAGTAAACAGATACCTAACATGTCATGCATTAAAATTACGCATGCTCGTGGAATGGTGACAAACTATGGTACTTAAAAATCTCCATAGGTGACACTTTAAACATTTTTTACAGGTTCTCTGTTTAGAGTTATAGAGGAGGTCTAGTGTTAGAATAATTGCTCTTGCGATACCTTTCGGCGATACCTCATATGTGTGGTGTGAACACTGGTGTGAACACGGTTTACATATGCGTGTGCAACCTACGTATGCGTTTGCTTCCCCAAATCTCTCCTTTACCTTTAACAATACAGTGTAGCATGACCGCGCAATTGTCATTCAAATTGTGACAGCACTGAAAACTGAAAATTGGTCTGAGCAGGTAGGGGCGAAAGTGCCTGGTATTGAAGTAGTGAAAAGCAAAAGGTTAAAAAAAAATTGATCTTGTGCTTTAAAAAAAAAAAAAAAATTACTTCCACCCTTGACCAATAGTCATGATGTCGCTCCGGTCCTCCAAGGCCATATATGCGATCAAAGGCGATCTAGTCTTTTATCACCTCTGTGACCAGCCGGCAGCACCATGGGATCATTTCTCGGATGCACCAGTGGAAACAGTAAGCCCGAGAAACACCAGTGAGGTGGGGGGATGTCCTCTCCCGCCACTTCTGAAAGCTTTCCAGCAGCTCAGGAGCCACTCAGAGCGCTTTAAGCCACCGGATGAAGAAAAAAATACTGAGGATATGGCAGATAGCTTCAGCCATAACCCCGGTAAACCACTTCCCAACCGCAACGTATATATACGTATTGCGGTTGGCAAGTGGTTAAAATAGCACTTACAATGTTTAAAATCAATTGCACAAACAGTATTCCCAGCTGACAAAGATGGCGTGTTGCCGTCACTTCCGGGTTGATGTGATGCCGCAAGCATGAGGCTCTTCCCTTCGCGTTTCGTCACAAAGGACTTGGGCATTGTATCAGTGCAGCACTTTATATATGTATGTCTAGTTTACTGTGATAAATATCTCACTGTGTGCCTGCAGCTATGTGGTTTAATAAGTATTTTTATATGTGGTACACAAGCACGGTTCTATTTCACTTGTTTACAACATTTAAGGGAATAGGCTGCCCTATGCTGTCACACGACAAACACGCAACAAATTAACACATTGCGCAGGTGATCTGTGTACACTGCAAGGATAATAACCAACTTTGTTGCAGATTCCTACCTTTTGTTATTCTGAAGAAATCCATGTGTGTTTGTCTGTGCCTCTGTACTGAGTGGGTCTAATAGGAGTGGTTTCATAATAATCAGTCAGGTGTGGCAGCTGCAGGACACTAATGAGGAAAGCTGCTGAGCCTGCATCCCTTTAGAGTGTTCCTATTGGAAATATCTCACCAAAAATGACATTAATGTTGCAGAGGATGCCTGAAATTTGACTTGTATCTTAGGCAGACTTCTGGGAAAATTGGTGAGCCAATCACACAAGCAGGAAATGATGTTTTCTGTGTACAGAACAACTCCATGTAGCCATATTGCATGGCATTTATAGAAAATTAAAGCAGCTGCAGATTGAAAAGGAAAGGTAATTTTTAATAACATTCAGTTACAATGTGACTTGTATCGCAATTGTACACGCTATATTTTTTCTTTTTTGCTATTTTTTTTTTCCACGAAAGTGGAGTTATCCCTTAATTTATAACACAGGCATCTCAACCCCCCCCCCCCCCCCCCTCTAAAAAATACAGCCATCTACTCCTTCAGCAAAATTGAACACCCCATCAAAAACATAATCCCACCAATAACATCATGTATAGTAAACATATACCCCCTCTTCAATGAAGCAGTCAAAAGGCTCTCTGCAATGGCTAATGTGGAACTGCTGTCCATGGTGCTGAACATTCCCGTTTTGTCTTCAGTTTTATGCTTTCTTTAGAAGTTCAGATTGTTATTGTATCCAGCTTTTTTTTTTTTTTTCTTCTATTTACAGGTTTAGCAAAATAAGATATGTGGTAACAAATTGCAGCCTGCTTTTAAATCCACACTTATTATTGAGTGAATGAGTATAGCCAGCCTGATTAAAATGCAGTGTTGGGGACATTTAAGGCCTCTTGCACACGGCAGCTTAAAAAAGCTCAGTACAGCTTATCTTTGTATTGCGCTAAATTACTCCCAATAATTGTAATGTGCCTATGCACACAGGTGCGTAAACAAGCACTGTGTATTCTTCAGTAAAACTTACCTTTTTTGGTAAGTAATTTACACCTCATGCATGCAAATGCGCGCGTATGCGCACATTTGTGCACAAAAGGGGCATTAACATACTGTGAATGCAAGAATAAGTTTGTGTGAAAATACGCAAATGAAAATACGTGCAAATACATACAAAAAAAGCGACTGAAAAACTAGACGCTCAAACAGGAGTATCGTGTGCAAGTGGCCTAACTAGTACACAACATTCTAATTGGTGCATTTAAAATCTTATAATAGTCACACTATTTTGAGATCAATCCTTATACCATTAAAGTAGAACACCTGGAAAAATGTAAAAGAACGACTCCCCCAACCCCTATTTTTTTATTTTATCCTCCACTTACTATTCTTTCTTAACTTTATTAAATATGCTCACATGTCCAGTGAATCCAGTGTCCTGCTCTGATCTGTGTTCTTGCAGGTCTGCCCTCCTCCAGCTACTGCATGTTGAAGCCAATGCCTTCTCAGATATGTGATATCCCGGGATTCACCAGAAGCAGCCTGATGTCATTGTCACAAAAATAGAGGCAGGGAGAGGGCAGGAGCATGAATATATATATATATATATATATATATATATATATATATATATATATATATATACACACACACACACACAGTTGTGCTCAAAAGTTTACACACCCTGGAAGAATTTATGATTTCTTGGCTATTTTTCAGAGAATATGAATGATAACACAAAAACTTTTCTTTCACTCATGGTTAGTGTTTGGCTGAAGCCATTTATTAATGAATCAACTGTGTTTACACTCTTTAAATCATATTGACAACAGAAACTAGCCAAAAGACCCTGATCAAAAGTTTACATACCACAGTTCCTAGTACCTATGTATTGCCCCCTTTAATGTCAATGACAGCTTAAAATATTTTGTGGTATTTGTGGATGAGGCTCTTTATCTTCTCAGATGGTAAAGCTGCCCATTCCTCTTGGCAAAAAGCCTCCAGTTCCTGTAAATTTTTGGGCTGTCTTGCATGAACTGCACGTTTGAGATCTGCCCAGAGTGGCTCAATGATATTAAAGTCAGGAGACTGAGATGGCCACTCCAGAACCTTCACTTTATTCTGCTGTAGCCAATGACAGGTCGACTTCACCTTGTGTTTTGGATCATTGTCATGTTGGAATGTCCAAGTATGTCCCATGCGCAGCTTCCTAGCTGATGAATGCAAATGTTCCTCCAGTATTTTTTGATAACATACTGCATTCATCTTGCCATCAATTTTGACCAAATTTCCTGTGTCTTTGTAGCTCACACATCCCCAAAACATCAGCGATCCACCTCCATGTTTCACAGTAGGAATGGTGTACCTTTCATCATAGGCCTTGTTGACTCCAAATGACTGTGCCAGAAGGTTTGAGCCTTGTCTCTGTGCTGTTTGGTGTATTGTAAGCGGGATACTTTGTGGCATTTGAGTAGTAATGGATTTCTTCTGACGACTCAACCATGCAGTCCATCTTTATTCAAGTGCCTCGTTATTGTGCTTCTTGAAACAGCCACACCACATGTTTTCAGAGAGTCCTGTATTTCACCTGAAGTTATTTGTGGATTTTTTTTTGCATCCCGAACAATTTTCCTGGCAGTTGTGGCTGAAATTTTAGTTGGTCTACCTGACCGTGGTTTGGTTTCAACAGAACCCCTCATTTTCCACTTCTTGATTAGAGTTTGAACATTGCTAATGGGCATTCTCAATTCCTTGGATATCTTTTTATATCCCTTTGCTGTTTTATACAGTTCAACTACCTTTTCCCGCAGATCCTTTGAAAATTCTTTTGCTTTGCCTATGACTCAGAATCCAGAAACGTCAGTGCAGCACTGGATGTAAGATGCAAGGGTCTGTCAGGAGTCCAGAAACTCGTTGGCCTTTTATAACCACACACACTACTTCCAAGCAAACAGATCACAGGTGAGGATGGTTACCTTTAATAGCCATTCAAACCCCTTTGTGTCAACTTGTGTGCATGTTAGGCCAAAATCACCAGGGTATGTAAACTTTTAATCGGGGTCATTTGGGTAGTTTCTGTTGTCATTATGATTTAAAAAGAGTAAACACAGTTGATTGATAATAAATGGCTTCAGATAAACACTAACCACGAGTGAAAGAAAGGTTTTTTGTTATCATTCATATTCTCTGAAAAATGGCTAAGGAATCAAAAATTCTGTCAGATTATGTAACTTATGAGCACAACTGTGTATGTATATATATATCTATATATAGATATATATATATATATCTATATATACACACATACACACAGTGGATAAAATAAGTATTGAACACGTCACTTTTTTCTAGGTAAATATATTTCTAAATGCTATTGACATGAAATTTTCATCACATGTTGGTAACAACCAATGCAATCCAAACAAGTTCAGAAATTAAGTTATGTGTAATAAAATAGAATGAAACAGGGAAAAAGTATTGAACACATGAAGTAAGGGAGGTGCAAAAAGCCAAGACACTAGCTGAAATCTATCAGTAATTAGAAAACAATCCTATCCCTTGTCAGTGCAAATTAATGTCAGCTGGTTCAGTCTCAACTGATGGCCTATAAAAAGGTGTCTAATTGCCAAGGTGTCACACGAGAAACATCTCATGATGGGTAAAAGCAAAGGGCTCTCTCAAGACCTTTGCAACCTTTTTGTTGCAAAACATACTGATGGCATTGGTTATAGTAGGATTTCTAAGCTTCTGAATGTTCCAGTGAGCACTGTTGGGGCCATAATCTGGAAGTGAAAAGAACATAATTTCACCATAACTGACCAAGACCGGGTGCTCCTCGCAAGATTTCTGAGGAGTGAAAATAATTACCAGAAGAGTTGTCCAAGAGCCACTTATGGAGAGCATCAGAAAGACCTGTTACCAGGTACAGTTGTTTCAAAGAAAATAAGTAATGGACTCAACCGCCATGACCTGTATGCGTGCTTACCATGCAAGACTCCATTTGTGAAGAAGAAGCATGTTGAAGCTTGTTCAAAGTTTGCTGCACAACATTTAAACAAGCTTGTGAAATACTGGAAGAATAAAGTCTGGTCAGATGAGACCAAAATTGAACTCTTTGGATGCCATAATACACACCATGTTTGGAGGTCAAATGGCACTGCACATCACCCCAGAAACACCCCCATACCAACAGTGAAGTTTGGAGGTGGGAACATCATGATGTAGGGCTGTTTTTCAGCATACAGTACTGGCAAACTTAATTTCATTGAAGGATGAATGGAAAAATGTACCAAGACATTCTTGATAAAAAATCTGCTGCCATTTACCAGGATGATAAAGATGAAAGGACGGTGGATTTTTCAGCAAGATAATGATCCCAAACACAAAGCCAAGGAAACTCTCAATTTTTTTTCAAACAAAGAAGTTCCTAGAATAGCCCAGCCAACCTGATTTGATTCCAATAGAAAAGAAGAGGCCAACGGAACCTTCGAGATTTGAAGACTGTCTGTGTGGGAGAATGGGCCAAAATCACACCTGAGCACTGCATGCGACTAGTTTCTCCATACAGGAGGCAACTTGAGGCTGTCATTACTGAAGAAGTATTAAATACATTTTATTTGGCGTGTATAATACTTTTTTCCCTGTGTCATTCCATTTTATTACACATAATTCAATTTTTGAACGTATTTGTTTTGGTCTCTTTGTATGTATGGGTTGCATGGGTTGTTACCGACATGTGGTGAACATTTCATGTAATTAGCACCTTTACAAAATCTATTTACCTAGAAAAATCATGACGTGTCCAATATTTATTTTACCCACTGTATATCTTTTGAATTGTGGATGTGAAGATCCACTTTAATACACAGTTGAAATATAAAAGCAATCTATTGCACCTGATTGACTCTCATCTGCCACACTGCACAGTCAGGCAGGTAAGGAGGTTGGACCATGTTGAGGTTTGTCTAAAAAAGTGGACATGTGACACAGAAATGTACTCTTCACTGCATTTTGTGCTAGCACAGAGCACTATATACTGTATATTATAGCCAAGAACACTTGCTTTTATTGTCTCTCTAAACTTAAATTGTAAATTTTAGCCAGGACAACCATTTCCTATAAATGTACATATTAGGATTTGTCCACTTGCTATTGGATTGAATTGCATTGTGTGTGATAGCTATTTTTTGTCTGAAGTACACAAACATCACATTGAATCAGGCCTGCTACATACTAAAAATGTTGTAGATTGCTACTTTTAATTAGAAACAAAAGAAAAAGCCCATCAGAGTAAAATGTGTTCATATCACATAATGACTTGTTTGTTTTTGCTCCAAGTTCTCCTTAAATACTCCTAATATCGGATCTTTTTGAGTTTACACCCACTTAGATGTGTGCTGTCGTGGTTATGACAAAGCCTTCATATGGTATTAGATGTGACGTGACATGTAAGATAAGGCGGATCATTTTGACAACATGAACGCCGGCTAACGTCAGAAACGTGGCTTGGCGTGACAGATCCATAGATCACAGGCTTCCAGAAATCTGGATTGATAGGTTATGCTGAGCATGCTGCATCCTATGGGACAGATCATTCAACATGAACGACTTGACATAGAGGCCTCATAGTAAATTCACAACTGGGCTGTTTTTATGGAATCTTCTCCCATTACAGCTAAAAAGCAAAGCGAATGAATTGCATTGTCAGAAGAAGAAAAGAACGGATAAATCACTCAGTAGGGGTTTCAAACCAAAACTGCTTTTCCAATACCTGATTGCTTCTCGTTCCACTGTCCAATCCATGGAGGCTTTCATATTCTGGACAGGAGCTGCACATCATAAATTCTGCCTTCATATGCTGACACTATGGCTGCCCATTGTCATATCTCTGCTGCATTATGTCCGAATATCTATCTATATATATATATATATAGCTACAGTAGTAAAAGTAGTATCTTTGTATATTATCACAGGGGTCCTAATTGCTTCTGTAACAGTAATAAATAACATGCCGGGCCCTAGTCACCATGTACCTCCTCCAGCCTTCAATTTATATTTGTTTATGTTGTAGCTAGCACAGAAAACTTGACTGAAGGATAGACATGTACATGATGGTCTGAGTTATCATATGCATGTTAGATTTTGACTACAATATGATAAAGGCCTGTAGATAGGTTTGGCTCAGTGGCAGCTGGGAATGTGTTTCTTATACCCATCTGGGGCTGCCTCATCTCTACTGTAGATAAGATGTATTCAGGCCAATACACACATTATCAGGGACGTTTTAGCCTGATGATTGCTGTGCTTGTCTACGGACAGCAATGGTCCAGTTCCCTTTCATTATGGGTGCTCCTTCATTTAGGCCACCATGCTCATGAGATTGCACAATGCCAAGAAGACTTTGCAAAGCAACTGAATGTGCTAATGGCCTAAATGCATTTTCTGCATAAAAATGAAACCTCTCTAGATACAGTGGGGACAGAAAGTATTCAGACCCCCTTAAATTTTTCACTCTTTGTTATATTGCAGCCATTTGCTAAAATCAATTAAGTTCATTTTTTTCCTCATTAATGTACACACAGCACCACATATTGACAGAAAAACACAGAATTGTTGACATTTTTGCAGATTTATTAAAAAAAGAAAAACTGAAATATCACATGGTCCTAAATATTCAGACCCTTTGCTGTGACACGCATATATTTAACTCAGGTGCTGTCCATTTCTTCTGATCATCCTTGAGATGGTTCTACACCTTCATTTGAGTCCAGCTGTGTTTGATTATACTGATTGGACTTGATTAGGAAAGCCACACACCTGTCTATATAAGACCTTACAGCTCACAGAGCATGTCAGAGCAAATGAGAATCATGATGTCAAAGGAACTGCCTGAAGAGCTTAGAGACAGAATTGTGGCAAGGCACAGATCTGGCCAAGGTTACAAAACAATTTCTGCTGCACTTAAGGTTCCTAAAAGAACAATGGCCTCCATAATCCTTAAATGGAAGACATTTGGGATGACCAAAACCCTTCCTAGAGCTGGCCGTCCAGCCAAACTGAGCTATCGGGGGAGAAGAGCCTTGGTGAGAGAGGTAAAGAAGAACCCAAAGATCACTGTGGCTGAGCTCCAGAGATGCAGTTGGGAGATGGGAGAAAGGTGTAGAAAGTCAACCATCACTGCAGCCCTCCACCAGTCGGGGCTTTATGGCAGAGTGGCCCGACGGAAGCCTCTCCTCAATGCAAGACACATGAAAGCCCGCATGGAGTTTGCTAAAAAAAACACCTGAAGGACTCCAAGATGGTGAGAAATAAGATTCTTTAGTCTGATGAGACCAAGATAGAACTTTTTGGCCTTAATTCTAAGTGGTATGTGTGGAGCAAACCAGGTACTGATCATCACCTGTCCAATACAGTCTCAACAGTGAAGCATGGTGGTGGCAGCATCATGCTGTGGGGGTGTTTTTCAGCTGCAGGGACAGGACGACTGGTTGCAATCGAGGGAAAGATGAATGCAGCCAAGTACAGGGATATCCTGGACAAAAACCTTCTCCAGAGTGCTCAGGACTTCAGACTGGGCCGAAGGTTTACCTTCCAACAAGACAATGACCCTAAGCACACAGCTAAAATAATGGAGTGGCTTCACAACAATTCCGTGACTGTTCTTGAATGGCCCAGCCAGAGCTCTGACTTAAATCCTTTTGAGCATCTCTGGAGAGACGTAAAAATGGCTGTCCACCAACGTTTACCATCCAACCTGACAGAACTGGAGAGGATCTGCAAGGAGGAATAGCAGAGGATCCCCAAATCCAGGTGTGAAAAACTTGTTGCATCTTTCCCAAAAAGACTCATGGCTGTATTAGATCAAAAGGGTGCTTCTACTAAATACTGAGCAAAGGGTCTGAATACATAGGACCATGTGATATTTCAGTTTTTCTTTTTTATTAAATCTGCAAAAATGTCAACAATTCTGTGTTTTTCTGTCAATATGAGGTGCTGTGTGTACATTAATGAGGAAAAAAATGAACTTAAATGATTTTAGCAAATGGCTGCAATATAACAAAGAGTGAAATATTTAAGGGGGTCTGAATACTTTCCGTCCCCACTGTATATCAGACTTTTCAGAGTGGTAATTGGGATTTCCTAATACCTACATGTCTGTGGTTACCAGGACCTTGCACATACATGCACCTTGCCCTGCTACTGTGTACATTGCTCAAAGCTTTGAGGTCCAGCCATTATGTCTCAGTGAACAGCCTGGAATCACAGATTTAACCACTGGGCACTTAAACCCCCTTCCTAATCAGACCAATTTTCAGCTTTCGGTGCTCTCACATTTTGAATGACAATTACTCAGTCATGCAACACTGTACCCATATGAAATTGTTGTCTTTTTTCACACAAATAGAGCTTTCTTTTGGTGGTATTTGATCACCACTGGGCTGTTGTTTTTTGCACTATAAATGAAAAAAGACCGAAAATTTTGTAAAGAAAAAATGCATTATTCCTCGTTTCTGTTATTAAATTTTACAAATTAGTAATTTTTCTTCATGAATTTTGACAAATTTATAGTGCTACATATCTTTGGTAAAAATAACCCAAATAAGTGCATGTTATTTGGTCTTTGTGAAAGTTATAGAGCCTACAGGCTGTGGTGCCAATCATTTAAAATTGATCACTGATGTACTGACGGCCTCATCTCATTTCTTGAGACCCTAGCAAATACAAATACCCCCCAAATGACACCTTTTTAGAAAGTAGACAGTCCAAGATATTTAGTATGAGGCATGGTGAGTTTTTTGAAATTGTGATTTTTTTCCCACAATTCTTTGCAAAATAAAGTTTTTTTTTTTCCACCAAATTATCATAATAACTGGTTATTTCTCACACACAGCATATGCATACTTGCAACTATAGCCCAAAAAACATCCTGCTACTCCTGAGTATGGTAATACCACACATGTGAGACTTTTACGCAGCCTGGCCACATACAGAGGCCCAACATGCAGGGAGCATCATCAGGCATTCTAGGAGCATAAATTACACATCTAATTTCTTTACTACCTCTTACACTTTTGAAGGTCCTGGAGCACCAGGACAATGGAAACGGCCAAAAAAATTACCCCATTTTGGAAAGTAAACCCCCCCAACGTATATTCCATGAGGCATAATGAGTCTTTTGAACATGTGATTTTTTTTTCCACACGTTTTTGGAAATAAGGTGGAGAGGAAATGAAAACTAATTTTTTTTTTTTTTTTACACAAAGTTGTCCATTTATAAGATCTTTCTAACACATAGCATGTACATAGCAAAAATGACACCCCAAAATATATTCTGCTACTCGTCCGGAGTATGGCGATACCATATGTGGGAGACTTTTACACAGCCTTGCCACATTTAAAGGCCCAACATGCAGGGAGCACCGTCAGATGTTCTAGGGACACAAATTTCAAATCTAAATTAGACTACCTATTACACTTTTGTGAAGCACTGATGGGCACTGTAGTGGCATGGATGTGGCACAGATGAGCACCGGCTCTGTTACCTCAGCCGAGCATCGGACCGATGCTGCATCCACCTAGGTAAGTATCATTCTGCAAAATACAAAACTATACATCTCTTTTAAAATTTGAAAGCCCGTCAGTATTCACTTTAAGGTCATACCACTACGAGATAAATTGTGACCGGTTGCTATGGGATACAGTTATCGTTACTTTGCGCCTTGAATTTTTATTGAATAAGGCCGATTGAGATAGATGGAATGTTGATGTCTTTACAAGGAGATGCACATAATAAACATATTGCCACTTGTGTAACACTTGCTTTAAGGGTTTGGAAAAGGTAATTGGTGTTTTCAGTTCCACTGTTTAACCGTAACCTGACCTCTTTGACTGCCTGAGGGCATGGGCTAGTTGCTTTATTTCACACTTGGATGACAATGGATTATTATAGTTTATTGATCAAAATGCATAAAAATTAGGCCAAAGGTAAACGTAGGTGTATTTATAAAGCAGTGAGCCTGACACTGAGAAAAGTCACATTTACTGCTTTATAGATCAACTCCACAGGGCTCATTTATCCTTCTGGTTGGGGGGGACATTAAAACATGTGGTTGAGCCATGTTTTTAATGCTCATTTTTCCTTAAGCTGCAAAGGCCCCAGATGGGGCTGTTCACATGCACATGCTTTGCTTCATGTCCACAGCAAAAACGATCCTTACTGTTGCGTTCGGCGGGCAGAACATGACCCATTCAGGAGAATTGTGATTCACTGCAGACACCCTGCAACCACATGCAACTCACGTGGTTGTGGTGCATTGGTACGACAGTAACAGGATTAGAACAGACAACTGTCATATTGCGTCGTCACCACCTGGTAAATGGCTCTAAAAAGTGATATGAATCGATTTTCAAAGGCACAGCAATTTAACCACACATCTAAACCTAGCCTTAATTCCCGTATGTGGAATGCTATGTACCTGGTTACTAGGATCACCAGTCTGAGAAACAATATCACTATTTCATTATGTCTTTAAGGCTTCATACACACCACAGAGGTGCAACGTTTTTTTTTGTTTTTTTTGCACACTCCTTGTGCAAAGGGCAACATGACTTTGTGAGTTGCAGGAATTGGCATGCTTTTGCACGCGTTCCTGCAATGCACTGATGTGAACAAAGCCTTAAATTCTTTTAATCACTTCATGCCATGTTGACTTTTATTTACTATGGTGTGTTGGAAGTTCTATGCATGGCAGCAAACAAACGATTAAGTTTTACTCTTTAAACAGAGCAGGTACTTATGGACCGTACATTCATAAATCGGCACATTTTTACAGTTGACTATGCAAACGCTTGCCGATGCTGGATGTGTAAACTCCATCTAGGAACACTCGAAGATCCGCACTCAGTAAGTTTCCACTTTCAATTAACATATTGCATCACAGTGGAAAATTCAACACACCTCTTGTTCAGGCTTTCATACCTATTGATACCTGCTCTGTGATAGAAACTTGCATTTCTGCATTTTATATTTTCTACACAAATGTGAATTTTGGAGGAATGGTGGCAATATCTGCCAATCAGATTTCAGCTGTTATTTTGGCAGATGAATCAAAAATGTGGTTGCTCCAAGCAACTTCTACCCATTCCTTTCATCCGTCTTTTATTTGTAATGCCCAGCATGTTTTACAGATTTGTCAGAGAGCCCTGCATTTCCTATTACTATAATCCACTTGTGTTCATTTGACTTACTTGCAGTCTGTTTGGAGTGCTGAATTATTTAATACAATTATGAAAAACAGAGAAAAAAGATTACAACCATATAATTCAGAGCAGAGATTTTGATAATGGGCCTCTGGCAGAGAGGTCAGTTATTTTAAGAGACTTCTACAAATCTAAATTGAATTGTTTATGGTCGTCAATAGAGCAAACTCTTTGGCAGACTCTAGAGACCATTCCTGGAATTTGAAAGCGAGCTGACATTTTTTTTTTCCCCTTGTGCACAAATAATTAATAATTTTCTCCAATCAAGCGTGTGGAGAGATGAAATCCTGCTATTCAAATCCTTGGCTGTGCATGGATATTTCAAACTGCCTCTAAATATAGTCATTTGTTGAGGCTTCCAGCTGGAGAATACATGCCGGGGCTTCTCATCGGAAATAAGAGTCGAAGTTAACACCCAATGACGTTTTTTTAAAGCAGGAGAAAGCATTTTGCCTTATTTATCCACGTCTGTGGCATTCGCTTCATATCATAGTGAAGAGGACTAAGGAGATCTAAACACCATCCTTTGGAAGGAAATGTACAGCCTTTCATATTGACATCTGCTTATCTGTTGTAATAGGAACAAATATAGATATTGATTTTTATTTTAACTGTTAAATAGAAATTCCACATAACAAAAAAAAAATGTCATGAATGATATCCAGCAAATACCGCAACTGTACTTAATTTCGATAATCCATATAATTTGCATTCAGACTCCAAAGAGCCTCTGGTCTCTGCCTGTTGCTCTGTGTGACATGTTCTCTCTGCTTCTAAAATCCTATTGGTGGCTGAGAGAAAATTTCTACCAGCATCTTTAGCCTTATTCATGGAACAGGTTTGGGATGCAAAAATGTAGCTGCATTCATTTCCAAAGGGGCTGTTATGGCACTGATCTCTAGCACTCTCCTGTAGTATGTCTGCAGTCTCTGGTGTCCTCTTGTAAGGTGTTGGCAGTCTCTGCAGATGTATTACATAAGACTTTTAGTCTCTGACAGTCTTTTGTAACATGTCTGCAGTCTCTGGCTGTCTCCTGTAACATGGCTGCAGTCTCCTGTATTCTTCTATAGTATTACAGATGCAGATTATAATATTTATCTCTTTTTCAGACCCTCTTTGTCTACCATGTTCCCCTCCACTGTTTTATCATGTAAATATAGCAAAATCACATTGAGCAACTATATTTTAAGATTCTGTAATTAATTCATATTATCTTCCATGCTCTTATTGGTAAGACCATTGATAACAGCAATTCCTAATAGTGACCAGAATAAAATGAATCTTAAGTTGATGAATTTGCCCTTTGCTCATTCTTCTGTTTTTTTGACCCCATGCACACTGGACTTTTGGCCATCAATTCTGGATGCCTTTCCTCCTGGTAGCAGTGTGTTGGCAGAAAAAAATGCTTAACGGTTGTAAACACTTGTGCTGTTTAGGTGCGTCGAACGCTTGGGCATTAATTCACTTCATTAATTTGAAAAATTGCTCCCAAGGGCCTATAGACAGATAGAAAAAGTTGGACTGAATAGAATGTATCAAAAAAGTTCTTTATTGCGTACAGTTATATGAAAAAAAAAACACATGAATTAAAAACTACATGAGCTCTGGTATGCATGGTATCCAAACATGAGGTGTCAATGTTACAAATGTAGATGGCAAAAAAGAGTTTAACACTAAATGCTATTGCTCAGAGAAGAACCCAACTCGTTTCGATCGTATGTTGTTCTGATCTTCCTCAGGGGGATGAAGACATCTTCAAATTGAAATGTTGTACATGACCAGAGTCAATTAAAAACATATAGGCGGGGTAGTTTCAAGGTGGTAATCTGTCCAAGGAGTATGAAATGGGCCCACACTATCCCATGGAAAGTCACACAAGCTTGCAGGGTTTTTTTTCTACCCCTAAATGCCTATGTGTGCATGCGTGTTTAGAGGCAGAAAAAAAGCCACAACACCCCTAATGGCAGAGTTAACAACATCTAGTGTGCATGAGACCTTTGTTTGCATTTCAAAAATTAAATTGTTTATTTAATCTCCTATGCAAATGGATGCATGGCACAAATGTGTAGGTACCCTACTTAGGCTGTAGTCAGCCTGAGCTCTGATTTATAATTCTGCTTTCCCTAGGCTCAGTGTTGTTTGCTTCTGCCTACTGTTTGGAGATGGAGTTAAAATATACAGTAACCTTATTTACAAATATTTGTCCTTCTGACCAACCGCTGGGAGGTATACTGGCAGTGGTGCATGCTGGAGGAGGCTAAACAATATTTGTATTTCTTGTAAAAAAAAAAAAAACTTGCAAAGTTCTCTTACCTCCCAGGGTCTGCCTGAAGGTAAGTTGATTGTTCCTGACCTCCCATGTCTGTGCTGTTTGATGATCGGCCCAAGGCTGGAGCCTAAAGCTTGAACTGCCTGACCCAAGTTGTTCAAGAAAAGTGAAGCTGATCTCTGGATAGGAGCAACAGGGTGGAACTTTAGATGCTGGAGGTGCCTGAGATATTGGGTATAGCTTGAGCCTTGCAGGAAGTATGTTGATTTGTAGAGAAAGATAAGTTCTACCTCTAGAGTGGGTGCTACATGTGTATTGCGTTTTCCTGTATTTTTTATTTTAACCATATACACTGTTTTCTCACCTATAATGTACTCAAAAATTGTATGTTGGTTTGCTTTACAATTTTGCAGCAAATTAACCACTTCAGCTCCAGAAGGTTTTACCCCCTTCATAACCAGGTCATTTTTTGCAATACGGCACTGCGTTACTTTAACTGACAATTGTGCGGTCGTGAGACGTTGTACCCAAATAAAATTGGTGTCCCTTTTTCCCCACAAATAGAGCTTTCTTTTGGTGGTATTTGATCACCTCTGCGGTTTTTATAGTTTTCGCTAGGAACAAAAAAGTGGGGCTTTTTTTTTATTAAAAAAAAAATATATATATATATATATATTTTACTTTCTGCTATAAAACACATCCAATAAAAAATGTGAAAAAATTTAATTTCTTCATCAATTTAGTCCAATATATATTCTGCTACATATTTTTGGTAAAAGGAATCTCAAAAAGCGTATATTGATTGGTTTGCGCAAAAGTTATCGCGTCTACAAACTATGGGATATTTTGATGGCATTTTGCATCTGCATGGTAACTGTGGGCAGGCTGCCCACTGCGCAGGCCGTGCTGAACTTTGTGAATCATCCCACAGCCTTCTGGGACCTGTGACATGTTCTAGAAGGTTTGGGGGAGAAGAACTTGCGCTCAGATTGCCTAGGCGATTGGATCCAAGTGGAAGTGGGAGCGGGTACCTGTCAAAACTAGTGTAAGGGATCAGAGGGGTGAACAGCCAGCTGGGAGACAGTTCTGTCAACTTAAAGAGCTTTATTCAGCAAAAAGCAACATAAAATTGAGAGGCTTTGTCTTCATAGGCAGTTCAAACACAAAAACTCTAGCAGTTTAAGACAGTCCTTTTAAAATATGCTCAGCGTCCCAGACACAGCATATAACACAGTAAAGTCCCAATTCAGGCAAGCTCACTCAGCAGGATCGAAGTAGCAGGTGTCCTTCTAGCATCAAGCTCTCTTCAGCTCTGATAGCAACACAGCCATTCCTCTCTGACCAGTTGCCTAATAAGCAGGCCTGAAAGGGAACTACCTGCCCTGTTTTATTAACTCTCTCCAGGCTGACTCTTCACAGTAGCTACAAAGAAATGGCAACCACCCCAACCTATAACTAGCCTTTGCAGAAAGGAGCACATGGAAGGGCAATGCACATCAAAAACACAATTTCCCAGCTGACATACCAGCTAGCCTGCAGCAAAACCAAATTGACCCTATCTAACAGTTCACCTTAAAAAAAAGGGGGTGGGGTGTTTAGTCGCACACATTTGCAAACATATGTGTATGCCGCAGTGGCCACGTCAAGGCACCCCAGCTTACTGTCAAAACTGGTGTACCAAAAAAGATGTTCCACATCTGGCAGAGGAGAAGAAAGAGTGGAACTTCCCCTTTTGGGAGAATTTCCACTTTAAAGTGGACTTTTACCTATAACAAAAATGAATGTTCTTTAGCAAGGAACATACATATATTCCATATTAATAATTATGCTACCAAAATTAGTGTGCGCTGTAAATTGCCTCCAGCATTGTTTCTGCCTCTTCTTGCTGGATGCCACCATTTTGCTGATGCCCAGGGCCCCTGAACAACAGTAAACCTTTAGGCTGTCAGCAGATCGTTCTCTACAAATTCAGCACAGAGCCTAAAAAGAGAGAGCAACTGAGCATGTGCAGAGAAAGGGGGGATAGTGTATTACTGGATTTTAAACAGTATAGGTACTGAATTTTTATATATCTGCAAAAGGGGCCAGCCTGAAATCATCTACCAGGACTTAATATTCTGACTAAAGTTCCACCGTAAGTAAAAAAAAAATGGACTCTGATTTACAAACAATCTGCTGTCGCTCTAAATTTAGACCTGAAATTCATGTGGCTGTTTGCCTGTTTAAAATTGCTATCATTACCAGCATCCTCATCCTTACAACAGCCCAGAACCTGAGACTGTAAGAATGAAGGTCAGTTTATTTACTATCTCAGCTGCAGCAATCAATTGTACTGCCTCCTTTAAATTTCCAAGAATTGTGTAGTGTGATTGGGTATAAATTGAATGAACTCTGTTTACTTTGACCCTTCAATTGAAGCTGAACTCCAGGCACAATATCATTAGCCTTTGAATATTTAGATTGCAGCCTACCTGGCACAAAAGCAGGCTTCATTCTATGTGTAGCTGCTGCTGTGTAAGATAGCACAGAAAAGGTGCATTTTCTCGCTGGCTGTGTCCCCGTATCGAGGGTATGGGCTGGTTATGGTTGCCTGCTGACCATGAGCAAAGTGACCAATTGGGGAGTGTTGACATTATTATGTTATGCAAGTACTAGAGACAAAAGCTAGTCCAGTACATACATACATACATCAAGTCCTGCATAGCTCTGCCCTCTCAGCCTATCACTCCCAGTTTACTTCTGTGCCTGTGGACGACTTCTCCAGCTATGTGGGATCAGATTTGGACAACCCATTTAACTTTTCAATACAGGTTACCCCTCTAAGTTGTGCTTTATGCCAAAGGCGTTTTCCTGACTTCCCAATCATATGATCACTCTTAACTGGCTGTCACGGGGCCACAAAACTGGGGGCCTGTCTTACCAACAGTGATCAGGTGCTGTCAGAGTGCTGAGGATGTTCTATTAGGCATGGCATACTCTCAGCACAAACAGCAACACTGGCTGTACCCATATATGTGGCAGCATGGTATGAAACCCACTACCATGGAGCCACGGTTAAGGAGTGTCACCATACAAGTTACAACATGATCATACATTCTTTGTGTAATTTACCAAAACTATGATATGAGGACCTATCTGTTCTATCCAACCAATTTATATCCAGTCATGCTGGCCCTTGTACTACGTAGTTGGTAGGTCTAAAGTAGGTACAATCATTTTAATGTGCCTGGAGCTTTAAAGTGACCCTTTTCTTTTCCCACACACTTAACAATTCCCTTTCCAGCAACCTATACCTTTTCTTCTAGCTCCCCTTTCAGCAGCCTGGAGTAGTGTGAAATACTTGACACTTTCAGACATGAAGGAGTTTTTAATTTTCTACCCTTCTTCCATCTGGGGGAGTCAGTGTCCCCTGATTGTATCAGTGCTGTGACATTGGGTTGGAGAAGGAGTCCAAAGCCCTGTATAAGTTCAAACAAATCGGTTTAGATGTTATTCAAGGCTGTCTTTCTCCCCAGTCCTGGCGTGGAAGTCGGGAAAGGTGAGTAAATTATGCTGGGAGGGGGGGAATTAATTAATCCTTTTTTTTACTTTTTAGCTGCTTGGACAAAGGAAGGGTTCACATTAAAAAGGGTTAACTTCATACAGAAGGAAATTGAGAGATTAAAAACGGGGGCGCAAACCGCTGGTAATCATACAGGATAGTTTTACAGAAATTAAACACTAATTTCCTTTTTTTTATCTTTTTTGTTTCTGAAATTTTCAGTTAATAGGATTACAAATCTCATATCTCCATTAACCCAGATTAGATTTTCTACTGCTATTGTATGCAGGTAAAGCCCAAACTGTATTTTAGGAACAATTAAGCTTATTGTAAGGTAGACTAATGGGAACCGTAAAAGGCCTCTTGTGAAGTACTGAATTCCTTTTTTTTTTAGAATAAAAGCTTTACATTATGTCCCTAATGATCCAAAAAACAAGGAATTAAATTCTCATTTAAAGGGAAACTATAATACATTGTAATACGTTTTTATTTCAGTAGTTTTAGTTGTTTTTTTTTAAATATACATATTGAATTGTGGTAATGACTAAGCACTAACATATGCGCGAAACGCGTCTACCTTTTTGTCACCTGCTCCATCTGTCAACCACTTGTCATATGAAGCTTCAATATAAGGATTTTTGGAAGTGCAGCTGATCCGAAATCATTTCCTTATATTGAAATTGATGTTTTTATATGTGCTAATACACACACATACATGTACTCTATATGTACACAATTTTTGCTTTTAATAAACATTTGGTACATCACAAAGGATTCCCACAGCACGGTGTAGCCCAGTTTGTCCTTCTAAAACTGTGAACAAAGTCCTATAAAGTATGAATCACTGCAATATGTTAGCTACATGTGTGTGCAAAATTCAGCTTGAGCTATTGAGGTCTGTAACCAGGCTTTTTATTTTAAAGAAGAAAACTGAGAACCTGTAAATAATGAAAAAGAGACTTTTTAAAGAAAAAGTATAAAGGTGAATTAACGCAGTACACCCTCTGCACCCCACTGGTCCCTGCTGTACTTACTTTCAGGAATCCTAAACTGTCGGCGCCCATGCAGTCAGTCCAGGGATTTGAGATCCCCGCTCTTCTCCCTTTTCTCTGTGCAGCACTTCCAGGATGGACCAGACTGATTCTGACTGGTCAGCACCGTCACAGTGAATTGATCTGATCTGTCCCTGAAGCGCTGCCAATCCCCAGGACCACTGGACCGGCTGCGGGAGCAATGACATCTCACCGTCCCCAAAAGGTAAGTAAATGGGGATGGTGGGTGGGGAGGGTGTACAGTGTTCACCTGTATATTTTTTCTGTAAAGGGGAACTAACTTTTTAAGCTCACACTGTTAAAAAAGGATACCGCAAAACAATGCTTAAGTATTTATCTACTACAGGAATAATTTTTATCTCTCTCTGGCAGGTGGGAGCTCAAGCAGTGAAGCCCCAAAGTAATTTTCACATCTAAGCACTTTTGAGTGTGCTGGATGCCTGGTCCCCTGCTGCGCTTAATGGTTACTCTCACTGCATACAAATCACTACTATGCCCTGTAGTGCAAATGGGCAAGCAGATGGAAGCACAAACACGTGGTGGGGACGTTTGTATCTGTCACACTAGGAAGTGTGTCAGTTGTGAAGATTTTGCCAGAGCTTTTAGCACTTGGAGACAGCAGCGTTTGGACTTGCCTGCCACAGAGAAAGTAATCAGAGTCTGCCATTTTTTTTTCTATTAAGAGTGACTTATGGGATGTGCGGGCAATGTCTATATACCGGATAGTTCTTCAGAGCACACAGTTGGCCACAAGGCTATAAAAGAACAATTTGCACATATTTGTACCCACTAACCCTAAAAAAAGGAAAAAGCTCCCCATTTTTTAGCTTTGTAAGTAGTGTTGATATGTGAATAACCATCTGTTTCAGAAAAGCTGTGTTTTGCTGAGGACATTTCCTGTATTCCTGTGCAATCTGCCGGTTTTAACAGCTTTGTGTTTTGCTTTGAATAAAGCTTCGATTTTAACAATGTAAATGCTTTGAACAGTCACCCTCTGTGTTGGTTAAGAAGGATTTTGCAGGTGGAGGTTCAATTCTCTGCGGTATGAAATTGTCATTTAAGTTGGAGTAATTAAGTCTATTATGAACAATGCGCTTAAGTCAGCGGCAGGCGCATGGTGCGTGTATTCCAGAAGCTTGATTGTATGATGATGCATTGCTTTCCCACTTTGATGAAAGATGGCATTATGTTACACCTGCCTTTGTAACACATACTTTACATTATGTAAATGTGCCTGTTCAGTCCTCATTATTTTCAGCTTCCCTCTACTGTCTCTCTGAGTCGTCTTCACTGGTCCTTTCACTCCGGCATGTTGAAAATGGGATTTTGACATTTAGAAAATCTCACAGAAAAAAAAAAATGAAAGGCAGAATGCAGAAATAACAGATATGTCTAGTTAAAAAGGTCATGTATTTTTCAGATCTATTTATTTTTGGACTGCTCCGAAGAAATCTCTTGTTTTGTGTTTTAAAGTTCAGCTGTCGCCTAGTGGTGGCAACAGCCATTTTATGGGTTGATCTTAGTAGTAATATAAACAAGACTATCTGGGGCCCAGCTATATCATTCATACTTTGTGAATTTTTAATAGTTAAAGCTGAACTCCAGGCAAACAGCTAAATACATCATTTAAGTTCATATATGGGGGTTGTGTTATTTTCTCGTATTTTTGCTCACCCAGTCTTGACATTTACACACCAAGAAAAGAGTACCCCCTAGATGGGACTTTAGTAGACCACCAAACACTGGATAAATGTAAACAAAGTTTATTGCAAAAATATAGAACAATAAGACAAGTGAGTATATATATATAAATATAAAAAGACGTATAACGTCTAGTAGTGCATGGAACAAAGCAAAACACACAAAAAAACGAACAAAATACAAAAATGACCCTGGTACTCTCCAATGGGTGAAATGCCCAAATATCTGATGCGTTTCCATTTGTTTACACCTTCGTCAGGGGTACAAGATGGAGAATGGTCACATGTATTAGCTCAATTGAAGCGATTCCATATCAGGAGCTTGAAACAAGTCAAAATATCAGGAGAGGCACAGGACGCCATTCAGGAAAATAGTTGGCTATTCCCTCTATTCCCGCATCAGTGTGATGATAGGTGTGTGATAATGATTATGATTAGATTTCAGAAATGTGTACTTTTTAAGGGCAGTAAGCCGGAGGCAGATCAGAGCCTTAAATAAGGCTGCACGGTTAGCATGTCCCAGCCAATGGTCACAAAATCCCTATGCCCTGTAGAAGCATGATCTATGTAGAGGAATGTAGCCCCTGAGTGACTGTGCCTGTGCCTTTCTGACATGGTGGAAGTCTCTCCTTTTTCCTGACATTTATACACAGCCAGGCTTGTGAACTTACTTTTCTCTGCAGCAGTTAAATAGTAGAGCTTGGCCATCTTTCTGCCCCTAGCTTTTGATTGGGCACTGAAGGAGCAGCAGATTAAAGAGTTCATCACGTTTCCTCTTTATAGCCTCTTCTTTTTCAATAAATTTGCATGTAGCACACCAGATTGGCTTATATTACTGCCCCTCTTCTCAGTTTGAGCTCTTCTGTATAGGGACCGATACCAAGTCAAATTCAGGTACTTACACGTAAATTTAAAAAATACATTTAATACCTCCATTGTAGGAAACTGGCTATAATTACACTGATTATGCTACAGAAACTACATGGAAAGTTTTCCTTTCATCAAAGCTGAAGTTTAATTTGCTTATATTTTGCCTTCCCTGGTTGTCAAATTCATGGCTGGTGGGAGGAGCCAGCAAGGTGCTGTAGCTTTCTGAAAACATCACAGCACCTGGCTTCAGTACTCCTCTCAACAGTTCTCAGCCCTGATGCTAGAAGTGGGCTGGTTCTTTGGAAGAGTTATGCATGTTTCAAAATGTCTTTGCCCTTACTCAAGATGGCCAAGGCCCTATTTTTCTTAGCAAGCTAATGCCATAGAGACATGGATGGAAGTTGAGTTTACTTTGAATATTAATAATGAGTTAAATTGTGTTTAAATTGCATGATCAGTTGCAGTGTAGTTCCACTTTAAGCTCACCTGCTTCCAATGCATGTATCTAATGCACACCCTTTAATTTACCGGTTACCATAAGCCATGACGTTAAGCTAAGTTGTCTTTATATAAAAATCTATGATAGTTCCTTCCTGTTGATTAAACACTTACATTTTTAGGTTCTCTAATGATTAAAAATGTTAAAGCTTTGGATATAGAGTTGAGTAATAACCAGCCATAAATAATTCAATAATTGTTCCTACATTTCCACTCGTATAGTCTACCACAGCTGCTACGTGCTTATGTGTGCAGATCATTCTACAGCATGTTCGAAGCTGAAGGCAAAGTGCGCCTTGTCGATCGACACAGAAATAAAAATCCTACAGAATTTTTTTTTGCTTTTTTTTTTGGCATTGATCTAAAAGAAACCTAGAAATAACAAGCTTTTTCGAGTTACTCTGAGCTTCAAGAGCACATTAATATTAGGACCTACCTCTTCCATACAGCCATTTCTAAGATAATTAAGGCATTTTTCTAAGCCAAATAATTACTGGGAGGTTATGAATTCTTATTTAGATTTACAAGGACTGCAGTGTTGCTCAACTTTTTTTTCTAGGCACACATTTGCATAACTCTCCTCCCTGCAGACTACTAATAAGTAACTATAGTCTGTGGTCGGGTTATTTTTGTTGTCTTCTAGTCACAGACATGGGCAATTCAGACTCCGCATATAATGAAGCAATGCCTATGTGGATCTTGCCTTCAGTGACAAATGCATGTCAAAAGACCAGTAAATCCAGATATATTGGCAGCTGATTGATCTCAACTTCACCTGTAAAAGTCAAGGGTGACTCCGTTGCCTTTTTCTAAGATTCCTGACTGGTTAGTAAAGCTGCTTATTACAAAGAACCAACAGGGAGACAGAAGTGAAGACAAGGCCAAGCCTAGTTTATACAGGAATAGTCAAAATTTTCATATAACTTCAGCTGTCAGAGAAAGTCTAAAGTGCAGTCAGCTCTAAAATACTCTAAAGACCCAGAAAACAATCACAGAAGGAAAAAAATAGTGAATACTGACTGGCACGGTGATCGGAATTGGTGCAATGTTGAGGATCCATTTATGGTTTTGCAGCCTCCAACAGACTCATGGAGTCTTCCATTCTAAATGTATACAAATACAAAGAAGGGTGCACTAGCCTAGTGTACTACTGGAGGCACCATTTATTGCTAAAACACATGTACAAATCCATTAAAATCTCAAGCATACCCACAGCACCGGGACTCCGACTCATTGCATGACACTCCTCATTTGGTTATCCCCTCCTTTTACGGGGGTTCCCTGTTTTTTGGTTTCCATTTGTAGTATATCTGGTTATCCTGACTATACTTTTCTTTTTATAAACTGTTTCTACTAATGACAAATTTTTATGTACAACATTTTTGTGATTGCTACCCATCCACATGCTATGTTTACTCTGTATACAAATCGGAGGACACGGTGTAGTGGGTAGCACTCTTGCCTAGCAGTAAAAAGGGTCACTGATTCGAATCCCAACCACTACACTACCTGCCTGGAGTTTGCATGTTCTCCCTGTGCCTGCGTGGGTTTCCTCCGGGTATTCCGCTTTCCTCCCACACTCCAAAGACATGCTGGTAGGTTATTTGGCTTCTGTCCAAAATTGGCCCTAGTATATGCATGTGAGTTGGGGACCTTGGATTGTGGGCTCCTTGAGGGTAGGGACCGATGTGAGTGTGCGATGTATGTGTGGATCAATGCGTAAATTGATGGCGCTATATGGGTACCTTAAATAAAAAGGGATAATTGTAAACATGCACCCACACTCACTCATGTTGAACTGCATGGACTGGTGTCTTTATTCAACCTTACTATGTAACTAGGTCCACAAGATTATCATCAATAAGAAATCGACTGGTATACAAAAGTACAAACAACTTTATTCATTTCAAAAAGTATATATCAAAAATATACCTCCACCATTACAAAAGGATTAAAATAGCAAGGTTGTCATGACAGACAGGCAGCTGCTACAGGCATTATCCATACATATTCACACACCTTTTCAAGGATAGGGTTAATATAAGGCAATGTAAAAAAAAAAACTGCAGTTATAAGGGTTATATTTCCGGAGCCATAAGTTGCAGTCCTGCATACATAGAATATTGGTCTGGAGCCCTATATGCAATATTGGTCTGGAGCCCTATATGCAGGGGATTGAATTGCCAGTAGCAACCTGTAAACAGGGTGTTTGGTGGATAGGAAGTCCCACTTTAATCAATTTGGTCAGGTGCTCATACATATGAGTCAGGCTGTCAGTCCAAGTTGAAAGCAACAGCAGACTTGCAAACCGATGATGTGCTCAGAGCCCGACAGCTACCCTAACTGAGCGGGGTAGGTCTGAAAGCAGGTGCAAGTGGTTAAGATGTGTGTGCAATCATGGGAATGATTCACGCGATCGCATCCTGCCCTCCTCCTTCCCCCCGCTGCATTCTGGGACCTGTGTGTGTCCCAGAAGATGACAGGAACATTCAGAAAGCGCCACGCAACTCACGCATGCGCAGTAGGAAACCGGCAGTGAAGCCTGTAGGCTTCACTGCCGGTTTCCCTTACTAGCAATGCCGGCACCTGCACCCAGAGCTGATGGATTGGCTTGGAGTGCCAACATCGCGGGCTCCCTGGACAGGTAAGTGTTTTTTGTAATTAAAGAACAGCAGCTGCAGTATTTGTAGCTGCTGACTTTTAATCTGTTTTTTACGAGGCTGGAACTCCACTTGATGATTGTAGCATTTGCATTGTGGAAAGGTTTCAGCTAAGACTGCTGTCAAGGAGAGACTAGCCTACTTAGTGAAGGACTTCATTACTGGTTAAGTAAAGTTTATTAAAGTCAGATGTAAAAAGGATATTATTTTTACCCACTCTGCGTATCACAAAATTAAAATCTATTTACACTGTATAAATCTTTTAAGACCCCATATTTTTACCTTTTTATCCCCAAAGAAGTGCCATTGTAAGACCCCCGAGACACATTTGCTTGTTTTCTGAACATTTAGGAAAAACACAACACAAGACATGTTTAAACATCTTGTTTTCTGACCTTTTGTATGTCTGGCAACCGTACACTTCACTTACCCATTTAATTCAGCAAGCACCTTTAGAACTACCTTTGGGTATACACCTAAAATTGGTCTTTTATTTGTTGCACGCGACTCAAAAACAAGATTAAATAATGTCAAAGAAAAAGGATGCATGCCCTTCAAAGTTGTTATCCAGTGCGAGGAGTTCTCAACAAATGACAGTTATCACTACAGATAGCGTTAAACAAAAATGAAAACAAAAAAATTCAAAGTTTTCTTCGAATACTTCAGAGCGCATTCTTAAAAGCTTTTCAGCAAGAGCCAACAGGACACTTGGGAGTATCCAACAAAGATGAAGCATACTCTGCTGAAATAGCCTTTCTTTGTGCACCTGTTTTCTCCCTAAGAATTACTTATGATTTCTCTGAATATCAGTTTGCATATTATTTTAGTTTGTGTCAGTGATTTTCTCAAAAGGATGTTTACACCTTATTTAACTGATATCAAAATTCTTTTCTCTGATTAAACCTGAAAATGAAATCTAGGATTGCGTGCAGGCAACATTGCTCAGTATTTGATCTTTTAGTTTTAGGCCTTATACTAGTGCCCCCTATTCGCCTTTGTCTGTTATCTGGTCTTCTCAACCCCTACTCATACCATACACACCTATTGCAGGCACTATAAAGTCCCGTAAGTGCAGAAAGCCTAATGTAAAGAAAAAATAGCAGTACTAAAATGCTTCTCCCAGCTACCGACCAAATTCACACCTAACTTGGTTTCCTGAAAGTGACTGAAGATACAGGTAACAAAAAAAATACTCAGCACAGTATTTGGAAAGTACACTTTCATTGACCCTTTGAGATGCTCTGCATTTTACTGCAGTTGATTAAAGAGAACAATTTTAGTATATGTAAACCCTAATAATGAGCCTCTTTTATTTGTTCTGCTCGTGGCCTGTTATAAATATCCTTTTAAAAGTATTTTTCCATATCTGTTCAATAAGTGCAAGAAAATACCCATTTATCCTGCCAGAAACCGTGTGCGCCGATGCTGTGCATCCTCTGCCTCTGTTGACTGTAATGAGTAAGCCTTGTTTCCAAATTTCTTTGTGGACTATACAACACCTCCCTATATTGTGAAGAAGAGAATAGGGGATGTGTTCTGTAGACCTAAAAAAACTAACTGTCCTAAAGTGACAACACTGTTCCTCTATAGATACAATTTAGTGTGTGAGCATTGTCACCCTGGAAAGCAAGTATGGACCTGGGTTTCCTAGTAGATGACAGGCTCAGCAATGGCATGCAATGCCAAGCTGCTGCTAACAAAGCAAATAGAATATTGGCATGCATTAAGGGGATTAATTCCAGAGATAAAACGATAATTCTCCCTCTCTACAAGACTCTGGTCCGGCCGCACCTAGAGTATGCTGTCCAGTTCTGGGCACCAGTCCTCAGGAAGGATGTACTGGAAATGGAGCGAGTACAGAGAAGGGCAACAAAGCTAATAAAGGGTATGGAGGATATTAGTAAAGAGGAAAGGTTGCGAGCACTGAACTTATTCTCTCTGGAGAAGAGACGCTTGAGAGGGGATATGATTTCAATATACAAATACCGTACTGGTGACCCCACAATAGGGATAAAACTTTTTCACAAAAGGGAGTTTAACAGGAATTGTGGCCACTCATTAAAATTAGAAGAAAAGAGGTTTCACCTTAAACTACGTAGAGGGTTCTTTACAGTAAGAGTGGCAAGGATGTGGAATTCCCTTCCACAGGCGGTGGTCTCAGCGGGGAGCATTGATAGCTTCAAGAAACTATTAGATAAGCACCTGAATGACCACAACATACAGGGATATACAATGTAATGCTGACATATAATCACACACATAGGTTGGACTTGTGTCTTTTTTTGACCTCGCCTACTATGTAACTATGTTACTATGTAACTGGCAGGCTCACTAGGTGAAAATAAAGAAAAAAAAAATGTAAAAACATAAAACTAATGCACACATCCTACTATATCCAAGGACTGGTAAACTGAATTATTTGTAATAATTTGTGCTCTTGAGTTTGGATACGCTTTAAGATATGAAGTAAACTTTCAGACTTTAACACAACAGCAGTATTTGGATAGCATGATTAGTTGACTGCTTCCACTTGTATTTATTTAATCATTACAAGCTTCTAAATACCCAGAGGAAATGATAACCTAAGTATATAAATAAAAAGTGTGGGAGAAGGGGACCAAGACATTAAGCTCCAGCACGGTCCCCACCACTGAAATTTTAATAGTAGACAAAATCACAAATGCATTGAAATTAGCAGTATGTCCAAGAGTTGGGCAACTGCAAAAAAAAAGAGTTCTTTTGATGTGAACAATATGCTGGTTTTAATCTGTATGCAGTCATGAACTTGTATTACAATTTTAATCATAGATAAGCAGTATGGGTAATTTATGGTTAGAAGGTTTCTCCTTTTTATTAGATCTAGAGGGATTTTTTTTTTGTCTGCCAATGTTTAAAAAAATCCTCTCTCTTATACAACGGTTGTATTTTACCTGAGGTATAGTTTTTCTACTTATCTTGGTTGGGTCTTTGAGTAATTGGTAATTTCTTGTTTTCTTCTATATTCTCTTACTCTACTATTTACCAGACTCCTGTGAGGATTGTAGACTGTCGTTGTCCAACTTCTGTCACCTAAAAGCTACCTTCAAGGCATGTTAAAATAAGCCTGTACTTTGCCCTTCATCTGTAAGCTTGTTCATCTGTGATGGGACATCTTTGGAACTAAGCTCTAACTGTTGTGGTATCCCTGCTGACATCACTGTAACTAAGGCAAGCCATAGATGGTGCAAATTTCTTTCCTGCAACCATGGATTGCAAGAAAGAAATTTGCAAGATTCCCCCATCAACACAGACAGTGCTGAGAGGGAATTGCCTCCTGCTGAACCTGTGTCTGCTCCCAGCAGGGTAAGCTGTCCCCGCCAGGAGAATACAGTGATTATTGCTAGTGAATCTGGCAGGCTGGTTGTACCCAAGTTAATCGATTGATCAACTTGCTACATTCTGCCTGCCCACACGGTCGAATTTGAAATTCTATCTATTCCGAAACGTCTAAAACAGCCTAAATTCTGAACTTAAGACTCTTGGATTCTAAACACATTCTATTTACTCTTGGTACAGCCCTTGAACCTATTGTTTTATATGGATTAAAGTACACCCACCCTCAAATGCTTTCAGTATGTTATGCTACAGTCTTGCTGTGATGAGATGGGATGGAAGAGTACTAGAAGGGCTGAAACATTTCTGTTTGGAGGAGAAAATGTGCTTCAGGTTATGCTCATATCCATAAAAAGCCAAGACATTTGCATGATCTCTGCTGAAATGGAGGATCAACATTTCGATTTCCAGATTCTTCACTGCAGCAATGATCATGTGATCACAAACCAGGGTTGCCAACTTTCAGTAAATTTATGAACAGTTTGGAAAATCTGTAATTTTTGCATATGTCCACGAATGTCGGTTGAGGACATGCAGTCTGCATGTTTGTAATGGACATTCACAAACAGATGCAAAAATTACAGAATTTATAAACTGTTCATATATTTAGTGAAAGTTGGCAACCCTGTCGCAAACAAAAAGATATTCACACAAAAAGGCTCTGATTAGGCCTCATGCACACAGCAGTTAAAAAAAAAAAACACTTATTTTACAGGTGTTTAACGCTTTTTTCTTTTTGTCTCTCTATGTTAGCCTGTGTGTCCATGCACACAGAGACGTTTACAGGTATTTAGAGGCAGAAGTGTTTAGGGGCAAAAATCTGAATGCAGCAAAATTGCATTCAGGAGAGGAGTATTTGGTCCAAAAACATGCCCAATGCGCCTAAAGTCGTGTAAACGCGCCTAAACACTAGGAGCAATTATTAATTTCAATGGCCACAATAAATTAATATCCCGATAACGAAATTAATGATTGCTCAAACACTTGATGCGCCTGAACATATCTAAAAAAAACAAGGCTTTAGGTGTTTCTCCTGTCAAGAGAGGGCAAACACCCAGCGTGCCTTAGCCAATGTTCACCTTTCATACAATGCAATACATGTCAGTCATGGTAATGCAATAGTGCAGTTAGAGCAAGTTCCCCCTCAACTTGTCGCTATTTTAAATAACAAAAAAAAGCCCAGCCTGCCAAGATGTTAATCAATAATTACCTGTGACACCACCTGCACTGCTGAACTTTGCTCTTTTGAGCTGTGTTTGCTGAAGAATCTACAGCATCCAACACATCTGGGTGAGTCAAGTATCTGGTCCCCTACTGAGCATTGTGGTTCCTCCTGTGGTCCCCTACATCACTACTGTGCCCTACTGTGATGTAGGAGACATCCCAAGAGTTATATAGTGTGTGTGTAGATAGATAGATAGATAGATAGATAGATAGATAGATAGATAGATAGATAGATAGATAGATAGATAGATAGATAGATAGATAGATAGATATTACAGTATATAGAGGCAGCTAACACTTCTGGAAGCGTGTCAGGTGCTGAATACTGATGCACAAGCAGCAGGACAGGTCAGTATTAACTTATATCTTGGCAGACAGGCTTTGTTTTTTTTTTAAAAAAAAGCAACCCCAGTGGCTTTAAAGCATATCAGGTTTTGGAGGTCAGCTAACTTGTATATTTGTATCCCTAACAAAAAGGTGTTAAAAGGTAGTATTTTGAGGTGTAAATTGCTCTACATTTAACGTGCTACTACTTCTATTCCTTCCAAAAAAGAATATTAGTTATAAATCCCATTATTCAATCTTGGGAACTTTAGACTGACCTAATGAGCAAATTTATTTAGAGCAGAATTTTGTTGGAAACTGTAAGGGCTTCATCACTCTCCTGCTTTATAAATGTCCCTGGGGCCCCACCTGAGAACACCTGGTTATAGGCTTTACAGTGTTTTCAGTTGCCTGCTACAGGACATGCACCAGTCATGTGATACCATTCGGGGTCATATCTGCAAGTAGTTTATCTGTGTTAGAAAGTTGGTAAGAGATTTCTCTATTGGGTCCCGGAGTTCGTTAATTGGTATGTAACTGAATGCCAGCTGAGGACTCAAAAACCAGGTTGGTTGGTCTAAACCTAATCTGAAAAGGAACAAGAAACCATCTTCAAAGTGGCACTTGGAATGTGCCCACAGCCTATACATCAGGTTTTCTCTATTAACTTCTTTATTTTCTGCACAAGTTGAGAGCAGCAAGCCTCCTCTTTGATCTTCACAAGATGCTCTGTTTCTGCACTAATTGTTTCCCCTTTACAAAGAGTTTATGCTGCCTACTTGCATTTCTTTTGTCTGTTGTGTAAGAGCTTTCCTGTATTGTCTTGTCATGTTCATCTATGACCTTGCAAGAGAGGAACAGAAACAATAAAGTGTTTTGTTTGAGGCTTTATTTAGTAAATAGCGATAAACATTCACATGAAGTTTAAATGATCATTTAGAGAATTTCGGCTGTTTGTCTTCTCCGGCAAAGTTTTGCTTTGTGCATTTTTCAGTTGGGTATAATTATCCTTTGCAGTTGTTTTCTATTATGAAGCAGGGAGGCTTTTTTCTTCCTCTGCTTAAACTAGAAATAAAGTGAAATCTGCCATAAAACCACAGGTGGTCTGTTTAAAACTAGTGAAATAGATCTTTGAGTATTGGGGAGATGGACACATGGACATCAACTTCTGGCACATGGCTACCAGCTCCTCCCACTTACCACAATTTTAATAGAGAGCTTCACTGGATTCTGTGGCATGCCAGGAGTGATGACTTCTTATTGGCCAGATAGGAATAGAAATGGCAATTGATGTTGACGTATCTGACCAGTGGAGTTAGCCTTTCATGGAGCTCTCCATGTGTGGAAAAGCTCTTAAATAACATTGGTTTTCTAATAAGCAATACACTTTGTAGGATTAAGTGACCTTTGGAGGTGATTTCCCTACCAGCAAGTTAAAGTGATTGTATAGTTATACTTACTTGCTCTGTGTAATGGTAAAAAAAAAAGATTTTGACTTTGCCAAGCCACATCCGAATATAAACTTGTTTATGTAATATTGTTCGCACCTGAGAATGTTGACATGTATAAAGTGTGATAATTTTTGTCAGAGCAAGATTTATCTTTTCTTTTTTTTTTTTAATAGTTTCTTTCTTGTACGACTACAAGTCCTATTGCTGGGTTTTCGTAATGTGGTATTCAAATAACCCCTGGCCAAGAGTCTTCTAAGAGTTTCTAATGGCATCAGCTTCTCGTTTGAAATCTGTATCGCATGAGAAAATATGTTTGAGATGTATTGTAAATATTGACTGTATGGTATACTATGTACTAGAGGCCCCGGATGGGCACCTCCATCATGGAGTATTGTATTACCAGCAGCGGGTTTGCGATATAATGTTGTTTCGATCACCCTATTTTCCTGTATCAAAATTTGAACATCCAGAAATTGGCTGGATCTCTCATGGTATTTCATTGTGAATTTTAAGTTAAATTCATTATGGCTCAAGGCTTACATGAACTTCCCAAGCTCTTGGGCAGACCCAGTCCAAAACATGACAACATCATCAATGAAGCAATATCAGATTAATATATATTTCCAAAACTGAGAGAACGTCTCATCCGAGAACAACATACGCTTCCACCCCCATATGTGCTGCCCTACTATTATATAGTGTCCTAAGGAAGCCAGAATTGGCAAAAAGGTTGACCTGGCTACCAGAAGTATACAAACCTTACATCTATTATTTCGCTGTATGTGCGGTCTATGCATAGACTTTAGACATCTTTAGTAGGGCATTTACTTTAGATTCTGTCTATTACTTAGATCAATTTGGGGGCATCGTATCCCATTTATTTTAATACATAAGAAATGTATTATGTTTTATAATATTGTGTGCTCTCCCATATTGAACAAATAAAGTCTGGTTCGTCTGAGGTTGTGGTTGAGTTAGTCAACCCGCATTTTTTTGTGCTCTGTGTATGGTATTGCATAGAGCAACCTGAAACCTCCTCTTCTGGGGTGCACCGCTGAGGCTCTCTGCTTCTCCTCTTCTGCGTGTGCCCCCATAGCAAGTCATTTCCTAGGAAGGCACACATGCAGGCTCGCTCCTGACCCGGGCTGTGTGTATCCATGAACACACACACAGCTGCTCAGCCCTGGCCCCGCTCCTTTCTCGTAGGATTTACCTGACAGCATCGGGACCCTATGGCTCCCACTGCTTTAAGCAAAGCCTGTGAGAGCAGGGTGAGGAGAGGGAAGGGCACAACCCTGGATCAGTAGAGGACTCACGTGAGGGGGACGGGGGAGGGGCAGGCAGTGAAAGGTTTTTTTTACATTTAATGCAGAGAATGCATAAAGATAAACCATTAGAGTTCAAAAGCACATTATACTATATCTAAAAAATAAAACGTTTTTTAATTTTGGACAGAATGAAGAATAGTTAAAACCACTTATAGATTATTCTTTTTTTTTTTTTAGTTCTATGCCCCATTTGGGAAGTAAGGGAAATCCTCTCTGAGATAGTTGTAACCCGAACAGATTTCCCAAATAGAAGATTTAATTTCTATTTTTGTTCGGATGACAACTCAAACTTCTATATTTTTTCCCCTCACTTTCATTGTCAGCAACAAAAACAGAGAGGGTAATTCTCCCACGCATTACTGGGTAAAGAAGGGAAGCTAAACCTTGGTTGGTTGCTATGGACATACAGAATGCAGTTGATTTACTAAAGGCAAATGGACTGTGCACTTTGCAAAAGTGCATTTGCACTCTGCAAATGCAGTTGCTCCAGAGCTTAGTAAATGAGCAGAAGCTCTGATGACTTCCAGTTTTTTTATATTTTCCTTACACGTGATTGTGTATTCTTTACAAAGTGAAGCCTTACCTCATTTACTAACCTCTGGAGCAACTGCACTTTGCAAAGTGCACGGTCTTTTTTGCCTTTAGTAAATCAACCCCACTGTGTCATCCTTTATTTGCCTGTGCTATACTTTTTATAACTTGTACTCATTGATCGATCCTTTCTCCAGGACATAATTGTAATTTTTTATATTTCTTTCTTTCTTTTAGTCAACAAGCCCAAGTGGTGGGAAGCTACAACTTTTGGAAACCAGCTTCTCCTTGACCTTACATGACTTCATTGATCTTCACCTCCATCACCAGAACAGTATCCCAGCATTCCTGAGTGCCGTCACCTTGGATCTCTTCAGCCGTCAGACCTTCACCTAAAGCATGCTCAATCTATGGCCCTATCTGTGTGTGTTTGTATCAGCACATATAAGTTAGATCAGATATTGATTGTGTCACATGGGGCTTTTACAACAGAGGAATATGTTTTGGTAACTACATTTTGGAAAGGGTGTAACAAACTATAGAACATACATTTTTAGCTAACATTGGGAGTGGCAAGCACATACAATTTTTTTTCAGCTGCATTTATAGAATGTAATTACTTGTTACTATACAAGGACTCCCCTTACTGTCCCTATGAAATACTTTTTTGAGGTTAGCCTTCTTTACAACAAATGGGGGCTGGTCAGTGTTTTGGAAAACCATGTAATCAATTTTCTATGGGTAACACTTCTACTTCAATCCTAACCCCAGCCAACATTTGTTTGGATAGAGTGGAGAAGGGTTAGATTGTTGGTTGTTACATTTTCTGTCTCTGTTTAGATTTATCTGTGAGATTGTAAAAACTTTCTGTGATCTTAGAAACTTTTCTTCTCTGTCTGGCACTCATCACTGGGGCAGGAAGTGAGGGAGTATCTCTCTTATGGGGGCACAGACAGAAAGAAGAACCAAACAAAGCATCTAACACTTCTTCACTCTTTATGTTACTGTTGTGGGTATCTAACCTCACCTCCTGCCCTGTCTGTCACCCATCAAATAGACAGGAAGTGAGGAAAAAATCTTTATATGGGGACACAGCAAGAAAAAGCTGTAAGTAAATCCAACCCTTCTACTCTATCCCTCCACATTGTGCAGGTAGACGTTCATGTCTCTCAGCCATTTTTGGGATCTAGAACACCAAAGATATTAAGAGTCAATTTTAACCTGAATCCAGAAGGCTCAAATTGATTCTGCATGGGTGTAGCTTTATGACATGCTGTTCATAATAGACACACCCACCCTGTAAGTGTCAGTCACATTATCAGCCTTCCTTTTGTAGGATTTCAGTTGTTGTGCTTGAATCCATGTATGTCTTGAAATGTTTTTTGTTATGGATTTAGTGTACAGTAACACACAGCAGCAACCAGGTTTTACTCTTTCATAAATCTAAATTTAGTGAACTGAAAACTGATTGGTCCTCTTGCATTACGTTTCCCACTTCTTTATGTAATAAGACTGTTTGTGACCTTACTTAAAAGAAATAATTGAAGGGTGAATCTCCCACCAAGAGCTGTTATACCGTATATTGGAAGGTCGTTCTGCCATGTACATATGCTGCCTAATTGAAGTCTGTTCTAATTGGCTGGCATGGGCTGTGTACACCTAAATGCTGGTCCCTCAGGTATGGAATGTGACTTTGTATTGCTTTAGTGTGTCACATCAGTAATTGAAAAGGTTACTATGGCATCATTAAGGCATTTTGGTTATATGTTGGGTCACCAAAGGCACATATACAACAGCCATTGTGGTTTTCTAGTCTTGCATCTGGATGATAACCTGTCGTCATCTGTTGGAAATGATACTGCTTACAGCTTTTCTGTATTGGGAGCCTTTTCATTTTATATATTTGACTTGCCTAATGTAATGTGTTTTTTTTTTTTAAGAAATAAAAAGCAAATTTCTACACTGCCAAATTCTTTTTTTCTTTTTTATATAAATTAACACTTTACTTTAGAGCAGAAAAGGACACTGGTCCATAACTTGACCTCAGGTTTACTTGAAAAAAAAAATAGTCACTATACTTGCCTAACGTTGTTAAATCTACTAGTTTAAAAGGGAACAGAGTAGAGACAATCAGTTCATGTGCTGACAAGAAGTACTCCGATAGGAGAGGGGGAGAGAGCAGAGTGACTGAGGGATGAGTTCTTCATTGTGCTGCTTCTCCTTTCACTTTCCAGTAAGAGGCTTGGGTAGGTCCAGAGGAAGTGGGTTGAATGATGCTAGCTGACAGACCGGGGACATCTAGTGGCAGAAAAAAGTACTGTGGAGGAAATATCTGGAATAAAAATTATTGCAACTTAATCTGGTTTTATTTTATCATTTAACGTGGCTATTCATTTTGATCTTATTTCTGGCTGGAGTTCTGTTTGAACATATCCACCTGCACTGTATGTTTGGTAAATGTTGCATTCAATACTTTATATACATACTGCGTGTCTATGGCTGTCATAAACCATAAATCAGACTGAGACAGAAGTACAGTTAAATCTCACTTGTTTAATAATAGTAAAAAAGGGTAAACAAAGTCAAAACATAATTCAGGAACCGGAACGAATAGTCAGACAAGCCAAAATGTCAGGGAGCCAGAGATGAGCATAGTAGAACAGCAAGCAGGATCTGGAGCCAGAAGGAATGTCAGCCAAGCAAGTCCCTAACAGGAATACAGGAGAGTGTCTCTAGAGATGTGACCAAGGCGAAGGCAGAGATCATCTTGGCTGGATGGCTTAAGTAGGCAGGACTGACTAGCAGGATATCATCAACAGGTGAGACACTGTGGAGAGAGATAGGAGCTGGCAATTAGCCAACAGCTGAGCGGCCAGCTCAGAGAAGGAAGGGCTAAGCCCAGCCCTGACAATGGCTTGTATGTGTGTGACTATTGCTCATGTTGCCTGGCTGATATCAGGGGAAAGAAAAGATTGTGCAGGATGAATTTTCACAGCCAGTAATCCCCCCAAGTAAGACTAGCATCGGGGGGAGGGGCTGTGTTTATCATTGCATAAACATGCACACTTGGCTAACGTGATCTTGCATGTCTTTAATGAAACAAGTTGCATTTAACTTTTGTAATATATATGACTTTTCTATGGCATTCAGTAGAGGACAAAAAAAATAGGTTTTGTTCAATGTTAACTGAGCAGAAAAAATAAAATTAAAGGTTTGTTTCTGCAGTCTCAGGCTTAAACGTATGATGAATCGCCCACTGCTCATTGGCAGAAGACGGGTCTGATTCCTGCTCATTAAGCAGCATTAACAGCCAGCTCCATCATTTATGTATATCTAGAGTGGCGTCACTGCCTCCTCATGCCAGTCACCACAATAGGCTGACTGAATGTCTGCAACTCTCTCCCACTCACCTATGAAGGATAAATTAAGTAATTAATAGCTTTACAATGAAAGCCCCTATCTGAGTCTTACAGAATCAGGTCTACAGTGGGAAAGAAAATTGATGGAATAGAGAGAAATCCTATTGGACCAAACTGATTCTCTTATGTGTGTTATAATCAGGAATTCTATGCACATTCTGCTTTAAAATAATCACTAATATGAAAGCATAGAGTTTTACAGGTCTATGAGTTTCAGGTTTTAGTAACACGTGGGCCACAGCCAATTCTTCTTCCTTATAGGCATTATTTAGAGATCTAAGTTGTGCATTAAATCTGCTGACCTCCTAACCTAAAGTCAAATCTTGTTAACGCTATAAATATTAAAGGGTATCTCCCTTTGAACTCTAGGCTTGCACTGTCCAGCTGGCCTATATAGTATATTGGCCTGGTACATAGGATAAAAGAGGCTTTAAATCTTATGTGGACCTACTTTGTGACCAGGGATGTGAGCTTGGTAGACTACCTTTGTCATCAGGGGTGACAGCCAGGTTCCAGGCAGGTATACACCGGCTGACAAATTCAGAGTAACGACCAATGATCAAGATTAGCAGACAAAAGAGTGCAAATGCCTAGAACAAGCTATGCACCAAATTATAACAGACAGAAGTTAAACAGTCCTAAATCCAGAACATAAACAGGTAGAATAAGGCGGCCCATAGATGATTCAATTCTCTTTCCTTCCTCGAAGATAATTATTCCATGAGCGAATGTGAATGGCTGCAGTTAACCCTGTGAGCCTCGCACTGCTTTCAATAGGGCTGCCTTCCATAGGTAATCGCTGGAAACCCCCCCACTGGGGTTCCCGCATGTAATTGCACACAGCCCCTATCACATGTTTAAATCGGGTCTAAAACTGCCCCTATGGATCAAAATATAAATAAACAACAGAAATAGCTGCACTGAATGGACTGAGAGATATTAAATTACAAATTAAAACAAAATATAAAAATTGATAGTGAATACTCAAACCTATGACTCTAATTACATAGTGAAGAAAAAAAAAATAAAGAAAATAAAAGTGAAAAAGTCCAAGGCTGAGAGTAAATCAAATAAATTGAATTGATCAAATAAATTTGGAAACAGTCCGTGATTCTTGAAATAGTGCTCAAATAAGTGAGTAAATAAGACTTGATCTTCCACCACCAATAAGTGCCAAACAGCAAATGAAATGAGCGCTTACCAAAAGGCAAGCTAATTGATCTTGTGGCTATATACCCAGCCAGGGCCTTTAGCCAGGGAATCAGGACGTCAACTCCAATGATGTCAGCACAGTAGAGGAGAGATGGGCAGCCGGTGGATAGGTAGCTTGATCGATGTAAATCTGATAATATCGTTTAATAAAATAGGAAAAACACACTTACAAAAAGCACCGTTAAAATCGGCAGGATAGCCGGCCGGCTTGCAAACACTCAGAAGCACTAAACGCGATGACGTCAGCACGTCTAGTCCACCCGACGCGCGTTTCATCATATAATGACGTCGTCTTGGGGCACGCTGCTGATTTTAATGGTGCTTTTGGTTAGTGTGTTTTTCCTATTTTATTAAACAATATTATCAGATTTACACTATGGAGAGCTTCCTTTTCTCATTTTCCTGGTGACATTTGGTATCCCATCCATGTATTTTGCTCTATCGAGCTATCTGTCCACCGGCTGCCCATCTCTCCTCTACTGTGCTGACGCCATTGGAGTTGTTGTCCTGATTCCCTGGCTAAAGGCCCTTGCTGGGTATATAGCCACAAGCTCAATTAGCTTGCCTTTTGGTAAGCGTGCATTTCATTTGCTGTTTGGCAATTATTGGTGGTGGAAGATCAAGTCTTATTTACTCACTTATTTGAGCACTATTTCAAGAATCACGGACTGTTTGCAAATTTATTTGATCAATTCAATTTATTTGATTTACTCTCAGCCTTGGACTTTTTCACTTTTATTTTCTTTGTTTTTTTTCTTCACTATGTAATTAGAGTCATAGGTTTGATTATTCACTATCAATTTTTATATAATGTTTTCATTTGTATCTATCAGTACATTCAGCACAGCTATTTCTGTTTATTTGTTTTTATGTGTGTATCTCAGATTTTAGCTGTTGCTTAGTTTTATTTTATTTTTTTTGTTTAGAGCGCGATATTTCCCATTTTTCTTCATCAAAATATGAATTGGTAGACTTGGATCTTATCATACCTCTAAATTACATCAGAAATATATTTTTTATTTTTTTTTGTCTAATGAATTATTATTTTAGTGTTTTATTTGATCAACTTCTGAGAAGCAATGCTCAAGGCACCTGTAAATTAAAAAGTGATTTATGTTCAGTTAATACTTTTTTTTACATCCACTGCTCCAGTAATTCCACATTTCAATGTTTGTTTCATTGCCAAATTTGAGTTTTGAACTGAAATGCTCACAAAGCAGAGAACAAGCTCTCCTCAAAATCTGCTTGCGGTTCAGAGAGCCTGACTCATTGACATGTCTGGTTTGCTGTACCAACAAACTTGCCCAGAGTTCTGCCAGGTATATAAAGGCTGTTAATTCAGTGGGCAGATGAGAGTACAAGTCAGAAGAAAGGCTGTGGGTCAAGCTGGAGCAGGATTGCATGTGAAGAGTGAAGAATTGTCATTCTGCACTACAATAAACAAAGAGATGCATCAGATTTGTTAGCCCAATAAAAGTCACACTTTGAACAATGTATTCAAAGTTTGCCAATTCAAGCATTAGGCCTCATTCACACAGGCATATATATCCATACACCTGAGCGAATGTCCATCTTTGCCTGCATTGGATGCACAGTTATTTCATGCAGGCAGTCCTATTTATGTCTATTGGGACGAAGGGCTTCATGGACACAGCTTCAGCTTCTGCTTCCAATTTGACAGCCATGTCGGTGCACGTCCCCGAACACAATGCGTGGCTATTCAGGGAAATGCAGCTGTCAAATTGGGACTAGCGGCTGTGCCTGTGCAGCTGCTGTGTCCCAATAGACATGAATAGTTCTGCCTGCACTTGGATGCACCGAACTCCTGTGTAGGCGAATACAGTCTTTTGCATGGGTTTATGAATAGGTACACAATAATATATCTAAAATTCTAAACTTTTTTGTTAGATTTGATTAAAGTGGTGAAGGGTTCATCAAAAGGGGGACTGTGGTCCCGTTTTGGGAGCTACAGTCGTCCCATGCGGTGCCAAGGTCCTTCCTATTTAGGTATCGGCAGCTACACCATGCTCTTAAAGCCCAGTTTCTCTCCCAGGTGATGCTTGAACCAGACCCAATTGAGCGTCTCCTGATTTCAGGTGTACTGGAGAAACCTCTTTCATCCCTATACCTCCACCTTACAGTGGCACACGATGTAAAAAATGACAGGACAATGGCCAAGTGGCAGGCCGATATCCCCTCCCTAGGGGAGGAGGAATGGGAAGAATGTTTAACCGTCTTCATTCCGTCTATGATTGCGGCTAGAGACAGGTTTATCCAGTTAAAATTCTTACACAGAGCCTACTACACGCCACGGAGGTTAGCAAATATCTATCCAGGACTTAGTCCCAATTACAACAGATGTGGCGTGGAAGTGTGTTCCTTTTTCCATGTTGTCTGGTCCTGTTCTAGATTACGCCCATACTGGACCTCGGTAGCAGATACTCTAGGGACAATATGTGGAGTTCAAATACCGCTTGACCCCCTAACCCTACTATTGAGCCATTTAGACGATATAGAAGGGGACCGTTATGTTAAACTATGTCTAACCTATTCACTATTCTATGCTAGGAGGGAGATTCTTCTCAGGTGGAAGCAAAAAGAACCTCCATCCATAGAGATGTGGCAGAAATCGATTAATAATGTGTTACCCTTATACAGACTTACTTATGAAAGTAGAAACTGCCCACAAAAATATGATAAAATTTGGTCGAACTGGGTAGATGCGTGCGGATGAGTAAAAGTTGAGGACTGCTGTACTGGAGAGATAATTAGAGCCCATATTTTATCTGGTGTGGTGAGGCACGACTGAACTAGTATTGGACCTCCGAGCCCGGAGCTATTAATTCTGGTCATTTGTGGACAGAGTTGGGATTGATGCTGGCCCCCCCCTAGCCCCTCCTCCCCCCCCCTTCTTCTTCCTTTTTTCCCCCTCTTCTTCTTCCTTTCTTCCCCCCCTCCCATCTTGCTCCCTACATTTTCCCTCCCCCCGCCCCCCACCTTTACTTCTGGCTAGGGGGACACGGACCAGCCACTATCAAACAGATTACATTTCCGCACCCTTATTTAACTCTACTAGATACATGAATGCATATGATATTATAACCCATCTACTAAAGGAGGAAAAGGGAAAAAAACAAAAAAAAACAAAAACAAAATGAGAACTGTGGATACACTAAACACTGTTAGAAGATGACATGTAAATTTATTATATATGTATATACCGCTGCAGAACTCTAGCTGTTTATCTGTCACAAGATTTATGTAAGACTTCTGCTAAATCTGTATTGTCTTATTGCTCAATAAAAACTTTCTTCTGTAAAAAAGTGGTGAAGGGTTAGACCCACTATTTTTTATTGATGTATGTGCCCCCTTTGGGGGATTTTCTATGTTAATTACTACTACAGGGTTTTTATAGGGCCAACAGTTTGCGCTGTGAGTCCTACTCCTGTCACACTTGCTGAAAACACAATTTCTGGTATACAGGAAAGTGGGCTTAACTGACAGACACACCATGCCATACATTATATTGGCTACTCTTGGAGCAATAGTGCGGGTGGCACTTTAAAGTAGGACCCAAGGCAAAATAGTTGATATTACATATATGGGCAAAGGTTTGTGAACATCTAATCATCATACTAACCTATATAGTCAAATGTCTGTGGATGATGCTCCAAATGAGTTTCAGTGAAGGGGAGCTGTTAATGTTACAAAAACCATATGTTAAACAATTGTGTTCTTCCAACCTTGTAGGAACAGTTTGGGGAATGCTCTTTTGGTGCCAGTGCGCACAAAGCCTGTGTTATGACGCCCAACAAGCTGATATAGGTGTGGTGGTCAAGTGTCCACTAAATTTTCTTCATATAGTGTACATGTAGTGGATTCTCTTTTACCGAAAGAATTTGTAATTCTGTACCGTAAAACAATATACAAAGCCAATAATATTCCTTTTTCAATGTTTTTGATGTAATATTCTCAACCAGGGTTCAGTGGTTGCTAATGTTTCCCCACGCTTTGGCTGATTGACCTCCTATTTGATAGTGCCTCCAGAGTTCCAGGACCAATGTCACTTGGCAAACCAGCAGCATGACACCAATAATCTTTTTTTCTATCTTTAAACAAACATTCAGGTGTGACTTTTGAGGGTTAACAATGAAGTCTATGGCCCTTAAGTCGCATGAAAGTCAGACCAATGTACTGCATGAACTACTTTGAAGTCACTGTGACTTTAAGTCGCATGGGTATGAATGGTACTCATTGGAAAATATGGGGTGCGACTTTGATGTCAAAAGTTGCATGAGAAGTCGCACAAGTGTGAATGGAGCCAAAGGATGGCAATCTGACCACGACTGTAAAGGAAGCATTCTTCCTACTGACCGCCAGTGTAGGAGGCATTTTTACCCTTTGATTCAATACAAACTGGTTTTAGCTGGGGTTCCCCCGGGACCTTAAAAAGTATTTTAGGGGTTCCTCTGGGGTAAAAAGGTTAAAGTGATTGTTATTGTAAAAAAAAAAATGATCCTTTACAAACATATCATACTTACCTCCACTGTGCAGCTCGTTTTGCACAGAGTGGCCCTGAACATCCTCCGCATCAGATAACCCCCTAGGAGAAGCGCTCTCCCGAGGGGGTTACCTTGCGGGCGTGCTTCATAGTCCAGCATTTGCGTCCGTAGACACGAATGACGAACTCAGCACCAGCGCCCATGTCATTAGATTTGATTGACAGCAGCGGGAGCCAATGGTTGCGCAGCTATCAATCTATCTAGTCAAGAGCCGGGACCCCGCAGAGAGAGGGACAGCGCGTCCCCGTCAAAGAGATGAAGGTAAGTAAAACGGGGGGCTGGGGGGCCGGTGACTACCAGGTGTTTTTTCACCTTAATGCATAGGATGGCGTAGCAGATTTTGCAAAAGTGTCTTGCATGCTTTCTAAAAGTGGCGCAGCATACGGAAAATTCATGTACCTGTCTAGAACTTGCATTTTTTGCCTGCTCTGCCAAAAATCATGAGGGGGATTCTCTCTGTGTACGCCACAGGCTGCTCTTAATTAGTTTGTAAGATACAAACTATCTGTATTTTATTTTGAATTTGGCGCAGGCATTGTGCCGCAATGGCGTAAAAGTGGCGCATTTTAAACGACCTGAATTTGGCACATGCATCGCAGTTAGAACCAAACGTGTCGCAGATGCTTCATAAATTCGGCGCAACACAGTAACAAGTGGGATTAACTCCATAAAAGTGGGGCAGCAGCTTTATTGAATTATCCCCAATGTATTAATCAACAGGGGCACACCCAACAATAAGATCATTTTTGTGGATGGGTTGTGATTATCAGCACAGACCCCCCCCCTGTCAGGAGAGCCACCGATCAGCTCTCTTCTACTTACGTTTGTCAGCGCGAATAGAGGAAAAGGCGATAAACGGCACTTCCTGGTTATGATGTGACCAGCTGTGATTGGACACAGATGATCACATGGTAAAAAGCCTACATCATAGACTCTTTACCAAAATATACCGGTCTACTGCCCCACGTGGGCGGCTTGTCCTGATGGACATCATATGGCATCATCTTTCCAAACTTTAAGGTAGGTGCCAACACTCCAGTGCTCCCCCCTTTGTGGTTACCCTCACCTTAAAGCGTGTGACCGCACAGTTACGTTTGGTCAATACACGCTGACGAACCACCCCTGGGTTCTATGGGAAAAGCTGCTCAGGTGTCCTGGGTCCTCCTATAGTGGTATCCTCGTGATAATGGAAAAAGAAATGAGCTGGATAGTGTGATATTGTTTAAAAATTCTTTATTTAAAAAAAAATCCCAAATGGGTTTAAAAAAATCCCAAACGGGCACTCACATGTACAAGGTGCTTAAAGCGCACCAAACTACAACAGGTGTATCTGTGTGGGGCTTTCAATCCATGTAATGGTCCCCGCAGCTAGCTCCAGAGCTACAGCTGCTCCCAAACACCATTCTGTCCCCAACGCGTGTCAACACAGGGAATCGCGTGTCTTCCTCAGGGGGATTGCTGAGCAATCCCCCTGAGTACATGTGAGTACCCATTTGGGTTTTTTTAAAATAAGGGATTTTTAAATGATGTCACACTTTCAAAAAGCCGTTCCTTCAGAGAACATGTGCCAGTGATGTCCCTGGCTGCATGTACAGTAAATATCTCCTAAACAGTGCATGTTTAGGAGATATTTACAGTACCTATAGGTAAGCCTTATTATAGGCTTACCTATAGGTAAAATTCATGTATTGGCATTTACTCCCACTTTAGAAGGCCTGGTTTCAAAAGAAGGACAGTTTAGATGTATCAAACAGTGCCTAATTAGAGGAATCACTTTTGGTAAAAAAAAAAAAACGTAAAGTATGTATATATTGCATACACTATATTGTCAAATGTTTTGGGACGACTGCCTTTACACGCACATAAACTTTAATGGCATCTAAAGCCTTGTACACACGATCGGATTTTCGGCAGGGAACTGTGTGATGACAGACTGCCTAAAATCCCACCCTTAGTACGCTCCTTCAGACAATTGTTGTCCAATTTTCCACCAACAAATGTTGGATGGCAGGCTAGTAAATTTTCGGCGGACAACGGTCTGTTGTCAAATTTTCGTATCATGTGTACACAAGTCCGTCACACAAAAGTCCAAAGTACAAACACGCATGCTCAGAATCAATGCTCACCAAACACGACACTAGCAGAAGGTACACAAAGGAGAAGGGAATGGGGTAAAGAAACCCCAGGGACTTTAAAGGTGCTTAGATCAAATGGTAATTAGAGTAAAAAAATATATGTATACAAAATCTATCTATACAAAAGTTTATTTATTCAATTTATTACATATTGACAAAAAAGTTTAAAAAGTCTCTCAATATCCATATCTTACTTAACAAAGACAATGGAAGAAAAGCCACTTAGTAAATACCACTCCACATGTTTCGCTCATTTTGAGCTTCATCAGGAGTTCTGGTAAACGTGGTATACAGGCTGAATGATATATAAGAAATTTTTATAGATTTGAATTTGATGAACGCGATGAATAGCATTCAGAGTATAGGTAGGTCTCTCCTGCCTAGGCTCCCAACAATATTGGTCACAGAGGGGCTGAGTATAAATGAATCCTTGCTGGAGAACTTATGTTGAATCAAAAGTTGTTTGCTGGAGGCTATCAAAGCCTTGTTGCAAAATTGAGGCAGCAAGCTTAAAATCTTCCTGGTGTGGAGACTTAATGTTGGCTGATTTGAACAAATCAAAAATAAACGGTGTCAGGAAATAAATGCACAAAAATGCAGCTATATATTATTATTATTATTATACAGGATTTATATAGCGCCAACAGTTTACGCAGCGCTTTACAATATAAAAGGGAGACAATACAGTTATAATACAATAAAATACAAGAGGATTAAGAGGGCCCTGCTCAGAAGAGCTTACAATCTAATAGGGTGGGGCAGGTGGTACTAAAGGTTGTAACTGTGGGGAATGAGCTGGTGGAAGTGGTAGGAGATTAGTTGGAGACGTGATTGGCTTTCCTGAAGAGATGAGTTTTCAGGGATCGCCTGAAGGTAGCAAGAGTAGGGGATAGCCGGATAGATGGAGGTAGCGAGTTCCAGAGTTTGGGAGAGGCTCTGGAGAAATCCTGGAGACGAGCATGGGAGGAGAAGATGAGAGAGCTTGAAAGCAGGAGGTCTTGAGAAGAGCGGAGAGGTCGATTTGGGTGATATTTGGAGACAAGATTAGTGATGTAGCTCGGGGCAGAGTTGTAAATGGCTTTGTATGTTGTGGTTAGTATTTTGAAATTAATTCGCTGGGTGATTGGGAGCCAGTGTAGGGATTGGAGTAGAGGGTTGGTAAGGTGGATAAGTCTGGCAGCAGCCTTCATGATAGACTGAAGAGGGGATAGACTATGGAGAGGTAAGCCAATGAGAAGGGAGTTGCAATAGTCAAGGCGAGAGATAACAAGGGAGTGAATGAGGAGCTTGGTGGTTTCATTTGTTAAAAAGGGGCGAATGTTACGGAGGTGAATTCTACAAACTTTTGACAACGATTGGATTTGAGGCTGAAATGACAAGTCAGAGTCTAGGATTACACCTAGTACCCTGGCGTGAGGGGAGGGACTGATGGTTGCATTGTTGATTTTGATGGAAAAGTCCTGGAGGGGGGCACGGGCAGGGGGGAATATTAATAGCTCAGTTTTAGAGAGATTTAGTTTAAGGAAGTGGTGTGACATCCATGCTGATATGTCAGTTAGTAATGCGAGAGGAGACTGAAGGAATGAGGTGAGGAGTAGACAGATAGATTTGGGTGTCATCAGCGTATAAGTGGTATTGGAAGCCGTGGGCAGTTAAGTGACCAAGGGAGGAGGTGTAGATAGAGAATAGAAGGGGTCCAAGAACTGAGCCTTGGGGGACCCCCACAGAAAGGGGCAATGGAGAGGAGGAGACAGAGTTGTAGATGACACTGAAGGAGCGCTGTGATAAATAGGCAGAGAACCAGGATAGAGCAGAATCTCAGAGGCCAAGGGAATGTAGTTTATTGAGAAGGAGTGGGTGGTCAACAGTATCAAAGGCCGCAGAGAGGTCAAGTAGTAGGAGTATGGAGTACTGGCTGTTGGTTTTAGCAGTTAGTAAATCGTTAGTGAGTTTTAGTAAGGCAGTTTCCGTGGAGTGCTGCAAGCGAAAGCCAGACTGTAAGGGGTCAAGAAGGTTATTTTCATTGAGGAAGGAGCTAAGACGGCTGTAGACTAAGCATTCTATAAGTTTAGAGGTGAATGGGAGCAATGAGATGGGTCTTAAGTTGTTCAGATCGGTAGGGACCAGTGAGGGCTTTTTAAGAATGGGAGTGATCTGCGCATGTTTTAGAGGGGAGGGGAAGATGCCACTAGAGAGGGAGAGATTGAAGATGTGGGTGAGGGAGCATAGGATAGAAGAAGAGGGTGACTGTAGTAGTTGTGAGGGAACAGTATCCAAGGGACAATTGGTTAGGTGGGCATCCGAGAAAATTTTTGTAACCTCTTCAGTAGTAGCCAATTCAAAAGAGGAGAGTGTTGAATGTGCTGCTAGGCAAGGTATGTTGGGTGGGGAAGACGTACGCACAGTGGAGATGTCCTCACGAATTGCATCGATCTTGTCTTTGAAGTGATTGGCAATCTCTTGGGCAGTGAGTGAGTTAGTGGGTAGAGGGGGTGGGGGACAAAGCAGAGAGTTAAAGGTTGAGAAGAGCCGACAGGGACTGGATGACAAGGAATTATTAAGAGAGACAAAGTAGGCTTGTTTGGCAGCATGGAGGCATGAATTGTATTGAGTCGTTCAAGAGCACGCTGGTTAGAGGAGCAAGTGCATCTAGTGATGATGAGAGTGAACTGTTGTAGACAGAGGTGGCCAGGACAGGACAGGGTAGAGATTATGTCTTATAGGTGGTCAGTAGCAGAATAGAGAAGAGAAGGGTTAAAGTGGCGAAGGTTTTTACAAGTAATTGTTTGCTGCTTGGAGGGATGGGTGGTTGGAGGCAAGGATACAGTGAAAGTAATGAGGTTGTGATCAGAGAGAGGAAAGGGGGTGTTGGTGAGGTTGCCAGGGTTGCAGAGATGGGAGAATACAAGGTCAAGGGTATTACCATTGGAGTGAGTGGAAGTACAGTATGTGTCGATTGGGTTAGGTCAAAAGATGAGGTTAAGTTGAGAAATTTAGCTGTAGTTGGGCTGTTAACATTGACAGGAATGTTAAAGTCACCAAGAATAATGGTGGGTATTTCAGAGGAGAGAAAGTAGGGTAGCCAGGCAGCAAAGTCATCAAGAATGCGTGATACCGGTCCTGGAGGCCTATAAATTGCTGCAATCCTCAGAGAAATGGGCGAAAACAGACGAATACAGTGCATCTCGAAAGAAGAGAGGGATAGAGAGGGAGGGACAGGAAGGACTTGGAAGTTGCTTTGTGGGGATAGAAGGAAGCCAACTCCACCTCCTTTCTGTCTGTTGGGTCTGGGGGAGTGAGTCCAATGGAGACCACCATGGGAGAGGGCAGCAGGAGAAGCTGAGTCAAAATTTTGAAGCCAGGTTTCTGTTATGGCGAGTATGTTCAAGCCATGAGAGATGAAGAGGTCATGTACAGATGTTAGCTTGTTACAGATGGAGCGGGCGTTCCAAAGGGCACATGAGATTGGTGAGGTGCTTTGAGGAAGCAGGGGGATAGAAATTAAACTGAGTGGATTGCGGTGGTTGCCAGAGGGGGGGGGGTGTTGGATATGTGGCTTGTATTTGGAAAATGGCGGGCCAGGATTAGGAGAAATGTCACCTGAGACTAGGAGAAGGAGGAGGGTGAGGAAGGCAAGGTGGGAGTGGGATGTGCATGAGTGCACGTGTCTAGTGGCCCTGGTGTTTATGTCAGCATGTGGGTGCAGCAAATGTAGGAGATGATGGGTGCCATAGTAGGGAGAGGGTAGGAGTGAGGGTGATATGTGCATGCTGCAGGGAAGAGAGGAGGGGTAGAGTAAAGATAATTTGAGGATAGAAGACACCAATGTGAGAAGGAAGAGAATAAGGAGCATGTTAGTGGATAGAGAGTGGGAAACTAACTTAATATAAAATAAATGTCAAAGCTGGTTTGCTTGTCGTCTTGCAGAGTGGAGCAGAGTTCTTGTTGTTGTTCATGCAGCTTTAGTTATCCTGCTGTCGGTGAAACTGCGCATCACTCGTGACAGAGCCACTCAGGAAAGAGCCATGATGTCTGCGCCTTGCCCCTGTGGCGCCCCTGCACCACCCCATAAGCTGCCATAAATTTATAGGGAGACTAAGCTGGGATGCATTTCTCAGTTGGTCATTATTGGGTCTGCGGAGGCCCTCTCGCTGAAGGGGAGGCTGTGTCTCTCTCTCCCCTTCACTGCATGCCTGCCCATACCTCTATATAGCTGCATTTATGTGCATTTATTTCCTGACACCGTTTATTTTTGATTTGTTCAAATCAGCCAGCATTAAGTCTCCACACCAGGGAGATTTTAAGCTTGCTGCCTCAATTTTGCAACAAGGCTTTGATAGCCTCCAGCAAACAACTTTTGATTCAACATAAGTTCTCCAGCAGGGATTCATTTATACTCAGCCCCTCTGTGACCAATATTGTTGGGAGCCTAGGCAAGAGAGACCTACCTATATTCTGAATGCTATTCATCCCGCTCATCAAATTCAAATCTATAAAAATTTCTTATTTTTATTTATCATTCAGCCTGTATACCACATGTTTACCAGAACTCCTGATGAAGCTCAAAATGAGCGAAACATGTCGAGTGGTATTTACTAAGTGGCTTTTCTTCCATTGTCTTTGTTAAGTCAGATATGGATATTGAGAGACCTTTTAAACTTTTTTGTCAACTATGTAATAAATTGGATAAATAAACTTTTGTATGGATAGATTTTGTATACATATATTTTTTTACTCTAATTACCATTTGATCTAAGCACCTTTAAAGTCCCTGGGGTTTCTTTACCCCATTCCCTTCTCCTTTGTGTATCTTTATGGGATGTGGTGCTAAGGCTCATTGTTCCTGCCCTCTTCATGTTAATTAGCAGAAGGTGCCCAAAGGGTGGCATTCAAGAGCTGAAATTCCACGTAGTACATCACTACGTTCGTGTTTGCTGGCAGACAATTGTGTGCCGTTAGTATGCAAGACAAGTTCCTGGCACATGCCCTTGAACAAAAGTCTGACGTTCTGTTGGTCAACAATATGTGTGAACGAGGCTTTAGTCTGTAGGGTTCAATATTGAGTTGGCCCACCCTTTGCAGCTATAACAGCTTCAACTCTTCTGGAAAGGTTGTTCACAAGGTTTAGGAGTGTGTCTATGGGCATGTTTGTGAGTGTTACTATGTAACTACAATATGTTGGACAAGAAGGCCTGGCTTCCAGTCTCTGCTCAAATTCATCCCAAAGGTGTGCACTGGTCCAAATCATTTGATGGAGGGGGGATTATGGCGCAGGGTTGGTTTTCAGGGGTTGGGCTTGGCCCCTTAGTTCCAGTGAAGGGAACTCTTAAGGCGTCACCATACTAAGACATTTCGGACAATTTAATGCTCTCAATTTTGTGGGAACAGTTTGGGGATGGCCTCTTCCTGTTCCAACATGACTGCGCACCGGTGCACACAGCAAGGTCCATAATGATATGGATGAGCTAGTTTGTGGTGGAGGAACTTGACAGGCCTGCACAGAGTCCTCACCTCAAACCGATAGAACACCTTTGAGATAAATTAGAGTGGAGACTGTGAGCCAGGCGTTCTCGTCCAACATCAGTGCCTGACCTCACAAATCTAAACCCTGTGGACAGAGCTTTCTTTTGGTGGTATGTGATCACATCTGCAGTTTTTATTTTTTTGCACTATAAACAAAAAAGACCGACAATTTTGAAAAAAAAAAAAATATATATTTTTTTACTTTTTGCTGTAATACATATCCCCAAAAAATGTAAAAAAAGGAATTTCTTCATCAATTTATGCCAATATGTATTCTTCTACATATTTTTGGTAAAAAAAATCCCAATAAGCGTATATTGATTGGTTTGCGCAAAAGTTAAAGCATCTACAAAATAGGGGATTGATTTAGGGACTTTTAATTTTTGCAGATGTGCCTGGACGTGCACCTGGGATCCCCCTCTCTCAGGCTGGATGTCCCGACTGACGGCAGGGGCCTGAATTGCGCAGTGAAATCACCTGAGAGACAGCATCTCTCCCTCAGGTCTCATCTCTTTCTCCGCTTCGTGCTGACTTAATGTTTTGCAAAGGGGTCAAATACTTATTTCACTCATTGAAATGCAAATCAATTTTTAACTTTTTTTAAATGTGTTTTTCTGGATAATTTTGTTGTTCTGTGTCTCACTGTTAAAAAAAAAAAAAAAAAACTACCATTAAAATTATAGACTGATCTTTTTTTGTCAGTGGGCAAACGTACAAAATCAGCAGGGGATCAAATACTTTTTTTTTCCCTAACTGTATATAGTATATGCACAAAAAGTTCTATCCGTTCTATGAAACTATCAATGCCTTAATTACATGCTACTGGGAAAGTCACACGTTTTGTCCTATAGCTATTTTTTTTTCCTTGAAGTAATTTTAAAGGAAAAAGCCTGCCTCACAGGTGTGATTGGCTCCTGATGCTGCATCTCAGCCAATCAGGAGGGAGAGACTCGGCTCCCGTGCACATCACTGAATCAAAATTGGGCTTAGGAGGGCTTCAGCCTTTACAACCTCTTTAAAGCTGGACTCTGGGATAGGCAACTACTGTCCAAATACAAAAGGGCCGTGTATTTCTACTGGATCTGTACAGTAAGCCAGTGTGAAACACTGTGCTGGATTGTAATAAGATCTTAATCTATAAAAAGACCAGTCTCTGGTGCTTTCTCTCCTGGCGCAGAGTGACTGGTCCTGTACTCGCCCCCCTCTTGTAATTTTCTGCAGGCAGCCTATAGTGGGCGGAGTTGCTAAGTCCCCCCCCACAGCTCTGCTCATTTCCCAGCCTATGTACAGCACAGGGATGATGTCACTGCTACTTTTACAAGGTAATAAATGGGTTTGGTAAAACACAAAAAGTGGATTTATATCCTATGTTTCTTTTGAGGAATATATGTACATGATTTTTTTTATGCTTTAAACTAGCAATGATACATTTTAGCCCCAGGTTTCATTCTATTGCAGTGTGCTTTGCCTAGTGTGTCCTATGGGGTTTTAGGAGAATTTGAAGGCTTTGCCTATGCGTTTCTTGTACCTCTAAAAAGAAAGAAAAGTCAATTCAGAATAAACATATCATTACTAAACTGCTACCATAACCAAGTCTTAGAAGGCAATTCAGGAAGCTGCTCTAGGGCAACGCAGTACAGATGCAGCATTTCTCATTCATACAAGCTGCTTATTTCCCTCATCCTGCCTCTGATGGACTTAGCTAAAATTCACTAATCCCATTGCAGTGTGAAATTCTTTTTCTGCTATCTGTAAAAAATTCACTACAGGCACCAACTAATCACAAATAGCAATGATCTGAGATCCCTGTGCATTTTTTTAATAGGATTATTAAATTATGGAAGACCCACCTCAGGAGTGAATCAGTGCTCTTTCCTTTAATGTAGCCAGTTCAGAAAGGTTTTCTTTCTATTTGGAAAGAATGCAGAACAAAGACAGTTCTATTTTGGTATGGATGGATTTATTTGAAGCACCTATTGATATTGCAGAAGTCCTTCATCTAAAAATATATATTAAGCCGAAACATTTTTTTTCCATTTTGAATATAGTAGGGTATAGTCAAAATAGCCAACATTTTTTTCTATCTGTGTCCCATTGGGAACATTGTTGACCAGAGGGAAAACTACCCCTTATACACAGTTAAAAAGAAAATTATTATCACTGGTAAGTAGAAACTCTTCATTGCTCAAGGAACCTATAGCAACCCGGAGGAATCCTGGTTGAGAAACCCTGAATTAGAGATTGCTTAGGGATTTATTGTTGTCTGTATCCCCACTGGGAATAATGACCCTCCATATTTGTCCTATGACCATAGTCATCAGGACAAAAAGTGAGGGGAAATCCAAAATTTTTATCTGTCAAAACAGGAACTGAGGGAAAATCATTTGATGTGGACACTTGTTCTACTGACAACTGTGTAAGAGGTTATCTCTCCATGTCTGGAGAGATTTGCGCTCCCTTCTTGTGTCTACAGGACAAAGTTTAAAATGAAGTCTCGCCAATCAGACACAGAGTCCAATGAGATTTGTAGATTGGGTAAAGATTTGTACATGTAGCCCTTTTTGTGTTTAATTTTGGTTTAAAGATGCTTACAGTAGATCTGTGAAATTTACATCAATAAGCCATAGCATTATGATCACCCATGTAATATTGAGTAGGTCCCCTTTTTGCCACCAAAACAGCTTTGACTGATCAAGGCATGGATGCAACTAGACCTCTGAAGGTATGCTGTGGTATCTGGCCATCAGTAGCAGATCCTTTAAGTCCTGAAAGTTGCAAGGTGGGGCCTCGGACCTGTTGCATGGATCGGACCTGTTTTTCCAGCACATCCCACAGATACTCTTTTGGATTGAGATCTGGAGAATTTGGAGGCCAATGTAACACCTTAATCTCGTTGTGTTACTCAAACCATTCTTGCTGTGTGGCAGGGCCCATTATCGTTCTGAAAGAGACTCTGCCATCAGGGAATACAGTTTCCATGAAGGGAATGTACTTGGTCAGTAACAATGTTTAGATGGTGATATGTGTCAGTCACATCCACATGAATGGCAGGACCCACGAGTTCTGAGCAAAACATTGCCCAAAACATCACTCCACTGGCTTGTTGTCTTCCCATACTGCATCCTGGTGCCATCTCTTCCCCAGGTAAGGGACACATCCATCCACACGATAGTAAAGAAAAATGTGATTGATCAAACCAGACCACCTTCTTCCATTGCTCTATGGTCCAGTTCTGATGCTCATGTGCCCATTGTAGGCACTTTTGGCTGTGGACATGGGTTAGCATGGTACCCTGAGTGGTCTGTGGCTACACAGCCCCATACACAACAAACTGCAATGCCCATTTTTTCTGCTTTTAACACATCAACTTCAGGGATGACATGTTCACTTTCTGCCTAATATATCCTACCAACCTTCAAATGCTATTGTAATGAGATGTTATTCACTTTAATTGCCAGTAGTCAAAATGTTAACGGCTGATCTGTGTCTACGCCCATGAAAGCCTGGGCCTAAACACAGTGGGAGTGTTTTTTAAAGTGATAGGAGAGGATAGAGTGTTTATACAAAGTATGTTTGGTGTTTAGAAACCTTTGACATGCCTTTATTTCAGGTTACTAGCATGCATGTTTTTGAAAGCAGAAAGACTGCATTGCTTTCTCATTAAGGCCAGTAATCACCCACTACCTATGATTTTAGGACAGAAGTTTTGTACACAGAAGGTACATTAGAGTAGAAAAGACTTCATATAAGTTTGCTTGCAGTGAAATGCACATTTTATGGCTCTGAAAAGACCATGTTAATGGATTACCAGCTTACCTGCCAAAGATCAATTACTTGCCCCAGTGTCCTGGGTTGACTGATATCTAATTCAGTTTCCAAGGTAATTAAAGACAAGACGAAACAATTTTCTGATGTATTAGTATTTTTTTTCTAGGTTGCTATAGTAGCATACAAGAGGTCTAACATGAAGTGAGTCCGGTTTTGGAAAGTCAGGTAAAGTCTGTACATTTAAAGTAATTCAATTATTGATTTGTGTTTGTTATCCCAAAGTGCGTTTCCAGTTTTCCAAAGGAGATCTGATTTCTTTATGTTTTAATGTTTATTTTGTCAAATAAAAAAAAAAAAAAAGGCCCATAGTTACATAGTTAGGTGAAAAAAGACACAAGTCCATCTAGTTCAACCATAAAAAAAAATAAGTCGAATTTTTCAGCACATTTTTTTGTGTTGAAAGTGCCCCCCTCGACTTATACTCCTGTCAAGCACTTTTCTGCAGCAAAAAATTTCATTTTCCGAACCAACTTTGGGGCCCCGTATCTCAGGGCCACTTGGTGCTAGGAACCCCAAATTTGGTGTGCAAACCCAGTGGAACTGGTACCATAACATATCCAAAGCTATAGTTCCTAGCACTAAGTGACCCTGAGATACGGGGCCCCAAAATAGGTTCGGAAAATGTCATTCTCTGCTGCAGAAAATTGCTTGACATTTTCTGAACCGAATTTGGGGCCCCATATCTCAGGGCCACTTGGTGCTAGGAACCCCAAATTTGGTGTGCAAACCCAGGGGAACTGGAACCATAACATATCCAAAGCTGGGGTTCCTAGCACCAAGTGACCCTGAGATACGGGGCCCCAAAACCGGTTCAGAAAATGTCATTCTCTGCTGCAGAAAAGTGCTTGACATTTTCTAAACTGATATTTGGGGCACTGTATCTCGGGGCCACTTGGTGCAAGAAACCCCAGCTTTGGAAATTTTATGGTGCTAGTTCCACTGGGTTTGCACACCAAATTTGGGGTTCCTAGCTCTAAGTGGCCCCGAGATACGGGGCCCCAAATTCAGTCAACTGTGTCCATCTGCAGCAATGTCATTTCGGGACCCTTTGGGTTCAGAGACCCCAAATTTTGGCTGCAGCTAGGGGGCATCTAGGAACCCTTAACTACTGAGTTTGAAGTTCAGGGGACCTATGGCTGCAAATGGGCACAGTAAGGCATGCAAATGGGCACAGTGATGCTGCAAGTGGGCATTGTCGACCCTCTTTTCCACTTACAGTAGCTGTGCATTTCTCACCCTCGTCTTATACTCGAGTCAATATGTTTTTCCCATTTTTTTGTGGTAAATTAGGGCCTCGACTTATACTCGGAACGACTTATACTCGAGTATATACGGTATATATAAAATATATCATACAATCCCATATACCCAATCCTATACTCACAGTTGATCCAGAGGAAGGCGAAAAACTCCCCCAGAAAAGCATGATCCAATTTGTTACAGCAGGGGAAAAAAATCCTTCTTGATCCCAGAGAGGCAATCAGATTTTCCCTGGATCAACTTTACCTATAAATGTTCGTACCCAGTTATATTATGTACCATTTCTATGGAAAAAAAAAAAAAGAACAACAAGCCGTCCAATATGTGGCAAAAAACACAAAGCATAAGGTATAGAAAAAAAAACCCATCGCAGTCCCTACCAGTTAGATCACTGAACAAGGTATAGTCAGTGAATGAGTGAGTGAAGTCTACCTAGAAAATAAGTCCAACATTGAACCGTTGGGTAACAGTTTTTATTACTATTCGGAAGCATGGTAGAGACACCAAAAGGAAGCTACAAGGTAAACAGCGGAAGCGAGCGATAGAGATGTAGAGGGTAAGAGTACAGTGAGAAAATCTGTGCGCTGCCATGGAAATGTAGGAGTCAGTCAAATATATTTAGGATTAGGCAGGTGTCCCAAATATCCCTTAAAGCATTGTATTCATCAAATGTATTCCATAATCCAGCCATAAGGTGTTCCATTAGTCTCATGTCTTTTATCTAATGTAATAAGTCATGCATTGGAGTGATCAGGCAACATGCCACGAAGGATATGGGATATAAATTTCTTCAAAATCATTTCTAAACCTCAGATTGAGAGACCCCTGAGGTGAGTCAGAGGATTCAGGGGTATTGAGAATTCCACTAATTTGAAAAGCAAGGCATTAACCTCCCCCCAAAAAGATGCCAGGGCAGATCCAAAGGATATCGTATAATGTGCCCAGTAGATCAGATTGTTTTTGTCCCTAAAATGAATAGTCCTTGTGCCATTCTTGGAAAAGTTCTACAACATTGACAAAAGAAAAAAGGTCCTACCTTGAGCATAACAGAAGCCCTAAATGTGCAGAACGAAAAAATGTGTTTTGTTGCGATTTGATATTTAAATAATTTTGTTCCGTTAAATTCATTTTCTAAATTTGTTTCATTTATTTGTTTTCAAATTTGTTTTGAATTTTCCGATTTCAAATCAAATTGACATTAGAAATTTGCATTTCAGAAGACCTCTATATTCTATTTTATTCTATTGATTTTTTTCTATTCCATTCTTTCTATTCTACTCTCTTCTATTCTCTTCTTTCCTATTCAAATAGCCCATATTGGAAAAAAAATGTTTCCAGCAAGTTTTTCATAGTGTCTTTGTTGATCACTATTCCATGATCATAGCGCAGTTCACAATTTTTTTTGTTTTGGAAAATATTCTATTCTTTTCTATTATTTTCTATTCTAATCTACGCTACCCAAATTGGAATTCATTCTATTCGAATTTCGGAAGATGGTTATATTCTCCTTTATTCTATTGTTTTTTTCTATTCTATACTTTTCTATTCTAATTGATTCTATTAGTTTCTATTTTATTATAATTGATTCTATTAATTTAATTTCTATTCTATTGTATTCCATTCTTTTATTTTATATTCTATTTTGCTCTGTTTTACTCTATTCTTTAACAATCTATTTTTTTCTTTTTTTTCTATTCTGTTATTTTCTAATTCTATTCCCTTATTTTCTATTCTATTCTTTTATTTTCTGTTCAATTATGTATTGTAATTTGGAAATTTGGATACATTCGAATCTCCAAATAACGTAAAATTTGTCAGAATTTCAATTCAGAACGAAATGAACCACACATGTCTACCTAAATACCAGGACAATTCTAATACTCACATTTTAACCATTTTCTGCAGAGGTATGGGCTGACCTCCCCTCCCTTGCCACAGTGCCTTCTTGTTTGGTATTAAGTGTACTGCTATGTCTATTTTAGTGATTTTTTTTATAGCATAAATAAATGGAATAATACATTGTAGATACCATCTAGCACTGATAACGTCATTGGTTGTTAGGATGCCAGTGTCTAGAAAGTCATACTGGTACATAATGAAAACACATGGCTTTGTGTAACTAAAAGGAAGGCTTGATCCACCTGTTGGCTTGTATACAGTTTTTGATACATTTTTAGGCATTTTGTCAAGGCACCTCTGAAGAAACCTCTGGACACCCTGGTTGAAAAAGGCTGTACTAAGGCTACAAAATGAGAGGACAAAACTAAAAGTGAAAGTCCTTTGCACTACCAGGTAAACTAATACTAAAAAGTGAGTGAATCTATCAAAAAATTCACACTGGCTGCAAAACCTATAGTGTTCACAATACACAGATAATAGAAATAATAAACAAGTGATCTTGCGCAGTAATAAATCATCACAGACAATAAATGTGCAAAAATTGTGTACTAAATAAAGTCCAAAAATATCAAATCCACATTGTTCTTCAAGCAAAAGGTAACTACTATATATCCACTTCATGCCTTCATACAACTGTTATGTGCTCTCAGAACTCTCACCTTATACAAGTGAATATCCAGCCTCAAAATTTAAAGTGAGTATCCAGCCTTCAGTTTAAGGATTACAGGCTATAATGTATCACTCCAGGTTCCTCTTACTGGTATATTCACGCCTTCCTGTGACCCATAGAGTAAACTAGCATCCGGACTCCAAAACTCCAGACTGCAAGCTGCTGCCAAATCTCTATAGGCTCAAGTTCTAATAAGAATCAAAGAGAAAACATGCCCTCCATAGTGTGGTAAATTCGAATAAAGGGGTAATTTATTGTAAACAAATAGACTCTTACATAAAATAAGCTTTAAAAGTGCATTAGAATAATTTTTTAGTATTAGTTTACCTGGTAGCGTGAAGGAATTTCACTTTTAGTTTTGTCTTTTCACTACATTTACCTTTGCAGTCACCATTGATGTATTTTCAAATATGGAATACAGAAATGTTAATCTGGATTATGTTTTCAATTCACAAAATAAAACTAGAAGCACTGATTTAGAAAGCCTAGTTAGAAAACTGGGGCACAACATGGAGAAGGTGGTGAATGTATGGTGGGACACCAACACGTTTGAATGGTATATAAGGGTAAATTGTCCCCAGAAGACTCAGATGGGAGTTACCCCCGAATGATGGTCTAACGGACAAAGAATCCATTGATTAATGGTTCAAATTTTTTAATAGTAAAAGTATAGAGGGTTTCAGATTCCTTCTTAAAAGAAAACAAAGAAAAATATGACTTATAAAACAACAAATTGAAGAAATTAAATTAGAACCTCACAAGGAATCTACAGAATATAACAAACTTGCCACCCAACTGAATAAAGACCTGATAACGAAAGATCTAGAAGTGCAACAAAGAAAAATGAAGAAGTATCAACGTGGCATAGCAGATTACAAATAAGATCAAGTATTTAAATGGCAGAGTAAAATAGAGAGCCCACAACCAGTTTCGACACCTGAGAGAGAAGTCAGAATCCATGAACCTATTACAACATACCCAGTGAATCCACAAAGATGGGATGATAGGGGTGTATATAATGAGACACCTACACCACAATATGAAGAGAGGAATAATGGCAACTACTGGCATCAAACTCCAAGGAATTCTTGGAAGAAACCCTTCAAAAAAACTTTTAAGAAGCCATATGACAATTGGCCCAACAATGACAGAAACCAGAGGGACAATAGAGGTCCTCCTTACCAACAAGAACATTATGAGAGATCTGAGAGAAGCCCCATACCTACCCATAACAGGTATGAACCTAGCAGAAACTACCCATACCAACAACATCAACAAAGCTACTATGAACAAGAGCAACAGAGGTCTTTTTTAAAACAGAGAGAGAAGGGATCACTCTCCAAGGAGACATCCACGAGAACATTATTGCTCACCAGGAAGGAAACCACAAGAACCTCACCGGTCATCAAGAAGATGACTCCAAGAAGACAGACCAAGACGAAGTCCAGAAAGAAGAGAAGATGCAGAGCGGGAAAGAGACTCCAAAAGAAAAAAGAGAATAGTAGGAGAGGGCGTGTTTAATCTGAGTGGGAAGGAAATTACAACAAAAAAACTTGCAGTATTGGATATAGGTCTTAAGCATGCTCCTATAAAAAAATGTAGACAAATTTGACACATACATAGCCATCCAGTGAAGAAAATGAATATCAACAAATATATTTTGAGCAATCCCTTTAAACCATAAAATTGGATGTAATAATGCCCATTTGACGACTCAACATAGCACGCTACGCAACAACTCATTGTACATTCCTCAAGTACATGATAATCAACACATAGAAGTCTTTAAGAAATTAGTATTGCAAGATTTAGAATAATTCAAACTAAAGAAGGTTTTGGGTCCCCTCAATTTGAAAAAAGGCATACAAACATTAATGAAGAGGACTGACATCGCAATTCACCCAGCAGAGAAAAGAGGGGGTGTAGCGATACAATCCAAAGAACAATATCAAGGAGAATTGAATCGCCAGTTACATGATGAAACCACCTACGAGAAACTTTTGGGCAACCCCACCATGAAATATAAAAAAGAGCTTGAACAAATAGTCCATTTAGGAACCAAAAAAGACATACTTAATAAAAAAGAAGGAAAGTATCTTATACCTGAGTCTTGTAGAATTCCAGTGATATTTTACAATCCCCAAAATCCACAAGGATAAAAAACTCACCTGGAAGACCCATTGTGAATGGGATAGATTCCCCAGGCAAGGATGGGGCAATATTTAGACTATTTCAGCTGTAAAATACACCAAAGCTTATCTCAAAGATAAGAAACATGTGCTTCAATTATTGATACGTTACCAGTACGTAACCGCAGATGTATCCTCCTTGTACACCATAGTGTAACAACATCAAGCCTGTGCAGCAACAAAATGGTTGCTAAGAGAATATAGAACATTGATATGTAAACAAAGAAAATTCTTGATTAAGTGTATAGAATTCTGTCTTAAATATAATTATAATCCTACTACAAAACAAGTTACCAGTATTGCAATGGTGGCAAAATGTACCTTATGTAAAAGGTTTATTGACGATTTAATTATTGTCTGGAATGGAAGCAGGGATACACTAGAATTTTTTTTAATTAAAACTGAACGACAACGATAAGAACATACAGCTTCATGGAAGATTGATGAAACTTAATATTAATATTAGTCTGGAAGTAAATAAAGTGGTTATCAAAACCCATTTAAAAAATGTGGACACAAACAGCTACCTATCCATGGACAGCTGCCACTTTAAACAGTGGTTGTATAACATCCGTAAGGGTCAACTTGTCAGAATTAAGAGAAACTGTACTAAAGAAAAAGATACATGACACAGACAAACCTCATTGGAACCAGATTTAAGAATAAGGGGCATGATCAATTATCTATATAGAATCAAATAGATCATGTTAATAGAATGGATAGAACATCAATGTTAGACTTACAATAAAATACCATATCATTCAGAAGCTCCATGTTTGATATTGGATTTCAATATTCAACAAAAGGAGTCGGAAAGACTAGTGAAACGATACTGGCACATCCTGAGAAATGCCAAACATCTTAAAAGTATTCTCCCAGATAAACCTAACATCATTTATAAAAGAGCTCCAACACTGAGAGACATGATTGTAAAAACGGTAGTTGAGCCACCTCCCAAAGTGGGCTATACATTTTAGGGATTTTATCGGTTGTCATACTGAGGGAGTTGTTTATGTTCTCTAATGTAGTTGTAATTTACAATATGTTGGAAGAACAAAAAGGGACACTAGAAGTAAGAATAAAGGAACATATTCAAAATATAGTAAATGGTTTCCCTAAACACAATGTATCAAGACATTTTGCGGCAGTTCACAACAAAGACCCTACACAATTACAATTCTGGGGGAGAGAAAAATACAATAGATCATGAAGAGGGAGTCATAAGGTGAGAACAATCAGTCAGAAAGAATCTAAATGGATACACACGAGGACTTTCACTCCTGAAGGTTTGAACTTTGAGTTCGATCTAAATTGTTTTTTAAGTAATTTCTGAGATTTTTATTATTAATTTTATTATCAACTTGATTAATGAATGGTCATGTTACACCCCACACTTCATTTCCGGTGGTCAATACTTTTAACAATTGATCTAAACGAGACCCTTGTGCAATAGTAGCTCCATAATAGGATAGTCTACATTCCCATTAATATTATTTTATTTTTATTTTTGATTCTATCACACTACTTCAAGAAAATGGCCGACGAATATAGAATAGGCTGTGATTATGTCACGACTTTGCCTGCATCTATAGTTCACCAATATTGGCCTAATCTTTGCAGCAACAATCGGGGTATTTCTCTTTATTTTTCTTTCTTTTTCTGATTTGGTGTTTGTTTTTTATCACCGAATCTCTTAGAAAATGTCTGTGAAAACATATTTGGAGACCGACCATAATAAAATGACCACTAGACACATTGATTACACAGACAAATCACTAGGAAAATGGCCGTGATGCCTTATTCAAAGATAGGGTTACAAGAAAATGGCCGCGGCAACACTTCCTGTCTTTAGCATATAAATACAATCACCCAATAGCCAATCCAGTTTCCCTGATGAAGTGATGTGTCGTGATGTAATGCGTAGGGCGTGGCCGGAGACAGATGCGGACCGGAAGTGACGCGAGAGGGACGCTCAAACGCTGTGTTTTTATTCCAATGCACTTTTAAAGCTTTGATTCTTAATACAACTAGAGCCTATAGAGATTTGGCAGCAGCTTGAATTCTGGCATTTTGGAGTCCGGATGCTGGTTTACTCTTTGGGTCTCAGGAAGGTGTGAATATACCAGTAAGAGGAACCTGGAGTGATACATTATAGCCTGTAATCCATAAACTGAAGGCTGGATACTCCTTTAAATTTTGAGGCTGGATATTCACTTGTTTAACCACTTGACAACTGGGAACTTAAACCCCCCTCCTGCCCAGACCAATTTTCAGCTTTCAGTGCTCTCACACTTTGAATGACAATTACTCAGTCGTGTAATACTATACCCAAATTCATTTTTTTGTCCTTTTTTCATAGAAATAGAGCTTTCATTTGGTGGGATTTGATCATTTCTGGGTTTTTTATTTTTTGCGCTATTAATGAAAAAAGACAGAACTTTTTGAAAAAAAAACAAATTTTTCTTAGTTTCTGTGATAAAATTTTGCAAATTTTTAATTTTTCTTCATAAATTTTGGCCACAATTTATACTGCTACATATCTTTGGTAAAAATGACCCAAATTAGTGGATATTATTTGGTCTGTGTGAAAGTTAGAGAGTCTACAAGCTGTGGTGCAAATCATAAAAAATTTATCACACCTGATCTCATTTCTTGCAATCGGAACAAGCCAGGAAAGTACAAATACCCCCCAAATGACCCCTTTTTTGAAAGTAGACATTCCAAAGTATTTAGTAAGATGCATGGTGAGGTTTTTCATGTTGTATTTTTTTCCCACAATTCTTTGCAAAATTAAGATTTTTTCCCCCCACAAAATTGTTATTGTAATAGGTTATTTCTCACACATGGCATGTGTATACCACAAATGATGCCCCAAAATACATTCTGCTACTCCTCCCGAGTATGGTATACCACATGCGAGGGACTTTTTCACAGCCTAGCCACATAGAGAGGCCCAACATGCAGGGAGCACCATCAGGTGTTCTAGGAGCATAAATTACAAATCTAACTTGTTGACTACCTATTACACTTTTGAAGGCCCTGGAGCACCAGGACAATGACACGTGGCACTGATGACAGATGGCACTGATACATCGCACTGATGACACGTGACACTGATGACAGATGGCACTAATATGTGGCACTGATGACATGTGACACTGATGTGGCGCTGTTGACAGATGACACTAATACGTGGCACTGATGACACATGGCACTGATGACAGGTGGCACTAATACGTGGCACTGATGACACATGACACTGATGTAGCACTGATGACAGATGGCACTGATGACAGATGGCACTGATACATGGCACTGATGACACGTGACACTGATAACAGATGGCACGTGACACTGACAGGTGGCACTGATGCCAGATGGCACTTACAGGTGTCATTGGGGACAGGTGGCACTGGGGATAGATGGCACTGACAGGTGGCACTGGGGACAGATGGCACTGGGGACAGGTACTGTGGGCACTGTGTTTACTTTTTTGTTACTGTTTTCACTCATGCTGCAGCACAGGTCGCTCTCCCTCCTCACACGTGGTCTCTGTGTGAGGAGGGAGAGCCAGCAATGAGAGATGATCTCATATGTTTACACTTGCGATCATCACTCATTGGACACGCCGATCGAGTGCTAAATGGCCGCTGTGATTGGCCATTTAGCACGATCTGTGATTGGCTGTGTCTAAGGGACACGGCCAACACAGATTTTCCCCCATGCGCACCCGCGGCAGCGCTTGGGGAACGAGTAAACAGGAGGACATCCAGGGACACCCTCCCGGCAATTGAGCGCCGCGCTGTAGCCGTGTTTTGGCTATAGCATGGGTGCCTAGTGGTTAAGGTGAGAGTTCTGAGAGCACATAACAGTTATGTGACGGCACAAAATGGATATATATTAGAGATACCTTTTGCATGAAGAAAAATGTGGATTTGATGTTTTTGGACCTTATTTAATACATAATTTTTGCACATTTATTGTTTGTGATAATTTATTACTGCGCAAGATCACTTGTTTTTTTACAAAATGAGAGAGCCTGATTTCTGCAACTGTTCAAATAGCTAGGTACTCTGGTTGCCTACAGAGATCATTAAGTCGCTATAACCCAAGCAAGGCAACTCTTTAAGAATGGTTCACACCGGGAATCACACAGGAACATGCTGCACGTTCCTGTGTGATTCACATGCAGTGCAATTTTAGCCCATTGACTTTGAATGGGCTGAAATTGCACAGCACCGCACCAAAAGTAGTTCATGCACTACTTTTGGAAACTCACTGCAACCGCGTTGGTTGGTACTTCTGTACCATATGATCTGTGAAGGCAAACACACTATGTTTGCATCTTGCATTTGGTGTCATTACCTTAATAGCAACACCCGCTACAGATCACAACTGAAGTGCATTTTGAACATGGTTCGGGAATGCAGGTTTCCCACACCGTGTTCTGGTGTGAACAACCCATAGTGCAATCTACAGATCATTGTCCATGCTCATTACCTAGGATTGTTAGATAGCATGTGCATGTGTTGTATGTATATCTGTAATACTTTGTGTGTCTTGCAGTGTTTTCCTACAATTGTAAGTAGTTGGTGTGTACACCATTCTTGTTCGGTAAAACCTTATCATTATACTACAGAGGTTTGTGATCCTTATGTCACAAATTCACATGCCCACGGCGACTAACTAACCGCGACGTGCGTTCCGTGACCGGGGGATATGGGGAACTAAGGGAATAAGGGGGATCTTATACTGCGCATGTAAGACTGGCTGTAGTATTTTCACAGCCTGCACTACCTTTGGCCACCACTAGAGGGAGACTCCACTCCAATCCAGCTAGCTGACCACACACAGGCAGATACAAATCTTACATACAATCTGGTGCACTCTAAGGGTTGGGGAGCAATCTAGCAATTACTACACACTTCTAGGATTCCTCCAGCTATCCTGCAAGCTTGAACCCCGGTGTTAATCACTCTTCCCACTGTCCCCACACCCACACACCAGACACACAATAAACGATAGCCTGCCACCACCCAACAGTTTGTCCGCAGACTGGTTTGCTGAGCAACCACACACACAGATCTCTGTCTGGCAGATCTGTTAGCTTACAATCTGCATGCAATCTGCCAACACACAGTGCAATTGCATACCGATTGGCATGTAAATTAAACCGAGTACTTAGGCACTAAAATACAACAACCTCTCCAGAGATATGAGTCCTAGCTTAGTACACAGAAGTCACTTATTAATTTTATCATTTAATATCCCGAAAGTGGGCAGTGCATATAAGATATACAAAGAAAAAGGATTTACCAAAAAAGATACAAAAAATGCAGAAAGACACACAATTGGCAATTTGCTATGAAAATAAAATGGGATAAAAACAGAAATAAACTTTACCAAGTAAATCTATCCGTTAGTAGAAGCATACTGGAACATGTGGGTACTCCCCAGTTTCGAACTGGCTTTGTGGAAGAACAATGTCCATATCTCAGGCTACCCAATTTATTGAAATATGGATGCGGGCTGGACTTTAGCCCTTGGCCAATCAACCCTGGGGGGGTGTTCCTGTCTCAGCCCACAAATGTTTTGTGTTCTGAATTTACCAGAGTCAAATTGGCCCAGAATGGCGCTGATTGCTGGGTCATGGATAGGATTTCCGATACCGTTAATATTTTAGCTTTTATGAGAGATAAAATTGGTTCCTTAGATCTCTTGATATTAATCAAAGCTTACAGACTGTCCGGAGCCTTGTGAATGCCCCCTGCAGATCCGTGTGGCCAAGATGACTAGCTGTTTTCTTTGAGCCTCAGGAAGGTGGCAATCTATGTTTACTCTAATGGGAGCTTTTATTGGCATCTAGGTGTCATTTCGATCCTAGAAAAAACTCTGTCCTTTTCAAATGCTAATGAAAGAACATATGTGCATGACTGACATAGAATACTATATTTCTAATAACCCAGAATTAAACTACATCTACAATTACACTACTTCTACAGATCACACCACATCTAGTTAAGGCTAAACTATCCTACGCTTATATTTTCGTCACACCTTATACTACAGAGATTTGTGATCCTTGCTTTACTGCAAAGCGACCTAAAAGATACAAGCAATACATAGGCTGGCAATCAAGGTGTGGTAGGACACTTTATGTAAGTGTTGAAATTCCTATATTAGATTACCTGCGTTTTTAGGTCCTTACGGTACATGAGAAGACTATAACTGATGATACACTAATACATTTTTTCCCAATCAGCAAAAAAAACCTAACATATTCCCTATCTACATTATAGAGCATGGGTGGTTGAATCTCCTGCTGAGGCTTTTGTATTTTCAGAGCCAACGTTGGCAGCACTGCTTAAATTTTGGTTGGTTCATCAGAAAGCGGCCGAAATGTGGCTAGAAATGAAAAATGTGACCATACCCATAAAATGGCACAGGTTATCTTTAGTAATCCACATGTTAAAATAATCAATATATTATATATAAGCAGACAAATGCATAATTTTTCTCACAGAAGTTCATTGAAGTCTGAGCCTTTCTATTGCTTAGTAATGCTTCCCATAACACCAAGAGACAAATGCAAAGACTTAGGATGTAGACCAACGTACATTCACAGTATATGGGAAAAGATAAGCATTTCCAATAATTTTTGCTGCCTATATTTTGGAATCTAATGATAGCATACTTCTCACTGTAGGTAACTGCTGCTTAAAGCACACTAAACTCAAAAAGAAAAATGTAATGTACTCCAGCTTACCAGTCCCTACATGAAGTGGCTGCATTAGTTTCCATGTTCAGACTTTTTCCCCTTTATTTTCACCTGGTGATTCTGCCAGTAAAACACTTCTAGTTCTGGGATGACAACACTCAGTCACTGTATTGGGTTTATGGAGGTGAAGTGTTGTCACCTTAGGGTAGTGTCAGTGCTGGGCTCAACCCTTCCTTCTCTGAGCTGTCGGCTAATTGCCAGCTCCCATCTCTCTCCACAGTTACCCAGCTATTGTTGATTCTGCTCGTCAGTCCTGCCTAAAAGTCGTCCAGCTCACTTGATCTCTGCCTTCGCCTTTGTCAACATCAGAGACTTTCTCCTGTGTTCCTGTGGAAGACTTGCTCGGCTGACATTCCTTCTGGCTCCTGATCCTGCTTACTGTACTACTACGTTTATCTCTGGCTCTCTGACATTTGCTTGACTGACTACCCGATCCGGTTACTGAACTCTGGCTTGTTTAGACTACGTATACTCTGTTTACCTTATTGTTATTATTATTATTAAACAAGTGTGATTTAACTATACTTCTGTCTCGGTCTAATTCATGGTTCCTGATAGTAGGCAAAGGCCATGAATTCAGAAGATACAGTCAATCCACTTGTTGGTAATATTTTTTCCAGATTGGATGAGCAAGATCATCGCATTGATCAGTTTGCCATAGCGTTACAAACGCTCCTGAGTCGCACGGCTCACCTGGGAACTCTTACTGTGGCTGCTCCGGTACAACCTGAGTTGCAGGCCGTCCCTGCTGCTGCGCCAGTCTGTGCAGGCACCCGCCTCGAGTATTACCTCTATAAGAGGTATGTCTGCTTCCACTCCACTTCCCCAGCGATTTGGGGGCTATCCAGTTCAATGTAGAGGGTTTCTCAACCAGGTTGAGATTTACTTTGAGATGCTACCCCAGGCGTTTCCCAAGGACAGAAGCAAAGTAGGTTTTGTGATATCTTTGCTTTCTGAGAGAGCCTTGGCCTGGGCAAACCCTCTATGGGAGACGCAAAAACCTGTTGTCTTGAGTTACCCTGACTTTGTGACCTCCTTTAAAAGGGTATTTGACATTCCTGCACGCTCCGCTTCTGCTGCCAAGTGCCTCATGTCCATCAAACAGAGTACGAGAACTGTTGCCGACTACGCCATTGAATTCCGTACTCTGGCAGCAGAGGTTGCTTGGAACAATGAGGCCCTCGTGGCTGCTTTTTCTCATGGTCTCTCAGATTCCATCAAGGATGAGATAACAGTCCGAGATATACCCACTGAGCTGGAAAGGTTGATCAGCCTCCTGTACATTTGCCTCCGAGCTTTGCAGTCCCACCCGTGGCCCCCTCACCTCCCATGCCTTCTGGTACTGAGTCGGTCAGTGAAGATGAACCCATGCACTTAGGCTTCACACGTCTTTCTGAGGATGAGAGAGCCTTTAGGAAGAGGAAGAGATTGTGCCTTTATTGTGGCCAGGCAGGTCACTTTTTGAAGTCTTGTCCTACCCGTCCAGGGAACGCCCGAACCTTGAGGTCCTGTCATAGACGGACCTTAGGTGGCGTTGTTTTGTCCCCAGTTATCCAGAAGGATAAGGCCCTGGTTTCGGTCACCCTTTCTTGAGCTGAGTCATCCATCGAGATACAGGCTCTAGTCGACTCTGGGGCTGCAGGCTTGCTCATTGATGCTGCCTTTGTATGGCAGCACTCGATTCCGTTGCAGCTGCGTGACACTCCACTTGCCATTGAGGCTCTTGACGGGAGACCTACCTCTACAGCCTGCCCATGTGACTCATAAGACAGTTCTGTTGTCCATGGCCGTATGGGCTTTTCACCATGAGATAATCCAATTCCAAGTTATTTCCCCACCTAGGTTTCCGCTGGTTATTGATTATCTTTGGTTACAGAGGCACAACCCCTCTTTTGATTGGCTCCATGCTGAGGTTCTCTTCTGGTCACCACAATGCAGTGAGACATGCTTCCAGAAGGTAGCCCAGGTCCTGTGCACCTCTTCACTCTCCTCCCTGCCGGAGGAGTACCACGATTTTAGCGATGTCTTTGACAAAGGTCAAGCCGGTAGTTTGCCTCCACACCGGTCTTATGATTGCACAATTGACCTTCAACCTGGCGCCATATCCCCTCGTGGCCGGGTTTACCCTTTGTCGGTCTTGGAGGATAAGGCCATGGAGGAGTATGTTGCAGACACACTTTCTTGAGGTTTCATCTGCAAATCCTCATCTCCTGCTGGTGCTGGTTTCTTCTTTGTGAAGAAGAAAAGCGGTGCACTGAGACCTTGTGTTTTATAGGGGTCTCAATCGTTTCACGATTAAGAATGCCAATCCCACTCTTGATTACAGAGTTATTTGACCGCCTCAAGGGAGCAATGGTTTTTGACAAAGCTTGATTTGAGAGGGGCATACAATCTCGTGCGGATTAAGGAGGGCGACCAGTGGAAAACTGCGTTTAATACCACAACAGGCCATTATGAGTACCTCGTAATGCCTTTTGGCCTTTATAACGCCCCGGCAGTTTTCCAGGAATTTATTAGCGATGTCCTCTGAGATTTGTTGCAGTTATGTGTGGTGGTTTATCTCGATGATATCCCCATATTTTCCAAGTCCCTGGAGAGCCACCACACAGATTTCTTTTGTGTGCTTCAGAAACTAAGAAAACAATCTCTATTGTAAACTGGAGAAGTGCGAGTTCCATCGTGAACAGGTTAAATTCCTGGGCTATGTCATTTCCAATGCTGGTTTTTCGATGGACCCAGAGAAACTTTCGGCAGTCGTACAGTGGCCCTGACCTGTGGGTTTAAGTCCTCTGCAGCGTTTCCTGAGCTTTGCTAACTATTATCGGAAGTTTATTCGTAACTTCTCATCTCTGGACAAGCCCCTGACTAATATGACCAGAAAGATGGTAACCCACAGAGTTGGTCTCCGGAGTCCATTAAGGCCCTTGAGAGTCTCAAGGCTGCCTTTGTTTCTGCTCCTGTATTGGCACATGCTGATCCTACATTGCCTTTTATCCTCAAAGTTGATGCTTCTGAGACTGGAGTTGGCGCCCTTCTGTCTCAATGTCCTAACTCTGAGAGCGCTATGCATCCGTGTGGCTACTTTTCCAAGAAATTGTCACTTGCAGAGTGCAATTACGAGATTGGTGACAGAGAGCTGTTGGCGATCATTTTAGCCCTGAAAGAATGGAGATCTCCTTGAAGGTACCACTGTGCCGGTTCTCATTCTTACTGACCATAAGAATCTCACATTCTTGTCTGAGGCTAAGCGCCTCTCTCCCAGAAGGGCGTGATGGGGAGGGGGTACTGTCAGGGCTGGGCTCAGCCCTTCCTTCTCTGAGCTGGCTGCTCAGCTGTCAGCTAATTGCCAGCTCCCATCTCTCTCCACAGTTACCCAGCTGTTGTTGATTCTGCTCATCAGTCCTGCCTACTTAACGTCGTCCAGCTCACTTGATCTCTGCCTTCGCCTTTGTCAACATCACAGAGACTTTCTCCTGCATTCCTGTTAAAGACTTGCTTGGCTGACGTTCCTTCTGGCTCCTGATCCTGTTTTCTGTACTACTACGTTTATCTCTGGCTCTCTGACATTTGCTTGGCTGACTACCCGATCCGGTTACTGAACTCTGGCTTGTTTAGACTACGCTTACTCTGTTTACCTTATTATTATTATTTAAACAAGTGTGATTTAACTATACAGCACATAACCCTCTTATCTCCATAACATGGGGGGGTGTAGTTCAAGGAGGTGACATGGGCTGGACTGATACAACTACTTGAGATTTCAGTGCAGCCTATGAAATGAAAAGCTCACTAGATTTCTGTAATGATGAACTGGTATTTAGTTTAAAGTGGTTTTAAATCCTTACAATACACTTTTTACTACAGGTAAGCCTATAATAAGGCTTACCTGTAGCTACCCTGGATATCTCCTAAACCTACACAGTTTAGGAGATATCCCCTGTATCAGCATGTGCCGACGTCATCGGCACATGCGCTCTGAAGCAATGGCACGTTCGTGCCATTGCTTCTGCTAGTGAGCCGTTACTGGTGCGTGGGAGTGACGTCATCGCAGCTCCAGCCAATCACAGCGCCGGAACCTGCGATACCCGGAAGTAACTCCGGGAGCGATGTTGCCGGCCGGAGCTGTGTACTGCGACCGATGTGGGGGCTTCGATCTAAGGTGAGTATTTCATAATGAGCTAGTATGCTATGCATACTAGCTCATTATGCCTTTGTCTTGCAGGTTTTTTTTTGTTTAGTTTTTTTTTTTCGTTTAGTTATATTTAAAATGAAAGGAGAGATGAAGTTAGACTTTAAAAATATGAGAAGTTAATCGTTAGGGTTTCCATACATTTTAAATCTCCTTGCCTTTACTCAAGCGGAAAATCACACCGGGACTTGTAGTGTCTCGGCACCTTGACACATCTATGTTCCTTGACCTTGGTAAACACCATCTTCTCTTTCCTCACACTGACATATTTTTAGATAAAAAATGTTTACTTTCAGAGCTTCCCTTTGGGTTTCTCTCCTGCCCCCTTCAAGGTAACTTTGAACTTTTTTCAGACCTATGACTTAGAAGGACAGTGAAGGAAGAGTAAGTATCAGCATGCTGGGCACACAAAACATTATCAACATGGTGGAAAATAAGGACATGGCTTCATTGAGCCACGGGAATTGAAATCCTAAATTGTTAGGCTTCTGCAGATTGTTATGCAGCTCAGTGCTGCAGAGAGGACATCAGGTAAAGTTGAGTAAGGTCATTCCTTATGCTTTTCAGGATCGCAGTCTAGAAATAAATTGCTAACGGTGAGAAGTGCCAGTTCTCTGTTACTTAGTAAAACTATTGGATAAGCCATCTGTATCCTTGTCAATAGTATTTCATATTTAATTAAAGTAGAACTTACATTAAAGTGTATCTAAATTGTATCTAAACTCAAGAATAAAAACATTGTTAGTATTGCAGTCTACTGGTCCTTAGATGTGGTGGCTGCATTCGTTTTTTTTTTTTATTTTTTTTTGTTTTGTTTTTTTTTTTTTAGCTTTTTTTTCCGTTTTTTTTGCCTTTATTTTAACCTTGTAATCCTGCCATTAATACAACCATACTGAGCTGTGTTGTCACCCTAGAACAGGAAATGGGTTAGGACTCCTTAACACATCCTCATCTTTTCCATAACAGTGGAAGGTGTTCTGTAGTTCATGGGGATTGCCGGGAACAACGCTAACTGTTATCAGCACACAAGATTTCTAGCTGGTTGAACAATACATGTGTTGAACAGATATAATAAAACAATTTCAGTGGTATATTTGACAGACCAAAAGAGAGCAAAAGTGAGAAAACTATAGTTAGAGTTTACATACACTTTAACAGCAAACATTTAGTTTATATGTGTTATAAATAAACAGTTGGAAAAGCTAGCTGTACATGTACTCCTCCATTATTGGTAAGAATTGATAAGCTGCAATATAATAAATGTTTGCTTTTGAGTTTAATAGCTCTTTAACCACTTCCGGACCATCCTCCGTCGTTTTACGTCGCTACTTTGAAGAGGAATACCGTTGTTATGGCAGCAGCTAGCTGTCATAAACCCGGTATCCTCTTCTTCAGCGGGCGGTCCGCTTCAAGATAAAAGTGGTATCTGCGGCATACCAGAACCCAACGGTAACACATTACACTGCAGGGTCATGCACATCTATGCTGTGTTGCCTTCATGCATAGAGATAACATTCAAAATGAAACATGCTAATGGACGTAATGAGGTTAATTTACTAAAGGCAAATATACTGTGCACCCAAAGTGCACTTGCTCCAGAGCTTAGTAAATGAGGTAAAACTTTACTTTGCAAAGAATGAAAGTGGGCGGGGCAAAAAAGTCCACCTATGGGATCATTGCAGACCATTTAAATATCAAGTTACAGTTAATATGGTGATGAGCATATTTACCTTTAATTGGCTGTTTTTGATGTTCACATGTTGAATTAAAGGTTGCTTGTGCTGTACCTGTAAAATAAAAGAAACTGTGTGTTACTTCTGTCAGGCGGCTCTGGAATTCATCAAGAACAGAACTCCCCCCTCGCTTTTCCTTGTCGCAGCTCCTTTTTATGTGGTCTTAGTCCATCTCTATGGACTTGATTAAAAGTCATTATTGGTATATCTTATGTGATAAGATTCAACAAATTGTTTTATAATTTATGGCTTGGTATTAAACTTTACACCAGTAATAAAGGGTCGTGGCCATTTCAAACCAATAATTTATTTTGTGTCAGTTTATTTAAGGTTTTATGTGTTTAAAATAAAATTCTGCATATGATCCCATACTCAATCACATGCAAGGTAAATAAAAAACACCATTATTGTTTGTACGTGATTGGATGATAGGAACCAGCAGAGTTTTCCTCAGATCTAGAGCAAATGCACTTCAATTGCACTTGCAGTGCACAGACTATTTTTCTTTAGTAACTCAACCTCCCTGTGTAACATCCAGGTTAATACGTGCATTACTGCAACACACAGCATCCCAAAATTATTGTCAAAGGTCAAACTCCAAGCAAACATCTAAATCGCACAGCTGAAATGCATATACAGCATGCAAGCGGTCTTACCTGGCAAAATATTTGTCATCCTATTTAGCTTTTGATACTACCACCCCTTTCAACTTAGATAAACTGCTGACTATATCTTTTTCCACTGAATTTATGCAATATGACTGGTCACTGACCCACCACCAGTTTGCAGATTTGACGATGATTAAATATTACCACACCGCTAAAGTCATCAGTCTGCTGTCTGGGTTCAGTGCTGCCCATCATTCCCCCAGTCTATTGCCTTGTGCATGTTGGGCTTCTAGCCCTAGTTCATGAGGCTCTGAGATGGTGCGGGCAGAAGGTACATGCTCAGACCCACTGCCAACAGCGTATAAAAGTCTATGAGAGGCTGACAAATGCTGTGGTTAGACGGTGCACCGTGCACCGTCCAGCCCCTACTCTCCATGCGGGGTGCTAGACGCATAGAGTTCTACGAGGTTTTTTTTTTAGTTTGTGAAGCACATGATTAGAGCTGGAGGCTTTAATTGGCTGCAAAAAAGTGGGCTCGGGGTGCAGAGCCCACCCACTTGTGACATTAGCAAATTAACATTTGCTATTGTCTTCCTGCTTCCCCTTCCGGACAATCATGACAGAAAGCAGGTCCTAAGACCGGATTGGCCGGTAGGAAAAGCAACTGGATTGGTCGGGAGGAGAAGCCGGGGAAGCCGCCTTCGGCTTGAATGGGGTAAGTGCGGGGGGTCGCCCCACCCCAAAAAATTGAGCACCAGCTGCCACTGGTGCAGTACTTATGTTTATGGCAGCATACACCCAGGGACAATTGCCCAGAATGGAGAAAGTCTACATCCTGGGCATTCATACTTGGGTACATGCTGCCATAAATGTACATACTGCACGGTACACCTTCCAGCAGCTGTCACCCTCTCAAACATTTACAGGCTGCTTGGTGCACCTATGCCTTCTGCCTGCACCTAAACTCCGGAGCCTCATGCACATGATGCACTTGTGCTAAACACCCATTGTGCATGGGGTCTAAGGTTTAGAGTGCACAGGCATGAACAAAGGGATTACAAAGAATGATTCAGATACTTTTGCTACCTTTTTTTAACTTTTTAATTTAAATTTTTGCCCTAATAAAATCCTTTTAGCACGTTTCAAACTTTAGACTTCTTCATGATAAAGTGGAACAAAGAAGGGGCTGTAAATGTGAGACAAAACAACCTGAAAACCCCCACCCCACTAAAAAAATATATAAGGACAGACACAGCCAGGCTACTAGCATTTTCAGAACAAAGCCAGCAGTTTTAGCCCTTATCTTGACAGAACTCATCAGGTCTTTGTCTGTGCCTCTGGGCAGCTCGGATTTTGTGTTATAAATATCCACTTAATTCACCAGACTATATTAGGGAAAATAAAAAATGGCAGGAATGCATTTTTTAACTGTGTATAGCAACAAATGCCCAGTGGCAGTAAATGAATAAATAAGCATTAACTATGATCTAATACAAAAAAATTGTAAATAACTTATACTGGCACCTCTGAGTGTATTCCATTAGGTAAATATGGTGCTAATGTGCCAGAATCTTTCTGTAGGGCTTTGCTGGAGGGTAATACCAAGCTTGCACAGCCATCAGGACATTATAATGCAGAGTATTCACATTGCTAGAAAATCATTAAACTAGCCAGAGCCAGTTGTTTCCTTCACTATGAAGAAAAGGAATTAGGTGTGGCCTGAGTAGGGGAGAACATTATGGCAGGCATCGATGCAATTACCACAGGGACCAACATAGTAAAGCCTAGCTTGTAAAAGAAGATTATTTACACTTATTTTCCAGTGGCCCATATATCTTCAACTCCAACACCTTGCTGATCTCTAATTGCTGCAGGATTCTGACACATCCCAATGTTAAATTTCTGTTTCTCAAAAACACACTGGGGTTCCTCTCATCGGTTTATACTTCCTGGACTGGCTGGGAATCAATAAAGTGGCAGAGTTTGAAGAGACAAACCACCAGAAAGGCAAGTATACATGCTCTTCTTTTACAGGGTGGGCTTTGGTAAATCTGGACCTTGTTGTGACATGGTCTCTTTTAAAATATTGCATTGATTTACATTTTGGATATCTTCTATGGTTAGCTTTAAAAGGTTTCATTTTAAATTGCATATAATGATACAGTGCAACCAGTGTTCATGTTTTAAATCTCCCACATAGGCCAAAACTAATCTACTAGCTCCATTTAGAGGACATCTGCCAAAGCGTCAAAGCCTTAGTTAGACAAGGATTAGGGCACCAAGCCAGTGATTAAAATGTCCAAGTGAATTTATTTCATCAGAAATATCTGCAAGAAACATGCAAGGCTTCTTTATTGTGGCTTGAAACAAAATTTGAGAGAGCACTACTCTCCCATACGGTGATGGGTCTTTCCGGGATATGTCACTGTCTCTGAGGTAAGCACATACACAGTGAATAATAATAAAATATACATTTATTACAAAATATACAGAGCATAAAAATTCTGCGGCAGAGAGGAGGATTTGAAATTGAAGCCAAAGCCTTTTTAGGCGACTTCTAACTAGGAGTTATAGCAAAAAAAATTCTGAAAGAGACATACCAGAGGGCAAGGATTAATCAACGAGAACAACTCTTCAAATCTAGGGCCCAGAGTAATAATCCTACCACCAAACTAATAACCACTTTTAGTGCCCACAAGGACCAATTTTGTGCATTACTAGCCCACAATTGGCACTTCCTTGCAGAGGACCCTATAATCTCTAAATATGTATCAAGTCTTCCTGAGATAGTCTATAGGAGATCCTGTTTTGTTAAGGACAGTCTGGTACACAGCCATTACTCACCGCCAGAAGTACTGGAGAGAGCAGTGGACGGTAAGGGCACCTATAGATGCAGGAGCTGTGACTAATGTCCTTGGATTAGGGAGGGTGATGTCTGCCCACTACCTAGAGGTGGATATCTCAAATCCAGGACATATGCTGACTGCCGCAACATAGGAGTGGTATATTTGGCTTCCTGCGTTTGTGGTGCATTTTACAATGAGAAGACTAGACGAATACAGGACCATCTGTATTATCTCGATGTTTTGTATACACCAATTTGTAAGCATGTAGGTCTCAATCACAGCTATGACCCCCTCAATTATTTCATTTTTTGCTTTAAAAGTAATTCCCCACCAAGCACAGGGAGGTGATTTCGATAAAAAGCTCTTGCAACAGGAGGCTAAATGGATCTATAATCGAAAGGCAACCAGTCCCCCAGGAATGAACACGGCGCTTACTTTCAAACCATTCTTTTAGGTGTAATAACTCCTAGAGGGATCACTAGGATCTGCTTTTGCTACACGTTTGATCAGGTGAATTCCCATGTCTGTAAATAAACAATTATTAATGTAACTGTTGTAAATTTATATATTTTGTGTTTTTCTTTCTTGAGAGATATGTTTTTCATTATATTATTAGTTCTGTTTTTGACTCTTTGCCATACTTTGGCGTTATTTGGGGTGAGCTGACCCGTGACCATTGTGGTTATGTGGTGTGGCGTTCGGGTGCCCCTGGTGGACGAGGAGGCTTCCTTCTCCTTGATATCTGTCTGCCTTAAACATCTTTGGCAGATGGGAGACGCTGTGCGCACAGTCTCCTTCTCGTAGTCTATGACGCGGTTGGAGGCTTGATGCATGTGCTCCTAGAGGAGCTCTGCTCCGGATATCATGTTGCCGCTGACAGTTCAGTCATTTCCGACAGGATCGTATCTATAAAAGGCGGAAGTGACAGGGATAGTCAATGGGACGCATACCACGAGTTATGGATCGGGATGACCCTTACAAATTATGTTTACATACTTAGGTTCTCCGCTCCTGCTGCTCTTTAGTGGGCAGCAGAGTATCTAGTGTGTTACGGTATTGTTATGGCCGCTCTATGTTTCAGATTTACTATACACTGGGCTTAGCCAAGTGATACTAGATAGATATGGGTCATGCTTTCTGGAGGCTTCCATTCTGTTATGCCTGAGGTTTTTGGGGAATATACATGTCTTGTTAGCCGCTCCTAGCCATTAACTAGGATAGTTTTAGGTAGGTTTAATTGGGATATACTGTTTTGTATATATGGATACAGGCACTGGTTGGCTTATCACCCCGCCCCTCCCCCTTTCCCCTCTTTCCCCTTCCTCTTTTCCCCTTCTTCCCCTCCCCCTCCCTTTTTCTTTTCCTCTTCTTTCCATTCTTTTTTCCCCCCTAAATTTGGTGAGCACTTATAATAATGTTACTAAGTTCCATATGTATATGATCAATAAATTAATTGTAAATGGTACTAATATTATCTTTATGATGTTTTTGCAATTAGAATAATGGTCTAGATGCATGTTGGGCTGCCCAGAAGAAACAGAGAAGGATTATGCGAAACGTGTCAGTGTACTATACACACAAGCATCTTTAAAGTTTTTATGGATTGAGTATCATTCTTGATCAATGCTCTATATGGCCTACTGTTACTGTCAAATAATTTTTATGCTCTATATATTTTGTAATACATTTATATTTTTTTATTATTCACTGTGTATGTGCTTACCTCAGAGATAGTGACATATCTGGGAAAGTCCCATCACCTTATGGGAGAGTGGTGCTCTCTCAAATTATGTTTCAATCGATTTCTTAGGGATGTGGATATGACAGTCTGCCCCTAGAATTGGTCTAACATTTCCAAATATATATGTATTCTTTATTGTGGCTATTTCGATTAAAATAAATTTGATTTAATCGGTTTGGCATGCTTTTCTTATAGCCCTTACACTTCACCTGAAGCGCTACCTAGGGGTCTTTTGGTTTGGGAGCACCCTTAACACTCCAAAATATAGACCTGATGACATTAATATTCATATAGGATCTATCACTTTTGATTCATATCTGCTGCAGGGTCAAAGCTGTTCAGACACTTTAAGCATTGTTCTCCTAAACACACAGTTACATTATATGGCAAAAGGTTTGTGGACACCTTACCACCACACCTTTATAAACTTGTTGGACAGCTCATTCCAAGATAATGAGCATTATTATTCCAACCCCCCCAACTTTTCAGCTATACAGCCGTCACTCTTTTAGTATGGCTTTCCACAAGATTCTGGAGTGTGTCTTTGGGAATTTGTACCCATGTGGCCTAAGGTACATTTTGTGAGATCAGGTATCTCACAAAGCAGACCATGGGTATTCATTTGAAGTTGGCTCCCCACTTTGTGCAGCCTCCATTATTCTCTCCATAAGATTTTGGAGCATGTCTGGGAATTTGTAATTACAGTATGCAGCCAAAATAGGTGTTTTCCACTTCCGTAGTGTTGTTGTAGTGCTCTATTTGCTCCTCAGTGCTTAAAGTGACTTTCAGTGCCAACACCACCACCGCATATAAATTGGCCACTCACCAGATACAAATACATACAAGCCCTCAGTTCATTAAGGGATAACCAATGCGCTTTAAGCTGTCACCAATGCCGTTTAGCACGTCAATCCGTCCTCATAGAAAACAAATGGCATACATAGTGCAATATGCTAAAACCATTTATTAAACACCAAATAAAAACAAAGGCTATGCAACTCACATGTTGCCGGTGCCCATATGCCGGCACCAAGCTTATCCAGCAGTTTGAATGGATGGTAGGGTCGCACGTCTGTCTCGTTCGCGGGTGTGCGGAACACGCTTCGTTCCCGCTCGTGTTCCGGCTTGCGATCCAAGCCTCACTTTCGCCTGACGGAAGATAACGTTGTGGCGTCACGTGTGAATTCCCAGCAGCCTCTACGCATTTCGCAATGGTGATTGCGTTATCAGGAAGGACTCACGTTTGTATTAGCACAAGTGTATTTAAACTGGACTTTATTTATTTATTTTATATATGTTTTTTCAGAATAATAAATTTGAGTGGTGATATTAATAGTTAATGAAAATGACTGATGTATACGTAGATTAGTTTAGATGGTAGTGCAGTCAACACCAGGTATGCATATATTTACACATTTTTTCACAAGTTGAAGGAATAGTTTTTTGACTGCAGCAACCAGGGGTTTCTTTAATTTTTTAATTTAATCTAATTTTCAATCCACAATTTATGTTAATTACTTTTTGATAATTGAATTTCACATTGAAGCATACACAAATTGTGCGCCGGTGGCACACATAATACAAAATTGGTGTTTAATCGCTTAAGGACCAGTCGCCGTCATTATACTGCGGCAGGTTGGCTCTCCTGGGCGAAAGGCCGTAGGTGTACGTTGGCTGCTTTAAGAGCAATAGGGGGCACGCACAACGCCGGAGTTCCAAAGAAGAGCCAGAACGGAGATCTGTCAATATAAACAAACAGACAGATCTGCTGTTCCAAGTGATTAGGAACAGCGATCTCGCTCCTCCTCCAGTCAGCCCCACCCCCCCACTTAGAAACACCTCCCAGAGAACACATTTAACCCCTTTTTCGCCACTTAGTGTTAACCCCTTCCCTGCCAGTGACATTTACACAGTAAGTGCATTTTTATAGCACTGATCGCTGTGTGAACCTGCTTGTTATCAGTATAAAAGACACCTGTCCACAACCTCAAACAGTCACACTCCAAACTCCACTATGGTGAAGACCAAAGAGCTGTGGAAGGACATCAGAAACAAAATTGTAGACCTGCACCAGGCTGGGAAGACTGAATCTGCAATAGGCAAGCAGCTTGTGAAGAAATCAACTGTGGGAGCAATAATTAGAAAATGGAAGACTTATAAGACCACTGATAATCTCCCTCGATCTGGGGCTCCACACAAGATCTCACCCCATGGGGTCAAAATGATCACAAGAACGGTGAGCAAAAATCCCAGAACCACACGGGGGGACCTAGTGAATGACCTGCAGAGAGCTGGGACCAACGTAACAAAGGCTACCATCAGTAACACACTACGCCGCCAGAGACTCAGATCCTGCAGTGCCAGACGTGTCCCCCTGCTTTAGCCAGTACATGTCCAGGCCCGTCTGAGGTTTGCTAGAGAGCATTTGGATGATCCAGAAGAGGATTGGGATAATGTCATATGGTCAGATGAAACCAAAGTAGAACTGTTTGGTAGAAACACAACTTGTCATGTTTGGAGGAGAGAGAATGCTGAGTTACAACCAAAGAACACCATACCTACTGTGAAGCATGGGGTCGGCAACATTATGCTTTGGGGCTGTTTCTCTGCAAAGGGAACAGGACAACTGATCCGTGTACATGAAAGAATGAATGGGGCCATGTATCGTGAGATTTTGAGTGCAAACCTCCTCCCATCAGCAAGGGCATTGAAGATGAAACGTGGCTGGGTCTTTCAACATGACAATGATCCCAAACACATCGCCCGGGCAACGAAGGAGTGGCTTTGTAAGAAGCATTTCAAGGTCCTGGAGTGGCCTAGCCAGTATCCAGATCTCAACCCCATAGAAAACCTTTGGAGGGAGATGAAAGTCCGTGTTGCCCAGCGACAGCCCCAAAACATCACTGCTCTAGAGGAGATCTGCATGGAGGAATAGGCCAACATACCAGCAACAGTGTGTGACAACCTTGTGAAGACTTACAGAAAACGTTTGACCTCTGTCATTGCCAACAAAGGATATATAACAATGTATTGAGATGAACTTTTGATATTGACAAAATACTTATTTTCCACCATAATTTGCAAATAAATTCTTTCAAAAATCAGACATGTGATTGTCTGGATTTGTTTCCACATTTTGTCTCTCATAGTTGAGGTATACCTATGATGACAATTACAGGCCTCTCTCATCTTTTTAAGTGGGAGAACGTGCACAATCGGTGGCTGACTGAATACTTTTTTGCCCCACTGTATGTAGAAGAATACATATTGGTCTAAACTGATGAAGAAATTTGTTTTAAAAAAATGTTGGGATATTTATTATAGCAAAAAGTAAAAAATGTTGTTGTTTTTTCAAAATTATCGCTCTTTTTTTGTTTATAGCGCAAAAAATAAAAAACGCAGAGGTTATCAAATACCCCCAAAAGAAAGCTCTATTTGTAGGAAAAAACATCAATTTTGTTTGGGTACAATGTCGCACGACCGCGCAATTGTCAGTTAAAGCGACGCAGTGCCGCATTGCAAAAAATGGCCTGTCATTAAGGGGGGCAAATCCTTGCAGTCCCTAAGTAATTTATGGTTAAGTTTAGGAATTTGTACAAGCCACTTGAGTTCCCCCACACCAAACACAAACCATGTCTTTATGGACTGGCCTTCAGGCATAGCCATGCTGAAACAGAGAAGGGTCTTCCCCAAACTGTTGTGACAAGGTTGGAAGCACACAGTTGTCTAAAATGTCCTTGTATGCTGTAGCATTAAGTCAAAAGCACCCACCAACAATAAAGGTACTTTGAATGTACCCAGGAGGAAATTTATACACCATAAATACAACGTAATATGTACAGTGCCTTGCAAAAGTATTCTGCCTCCTTGGCATTTTTCGTGTTTTGTTGCCTCACAACCTGGAATTAACATGGATTGTTTGAGTATTTACATAATTTAATTTACAGAACATGCCCACAACTTTGAAGATTTTTTTAAATTGTGAAGCAAACAACAAATAGGACAAAATAACAGAAAAAGTCAATGTGCATAACTATTCACCCCCCTAAAGTCAATACTTTGTAGAGCCACCTTTTGCGGCTATCACAGCTCCAAGTCGCTTTGGATAAGTCTCTATGAGCTTGCCACATCTTACCACTGGTATTTTTTCCCATTCCTCCTTGCAAAACTGCTCCAGCTCCTTCAAGTTGAATGGTTTGCGCTTGTGAACAGCAATCTTTAAGTCTGACCACAGATTTTCTATTGGATTGAGGTCTGGGCTTTGACTAGGCAATTCCAACACATTTAAATGTTTCCCCTTAAACCACTCAAGTGTTGCTTTAGCAGTGTGTTTGGCTTCATTGTCCTGCTGGAAGGTGAACCTCCGTCCTAGCCTCAAATCACACACAGAGTGGTACAGGCTTTGCTCAAGAATATCCCTGTATTTAGCACCATCCATCTTTCCCTCAACCCTGACCAGTTTCCCAGTCCTGACTGCTGAAAAACATCCCCACAGCATGATGCTGCCACCAGCATGTTTCACTGTGGGGATGGTGTTCTTTGGGTGATGTGATGTGTTGGGTTGGCGCCAGACAGAGCATTTTCTTTGATGGCCAAAAAGTTCAATTTTAGTCTCAGACCAGAGCACCTTCCTCCATATATTTTGTGAGTCTCCCACGTGCCTTATCACAAACTCAAAACATGCCATTTTGTTTTTTGCTGAAAGTTATGGCTTTCTTCTGGTCACTCTGCTGTAAAGCTCAACTCTTTGGAGTGTATGGCTTATTGTCATCCTATGTACAGATACTCCAGTCTCTGCTGTGGAACTCTGCAGCTCCTCCAGGGTTACCTTAGGCCTCTGTGCTGCCTCTCTGATTAATGCCCTTCTTGCCCAGTCTGTGAGTTTTGGTGTGCGGCCGTCTCTTGTTCTTTCCATTTGGTTATGATAGATTTGATGGTGCTCCTAGGGATCAAAGATTTGGATTTTTTCTTATAACCTAACCCTGACTTGTACTTCTCAACAACTTTGTCCCTTACTTGTTTGGAGAGTTCCTTGGTCTTCATGGCAGTGTTTGGTTAGTGGTGCCTCTTGCTTAGATGTTGCAGCCTCTGGGGCCTTCAGGTGGACATCATTTCACTAATTATGTGACTTCTGAAGGTAATTGGTTGCACCAGAGCTTTCTATGGGCCTCATAACAAAGGGGGGTGAATACATGCACACATGCCAATTATCGGTTATTTCTGAAAAATAGTTTTATGTATATATTTTTCTAATTTTACTCCACCAACTTAGACTAATGTGTTCTAATCCATCACATATAATTCAGATTAAAAAAACATTGAACTAAAGGCTGCAATGTAACAAAATAGGTAAAAAGCCAAGGGGGCTTTTGCAAGACACTGTATATACTCAAAGTCCCTCTATAGTTGCTGGGTGATTTCAATTGATTCAGGAATGGTACCTTCTAGGAAGAAAGTACATTTTTACTTGGATTCCACTTCTTTCTAATAAATTATGTAGCATTAACTGTACCCTATACTAAATACAACTGAGCTTAATTATTTGGAGGGATGTTGTAGACCCTTGGACATATAGTGTAAGCAAATACCTCTCTAAGCACATGCGTGTACTGAACCATTCAGTCCACTGTTTAGGAAAACGAGCTTTGGTATGAATTGAGCATCACTTTCAATACTTTTCAGTATTCATTAAGAAAATCAAGTGGTATCTAAGGTTTCCTAGGATATACACAGGACATATCCTGATCAAATAAAAACTTGCTTACCAGCACACCTTTGTAAAAATTTCTCTGTGCCTCTTGTTCCAGAGCATGTCCTCTTCTATTTGTCCTGGCCATTTTTTCCACCTTCTTCATCCATCTTCATGATCTCCCTGATCTTGCCCAGGATACAGATGACTTTGACTGGCAGGCCCTAAAACGCGTCAGTTCCTCTAACGTTGTTAATCTTCCACTTTCTTTTCTTTCTTTTTTTTTAAAAGAAGATGGAAAAAAAAAAAAGAACGGAAGTGTTGTAGCTGGAAAGGCTGATAAAAGTTCCCCAGATAACATCTCTCTTTTGGGTTGATTTAATAAACCTGCAGTTCTGCTTTGTCAAATCCCCTCCGTTTCATGCTGCCAGAGTGAATGGAAATAAAACAATTGAAGGAAAGCCTGAGAAGAGAGATGGGGCGATAAGACGGGGGTGAGGGAACTCGTTTGGATAACAATGACTCGATTTAAATGTCAGAAGTATTTTAACTTGATGCTGATAAACATAAGCTTGTCTGTGTCCTCGCTAATGCTGACAAACTGCCTTCTTCTGCGCTTTACACTTGAATGCAGGGCCCGTGGTGTTTTCTCGCCGAATGCATTTCAGTTGCCATAAATACAGCCATGCTTATCACTGGATAATTATACGTGCCAATGGCTAGTTAGAGGCTGCAAGGTGATATTGAGAGGATTAGCTTTTCAGCTAAACAATCGTTAGGCATGCCGACTCATTAAACTATTTGATGCACAAAATTGCCGCTAATGACTGATTTGAGGGGATTACTGCTGCAGTAAACCGTAATTAACAGTTTATAACGGTGGTTCTTGTTTTTTAATTATGCTTTAGAAGAGGAGGAAGCGTAATATTTCTAAACACAGTGGGTTTCTTTCTTGTGTGCTGCTTGTGAAATACTGAAAGCTGCTCGGGGGGGGGGGGGGGGGTACTCATTCTTGGAGGAAATGAGTGAGGCCGAGCAACATCAAAAATAACTTCATCAGGTCATCCTGACTCAGAAACCCTAAGGCCTCATTTACACTGGCACTGCCAAACCTATGTTCATATGTGTTTAGAAGTCATTTATAAACACATGGAATGGTTTATCAATGGTGCATTTACCTGTGGTAAGTTTAGCTGCATTTAGAGAAAATCACATTGTTTTTTTAGACCCTCTAAACATATGTCATTTAGTTTCAAGTGTCCAGTTGGATCCTTTAGATTCTTGTTGTCGGTTCTAAATGCTGTCTGTACACATTGTGGATAAAAATAAATGGCCGGTGCCTCTGCTATTTCCATGTTCCCTCTTCCCACTCATCTGTAGTTACATGTAAGTACAGTGCCTTGAAAAAGTATTCACACATCTGAAATGTTCCACATTTTTTTTCCATGTTACAACCAAAAATGTAAATGTATTTTATTGGGATTTAATGGGATAGACCAACACAAAGTGGCACATAATTGTGAAGTGGAAGGAAAATGATAAATGGTTTTCAAAATGTTTTACAAATAATATCTGAAAAGTGTGGCATGCATTTGTATTCAGCCCCCTTTACTCGGATATTCCTAACTAAAATCTAGTGGAACCAGTTGCCTTCAGAAGTCACCTAGTTAGTAAATGTGTGTAATTTAATCTCAGTATAAATACAGCTGTTTTCATAAGCCCTTGGAGGTTTGTTAGAAAACCTTAGTGAACAAACATCATCATTAAGGCCAAGGCACACCAGACAGGCCAGGGATAAAGTTGTGGTTAAAAAAAGTTATAAAAAAAATATCTAAAGCTTTGAACATCTCACAGAGCACTGTTCAATCCATCATCCGAAAATGGAAAGAGTATGGCACAGCTGCAAACCTACCAAGACATGGCCTACGACCTAAACTGACAGGCTAGTCAAGGAGAGCATTAATCTGAGAAGCAGCCAAGAGCCCCATGGTAACTCTGGAGGAGCTGCAAAGATCAACAGCTCAGGTGGGAGAAACTGTCCACAGGACAACTATTAGTTGTGCACTCCACAAATATGGCTTTTATGGAAGAGTGGCAAGAAGAAAGACATTGTTGAAAGAAAGCCATAACAAGTCCCATTTGCAGTTTGCGAGAAGCCATGTGGGGTACACAGCAAACGTGTGGAAGAAGGTGCTCTGGTCAAATGGGAGTAAAATTGAACTTTTTGGCCTAAAAGCAAAATGCTACATGTGGCCGAGAGCTAACACTGCACATTGCCCTGAACACACCATCCCCACAGTGAAACATGGTGGTGGCAGCATCATGTTCTGGGTATGCTGGTCAGAGTTGATGGGAAGATAGATGGAGCCAAATACAGGGCAATCTTAGAAGAAAACCTGTTAGAGTCTGCAAATCGCTTGAGACTGGGGCAGAGGTTCTCCTTCCAGCAGGACAACGTACCCTAAACATACAGGTAGAGCTACAATGGAATGGTTTGGATCAAAGCATATTCATGCGTTAGAATGGCCCAGTCAAAGTCCAAACTTAAATCCAATTGAGAATCTGTGTCAAGACTTGAAAATTGCTGTGCACAGACGCTCTCCATCCAATCTAACAGAGTTTGAGTGGTTTTACAAAGAAGAATGGGCAAAAACGTCACTCTCTAGACGTGCAAAGCTGGTAGAGACATCCCCAAAAAGACTTGCAGTTGTAATTGCATGTTCTACAAAGTATTGACTCAAGGGGGCTAAATACAAATGCATGCCACACTTTTCAGATATTTATTTGTAAAAAAAGTTTGAAAACCATTTATCATTTTCCCTTCCACTTCACAATTTTGTGTCACTTTGTGTTGGTTCATCACATACAATCCCAATTAAATACATTTACTTTTTTGGTTGCAAAATGACAAAATGTGGACATTTTTAGTGGATGAATACTTTTTTTAAGGTACTGTAGACTCTTGAATATAGACAGTGTACATCCTGGGTCAACATTTCTATGGAGTTCTGGCCACACACAAACTGGCTGCAGCTAATTTTTTTTTGTATGCGGCCATAGCACAAGTGACCCTGAGCTGACAGAGTCAGTTTAATTCAATAAGTGTTGTCACCCTACAGAAGGAATTACCTGTACATACAACTTGCTGGTAGGACCATCAACATGTAACATGTTTCACCATCTGCACTTTCTCCCATCGCTACCCCCGCCCCCCCCCCCCCGTGACAGGATCATCTCCCCACACCCGCTGTCACAATTTGAAAGAGCACGGTCATTCGGGGCTCTGCCCGCACAGTCACGTCATTCATTGATGGTACCTGTAGTCTATTCATTCACAGGAATGACGTCAGACATTGCAGCTGACAGCTTGTAGTTCTCAATGAACTTCGAGTAGGCTAGTGAGTGCTCTTGTAGTTCATTGATTCTTCCTGTCCTCAGGGTAATTGTCTGCTGTATCAGAGGTACAGGCAGACAGCTATCCTGAGCTTCTGCAGGGTCCTGGCATCAGCAGATCACCGGTGCAATGCTCTGCAGGCTCCTTAGAAAAACTATAATAAATGCACAATTTTTACCAGCAAAAACATGTGCATATATTATTTTTTCTTCAGAAGTCTTTAAATGAAAACAGGAAATACAAATTTAGCGCTTACATTTGATGGAGACACTGATTTATGTGTTCCTCAATTCCAGATGACAACGATACTTTCGGCTAACTAAAGGTCTTATTAGAAGCTGAAATGTCCTTGAGTGTCTCCCAAACCCCTCCTTGGGGCCCAGAGTCCTGCATTGGAGCACTCAGGTATATGTTACCCATGGAAGAGGGCTTAAGTCCCCAAACTAAGACCCAAGTTAGGTGTTGTACCCTTAAGAGGGGTAAGGAGGTTGTGCCCAGCAGCCTCTGATCTTTATGCAGTCTGTTATGAAGCCTCCTCCTCTACCTAGCGCATCCAGAACCTGTGGGATTGATAGAGACTCTGGACAGTGTAGCGGCAATCCCTCACAAAACCAGTGACACCCCTCCCCTTTGATTTTCTGGACCTCTCTGATGGCTGTGGCCTTGATATAAATGTGGCAATACAGTCCCACTCTGACACTGTGGCGAGCTCTGGCAATGGCAGAGTAATCTCAGATTCAAGGGCACACTCCAACAGTCACTTCTCACAGCCCTCATGAGACAGCCATGAGCCCTGTCTGTTTGCTTTTCTCTGCAGCACACTGTCCTCCCGAGACTTGTACAGTTCTCCACTTATCAGAGGCTGTCTCCTGGAGCTACATCCCCAAAATTGTTTTCTAGCAGCTGTTCTTCACTCCAAAGGAGGGCTCTTAATTTTGCAGGCTACAAAAAAGCCAATCACAGTGTCCTGTATACTGGCCAGTGAGCTGGCTCTAATCCAGCCATGGCCCTGTCAAATCTCTCCACTGACACACCTTATCATCTGCAGCGAGTGATCGGTTGCAGGATGGGAATGGCTGCTAGACATTGATACTCTTACCTACCCGGATATGTGAGGGATCAAAATTATCTCCTTACATGAATCCTTGATCCTTTAAACTTGGAAACTACACATGTGTCCCTGTGAACAACAGATCTGTAGGGATAACCCACATTGGATTTGAATTGACTACAGAATTAAGTGGGATACACACATATATGTACATATATATTTTTGAAAGAAATTTCCATCAAGGTGTCAGCTGTATATTGAGTCCTTTTAACATCAAGGGCTTTTTTGTGGGCTTGTGTGTGCTCTTCTCCATTTCCTTACATCCAGCAGGTGTGATTTTTTCAGTGGGTCCCTTTGGACCTTCTGTACACTTTCCGGACACATCACCACCTGGAAACCACCCTGTCCCTATGTTTTTAATTGGCTTTGGTTACACACGATATTCAAATTTGAAGACATCTTCACCCCCTGAGGAAGACCAGGACAGAATATGATCGAAACGCGCTGGAATTTTCTGAGCAGTAGCATCCAGTGTTGAGAAATACACTTTGCATTTCTTGCTATCTGCATATGTAACATTGACATCTCATTTTTTGAATATCATGCATACCAGAGCTCATGTAGTTCTTAATTGATGTTCCATATATATTTGTATGCAATAAAGAGACATTTTTTTGATATATTTGATCTAGTTGAATTTTTTTTCAGCTGCCCATAGGCCCTTGGGAACATTTATTAAAATCTTGGCCCTATCAAAGTGCCTGTGTCCTCTGAAGCCGTTCCACATGACCTGATCACGGCAGGGAAGAGGGGGACAAATGATAGAAGCAGCTCTGTTGGAGGCTGTCACAGCCCAGTCTGGGTAACTGTGCCTGTGGAAGGGGGGGGGTGCCACATACCAGGGCTACACAAAAAAACAATAACAATTTTAATATTACAGGAACATGTACAACAACACTTTATAAGAGGGAAATTTTCCTCAATTGTAGAGATTTATTTACCTCCCTGTTGCTTTTCTGGGTTCAAAAGCAAAAGCCAATCTTCCAAGTGCATAAACACACAACAAAAAATAAACGGACAGGAGTTTTAACCCTTTATTACTGTAACTAAATCAAAAAGTTTTGACATTACATGCAATCCACCTGCCACCCCTAGGCCATTTTTAAATGTCTGGATGTCATGGGGTTTAAACAAGCTAACAAATGCAGCAGCTATAAGCTTGTTACCATTACAGCATGTTCAACCAGCTTATAGCTATCCAGAAAAAGTGATTTATGTGACCATTGAGCCACCTGATCACTGTTAGGGAACTGAGAAGGTTCCATGCTGCACCCACCTGCTGTGGTTCCCCAGATTTTCCACTCCTCTGGGGAAGCACGAGAAATGCTGTAAGGATGGTGACAGATTTGGAAAAATGTATTTATTAATCTGTTCTGCAACCAATAGATACTGTAGTGCTCAGCTCTAAGAATTTGAGCTGTGAAAATCATGGATGAAATGCCAGGTAAAGCTCCATTTACATTTGCAACTTTGACACAACTTTGGATAAGTGCGACTTGGATGTGACTTGTTGTGCCTCTGCAAAGACAGACCTCTACTGTTGCATGTAAAACATTCAGGTACGACTTTAATGCAGCTTTTGAGGTTTAAATTTGAAGTCTATGGCCCTCAAGTTGCATGAAAGTTGGACATCAGTAGTGCATGAACTACATTGAAGTCACTTCAATTTTAAGTCGCACAGATACGAATGCTTATCATTGGAAAACATGGGGCACGACTTGTCATACAACTTTGATGTCCAAAGTCGAATGACAAGTCGCACAATGGTGAATGGGGTGATAAAGGCTGATCAAACACACTTCTTTGGTTTATTGGCTGGAGTGAAGGGCAGGGGAGACATTAGGGGTCTAATAGATCCCTCCATAAAGAGTACCTGTCATCTGCCCAATGCTATAAAATAAGGGGCTTGTCATCCCCTTGTGATAACATCAAAGTTAATTGAAAAAAAATGAAAAAAGTGTCATAAATATTATATTATTATAAAATATAAACAATAAAAATTGTTAAAAGCACCCTGTCACCCTGTGCACTTATGTGAACGCAAATGCATTCGCAGGAAACACATGTGTATGTAAACAACCTTTGCGTCACACATTAGGTATCACCACAAACATCAAAGTAAGAGTAAGAATTTTAAGGTCATCAGTCACTGTAAATTCTAGATTGATGAGCTGTAAAAGCTTTTAATGCATTGCCCATGGACAATTTTGGGTACCAAAGTTTTTTGCTATTTCACATTCTAATGCTTGGTATGTGTGGTATCTATTTCCTTGATGCAATCTCATCCTTCAAATTTTACCAAAGAATCAGGTGAAATCTTGTGTTTGTGTGCAGTAAAATTTATTTTAGTGTACTTTAGTGCAATATAGTTGCGACATAAAAAAAAAAAATTGCACCTGCCATTTTACTTCATAGGGCCTCTGCTTTCAGAAAATATATATTTTATCATTTTGAAAAATGATTTTTTTTTTTTAATTGCTCTGGATGCCGAGTGGTTACACAACTCTAAATCTGATGCAACCATAATGCAACTAAAATGCATAGAATTGGAAGAATAAGCCACTATAACAGCCTGAAAAAAAACTATTTTACTGTTGACAGAAGGTTTTGTTTCATTCTCAAAAAACTGATATATATCACTGATAAGGACTTTCTGATTATTGAGGTTTGACTGCCTGCAGCCACTTGTTTTGTTTCTTCATTCTCTACAAACTACAGCACAAATAGATTTGCATATTTAATAAACTCAGTTTGCCTCATTGTGCTTCCCACTGACATGCATCACTAAACTATATCAAGGAAAAAAAATATTTAATAACATTTAATTAGTCGTGACGCATTCTTAAGAGAATCGGATTACTTCATTGCCATAAAAGGCCGGCCACTGTTATTCTGCGTATTGGGCGGCACTGCCTGGCTGTGCGCTGTCAGTTCGCTCTGCTTGTCAGTAAAAGCTGGCAGGTCTCACAAGCAGGGCTCCTTTTTGCCTAAGCATTATGATAGTGTCATAATTGCTGTAATTACCCTACGCTTGTTTTTGAAATTTAAAATTGGAAATTCTCCCTAGTCTCCAGACTGCTGACAGCCGGTGACTAGTCAACGTAACGCAAAGACCATGCAAATCACGAAAAAAAAAAAAAAAATTAAAAAGGTGTATTTACATATTCATCATTTTCTGTTTTGGCGGAAATGCCAGCAATGGAGGAGCAGAATTAATGAAATCAGGATGTGCAGAATGCAAGCATTAGGTATGATGTGAAATCTAACTAAACAATAAAGGGAACCCTGTCACCAATTTGAAACATTGCAGGTTAAAGCATAAATAAATTAAGTATTTTAAATGCTTCCTTGTAGTGTTTTTTTTTTGTTTCCATATAATTGAGATCATCTGCAATGTGCCTTTAAACTGGCTACAAAATTCGACTATTTCAAGAAGAGTTAATTTCCTAGCACAGCCCCTCCCTTCTTGCATGCCATAGTCTTCTTCTCCTCTAAGATTGTTTAATTACTATCTGTGCTGGCCCAGCTCATCCACCCCGACTTCCCTATATAACCTTATATGTAGCTGCGGGGGAAGGAGTGAAGGGGAATACTACAGAGTGTCACTTGAGTGACAGCTCTGAGTCAGCTGACAGCATGTCTAAGATAGCGGCACCCAGCGGCCGTCTCAGAGCTCATTGACATCTACACAAGGGATACTTTTATAGATAAAGAAAATGCATTAAATATCTAACTTGCACATACAATCTTATGTTATTTTACTTTATTTTTTTAATGAATGGCCTGACAACAGTTTGCCAGAGCACTGTGTGTCACAAACAACTGCTTTTTTTTTCTCCCTTGTTACAACGTCACTGTTGACCTCCACCAGCCTCTTTGCAGACATATCCTGTCTACATAGATGCTCTCCAGCAAAGGCTGCATGACATTCCTCAGTGCTGACAACAGTGGATCAAGCTTGTGCAATATGCATTGGCACAGCCACTTGTAATCTCCAGTGGAAGGATGTGTGACAGGGTGACAGCACACTTTGCCGCTTTAGGCATTGGGGCCTGTGTACACAGCATATGTTCACATAAGAACTGCTTTTCGCCCCATACAAATGATTTACATTGAAAGTGAAGCTAAATGGGAATGTTGGGCGGTATGGCTTATGCAGGGATAATGACTTTCCACTCGCCCCCTGGTGCACAGGCCTATCGCTGTAGTAAAAGTAAATCAGTGCTTTGCTCATGTAGGAACCATATTAATATAACTTCAACTGTATTCATTATAGAATTTATTAAAGAGACACTGTCACTTTGCCAATTCAAAGCAAAGAGACAGCGTCTGTATAATGGGCCTTCTCAAACCACTAAAGCTCACCTTGCCAATGCTCTCACACTGCCTCAGCTGGTGGTGAATGTACCATGTACTTCCTGGTATGAGAAGCATGTGACTTCTCTCATATGACTGCTAGGGTTAAGCAGGCAATTGCTTGTCACATAAACTCCCAGTGTCAGGCAGGTGGAAGAGCAATGATGGTTATTTTGACAGGGAAGGCCAGGAATATTTTGGATCGCATCATTACATGTGATGAAACCTGGGCACCATACTATGTGCACATTATAGCAATTTGGCTGGGAGGCATTGCCAAATGCCCCTTACAGCCCAGGCCTTGCTCCGAGTGATTGCCTCCTGTTTGGACCCCTAAAAGAGTTCCTTGGAGGTTAGCATTTCAGCACTGATGACAAAATGTAGCAGGCTGTCCTAGGATGGTTCAGACATACTGACAAATCTTTCTATGCTGTTCCAGGCATTAGTCAAAGGGTAACTCCACTTTCGTGGGGACAAAAAAATAGCAAATAAAGAAAAATAATATAGTGTATACAATTGCAACACAAGTCATACTGTAATTAAATATTATTAAGAATTACCTTTCCTTTTCAATCTGCAGCTCTGTAATTTTCTGAAAATGCAATGCAATATGGCTACCTGGAGACATTCTGTACACAGAATTTCCTGCTTGTGTGATTGGCTCACTGATTTTTCCAGAGTCTGCCCTAAGATACGAGTCAGATTTCCGACATCCCCTGCAATAAAAATGTCATTTTTGGTGAGATACTTTCAATAGGATATCATGGCTGAAGGGATGCTGACCCTGCAATTTTCCTCATTAATGTCCTGCAGGTGCACAGCTGATTGATAATTATGAAACCACTCCCACTCCCATTAGACTTACTCTCAACAGGGGCACAGAGGAACAAACAGGGATTTCTTCAGAATAATAAAAAGTAGAAATCTGCAACAAAGTTTGTTAAAATGTGTGCAATGTACATAGATCACCCAGAGGGGAATGTTTTTTTCTCAACAAAAGTGGACTTACGCTTTAAACGCTGATATAAGTGTATAAATGTAGCAGGGGTGGGGGTTGAAAACTACTGTAAATTAAGTTTCTACTCTTTGAAATTTGTTCTTTTACTATATAAATTAAAAAGTTCTGGTTTGACTTGAATGCCCCTTGTAATTTATCACGTTCATAACAATCCAACGCAAAATCTATATAGGACTGCCTGAAAATTGAATATACCTTCATGAGTGACCTGAAAGTCTGCTATTATCTTGATAACATTAGTCTATCCCAATATCATATTCCAACTTATTAGTATATGACCAATTTAAAAAGTAATTATCTCACAAAAAATTGCTCATGGGAAAATATGTGATTCTTTCCAAAGATGCAATAAATGAAGCCCAGAAAAAAAAAATCACAAATATATTCTGGCTTTACTTTACTTTAAAGAGCTTGAGAAGTTTATTGCTCTGGCTCACAGGATGGGAGGGTTAGGGTCTCCAATGGCAACCAGGCTTCCAGACTCCAATACTCCAAAGTAGTTCCAGGATTCCCCAAGAGCAGACACTCCAGTAACCCTCCAGCAGACATCCATTGGGCAGTATTGATTTCTAAATAGTGCAGTGCTGTGTCTCATTAAATAATGTGCATACACAATTTATATTAAACATTTCATGATCAAAAAAGTATTTTAAATTAAAAATGAAAATGTCAAAAAATTCGAAAAAAACAAAACAGTTCATCTGTGTCAATGTGTCCAAAACAATCACCGCTGTGTGTGTTCATCCTCAAAAGGACCAATATCCAGTGCACACCAGCTAAAGAGCCTGCTCACCTTAAAGATGAATGTAAAAGCATAGACAAATCACTCCTCGTGTTCACCACAATGGATCAACTTTCACTCTCCAATGGTAATGCTACAGTCTCCAGACTGCTCCTCTGTGCGGGTAATCAGCATTTGTATTGCCATCAGACAAACCTTCCTTCACTTTCTCATAAGTGCTCAATCACGCTATTACTTCCATAGGTTATAGACATGAAACAACAAACACAAGTGCCATATTGTACTCTGTTTGCATGTTTATTAAAAGTCCCCAAAACAAATCCACTTACAAGATAAAAACTTTAAAACAGTATGTCTCAAATCATCACTTCATTCACCGCAAATCTACACTCACGAAGCTTCACAGATTCGGCTCCTCCCCTCTAAACGCGTGTCGTCATTTCATTGGCCTTCATCAGTAGAAGGCTTAGACTCCATGAGAGCAGCAACTGTTTCCCCTCCAGCAGACATCCATTGGGCTGTTCTACACAAAAATGCACCCTGCTTGACCAGGCAGGGTCCTCTGCTAAACCTGAGTTAGGCCTGCAGGGCTCAGGACTACACAGTGCAGACTCGGAACACATTCCCTCCAGGCTGAGGCCTGGGGGAAAGAGCTCTCACCGGGCCACTCCTTGAACTTTTATAACTGCTCCCAGTATGCACCACTGCAGGAAACTACTGGTGAGGGCCAGAAGGGACATAAGGCTCAATAGCAAAAGATTTTCTGAGCCCCATTACTAAGGGAGAGACACAATAAGCAAGTTGCAATTGTACCAGGTTAGTTACCACCCAGGTAAGATACATTTATGCACCCATTAAATTACACGGTGGCTACACTTGTAAACCAGGCACGATTTATAATGCGCCCGTACCACATGAGTTTGGTAGAAGGAAAAAGACATTGATTAAAAAAATGCTGGCACAACTAGGCCAGGATCTCTACACATAAGAACAGAGAAAATGGCCAAAGGTATATGGACTTCATTACAGAAACTGAATGAACGCTCAAGTCTAAACAGCAAGTTATTTCTGCTAAGACAGCTAGATAAAGATGAGACTTGAAGGAGGCCAGCAAATGTGTGACCATGTGAATGCTATGCCAGAGATCATAGAGCAGCTGTGTGCCGTCTGAGAGGACATCAAAGATAATCATATTGTTGCCCTGCTCCTCTGCAGCCTTCCAGAGACATATACTGCTCTTATTAACACTTTAGAAACCAGACCCGAGCAGGAGCTGAGTCTATACTAGGATATGTCAAAAGCAAATTAATCGATGAATATGACAGAAATAAAGAAAATATGCACCATGATGACAAAGCTCTAAAGATTTACAAACGGCACAAAGCACAACAAAGAAAGCAGAGCCTGTTTTGGCTGTAAAAGGACCGGTCACCTAAAAAAGGACTGTTCTATCTGGAAAGCCGAGCAGCGAAAGCTAGAGCTATCCACAAAAGAGTCAAAGCAGCCACAAAGGAAACTGCAGACACATCATGGAGTGGCACCTTTAAAGTGACACAGAGCAGAAAGCTAGGTGGCTGGTGCATAGACTCAGGTGCATCAAGCCCCACATAACTAGCGATGAAACCTTCTTTACAAACATTGATTACAGTGCAAATGACAAAGTTTTCCTAACAAACGGGAAAAGTATCACATCCGAAGGTAAAGGCCAGGGCTTCCTGAACTGCAATACACCACAAGGAGACAAGCACAGTATCCTTGTAAAGAAAGTGCTGTATGTTCCAGAACTAGAAAGCAGCCTTCTATCAGTGAAATATCTTGCAAACAACGGTCTCACAGTTCATTTCCAAGGTGATGAATGCACAATTCACAATAATAATCAATGCCTCCCAAAAGGAAAACTGGATGATCACCTATACAAGCTCATCACCACAGACCAGCAAGCCAATATAGTCTCTAATGACCTACACAGAAAATGTATTCACTTATGGCACAGGCAGCTGGGGCACAGAAGTCCAGAAGCTATACGGGACATTATAAAAAGAGGCTTTGCATATTCCCAGATAGAGACACTATATGCCCTAAATGCAAAACTCAAGTTGGTACCTGCTTTCACATGTTTTGGGAGTGCCCCATCATAGCAACCTATTAATGCCATTAATACGAGGCTACAATTATCCATTCAAGTCTTAACAAAGCTTGCCCTACTGGGGGTTCATGATAATGAACAACGCTCTCATCTAAAACTTCTCACTCTCATCTCTTATTCTATGCAAAAAAAGAGATCCTCCTAAAATGGATTGGCATTTCCCCCCCATCCCTTTCCACCTGGGAAGCACAGATCGAGGCCGCTCTACCCATGTATAGAATCACATATATGAATAGGGGCTGTCCATGGAAATATTAGAAGGCGTGGGCTCCGTGGATATCCTCCTAATGCTCCTAGTACTGTATCTATTTGATCGCGGGGGGGCAGGAAGGGAAAATGGTAATTGGGAGATTTCTCCACCTTGCGGAACTGGCATGAGATACGCTGTAGCATGTCGGTTGTTTGCAACATGTAATCTCTGTACGGAATTGTGTTCATGTCGCATGTAGTGTTATGTACTGTGTCAATTGGTATACTGTATCTACCCCTTTTATATGACAATAAAGCACCTTTAATTGTTAAAATAAAGAGAGGCTTATCAGAAGATTTGACAATAGCGCATTGCAAAGTGCTCATGAAATGCAAGTGCTGTATTGACGCAAAAGCCATACATGCTCCCCGTTCAGAGGCATCTCAAAGAAAAACTACCCACCCCTGCTGCTAATACACAGTGACGTATAGGCTCTAATGAAAACTCCCACACCAGGCAGGAACAGATATCTACTGACCTTCATTGATGATTATTCCAGGTACACAACTACTTATCTGATGAGACACAAGAATGAAACATCGGAGAAACTTCAACAGTTCGTTGCCATGTCTAGCAACAAATTCCAATGCAAACCAGGAATAATACGCACTGACAATGCTGGAGAATACATAAGCAAAGAAGTAGCCTCATACCTGAGGAGACAAGGAATAGTACACCAGACAACCACACCATACACTCCTGAACAAAAAGGTGTAGCAGAAAGGAAAAAAAAAAAAAATCAAAAAATTAAAAAAATTGCACTTTTATAGAAATGACCAGATGCATGTTGTTGGATGCCAACCTACCTCACAAGTACTGGGGCAAAGCATTTAATAATGCAACCTACCTACAGAACAGACTACACTCAAGAGCCATTAAAAGTACTCCATTCGAAATGTGGCATGGATCAAAGCCTAGCATAGGGCACATCAGGGTGTTTGGATGTAAAGCATATGCCTATATTCCAAGTGAAAAGCGATCCAAGCTGGAGAACAGAGCCATAGAGGGCATTCTAGTAGGCTACAGTGAACAAACTAAGGGTTACAGAATCCTACACCCAAAGACTGACAAAGTGTCAATAAGCCGTAGTGTTTATTTTGATGAGAGCCCATCACCAGAAACACTGATCCCTGAAAGCAGTGAAGTGAATATGCCAAGCAAACAAGAAAAAAAAAAGAAAAGGTCAACCACAGCAAACTTGTGCAAGAGTCAGAACAAGAGGTGGAACTCACATTGCCTAAACCATGTTCCCCACCAGATCCTGCTGAACTGCCTGAAATCAGAAGATCCGCTTGGACTACAAAGGGGATACCACCCCGCAAGCTGTCATACACAGTCATACACGCAGCATACTTAGACCAACATCCTGGGAAGACATAGAAAAGCTGCCAAAACATGAAGCCAATAAATGGAGAAAGGCAGCAGAAGAAGAATTAAAGTCACTTCAAGAAAATAAAACCTGGACACTTACAGAGCTCCCTCCGTAAGTGGACTTTCAAAATAAAGTCAGACGCAGAAGGGAATATCCGCAAATACAAAGCCAGACTAGTTGTCAAGGGTTACTTCCAGAAATTTGATGAAGATTACTATGAAACATTCGCTCCCGTCGTAAAACACTCCAACTTCAGAGTTCTTCTTAGTGTTGTAGCCAGGAAGGGCATGCAAGTGAAACACCTAGATGTTAAAACTGCTTTGCTATATGACGGCATTAAGGAAGACCTGGAGAAACCGACATGGTTTAAGCAAGGAGACAACCTTGTGTGTAAACTTCAGAAGAGCATCTATGGTCTTAAGCAATTTGCAAGGATGTGGAATAAGAAAGTGAACAAAGTACTTGCCAGAGAGGGATTCTCAAGAAGTAAAGCAGACCCCTGTCTACTCCAAGAATCAAGAAGACAGATGTATATATATCCTTATCTATGTCAATGACATTGTAGCCTGTTTTGAACAATAAGGGGAGTACAATCAGATAGTTCACAAGCTGAAAGAAAATGTTGAAATCAAAGAGCTAAGGAACATTATCTACTATCTGGGAATCCAAATAGAGAGAGAAGATGGAAGTTATCTTCTCAACCAAGCTCAGAAAATCTCCAAAATTTTGGAACAATTCCATATGCAAGATGCAAAGGAAATGAAAACTCCTATGGAACCCAACAATGACATGTATCACAGAGCAATTGGTAAGCTGCTATATGTTTCCACTGTGACAAGACCAGACATAGCCGCAGCAGAAGGCTGTACCTCAAAAGGAACAATTCAGATGAAGTAACGGTTATAAGCAATATCACATTCAAAACTGGTCAGATATGTGGACTGCACATCCACAAGTGGATTCATTTTCTAGTATGGGGAAGAAACCATAAGTTGGCCTAGTCGAAAGCAAGCAACTGTCGCTGAAGCAGAGTACATTGCAGCAGCACACGCATGTCAAGAAGCAATATGGATTTGTCAACTTTTTGTGGCCATTGGGATAGACATGTCAAAACCAATTCCCATTTTTGAAGACAACCAGGGTTGTATAAAGCTTACACAATCAGAAAGGGTCAATCCTAGGACCAAACGCATTAACGTCAAGTATCACCTACTGAGGGACAATCAAGAGCAAGGTGTTATTGACATTCCATACTACCTGTCAGAGATGACTGCTGATGTACTCACCAAGCCTTGGTTGAAGGAACATCATAGTTATTTCCAGAAGAAGCTGAATATAATTTGACAAAGCACATGCTGTTGAGAAGGGGTGTTGGAAAAGAAGCAACAGCAAGTAACTTTCTATATTGTGAACCATATATATATATATATATATATATATATATATATATATATATATATATACACACACACACACACACACAATATACCTATCTATACCAGTAGGCGGCACTGCAGTATTATAGTGTGTATTCTCTGTGGTAATCACAGGATGTACCTTCTGTATCTAAGCATGCACTTGTATCCTCCTTGTTCCTGTTCATGATAAAGACATGCATTGCTAATCCTCCATGCAAGTAAAGTGTTCTCTGCATACAACAAGCTTCCAAGCGCATGATTATTAACCTGCTAATAATACTTACATTGACTCAGCTTGACTCAAGGTTAGTATCCATATCTGATATCAAGAGGGCTGCTGGGGATGCTGAAATTCACTGTTGTAGTCTCTGCTACATAAAGAGATAGTTGTGATCTTCTAGATGCTGCTTCACTGGTTTCCCCCACTGCACACTGACCCAGTACTGCCGCCATTACTTTTTTCAATGAATACAAGGTATTCTCTGATTGAGAAGAGTTGCGGATTATGTCATGATCTCTACCTTGTCCATCCATCTTTTAGTATAAGGGCATTTTAGGACATATGTAGCACCCTCCTACGTAGGATAGATAGATAAGTGTTATAGGGCGTACACACGGTCGGACTTTGTTCGGACATTCCGACAACAAAATCCTAGGATTTTTTCCGACGGATGTTGGCTCAAACTTGTCTTGCATACACACGGTCACACAAAGTTGTCGGAAAATCCGATCGTTCTGAACGCGGTGACGTAAAACACGTACGTCGGGACTATAAACGGGGCAGTGGCCAATAGCTTTCATCTCTTTATTTATTCTGAGCATGCGTGGCACTTTGTCCTTCGGATTTGTGTACACACGATCGGAATTTCCGACAACGGATTTTGTTGTCGGAAAATTTTATCTCCTGCTCTCCAACTTTGTGTGTCGGAAAATCCGATGGAAAATGTCCGATGGAGCCCACACACGGTCGGGATTTCCGACAACTCGCTCCGATCGGACATTTTCCATCGGAAAATCCGACCGTGTGTACGGGGCATATGAGTGTGTTTGATAGGTATATTTAGTTTCCACACTGTAGGCAATGCGACTTTAAATGTTGGTAAAGGTTTTAAGGTAAAAGCATAGTTTGGCTCACTTGTACTCACTGTCCTGTGATTATTTAGTTAGGCCTGATCTGTGTGCTCTGCTGCTGTCAGTCTGCTGGATAACTCCCTCTGCATCCAGGCAACTTGAGAAGTTTCTGGATGATAGGTGTAAAGCTATGCAGATGGCAGTATGAATATCAATAAAGCCCCAGCCTATCCAAGAGAGGCAGGCTCTGATGACATGCTGGGAAACTGTATTTATTCTTGGAGCACATAGAGCTCTCGGTCTTGTCCCAGAGTGGAGGAGTCTAGCTTGAGGGTGGCACGCTACCCTCTCAGGCACAGGCTGCCATGGAGAGGCCTTAGGTGGGTGACCCAAGGGAGCAATGCTGAGACCTAGATGTTTGGAAGAAGCTGACTGATGAGAGCTGTCTTTCATGGTCCGGGATCACTGGAGGGCATTGCTTGGAAGATTGGAAGGAGGTATCCATCTGTCCTTGGGCCTTGTTAGTACAGACATTGCAAGATCTTAGGAGCCTTGTGCTCTAGCTACCCCTCTGGACCTAGTTATAGTCAGCTGTGGGTCTATTGTCCTGAAGAGTGCTGTCCAGATGCTTTCCAACTTAAAGGGACTTTGCTCTAATGGCTCTACTACTACTTAAGCTGAAGTCTGTTTGCTGCAAGCCCCAGACTTCACTAAAGCTTACTGGAGCCAATTGTGTGCCTGGCTGCAGGGCAGAAGTAGGGAATGACCAAGAAAAGTAATTCCTGTGGCTCCTACCGGAGTAGCGATACATATATAAAACAATAGTATTGTAATTTGTAAAATCATTTAAAGTATATTCTGTAAGTTACATATGTTATTTTATCTTAGAATGATTTTCTAATGAAAGTTTCCTCACTAATCAGTAAAGAGTTGGGAGGGAGGTGGTCAAGCTTTGCGTTCAAAGTCTATCCCCGGGCACAATAAACTTACCAGGGTTAAAGCAATTAAACTTTCCTTTCCATTAACTCCCATCATGCAGGCTCTCTTGTACACTAGGCAAACTTTATGGCATGCTGCTCATTGCTAAATAGGCCGTAGGCCTCCTCTGGCCCCTATAACTTCCACCAGGCACAGGGGACGTTCATCCTGTTGGAAGAAAATACATTTTCTTCTCACACTTTTGAAATCCCAAGATGAACCAGACAAACTCTTGCCATCCCTATTTATAGGTAGTGGGCTGGGCAAACCCAAGGGAACACCTCACAGGGGAACTGACCACTGATAAAAGGGGAATACTAGACTTGTGTGTCTGTAGTGCATATGTGTTAGCCCTGGTTCACATTGATGCGATTTGGCATGTGATTTGACATGTCAAATTGCATGCCAAATCGGCAGCAATTGCTGGCAATGGCACATCCAAATCGGTGTGACGCCGCATTTGCTGCACTGCACCAATTCCCAAAAGTAGTTTCTGTACTACTTTTGCCAATTTCGGGGTGCAATTTCCATTGACATCTGTGCAGAAACCCGCACAGATGTCTCTGAAATCGCCCCCCGAAATCGGTACTGACATGCGCCAATTTCATTCCTGCAGTCAGTGTGAACCAGGGCTCAACAGAAGAAGTTTCTCCACAAATTACAAAGAAACATGTGTGTTCACAGAGGAGTCTTGCTTTTATTCAGATTGCTGCTTGAGCCTAGGTTCACACTGATGCAATGCGGGAACCAGCGCGATTACAGCGCTGGTTCCCGTATCGCTCCTGTCCTGCAGGCAGGTCACACTGCCTTCTGCGAACCGCTGCGGGTGTCATTACATTGTTAATGACACCCCCAGATAGGTTCACAGATCGCAGTGCGAACTGTGAACTTGCACAGAAATCAGATAGCATTGAATGCGATCCGATTCTGATGGGAAAAAAAAAAAAGTCCCTGCACTTTTTTCTGTGTGAATCTAATGCGAATTCAGCCATACAACTGTATGGCTGAACTCGCATCTCACAGACATTGCATGTGATCGGCACCGCAGGTGCTGGTGCGAATCACATGCAATGTCTGTGATCGCACTAATGTGAACCTGGGCTTAATGCTGATTTCATGTGAATGGAGCCTTTGCCCGCCACTGGGGGCACTGGCAAGAGTTCACCCTGAGATTCCTGCACTTGGGCGCTAAGCCCTGTCCACAACCCTGCAATGAAATTCCCTTCCTCTGCACTTCTTTTTCTTTCTCATTTTTCTTTTTTATTCTTTCCTTCCCCTTCTATCATTTATCTTCTCATCTTATGTATATATTTTATTTTTTTTTACCTAGTTACTTAATAAAATTTACGTTATTGTTATATGCAACAGTTCACTTATGAGGCTTTAACACCTTTCTCACGCAAAGATTTTTATCCATTTCGCAAAGGATTACATACTACTCTATTTAATCCTAATTTAAATGTTTTACACATACCTTTGTATTTTTAATATGATTTACTGTATATTATACTTCTCTTTATCAAACAATGGTAACTTGATGCCTATACTATTGTAGCTTAATAAAATACTTTTGAAATAAAAGGGAATTATTAAAAATATGCTGTAAAAAAAAATTGTGGGTTCTTGGAGACTTTCAGAATCAAATGTTTAGCTCCTGGGCTGAATTTAAAATCGATGTCATATGTAGATTATTATTTGCACCGGAATGATTATTACTAATAATTAGCACTCTTTTTAAATTAGTTGCCAGACTCATATACATCCACAGAATTATATAAAAAGAAGAAAAATGTAGCGCGTAAAATGTGCAGAAAATATTAAGGTCAATATAATGACTGACAAACAAATGTCCATAAGTGATTCAAACGTTGATATTGAAACTTGTAAGTCTCTAAATGATGGTAAATGGAATCCAGTGAATGGAATGAAACAGCATGGGATATCCCCCTAGGAAAGGTATATGGATGTAAGAAGACAAATATTCCAAACGGATGTATCATCGGATCTTCCCCAACACTGTATCTCGCAACTGCATACAACTTAGTGAAGATGGTGTGTAAGAAACTCTTACCAGAAATGGTGGACTCACTTGTCAGCGACAGAGAGTCATACGAGCGGGTTGCCTCTGTGGGCCTGAAACACGGACATCACAGCTCTGCGAACCTTCTGGGTCAAACTCTGTGTGGATCTCCCGGGGCTGCCAGGTGGGTCCTCCCAAAGGATGGCCAGGTTGCGAATCAGAGGGAATGGTGCTTCACATGAAAACTTGGGGTGAAGACAGGTTTGGTCTCTCAAAGGGTATGTGGAGAAAAAACAAACAGGCTCCACATGGCGTAGATAAACAAGGTGGGATTTTTATTGCTAAAAAACCAGGCAATAATAAAATGTGATCACAAGATATAAAAACAAAGTGTGGGCAACAAGAAGGATGCTGAAAGCGCCCGACGCGTTTCGATCGATAGATCGTCTACTGGGGCATACAGCATCCCCTCCAAGTTGCCTTATATTTATGGAAAAACATTCAGAAAAAGGAAATTGTATGTGCTAGCAAACAGCTTTCCCCATTGGATGAATGGGGTCACCAGATCGCACATGACTAGACTTAGCAGGTGTATAACATCATTAGTGTGCATTGATGGTATAGTTAACCTATTGGGTACCATCAAAAGGACTACTAATAAAACAACGATTGCATTGTGTAGCCTCCGTCCCTTTAATGTTAGTAAAAAAACGAAGAAACTGGACCTTCTGGTTTAGTACTACCATTGCTGACACTTTAGTACTTGTTTTAAGGTTACAGAGGGGTCCGTACCAATCAGAAGCTCAATAGTTGGAGACAGGCGGGGCCGACAGCCAATCGCCACAGGGACATGACGCTACCGTCGGCGCCGCCCAACCTCTGCGTGACGGACATAAGGAAATGACGTCAGGGCGCAAAGCCCGCCCGACGTCCGTCCGCTGTCACATGACCTTCGTCTCTGATGGTTTGAGAAGAGGAAGGAGGAGGGGTGTACGTGGGACCGGACGTTCTCAGCGTCGGTTCACACGCTCTCCCCCCGTGTCACCGGAAGTGACATTCCGTACAGGCAGAGACCAGGAGTCCCACCTGAAAGATGGGAAACTGGTAATCCCTGTCTGAGGGGTGGAAATTTTTAATAATACCATGTAAAGTGGAGCAGAGTGTATGACGGGGAGCCGGACAAAGAAGGGAATATCTTCCAAATTCAACCTTGTGCAGCTCCCTCTCTAAAATTGAAAATTCAAAATTAAGGGACCACAAGAACACAATCCAGTAAAAGAGTATCATGTCTATGGTAGCAAAAGACCCCGAAAAGGGATTGGAAAAATTTCTGGTCTGAGCTATGCGTGGTGAAGTGAAATGAGAAAATAAATCAAAAACAATGTAGTAAATGTAAAGAAGTTAACGCTGCCAGGCGTGCAGTGTGAACAGTGCTGCTACCGGTGGATAAACCCCGGACATGGGGAAAATATAACTCACCCCACATTCCCAATGTGAGCGCGCCCCCCAAAAACAGCGCCCCCATGGGGAAAGTTGGCAAAAAACTAAAAATGTATAATAAAATATTTCAAAAGGGCATCGTGAAAAGAATGTGATAGTATAATTAAGAAGCCAGATAAGTGAGGGTCCAACGCCAAAAGGAAAAGAGTGTAAGAGGTACGGGTATTTTCAATTTGAGTTCAGCTGTACTAACAGAAGCTGAGAAGTCGGTTCTGGACAGAGGACTTAAGTTTGTACCACCCAAACCACTTAATCATTTCGCGACATTCATTGATGTACTTAAGTTTACTCGAAAACTTAGTGTACAGAGACACTTTCTTACCAAAATTACTCCCCCCACTCAACAGACCACGGTTTCAACTACCACTCAAGTATTGACATCTCCCCACAGTAGAATGGTACCCTCCACAGAGGTAACATCTCCACACCCCCAAGTCGTTCATTCGGGATTGTCTAATCCATCCTTATTCAATCCCCCGGGCACCACGGCTCCTTCCATCCAGGTCTTCAAAAGCTTGGTCCTTGAAGACCTGGATAGATTAGCCAAACGTCAGAAACGTCTCTATGTCAAACCCGTCATTAAGACGGGCCTAAAAACCTTATGTGAAAACAAGAACCTTGTCATCCGCCCCGCTGATAAGGGCGGAGGCATTGTTATTCTTGACAGAGTAGACTATCTCAAAGAGATGAATCGGATCTTAAGCGATTCTGACACTTACCAGTGTATCCCGAGGGACCCCACAGTTCCCTTTAAAAAGGCCCTTGTAGAACTGATCGAGGAAGGTTTCTCTCTGGGAATTCTGAACAAAAAAGAAAAATGTTTTTTGGTCCCCCAAGTACCACGCATTCCCGCCATATACTACCTCCCCAAAGTTCACAAGAATCCCACCAATCCTCCCGGCAGGCCTATTGTCAGCGGGATCGATTCGGTCACGGCGAGGATTGGCAAATACGTGGACTTCTATTTACAACCTCTGGTTCAAACCACTCCCTCTTACCTGAAAGATACCAGGGATACAATCAAATTATTGGAATCGGTTTCTATTAGAAAAGGTACTCTTTTGGTAACAGCTGACGTAGCAGCACTATATACCTGCATACCACACCATCTGGGTTTCGAGGCTGTGGAAAACCACCTCTCAAGAGATGGAAGACTACCTACATTGCAGCGCAACTTCATCATGCAGCTGCTAAAATTCGCAACCAGACATAACTACTTCTGGTTTCAAAACCGTTTCTTTTTGCAACAGAGAGGTGTGGCTATGGGGGCTAAATTTGCCCCCAGTCTCGCCAACCTTTTTATGGCCCAGTGGGAGGAGGATGTCGTCTATGCTGCCCGGAGACCCGAGTTGGTCCTTTGGGCTAGGTACATAGACGACATCCTCCTCCTTTGGGAGGGAGATCTGGCATCCCTTGAGGGCTTCATGAATATTCTTAATGCCAACGATAGGGGGATTTCGTTGACTTTTGAAGCCAGTACAGCGAAAGTACATTTCCTTGATCTGGAGATTTCAGTGGTGCAACAACATCTTGAGTTCCGTACCTATTTCAAACCCACGGATCGGAATGGGTACATTCCGATCGACAGCTGCCATCGGGAACAGTGGCTCCGGTCGGTGCCCCGAAGCCAGTTTTTGAGACTGAGGCGCAACTGTACCCAAACTTCCGACTTCATATCCCAATCGAAAATTCTCAGGGGTAGATTCCTTGACAAGGGGTATGATCCTCATCTTTTAGACAGTGAAATCAACAGAGCCTTGCTCACTGAAAGACAGACAACGCTCACAGAACGTCCCAAAGACAACACTACATTTGATGCAAAGTTATCTTTCTTTACCACTCATTCTATTCAATCCAATCAAATTAAAGGCATTATTCAAAAACATTGGGGAATATTACAAAATGACAGACTACTAGGGCCCGTTCTGCCTAACCGGGCCTCGGTAGTCTTCAGAGGAGCGAGGTCCATTCAGGGACAGATCGCTCCAAACATAATAGACCCCCCCAAGAAGGTGTCCTTTTTTCAGGAATGCAAGGGTTATTACCCTTGTCGTAAATGTCGGGTCTGCCTCTACAATATAGGGGGAAGACGCAAGAGCCTTACATTTAAGTCCACGGTCACCTCCCGCATTTATCACATGAAGCACTTCACTACGTGCTCTTCACAATACATTGTCTATTTGATAACCTGTCCCTGCCATAAGCAGTATGTGGGTCGCACGATCAGAACTTTTTCTGTTCGTGTCAACGAACACGTGACGGCAATTAAAAAGGGCAGGGACAAGCACACAGTACCACGTCATTACTTGGAACACCATGACAAGGATCCCACGGGAACCTTGTTCCAAGTTATTGACAGGTTCACACCACACTGGAGAGGCGAGTCACGCCTGCGAGGAGTTTCACGCCTCGAGACGTATTGGATACACGAGTTGAGGTCCTTCTTTCCGTTTGGGTTGAACGTTGAGTGGGACCTCAACTCGTTTATCAATTCATCCTAGCCTTATCCACATTGCACTTATCTGGCTTCTTAATTATACTATCACATTCTTTTCACGATGCCCTTTTGAAATATTTTATTATACATTTTTAGTTTTTTGCCAACTTTCCCCATGGGGGCGCTGTTTTTGGGGGGCGCGCTCACATTGGGAATGTGGGGTGAGTTATATTTTCCCCATGTCCGGGGTTTATCCACCGGTAGCAGCACTGTTCACACTGCACGCCTGGCAGCGTTAACTTCTTTACATTTACTACATTGTTTTTGATTTATTTTCTCATTTCACTTCACCACGCATAGCTCAGACCAGAAATTTTTCCAATCCCTTTTCGGGGTCTTTTGCTACCATAGACATGATACTCTTTTACTGGATTGTGTTCTTGTGGTCCCTTAATTTTGAATTTTCAATTTTAGAGAGGGAGCTGCACAAGGTTGAATTTGGAAGATATTCCCTTCTTTGTCCGGCTCCCCGTCATACACTCTGCTCCACTTTACATGGTATTATTAAAAATTTCCACCCCTCAGACAGGGATTACCAGTTTCCCATCTTTCAGGTGGGACTCCTGGTCTCTGCCTGTACGGAATGTCACTTCCGGTGACACGGGGGGAGAGCGTGTGAACCGACGCTGAGAACGTCCGGTCCCACGTACACCCCTCCTCCTTCCTCTTCTCAAACCATCAGAGACGAAGGTCATGTGACAGCGGACGGACGTCGGGCGGGCTTTGCGCCCTGACGTAATTTCCTTATGTCCGTCACGCAGAGGTTGGGCGGCGCCGACGGTAGCGTCATGTCCCTGTGGCGATTGGCTGTCGGCCCCGCCTGTCTCCAACTATTGAGCTTCTGATTGGTACGGACCCCTCTGTAACCTTAAAACAAGTACTAAAGTGTCAGCAATGGTAGTACTAAACCAGAAGGTCCAGTTTCTTCGTTTTTTTACTAACATTAAAGGGACGGAGGCTACACAATGCAATCGTTGTTTTATTAGTAGTCCTTTTTATGGTACCCAATAGGTTAACTATACCATCAATGCACACTAATGATGTTATACACCTGCTAAGTCTAGTCATGTGCGATCTGGTGACCCCATTCATCCAATGGGGAAAGCTGTTTGCTAGCACATACAATTTCCTTTTTCTGAATGTTTTTCCATAAATATAAGGCAACTTGGAGGGGATGCTGTATGCCCCAGTAGACGATCTATCGATCGAAACGCGTCGGGCGCTTTCAGCATCCTTCTTGTTGCCCACACTTTGTTTTTATATCTTGTGATCACATTTTATTATTGCCTGGTTTTTTAGCAATAAAAATCCCACCTTGTTTATCTACGCCATGTGGAGCCTGTTTGTTTTTTCTCCACATACCCTTTGAGAGACCAAACCTGTCTTCACCCCAAGTTTTCATGTGAAGCACCATTCCCTCTGATTCGCAACCTGGCCATCCTTTGGGAGGACCCACCTGGCAGCCCCGGGAGATCCACACAGAGTTTGACCCAGAAGGTTCGCAGAGCTGTGATGTCCGTGTTTCAGGCCCACAGAGGCAACCCGCTCGTATGACTCTCTGTCGCTGACAAGTGAGTCCACCATTTCTGGTAAGAGTTTCTTACACACCATCTTCACTAAGTTGTATGCAGTTGCGAGATACAGTGTTGGGGAAGATCCGATGATACATCCGTTTGGAATATTTGTCTTCTTACATCCATATACCTTTCCTAGGGGGATATCCCATGCTGTTTCATTCCATTCACTGGATTCCATTTACCATCTTTTAGAGACTTACAAGTTTCAATACCAACGTTTGAATCACTTATGGACATTTGTTTGTCAGTCATTATATTGACCTTAATATTTTCTGCACATTTTACGCGCTACATTTTTCTTCTTTTTATATGATTTATGGTTTTTGTCACCCTGTATGTAGCTGCTCTGCACCTTTGTTTGTATTTAGCGCAGTGTATACCCTCTTTATTTTTATCCACAGAATTATGTATGAGGGTCTTATGCCCCATACACATGAGCGGAATTTCCGTCGGAAAAAGCTCGGGTGGTTTTTCCGACGGAATACCGCTCAAGCTTGGATTGCATACACACTGTCACACAAAAGTTCTCTGAACTTTCGACCGTCAAGAGCACGGTGACGTACAACACTACGATGAGCCGAGAAAATGAAGTTCAATGCTTCTGAGCATGTGTTGAATTGTTTTCCGCTCGTGTGTACGGGGCATTAGAGAGTTCGGTGTATGATTATTTAACAGCACAGAGAACAACAGACCCTAGATGTGCGAGGTTTAAATAAGACAGGTTCCAACTGCATACTTTGTAAGGAGGTTCTAATAATTGCCCCTGATTTGCAATACCTGATACTATTTTCATGGAATTTAAGAGGTGGTGAAGGTAGCTGTGACTTACTTTTTCCATATGACTATTCGCCTCCCTCCAGGTCCAATCCGATCTGCTAAAATAAAAAAATGGAATGAGATTTATCCTCTTCTGTTTAGGCAGATCAGATAGGAGGGTAGTCAGGTGCAAACAGGTAGCGGACTCCTTTTACTCCCAGTTGCCCATAGAGCAAAGCGGGCTCTGTCCGTGTTGGTTCTGCAAAAACTGAGCAGACAAGAATGTGTTATCTTCCTGCTCTGCTTCAGGGGATTGGTTAGCGGATCCCCTGCTGACTGTGACGGAGTCTGCCCCATGTGAAAGGGGCCTTATTGTCAAAGCTTACTTGAACAAGCTGAAGTTGGAAGCTGACTGGTTACAATTCACAGCTGCACCAGATTCTGTGTGCTCCAGTTTTAGTAAATCCCCCTTTATTTCATATGTTACAGTATGCCACAAAAGTGAGTACACCCCTCACACTTTTGTAAATATTTTATTATATATTTTCATGTCACAACACTAAGGAAATTACACTTTGCTACAATGTAAAGTAGTGAGTGTACAGCTTGTATAACAGTGTAAATTTGCTGTCCCCTCAAAATAACTCAACACACGGCTGTTAATATCAAAACCGCTGGCCACAAAAGTGAGTACACCCCTAAGTGAAAATGTCCAAATTGGGCCCAAAGTGTCAATATTTTGTGTGGCCACCATTATTTTCCAGCAGTGCTTTAACCCTCTTGGGCATGGAGTTCCCCAGAGCTTCACAGGTTGCCACTGGAGTCCTCTTCCACTCCTCCATGACGACATCACATAGCTGGTGGATGTTAGAGACCTTGCCCTCCTCCTTCTATTTGAAGATGCCCCCCAGATCCTCAACAGGGTTTAGGTCTGGAGACATGCTTGGCCAGTCCATCACCTTTACCCTCAGCTTTGTTGGCATTCATGGTTCCCTCAATAAACTGTAGCTCCCCAGTGCCGGCAGCACTCATGCAGCTCTAGACCACGACACTCCCACCACCATGCTTGACTGTAGGCAAGACACACTTGTCTTTGTACTCCTCACCTGGTTTCAGCCACACACGCTTGACACCATTTGAACCAAATAAGTTTATCTTGGTCTCATCAGACCACAGGACATGGTTCCAGTAATCCATGTCCTTAGTCTGCTTGTCTTCAGCAAACTGTTTGCGGGCTTTCTTGTGCATCATCTGTAGAAGAGGCTTCCTTCTGGGACAAAAGCCATGCAGACCAATTTGATGCAGTGTGCAAAGTATGGTCTGAGCACTGACAGGCTGACCCCTCACCCCTTCAACCTCTGCAGTAATGGTGGTAGCACTCATACGTCTATTTCCCAAAGCCAACCTCTGGATATGACGCTGAGCACGTGCACTCAACTTCTTTGGTCGACCATGGTGAGGCCTGTTCTAAGTGGAACCTGTCCTGTTAAACCACTGTATGGTCTTGGCCACCGTGCTGCATCTCAGTTTCAGGGTCTTGGCAATCTTCTTATAGCCTAGGCCATCTTCATGTAGAGCAACAATTCTTTTTTTCAGATCCTCAGAGAGTTCTTTGCCATGAGGTGCCATGTTGAACTTCCAGTAAACAGTATGAGAGAGTAAGAGCGATAACACCAAATTTAACACATAAATTGATCAGGTAGCCACCACAGTGACTTCACACAAATTAGAAAGTGCCCGACCACCATACGGATTGCCTGCTTACCGGATAGCAGGCAACAAGAAGTGATCGGCTGTAACCCAGCCACGGCCTTTGACTTCCAAGGACGGCTGCTGGACTGACACGGGACTGCCCCTAGTCATAGATCTGGTAATAACAACCCCTATTGATTTAGTAATTTATGGACTGATTTCACCAAATTTAACACACCTGCTCCCCATTCACATTTGAGACCTTGTAACACTAACGAGTCACATGACACCCGCTGAGGGAAAATAGCTAAATGGGCCCAATTTGGACATTTTCAAATAGGGGTGTACTCACTTTTGTTGACAGCAGTTTAGACATTAATGGCTGTGTGTTGAGTTATCTTGAGCGGACAGCAAATTTACACTGTTATACAAGCTGTACACTCACTATTTTACATTGCAGCAAAGTGTCATTTCTTCAGTGTTGTAACACGAAAAGATATAATAAAATATTTACAAAAATGTGAGAGGTATACTAACTTTGTGAGATACTGTATATCTATATTTTGATGCAGATTTTAAGGTTCACTGTGAACTTTCCAATTATTATTACCACTGAATCATTAGATTTAGTGGTTGGGGTCGATTATACCGCTGCATAATGTAAATTAATGTGTTTAAATATATCACCTTCATCTAAAGGAACTTTTTAAATCTAAATCCAATGTTTTCCTGTTCATATATGTTGAAAAAGTCAACAGTTTCCATTGGGGGTACTTACTTTTTCACATGACTGTAACTGCTCTAATCCTTGCATGTTTATTGTGCTCAGAGTTGGACTTTAAAAGCAAAGTCTATATTTTGGACAAAGTGGTGTAACATGGTGCAAATCAGACAACCTCCTAATGCTCTTTTACACAGGTGACTGGGGGTATTAAAAATAGATAGCTGAACTACAGTTTTACCACCCACCTCAATCCTAACATTACAGCCTGACAGCAGCATTTTATTACCCGGCCTGTAGAGTTTGACAGGCGGCATCTATCAAACTCACGGATCGATAAACATGGCCGCACTGCAACTGGTGTGGGCATGGTCCCACAATGCAAAAATTGCTGTTCACTAATTAAAAAAAAAAAAAAAAAACTAAAAAAAATGGCTGTTAGGAGATGGCCACCCTCTGAGAAATGATTCACCACAGATCACCAGGGTGCGATAAGCCTACCGCAAGCATGAAAGAAGCCTTTTAGTTCTCAATGGAACACAAGTGCAGGGCACTTCCTCCAGCTCAGTAACAAAGCCTGTACCTTGGAATGGCATAAAGGTGGAGCAAAAGTCTGCAGGAGCCTGTCATTGCACCCGCGATTCACTGTTCGCAGTTGCAATGCTTTGCAATCTGATTTGTTAAAAACATTTTTTTTTAAATAAGTTTTTTTTTGCTAAAAACAATCGGTGCGTTTATTGTTATTTTTTTTTTTAATAGGTGGACTTAGCCTTTAAAAGGAAAGGCTAAATTATGCATATACATTCAGCGGCCTGTATATCAAGATTTGCTGATCATTGCGACATGCAATTTTCACATGTAACCCTTTGCCGATGTATCTTATTATCATATGCTTGGTTTCAGTTACCCAAGTTAAAAGCAGGTTTACTTTAATAAAGTTATATGTTAAACAAACTGAAACTCTGCTTATCCATTACATCTTTTATTCTTTACATGATCCACCATAATCAGGCTAGAAATGAAGCCCCGGAGGTGCTCCTGGAGTGGCTCTTGAAGCAGAGGGTAGTATAATCTCAGTCTTGAGATCAGATCCATATAGAAAGGCTAAGGTCACACAGTCCTGAAGCTTTCCAGATTGTATATGCAATCAACGTGACTTGATAAAAATTGATGGAATCCTGATGAAGCAAATGTCACAATAGGACATTCTCTTCCCTGAGGCATCTGTGACATAGAAAATGATTTATTTTACCACAGGACGATAATTAGGAACATGCATCTGAATTGTGCACACGTAACATGGGGGATAATGAATGAGCAGCAAAAATGCCTTTAATCTTTTATATAGGGAATATTTGTGGAAGGGCTGTAAAAGTATCCAAGGAAACTCCATGAAGTGTAAAAAATATATAGTTAACCACTTGAAGAATTTAAAATGGTCAAGTGATAATTAAATAGCTATTTCAATCAGAACAAAAAATTACATTATAATATATATATATATATATATATATATATATATATATATATATATATATAGTTTACTCACACTGGTGCACTCAGAATCTGGTGCAGCTGTGTATAGTAGCCAGATTCTAACTCCAGCTTGTTCAATCAAGCTTTTACAACAACCTAGAAGCTGTTTTAGTACATCTCCCCCATAGAGTTGAATACAGAAGTGCATGTCAGTGCAGTGGCAGCAAACAGCAAATGAAACAGTGTGCTTTGGTGCCGAAGAGTGAATACATTTGTGTTAGTGCAGTAGCGGCAAGTAGTGTGCATCGGCTGCGAGGGGAGTTGTGTGCGTTGTTGTAGCGGCAGTGACTGAATACATGCATGTCGGTGCAGTAGTGGCAAATGAATAAATTCACATCGGTAAAGTGAATGCAAGTGAAGAAGCGTGTGCAGTGGTGGCAATGGGTCATGTGTTATCAAATGGTGTCAAGAGTAGGTGTGTTCATGTGCAAAGGTGGGACATGCAGACGTGATGTATGATGGAGGGCATGTAAGTGCAGTGTAGAAGGCAGGGGGATGTACAGAAGGTCAGATGCCATGGTAATCACAGGTGGGGAGGATGGGGGTTAGATGGTGGCAGAGCAAGGTGGTTGTGTTGGTAAAGTCTAATGCCGCGTACACACGGTCGGACTTTTTAGCTACAAAAGTCCAACAGCCCGTCTGACAGACTTTCAACAGACTTTCGACTGACTTTTGGTGGACTTTCAGACTTTCTAACGACCGGACTGCCTACACACGATCACATCAATATCCGACAGATTCGTACGTGATGACGTACACCAGACTAAAAAAAAAGAACGTTGATAGCCAGTAGCCAATAGCTGCCTTAGCGTGGGTTTTTGTCCGTCGGACTAGCATACAGACGAGCGGATTTCTGGGTCCGGCGGAGTTAAGACGTAAAGATTTGAAGCATGTTCCAAATCTAAAGTCCGTCAGATTTGCGACTGGAAAAGTCCGCTTAAGGTCCAGTGAAGCCCACACACGATCGTATTGCCTGCCTGATTTGGTCCGTCGGCGTCCGACGGACAAGTTCGGTCGAAAAGTCCGACCGTGTGTACGCGGCATTAAAAGTGAGGAGGGGTGTGGTGGTGGTGAGATTGGGGATAAGAAGGGGCAAGAGCTACATCTTAAAATACTAACTCAGTGTTGGCATCTACCAAAGCTATAGTTTCCACTTTAAAGATGTATGTAAATGTGTCATGCATGTTGGCGAAGACACAGAGGGTACAGACAGAGTAAATAACACTCTGAGGTTCAACTGCCTAAAACAAATGTCATCCAGGAGTGGCCATAGGTGACAGTTAGCAGATTTCCTTTCTTTTCAAAGGCTGCAAGGATACATAACCGTCTGCTGAGTTTACAGTTGATAACAGCATCACAGAGTGTCCCAGACTGATCCAATACAACAACAAAATCACCTACCCCTAGTCTGTTCTTATCAGGGATTTGATGACACAAAGATAGTATGTGTGTCTACCACATTACCTGGGATAGAAGAGGCGTAACAGTATATGACTACTGTGCTGCTATTCCACCAATCTGTACACTTTCCCTGATGAAGTAACTTCATCCTATACAAGAAGTCATTCTCCATCTCCAGCAACAACAATGCACTCTGTCAGTGACTCAATCAGCCGCCCCACGCTGCTGTGAAAGATACTCACAGACCAGAACTTCACTTCGCTTGCATGGTGTAAAAGTTCTGTAACAGTTTCATTTTTAACAAATTATTTTATTTCTTCCTGTATCTATTACTATGGAGGGGCTCACTACCTCTATTTTTGGTGGCCATTGCTACAGAACCCTTCCAGGCCCGGCGGCCATTTTTTAAAAGTCCAACATCCAAATGTATCCTTTCACAGCAAATATTTTGGATACTTATCAAAGTATGATGGATACTTTTCCATCATGCCATACCATCAGGAAGGCAGCCATTGTCCTTAAAAACTATCTTCGGTGTAACAAAGAACAAGGAGTCCTGGAAGTGATGGTTTAGCCCCACAGAGCCCTGATCTCAACATCATGGAGTCTGTCTGGGATTACATGAAGAGACAGAAGGGTTTGAGGCAGCCTACATCCACAGAAGATCTGTGGTTAGTTCTCCAAGATGTTTCTAACAACCTACCTGCCGAGTATCTTCAAAAACTGTGTGCAAGTGTACCTAAACGAATTTATCCTGTTTCGACTGTAAATGACGATCGCACTAAATATTGATTTAATTTAGATTTCTCTTTTGTTCATTTACTTTCCATGTTGTTATTAACACCACTTCATTTGAAAGCATTCTTAACCACTTCAATACCAGGAACTTTCGCCCCTTCCTGCCCAGGAAAATTTTTAGAATTCAGCGCTGTCGCACTTTGAATGACAATTGCGTGGTCATGCTACACTGTACCCAAACTACATTTTTATAATTTTCTTCCCGCAAATAGAGCTTTCTTTTGGTGGTATTTGATCACCTCTGGGGTTTATTTTTTGCTAAACAAACGGAAAAAGACAGAAATTTTTGAAAAAAAAAATTTTTCTTAGTTTGTCAAAAAATTTTGTTTTCTCCTTCACTGATGGACACTGATGAGGCGGAACTGATATGTAGCATCGAAGGGCACTGATAGGTGGCACTGATATGCAGTACTCATGGGCACTGACAGGTGGCACTGCTGGACACTAATAGATGGCACTGATGATGAGGTACTGACAGGTGTTACTGCTGGGCACTCATTGGCACTGTGGTGGGCTCTGATTTGCTCCAATCGGCTCTACCTGTCAGCACAAACCGAGGAATGACGTTTACTGGCACTTCCTGGTTCACGCGATGCTCAGCTGTGATTGGTCAGGGGCTCCTTACCATGATTGGAGATGCGGCGTGTCAGACTGACACGTCGCGATCGCCACGTTGTGTTGCCCCCACGGGCGCGTACCGGCATGTTATCCTGCTGGATGTCATATGACGCCCAGTCAGGATAACAGAACCACTTCCCGGCCATCAATCTGCTATAGGCCGGGCGGAAAGTGGTTAAAGGAGTTGTAATGGCAGAAGTTTTTTTTATCTCAATGCATTCTCTACATTAAAATAAAAAGCCTTCGGTGTGCAGCAGCCTCCCCAGCACCCCCTTATACTTTTCCTGAGCCCCATCTCTGTCCAGTGATGTCCACAAGTCCCTCAGCCATCCGAGAATCTACCTCCTGATTGGCTGAGATACATCATGCTATTGGCTCCCATGGCTGTCAATCAAAGTCAGTTAGCCAATCAGGAGAGAGAGGGGCAGGCCAAATGGCAGCTCCGTGTCTGAAGGGACACACAGAGCTGCAGCTCAACTTGTGTGCCCCTGTAGCAAACTGTTTGCTGTGGGGGCACTCGACAGGAGGGAGGGGCCAGGAGCAGCGAAGAGGGACCCGTGATGAGGAGGATCTAGTCTTCCCTGTGCAAATTCATTACACACAGCAGGTAACAATAACATATAATAGGCAGTCTTGCGAGCAACTAAAATACAATCTGAATAATGTATGCAAGCAGCAAGTAACACACTCCCAATATAAATGTGCAAGTAAACTCAAAACAAATAATGCTGCGCTAGCGATAATAAATGTATCCAACCACTTAGTGTATCAATTCTCCTGTGCAAATATGAGTGCCAACATAATGACGTGAATATACAATATGATACATTCATGTGTATTTCTTCTTGTAATAATATAAATCCCGTGCTGGAGTGCAGTCAAATATTTAATTCATGAAAATGTCAGAAAAAAGTTGTAACTTGTTGAAGTCTTCACAAATTCTCAACAATCCGTGCTTTGTACCCCCAGAGTGTGACCTCACACTTACGTTTGGTCAAATAAAGCTTTTTAGTCACCCTGGACTAAGGCGTGTTTCCAGCTCCACATGCCCGAGCGCGCCAGGAAGCTTACACTGCACAGCGCTAATCACAGGCGGTGAGACATTTCCCGACCCGCGGCTGCAGAGATCGGGAAATGTCACACTGCCCGTGATTGGCGCTGCGCAGTGTCAGCTTCCTGGCGGGCTCGGGCATGTGGAGCTGCGAACACGCCTGAGCCCATCCTTACCCCGGACTAACAGATCATGCTTTCCTCCTCATTGCTTCATTGATGTACCTCCAATTATGACTTGATATATATGAGATAAGAAGAGCTGCAGATTGGGGCAGATTAGTTTAGCAAGACGCTTTTGCATCTCTCATGGAGAGGCACGAAGTAGCTGCAGCATCGTGGTTTTATATGATATACACTGTATATAGTTGGTGCACCGGAGCATCTTTTAAATGTGAGTTCTATGCACATTTTTAAAATAAATTGAATATTGTTTAAAACTGATATAAGCATTATTTGGAATATATATATATATATATATATATATATATATATATATATATATATATACATACATATATATATTATATTATATATTAGCCATTTGCTAAAATCATTTTATTTAAGTTCATTTTTTTTCCTCATTAATGTACACACAGCACCCCATATTGACAGAAAAACACAGAATTGATGACATTTTTGCAGATTTATTAAAAAAGAAAAACTGGAATATCACATGGTCCTAAGTATTCAGACTCTTTGCTCAGTATTTAGTAGAAGCACCCTTTTGATCTAATACAGCCATGAGTCTTTTTGGGAAAGATGCAACAAGTTTTTCACACCTGGATTTGGGGATCCTCTGCCATTCCTCCTTGCAGATCCTCTCCAGTTCTGTCAGGTTGGATGGTAAACGTTGGTGGACAGCCATTTTTAGGTCTCTCCAGAGATGCTCAATTGGGTTTAAGTCAGGGCTCTGGCTGGGCCATTCAAGAACAGTCACGGAGTTGTTGTGAAGCCACTCCTTCATTATTTTAGCTGTGTGCTTAGGGTCATTGTCTTGTTGGTAGTTAAACCTTCAGCCCAGTCTGAGGTCTTGAGCACTCTGGAGAAGGTTTTCATCCAGGATATCCCTGTATTTGGCCGCATTCATCTTTCCCTCGATTGCAACCAGTCGTCCTGTCCCTGCAGCTGAAAAACACCCCCACAGCATTATGTTGCCACCACCATGCTTCACTGTTGGGACTGTATTGGACAGGTGACGAGCAGTGCCTGGTTTTCTCCACACATACCGCTTAGAATTAAGGCCAAAAAGTTCTATCTCGGTCTCATCAGACCAGAGAATCTTATTTCTCACCATCTTGGAGTCCTTCAGATTTTTTTTAGCAAACTCCATGCAGGCTTTCATGTGTCTTGCACTGAGGAGAGGCTTCCCTCGGGCCACTCTGCCATAAGGCCCCGACTGGTGGAGGGCTGCAGTGATGGTTGACTTTCTACAACTTTCTCCCATCTCCCGACTGCATCTCTGGAGCTCAGCCACAGTGATCTTTGGGTTCTTCTTTACCTCTCTCACCAAGGCTCTTCTCCCCCGATAGCTCAGTTTGGCCGGATGGCCAGCTCTAGGAAGGGTTCTGGTCGTCCCAAACATTCCATTCCATTTAAGGATTATGGAGGCCACTGTGCTCTTAGGAACCTTAAGTGCAGCAGAAATTTTTTTGTAACCTTGGCCAGATCTGTGCCTTGCCACAATTCTGTCTCTGAGCTCTTCAGGCAGTTCCTTTGACCTCATGATGCTCATTTGCTCTGACATGCACTGTGAGCTGTAAGGTCTTACATAGACAGGTGTGTGGCTTTCCTAATCAAGTCCAATTAGTATAATCAAACACAGCTGGACTCAAATGAAGGTGTAGAACCATCTCAAGGATGATCAGAAGAAATGAACAGCACCTGAGTTAAATATATGAGTGTCACAGCAAAGGGTCTGAATACTTAGGACCATGTGATATTTTATTTTTTATTTTTTAATAAATCTGCAGAAATGTCAACAATTCTGTGTTTTTCTGTCAACATGGGGTGCTGTGTGTACATTAATGAGGAAAAAAAATAAGGGGGTCTGAATACTTTCGGTCCCCACTGTATATATATATATATATATATATATATATATATATGTATATATATATATATATATATGTATATATATATATATATATATATATATATAAAATGGAGGTACACCAATGGAGCAACGAGGAGGAAAGCATGATTGGTTAGTCCGGGGTGACTAAAAAGCTTTATTTGACCAAACTTAAGTGTGAAGTCACACTCTGTGAGGTGAGTGCATTTCTTATGGGGGAGCACTGAGGTGAGTTGATACAAAGCACAGATTTTTGAGAATTTGTGAAGAATCAACAAGTTACAACTATTTTCTTACATTTTCATTAACCACTTAAGGACCAGCCTCGTTTTGGAATGTAGGTGTTTACATGTTTAAAACAGGTTTTTTTGCTAGAAAATTACTTAGAACCCCCAAACATTATATTTTGTTTTTTTTCTAACACCCTAGAGAATAAAATGGCGGTCATTGTAATTCTTTTTTTCACACCGTATTTGTGCAGTGGTCTTACAAGCGTGCTTTTTTTTGGAAAAAAATCACTTTTTTGAATAAAAAAATAAGACAACAGTAAAATTAGCCCAATTTTTTTTTATATTGTGAAAAATAACGTTACGCCGAGTAAATTGATACCCAACATGTCACGCTTCAAAATTGCACCCGCTCGTGGAATGGCGTCAAACTTTTGCCCTCAAAAGTCTCCATAGGCGACGTTTAAAAAATTCTACAGGTTGCATGTTTTGTGTTACAGAGGAGGTCTAGATCTAGAATTATTGCTCTCGCTCTAACGATTGCGACGATACCTCACATGTCTGGTTTGACCACCGTTTTCATATGCGGGCGCTACTCACGTATGCGTTCGCTTCTGCGCGTGAGCTCGTCAGGACGGGGGGTTTTTAAACATTTTTTTTTCAATTTTTATTATTTATTTTACATGATTTTATTTATTTTTACACTGTTTAAAAAAAAAATGGTGTCACTTTTATTCCTATTACAAGGAATGTAAACATCCCTTGTAATAGAAAAAAGCATGACAGGACCTCTTAAATATGAGATCTGGGGTCAAAAAGATCTCATATTTACACTAAAATGCAAAATAAAAATAAAAAAGTCATTTAAAAAAATGACATTGAAAAAAATGTGCCTTTAAGACGTATGGGCGGAAGTGACGTTTTGATGTCGCTTCCGCCCAGCAGTGTCATGGAGACGAGTGGGCACCATCTTAGCCTCACTCGTCTCCAGGCACAGCAGGGAGACAGACGCGATTTCCTCCGCCGCTACCGATGGCTCTGGTAAGCGGCAGAGGGCACCGGATCACGGCGGGAGGGGGGGACCGGATCGCGGCGGTCGGCAAGTGGTTAATTAAATGTTTGACTGCACTCAAGCACAGGATTTATATTATTACAAGAAGAAATACTCATGAATGTATCATATTATTGCATATTCACATGTCATTATGTTGGCACTCATATTTGCACAGGAGAATTGATACACTAAATGGTTGGATACATTTATTATCGCTAGCGCAGCATTATTTGTTTTGAGGCAACTATAACGTTTGTTATTAAAAAAAAAAAAATCACGACTTTACAATCACTTTAATTTTCAGCTTTTTTCACACCTGCCTGAAATGTTTGTACAGTATTGCATATATACAGTATAAGGCACCTCATTTGTCATGCTATGCTGTACAAGTTCCTCCACTCTCCGTTCATCCTTTCCAGAACTGCTTTTGCTCTGTTTTAGCCATGGATCAGTGCAGAAAGTTTGTAGATGAAAGTTATACTAAAGCCTTTTTTTAACACAGACAAATCAGTATTCATGAGCTTAGAGCAGTAAACAACACCTTTTTAAACAATTTCTAAAACTTTTTTTTTCTTCTGGCTAGTATTCGGTATTTATCTGAGCTCCATACCTGCACCAAAAGGATGGCTATGGCAGGGCTAAACGGGAACCTGTATAAGGAAAGGAGCCACCCCATCACCCTCACCTATGTGACAGGTGGCTCTGTGTACAGCCGTTGACTTCCAGCTAATTGCAGATAGGCATTGTGGGTTATTATGAAAGGTAAATCCACTTTGCACTACAAGTGCAAACTACAAGTGCAAAGTGCACTTGAAATTGCACTGAAAGTGCACTTGGAAGTGCAGTCGCTGTAAATCTGAGGGTTAGATCTGAAATGGTGGGAAGCTCTGCTGATTTTATCACCCAATCATGGGCAAGCTAAAATGCTGCTTTTTATTTTCCTTGCATGTCCCCCTCGGATCTACAGCGACTGCACTTCCAAGTGCACTTTCAGTGTAAAGTGGATTTGCCTTTCGTAAATCAACCCGTGTCTTTTGTTTCCAGTCTGCATCCAGTATTGTGTACTCCTACCTGTTACCTTGTGCCTATGATCCTTGTGTCCCATCATCAGTTTCCTAACCCAGTGATCCCATGCTTCGCTTCCAGTATTTAATCTTCCTTCACACTCTGCACCAGTGTGTTTCTCTATAGTCTCAGTTAGCCCCTCGCTATCGGCACCTGCATCCCAGCCTGTGTTCCTCCTCTGTGTGTCTGTGTCTTTCCATACACTCCTACTGTTTACCTACTGCATTGCATATCCAGCACTGCAAGACACTTGTTCTTTTCTGGTGTGGTATATTATATATATATATATGTATATATATATATATATATATGATATACAAGTACATATTCATGTCACCTTTTTGTAGCGACCCCCTGATCCCCAGAGGCATGGTGGTAACTAAGGATGAGCCAAACACCTCTGTTCGGTTCGCACTAGAACATCCGAACAGGCAAAAAATTCAGATGTTGTAAACTGTAGGTAAAACAGGTCAAAAAAACACCGCCCAAACCTGCACTACCAACTCTGCGCTAAAATTAAATGTAACGACCCTATTGGAGCTGCCACTTAAATTATAAAATATATGTAAACTGGATTCACCCAAAAAGATTTTGAAGATGAATAGTGGCGCTAACCCCCAAAATGGTGGGGATAAGACAGGCATTCCTGCACACCCTTATGCTGTACAGTGAGCTGGAAGTGCACTGAATTAAAAAAAACTATAATGGATGAGTTTACAATACACAGGTGAGATGACCTCCCCTGTTACTATAACATGTAAAAAAACAAATATGAAACACCTTAGTGGACCGTGACACTCTATCAAAGGTGAAACAAACAATTAAATATATAAACAAAGGTAATAAAACCTAATGAAATCAAACAGTGAAATCAAACAGTACAATATATCACACCCCGTGACAGTAGTGCTAAATTGATATATTATATTAATATTACTATTCTATTAATATCAAAAAAACATACTAATGGAGGTAAGAAATATATGTGAAATAAATTAATAACTCAAAAATCCAAAAATCTAAAATAATGTATATAAAGAGCACAAAAAAAAAAAAAAAGAGAAAGTCCAAGAATCGTGAAGATAAGTGAAAAAAATCCAAAAAAAAAGTTTAAGGGGGTCTCCAATCTGCTCAGCTGTGATTCAAAGCATCCACCACACCTCCGTGACATGATTCCACTCCCTTCTAAAACTCACCAGCTATTAAGGCCTCCCACTCTCGTGTTTGGCCAAACAGAGCCTCAACCCACTCACATGGGGGTTAGCATGCGATCATACACATCCACTGCTCTATAGACCGGACACTTTCCTTAAGGTGATGGTTTCACATAAAAAATAAAAAGAATGCTCCAATAGTGTAATACCGTTTCACAAATTTTAATAAAAAACTAAAACGATTCCACTGCACTCAGATTCAAGATAAAAATAGTAGGCAAATCACTTGACAGCAGTTTTAGGAAACAGTTTTTTATTAAAATTTGTGAAACGGTATAACACTATTGGAGCATTCCTTTTATTTTAAATGTGTAACCCCCATGTGAGTGGGTTGTGTTAGGCGCCCGTCTTCTCCTTGTGGCCTAGGCTCTTGGAGATGGCTCAGTGGAGGTCCTCGCCGGCGGTTAATCAATTACACATACACACATATTAGGTATGCTGAATGATTACAATATTTTATTCCAGGATTCGCTGTTTTATGCTGTCTTTACAAGACTCTGCCCCAATTTGGGGGCCAATCAAAATAATACATATTAGCATATTCGGTAATTTTTTAATCTTGTGATTTTCCATACTTTAATAATGCCTTCATCTTGTGATCTTAAAATGTTAACCCCTATAGTTCAAGTTAATAGGTCAAAAGTTTCCTTATTTTCTGTCACCGTCTGCTGGACCATGAGGTGTCCAACCACAGCTTCCCTAAAAAACTAATGTTAGCTGCTGTTGGCCCTCTTATGCCCAGCAACAGTGTACAGAGATAAAAACCACAGACAGATGTTTCCTCAGATGGAGACATAAAAGAGGAAAAGACAGACAGGGTGATATTGCAATGAGATAATTCAGTAAGTCATAGTCAGTCTGTCATAAGTCATTTAAAATATACCAAGATATTTTTCTAATTATTAAGCAAAATAAGCAAACCCTGAACATATCTCATGAACAGGGTGAAATCAACAATTAATCAATAATGAAATGTATTATGGAATCTCCTTACAATCCTCCCTTTGACCATTCGATATCATCGAAATGGTCATTCTACCTTTTCGTCACGCCTCAAGGAGTCATATTCCTCGGCTACCTTTTCGTCATGCCTTAAGGATTCATATCCCTCGGCCTCATTTTCCTGGTTCTCGTACCATACCGTGGGATCTCTGGTAATGGAAGTCAGCTTCATGGTTTCGGAATGTGCTTCGCTACCCTTTTTGTAGAGGCATTTAAGTAACATGAAGCATGCATACAAGAACAATATGAAAAGCAGTATGGTAAAAATTGTCATTGCAGTGTTCTTAAACCATGAAGTGAGACCTCCCAAACTGAACCCAGTAGAGAAAGGGTCCCATGTTTTCCCAATATCCCTTGCATCCTGTTGTAGCTTGTTTACCTCTTTTCTGTGTTGTGTAATAATGTCATAGTAATCAGGGATCTCGATACTCGTGTTGTGTATCCAAGTGCAGCATTCATAGTCCTCAGTAATTTCACAGAGGCCAGTGAGGGCTGCGCTCATGCTTTCTATAGCCAGGTCATGTAACCCTAGTTGTTTTCTAATTGCTCTGGTTTCTAGGTTTAATTTTGAGATGTCATCAGAGTCCTTCTCCAAGATCTCATCAATGATTGAGGTGTAGTTATTTAGTTTCTTCATCAAATCTATTCCCCAACCTGTCCAGGAAGGGAACCAAGCCCAGGTCATATCTTTTTCTAGGAACATTTCTCTCTTTCCAAGATGTTTTAGAGGGTATCTTGGGTGGGTGCTAGCTTTAAGTAGGTGTCCTTGCCCATTATCCCCAACTACTCCCATTACAGGAACTATTTTAGCAAGGTAGCACCATCCCTGAGGTTCTTCAGGAATCCATGGGTAACAGAGCAGCTTGCCACAACAGATGTAAGTTGTGTTACCTAATGCCAAGGGTCGTTGACTAACAACGGTCCTTGCACCCTTTGAATGACCAGATGCCATCAGCAGAGCTAATAACTGTGCGACCGTGGAGTGGGAACTAGAATTAAAAAGGTCATAGATGGTAGCATTTATCACAGGGTCTGAGGTGCGAAAAAGTGAGTTGTCGGTAAGGGAAGCCATGGAGACATTAAGTTTTGATCGTTTGCACACCTCAGCTCCCCTGGAAATGTTTCCCAGTATGAAACACCAATCTGGAGCGTGGCTCCTGCCCACAATTTGAAAACTGAGGGGCTTATTGGGATTTTTTCTTATGACATTGGCAAGAACTATGGGGGGTGTTCCATTCAAAAAAGGAGTGATGTTTAAGGGAATGGCCATCAATGGGATTCTGGCTGTACTGGGGTGGAGTTTGCTACATATCCAACATTTCTCAAAACCAGACTTTTGTGCATAACTGTACTTAAACCTCAACAACGACATCTTGTCAGTGAAACCTGAAGGGGGTTCAGTGGGGGACATACTTCTTTTATATTTTATGCTAGGTGCTTTGGCTGTCTGGGCCTTTCCACATATCCCTTTTAGTAGCCCTAAACCTTCTGGATGATACACACAATTCGCTATTAACCAAGTAGGTAGGAATACTATCAGAATCAGACATGTCCAGAGGCATAATGTTTTTCCTGACACAAAGGTAGAAATCATTTTGTCAGGTACTGTGTGCAAAGTTCTGTTATTCGTTTCTTCTTGTTGGTGGGGAATTCGTCTCGTCGTCCAGAGAGATTTGTTTTATGCCTTCTTGAATGTCCTCCAAATCTGGTCGCTGTTCCTGAAGAGAGAAGTCTTGGGATGCTGGTAGAGGGTCAGGGGTCTGGGGTTGCTGTGGACACTTCTTTAACCGGCTGGCGTGGATCCAGGTGTTTCCTAGATCGGTCAGTACAGCAGTTCTGGAAACCTTCTCTATTTTCCAAGGTCCAGAGAAAATGGGTCCAACCTTCTTTTTGTGTGCCAGTTGTTTCACCAGTACTTTGTCTCCTGGGATGAAGGGATGAGTAGGTTCTGTTGAAAGAGGAGAAAAGGTGACAGAGACTTGTTCGTTCATATCCTGTAGCATACTTACCAGATTTTTCACGTACATTTCCTGTTGAGAATAGATGTTAATGTCAGTATTTTGATCTAAGAGGGGCAGCTCTATGTTTGCAGGAACTCCCATCAAAATCTCAAAGGGCGAGAGTTTTGTTCTAGCATGTGGTGTTGTCCTGATCTGGAATAGGACAGAAGGAAGGTAATCCAACCATCCTTTCATGGTGCCCCCCGTAGCCTTTTTTAACTTGTCCTTAATGTTCCTATTCATTCTTTCCACTACTCCTGCACTTTGTGGGTGGTAAGGGATGTGCAGTTTCCACTGTAAGCCTAGTAGCTTAGCTAAAGTCTGTGTAACAGAGGAGCTGAAGGCAGGCCCTCTGTCTGACCATATGGCCGTTGGTATTCCGAACCTACAAACCCAATGGTTCAGTAGGCATTTGGCAGCAATTTTAGCAGTCTCACCTGTACATGGAATACCTTCAACCCAACCTGACCATTTGCATACGATCACGCAAAGGCATTTCAAATTGCCTTTTTGTTTGGGCATGTGTGTGAAGTCTATTTGCAAATCTGTTAGGGGACCCAGGGGTGAGGGCAGGTGGCCATGTAATCCATGATTTTTCCCTTGGACATTGTTTTGTGCACAGGTCAGACAACTGCTGGTGAGGAGTTTTGCCTGTTTACTTAAGTTGTTTGTGCAGAAAGACTTTGTGTATATGTTTGTTAGGGCGGTGGTACCTATATGTCCTGGACCATGGAGATAGGAAAGTATGAGAACACTGCTTGATTCTGGTATGCCCAATATCTTCCCCTCTTTTGACCAAAGACCTTCTTGGTCCTTGGTCAAGCCATCCTTGACCCAAAAAGAAACATCCTCCTCTGTAGCTAATCCCTGTATTTGTGCCACAACGGTTTTAAAGTTGGGTGATGTAAAATGTTCTTTGAAGAACATTGTTGTGGGGGCTGGTTGACCAATGTACAGGGCAGCGGCTTTTTTTGCTTCTCTGTCTGCCAGAGCGTTTCCTTTGGAAACTCTGCTGTTATCTGATGAATGTGCCTTTACCTTGACGACCGCTATCCTCTTTGGGAGAAGAATCGCTTGCAGGAGTGCTTTAATTTGCGTAGAGTTAGCGATTGGCTTGTTGTCAGCGGTTTTAAATCCTCTATTTGCCCAGATTACGCCATAGTCGTGCGTTACACCAAAAGCGTACCTACTATCTGTGTAGATGTTTACCTCCTCATCAGAGAAAAGTATGCAAGCTCTTGTGAGTGCCTCCAATTCTGCTACCTGTGCCGAGGAGGGTGGTAAGGCTTTTGCTTCCAACACCACATCAGGTAGTTGGACAATGGCATACCCTGTCAGGAATGTTGCATCAGAGGGGCGAGTACAACTGCCGTCTATGAAGACGTCCTGTACTCCTGGTAGGGGAATGTCAGTGAGATCTGGGCGAGGGCTGGTTATTGCTGCAACCTGTTCAACACAATTGTGCTTCTGATCAGGGTCTCGTGGCAGCTTGAGCAAAGAATGTAAAAGACGGACAGTGGGATTACTTGGTGGTGCGTGTTTGAGGGTGAGGTTATCAGTATTCAGAAGTGTGATCTCATACCCACTAAGCCTTTGTGCTGTCATATGCTGTGTGTTCATGTTTTGTAGAAGGTGAGTTACTGAATGAGTAGTGTAAAGAGTCAGTTCATGGCCTAATACTGATTTGTTAGCCTCCTGAACTGCCATAGCACAAGCAGCAAGGTTTTGTAGACAAGATGGCATCCCCTGTACTTGGGTAGGCAACTTTTTTGAGAGATAGGAGACTGGTCGGTACCCGGTTCCATGTTGCTGTGTCAAAACCGCAGCAAAAGAATTTCCCGATACCACACAGTATAATTGAAAGGGTTTGCCATATTCTACCAATCCCAGGGCGGGGGCCTGAGTCAGACTTTGTAACAAGGCCTGAAAAGCACAGAGCCTTTCTGTTGTCCAATCTACTGTCTTTGGGGCGGTGGACAAGGTAGCCTCCCTCAGAATGCCATCATAATATGAACAATCTGGGATCCATTGGCGGCAATATACAATTGCGCCCAAGAATGAGAGCAAAGTTGCTTTGTCTCTTGGAGGACTGAGAGCCTGCAGGGCTGCGGCACGTTTGGGGGATACCAGCCTGGTTCCCTCCTTCAAAATGCATCCCAGGTATTCTACCTGACTTTGACACCATTGTATCTTCTTCCGCGATGCTAGGTGGCCAGACCTGGCCAGGTGATGTAACAGAGATGTGGAATCGACCGCACAATCTTCAGCAGATCGACTGCACAGGAGCAAGTCGTCCACATACTGTATTAGCACCGACCCGCGCTCAGCAGTCCATGACTTAATTGTCTCATTAAGGACCATGGAGAAGGCTGCGGGACTGTCCACATACCCCTGCGGTAATCTTGACCAGGTCAACTGTTTTTCCCTCCCCCATGAGAATGAAAACATGGGCAATACCCCATCATCGATCGGGATGCTAAAGAACGCATTCGCCAGGTCTACTACTGTGTAGCAAAGGGAATCAGCAGGTATTTTCAAAAAGATGAAAGAAATATCTGCTACCAAAGGTGGCAGAGGTATAACCTGCTTGTTCACGGCCCTTAGGTCCTGTACAAGCCTCCATTCCCCATTTGCCTTTTTCACAGGGTAGATTGGTGTATTCCAGGGGCTTATAATGTGTTTCAGAATCCCTTTTGCTATGTAATCATTGATTAATGGTGTGATGCCTTCAATTTTTTCAAGTGGCAGGGGGTATTGCTTGTGATATTGTACTACAGCGTCTGGACGCATTTGTGGTGTGTAGGGTGTACAGTTAATAAAACCCACACTCCCTTTGCTGTCTGCCCATATAGCATGTGTTTCTAGAGTGGGTGGCAATGATGCAAAGAGTCCCCTGAAAGTGTGTCTCTTTGGAGCATGTAAATCACAGAACGGTGAGCTGGCAGTGAGGGAGCCCCCTCTGTCAAATTTAATGGTGATATTCAGTTTTGAGAGTAGGTCCCTCCCCATTAAAGATACTGGGCAATCCACAAGGACAGCAAAACTCTGAATGCACAGTTCCTGCCCTTCTGGAGTAGCCACGGGCAATGGTGGAGTGATGGGGTGGGTAACTGATGTCCCATTTATACCAATAGAGTTTCCCTCAGTGCAGTGCGGTGTGTCATATATGGCATCATTCAGACTACTGAATGTAGCCCCTGAATCCAAAAGTAGACATATCAGGTGATTGTCTACCCGCAATAGTACCTGTGGAAGACTTTTCCACGATGGATTATAACACACAAGGCTGAGGGACGGGACATACTCTTGGCATCCCTATTGTGGTGTCCGCCGAGCGGATGGCCACTGCATCGGAATGCGTGGGGGTGGTCTGTTAGGCTGAGGCTGGTATTGGGGTTGTGGTGGGGGTGGTTGGGGTTGTGGTGGGTGAGGATACCTGATATCCTGAAGGCGACGGGGGCTGGTGTTAAGATTCCTACCTCTTCCTCTCTGGGCGTTTGTTCTAATTCTGTAGGGACATTGGGACTTCCAGTGCCCCAGTTCCCCACAGTTAAAGCACCCCTGGTCTGGTGGGTAAGCCTGGTCTGGGGGATAAGATTGCATTGGTGGATAAGGTTGCATTGTCATTATGTGGGTGGGCGGAGTCCCACCAGTTGGCAGAGTCTGGGTTGGTGTTAGGGAGGGAAAAATGCCACCCTTCTGTTCAAATACCCCTGATGTTTCTCGTGACCTAGCATCTTTCATAAATTCATCTGGGGGTTGTTCTGCCCACTTTGGATTAGTGAATTTAAGCAACTGTGTCACCTTCGTATCGCCACCAGCCATAATGGTGGTGGTGAACAATTGGGGGTTGGCGTTATCTACTGCTTTCCACAGACCATATACCCGGGTACAAAATTCATAGAACTTTTCCTTCGGTCCCTGTTTTGCTAGGACAAGTTCCTGAAGTGCAGATGAACCCTTGTATATAGCAGACCAATGATTCCCCATACCTTTCCAAAAAGACACCCAATCTTTATTTTCCTCTATGTGGGCTGTCCATAAGGCCTCTACGGGATGCCCTTCTGGGCTGTCAGGGTCAACTATACTAAGAATCCCTGCTATATCTTCCTTATCCAGGCTTGTCCCTGCACTGTATTTTGCAAGGAAAGCACCAGCCTCCCTAGGGCTTTTCTTTGGGCTGGGGCATAACTCCTTTATTTTTGACAGTGTGCCTAGGGGTAGGGGAATATGCACTACCGTCTCCCCTATATGCATGAGTGGTGCTTTAAAGGTGGCACCTAGAGTTTCCTGTTCCACTTCCATTTCTCTTTCCTCAGTAGAGGATTCACCCTGCTCCCTTTCCTCCTGTGGGGGTTTCTGGCTTCTGAGTGTGGTGGATGGCTGTGAAATTATCTTTGCTCAGCTTCCTTAATCCTTCTTGCCTTTTTCTCTAGTTTCCTCTCGTACGCCTCTAAATCTTCCCTTTTCCTCTGTATCCTTTCTTCCTCTTCCTGCTGTCTCTTATTAAATTCTTTCTGTTTCTCCTCCCATTCCTTTTCCCTGGGGCTTAACTTCCTGACTCCTTCCTCTTCTCCCTTTTCCAGGGACATTCCATCCCTTTCTTCCTTTGTTATCGCAGAATACTCTCTCATCTCACCATCCCTCTTATCTAGCTCTCTTTTGTAATGTTCTAGCTCTTCCTCCCTTTTCTTGAGCTCTTTTAACTTCTCTTCTAATTCCCTTTCCTTCGGATCCAACCTCCTAATCCTCTCTTCTTCCCTCCTACGTATACCTTCTGCCCGGACTTCCTCTTCCCTGTTTCTACTTTCGTTTTCCCATCGTGTAACCTGTGCCTGATCAGCTGCCCCATATACCATGGTAGCCAATACTGCTGGATCCAAAGATGGATACAGCTGAAGACATGGACCCAATGTTCCATCCTCCTGTTTAACCATCACATAAGTGGGGGGTGCTTCGGGTTGTTGTGATAGGGCGGGTGAATTTACAAGTTTTGGTGTGGGGGCTTTAGTTACATACTCTGTTTTATATTTGGCTAAGCATTTATTCCATATTTTGTAACAATTTTTCATATACTGGGTGTCTTCCCATTTCCCAGGTGGGTAGGAGTGCTTGTGTACCTGACACACCTTGCTCACTTCCTTCCACTCGTCTTCAGAACAGGGTCCCACTGGCCCTGGGTCATGTATCCCCAGCTGTTGGCACCTCTCTCTGACCTGTGTCCAAAATGGTTCTACCTGTGACCCCGGCAGTGTGTTTTTAACATACTCATAGGGAGATGGATTGGCCATGGTCTGGGTTGCCGCAGAATTCCCCATCTAATAACCTTGGTAGTGTGTGTCTAGTACAGGGACAGAGATGAAAGCAGCCTGTTTGTGCTATAATCTGTTCCCTGACTTGGGAGTAAGTCCCTTGGTCTCTTATGGCAGTGGGGCTGAAATAGCTATGAAGGTTAACTCTTAGTACCCGGTATAAAGTGCCCCTTCTTGTGGCAGGAAAGACCCCCCTTGCACCAAGTCGGTATGAAAATCCGGTTGGTCTAGTGGTAAGCAGGATCCATGTCCTGTCAACACTAAGGAACAGTAAACCAAAGGTGCAATGTGGGCAGGCGGGCGCTATCTCACTACAGTCAGGCTCCTGTCTTAGGTCGTTCATTTAGTACATATATGTGTAATACAATATCTTAACAAAAAAAAATCCTCTAAATCAATACAGTACTTTACATTCAGTTGTCATACACATATATATCATACACTTATCTCTAATTCTCTAATACTCTATACACTCTAAATACTTACGGTGGTACCTAAAAGAAAACAAGCAAAATCTTATATATACAGTGGCAAAATAAAGTTACACTATATGAACATGTTATAATAAGTATAATAAGTGCACTTTTCAATATTTTCCCCAAAAATTGGGCGTCCACTCAGCCACTCCTTATACTACGGGCGTATTCTATACTTCCCGAGTTTTAAACACACATATATCTACTCAACACAGTCAGACCAACCTAGTCAGACTACAAAAAACCAAAAAACCTGCGAGCCCTTTCTTTTAACCCTCCAAGGGACCAGCCTAGTCCGTTGCGAAGGCACAGTTATGTAAGTGGGTGGACATACAAGGTTATTTGAACAAGGCAAGCATCAACACCAGTTACCAAAAAATAGGTAAAAAGGAGTTAAAAATGTCTTACCTGTTCAAAACACCCCACCACTTCCTGGTACCAAAACTGTTAGGCGCCCGTCTTCTCCTTGTGGCCTAGGCTCTTGGAGATGGCTCAGTGGAGGTCCTCGCCGGCGGTTAATCAATTACACATACACACATATTAGGTATGCTGAATGATTACAATATTTTATTCCAGGATTCGCTGTTTTATGCTGTCTTTACAAGACTCTGCCCCAATTTGGGGGCCAATCAAAATAATACATATTAGCATATTCGGTAATTTTTTAATCTTGTGATTTTCCATACTTTAATAATGCCTTCATCTTGTGATCTTAAAATGTTAACCCCTATAGTTCAAGTTAATAGGTCAAAAGTTTCCTTATTTTCTGTCACCGTCTGCTGGACCATGAGGTGTCCAACCACAGCTTCCCTAAAAAACTAATGTTAGCTGCTGTTGGCCCTCTTATGCCCAGCAACAGTGTACAGAGATAAAAACCACAGACAGATGTTTCCTCAGATGGAGACATAAAAGAGGAAAAGACAGACAGGGTGATATTGCAATGAGATAATTCAGTAAGTCATAGTCAGTCTGTCATAAGTCATTTAAAATATACCAAGATATTTTTCTAATTATTAAGCAAAATAAGCAAACCCTGAACATATCTCATGAACAGGGTGAAATCAACAATTAATCAATAATGAAATGTATTATGGAATCTCCTTACAGGTTGAGGCTCTGTTTGGCCAAACACAAGAGTGGGAGGCCTTAATAGCTGGTGAGTTTGAACTTTAGAAGGGAGTGGAATCATGTCACGGAGGTGTGGTGGATGCTTTGAATAACAGCTGAGCAGATTGGAGACACCCTCAAACTTTTTTTGGATTTTTTTCACTTATCTTCACGATTCTTGGACTTTCTCTTTTTTTTTTGTGCTCTTTATATACATTATTTTTCATTTTTGGATTTTTGAGTTATTAATTTATTTCACATATATTTCTTACCTCCATTAGTATGTTTTTTTTATATTAATAGAATAGTAATATTAATATAATATATCAATTTAGCACTACTGTCACGGGGTGTGATATATTGTACTGTTTGATTTCACTGTTTGATTTCATTAGGTTTTATTACCTTTGTTTATATATTGAATGGTTGTTTCACCTTTGATAGAGTGTCTCGGTCCACTAAGGTATTTCATATTTGGTTTTTTACATGTTATATATGTCATCTCACCTGTGTATTGTAAACTCATCCATTATAGTTTTTTTTAACTCAATGCACTTCCAGCTCACTGTACAGCATAAGGGTGTGCAGGAGTGCATGTCTTATCCCCACCATTTTGGGGGTTAGCACCACTATTCATCTTCAAAATCTTTTTGGGTGAATCCAGTTTACAAAAAATTCAGAAGAACAAACGAACACCGTTAAAGTCTATAGGACATGAACATGAAAAATCAAAAGTGCTCATTTTAAAGGCTTACAGTATATGCAAGTTATTGTCATAAAAGTGTTTATGGACCTGGCCCTGCCCCAGGGGACATGTATCAATGCAAAAAAAAGTTTTAAAAAGGGAAGTTTTTTTCGAGAGCAGTGATTTTAATAATGCTTAAAGTGAAACAATAAAAATGAAATTTTCCTTTAAATATCATGCCTGGGGGGTATCTATAGTATGCCTGTAAAGTGGCGCAGTTTTCCCGCGTTTAGAACAGTACCACAGCAAAATTACATTTCTAAAGGAAAAAAGTCAATTAAAACTGATCGCGGCTGTAATGAATTGTCAGGTCTTGGCAATATAGATGAAACTCATTGAAAAAAACGGCATATAGTTAAAACTTACATATAAGACTATATATAAGGTAATAAACAGAAAAGGAGCGCACTCACATAGCCACATCCGTAAATTGAGGGAATGAACAGAGAAAAAAGGTGTACTGTAGCAGTAAACCTAGGTCGGACTTTAGAGGCATAGGAAACAACGAAGAAGTATGAGAATAAACACTATTTATTTAAAAATATACAACATGAATAGAACAATACAGAAAAATTAAAAATCACGTATACTGATACATAATGTGTAGTGAGCTCTTGTGTATCTACGCGTTTTACCATTAGGCTTCTTTGGGATATAGTCAAGGTTCTACAGATAGCAAATAAAGAGAACGGATCCCACTGTCTTGCAGAAAGATAAGTCTCAATTATAAGTATCCAGAAACAGGTTCAGAGGGTACCATCCCACTAGAAACAGGTTCTACTACACCACTGTCAGGATCTATGCACAGATAGGTCAGGCCAGCCCAATCTAGTAAACATTGCTAGTAAGAGAGGAGCAGAAAAAGCCAGATGGTTCCAGGGACAGGGGCAAAATAATGCACAAAGAGTGGACTCAGTACAAAAGAGGAAGGGTAGCCAACTATGAGCTATGGCCCCTGGGAGACAGCCTTGTGCTAGCCCTTGTGCTGGCCCTTGGGAGACAAGGCTGTCTCCCAGGGGCCATACATCATTGTCTAAATATTCAAATTTTGCTACACATTGTGGACAATTTCTCAGTCTCATATTTGGACTATTTTTCCTGGTGGATGTCCTCATTGCTTGGTGGGCTTTGAAGCCCATAGTTGGCTCCCCTCCCTCTTTGGTACTGAGTCCACTCTTTGTGCATTATTTTGCCCCTGTCCCTGGAACCGTCTGGCTTTTTCTGCTCCTCTCTTTCTAACAGTGTTTACTAGGTTGGGCTGGCCTGACCTATCTGTGCATAGATCCTGACGGTGGTGTAGTAGAATCTGTTTCTAGTGGGATGGTACCCTCTGAACCAGTTTCTGGATACTTATAATTGAGACTTATCTCTCTGCAAGACAGTGAGGTCCGTTCTCTTTATTTGTTATCTGTAGAACCTTGACTGTATCCTGAAGAAGCCTAACAGTGAAACGTGTAGATACACAAGGGCTCACTGCACATTATGTATCAGTATACAGGATTTTAATTTTTTCTGTATTGTTCTATTCATGTGTATTTTTCAATAAATAGTGTTTATTCTCATACTTCTTCGTTGTTTCCTATGCCTCTAAAGTCCGACTTAGGTTTACTGCTATAGTACACCTTTTTTCCTTGTTTATATATAAGATAAGACTTTCATTCCTCACCCAGAACTCAGATGCTTAATTTAAAACATAACCTTTTTCTCTCTGGTCCTTTTTCAGGACAGAGCCTCAAGCACCAGGGCTCACTGGACAGGCAGACTTCTTCTGCTCCAAGCACATGTACAGGCTTGAGGCTTCAGGCCTCAGGCCTAATCAATCAGCTGCTTCTCATCCACCCACCCCAGACGAGAAACTGGGGGAAAGAGAACAATCACTTGGCCCTCCCCAAATATTGATACTCCCCCCCGCCAGCATTAACCAGTGGCCATAAACCCCCTACTGGTTGGCTAACGGAAGTATGAATAATCATCAGTTAGTTTTACGTTATTTTTCCATATTTTTATTGAATTAGCAACATCATTTAAGGCACAATCAATGAACATTATCGTAAACAGAGGTTAATTTGAGCGCCCGCACAGAGCGCCTTTCCTTCAAAATGTTCATAAACACAAGACCTTTGAATATGAAACAGAGCAATCTCAGCATAAGATTTGCTTGGTGGGAGTATCAATAAAAATAACAATACAACATAAAAAATGCAAGTCATGAACTATAGAGTCTAGAAATGTTTCTCCAATCAACTAGGGACCGGTTATGTATTGTCCCATCAATCTACTTTAACAAGTAATATTAGGAATGACTATGTCACAGGGAGCAGTTAGTTTTACCTTAGCTTCTAATACTAATACCAGAGGTAACAGTGACATCTACTGCCAGAAGGGAGAAACCACAGCTGAATTTAGGGGAAAAACCAAATGAAGACATAGACTATAAATCAGGTAAGTGGTCTACCACCCAGCACAACTAAATTTGACTATTAGCCCCTGTTTAGGACAGGGTGGCTACATTTCAAAGTCACATTCTCTCTTCTGATCACAGAGCTTTCTGTGTTCCATTAAGGAGCTTTGCCAGCTACATACCAGAGCTCAATTTTTATGAATGGAATTGGCCACGGCATGCATAGTGCAGTGGTGCATAATGATAAAAAAATAGGGGCCTCCACAAGCCATTATAAATTAACCGTTTCCTTTAAAGTTTTGCTTTAGAGGCTGTCACTTTGCTCATTCAGGGTAAGGTAACAAAACCTTATGCTAGCTGACCCTCCAACCCACTAATATTCCTCTTGTCAGCTCTCCCCCACCACTCTGTTGGAGTCGCCCAAAATACCTGATGCTTCCCGGGGTAGAGGGGAAAGATGTACGGCTCAGGTCTGAGCCGTACATCTCAGGTCAGGTCACCAAATAAGGAGGACCAAGAAAGTAACTCTGTGTAAGCTCTGATGTCCTCCAAGAAAAGAATAGAGTGGCAGGGTAGTATGGGAAATATAAGTATAAGTGTGGGGGAGGAGGTGTGACTAGCACAAAAAAAAAGTCCATGTCAAGGAAAAGTGGCCATGTAGAGCCCACCCTAGATCACCTTACACTCACCTTGCCAATGCTCCTTCATCTGCTGTAGCCACTACCAAAATAGCCAGTGATGGATGGTATTGAATCTCATAATGTCATCCATCCCATCATATGACAACACTGCTGGCTATACACTTTTCTTTTATTAATTCAGCCAGTGGATTGAATGAAAAAACGAACAGATTCCTCCAACCTTGCTGGGACATTCACAGCTGTCAGAATACACTGATCACTGGCTGAGGATGCTGATCGTCAGAAAAATTTTCAGCATGTCCCTTATACAAAAGTCCATCAAACAACTGACTTGAGCGAGGATGGACACACACTAAAAGAAATGTATCTGGTTCCTGCTGAACTGGCTGAATTATGATCAGTGTATGGCCAGCATTAGGCCTACTAATTGGCCATGAAGTCCCTGCACTGCACCATGGGAGAGGAGATCACATGCTCCACTATATTTGAAAGCATATTTTGCACTATAGCCACAGAAGATAGAGCTGTTGGAGAGCACTGGAGAGGTAAGTATTAGGTGAGCTTGTAAAGGGCAGAAGAGTTCCATTTTTGTACAGAGCTGTCTGCTCGGTGATTCGAGACAGATCCTGCACTCTTTGTCCTGAGTGTCATGTGCTCTGGTTAATGCCACCCCCCCTCTACAAGAATACTTGCTCAAAGAATCAAAACTATTTGAAATGTTTTGCTTCAGTAAAGAAAAAAAGTTGGTAAAAACATACTCCATATTTATCTTTTTAAATTGAACTCTGTTTTGCCATAAAATAACTATATTTGTAAAGATCAGCGGACAGTCCGCCTGTGATAAGATGATTGCCTACTGTTAAGGCTGAGCTTCAGAATCCCAGGCAGTTTAGAGCAGCCCCTCTCAACCATTTTACCCCAGAGGAACCCCTAAATCAATCTTCAGGTCTCAGGGACCCCTTACTAAAACCAATTCATTGGGGGTCAATGGCAAAAATACCTCTTACATTGGTGGTCAGTAGGAGGAGTGCCCCCTTAGAGACAGCTAAAAGGATAATTGGTGTCATACTGCTGGCTTTTCCAAGTGGCATTGGTCCTGAAACTATACAGATGTAGCACCCTTGTCCTAAACAGGGCTGCTAGTAAATTTAGTTGTGCTAGGTGGTAACTAGCCTGGCTAATTTGTAGTCTTGATCAACTGATTTTTCTCCTAAGCTTGAGTTTAATTCTGATCTCTCTCTTCTGTCAATAGGTGACACTGTTGTCTTTGGCATTAGGATGATAGATTGCAGTGAATTCAGGTTATGAGTAGATATGTTGTCTCAGCCAATCAGCAGGAGTTTTCTTTGGCTGCTAAGCATGATGGGATAGTCTGTTTATTTGTAAGGAGTCAGGTGATTGGGGTTCAGCCTTGGTGGGTGTGGTTACGTTACGGGTAACCCCGCCCCCTCTGACGTCACAGGGAATGCCACAGGGAAGTCCCCATGCGTCAGAGGGGGGCGGGGTCACCGGGTGGCCCCGCCCTCCGTTATATAAGAACCGTCAGAAGAGGTGTCATGGACATACTACTTCCAGACCTGCAACAGGGCTCAGGTGCATCCCCACCAACAGGTTCCCAGTAACGAACAGGCGTGCGCCAATGCGCATGTGCCGATCGCAGAGATCGCACGCACAGTGATTCAGCTTTGGCGCCCAGTGGCCTTTAAGAGGGGCTTCCACCATTCAGCTCTTGCTGTTTGATCTGCAGCTTCACCTGTGACCTGTTCCTGTAATCAGCATCCGATCACCTGACCTGGCTCTCTGACCACGCTGCTGTCTCCAATCCTGAATCTTGGCTTTCCCTGACTCTGATTCTGTTTACCTGCCTGTCTGATCTCCTGTTACCAGAAACCAGCCCGAACTTGACTATTCCTTGCCTGCCGATTCTGTTGAACTGATCCACTGTGTATGACCCGGCTTGTCTGACCTTTCTTCTGCCTGCTGTGTGCACCTTGCTGACCTGCATCCAGCTTACCTGCATCCTGCTGACCTGCATCCAGCTTACCTGCATCCTGCTGACCTGCATCCAGCTTACCTGCAGCCTGCTGACCTGCATCCAGCTCACCTGCACCCTGCTGACCTGCATCCAGCTTACCTGCATCCTGCTGACCTGCATCCTGCTGACCTGCATCCAGCCTACCTGCTGACTTGTATCCAGCTTACCTGCACCCGGCACTCCAGCCAGTTCCAGTGTCTCCCAGTGGACATCATCTCCAGTTCCAGAGAATCCACCAGGCACTCATACCCCGCTGTGCTCCTAGGGTCACTGTCCTCAACTCTGGGAACCAGGGCTGTACGAGAGGTCTCCCTCTGCACGTCAGGCTCACATACGAGGTACGTGTCAAGAGGAGAAGCATCACGCTGCGGGAGCCTTCCATCCAATCGTGGATGTGTAGCAGGCCGAGAAGAAGATGAAGAAAAGAAGATGAAGACAAGGAGGTGCCGTGGAGGAAGATGCTGGACGAGAACACCAGAAGAACAATAACAACCTGAAGAACCAAGGAAGAAGATGGAGGAAGAAACCGAAGCATGAAGGAAGAAAGAAGTTAGACGATAGAAGAAATAAAGGTATTGTCAAAAACTGTCTCTTGTAATTTTTAACATTTTTGACAGTTTTTTTGTGAACTGGTAGGGGTACAAAACCCTTACCATTTCACACAGGGGGGGCGGGATATGGGGGTCCCCTTGTTAAAGGGGGCTTCCAGATTCCGATAAGCCCGCAGACCCCCACAACCACCGGCCAGGGTTGTGGGGATGAGGCCCTTGTCCTCATCAACATGGGGACAAGGTGCTTTAGGAGGGACCCCAAAGCACCCTCACAATGTTGAGGGCATGTGGCCTGGTATTGTTCTGGGGGGGGCGCTCTCTCGTCACCCCCTCTTTTCCTGCGGCCTGCCAGGTTGCGTGCTTGGATAAGGGTCTGGTATGGATTTTTGGGGGGACCCCACGCCAATTTGTTTTTTAATTTTGGCGCCGCATTCCCCTTAAAATCCATACCAGACCTGAAGGGACTGGTATGAATTTTGAGGGGGACCCCTACGTCATTTTTAAAAAAAAATTTGGCCTGGGGTTCCCCCTAATATCCATACCAGACCTGTAGGGTCTGGTATTGAATTTAGGGGGACCTCCACGTCATTTTTTTTTAAATTTTGGTTCGGGGTTCCCCTGTGAGGAATTCCCATGCCGTTTTTATCAATGAACTTTTATGTGTATTGTCCAGAGACTCGGGACCGGCAATTCATTAATAGCCGCGAGTAGTTTTAAATGACTTTTTTTTCCTTTGAAATGTCATTTTGCTGTCAGACTGTTCTAAGCACGGGAAACATGCGCCCCTTTACAGGCATACTATAGACACCCCCCAGGTACGAAATTTAAAGGAATATTACACTTTTATTGTTTCACTGCTCCCAAAAAACAGCCGTTTTTAAAACTTTTTTTTGCATTGATACATGTCCCCTGGGGCAGGACCCGGGTCCCCAAACCCTTTTTAGGACAATACCATGCAAATTAGCCTTTAAAATTAGCACTTTTGATTTTGAACGTTCGAGTCCCATAGACGTCAATGGGGTTCTAACGTTTGTGCGAATTTTCGGTCTGTGCGCAGGTTCTGGTGCGAACCGAATCGGGGGGTGTTTGGCTCATCCCTATTGGGCATATATTGTAATCTTTTTTTTTCAAGCAGCCTGTGGGCTGAACGAAAAAAAGAGATTGATCGGTAGGTATGTCCACCATTAGAATACCTCCCTTCATCCACCCACTTCTAATGATGGGCATACATGCACCATTTATGTATGCCGAAGCATGGGGGCATCCGCCCCAAAAGTTAGGAGCAAATCGCTCCTCCGCTCCTGCTGCCCCCAAGCTTCGGCATATACGCTTTTTTTTTTAACTGTGGTGGTGAAATCACCTCCGACAACGCTGGAGTCATGGCTTTATGTGTCGTGGGAGCAAACGCTGTTGCTGTCAAGATAAATAAATCCGTGCTGCAACTGAATGGCGTACCTGCTAAGCAAATGATGGTTAACAGTAAAACAAAGTAACATTACAGTATAACAGTAAGACATAGCATACCTGCAAAGCAAATACAAAAAAAATAGTAAAAAATAAAACATTTTTTAACGCAACCTGTGCCTAAATTATATGTGGCCTTCGGCATATATGCTCTTTTTTTTAACTGTGGTGGTGAAATCACCTCAGACAGCGCTGGAGTCACGGCTTTATGTATCGTGGGCTGTATCGGCTCTACGTGGCTATCTCTTCCCTCGTAAACCATAAAACTACATGTATAGCCTGTGGCCCTGTCACAGAGCTTATACATCTTGACCCCGTATCTGGCACCCTTGGGAAGGTACTGTTTGAATGACAAGCGGCCAGACAACTTAAGCAGGGAATCATCAATGCAGACAACTTGATGGGGAGTAAACAAGTCTGCAAAACGTTGGTTGAAGTGGTTTACGAGGGGCCGAATTTTGTAGAGCCAATCATATCCAGGGTCTCCACGAGGACGACAGGGTTCATTGTTGTTGAAGTGCATGAACAGTAAAATCTGCTCGTATTGTGCCCTGGCCATGGAAGCAGAGAACACGGGCATATGGTAAATTGGGTCAATGGACCATCTGTTTGGTTATGCCCATGAGGAGGGAAAGGCCCAGAAAGATCTTAAATTCGGAAACCATAATTGGTTTCTAATCTCTGGCAAGGGAGGACTGGGGAATAGTGGCGATGTGTGCTGCAGAAGTGGTGGGTTCCCAATTAGGATTGGCGAATGCAGCAGGAAGGGCACTATGGGCACGAGGGGCCTGTGTTCATCTTCTTGGTGGCAGCGGGACACTACTTGTGCTTGCCACCTCGCCAGCTTGAACTGTACTTATGGGACTCACCATGTCACCAAGTGTTACTGCAGTGCTGGATGTACGACCAGGGTGTACGAGGCCGCTGGTGCTTGCCAGTTCACCAGAAGGAATAGCGGCGCTAGTACTTCTCTGCTCCATACGAGGGACCTGCGGTTCTTGCACCTCAACAGCAGAAGAAGAAGATTGGTGTCTGGTACGCCTGACTTTGGCAGGGACCACAACTCCGTCGTCAGAGCTATCTGTCATGGAGCCGCTGCTGTCTACAGGTTCGTATTCTGAGCCTGAATCTGACAGATGAGTGACTTCCTCTTCACTATCTGTCATGCTCAGAAACGTGTAGGCCTCTTCACTAGTGTACCTTCGATTTGCCATTTTGGGCTCTAAATTTTGTGGTACACTAGTAAGACTCATAGGCAAAAAAGCTCCTGACTGTTAGCGACTGGATCAAAACGCTACCAAAAAACTGTTAGCGATCGCAGGGATCAGGCCTGACTCTGCAAACGCTGCAGTTATGAGTTTAGTGTTTTGTAAGTGAAAGTGATCAATCGATACTGCACTTGGGTGGGCTGGGCTGAGGGGCAAAACTCAGGTGCTAGCAGGTATCTGGGCTGATCCTGCTAACACTGCGTTTTTGGGACCCCTAAACTGCTAGGGACGCTAGTATAGATCTGATGGGATCAGATATTGATCCATTCAGATACTATACCACTAAGGGAGGTGTATGCGGCGTGCGTGGGTGTTAGCGTTACTTGCACTAACCTGATGCTGCCTGGGGTGATGCAGACATTATCTGACCCTAAAACTTAACTTATATCACCGCCAGGTGATTAGGGGGTTAAACCTTTATTAGGTAATAAAGGGCGGGTGCCCTGACACTATAAAAAATAAACTAACTAACCAGCGTCACCCGTAACAGTTATACGGTGTTCACTGGTGAAAGGGTTAACTAGGGGGCATTTAGGGGGTTAAAAACTTTACTAGGTAGTATACGGGGGTCCCTGACGCTATAAAACGCTGACGGCAAACGTAAATACTTACCTCCCTAACTAGTGTCACCTGTGACACTAATACAGCGATCAGAAAAACGATCGCTTAGTGACACTGGCGACGGGGGGTGATCACGGGTTAAAACTTTATTATGTGGGGTTAGGGGGGTACCCTAGACCTAAAGGGGCCTAACACTAACTGCCCTACCACTTATAACTGTCACAAATGACACCAATTCAATAATCAGAAAAAAAAAATGCTATTGGTGTCACTGTGATAGGGGATACAGGGGGGTGATGGGGAGTGAAAAGTGTGCCTAGAGTGTTCTACTGTATGTGTAGTGTTTGGTGCACTTACTTGGATGTCTTCTCTCCTCAGCGCCAAAACTAAAAGACCAACACGAGGAGAGATGACATCACTTCCTCCGCTTCTGTTTACAGTTCAGAAGCCGAGGAAGCCTGTCATTCGCCAGGAGCGATCGCAAGGGGGTGGCCATGAATCAGTGGCCTCCCCCTCACCTCAGATTGCTCCTGACAAGAATCCGACCGCCGCAGGTACTGGGCAGGCAAGGACGTACAGGTAAGCCCTTATGCCTGCCCGTGCCATTGTGCCGACGTACATCGGCGTGCGGCGTGTGGCAACTGGTTAAGAGAAATAAAAACTCTCTTTGTTCCTTTTTTTAAAGTGACTGGCCCCCATCTTTCCATCTTGCACTACACCCACCATACCTAGGAACCTGCACCCTGAAGAGGAATGTCACTTCTTCCGGCCTCTGGGGGTCACTACCAGGCCCTTAGAGGTTGGGGAGACCGCTACACAGACACCATCATATGGAGGTTAATCAGTCACAGCTCAAGGACCTCCTAGCAGGGTTGGATCTAGCCTGTCTGATCTGGGGTGCAATAAAAAAGTCAGAGGACATACTGTGAACACACCTTTGTTTTCTCCTCTCCAGCTAGCTCTCCCTGTTTTTCTGGCTCTCCGGGTCTCTCTGCTGGCACTGCTGTGTGTGAGTTACTGACAGTCTGTCATACAGTATTCCCAGTCTACATAGCGTGCTACCCTACCATGAGTCACAACCCGAGCCAGAAGAAATGTCTGACGTTACCTCTGAGCATTGCAGAGGTGGTGCATGAGTGAACAGGAATGCTAGTTCCCTGCATTTCTACATGGCTGCAATGAAAAGTGCATGTATTATTCCAGAGTTTCTCAACCTTTTTTTTCCACAGCATTTTTAAAAGTATGAAAAAGCGCCCCAGTCCTATTTATTGGGCTGAAGGATACTGACATTTGCACTGGATGATGATGTCACTTTCTCCTTGGCACGTAAGAGTCAATCCGTTATGTCAAAGCCCTTTCTCCTCTTACATCAGAGTACCCTCTCCCATCACATCAGACTCCCCCCATTACATAGGAGCCCCCACTTTACATCAGCATCCCCCCTTCACATCAGTGTCCCCTAATAACATCAAAGTCAGTGACCTTTACATCAATGTCCCCTCATCACATCAAAGTCCCCCCATGTCATCAAAGTAAGCCTCCCTTAACATCAGAGCCATGTCATTGCATCCTAGTTGCTTCATGACATCAAAGTCCCCCATCACACCAAGGTCCCTCCTTTCACATTGGAGTCCACCATCACACTAGAATCCCTTCATTACATTAGAGTCCCTCCATCACACCAGAGACCCCCTCATATTGTAATGAGGTGACTCATATTGGAGTCACCTCATTACATCAGAGCCAGCATTCTTCACATTAGATTCAGCCCACGTCACAAATAAGAAAGATAAGTAAGCACTTTTAAAAATGTAAGTAAGTCCACTGGAAGAGTGAGAGGCTTCTCTTCCCATGCCCTTTACAATTAGTGCCAAAGGCCTATGTGTCTGTTTGCACAAACCCTTTCACCTTGATTCACTGAATGAATCAAGGTGACAGGGTTTCTTTAAGTGCAGCTCTGCTAATTTATTATTATTTTCACATACTTTCCATGTTCTTTCCCCCCTGGCTGCTTTTTTTTACATATTTATTGAATTTGTGTATATTTTTCTGTATGGTCATACCTTTCCTAAGGATGAGTAAAAGTATAACAGCATCTAGGTGCTCCAGAGGTATAAACTGTTTGCAAGGCCTAAGTACACTTTTCCTTTAGCTTGTACTGAGCAGGGTGGCTGATTTGGGCCACATAACAAGGAGCTCAATCACTGGCTGGGGACCACCAGCGTACCTGATTCAGTTATTTAATTGCAGAGTCAACAGAACATGATGCATCTTTACATTCCACGTCTTTGGTTCCAGCAGCATGAGTACATCTTTAATTGATGAACTGGAATTAGAGGCTAAGAGAAGACTAGTCATTTTTAGAGTCTTATCTTTAGGTTAAATGTGAATGCATTTTGAAAGCAGCAAAGGTTTCTATAAGACGGCCTGCGGCTGGGGTTATTGAATAATATTCGGATTGTCTCCTTCTGGCTCCCTGCCACAGGCAATGCTTAGTGCTGTATAATGTATACCGCTACACGCCTGTAGCCTGTGACCACGTGCAGATATTCGGCTTTACTTGTCGTCGTCAGGTGACACCTGGGCTCACAGCCTTATCCCGAGAGGACCTCTGTTTGCATCTCATTATCTTCATGTAGACCCTGAGAGGCGAGTGGTCAGCATATTTAATATTGACCTCTTTAGTGGTTGATGGCTCAGCAGTACACTGGGGGGAACAAGTTGTCTGTTTAATTCACTATTTAAACTGAGGCAGGCAAAATTATTTGTTGAGTACTAGAATCCAAAAATATAGCAGAAGTCTCACAATGGATGTTTTAAAGGCTCTTTTTTTTATAGCTTTCTCTCATGATCCACCATATGTGCCTAATTATTATTCTGGCGCTAGGGATAATTATTTATTTACTCTCTTTTTAAAGGGTCAGCCTACACAAATTTCAAATGTAAGTCATGAAAGGACACTTGGTTGGTTGAAATACTCCCTCATACTCACATAGGGCTGGAGATCCCACACAACCTCATTATTGTGCTTCAGACTCTCCACTGCATTTTCTATAATATACATTTTTGGTGAACCAACCCTTTACCTCCTTGCATGCTGCATATACTAAAGGCTGACACTCATCTGAAGCCATTTGAGTAGATGTGTCCACCATCTTGGAGATAATAAAAAGGATTTTTTCTGGTGGATGTGGGGGGCCAATATTCATGAATGAACACTAGATGTTGCTTACAGTATTTTGGTTGATCCAGCTCTGATAACAACATGTCTTCTTATTTTAGAGAGAACAGTTATCTTAATGTTGACATTTTAAGGGCAGGTTTAGATTTGTGGTTGGGGGGCCGTTAAATACTGCATGTGCAGTTGAGCCGTGTTTTTAAGGCCTCCCTCCTCATGCTTCAATGACCGCAGATGGGAGTGTTCTCATGCTACAGTCGATGTGATTCAATTCATGCCCGTGGCAAAAATGATCTGACATGCTCGGAGGGTGTCAAGCCCACCAAGCGGGAGCCATTCAAGTGCACAAGGAAGCACTGCAAATGCCAATGAAATGCACGCAGTTGTGGCACATTTGTGTGGCAATTATGGGGTAAAACAGGCAGAATGGAGTGGTCACATTGGCATATGTACAGCTCTTCTGACTGTGTTTTGGGTTTTAGGTGGGTGGTCGGGGGGATCAACCATCTGTTTTACTATCCCCTTGCCACCCCTGTGAAAGAGAACTAAAACAGTATACCTGGAAGCCATGAAATGAGCAATGGTGGCAAGAAGTTGGCAGGAAAGTAAAGTGATTACAGAGGCAAGACATTTTTTACCTTAATGCATTTTCTGCATTAACCTCCCTGGCGGTATGATTCTTTCTGATTTTAGGTGCTGAAAGCGGTACAATTATTTTGCATGGAAATTTGGCGTTTTATATTGTAGGTCTGTAATTCTTAACAATAACACACTTAAATCTGTCCAAACAACAGTCTAGTAGATATCCCGGGTATGATAAAGTTTGAAACACAAAAACATAAATTATAATATAATAAAAAAAAAATAATAATTAAAAAAAATAAAAATAAATAGTAATAAAATAAATTTCCACACGATTCACTATCGCTCAATTCTGCAAGTGTTCTAATTTACTATCGCTGTTTTCTAGCTGGTCTAAAGCCATTTTTGACGTAAAGGGACACTTTTTGGTTGCTATGGACAATCTCCAGTTTCCAGGCAGAAAGAACAGTATATGCAATATAAAACTGCATGCAGGGCATGGGCCAGAGCACTGGGGACAAATGGGATGTGAAATGATTTCATACAGTACTGTAATCTGTAAGATTACAGTACTGTATGTGTTATGCTTTTTACATTTTTTGAATTTGCCGCCAGGCTCCGCCCCCGTGCGTCGCGACGCTCGCAGGGAACGGAGCCTGGCACGGAGAGGCTTCGGAGGAGGACACAGCCCGCGGACACTGCGGGGGACATCGCAGGATCCCGGGGACAAGGTAAGTAAGGAGGCACCAGGATCCTGCGATGCAATCCCGAGTGTGGCTCGGGGTTACCGCTAATGGTCCTGAATTTTAACCCCGAGCCACACTCGGGAATACCGCCAGGGAGGCTACGATAAAAAATGTCCCAGTAGTTGTATCGCCCTCCTCCACCACCTTATATATTTACTTGGGTCCTATCTCCATCCTGCCCATCTGCAGTGGCACTGTTCTCTGTTTCTCTCCGTAAAGGACACAGGCCATTGGCCCCTGTTGCTGTCAATAAAACACCATTGCACAGATCAGGTAAGTATACTATGTTTATTATTTTAGAAAAAAAAGCCTTACATAAATGAGCCACAGTCAGGTTTTCATAGTGAGGATTAGATTACAGTTTAATTTGCAAGGCCATCTAATGGTGTTGGGTAGGGTTAAGTGGTTGTAAATTATAAGGATTCTTACCCTAATGCATGCTCTGCATTAGGGTAAAACATCTCTCAAAATTTGCCCCTCAGCCCCTCCTAAAACATTAACCTAAGCCCATTGTCGATCCACCAACCATCTGCAGCAGCCCCTCTCTCCTCTCGCTCTCTCTTCTCACCGGTTACTCAGCATCAGTGGAAGCCATTGGCTGTTGCGGCTGTCAAACAAATCCTTTAAAGATAGGGCGTGCCAGAGTCACACTATGCGCGTCTAGAGATGCACGCAGAGCCCAGCTCGGGATCGAGCCTGCTTGAGTGCCCTCAAGTGGCTTGCTATGAGGGCACTCGGAGAGGGGAGGAGTCAAGCGTGCTGGAGGGGGACCCCAGAAGAGGAGGTTTGGGGCTGCTCCTTCACCCCACTATCCTGAATCAGGGAGCAGGAGAGCTTGAACCAATAGGAGGCTGGAAGCAGACTTGCTATGCAGATGCCATGGATCATGGGATGTGTAGACCATAGGCGAGCTCTCAGAACAGTGAATAGAGCTGTGGACTTCAGCTTCCAAAAGTTCCTGCATTTGAGGTCTACACTAGAGGGACAGGAGCCAGAGAGAGGAATGAAGGGATCACCTGGTGACTTGAGTGATCAGAGAGAGAGTCAATCACTGAGGAGTGCTGTGTTCATGTCAGAGACTAGGGACTGAGACATTGGAGGTACACTTGCTGTACTGGAATCCCAAAGCCAATAGGACTAGTTGCAGTGTGTGTGCCTACTGCCAATGAGGACCTGATTGGGAAAATTTGCACATGAGGACTGAGACTTCTGAGACAGTTAACTACTATGTGTAGGGGACTAGGACTGCTGCCTGCCTGGAGGGTAGAGCTGAACTACACATCCTAAACTCTTGCTACACATTGTTAATCCATTAGAGACTGCTCTTACTTAGTACTTCATCAGACACTCATTACCCACACTTTTAAAAGGGAAAGGGACAACTTCATGTGCACCACCCACAGAAGGGCCCCACTGAAAGCCGGCAAACACTGGCAATTAGGCGCCATTACTTTATAGCCACCTAAAGGGGTACCCCTTATTCAGGGCCACCTGTGCACACCAGCTATTGCGGTTGCATGCCTAGTGTGCACACGAGGACCTTTATTTCCTTAGTTGATGCCGTTACTTAAACTCTGTTTGGCACAAGTTATAGTTTAATTTAATATTGCTATAGTTTTGTTGATTGCCAGTTTGTGGGTCAGTGACCATCTACCTAGTGCAGATTCTTTAAATCTATTGATTACCTGTTCATTGATTGTTTAACTGCATTGCCATAATACATTTAATTAATCTATCACCAAGTTGCCTGTGGTAGCTTACTAACGCTTAAGTCACACAGGTGTGGGCAGGCCTATAACTAAATGTGTCAGTGGGGACCGAGCAATTTAGAGAGTCGTGGCAGAACAGAGAACCCATATCACTAGTGGCTTCTGTGGGGGTAAGAATGGAGGTGGTTAGAACAACATCTATCTGACTGCAAATTTGTTTACTTGATTTCAGTTGGAAACACGCTGACATGGAACATGCAGATAGTAGGACAGAGCATATGTATTTTTCAGCTATTTAGCTGCTTACAATTAGATCAGCTTTAAAAGAACACAAGAAATGAAGGTGTTGCAATGATTACCCACATGTGATTTCTTTTACTGCATCCGCCTTTCCTTTCTTCCTCTAATTTTTTTTTTTTTTTAATAAAGGGAGCAAACACATATTACAGCCATCAAAATGTGGTCCTCTGATATCAATGAATGTGTAGGTGGAGGATATAAAATAGCTACAATAGTATTAGTCATGTGATCTCTTATTAAATTGTACTTAGTTTTACACATGGGAAATATCCCTTAAAAGGAAACCTATAATCTGTTTTACATTTCTTTTTTTGCCAGATATTAATATGAATTTAAGAAGCTTAACTACCTAATGACCAGCTAATGTAAGCCTATGCTCTATTTTTCTGTGCATTCCATGTATAGATGTACACTGGCAATTTTTAGCTGTTTAAGAGTAAATTCACACCATATGCAGTGGGACTGCGTTGGGTACTTATTCCAGCGCAGCCCACTGCATGACAAGGCAAAATGTACATAGTGCACCCTCAACCCTGTACACTGCACATAGCGCACCCCTCAACCCTGTACTCTGCACATAGGGCACCCCTCAATCCTGCACTCTGTACATAGCACACCCATCAGCCCTGCACTCTGCACATAGCACACCACTCAACCCTGCACTCTGTACATAGCGCACCCCTCAACCCTGCTCTCTGTACATAGCACACCCCTCAGCCCTGCACTCTGTACATAGTGCACCTCTCCACCCTGCACTCTGTACATAGCGCATCCCTCAGCCCTGCAATCTGTACATGGCACACCACTCAATCCTGCACTCTGCACATAGCGCACCCCTCAACCCTGAACTCTGTACACAGTGCACACCCCAACCCTGCATTATGTACATAGCACTCCCCTCAACCCTGCATTCTGTATAAAGCGCCCCCTTCAACCCTGCACTCTGTACATAACTCATCCCTCAACCCTGCACTCTGCACATAGGGGTTCCCAACCCTGCAGTCTGTATGTAGCGCACCCTTCAACTATGCAATCTTTATGTAGTGCACCCCTCAGTCCTGCACTCTGTACGTAGCTCAGCCCTATACTCTGTGCGTAGCATACTCTTCAACCCTGTACTCTGTATGTAGTGCACTCCTGAATCCTGCACATTCATTCACATTCATGAACTCCTGGTATGTAACAATGCCTCACTGTTAGTGGAGTTTGATCACACCCACAGTTTGATGCAGAGGGCCAACCCCGCCCAACTCTCTTCCCCTCCCAGAGTGGAGGTAGGTTGAGTTCAGGCACCTATTCTCTAAGAAAAAAAGCCCTGCTGCCCGCAAATAGTTTCCCATCACGCACACTCTACTATGTGCGGACACACAACACATACAGCCTCCACCGTGGGAGTCTGCAGCATCCTGCCCAATCAGCAGTGGCCTGATAGTAGATAGACAGTGTAAAGGGCCAATGACAGCATTGGCCTGTCTCAGATAGCAGTGTAGCTGCAGCCAGTGTTGGCGAAGTGGGGGGGCTTCGAAGTGCTGCTGTGCCTGGCTGGAACTGTGCTGACTTGTGTGGGTTTAGCCAGCGGTGATGAAGGAAGGTGATGGTAGAGAAGAGAGTGGTGCTGGCTGCCTCTGGAACCCAACAATGAGCTGCACCGGGAGGACAAACTGTATGACTTCTCTATTCCTGGCGGTCCTTCTACTGCAGGCTGCATGTCTAGTCATTCTTTTTAGCAGTACATCCTTGGGGATGCTGCTCGTATTGGGCTCTATTCTTACCTGCACTCAGTTAAACTTCTTAGCTGTGTGTGCTCTGCTCTGCTCATTGCTAATAACAGGTTCTAGGAGTTTTCTGTCTATTGGTGCATCCCGTCCACCCCTCTTCCCAGTCCAATATGTGCAGGCAGTGAGGAGATGATATGCTGTAACTTTCAGCAACCAATCAGTGAGCCACAATGATGTGCTGTAACCTATAGCAACCAATCATTGAGCTGTAATGATGCGCTGTAACCTCTAGCAACCAATCAGTGAGCAGTTATGATGTGCAGTAACCTCTAGCAACAAATTAGTGTACAGTAATGATTTGCTGCAATCTCTAGCAACCAATCAGTGAGCAGTAATTATGTTCTGTAACCTTTAGCAACCAATGGATGAGCGGTAATGGTATGCAGTACCCTTTAGCAACCAATGAGTGAGCAGTAATGATGTGCAGTAACCTCTAGCAACCAATCAGTGAGTGGTAAGGATGTGCAGTAACATGTAACAGCCAGTCAGTGAGTGGTAATGGTATGCTGTAACCTCTGGCAACCAATCGCAATCGCTGCCTGATCTGCTGCATTAAACTGATTTTGAGTCTACCTGCTATTTACTGTATGTCTTAATATCGAGGGGTGGGCGGGCAAGAGAATATTTGCCCAGGGTCCAATCATTATTAAAGATGGCCCTGATGAGAACACCCAGATCCTTTTCCACCATTGCTTCCCCCAGTTGTACTCCTAGTACAGGGGTGTCCAAACTTTTTTCAAAAAGGGCCAGACTGCCCAACAAGAATTATCTTGCCTTTGTGGCTGTGTGTGGTGAAGAGATGAGCTTGGGCGTGTTAATTGGATATATACCGCATTTATCAGGGTGTAACACACACAAGCGTATAACACACACCTACATTTTAAGAGGGAAGTTTCAGGAAAAAAAACGTAAATTTTAAATAAAGAACTTTGAAGCAAAATAAGGGCCACAGTCCATAAATGCAGCCTGATCAGTGACCATCAGCAGCCTCTCCATTGCCCAATAATGCAGCCTGCACATTGCCCATCAGCAGCCTCTCCATTGCCCATTTGCAGCCTTACCATTGCCAATTAATGCAGCCTGCACATTGCCCATCAGCAGCCTATCCATTGCCCATTAGCAGCCTCGCCATTGTCAATTATTGCAGCCTACACATTGCCCATCAGCAGCCTCACCATTGCAAATGAATGCAGCCTGCACAGTGCCCATCAGCAACCTTTCTATTGCAAATTAATGCAGCCTGCACAGTGCCCATCAGCAGCCTCTCCATTGCAAATTAATGCAGCCTGCACAGTTCCCATCAGCAGCCTCTCCATTGCCCATTAATGCAGCCTGCACAGTGCCCATCAGCAGCCTCTCCATTGCCCATTAATGCAGCCTCACCATTGTAAATTAATGACGCCTGCACATCCTTGCTCATCTGCAGCCACGTCAGTGCCGGATTACACAGTGCCGCAATCTCCTGTGTACCTGGCGATCAGTCACACACAGTCCCGCCTGTAATAAACAGAACAGTGGTCTAATCCTGGGCCAGGAGGCGGGACTGTGTGTGACCAATTGCCGGGTACACAGGAGATCGCTGCTCTGTGTAATCCGGCGGTGGCCGCCCCCTCCTTCCACGCAGAGGCAGCGGGAATCGGTGTATATATCATTTGTGGACCCCCCCCCCGCGGCGCTCTGGGATTCTTTGGGGGCCACAAAATATATATATATAGCCAAATTACCAGTGTGGCCATTTAAAACTGAACTTTGGACATGTCTGCCCTAGTATGTATCACGCGTGTATATTTTTAGCCCCCAAGTGCAAAACTTCACATTTATTAACATTAAACTTCATTTGCCACATAGCTGCCCGATTAAACAGTGCACTGAGGTCAGCTTGTAAGTTGGAGACATCCTGTAAGGACATTATTCCACTGCATAGCTTCGTGTCATCTGCAAAGACTGAAATGGTACTTTTAATCCCAGACCTTATATCATTTATAATTATATTAAAAAGTGGGGGTCCCAACACTGAACCTTGGGGTACACCACTGATAACCTTAGACCATTCAGAGTATGAATCATTAACCACTACTTTCAGAATTTGATCATTTGCCAGTGTTCTATCCATTTACAAACTGATTTTTCCAAGCCTGTATACTTTACCTTATACATTAGCTGTGCGTGGAGAACTGTGTCAAACGCTGTTGCAAAATCCAAGTATACTATGTTCGCAGCCACCCCTCTGTCCAAGGTTTTACTTAACTCCTCATAAAAAGAAATCATATATGTTTTTACAACTTCTGTCTTTTATGAATCCATGCTGGCTAATGCTTAAAATGTTTTTTTTCTAGCAAAAAAATCATCTGTGTGGTCTTTTATTAAGCTCTCCTGTATTTTCTCAACTATTGAAGTTAAACTAACAGGTCTGTAGTTACTTGGTAAATACTTTGACCCCTTTTTAAATGTAGGCACCACATTGGCCTTACGTCAATCCAGCGGTAGTATGCCAGTCATTAAAGAGTCCCTAAAAATTAGAAGCAATGGCTTTGAACTGACAAAGCTCAATTCTTCTAGGACCATGGTGGCGCCATTCAGTCCAGGTGACTTATTTACCATTATTCTGTCTAAATATTTTTGGACCATATCGATTTTGAGCCATAGTGGTTCATTTGGGGCTGTGTCATTACCATCCCCATTATGGAGATGAGCTCCCCTAAGCTCCTTTGAGCTAAAGAAAGTATTTATTAAAGGTGTACTATTTTTTTCCCCAGTCATCCACTCCAGATTACTTTGTAAAGGGCCTACACGCTCAGACCTGCCCTTTGTACTAATAATATACTTGAATAATTTTTTGGGGTTTGTCCTAATATCTTTTGCAATTTGTAGTTTGTTTTGAATTTGTGCAGCCTTAATTTCTTTTTTACATATTCTGTTATATTCCTTTTAACATTAAAATGATTACAGTCTTCCTTCCTTTTATATTTTTATTTAAAGCTCTTTTCTTATTTATAACTTTTTTAACATATATAAAGAAAAACAAAAAGGGGAACAGTGCAATGTGGCAAGATCAGTGCATCGGTGCTGCAATGTAGTGCAGCAGCTGGTGTGAACATACCCTAAAACATGTAGTCCTGCACATACCTTTATATGTCTCACAGAGCTCATGTACTAGGGGGAGCCCATACTGGAGCAACTGTACAGTGATAGGGTGCATTATTGTGAGATTTGGAGCACAAGGCTTTCCCAGGAGACAGGAGTGAAGTTCCGTTACATCACCCTCACCTAAAGGAAGCAGTCAAAAGCCAGAGTCAGAGTTTGTCCTTTTTTCTTCTAATAAGGCTGGTTTCACACCTATGTGTTGTGGTATCATTTGCTAAAGCGCAGCATTTTCCTGAAGTTAATGCTATCAGTGGTAATGCACAATACTGTAAATAATTTCAAAATGGCTGGGCTGCCATAAAGCAATACATGTTAATGCATGAGTGTTAACAACTCTGAAGTATGAAGAGGCCTTTATTGTTTTATATTGAGGGGGGACTTATAGATAAGCAGATAAAAAGAGCGTTTTTATGAATGACCTGTCTTCATACTGACATAGAACTTCTAAGCTTGAACAGCATAGTTGGTGTGATACTTTATATATAATATATATGCCCAAGAGGCCTGGAAGATGAGCCCACTCAGTAACTGGTGGCTAGGGAAGAGGAGACTGAGGAAATATTTCCTGGTGGTGAGTCAGGTGCTCAGGGCAGGACTTAGGGCGGTGGGGGGCCCCTGGGCTTGAGTCACTTTAGGGCCCTACCCTTCTATTCATATGCACAGCTCTAAAAAAACAGAAATAGAAAAGGTGCGCCAGACTCAGTGCAGTATTAAAGAACTATTAAAGTAGTATTAGTTCTTATTAGAATTATTAAAGAACTTCTGTTTAATTGGACAAGACAAAACAGCCAAATGGCTACTCACAAAAGTAGATAATATATAAGCGTATAAGTGGGGGATACTGTACTGGTATTCGTCCTGGGTCCACAATTAATAAAAGCAATAAAAATGGATAAAATTATAATTACCCTATTTATCACACGCGCCTAAAGTTTAGGAGGGAATTGTAAAAAAACTTTTAGGAGGGAAGTTTATTGAAAAAAACTTACATTTAAATGCCCATCAATGCAGCCTTATCAGTGTCCATCTGCAGCCTTGTCAGTGTCATTGCAGCCTTGTCAGTGTCAGTGTAGCCTTGCTCCAGTGTCATTGCTGCCTTGTCAGTGCAGCCTTTCAGTTTAAAAATGGCGCCGCCGAGATACAGAGTCGGATGTCCTGTGTATCTCGGCGGCTCTCGGCCGCTCTCGGTGGCTTTCGGCCACTCTCGGCGGCTGTCGGCGGCTTTAGGCCGCTCTCGGCGTCTTTCAGCCGCGCTTTGCGGCTCTCGCCAACTTACGGCCACTCTTGGCGGCTTTCTGCGGCTTTCGGGACCGGCGGGGCCCCCTATTGGCCTGTGTATCTCGGCGGCTTTCGGACGCTCTCAGGGGCTTTCGGCTGCTCTGGGCAGCTGTCGGCGGCTTTCGGCCACTCTCGGCGGCTGTCGGCGCCTTTCGGATGCTCTTGGCGGCTCTCGGCGGCTTTCGCCCACTCTTGGCGGCTTTCGAAACGGGCGTGGTCGGCGGGGCCCGCGGGGCCCCCTGTTGGCCGGGGCCCATGGGCTTGAGCCCAGTCACGCCCAATGGTAAGTCCGGCCCTTGCTTACTTTCCCTGCTCAACTTATGTTTCACTACAGGCACATCTGACAGCCTAACAGCACCGCAAAAAGAAAAGAAAATACAATCTATTTACACCCATAGGTAGGTGCGTTCTGTCATCAGCCCACCTGTCTGCCACCTCCAATATTTGGTTACCAACACCAGATTATCCCCCTAACGTATCCACTCCCGCCACTCTCCGCTATTGCGCTGTACCAACTACACATTCCCACCCTACCGCCATGACACTGGTTCTACATAGGCACAACACATGCTGTGTAGGGGTGGTTTCCACATGTGTGTGTATGCATGTGGACATGTATATGTGTGCATGTATACATGTGTATATATATATATATATACATATATGTGCATGTGTGTGTATGTGTATATATATGTGTACAGGTTTATGTGAATATAAACATATATTTATTTTGTGCATATTGTTTCTTTATCTATGTGTATATATATATGCATATGCGTTTTAGACTTTTATGCACATTTGATATATGCATTTTTGTATATATTTTTGTGGATTTCCATTTGAATGAACACATTTCTGTCTTTGCACAAACCACATGGCCATCTTTGTGCCCCCATTTGTGCTTTCAGTGAATAGGGGCATACCTCCACATATCTGTTCCAGCACAGCGTTTTACGCGCTGGCAGAGTTTTTTACACGCATGCGCATGTCCTTTGGACAAAAGCACAACCGGTTTTACCAATGCGGAGAGACAACATCTCTCAATGTGTCTCAGTGCACTTTTTACTTCATTTACCATCGCCCCCCCCCCCCCCCATATGTGTTTTTTTTTTTTTTTAATGCATTTACATGCGTTTGTATTATGCACGTGTATGTATATGCATGTATGTGTACACGAGTTTGTGTGTGTACACTTATGTATGCGTAGATTTTTCCATTTGTATGTATTTAGACCACAATCTCATGTTCTGTGCTTCAAAATCCCACCACCTATCATTAATTTTTTGTACTGATATGGTAATTTTTATTTCTAATATATTTATATTATATACTTTTTATCATTTTATGAATGCATTTTTCAATGTAAACTTATCTTACGTCTCCAGTCTGTAGTGTACGGTATATATTGTTCTTATTTATACCCCATATAGAACACCTGGGTATGGATCTTGGAATAATCAATTGTCCATCACAGGACACATCCTCCTACTAGCAACACCACCTCTCCCCATGTACACATGTCGGCCTACCGGCCCATACAGACTGTGCTCCAGTTCTTCTGGCTCTGATGAAGAGGTTTTCCTCGAAACGCGTCAACCTTTCTTAAATACCTGCCTCAATATGGGCACACCCCAATTTTAACTTCCTAGTACTCATTTTGTTACCTGTTTTTCCTTTTATTTTATAATATTATGTAGTATTTGTATAATTTTAAATCTATATGACTATATGTCTGTATTCTTTTACATAAATAAACCATACATTTCTTGATGTAAGCGTCTGATCACGCGCCTTCCACCCATTCCTACTAAAAAGTAAGTCCGGCCCTGCTGGTGCTTCCTTTGCCTTTAGTAGCCCCCATTCCTTTAAGGAAAGCAGGCTGACTGGCACTTGATTGTCCCAGGTCTTAGTGCATGGTGTTGTAGCTCCTGGCTAGATGGCACTAGGACTATGTAAATGAGACAAAGAAGGGTACCTTTATTCCTGAGGCTAGTCAGGCAGCAGCTGGTAGTGGAATCCTGGGACAGTCCGAGATCAGGGCAGGTAGTGGCCAAGCATAAACTGAAAACATTTCAGAGGTCAAGCAAACATAGACCAGTAAACAATCTGAGGCCAAGTTCAGGGGGCAATCAAAAGAGTAATCCTGGTACAAGGCAGAGGTTGGCAACACGTGAATCCAAGACAGATATAGCAGATCTATCAGATATATCAGGCAAGGAAACTGACAGGGAGACAGGAAGCCATAAGGAATAGGGATGAGCTTCGTGTTCGAGTCGAACCCATGTTCGACTCGAACATCGGCTGTTCGACCGTCCGTCGAATTGCGAACGATATGGGCCGTTCGCGCCAAATTCGTGTGGCGCGTCACGGCCCATAATTCACTGCGGCATCGCAGTGCATTGCTGGCTGATGATTGGCCAAGCATGCACTATGACCCGCATGCTTGGCCAATCACAGCGCCGCCTGAACAGAGAGCCGTAATTGGCCAAAGCCAAGGAGGCTTTGGCCAATTATGGCTCAGGGGATTTAGTACACGCCCCACACTATATAAGGCCGCCTGCACGGCGGCCCTGTGTAGTGTGTGTTCCGGCGTTGAAAGAGATAGACAGAGAGACAGTGTTTGATTTGAGTTAGATAGATTAGGCAGAACAGTCAGTCAGTTAGCTGCACTTACAGTGTATTGTGTATATATATGCATCCCAGGTGTTGCATATATATATATACACTGTATTCAGTTTAGCTAGATCCGTTCCTGTTATCTTCTATCTAGACTATTTACATTCAGTGCAGTGTGTCCTGCTCACAGTGTTCAGCTAGATCCGTTCCTGCTATTTACATTCAGTACAGTGCTTCCTGCTCACAGTGTTCAGCTAGATCCGTTCCTGCTATTTACATTCAGTGCAGTGCGTGCTGCTCACAGTGTTCAGCTAGATCCGTTCCTGCTATTTACATTCAGTGCAGTGCGTGCTGCTCACAGTGTTCAGCTAGATCCGTTCCTGCTATTTACATTCAGTGCAGTGCGTCCTGCTCACAGTGTTCAGCTAGATCCGTTCCTGCTATTTACATTCAGTGCAGTGCGTCCTGCTCACAGTGTTCAGCTAGATCCGTTCCTGCTATTTACATTCAGTGCAGTGCGTGCTGCTCACAGTGTTCAGCTAGATCCGTTCCTGCTATTTACATTCAGTGCAGTGCGTCCTGCTCACAGTGTTCAGCTAGATCCGTTCCTGTTATCTTCCTACTGACAGGCAGGCTTGTCTGGTTACAGTATATAAAGCTACCTGAAGAAAATTACAGGTGTTCTTTTTGATCCTATTAGTACCACGGTCAGGCAGCTAGACTATTTACATTTAGTACAGTGTGTCCTGCTCACAGTGTTCAGCTAGATCCGTTCCTGTTATTTACATTCAGTGCAGTGTGTCCTGCTCACAGTGTTCAGCTAGATCCGTTCCTGCTATTTACATTCAGTACAGTGCGTGCTGCTCACAGTGTTCAGCTAGATCCGTTCCTGCTATATACATTTAGTGCAGTACGTCCTGCTCACAGTGTTCAGCTAGATCCGTTCCTGTTATCTTCCTACTGACAGGCAGGCTTGTCTGGTTACAGTATATAAAGCTACCTGAAGAAAATTACAGGTGTTCTTTTTGATCCTATTAGTACCACGGTCAGGCAGCTAGACTATTTACATTTAGTACAGTGTGTCCTGCTCACAGTGTTCAGCTAGATCCGTTCCTGTTATTTACATTCAGTGCAGTGCGTCCTGCTCACAGTGTTCAGCTAGATCCGTTCCTGCTATTTACATTCAGTGCAGTGCGTCCTGCTCACAGTGTTCAGCTAGATCCGTTCCTGCTATTTACATTCAGTGCAGTGCGTGCTGCTCACAGTGTTCAGCTAGATCCGTTCCTGCTATTTACATTCAGTGCAGTGCGTCCTGCTCACAGTGTTCAGCTAGATCCGTTCCTGTTATCTTCCTACTGACAGGCAGGCTTGTCTGGTTACAGTATATAAAGCTACCTGAAGAAAATTACAGGTGTTCTTTTTGATCCTATTAGTACCACGGTCAGGCAGCTAGACTATTTACATTTAGTACAGTGTGTCCTGCTCACAGTGTTCAGCTAGATCCGTTCCTGCTATTTACATTCAGTGCAGTGCGTCCTGCTCACAGTGTTCAGCTAGATCCGTTCCTGTTATCTTCCTACTGACAGGCAGGCTTGTCTGGTTACAGTATATAAAGCTACCTGAAGAAAATTACAGGTGTTCTTTTTGATCCTATTAGTACCACGGTCAGGCAGCTAGACTATTTACATTTAGTACAGTGTGTCCTGCTCACAGTGTTCAGCTAGATCCGTTCCTGTTATTTACATTCAGTGCAGTGCGTCCTGCTCACAGTGTTCAGCTAGATCCGTTCCTGCTATTTACATTCAGTGCAGTGCGTCCTGCTCACAGTGTTCAGCTAGATCCGTTCCTGCTATTTACATTCAGTGCAGTGCGTGCTGCTCACAGTGTTCAGCTAGATCCGTTCCTGCTATTTACATTCAGTGCAGTGCGTCCTGCTCACAGTGTTCAGCTAGATCCGTTCCTGTTATCTTTCTACTGACAGGCAGGCTTGTCTGGTTACAGTATATAAAGCTACCTAAAGAAAATTACAGGTGTTCTTTTTGATCCTATTAGTACCACGGTCAGGCAGCTAGACTATTTACATTTAGTACAGTGTGTCCTGCTCACAGTGTTCAGCTAGATCCGTTCCTGTTATTTACATTCAGTGCAGTGTGTCCTGCTCACAGTGTTCAGCTAGATCCGTTCCTGCTATTTACATTCAGTACAGTGCGTCCTGCTCACAGTGTTCAGCTAGATCCGTTCCTGCTATTTACATTCAGTGCAGTGCGTGCTGCTCACAGTGTTCAGCTAGATCCGTTCCTGCTATATACATTTAGTGCAGTACGTCCTGCTCACAGTGTTCAGCTAGATCCGTTCCTGTTATCTTCCTACTGACAGGCAGGCTTGTCTGGTTACAGTATATAAAGCTACCTGAAGAAAATTACAGGTGTTCTATCCCAGCTTAGTGCAGCTACAGGCCATTAGTATGTCTGGAAGGCCAAGAAGGAGAGGCAGACAGTCACAAGCCAATAAGAGAGGGCAAGCAGGCTCTGTGTCTAGTGCTGGTCGTGGAGACGGTGCATCCTCATCAGCACGTGGCCATGGGACACGCTTGGCCTTTTTTTCGGCAGCTGGCCGTGTTGAGCCGCAACATGCGGAAGACTTGGTCGAGTGGATGACCAAGCCGTCCTCATCCTCCTCATCCTCTCTCACCCATGCCCAGGGTGCTTTGTCTGGCAAAGCAGCGGCCTCTTCCCTCAGCTCAATGTCATCAGTGACTCCTTCCCTAGCCCCACCATGTCCTCCTGAGGATTCCCTCGAACTGTTTGACCACAGTGTTGGGTACATGCTCCAGGAGGATGCCCAGCGTTTGGAAGGCTCTGATGATGATACTGAGCTCAATGAAGGCAGTAACATGAGCACGGACAGAGGGGGTGCCCAAGAAGGACAGCAATCTGGCAGTCATGCTCCCCCTGCTGCAGCATACTGCCAGGTTTGCTCCAGTGATGAGGAGGGAGGGGATGATGAGGTCACTGACTCAACGTGGGTGCCTGATAGGAGAGAGGAGGAGGAGGAGGAGGAGGAGGAGGAGGAGGAGGAGGAGGTGGCACATCACCAACTAGGCAGGATGCCCTCCAGGGGCCAGCCTAAGGGCAGCACATTGACTGCATCACACCCCAAAGCTCCACATGTGCAGGGCGCTGCAGTCTCTGCGCGTTATTCAAAAAGTTCTTTGGTGTGGGCCTTTTTTGAGACGAGTGCATCAGATCGCACCGCTGCTATTTGCAATATATGTCTCAAGCGTATCTCGCGTGGCCAAAACATCTCCCGCTTGGGTACCACATGCTTGACCAGACATATGTTGACCTGCCATGCAGTTCGTTGGCAAGCGTATCTAAAAGACCCACACCAAAGAACAAAGACGATCTCTCCTTGCTCCTCATCAGCTGAGATTTCCAACCCCACTAGACCTTCAGTCCTCTCTGCGACCTGCAGTGAGAGGAATGAAGGTGTAGAATTAGGTGTGTCACAGCCAAGTACTTATGGGCAATCTGCTTTTGGTACACCGACGTCAGATTGTACCAGGCAAATTTCCCTGCCCCAGCTGCTGCACCGCCGAAAGAAGTTTGCTCCCAGCCATCCACATGCCCAGCGGTTGAATGCTAGCTTGGCAAAATTGCTAGCACTTCAACTGCTGCCTTTTCAGTTGGTAGACTCTGCCCCCTTCCGTGAGTTTGTGGAATGTGCGGTTCCTCAGTGGCAGGTACCCAAACGCCACTTTTTCTCACGGAAGGCGATTCCGGCTCTCTACCGGCATGTGGAAGGCAATGTCCATGCCTCGCTGGACAGGGCGGTCAGCGGTAAGGTGCATATTACCGCTGACTCATGGTCCAGCAGGCATGGACAGGGACGTTACTTAAGTTTCACGGCGCATTGGGTGACTCTGCTGGCAGCTGGGAAGGATGCAGGACAAGGTGCAGTAGTGTTGGAGGTTGTTCCGCCACCACGCCTCCAAAATGCTGATTGTGACACACCTCTCTCCTCCACCCCCTCCTCTTCTTCTTCCTCCATGGCCTCTTCCTCGGAACCAGCGGTGCTCCGTAGGCGTTCAAGGGGCTACGCAAGTACGCAGGCCAAAAGATGCCATGCGGTGCTTGAGCTGGTGTGCTTGGGGGACAGGAGCCACACTGGGGCAGAGGTTCTGTCAGCTCTGCAGGGGCAGGTTCAGAGGTGGTTGACGCCACGCCAACTTAAGGCAGGAATGGTGGTTTGCGACAATGGCACCAACCTCCTCTCTGCCCTCCGACAGGGACAACTGACCCATGTGCCCTGTTTGGCTCACGTCCTTAACTTGGTGGTGCAGCGGTTCTTGGGCAGGTACCCGGGCTTACAGGATGTCCTGAGGCAGGCCAGGAAAGTCTGTGTGCATTTCCGCCGGTCATATAATGCCAGTGCTCGGCTGACGGACCTCCAAAAGGAGTTTAACCTGCCCAAGAACCGCCTAATCTGTGACATGCCCACCAGGTGGAACTCGACGTTGGCCATGCTGCAGCGGCTGCACACGCAGCAGAGGGCCATCAATGAGTACCTGTGCGACTATGGCACCAGGACAGGGTCAGGGGACCTTGGTTTTTTTTCCCCACGCCAGTGGGCCATGATCAGGGATGCATGCACTGTCCTGTCACCATTCGAGGAGGCCACGAGGATGGTGAGCACTGACAGTGCATGCATCAGTGACACTGTCCCCCTTGTCCACCTGTTGGAGCACACGCTGCGTGGGATAATGGACAGGGCACTTGAGGCAGAACAGAGGCAGGAAGAGGAGGACTTCCTTAGCTCTCAAGGCCCCCTTTATCCAGACAGTGTTCCTGCGTGCCCGCCGATCACACAGGAAGAGGACGAGGAGGAGGAGGAGGAGGAGGAGGAAGATTGTGTCAGTATGGAGGTGGAGCCTGGCACTCAGCATCAGCAGTCTTTAAGGGATCAGTCCCAAGGAACACATGGACTTGTACGTGGCTGGGAGGAGGTGGCTGCGGACGTTGTTGTCCTTAGTGACCCAGAGGACTCCGGACCGAATGCCTCAGCAAACCTACGCTGCATGGCCTCCCTGATCCTGCAAAGCCTGCGTAAGGATCCTCGTATTCGTGGTATCAAGGAGAAGGACCAATACTGGCTGGCAACCCTCCTTGATCCACGTTACAAGGGTAAGGTTGCGGACCTTATCTTGCCATCGCAGAGGGAGCAGAGGATGAAACATCTTCGGGAGGCCTTGCAGAAAGGTCTGTGCAACGCGTTCCCAGAGACTGGGAGGTTACAAACTCCTGTTTCTGGACAACGTGTTGCTGAGGCTTCGGTCAGTCAAAGAAGGAGCGGTGGAGAAGGTGGCCGTCTGACCGATGCGTTCAGACAATTTTTTGGTCCGCAGCCCCAAGGTATGATCGGTTCCAGCAACCATCGCCAGCGTCTGTTTTACATGGTGCAGGAATACCTAGGGGCAAGATCAGACTTGGACACCTTTCCCACCGAAAATCCTCTGGGTTACTGGGTCTTGAGGATGGATCACTGGCCAGAGCTTGCACAGTATGCAATAGAGCTACTGGCCTGTCCTGCATCCAGCGTTCTTTCGGAACGCACATTCAGTGCTGCTGGAGGCGTGGTAACCGATCACAGGGTGCGTCTGTCCACCGACTCGGTCGATCGGCTGACCTTCATAAAAATGAATCAGTCTTGGATCACCACCAGCTACCAAGCACCTGATGCAGATGTAACCGAATAATTTTTTTTGAAATCTCAGATCCCTTCAAAGACTGCCTATGCTGATGCTGAGTGACTATCCCTGAGTAATTATCCTCTTCCTCCTCAATCATCACGCTGATAGCTTGTAAGAACATTTTTGGTTCTGGGCGCCACCACCAGTGCCTAAGGCACAATTTTTCAGCCCCTGTTTAACAGGGGCGTGTAATTACAATTTTTGATGTAATACTTTGCAGCAGGGCTCGTTCCTGCATTCCAACTAGAGTGTCTGTGAGGGGTTGCAGTGTTGTGGCACCAGCACCAGTGCCTAAGACCCAATTTTTCTGCCCCTGTCTAACAGGGGCGTGTAATTACAATTTTTGATGCAATACTTTGCAGCAGGGCTTGTTCCTGCATTCCAACTAGAGTGTCTGTGAGGGGTTGCAGTGTTGTGGCACCAGCACCAGTGCCTAAGACCCAATTTTTCTGCCCCTGTCTAACAGGGGCGTGTAATTACAATTTTTGATGCAATACTTTGCAGCAGGGCTTGTTCCTGCGTTTCAACTAGAGTGTCTGTGAGGGGTTGCAGTGTTGTGGCACCAGCACCAGTGCCTAAGACCCAATTTTTCAGCCCCTGTCTAACAGGGGCGTGTAATTACAATTTTTGATGCAATACTTTGCAGCAGGGCTTGTTCCTGCGTTTCAACTAGAGTGTCTGTGAGGGGTTGCAGTGTTGTGGCACCAGCACCAGTGCCTAAGGCCTAATTTTTCAGCTCCTGTTCAACAGGGGCATGTAATTACAATTCTTGATCTAATATTTCACAGCAGGGCCCTGTGAGGGCTTACAGTGTTTTGGCCACAGCAACACCTAAGGCCCAAATTTCTGCTGAGTATATAGGGCAGGACCCTACTTTCAAACATCTAACTTACAAACGACTCCTACTTGCAAACGGAAGGAGACAACAGGAAGTGAGATGAAATCTACCCCTAAGGAAGGGAAATTCTCTCCTGTAAGAGTTAATATGGGAAAACAATTTTTCCTTTCCACTGATGCTTTCCAATCCTTGTTCCACAAAAAAACCCAAATTTTCAAAAAACATTTTTCATTGGGACAAAAAAGTGAGGTGAAATCTTCTGAAGAGGAGGAAAGACGCAAAACAAATGTCACAGGGGTGATAACCCTTCCCTATGTTTTCCAAAAAGCTTAGAAAAGATTTTTTGGCTGGAGCTAAACACATTAAAAATGTTCAAAATTACAAACAGATTCTACTTAACAACAAACCTACAGTCCCTGTCTTGTTTGCACCGCCTGTATACTGCTGTTCAGAGTATATAGGGACCTTTCCTTATTTTAATTTGGGTGCGGGGTTCCCCTTAATATCCATACAAGACCCAAAGGGCCTGGTAATGGACTGGGGGGTACCCATGCCGTTTGTCTCACTGATTTTCATCCATATTGCCATGACCCGACATGACATTAAACCCGCAAGCAGTTTTAAATGAGATTTTTTCCTTTAAAAATGACATTTGGTGCAGGGACTGTTCTAAACATGGGAAACACGCGTCACTTTACAGGCATACTATAGACACCCCCCAGGTACGATATTTAAAGGAATATTTCACTTTTTTTTTTTTACTTTAAGCATCATTAAAATCACTGCTCCCGAAAAAACGGCCGTTTTTAAAAGTTTTTTTTGCATTGATACATGTCCCCTGGGGTAGGACCCGGGTCCCCAAACCCTTTTTAGGACAATACCATGCAAATTAGCCTTTAAAATGAGCACTTTTGATTTCGAACGTTCGAGTCCCATAGACGTCAATGGGGTTCTAACGTTCGTGCGAACTTGCGGTCCGTTCGCGGGTTCTGGTGCGAACCGAACCGGGGGGTGTTCGGCTCATCCCTAATAAGGAAGCAATAACACTATCACAACCACAGAAACACTGAGGCACAGGCTAATAATCTTCAAATAACAGTGAAAGGTGTACAAGAAAACACTGCGCCAACTAGTGCAAAAAAGAGGGGGAGCAGCTACATACAGTATGACAAAGACAATAGATAAATAATAAAAACAATGTAGCGCATATGTGTATGTATAAATCAAAATATAAAAAATATTACTCAATTATATTTCAGTCCAAAAAATGTTAGTGAATCTTTGATCATATAATGAACACAAAGTCAATGAACAAATAAGTGAGAGGTGTAATGTGCTGCTGCATAGGAATATGGATGTAATCCCAAAGGAAAAAAATGTTCCAACCGTTGGTAAAAGGTTGTATAAATCCGTGGGGAGAAGACACTTCAACCAGACAAGGGCATCATGGGGAGAACATTCTCCCCATGATGCCCTTGTCTGGTTGGAGCGGGACATTACACCCCTCACTTATTTTGTTCATTGACTTTGTGTTTATTATATGATCAAAGATTCACTAACATTTTTTGGACTGAAATATAATTGAGTAATATTTTTTTATATTTTAGTTTATACACACACAAATTATGCGCTACATTGTTTTTATTATTAATAATCTTCAAAGAAAGGTTCTTCCCGAGTCAAGGACCAATCCAGCTAACAGTGTGTGGTCAGACTTGTTATCCAGCTGATGAGAGCAGCCAGGAAACTGAGAAGAGTCATTAACCTGTAGCTGATGGGAGAAACTAGAAGGCTACATAGCATAGGCTTATACAGTTACTGAAAGGTCCACTCTAATTATAGCCGAACTCCAGGTTTTAGTGAAATTAAATTGCTTTATTTAGACCAAGCTGATCCAAATAAACTATTTCCTATACTGCACTCAGACCGACTCGCTTTGTCCTGGGAGTGGGACAGGAAGTCACCATGCTGCTGACGGAATGCAGCACTGTATTCTGTATGTAGCTGATGTTATATACAGTTTGTACAGTGCACACCGCAGCTGACTGTTGTAGTGAAGGAAAAATTTGTGTGGACCAGCTTGGTCCAAACAAACTATTTAACATTCACTAAAACCTGGAGTTAGGTTTTAAGATAGTGTTATCACTCACAGGCCAGAGGCAGCCATTTCTTCACTACAGAGTGTGAGAATTAGCATCAAATGGTAGAGCTTTTAAGGACACCTTTTCTGCTTCTTAAGGACTTTTCTTGCCCATTTTTATATATAAAAAAAAGTTCCAGAAAAACAAAACATGAGTTTCCCTCCCAGGGGTATTCAGCATTCCTTTTCCATGAAAAAAAATGAATGACATTCAGCCCTTCTGGATTGCACTTGCAGCACTGCCGCTCTGGCCTTACACTACAGGCCCTTGTCTGTCTTCTGTCTTTGCTCACTAACTCACTCACTTCGCTCACTAAGTGCACACAACTAGCAGCCCCTTGCTTCTTTGGTTCCCACCTCTCTCCTAGGTGGAGCCCTCCTGACTCCTGAATAACGACCTCCTGTCTGCTGGAGCCCAGAACCCTGGTTAGGTCTCTACAAAAAGACCTGCACAACCCCTGTGAAATCAGTGTGCTGACTGTTCACAAACTCTGGACCCAGGACTGGAGATTTCATCCCACCTGGATCTCTTATGCCGCGTACACACGGTCGGACTTTACGGCAGACTTTGTCCGGCGGACTTTTCGACGGACTTTACGACGGACTTTCTGAATGAACGGACTTGCCTAAACACAATCCACCAAAGTCCGTCGAATTCGTACGTGATGACGTACGACCGGACTAAAACAAAGAAGTTCATAGCCAGTAGCCAATAGCTGCCCTAGCGTGGCTTTTTGTCCATTGAACTAGCATACAGACGGCGGACTTTGCGACCGGACTCGATTTCGACGGATTGATTTAAAACATGTTTCAAATCTAAGTCCGTCCAACTTTTGAGAAAACAAAGTCCGCTGGAGCTCACACACGATCGAATTGTCTGACGAAATCCAGTCCGCCGGGCAAAGTCTGCCGTAAAGTCTGCTTGTGTGTACGCGGCATTAGAAATCTTCAGGCTCCAGGTTCCAAAATGGATTTTCCTAACCAATGAAGAAATTTAACAGCCAGTTTCCTTTGAGTTACACAAACCCCCTGGGGCCCCTCAACCTGCATGGTTGAAAATCCTAGGCTATAACCTTTATTCCCACCATGGGAGGGCACAGAATTATCACAAGACATAATATACAGTAATATAATATTGTAATGATTGCAGAGCAAATATAGGAGTTCCAAATGTATGAATGTATTGGTATGGTTAACTTCATCCTTGGTAAGGCTCTGGTCTTCACACAGGAATGCCTATTTATAGACATTAGATATGCAGTGCTAGTTTTATTAAATAAAGTGCACACACACCTCAGGTGATCTTACATTATCTTGACAGCATACGGAAAGTTCATGGGTGAGCTGCACAATGTGCTTTTGACCATCTTGTTCCTTTTGGATGTCTGCAAGTTCAGCAAATATCCTTGCATAGTACTGTACCCTTTACACTCCCAAGGATAAATATAAATGCAATCTGCTGTACTCTACTGAATAGTCACAGCTGTAGCTTGCTGGTGGAAAACACAGACACCTTTTAGCACCAACATTTTGAAGCAAAAGTCACCCCCTCCATGTCATATGTGTTACTGTGTTTTTACATTCAATACACAAAAGACATGTAAATGAATTGTATGAGATCTTAAAGGGGTTGTAAAGTCAAAAGCTTTTTAATCTTAATGCATTCTTTGCATTAAGATAAAAAGCCTTCTGTTTGCAGCAGCCGTCCCAGCACCCCTAATACTTACCTGAGCCCCATCTCTGTCCAGCGATATCTACAAGTGTCTTGGCTGTTTGAGACTCTTTCTCCTAAATGGCTGAGACACAGCAGAGGAGCCACTGGCTTCTGCTGCTGTCAACCAAAGTCAATCAGCCAATCAGGATAGAGAGGGGGCGGGGCCGGGTCGCAGCTCCGTGTCTGAATGGACACACAGAGCTGTGACTCGGCTCAGGTGCCCCCATAGCAAACTGCTTGCTGTGGGGGCCCTCGACAGGAGGCAGGGGCCAGGAGAAGCAAAGAGGGACCCGAAAAGTGGAGGAACCGTGCTGCTCTGTGCAAAACCAACTGCACAGATGAGGTAACCTGTTGGGTTGAACTAAAAAAATGACTAATGTGTACTAGGCTTTATAGTCAAGTATTTAATCCTATTTAACATTTACATACCTTTGTAAAAAAAAAAAAGTAAAATATCAGTTGATAAAGGAAATACTGTGTGCCACCATAAAATAACATATACTCAAAAATTATACAAAGTGGAAATTTTTTATATATAAAATCTTGGGTGGCTTCCCTCAATTGAATTATGAGCAGTTGGGAAAAATCAGACACTGCTTCTCTTTAAATGAAAGATAAATGTATCCACCACCAGTCTAAAATGAACTCAGCGGAGAGCAATTGACCTTAAATGACAAAAGTCAAAAGCACAAGCAGATGGGACTGTCCCAGGACTCCGATACTATTCCCACAATTTGGCCCAGCCAAACATCCCTGCATTGAGACTGGTGGCAGATGCCACCATCCTCTGCTCCGCTGTTCTCAGCCTGTTAAGAGAACAGTCTCTCCCACTGTGCTCTACTCTATCACTGATAAAAAAACAAGCTCTTCATTTGCCAGTATTAACTATTAAAAATGCCCTAAAACCTCCTGCCTGACAACTTTTGTGAAAAGATTTTATACAGTGGCGAGCAACATGGAACTAGTATGCAGCAGGGCAGAAAATGTAAAAACATTAATATTTAGCTTTAAAGCTGAACTCCTGGGAAACAGCTAAATACTCAATTGAAATACATATATAGGAGGCGTTTTACCTGCCAAAAGATATGTATTTCTGTTCATTCAGTCTTGAGATTTACACAGTTGTCCCTGAATGCACAACCAGTTTGGTGACCTGACTTTTCCCTACAGCAGGTAAGCAACACAGCTAGGTCACCTCCCCACCCCCAGCCTGTAACCGAACAGCGAAGAGCAGCAAAAGTTCACTCTTCTGCATGCAGAGCTGAACTGCTGCTAATACTTTCCCTCCTTTTCCTAGTCTGAGAACTGCTCTACGAAAAACAACTCAGAATCATTTTCCGACCAGAAAGGGTGATAGGACCTTGTTGTCGGAAATTCCGACCGTGTGTAGGCTCCATCACACATTTTCCATCGGATTTTCCGACACACAAAGTTTGAGAGCAGGCTATAAAATTTTCCGACAACAAAATCCGTTGTCGAAAATTCCGATCGTGTGTACACAAATCCAACGGACAAAGTGCCACGCATGCTCAGAATAAATAAAGAGATGAAAGCTATTGGCCACTGCCCTGTTTATAGTCCCGACGCACGTGTTTTACGTCACCGCGTTCAGAATGATCAGATTTTCCGACAACTTTGTGTGACTGTGTGTATGCAAGACAAGTTTGAGCCAACATCCGTCAGAAAAAATCCTAGGATTTTGTTGTCGGAATGTCCGAACAAAGTCCGACCGTGTGTACGGGGCATTACACTAACTTCTTGTACAAGACATTTCATACTTTTTAAGGAATACAGAACTGCATTTTTTTGGGGTTGTTTTTTTTTCCCTGGGGTTCATCTTTAAAGTTAGGAAACTAAAGGAAAACAGGTAAATCTACAGAATTCCATATTTGAAAGTGGTGTCTCCTGCCACAAGGATTTGTATTTCTTTCTTCCTGGTTCCAAGATTTACTCAGCTCTGCTGCAGAGCCATGTCCAGAGGAGAGGCAGCCTGACCTTTCTCAACTGCAGTTTTACTTTCACTTACAGGTCTCCTTTCCAACCCCCACCCTGTGATTGGACAGTGAAAAGCCTGATGCGTGTAAGTGAAATACACTGACCAATAGAAGTGAGGCTTGGTTCTAATGAACAAACAGTAAAGTGCATCTTCCTTCAAAGGAGCTGAGTTGTAATGAAGGTATAATGTAGGTGTAGGTCGACCTTGTCAAAAACAAACACAAAATTTCCCAGCACACTTACCAGTAGCTTGCAAACAATCCAAATTGACCCGGTCTAAAAGTTCACATTTAAAAAAGAGGGTAAAATTGCACACATTTGCAAATTTATGTGGACTCCACAGTGCCCATGTCAAGGCTTCTCTGTATGTTGCAGTCCTAACTCTATTTTTGAGAATTTCCAAGTTGGACCATATTTAGCAGTGTATAAATTAAGGGCAGGTTTGCCTGGAGGGGGCCCACTCTAAGGCACAGGGACGATTGGGACACCCAGCAAGAGCACAATGGCAACTGAAGGCATCCAGTATATCCCCATGCCAATTCAGCAACCAAGCTATACAAAAAGATGGCAACCTCCCCAATTTATAACTTTCTATATTTATAACAAGCCATTGCAGTAAGGTGCACATGGTAGCCTGGTCCTAGGCTGCTGGTGCAGCTTAAGGACCGCCCACCTCATATATACTGCAGCAGGGCGACCCTATTCCACGAAATGACGTACCCGTGCGTTGCTTCGTGCATGAGATACTGCAGGCGCGTGGGGGAGCCAATGTGCAGGTTCAGCGGCCGCGATATCCGCCGGCCACCCACGATCGCTCCTGGAGAGGCAGAACAGAAATCTGCCTATGTAAACAAAGCAGATCCCCGTTCTGACAGGGGAGTACAGAGAGATTGTCTGTTCCTAGTAATAAGGGACAGAGATCTCTCTCTACTCCCAGTCATTCAACTTCACCACAGTTAGAAACACCTCCCTAGGACTTAACCCCTTTATTGTTTATTGTTAGCCCTTTCCCTGCCAGTGTCATTTATACAGTGATCAGTGCACATTTTTAGCTCTGATCACTGTAATAATGTCACTGATCCCAAAAAAGTGTCAAAAGTGTCTGATCTGTCCAGCGCAATGTCACGGTCCCGCTAGAAATTGCTGATCAATGCCATTACTAGTAAAAAATAATAATAAAAATGCCATAAATCTATCCCCTATTTTGTAAATGCTCTAACTTTTGCACAAACCAATCATAATACGCTTATTGTGATTTTTTTTTTTACCAAACATATGTAGAAGAATACATATTGACCTAAAGTGATGAAAAAATTAATTTTTTTACATTTTTTTATTGGATATGTATTATAGCAAAAAGTAAAAAATATTGTTTTTTTTTCAAAATTGTCTGTCTTTTTTTTGTTTATAGCGCAAAAAATAAAAACCGCAGTGGTGATAAATTACCACAAAAAAAAAGCTCTATTTGTGGGGAAAAAAAGGACATCAATTTTATCTGGGTACAGCGTCGCACGCCTGTGCAATTGTCAGTTAACTACTTCCCACCCAAGGTACGTCATATGACGTCCTTGACTTTGCGGGGGTATATCTGATTGATGCCTGCAGCTACAGGCATCATTCAGATATCGGCTTTTTAAGCCGGCGATTCCCTACACCATAAGAATGATCATAGTGGCTGTTCCACTGCTTAACCGTTCTTACGGGCGGTGAGAGGGGACGCCCCCCTCTCGCCGCCCTCCGGTGCTTCACCGGACTCACCGCTTACATCGGTTACATCGGTGAGTTGGAGACAGGATCCTCTGCCCATAGAGGTTTCCTGTGGGCCAGATGGTCACCGGAGTCTCTATGATCGTTTGGAGGCCGGGCACGATGTTATGACGTCACGCCCGGCCTCTGCATTTAAGCGAATGGCGCCAAGATCCTTTTTTTTTAAATTTTTTTAATTTCAGGCTTCCCAGCCTAGAGGTGAGATGTGGGGTCTTATTGACCCTACATCTCACTGTAAAGAGGTCCTATCATGCCATATTCCTATTACCAAGAGATGTTTACATTCCTTGTAATAGGTATAAAAGTGATCAAAAAAAAAATATTTTTTTTTTTTTCTTGAAAAACGATAATATAAAAAAAAATGTAATGCGCCCCTGTCCCTGTGTGCTCGCACGCAGAAGCGAATGCATATGTAAATCCTGCCCACATATAAAAACAGTGTTCAAAACACGTGCGGTATCGCCGCAAACGTTAGAGCGAGAGCAATAATTCTAGCCCTAGACCCCCTCTGTAACTCAAAACATATAAACAGTAAAAAATTTTAAAGTGTTGCCTATGGGGATTTTTATGTACCGAAGTTTGGCGCCATTCTATGAGCGTGTGCAATTTTGAAGTGTGACATGTTAGGTATCTATTTACTAGGCGTAACTTCATCTTTCACATTATGCAAACAAATTGGGCTAATTTTAATGTTTTGTTTTTTTAAAGCATGAAACTATTTTTTTCCCATTTTTGAAAAATTGCTGCGCAAATACCCTGCGAGAGGGGTAAATCCTTCCGGGGCTGGCGGTTAATCAAACACTGTTGGAATACATTGTTCATGTATTTTTGTGCAACTACTACAGAAATCTTCTTCAACCAGTAGATGGCAGTGTTTTTTAGTTTGTAGCTGCATCTATAGTTAAACTCTATGTCTTTTCTCTATAATAAAGTTCCTGTTTCCTGTCTGCAGTTAAGAAGCAGAAAAGCCCACGTGGACTGTGCACAGTCTGTTTTGTAGGGCTATATAGACAATTTCGTACAAATACAGCCAATTTGTTTTGGGAAAAAAGCCTCCCCTTTTCCCGGGTTTAAGCAGTGGATGTTGGAATCACGATTAGATGCAAAAGCAGACCTATGTTTGGGGCTGAAAAAGACTGTAAAATCTTAATGGCACTATGAACTGCTACTGCATCTCATCAGGATTCTAATAACATCCACTGCTCAAGCCTTGAGAAATGGAAGGCCTTTCCCCTGAAACGTTTTGGATTTATTTGATGCTCTTGATCAATAAAGATTTTAAAAAGACCTCTGAGTGCTATGAAATTTTGTACAAGGTGCTCCTTAATACCCACTTCAGAATAGGCAATGAAAAGATAAGCAACACCCTGATGAGCTCATCTATCAGTCAAACACTCCAGTACACCTGATTGGCTCCCTGTACTGCTTCTCCTTCCCCATTTATGAGTTTTGCTGTTCTAATTAGACTGCAAGAAGCTGATACCAAGTCAAAATCAGATACTTACATTGCGGGCATTTAGAAAAAAAAAAGGGATATATTAATGATTACAGAGCCTTTTATATCTGCCTGGGGTTCAGCTTTAACCACAACTCTGTAATAACTGAGGCATTATCTGTGATTTCCTTAGGTTTTCTTTTTTTTTCTTTTTTGCTCATTGCAGACGGCACAATGCCCATGAAATTGATCAACTAAGCAGAAATATGAAATGTGTGATGTAGTTGCAAACAACTATATAACAAAATTAGCATAAATTTAAATTTTAGCAGTTGAATGAGAAAGTTTTTAAAAGTGAAATCACATTAAGATTGTTGATGGGGGAAGAAGTTGCTTAGTAACTCAAGAAATTGTAATAAACTATATTCTCCAAAAACAAAAAAAAAGTGCACAGATTTGTTGGTTTACAAACAGAATAAAATCTTTATTACCGTGCCATCTCCTCTGCACATTCATTTTAATATAATGTTTTTATACCTCTGCTTTTGTGAGTATAGTTTTGAAGAAATAATCCAAACAGTTATATTGTGCTATGCTGGGCCAGTTTCATTTTAGGTGCCGTGTCAATCTACAAGATGTAACTAAAAAGGAGAAAAACAATATGGGGGCTTTAAGGTATAAAGAGTGTACCAATTTAGATACTGGTAAAATGTTTAATTTCTTTAATAACCATTTAAAATATAATAAAAACATTTTAATCATCAAATTATTGTCCACATCTCAACCTACAACCCATCAACAACAGCCTCCTGACACATCTCTATCAATTACAATTATGCAATGAAGATATCAACATACAGTATATCAAACTGCAATGGGAAGGTGATGGAAAGTTGAGTATCTGTGATTATATTATTATACATGGTTCAATTCCTAATTCTGATACAGATATTTGATTATGTAATTATGTAATTATATGTTAACATGTATAATCCGGGCCACCAATGGTCGGGGTTCAGGCAGCCCTACCATACCGGGTCTGGGCCCCATCAAATCAGCAGTGGGGGCCCAGGTACGGTAAGAGGTACATACAGTATATCCTCCATAACTGTGTCCCCCTTCTCTCTGCTTCAGGTTCCTCTTTGGCTACAAGTCCCAGAATCTCCCACGTCTGGTAGGGAGGGGGCGTGGGGTAGTTTAGACAATCAACTATGAGCCATGCACAGGGCGCCATCACAACCACCACAAAAGGTGGGCCAGCAGCCTTACCCCCTCTGGGTAAAGCCACACCCCAAATCCTGGAGATGGGAAAAGTGCAGAATTGACCTATGGGGTGACATGGAGTGCAGTGAGGTGTAATGGGGGGATATAAGGATTACAGAGTACAAATATTGCGGAATGCAATGGGGTACAGAGTGCAGGTAATGCAAGAAGAGAGTGTGTGTGTGTGTGGGGGTGGGGGGGGGCAGGGATACAGAGGAAGGTTAAATATGGGTACAGAGATAACAGTGGGGGATGCAGATTGTGGTGTAATGGGGATGTGGGAGGTGCAGAATGAGGTATAATGAGGGATGCTGGGGGAGCAGCATGAGGTGTAATGCAAGATGCTGGGGGAGCAGAGTGAGGTGAAATGGAGAATGCTGGGGGTGCAGAGGAAGGTGTAATGGGAGTAACATAGTGAGGTGTAATAGGGAGTTTAGGGGGTGGGCCATATGGGAGGGATGCAGAGTAAGGTTTAATGATGCATGCAGAGAGTGTAGAATGTGGGGGATGCAGGGCATACAGAGTGTTGGGGTCAGGGTAAATGTGGGGGTATAAAGCATGGGGGATGCAGAGGGGACAGGGAGTAGGGTTGTAAGTAGGGCTGCTAATAGTGGGGTATTTGGAGGGGCCCTGTCAGGTAGGCTGTATGAGGCCTGGTGAATTCTAATGGTGGCCATATAGATACTGTATTGAAACCATTAATATTTTATGTGTTCAACCTGTTATCTTGGGGTCTGAATACTTTTTTTTCTGTCCTGCTGGTGGGTACATCCAGAGCAAGCAGAAAGATGTCTGCATAGCTGATTGTATGGAGCACCTTAGGAGAAGGCTTCTGAGCTGGAAAGTGTCCTGGGGAGCTGGGTACAAGCTGCTGCCAGTGGATATTGTGAGAAGTTCTCACTATTTATGCTATAAACTTTTTGCAATCAATTGCACAGGGACTGGGTTCTACTTAACAACAAAAAAGAGGATGACCTGACCTAGTGCATTACCATGACTCAAATCTTATTAAGAAAGTAGAAAAAAAAAAAAGGTACTCACAAACAGGTGTTTTACACAAGCAAATCTAAAAGATACAGACAAGACTGCATAAACTATACCAACTGTTCTAAGAGGGCAGCAAGACGATTGTGCATGCAAGATCACCTGAGAAGAGAATCCATCTTACCCCTAAGCACCACACCTGAGCGTCGGAGGTTATGTTTTGAATTACACTGAGTTCTACTTGGCTGCTCCTAAAGGGCAAGCTACTTACTTTACTAGAAAAGGAATCTGGAGCTAAATTTTTCCTGTTGTTGGGAATTCTGTTTTCCAACCCTCTCTCCTGTGTCAAAGAAGGTAACCCCCTCAAATGGGACTTTAACAGACCATCCACTCAATAATAAATAAAATGTAATCTTTAATAATGTAGAATAAAGAACATATAAAATCTACATATGACAAGAGTGCATGATATGTATCACATGAAAAACAAAACAAAAACAAAAAACTGTACACAAGAACGTCATACAATGTAAATGCCCTGATGCCCGACGCGTTTCTGGTATGAAATGTTCAAATACCTTCCTCAGGGAAAGAGGGTTCGAAAAGTTTTTTTTACATATATATTGGTTCCAGTCTGGTGATTCCATGTATAGGCAGGCACTGAAGATAAAAAGGTCCGTAATGGTATTGCATGGCTGTCAGACTGTAAATAGTGGGCAAACTTTTAAGTGCATAATGTCTGCAATATCAACCCTGTAGTCTATGCCAATGTAGTACCCATAGAGGTATAGGGGACAACAAGTCACTGAAGTCTGGAATGTTAGATGTCCCTGGAACGATGTGTCAGATGTCACAGTCTGGCGTGTAGCGTGCTGTAGCTTAATCCGTGCCAGGCACCAGACTGGAACCAATATATATGTAAAAAAAACTTTTCGAACCCTTAGCCCCTGAGGAAGGTATTTGAACATTTCATACCGGAAACGCGTCGGGCATCAGGGCATTTACATTGTATGACGTTCTTGAGTACAGTTTTTTGTTTTTGTTTTGTTTTTCATGTGATACATATCATGCACTCTTGTCATATGTAGATTTTATATGTTCTTTATTCTACATTATTAAAGATTATATTTTATTTATTATTGAGTGGATGGTCTGTTAAAGTCCAATTTGAGGGGGTTACCTTTTTTGTTCCTATTTATAGGGATGGGACCACCATGCTCTGTGTGATATGATGGGAGCCTCTCTTTTCTCTCCTGTGCCAGGGCTGGGCTTAGCCCTTTCTTCTCTGAGCTAGCCGCTCAGCTGTCGGCTAATTGCCAGTTCCTATCTCTCTCTACAGTTACTCGGCTGTTGTTCATATCCTGCTCATCAGTCCTGCCTATTTAAGCTGTCCAGTCCAGAGCATCTTTGCCTTCGCCTTGGTCAACATCACAAGAAACTTCTCCTGCGTTCCTGTTTAAATACTGACTTTACTGACATCCCTTCTGGCTCCAGTTCCTGCTTGCTGTTACGCTACTTTGATCCCTGACTTTTGGCTTGGCTGACTATCCGTTCAGGTTACTGAACTCTGGCTATGTTTTGACTACGTTGGTTCTTTTTACTTTTATTATTAAACAAGTGTGATTTAATGGTTTCTGACACTCCTGGAATTTATAAAGCTAAATAAACCCTTTAAACTTTCCAAAGCGACTGGCACCTAATTTCCATTTGCCTCACAACAAGCCAAGGATTCTGTTTTGAGGGTTGAAATATTACCCACTGAGTAGTTTGAGGGTCCTCCTTATCTGCCCATGGCTAAGGGGATTCTGCACAAGTGACAGAAGCTTTAGATCCACTTAGAAGCTCTGTTATCACAGTATTTAGGCTGCAAAGTTGGCTATAGCACTGCATTTATCTTTTTCATTTTGGAACACTAGCCCTCTCTCTGAAAACTTTATAGAGAAAAGCATAGACGGAAAAAGCCACTGCAGTACACAGGGGTATGAAACCATGCCTATATGTGTGGAACATGGATCTTTGACATGCTTACTGATTTCTCTGGTGTACTCATGTGCTTCGGCTTGGTTCATAAATATAGATGTCACAAACCAGTGATTCAAGCTCTCGGGCTTTATGGCTAACTGCATAGCAGTATACACTGTGTTATGAGTCCAGAGGACTTTGTAATATAAGAGAGAGCGCTCGACCATGCTTTATATCTCATTTTACTGGAGGCTGGTCAATAGCTTACTAAACGTGTACATTATTTCACTGTGCTGTGCTGGTAATCGTGGAACAGAACCTGCAATCAATTTGTGAACAAAATCATTGTAGCTAATAATAATCTACACCTTTATATAAAAAGCAGAGCGTGCACCTGAACTTCAACACTCATAAAGTTCATTGAGAAATAAACATTCTTTAATTTGTAAACTCCTGTATATAGATGAGGGGTCTCTACATATATCTTAAAGGTTAAAGTGGATGTAAACCCTCCATACACCCAGTGAAGTGAACAGCCTCAGATGATACACAGAGATGAAGCAAATCTCCCTACATAAGTTTTACATCTATATCTGCTGTCTTCATCTTCGTGTTCATATCGTGTAAGGGAATTTTCTCTTTCCTGTTTAACACAGAGTGTGATGTCTAGGCATACAGTCAAGACAGCTGATTGGAGGAAAGGCACACACCCCCTCTCCACATAGGCAGAGACTCTCAGAGGTATTTTGTAACAGGGCCAGCTGCCTGCTTATCTATTTGTAGCAACCTCCCCGAAATAAATTTCAGGCTGTTTTAATCTGATGTGTCCCAGAATTTGTCAGGAGTTATCAGGCTGATAACAGAGGAACAGGTCAGGAGAAAGCTATGGGTCATAGCTATTTGAAGAGAGATAACAAAACACTGCAGATATATGTGCCCAGCTCATATTTCATGAATCGAATTTACATCCACTTTAAGTTTAGTAAAAAAAAATGTTTTGGAGATATACCACAGGGGCATAACTTACCTCCATTTAAGTATATCCTACATCCTACTGGCTGCTGTAACTTTGAAATCCTCCCTTTAGATGCCTTCATAGCAGTGAACTTCTGGCAATTAACTGCAAAACACACACAAGACCAGGGGCGTTGCTAGGTCTATAAAAGATCTGGGGCTAGAGGCCATAGCAGCGAAGAAAAGAAAGTAATACTCTTGGGTGGGCAAATACATGTATATAATATACATGTGTGTGTGTGTGTGTGTATATATATATATATATATATATATATATATTACATTATATATTATCATTACATCAGGGTTCGCAAAGCCCCCACCATTACACAAGGTCCCCAGAGAGCCTCCCCCTTACATCAGGATCCCCAGAGAGCCGCCCCTTACATCAGGGTCACCAGAGAGCTTGTCAAGTTACCTGTCACAAGTTGCAGCTTGTCATTTGCCATGTCACCTGCCACCAGATGCGGATTGCTACATACAGAAAGATAGGGTATATAGAAGACAGGCTAGGGTATATAGATGAGAGGCCAGTGGATACAGAGAGGCTAGTGTATACAGTGAAGGTAGTGTATACAGTGAGGCTAGTGTATACAGAGAGCCTAGGGTATAGAGAGAGGCTGGGTATACAGAGAGGCTAGGGTATACAGAGAGGCTATTGTATACAAAGAGGCTAGGTATACAGAGAGGCTGGATATACAGAGAAGCTAGCGTATACAGAAAGGCTGGGTATACAAAGAGGCTAGTATATACAGAGAGGCTGGGTATACAGAGAGGCTGGATATACAAAGAGGCTGAGTATACAGAGAGGCTGGGTATACAGAGAGGCTAGTGTATACAGAGAGGCTGTGTATACAGAGAGGCTGGGTATACAAAGAGGCTAGTGTATACAGAGAGGCTGGGTATATAGAGAGGCTAGGTATACAGAAGACAGGCTAGGGTAGTACAGAGTTCCCCCCTCCATGGTCTGCACCCATCTGCCGCCTCCTCAGCTCAGGAGCTCGTGTGAGAAAGTTCCTCCCGACTCTATGATATGATATTTCCTGATCTGAGTAGGGCAGCATCTGAGGAAGCATAATGGTCTAAAGCATCATTAGGAATACTCCAGATTGTGCACTGGAGTGTTTTGGTGGATTAAGTGAACTTCTCGCACTGCATGGGTTAACTGCCCCAGCTCTAGCAGTAAAGGATCACATTGCACACCCTCCCCTTCCACACCACCCATCCATTCATAAAACTCCTTGTATTATTTCCACAGAATACAAAGTGTCTGTAAATGAAGGAGAGGGATCCTCTGGGGGATCCCTCGCCTCTTTATAAGGAGCATCTGGCTGAGCACACATGCCGAGGCACCATCTTATGTGGATTTGCTGCCTGATGATCATCACACCAGGAAGCGGGGGCATATTTTTCCCATGGGTAGGTGTGGTCACAAGTAGCGTTGGAACACTCAGGCTTGTTTCTTTTTGGGGATAGATGTTGTCACGTACCATTGGTAACACATTACGCTGCCATGGATTGAAATTCTGCAGCGCCCACAAGGTCCCCCTCCTCAAGAAGGCACATGTACAGGCCCATCTGAAGTTTGCCAATGAACATCTAAGTGATTCAGAGAAGGATTGAGAGAAAGTGCTGTGGTCAGATGAGACCAAAATTAAGCTCTTTGGCATTAACTCGACTCGCCGTGTTTGGAGGAAAAAAATTATGACTTTGACCCTGAGAACACTATCCTTACAGTCAAGCATGGAGGTGGAAACATGATGCTTTGGGGCTGTTTCTCTATTAAAGGTACAGGCCCACTTTGCCGCATTGAGGGTCCAATGGATGGGGCCACGTATTGTAACCTTCTTCCCTCAGCCTGAACACTGAAGATGGGATGTGGATGGGTCTTCCAGCATGACAATGACCCAAAACATACCTCCAAGGCAACAAAGAAGTAGCTCAAGAAGAAGCACATTAGGGTCCTGGAGTGGCCTAGCCAGTCTCCAGACCTTAATCCTATAGAAAATTTATGGAGGGAGCCGCAACTTCGAGTTGCCAAGCGACAGCCAACAAACCTTAAAGATTTAGAGAAGATCTGCAAAGAAGAGTGGACCAAAATCCCTCCTGAGATGTGTGCAAAACCTGGTAACCAACTACAAGAAATGTCTTACCTCTGTTCTTGCCAACAGGGGTTTCTCCACCAAGTACGAAGTCATGTTTTGCTTGGGGTTTAAATACTTATTTTACTCACTGAACTGCAAATCAATTTATAACATTTGCAGTGTGTGTTTTGTCTGAATTTTTGGTATATATTCTGTCTCTATCACTTAAAATACTCCTATGATAAAAATTATAGACCCTTCCTTTCTTTATAAATGGGCAAACTTACAAAATCTGCAGGGGATCAAATAATTATTTTCCCCACTGTATTCAAGTGAATATACCTGCATGACATCCACAAGCCTAACACTAGGCTTGCGGTTGCTGTACGGTATTCCCATCGAAAAAGCCCAATAAGCTATCAAAAACAAAACAGGCATTCGGAAGGTGGCAGTTTTATCTCCCCTGAATGCCTGTCAGCCGGCCCCTTGCCACAACCACAAGTGTAAATGAGCCCTTACTCAGATCCTCGTTTCTGTGTCTCATCAGTACAGGCACAAACCAAATCTCATCCACCCCTTAAGCAATCCCTGATTACTGTGTCTGGCCATTGGCCGTCTTGTTTGCTTCCCACCAGACTTTGTTCATTAGTACAGCTGCATACATTGTTTGGTAATATTTGATTGCTTAAAGACTCTGAGCTCCAAGAGCCCATCTGAATGAGAAGTTGTCAGCATCTTACTCCACATAGAGTTCAGCAAGTCATCTAAAAATAGCTCTTGCATCACAGGTCATCTAATAATAGACTAAGCTGAGCTGGCCACCTAATTAAATTATACCGAATTAATGCAGCATCGATTCTGGTATGGAGTCCCTTCTGTTGAAATGCCCCATAATGAATGTTTCTTTCTACAGTAATCCATTATGGTGCCTTATGACATAAACGGAATATTACAGAAATAACTGCATCGTCATATACGGAGGAAAAAATCTGCAGACATCACTGGAAAAACCAGAGGGCATAATATATTTTGTAGGTTAATTATACAATTGTCCTAGCTGGAAAATTGAGGAAACGCAAGAACAGAGGGAGAAATGTACATATGGGAAGCACAAATTACATAATACATAATAGCAGTTGCATGTTTATTGTACTTATCCATTCTGGTGGGACACGCTTGTATTTACCAAACCAAGCCTTATAATGTATAAATTATACGTTTCCCTATTTTGTTTTCCTTTTCTGGCAACCGCTGGACATTTGTGGATAAATTCGGCAAGAGAAAAGCAGAAAGGGGGTGTAGGGAATACTGACAGGTGTCAAAAGACTTTATAGAGTTCCGGTAAAGCCCATGATAATTGCTGATTGCTCATGTAGGATATCTGCAGAGATATCACTGCTTCTGCATGGAAAACAAGGGTTTTTCTCTGCAGAATAGTAGTAGGAGAAAGGCTTTTTCACTCATGTTATGGCTGCTTTACAAAGAAGACAAACTGAAAGACTTTGCACACCAGTGGCGTCGGGAGGGGGGCTGACAGGGGCTGGAGCCCCGAGTGTGCCCCCAAAAAGCACCGGGTCTCAAAATCCCTAAATGCATTATTAACCCCAAGCCACGGCAACAGGGAATGATCTCCCGCCAGCGAGGCCGAGTGACGAACATAAAGTCCCGCCTCCGGGACCCGGCTCCTATGACGGATATCACACTCATCCAATGCCGAGACCGCGGGACATGTGACGTACATCGTAGGCGCTGCTGGATCCAGGAGGACGCAGGAATGGGCACTGGGAGATCCCTGCTGAGCTCGCTCTGTGTAAATGGGTGGGCGGCACTTGTACCTTGGCTCTGGCTGCCTGGTGCCTGCAGGGCTGTCTGAGTGGTGGTGAATGCCGGGGCACGGGATGAGTGTACTCGCACACTACAGGTAAGGCTGAGCACTGAGCAGCAACAATCTTTGTATGTCAGAGACATCAGTCATGTATGTGAGTCAGGTCAGTCATATATGTCAGGTAGGTCAGTCATGTATGTCAGTCGGGTCAGTCATGTATGTCAGTCAGGTAGGTCACTGTATGTCAGGTAGGTCACTGTATGTCAGCGTATGTGTCAGATAGGTCAGCGTATGTGTCAGGTAGGTCAGTGTATGAGTCAGGTAGGTCAGTGTATGTGTCAGGTAGGTCAGGGTATGTCAGGTAGATCAGTGTTAAGCAAGTGAGCCTATCACCCTCCCCGAGCCCGCCCCCTGACCACCCCACCTTACTCCTACCCCCCACTTTACCTCCCGGCTGAAGCCCCTGGTCTTTTTCCCACCTAGCAACACCCCTGTTGCACACCTTTTTGTTTTGATGCTTCTGAAATATATGTAATAATTCATTTGGCTTGTATTTTAAATCATATCTTTATGTTTTTGTACTAGCCTTCTTTAATTCATAATACACCAGCTTTCAGATAGGGAGGGAATAAGGGCAGCTGTGGGGGCCAGTCGGATTTTCCTGAATTATAATAAAGACTTCTGAACAAGAACAAATATCATCTTATCAGTGCTGCTAGTTCCTCATTATCCAATCACAGTCTTGACCAAACATATTGCATTAACTGCAGTGGAATAATGTAAATGATCAGGATCTGATTATGGTGCTTGGCAGGGTGTCTATATTGAAAGACTGCCTGAACAGAATTTCAACTGTGTATCTAACTCTTTAGTTTTCCTTATGCTTTAAAGCAGACGTAAACCCTAACTGTGTATCAAAAGCAATACTCAATTTCTCATTTTCTTCCTTTTTCATCCTTTGTTGCATCTCTGTGCTGCTCGTCCCCCGAAGGCTCATTGCAGGAACTTCATGTCTGCATGCACTCCACAATGGCTGAAAGTAATTTCTCAAGGCTAGCTTCCTGGCGGTAGACCCTGCCTGCCTAATCTTTATTGAAATGGCCTAATGTAGCTTCCATTGGAAGTCTGTGACAATGCAGGAACACAATTGGAAGACAGGGACAGAATGCTGTCACCTTAATACTAGAAGTTCCATAACATGGACCTTCAGAGCAGGATCACCGGTTATTATTTTAATGAAAGCTGCAAAATTAAAAATTACAAGATTTTTTGAGATTTTTGTGATAGGGTTTACATATAATTTAGGTTTAACTTGCTATTGTGTCAAATTCATATATGCTCACTGTAGATGTCACTTTACAGGTACCTACCCTGCCTGTGATCCAGCAAGGCATTCTAGAGGCTAGAGCCTCCCCCATTTTGTGTTTGGGTCATTGGTAATGGGGATCCTCAGTTAAAGTGCTACCAAACCCACATCAGTAAAAATCAGTCTGTTTATGTAGTAAAGCATGCTTGTTATACTCACTGTGGGGGTAATCCTCTGCATTGTGTAAAAAAGGCTGTTTGGTCTCCTCTGATCCTCCCCTTCTTCCACTGTCCCCAATATATCTTTTGATAGTACAGAGGCTAGGTGGACCTCCAAAGTGGATTCCATAAGAGGAGCCAACAGAACCCTCACAGGTGAAACCTGGAAAGGGCATTATGGTTTCAGTGTTTATTTCTTGTTTACATATAGAATTCACAAATGTTAGTGTTCTACTCTATATTGGTTCTGGTGGTTGGTATGGTTGACCCAATTGACCAATAAAGCAATTCAGTTGATTCCAAACAAGCTCTTGTGCAGTATTTTTTGGCTATATAACATACATACTATTGAAATAAGTTTTCAATGTTTGGACAAAAGCTTACTTTTCCTTTACTTTGGCCATTACTTAATATTATAGTTTCCAGAACTGTGTGTCATTATATTCTAATTCTCCAGGCTTCAGACTCCCACGTACAGATTTTTACCTGGAAAAAGCATTCCTCCTGTACTCCCCTTAGCACAACGCAACATATGGGCCATTGCGGTCTTTGTCTAGGAAAGTGAGCTATAGAATGGAGCTTGATGATAAATGGTTCATTTTGTGCAATTGAGACATTGTATGTTAGCAGGTGTCATGATAAGATGGGATAAAATAAACTTTCTGGATAATGAAAGCATCTTATACGTTAAATGGCTTAACTCCTGCAGGACTGATAGTGTGTCATTACAAATGTGTGAGAAGAAAGCGTGTGACTATTTACAATTTATAATGTATTAGCAACTGACTAATACTAGCTGCCCACTGTCACAGGGAGCCCTGCTGGGTTGTAGTGAACCTAATAATAGGGAATTGCCTGTAAAGAGAATAAGTGTAGTACTTATTTTAAGGTTTACTGCTGAGCTGCAGTTTAAAAGTCTAGTAGTCTCAAAATACCAACCAAATCGTTCTCTTCGCTCCTCCCAAGACCTCCTGCTCCCTAGTTCCCTTGTCACCTCATCCCATGCTTGCCTCCAGGACTTCTCCAGAGCCTCTCCCATCCTCTGGAATGCTCTATCCCAATCTGTCCGACTTTCTCCTACTTTGTCCACTTTCTCATCACTTCAGAGAAGCCTATCTGGCCCCTACCTAACAACTGTACATTTATTTTCTCCATCAGCACATCGCCCACAGTTATTACCTCTTGTAATAGGAGGAGGTCCTCGCCTGCGGCAAGAGGAGTGACAACCCACAGGGATGAACCTAAGAGGGCTGACGCCCGAGTCACCGACTCCGGAACAGCAGGGGGCTGTTTTAGTGCAGCAGGGAAGCTAGAATGCTGAAGTGCCGCAGGTGTTTCCGGCCGGGCAGGCACCACAAGTCCCAGAAAGAAGAGCGCTGCTGGAGGGGGAAGCTAGTCAGGAGGCAGTGCAGCCTCCAGCAGCTGGTGAGTCAAGTCAATTACTTGTATTGTCTGGATTAGTAGATTCTTTGTCGTCTCTGATAAAGTCCTTGTCTCCTAAAGTGTCAAACAATTTTCCTGTTAATACTGTCATTTCAACTCCTAGCTACCCAGTGAACCCTTTAACTGCCGCTGTTTCTGAATTTCCAAGTGTGAATATATTAGCACAGCCTGTGCCTGAAGCTGTGGTTACTGTTAGAAATCAGAAGGAGTTACCAGGTCCTGGAACATTGCAGACGGCTGCGCCTTTTAGATTCACTCTCCCTGAGATTTGCATCATTTAAGCACGGCAGCAAAGGAGAAAATATGGAAGGGAGGGTTTATACATATACTCTCGCTCCTTCCTTTTCACAAGGATGTTGCAGTAAAGTCTGACAGGAGGGGGGAAGAAAAGAGCGAAGAGGATAGGCGTAGACCAATACCTAGGTCATCCACAATTGGCTGCAGGCTTATTGTGTTTATTGTGGAGTAATGGCGGAGAAACACCCAGTACTGTGTGGGGGATTATTTCAGCACTTAGACCACATTTTGGAAGCTTACAAAAATTTGGGCGGATTGGGTTGGTACTATTACGATGAGTCGTTTAGGCAAAAGCTGTCCATTCATGCGTCCCTCAAATGGGGGATTAAAGACGTAGGGTTGTGGCTCCATTTGATTTTGCCACAGAAGCAAGTCATGCCTAAGCAAACCTCAGTCAATCCTTTGAACCCGATGTATGGAAAAGGCTGTTGTTTTGCTTTTAACGAAAGCCAATGTCATTGGAATACTGCGTGCAGATACAGGCATGAATGTTCCTATTGCCTGGGACGCAATAAAGTCGGTAATAAAGTGTTTCAGGAAAAATGCGAATGCGGGAACTAGTCAAGGGATGAAAGATATTTTTCAAAAAAGCCTGCACTCCAGTGAGGCTGGAAAAAATGCACCCGTGACTGGTCAGGTACCCAAACAGGGAGAAGGCATGTTTTCTCATTAACGGTTTTACAAATGGTTTCCCGCTGCCCTCTTTTTTAGGGGAAGGCTGTTTAGTAGTAGGAAAGTTAAAATAGGTGGAGGTGTATCCCCAGGTGGTTAGGGAAAAAATCTTCAAAGAAATTGAATGGGGCAGAGTAGAGGGTCCGTTTGAATATCCGGCATTCAAAAATGTTCGCATTTCACCAGTAGGTGTTGTACCCAAGCGTGAGCTGGGATCCTTTCACATCATTCATCATTTATCTTTCTCTAGGCGGATCCTTGAATGAAGATATCAATAGGGAGTTATGTTCGGTATCATACGCGACTTTTGAGGAGGCAACTATCAAAATTAGGTCGTTCGGTACTGGAGCTTTATTGGCTAAGGCCGATATCAAATCGTCTTTTTGCCTCCTGCCTATTTCCCTCGTGGCATTCAACTCATTGGGCTTTTGTTTTGACAATTGCTATTTTTTTGACAAGTGCTTCCCCATGGGATGCTCATTGTCTTGTTCATATTTTGAGGCATTTTCCACCTTTCTGCACTGGGCGTTTGGTTGCCAATTAGGTCGGGATAGCATGGTTCACTATCTGGATGATTTTTTGTTTATAGGACCGCCAGGGGATACTTTTTGTTTTGATTTATTGCAAGCTTTTTGGGATATGGCCCATGAGTTTGGTATTCCATTGGCAGAAGAGAAAACGTGTTTGCATAGCACATCATTGGAATTTCTGGGCATCCAGATTGATACCTGCAGTATGGAATTTAGCCTTCCAGTGGCTGCATTGCAAAAATTAAAAGCTTTATTGGTCCTGGTAATCACAGATCACTGCCATTACTAGTAAAAAAAAAAAAAAAAAAATGCCATAAATCAATAACTAGGCGCTATAACTTTTGTGCAAACCAATCACTGTACGCTTTTTGTGATTTTTTTTTACCAAAAATATGTAGAAGAATACATATCAGCATAAACTGAGGAAATATTTTTTTCTTAAAATTGGTATATTTATTATAGCAAAAAGTTAAAAATATTGTGTTTTTTTTTAAATTGTCGTTCTTTTTTTGTTTATAGCAAAAAAATAAAAAACGCAGAGGTGATCAAATACCACCAAAAGAAAGCTCTATTTGTGGGGAAAAAATGATAAAAATTTCATCTGGGTACAGTGTTGCATGACCGCGCAATTTTCATTCAAAATTTTACAGCGCTGAAAGCTGAAAATTGGCCTGGGCAGGAAGGGGGTGAAAATGCCCTGTATTGAAGTGGTTAAAATGTCCCAAAACACTCCCACTTTTCTCCAGTGTTCTTTGTCATGAGAATTTGGTACCATTTAGTGTTTTACAGCACGGAGCACAATTAAGGTGTAGTGAGCTTTTTTTTTGTAATTTACTGCAAATGTAATTACTCTGTGATCACTGTTACTTAAAGAGGAGTTCCACCCAGGGGGTCCATTAAAAAAAAAAAAAAGTCAGCAACTACAAATACTGCAGCTGCTGACTTTTAATTGGACACTTACCTGTCCCTGGGTCCAGCGATGCGGGGGATCGAAGCCCCGCTCGTCGGTGCCGGCATTTCAACTGTGGGCGCCGGGCTGTGGCTTCACAGCCTGGCACCCACTGCCCATGCCCGCGCGCCGTGATTGGCCGCTCAATCACCTGGGACCTGTAATGGGTCCCAGATGATTGACAGGAGGGAGGGAGCAGAGCCGAGCCCTTCCTGTGCCGAGGGGGAAGTGATGTCACCAGCCCAGGCAAAGGAAGAGGCAGACTATGAGGGACCACCTAGCAACAGGCATTTAGAGGTAAGTAAAAAAAAAAAAATATCCAAATGTTTTTTTGGTTTTTTTTTTAGAATTTTTCAGGTATTTTTGTTTTTTTGGGTGGAACCCCACTTTAAATTATCCCTAACTTCCACACGTGTAGTCAGCTTGGTGTGGTTTGAAATTTGTAGATCCAACAAGCCTTCCAGCATTGTGTGTGGTTCTGTTTGCCCAATCAATATCAGGATAGTTGGAGCCCCCTATAATAATAACATTGCCCTGCTTCTTCACCATATTTAACAGTGAAAGGAGATGCACCCCCTCCTTATTCTTTAGTTTAGGGCCCTCTAGTAGACACCCACAATGAATTTACAATTTGTTTTATTCCTTTGAAACTCCAGTCATAAGGATTCCACACCGTCACTAGTCTTGTTGGTGATATCATCTCTGACATTCTTGACATTAGATTTTTCTTGACATACAGGCACATATCGGCTTTTCTACCTACCCCATCCCTCTGAAACACAGTGTACCCTTGGACGGTGAGCTGTCTAACCAGGTTTCTGTTGCTCCCATGAAGCCGTAATCCTCAACAGGTATCAGAAATTCTAGCTCACCTATTTGTATGTTTTCTGTGTTGTACTGAACTGCATCAGGTTACTATTGTTTTGATGCATGCTGATATTCAGTGGTGGTTTAGGGCCACTACAACTTGCTTACTTACATGATTTGGTATCTCCCTCTGCCCTCCACCCTAGTCCTGCATAGTGCTAGTTAGTTCAGTCCTAAAATCCTAACTAGACCCTCTTTGTGTCTCCCATGTTCCCCAAGTCAGTACTAGTTATGCGCAGAGACAAGACTTAGGAAAATCAAGGTCTTCTTACACCTAAAAGCCTGGAAAAAACATCCTCTGTCCATAATATGAAGTAAAATTGCATTGGATTCAACTTCTGTGTTTTACTGAAGAGTTAAGCTGTCTGTGGCTAGTGCCAAGTTAGCAGGTGACCATACTGTCCAGACAGACTGGGTCTATGGAGGTATGTCAATGCATTTGAAACAGAAGAAAGAAACCATTAACAAAACTGAATAGTTTTAACGTAGCAGAATGAGAGACAAGCTTCAGTTCTCCTAGGTAGAATTTTCCAGCCATGCAGAGCATACTTTCAGGTCCCAAACTCAGGCCTTCCTTCTTTAAGCATGTGCCCATCCGACTACCCCCAAGCAGCAGGCCTGGGAGGTCAAAGAAAAGCTACACACATCCTCTCTAAGCAAAGCCCGGGAGGCAAGAGAGCTTCCAGAAGGTTCCCACAAATAATTATACCTTCAACCAGCATGTACCACTGGTATAACCCTCCTAGTTTTTGACCGAGGAGATATAAAAATTTATAACTTAGGTTTTTGGATCCTCTCACACTTTTGCTACAGACACTCCCCAACAGCAGGCAGAATCAAGGCTTAATCTGTATTTGGGGGAAAAACCTACAGAAAGCAGAGAAATCGATCAGGCCTAGGACGACAATAGTCGAACAGCACTCAATTTAGAATATGGACACTCTTGTCTAGAATAGTGTGCCTACACAACTTCAAAGTAAAAAAAAAAAAAAACTTTAAAGGAAAAATGTATTAAAGTGGATGTAAACCCGATTTTTTTTTTTTTTTTTGATGTCATAATGTAGAGTATAAGATTTCCTATCATTTGAGCCCAGTCTTGCCACACAGAGTTAATCCAGCTCTAAGCAATCCTCAGATTTGTGTACACACGATCGGAATTTTGTTGTCGGAAAATTTTATAGCAAGCTCTCGAACTTTGTGTGTCGGAAATTCCGATGGAAAATGTGTGATGGAGCCTACATACGGTTGGAATTTCCGACAACAAGGTCCTATCACACATTTTCCGTCAGAAAATCCGACCGTGTGTACAGGACATTAGAAATACACAGGAGAAAATGCATATTGACAAGGGGAGTGTAGAGGTGGGCGGGGAGTCTACTGACATCATGACTCCACCCACCGAGCTCCAGACAACAGACCCACCCACAGAATATGCAGTTTTTCGGGTCTCATAACAGACAGAGGGGAGACATTTGACAGGTAAAGATATAAGCAGGAGGCCTGTATATTCTTATAGATAACCCCTATGGCAGTAGTTTAGAAAGGATGACATTGGGTTTACATCCACTTTAAATATACTTAATACACCCTCTTTTTTCAGGCAGCAGCAGGTAAAGGGTGACATTATAATTTTATTAGAGGGATACTGACGTCATCCCCTTGCAGTACAGAAGCGTATTAGCTTTTATCCCTACATGTTTTATTTTTTAACTTTAACAGCTTCCAGACTGCCCCACGTACATTTACTGCGATAGGGCGGCCCGGGTGCGCAAAAACCACGTACCTGTACGTGATTTCGCGCCCGCAGTTTAGGGGGACCTGCCGATCGTTCACAGGAGAGACGGATCAGCCATTTGCCTGTGTAAACAAGGCAAACGGCAGATCTGTCAGGAAGGGAAAAAGAGATCTTGTGATTCAGCTAAGCTGAATCATGAATCTCTCTTTTCCTTCAGTGTGACACTGCACCACACAGTTAGTAAGCACCTCCCTAGGGAACATTTAACCCTTTGATCGCCCCTGGTGTTAACCACTTTCCTGCCAGTGCCATTTATACAGTAATCAGTGCATTTTTATAGCACTGATCACTGTATTGGTGTTACTGGTCCCCAAAAAGTGTCACTCGGTGTCAGACTTGTCCGCCACAATGTCGCAGTCCCGCTAAAAATCGCAGATCGCCGCCATTACTAGTAAAAACAATTAAAAAAATTAAAAGTCCCTAAATCTATCCCCTATTTTGTAGACACTATAACTTTTGCGCAAACCAATCAATATACGCACTTTGGGATTTCTTTTACAAAAAAATATGTAGCAGAATAAATATTGGCCTAACTTTATGAAGAAATTAGATTTTAAATTTTTTTTATTGGGAATGTTTTATAGCAGAAAGTAAAAAATATTGTTTTTTATTTAAGGGCTCTTTCACACATCCTTGTCCGTTTTCACGGACTACGCTTGTTCAGCGGGGATCGCTTTGTTAATCCCCGCTGAGCTGGCGGATGACAGGTCCGTGTCTGCTCACTGTGCAGGGACGGACCTGTCAGAGCTCCACTCTACTCTATGCGGGAGCGGATGAAAACAGATCTGCCTGTCCATTTTCATCCTATCCGTTCCGCCATATGGATGGAAAATAGGACTTCCATCCATCTGGATTTAGCTGAGCGGATTGGTTCGAATGTCAGCGTACATGTCACCGCTGACATCCGTCGCTCCATAGAGATGCATGGAGCGTCCGCATGTGTGAAAGAGCCCTTAAATTGTCTGTCTTTTTTTGTTTATAGCGCAAAAATAAAAAGTGCAGAGGTGATCAAATACCACCAAAAGAAAGCTCTATTTGTGGGAAAAAAAAGACATCAATTTTATTTGGATACAGCGTCGCAGGACCGCGCACTTGCCAGTTAAATAGACAAAGTGCTGTATCGCAAAAAATGTTCTGGTGAGGAAGGGGTAAAACCTTCCGGAGCTGAAGTGGTTAAAATTACTACATATTAGGGTGAAGGATTCCTAATCTAATAATTAAGCATTAATGGCTACAGATCTGAACTGTTTGTGTATTTTATACCTTCCTGGAGTTCAGATCTCACAATGTGACAGAAGCCTTAGATCTGCCAAGAATCCAGCCCTTTTGAACTCAGACAGCTGTTAATATGGGTTTGTTCCCTGTTTAATAATCTGCCCACTTCTGTAAATGAAACAAACTTTAAAAAATGATTAGAACACTTTTAATGTGAAGAAAATGTAAATTACATTATAACTTAAATGCTTTAAGCATTACTTCAAAATGCGATAAAAATGTGATAACAAATTAGGTATTAAAATGGATTAGACAAATGTTTGAAATTTGAGAATATAGAGTATGCTGCATTCTTTATTTCTACCGCTTGTAGAGGTGCCACTGCTGACTCAGTGGAGTATGGATCATCAAGCTAATATGCATTAAATGCCCCAACCCCACACACACACACACACACACAGACTCCAAAATTTTCCGAGGGGAAATGTGTGATGACAGGCTGTTGGCGGAAAATCCGTGTGTACGCTCCATCTGACAATTGTTGGCCAACTTTCCGCGGACAAATGTTGGATGGCAGGTTTATATATTTTCCGCGGACAAATGTGTGTTGTCTGATTTTCCGACCGTGTGTACACAAGTTCGTCGGACAAAAGTCCAAAGTACAAACACGCATGCTCGGAAGCAAGGACGAGCCAGAAACGGTCAATCTTGTAAACTAGCGTTCGTAATGCAGAATTAACATTTGTGACGTGGCAAATTATGAAATCTCGAAATGCAGCGCACATTCTCTTCTTCTTTAATGGGATAATAATGAAGCTGCGGGGGGAGAGGAAGGAAGGCAGAGGGAGGGGAGAGGGAAAGGAAAGAAAGGGAAGGGGAGGAAGGGAATCGGGCATAAGAGGAATAGACTTGAGGTGCAGGACATCCTCTACTATTTCCCACGTCTTACTTATGGGGTAGGGGGATCAGGGTCCCCCGAAGCGTCCACCCAGGACGACCAAATTTTGTCAAACTTCCCCGGGCATTGCCTACTTTCGTACGTCAGTCTATACAGGGGGAGTACCTTGTTCACCGACCTTATCCACGAGGCCAGGGTAGGAGGCTCCACCATTTTCCATCGCAGTAGGATCTCCCGTCTAGCATAGTACAACGTGAATGTTATGCACAATTTATCTATCACCCTCGACATCCTCCAGATGACTGAGCAATAGTATTTGGGGTTCAACCGGTAAAACTGAGCCTATGACATTCCCCAGTGTGGAAGCCACTGCTGACCAAAAGGGTCTTAGTTTGGGACAGGACCAGACCATGTGCCAGAAAGTACCCGCCTCCTGTCTGCATCTCTGACAGTTGGGATCTCTTTGGTGGTATATGCGCGCCAATCTCTGAGGGGTGAAATACGCTCTGTGTAGGAACTTGAATTGTATGAACCTATCCCTTGCAGCGATCATGGAAGGAATGTAGGAGATTAAACACTCCTTCCACTCTTCCTCATCTAAAGAGGGGATGTCAACTCTCCACTTCTCCCATGTTCTAGTTAATTTCACATCGTACTCCACCGTAAGGTATAAATATAGTGTTGAGAGAGGCTCCCCCATCACGCTGGAGGTCAGGAGCCTTTCAATGGAGTCTGGTTCCAGAGTGAAGGGTTCAGGGAACTGAGCCTCAAAGGCATGCTTCAGCTGCCAGTATCTGAATTGGAAGGAGGTTGGGATAGCAAAGGATTGCCTCAGTGCTTGGAAAGTCATGAGCCTGCCATCTTTAACTATATGTTTTAAAGTGAGGATTCCCTTTTTTGCCCAGAGAGAGGGGTCCGGAATAGTGTAAAAGTGGGAGAGCAGAGGGTTACCCCAAAGGGGCATGTGGGGTGAAATGCAGTTGGGCTTCCTATAGATTGTCCTAGCCTCCTGCCATATCTTCACAGTGGTTCGCATCAGAGTTGTCATGGACAAACTGGCCCTAAGACCGCGAAACGGGAGATTGCTCAGGGCAGCCTCTTGTTAACTTTACATTGTATTTTTTAAAATGTAACTGCCTACTCCCAAACTGTCATTTGAAGTAAAACATTGTTCAACCAAAAAAATAATGTCAAAACAATAACTCCAAGGCCAATAAGAAATAATTGTGTGGCCGTGTGTATGCAAGACAAGTTTGGGCCAATGCCCTTCGGACAAAATTCCACGGCTTTGTTGGCCAACAATCCGATCATGTGTACAAGGCTTTAGGCCAGTCCTGGTGTGCAGGAAATATGCAAGCTAATAAAAGTACTGGATTCATGTGCTTGTACTGGCTGTATTTAAAAATGCATTACATAAATTAAATAAACAAAACAAAAAAAACCCAGACATTGTGTTTTGATAACAGTATGCATTTTAGGCTAAAGCTTTGCGATCAGGTGTACTAATGTAGCGGTGTAGTTGCCACTAGTAACAAACATCCACCAATTCACCCCGCTGCCATATATATCTCATATATCACTTGCAGAGACAATGAACAGTCTTTTGCTGGTTTTGTTTTTGTTTATTGGGGGGTACAACTTGGTTGGGGGAAAGGGGTATATGGGATGCCCATACGATAGTTCATTTCGCCATCATATTTTAAAGAATTCACAAATTAGCACGTATCTAGAGCCAGAAGAGATGATGTGCATATTTAATTGCTATGATCTTCCTCCTGCATCGCCATGCAGACTGTTGCTCCTCCTCTGCTTAACTCCTGCAGACTATTGCTTCCAGGATTTCCTCACCCATTACTGTGTAAGGAATGAGGACATCACTCTTGACCGTGTAAGGGTGATGTTTCCAGAACTCCTCTCCTCCTGAACAAACTTATCCTGAAGTAAAGTAATGTCACATCTTCTTCTGTAAGCAAGAAGGACCCACTCTGAATAGTTCCTTAAGCTGGCTCTGTTTGCTCGCTGCTACTAGGCCAGAGGCCTGGAGCACCTGTCCTCAGAGGCCTAGTAGTTTAAAAGCACATGTTGGACGATGGACTACTGTTCCCAGCTAGCCCAGCTTGCAAATCCTGTGCCCTCAGGCCACATCGATTTGACACATATCTCCACAGTCTCTCCTCTGATCCAGGACTCCCCATCATTGACCGTGTAATGATAAGGACTTCGCTAATGACCGTGTATTAGTGAAGTTCCCTCACAGACTTCCTGGCATATCCAGCCCTCCACTGTGGTACACTCACCAACCTTTCTCTGCCCTGAGTCCTTGATGGAGAACTTATCCGGACCATATGTTCCGACAGCTTCACCTGCCTCTCTGCTCCAGGAGTTCCTTGTCAACGACCATGTGAAGATAAAGACATCGCCGATGACCATGTAAAGGCAAAGTTCCCTCACAGAGTTCTCCAGGCCTCCTCCTGCGATCGGCGCACCCCCCCCCCGATGGGGGTGCCCTTCTGCTGCTGTCTAGTATTCTATTCTCCACTTCACTCAACCGACAACTCTCCCCAGTGGCATGTTACCTCAGCTTATATAGGAGGCCCGCCCCCTGCCAATACCAGTTGGGGATTGGTCAGGGCTCCCACATGAGCTGCCTGCCACTCCAGTTCCAGGCCCTGCCCCTCTTCCAGAACATTCTCCCTGGAAGCAGGGGAGGTGCCTTAGAACTAGAGCACAGGTGGCCACACCCACTGCTACACTAACCACTCCCAGCCCCCAGATCAAAGCAGACAGGCCTAGCTTGCAGCATAGGCCTGCCTAAATTTACCTGTTCTTGACAGTCTGTTTAACAAAATTCCTATTACTAGCACCTACCTATTGGTAGAGGGTGTTACCGCATGTTACGTGGGGTTTTTGAATGGCACCCCAATACACTAAGGCAACAAAGCTCCAACCCTCATGTTTTGCAGCTCACCATAATACATGGTAACCCACTGGTGCGTTGTGTCAGAAAAAAATGCAGCATGTCTGTTTTTAGGTCCGTTCCTGTGTCAAAATGAATAGGCTGCCTTAACACAAAGCATAATAATCAACTCCTCACACCACACACAAGTGTGTTAATGCAATGCACAGGTAAAGAGAGATGAGATTAGGCCCTTAATTTACACTATATTACCAAAAGTATTGGGACACCTGCCTTTACACACACACATGATTTTTAATGGCATCCAAGTCTTAGTCCACAGGGTTCAATATTGAGTTGGCCCACCCTTTGCAGCTATAACAGCTTCAACTTTTCTGGGAAGGCTGTCCACAAGGTTTAGGAGTGTGTCTATGGGAATGTTTGACCATTCTTCCAGAAGCGCATTTGTGAGGTCAGGCACTGATGTTGGACGAGAAGGCCTGGCTTGCAGTCTCCACCCTAATTCATCCCAAAGGTGTTCCCAAAAGCAGCTTGCAAAACACCCATGCAATCCGGTTCCAGCGCAAACAAAAAATGAATGGGCTTAAATTGCACCGCACAGAATCACATGCGATTTGCACAGGAATGCACTGCAATTCCTTTGTGAATAACTATGCTATGTGATAGTGTGCATCGGGGCTAAATGTCTGCAGGTACAATGAGTGGGTCACTGCTGGCGATTAGATTGTGTGATTAGAATTGGAGGTTTTCACGAACGTTCACACGTCCTGTTTTGTTCTTGGACAATCAACATCTGCTTGACACATTACATGGCACTATGTTGATTGGATTTAGGTGACTGAGAAGACCATGTGGCTATAAATGCTGGGGTACGTTCCTGAGACTCATTTGAACTGAGGAACTATAAACATCACAGAACACGTCTAGTTGAGTTTGATTAGCTACAACTAGCTTTATCATTGCAAGTTTAATGGTATAGCATTATCAGAATACAATATATTATTGTGATCTTTCTTAACTATAATACAGGATTTTTAAATACATTTTTATTTAAAAATTTTATTTTCCAATATTTTTATTGAAAAGATTTCAATAATAAACAGAAGTAGATGTAGCTCCCTGCTCCTGTTGATCAGGCGCTTATATGTAAATTTAGTGGGTTATCTGTTAATACCTGGTACAGATTTAATCTATGGCTAAATTAGCCTTTGTTCCTGCATTGGCTGTGTTGTGTGCAGTTTCACGCTGTCACCTGTAGGTGTCGTTGTCACCACAGGCCGGTGTTGAAAAGTAACAGGCTGAAGTGCTCTTCTTTCTTAGAAGCAACTCGGCAGCGGTGGTCCACTGCTATGCATTCTGGGAGAGAGTACTTAAGGGGCATTTTTGGTTCTCTTTCACCTGCTGGCCCTCCTGGCCTAAAGGTATGTGACAGCTTCCTTTCAGTCTAGGGACCATGTTGGCCCGAGGCTGCGTTACTATAAGTGGGCCCAGAGGTCGTCTGGGGCCCGCTGGTTTAGAGGTGGTCCTGTGCTGACTGTCCTGCGGGAAGAAGACAAGCAATTGAGAAGATCCAGGAGAGGACTCATCTTGGAGAGGACCGTGTGGAAGGCTGGTCTCAAGAGGGGCCTGGTGACTCAATTGGAGGATGCATCCTAACCTAACTTACCGCACAGTACTGCCGGGTTGGCTTAAAGGTTCTGGAACTGTGTCACTGTTCATCTAAAACCATTATGTCTTGTGGCAGAGGACTGTTCATCTAATACTACATCCTGTGGCAGAGGATCGTATAGCAATTTTGTTTCTCTAAAGTCTGTGACAGAGACTTTTTGTTCATGCTCCATTCCGGCTGCTAGGTCAGTGAGAGAGACCTATCCGGGTGGGCAAAGATCTTTGGACTGAAAGTATAATCGTCTCTAAGATCTTCAATCCCTCAATGATCTGACAAAGGTATTTGAATTTTCCTGCAACTCCCTTTCTACCTCTTCACTGCTACTTCTTTCAAGTTCTTTCATTAAAGCATTGGAAAAAAATACTAAAGTGACTGGTGCATACATTGTTGGATACAAAGCTCAACATGGACTCTAGGTTCTTGATGTGGTGAAGCTACAGGTAAGGGGTGACGGCAACAACCCAATTTATTTCAGCAGCAACTTCGGGGGTTAGTGCTACATACATGCATAAAAGTAAGTGTCACAGTGCAGTCACAGACAATACCATGGGTAAAGCAAATCTGATTTAAATTAAAACATAGGCAGTATGCGCATAAGAAACCATAACATAACAAGGTCAAACTTAAAGACATCTGTCAACAAAATACTATAAATAAGTTAGAGGCAAAGCTTGCCGATCACATAATGTAGCGCAATGTCGTATTATTCTAATGTCAAACATTCCATTCACATCATATTCTTCAGGGAGGAGAAGAGGAGAATACAGTGAGGTATCTCAAAGCTCTATTTACCAGGGCTAAGGGCACCTTAACTAAAGCCTCGTACACACGATCGAATTTTCCGCAGACAAAACCTCGGACTTTTGTCCGAAGGCGTGTGCCTGGATTTTGTCTTGCATACTAACAGCAAGGAATTGTCGGCCAACAAACACGAACGTAATGACGTACTACGTGGTTTTTCAGATCTTCAGCGCCACCCTTTGGGCTCCTTCTGCTAATTTTGTGTTAGTAGAAGTTATGTGAGTTTTATTTTGCACTTTTCCAAGTCCAGTCCAGGAGCAGGAGGAGGAGGATTTCTTGGACCAAAAATTGGCTGCTTTATTAATTGTGACTAATTATGTCATATGCCTTTGCTGCGGGAGCTCCAGGAGAATAATCCAGATGATTTTCGGAATTATCTCCAGATGACGGACCCCTGCTTTCACCAACTATTGGCATTGCTGACCCCCTATATTAAGAAGCAGGACACATGCATGAGGCATTTATTTTATTTTTTGGTTGAATAATAATGATTTGATTTGTTTTATTTTCTATATTTTTGGATGCATAGAATGCATTTTTTGGTTAAGTTCTATTGGCAGATAGCATGTCTAATTTTATTTGTTTTCTTTTTTTAATGCACAATAAAAAACTTGTGTAGAATAATACTTGGCTATGTGTTTTACTTCAAATGACAGTTTGGGAGTAGACAGTTACATTTATAAAAATACAGTGTAAAATTAACAAGGAACACCAACATAGTTGTATCTTTGACCTTAAAAACTACGGGATAATGGTGTTGTGGTAACTTCCCCCCCCAAAAAAAAGCATAATAATATTATTCTTGATATCACTAGACAAAAAAAGTCTTTGAAAAATAGTTTACAATAACTCCATCAGTATCACCAGCAAAGCAACTTCATTATTATCCCATTAAAGAAAAAGAGAATGTGCGCTGCATTTCGAATGTTAATTCTCCATTACGAACGCTAGTTTACAAGACCGACCACTTCTGGCTCGTCCTTGCTTGCATGTACTCATGAATGTACATGCTCATGTGTGCATAGGAATTAGCGTGCATACTTGGCGCCCGGTGGCCTATTTAAACTGGTCTGTTACCATGAGCAGTTGCTGAATGGTATTCAGTTTGTACCTATATTCCTGAGACCCGATCCAATGAACCGGCTTACCTGTGTATGACCCAGCTTCCTCCTGGACTTTGCTCCTGCATAAACTTTTTCATTTGATCTCTCTCTTACTTCTGCCTGTTTACTGGACTTGTCTTTAACTGTTGATTTTATACTGCACTGCCCGACTGTTACTAACCTTGACCTGCTTCCTGGACTTGCACTGCCTGCTGACTAGGTCCCCTGTTGCCCGGCTGCCGCTGGTCACTGCCTGCATACCAGTTCTGTTACCATCTCCTGCTATGGTGCAAAGCTGCTTTAGCACCCCATTCTTAGGACTGCAACCCCCAGCTTCATCTATCCAAAGAGTGAACTTCACTAGCCAGTCACTCCGGCACTTGTGCCACTCCGTGCCCTCATACTCTCTGTCTCCACCTTTAGGAGTGTTGGGTAGGGGGTGCAAGAGAGGCCTCCACAACATTCTAGTCGTCACCAGGTATGTGATATAGGCTGTGTTAATCTGAAACTGACAGCATCTGGACATCTCCATTATTTATAAAGTCTACGGCAGCTTTTGTTGTGTGCTCAGCAAAATCTGCCAGAACACAGTATAGCACGTATCGAAAACACAAATGGAAACACATTTATTAACTATAATATTTCTGTTTTGTCCCTTTCCAATAAAATAGGTTCAAGGGATGTTACAATAGCTCTCGACATTGTCAGCCACACCAGTGCTTCTAGCAATTGCCACATCAGTCAGATTTCCACTACAAGCCCTTAAGTTGAAATAAGCATCCTATGTGCCGGCAGTGCCACCTCCTGAAGCAGTAATATTGACTTTTCACTCCTTAGCTCAGATCCTTGTCTTCATCGGATGTTTTGATTGGACTAATCATTTAGGACCTAATTTGCCTATTGAAGTGGAAATGCATCTCCTGGAGCACATGGAAATGAGTGTTATGAGACCAGCAGCAGCTTGTTGATTGGGAATTGTTTATACTTTATGTTCCAAGAATAGACGGCACAATATAAAACATTCTCAAGGCAGAGTAAAATGTGTTAAATGAATGGAAAGCTCAAGCCGAACTTAAAGCTACACTGCATCAAACTGTAAAATTCTAATTTCAAAATAACCCTACTTATCTACTGAGTGGCTGTCACGTACCAGGTATGAGGCAGAGATGCTGAGAGGGCTCCCCCTGCGGCTAAGTGCAGCGCTTCCCTGAAAGTGGTACAGGGAGAGCAGTGCCCAGAGAAGCACGGTTTACCAGGTACTGAGATGAGACAAGCTGGTCACCGTGATGTAGCAGAAACAGGCTGGATGAACTGTAATGCCCTGTACACATGGTCGGACATAGATCGGACATTCCGACAACAAAATCCATGGATTTTTTCCGACGGATGTTGACTCAAACTTGTCTTGCATACACAAAGTTGTCAGAAAATCTGATCGTTCTGAACGCGTCGGCGTAAAACACGTACATCGGGACTATAAACCTGGCAGTGGCAATAGCTTTCGCCTCGTAATTTATTCTGAGCATGCGTGGCACTTTGTGCGTCGGATTTGTGTACACACGATCGGAATTTCCAACAACGGATTTTGTTGTCGGAAAATTTTATAGCAAGCTCTCAAACTTTGTGTGTCGGAAATTCCTATGGAAAATGTGTGATGGAGCCTACACACGGTCGGAATTTCCGACAACAAGGTCCTATCACACATTTTCCATCGGAAAATCCTATCGTGTGTACAGGGCATAAGGCTGGTGTGCTTGCGGAGTACCAGGTAAGCTTGGTGGAGTAGCAACCAGAGACAGAAACGAGAGCCAGGCCGGGGGTCATACACGGTAAGATCAGTTCAAATGATGAGATTGGATATCCGGGGTCATACACAGGAAGATGGATCTGTAGCAGAGTCGATAAGCCAAGCCAAGGTCAGACATGGTGGAGCAAGCCAAAGAGAAGTCAGAAGTACAATCTAAGGGTAAATCAGGAGATCAGGATCACAGGTCAGAACAAGCCAGGGTCAATAACAGAAGTTCAATCAGGGAACACATGATCATGGAGAAGCTGAAGATAATACAGCAATGAGTAGCTTCAGCAGCAGGCTTAAATAGACCAGGAAGAAATGCATGTGATCTGTTCTGGTTACAAGGAGGAAGTGCCGCAAACATTAGTCACACTGTGCACCATAGTGGCCATGATTGTCTTGGGTGGAATTGCCAGTCCTTCTTCGGCCACTTTCTTGACAGTGGCTATAATTGCCAATCTAGTATTTATCATATGCACCTGCATCTTATTGGTTTGTTTGTGCACCTGTGCACCTATACTATATTGTCCAAAGTATTGGGACGCCTGCCTTTACAAACACATAAACTTTAATGGCATCTGTAGGGTTCAATATATAATATTGAGTTGTCCCACCCTTTGCAGCTATAACAGCTTTAACTCTTTTGATACGGCTGTCCACAAGGTTTAGGAGTGTGTCTATGGGAATGTTTGACCATTCTTCCAAAAGCGTATTTGTGAGGTCAGGCACTGATATTGGGAGAGAAGGTCTGACAGGCCGGGCAAGGAGAGCATTAATCAGAGAAGCAGCCAAGAGGCCCATGGTAACTCCAGAGGAGCTGCAGAGATCCACAGCTCAGGTGGAAGAATCTGTCCAGAGGACAACTATTAGTCGTGCATTTCATAAATCTGACCTTTATGGAAGAGTGGCAAGAAGAAAGCAGATTGAGAGAAGCCATGTGGGGGACACAGCAAACATGTGGAAGAAGGTACTCTCGTAAGATGAGACCAAAATTGAACTTTTTGGCCTAAAAGCAAAACGTTTTCTGTGGTGGAAAACTAACACTGAACATCACCCTGAACACACCAGCCCCACTGTGAAACATGGTGGTGGCAGCATCATGTTGTGGGGATGCTTTTTTTCACCAGGGACAGGGAAGCTGGTCAGAGTTGATGGGAAGATGGATGGAGCCAAATGCAGGGCAATCTTAGAAGAAAACCTGTTAGAGTCTGCAAAAGACTTGAAACTAGGGCGGAGGTTCACCTTTCCGCAGAATACCGACCCTAAGCATACAGCTAGAGCTACAATGGAATGGTTTAGATCAAAGCATATTCATGTGTTAGAATGCTCCAGTCAAAGTCCAGACCTAAATACAATTGAAAAGCTGTGGCAAGACTTGAAAATTGCTGCTCACAGACACTCTCCGTCCAATCTGACAGAGCTTGAGCTATTTTGCAAAGAAGAATGGGCAAAAAAGTCACTCTCTAGATGTGCAAAGCTGGTAGAGACATCCCCAAAAAGACTTGCAGCTGTAAATGCAGTGAAAGGTGGTTCTACAAAGTATTGACTGAGGGGGGCTGAATACAAATGCACGCCACACTTTTTACAGATTTATTTGTAACAAAATTTTGAAAAGGGGTATGAATACTTTTTCAATTCACTGTAGTTGCATGTATAATGACAGACACACAGGCAGCAGGTCTGTACCACTCTGGTCCTCAGCATTAACACACTGCTTGCAGCTTATAGTAAAGCTTACCTGTAGGTAAAATTAATATATCTCCTAAACTTGCACCGTTTAAGGGATATTTGCTACTTCTGCAGTTGGTGACGTCACCAGTGCATGCGCATGCGCTCTGAAGGGACAGCCTGCTGCCCCTTCAGAGCGCTGTGCTATGGCCATGACTCATGTGTGCATGTGCGGGAGTGACGTCAACACACCTCAGCCATTCAAATTGCCAGCCAACGAACCCGGAAGGAAGACCGCGTGAAGGTTGAAGGCCTGACAGTGGTGACAGCACACTGCTGGAGGACTTCAATGTTAGTCTTTCATAAAGTGCTAGTATGCAATGCATACTAGCACATTATGACATTACAGGGGGCCTGGAATTTTTTTTCCCTGCATTTACTAACGCTTTAAAAATAGACTGGCAGATAGATGGTAGATGTAGATGTGGAAAGCAGGCATCTTTACATATTTTTCAATATTTTTTCTGAGTATTTTCCAAATTCAGAGCACTCAATAATGGAAATACCTAGATTCATTCCTTATCAACAAATATAGCACTTTCTTTTACCCTGGCTTTTTTTTGTGGGAGACAGCAAGGAACCTGCAGAAGGTGTGTTTGGGAATTTCTACTCTGATATCACAAACAGGCGTTTTCAGATTACTGAGAAAAGGGAGTGGAGAAGACAAGTACAATGCAGAAATGTCTAGATGAAAGATGTTGCTTAGTTTTCAATCTTAACTGCAGTGTACCTTTATTGTGGCTATAGGCATAAACTGATGGTCACCCAATCTGGCAATACAGTGCTGAATATTGGCACCAGCTGACTATTCTGGTAAAGATCTTGGCAAAAGCATAATTGTTTCCCCCAAAATAAACTGTAACATACCTGATTGGAGACTGAGATAATCTGGGTCAAAAGAGGGAAGAAGTGGACAGGAGACACGGAAAACTTCCTGCATCAGAATTGGCTACTGGGAATTAGGGGGCTGGATGGAGCAGACCTGATCATGAGTCAACAACAGGATGGCACAGTTGCAAGGCATCAACAGCGACATCAACAAGAGGTAGAGTAACTCCAAAAGTGAGGTGGGAACAACAAGGCAGTTTGGTAGCAGAGTATCAACAGAAGCAGGCCAGGCCAGAATACAAGGTAAAATTGGTGTTCAAGTGCCGCGCAACAAGGCACTAAAATGACTCCCCCACTGCGCTTATGGACAAAATGTGAAGAAGTCGATGTGACGAAACATGTCAGAGGCGTGGCTGTACGGCAACCTATCATCTGAGATCAACATGTGACGTGTTGCGCTGTGTGTGCTGTCTACTGGTCGGCGGAGACCACCTCGCGCTGCTGAGGATCCAATGAGGGGTAAAGGGTGAGGTTTAATACTGCATCCCAGGTCCGCCGTGACCATAATACAACACTACAGCCGTGTCACATGAAGTTTTTTTGTTATGCCTTGTTTTTATTATAAATGTGTGAGTACAATGATTGAAGATCTTGAGTGCGCATTTTAAATAAATGTTTTATACGTTATCACACTATTGGAAGCAATATTATTTCTTTCATGTGGATGCACTTGATGAGTATTGCTGCTTATTGAAGGATTTCACCTGCTACACATACGGTCTCATTCACTTTGGCTAGCCCCTGGGAGGGTATATTTCTGCTTATTGGCCGAGCATGAGAATGCAAGGCAAATTTTTCCGGTAAATGCGGCTCCATATGAGTGGATCACAGTCATGGATGGTGTGGTGGAAGACGTTTTATTGCATGGAATAGTTGCTTCATTCACTTTTTTGACACTGAATATCTTGCATGGACTTTGTCTCATCCATTTTATTTATTTTTTTATTATTTTATCATTTATTTTGTATAGACTGTTGTCACTATCTATTTGTAGGATTATTCACTTGCATATCCTATATGAAACTAAAAAGATCCCTGCCTGTAGTGGGAAGGAATATTGGATAATCGCTATACGGATTTACTATCGTCAGTGAGTGGTTCATCACATATGATATTCACTTTTTACACTGATTCACTTTTATATTTTATAATGTATTCAGTTTATCTGTCATTTAGTGCCACTATTTCCATTGGGGATAAGAATACAAGGTAAACTGCTAAAAAATACTCAGCAGCAACTCTGTGTAGGGCTAAACTCATCAATCACCCTAGTATAATAAAACGTCTTATCTGGTACACACACATGCACCAATGCCAGCACACATAATCTAGCTGTTTCCTTCCTAACACTTTTACTGCAGAAGTCTACATACAGCAGGTAAAATAGGTATTGAACATGCCACCATTTTTCTAGGTAAATATATTTCTAAAGGTGCTATTGACATGTGGCAGACAGCAGACTACAGTTATCTGGCAATGCAGACTTACCCTTTCTTTTCTTAGACGGTCTCTGTGTTCCTCTAGTGCTGGCCTCGTATTACATACATCATATTCCTGAGTCAAGCAGAGAGCATTGTGGGAACTGTAGTCTCCTGAACAGATATCCTTGATCTGCAGAACTATCCATGAACTACACCTCCCAGCAACCCATCTTCTCCAGGGAGAGAACTCTGGGAGAGTCTATGAAGGGATCAGCAGACCAGGCTCAAGCTCTCTTGCTTCCTGGGTTTCATTAAGTAAACACCCCCCTCTGCTGCTGTGCAAGAGGACTGTGGCCTACCACACTGAAACACGGCGCTCCCAGCTCCGACTCAGGCGTCTCCAACGCCACTTGCTACACGGGGGGCATCATCACAGCATCGCTTTAATTAGCAGGACCAGATGACTCACTGTGCCAGCAGCCAGACTGTCATCTCAGCCTGTTCTGCAGAAGGACAAATAGACTTGGATCACTCTTCAGGAAGTTTCTACACTGTTCTTCAGATTGGTGAGTGGGCACCTGCCCACAAATCCAATACCAGCCACTAGCATATGCCACAGGACACTGTATACAAACACGTTACACCTGGAATTACCTTAGGGATTACTATTGGTCAGTCTCAGCTGCTTTGCCTTGACTGCATATCACTGTGCCACACTTAGAATCTTTGTTTCTTTGAGGTCCAACGTGAAAATCGCAAGCCCTTTCATCTTGAATACTGCTATTCTATCGCTATTTAAAGGGACACACCACTAGAACCTATATTGCTTCATCTCTCATTGGGATTAAAGGTATAATAGGCCGGCCTGGGGTTCCCCTTTAGCAGTGGTATTATATACAGCAACCAGTAGCCCTCCTGAGATTCATTAATTTATTGTCTGTTTCTGTATGCCTTGATATTATTTATCTGTCAATTCCAATTGTCATTCAATTGCTTTGGGGGGCTTTTTCAACTGAGCCTTGGCTGTTTATGCAGGTTTTGGCTGACTAGTACCCCGTTACAAGACTCTCCTATTAATTAGGTAAAAACCTGCGAGAGGTAATCAATCTGCATTGTGTCAGTGTGTTATTTAAAGACATACACAACATGTCTGAACCTAGAGTATCAGAAGAGTTGGAAAGTTCACAGGGTCAAGGTGCAAACATGCAATTCTAGGGAACCCCAGTGCTACAGACATGAAGTCAGATGATTGGCTGGGCCATTCTAGCAGCTTTTTTTTATTTCTTTGAAACCAATTGAGAATTTCCTTGGCTTTGTGTTTGGGATCATTGTCTTGCTGAAATGTCCACCCTCCTTTCATCTTCATCATCCTGGTAGATGGCAGCAGAATTTTATCAAGAATATATTCTTCTAGTATTTCACAGGCTTGTCTAAATGTTGTGCAGCAAACTTTAAACAAGCTTCATGCTTTTTCTTCAGCAATAGAGTCTTGTGTGGTGAACATGCATACAGGCCATGGCGTTTGAAACGTTTTGTTTTCTTTGAAACAATTGAACTCGCTAATTCCAGATCTTTCTGAAGCTCTCCACAAGTGGTCCTTGGCTCTTGGACAACTCTTCTGATAAATCTTTTTACTTCTCTGTCAGAAATCTTGCTAGAAGCACCTGGTCGTGGCCGGTTAAAGGTGAAATAATGTTCTTTCCACTTCCGGATTATGGCCCCAACAGTGCTCACTGAACTTTCAGAAGTTTAGGAATCTTTCTGTAACCAATGCCATCAGTATGTTTTGCAACAATAAGGTTGCAAAGGTCTTAAGAGAGCTCTTTGCTTTTACCCATCATAACATGTTTCTTGTATGACACCTTCAAATGAGACACCTTTATATAGTCCATCAGTTGAGACTGAACCAGCTGATATTATTTAGAAAAGACAAGGGGCAGGATTGCTTTTCATTTACTGATAGATTTCAGTTTTGTCTTGGCTTTCCATGCCTTTTTTGTACCTCCCGTTCTTCATGTGTTCAATACTTTTCCCTGGGTCATTCCATTTTATTACACATAACTTAATTTCTGAACGTATTTGTTTTAGTTTCTTTATATGTATGGATTGCAGGGGTTGTTACTGAGATGTGGTAAAAATTTAATGTCAATAGCACTGTTAGTAATATATTTACCTAGAAAAATGGTGATGTGTTCAATACTTATTTTACCTGCTGTATTTCTCCCCCCTACACCCTCCAGAGTACAAACATGAATGCCCAAGGGAGGTGTCTATGTTTTTATCCATGGAATTGCCCCAAAGACATCTTTCAATATGCATGCGCATCCAACCATCCATTGATGTTTATGGCCAGCTTAAAGCGGTTGTACCGCTGGAGGTTTTTTTTCCTTCCTGCAAGGTAAAGTTATATTGTGCCAGTATGCATTGCATACTAGCAAATTATGTGAAACTTACCTTAAAACAAAGCTGTTCCAGCACTGCGATGTCAACGCTGCAGCCGCTTCCATCTTCAGCCGTCTTGCTTCCAGGTTCGCTGGCTCCGGCTATGTGACTGGCCAGAGCCATGATGACATCACTCCCGCGCATTGACACACGGGAGCTGCTGTTTACTGCCAGTAGTACACTGTCTGCAGTAATGTCACTGTCTGCATGTAATGTAAATATCTCCTAAACCAGGCATGTCCAAAGTCCAGCCCGCATTCCGGTTTAATGCGGCCCCACTGGTAATTTGGATATATATATCTTTTGTGGCGCTCAGGGATTTGTTGGGGGGTCACAACAATAAATTTTTTTATTGTAAAATTTGGGAGGATTTTGATCTCTCATCTCTATTAAGCCTCCATAGACCCCTGGTGGTGGTTTTTCCTTCACTATTCGTTTCTACAATCAACATTCGTGGATTTTTTTACAAAAGAACTTTTAATGGTATTAATCCCATTGGATTATTTTTTTTGGGACTTTATTTTTTTTTTACCAATTAATATTTTTTTCAATATTTAATATTTTTATACTTTTTTTTGGTATATTAAGTATTTGTTTTAGTCTTATAGCACTTCACTTTGCTTCACTTTGTATTCTAAAGGATACATCATAAGCTTTTGATATCAGTTTCACATACACTGTATATTGTTTGATTAATTTAAATTTGTTCTGGGGTTTATAGCGCTACACTTTTTTTGTTTATTGTCTCTTGCCTTGGGTCTATAGGTGTGTTGGCTGCTATTTGCTTCCATCCTTCAGCGCAGCGCTGTATCTAAAGAAATTTTTTATTGATTTTGAGTAGACATTTGTTACGGCTGCAGCGCATACCACATCCCCTAATATGGATGTTTTCGATTATCGCGCATCTAGGGTAGTCAATACCGAGGGTGTGTTTGTAGCTACTTCCAATGACACGGAAATTGGTGGGTAGTTCATGAGGCTGAAGAACATCATGGTCTCTGAACTTCATCTTCAATGGGATTTAGCCTTTTTGGAACAATACGTGTCAGAAGGTATGATCCCACGTAGTCTTAGGTGGGATGTTCACCCACAACAAGGTGAAACCGAACTTGATTCCTGGTTCAAATATTTCAACGATGCTGGTATTGATTTCCTTGGTTTCCTCATCACTAGGAAACATAATCGTCTTTTGATTTTGGATCAGGAAATCAAGGAATTGAAGGACAAGCTGCTAGTATATAAAAATTTGGTTGAATATAATGCCTTGTCCTCTAATTTACAAGCACATCTCGTAAAAGAGGACAAGGATCAAAAAACTAAGAAACATAAAAAAATACTCCAGTGACATAGGGGATTATAAGCCAGGCAGAGTGTTTGGGTGGCAGAAATCTACTACCGGGCCTGCCTTGGATCTAGCAATGGATACTAACACTCAAAATCAGAATAATTTGCCTCCTCCCATGGATCCTTCTGTACGTCCAAAACCTTTTATGGATAAAGGACAGTCCCATGGAAGAGGTTCCCTTCCACATAGGGGCCGACTTCCAAGTATACATACCCCAAAAAACCTTCAAAGGGGGAGGGGTCATTACTCTAAAAGTAGAGGTAGAGGTGGTAGTAGGGGTAATTATCATAATTATGGTGAATACCAGCATTATGACCAGGAGAATTCCTACTATCGGGGTTCCCCGGTACGTCGTCAGGATTACCCCCACTATTCTTACCATCCTAACCCACCCTACTATAGACATCCACCGATATCTACGTATAATAGGTATTACCCTTTACAAGACCAATACAATGAGAATGTCTATCCATTTCCCAATGCTGGGTATGACCCATCCCCCTACAGACATTCTCAACCTAACTCTGGTTTCCGGGCCGCTCAGGGTTTTCACGAGGACCCTCAAGGCAAAAAAAGAGGTCCAGAAACAAGAGAGGGTCCCGAGCAGGGAAAAGGATTCAGAGACGAAAAGAGAAAGCGAAACTTAACCTGTCAGGGGGTGTTTAACCTGAGTGACACGGTTCTTACTCAGGAAGAAAAGGTCATTTTGAATAAGGGCCTAAAATTCGCCCCCCCCGTGTAAGCTTAATAAGTTCGATACGTTTGTGGACATACAAAAGTTCATTAGAAAGATTAATGTTCAAAGATATATTATTTCTAATCCAACTAGAAACGTGGCCAGGGCGGCAACGTCCGGAACGCTCCACTCGGGTTTATCGAATCCTTCTCTTTTCAATCCTCCAACACAAATCCCACCAACTATTAATTTGTTTAGGGATTTAGTGTTAGGGGACTTGGCCAAAATTCCACCTAAACGTAAATTTTTTAACCCTCTACCCTCAACGGGTCTAAAATCTCTATGTGATAACAAAACCTGGTTATTCGCCCCGCCGACAAAGGCGGAGGCATATATTTGCTGAACAAATCAGACTACATGGAAGAAATGCACCACATTCTGGGAGATCACGAAACCTATATGGAATTACCTAGTAATCCCACTTATAATTATAAAAAGGAATTACAAAAATAGGTATCCAAGGGTTTTGATACTTGTATTTTAAATAAGAAGGAGAGATCATTTCTTGTTCCCCCTTCCCCGCGTATCCCCGTTATTTACTACTTGCCCAAGGTCCATAAGGACCCTCTTCACCCTCCAGGTTGACCTATAATTAGCGGGATCGACTCTGTCACCTCTAAAATAGGGAAATATATAGATTTTTTCTTACAGCCATCAGTGCAAAATATCCCATCCTATTTGAAAGATACTAAGGATGTGATAAGACTATTGTCCAATGTTTCCCACTCAGGTGACCTAATTTTGGCCACTACGGACGTGGCATCCCTTTATACCTGCATTCCACACCATAAAGGTGTAGATGCGGTGCAGTGCTTTCTCAATAGAGATGCCTCACTTGCCTCGCCCCAGGTTAGTTTTATTGTTGATTTGATTGAGTTTGCCACACAACACAACTATTTTTGGTTTGACGGAAGGTTTTACCGACAGCATAAGGGTGTGGCAATGGGAGCAAAGTTTGCTCCCAGCCTGGCCAATCTGTTCATGGCCAAATGGGAGGAGGATGTCGTCTATGCCATGGACAACCCACATCTTTTGCTGTGGGCCTGGTACATAGACGACATCCTCCTCCTATGGACTGGCACCCACGAGAGTTTGGGGGATTTCTTCCAGGTTCTTAATGACAACGATAGGGGTATTACCCTGTCTTTTGAAGCAAGTAAAACTTCAATCCACTTCTTGAATCTGGTCATTGAGAGAACCGAACAGAAATTTGTATTTAGTACCTATTTTAAATCAACTGACTGGAATGGGTATATACCAACTGATAGTTGCCACCACAGATCGTGGATTAGACCAGTCCCTAAGAGCCAATTCCTGCGGTTGCGCAGGAATTGTACGGATTTAGACACCTTTGAGGTTCAGGCCAACATCCTAAGAGAAAGATTTCTTGAAAAGGGTTTACAACCCTCTTCTGATATAGATAGGGAAATTGTTGACACCTGTGCTATTGACCGCTCATCACTGTTGGAGGATAAACCTCGACAGGAAAATGATGACTTCAAGTGGTCTTTTTTAACATCCTTTTCTATTCAGCATAGACAAATCAAGAAAATTTTCAAACATCATTGGGATGTTTTGAAGACAGATAAAGTATTGGGCTCTCTGCTTCCTAAAATTCCTAAAGTGGTTTTTAAGGGTGTTCCTTCACTCCAGAATAAATTGGCACCCAATGTTATCAACCCTCCGAATAAACCATCTTTTTTCATGATTGGATTGGATTCCATCCATGTAGAAAGTGTTTGGTGTGCCAGTTTAATACTTGAGGCAGGAGAGCTAGTCACAGCTTCCTTTTCACTGTTACTGGTCACACATATAAGATAAAACAATTCTGCACCAGTGCCACTACAGGAGTAGTATATCTACTTACCTGCCCGTGTGGCAAACAGTATGTGAGCCGGACTATTAGATCCTTTTCGACGTGAGTCTCTGAACATATAAATCTAATTAAGGCAGGTGGCACTAAACATACTGTTCCTCGGCACTACAGGGAATTTCATGACCGGAACCCTATGGGCACACAGTTTCTTATCATCGATAGATATGTTGCCCCATGGCGGGGGGGTCTACTTTAAGGGGTATCTCTCGTTTAGAGACATATTGGATATATGAGTTGCAGTCCCATTTTCCACTGGGGATTAATGTGGAGTGGGACATTAACTCATTTATTAATCAATCTTAGAACAAGTGGCTTCTCTCTTTCTTTTCTAATTTTATTTTTATTTTCATATTCTTATATTTTATATTTTTATTATTTTAATTAATAATAAACAATTTTTACTCTTATCTTATTATATTTAACGTTTATTGTTAATATTCTTCACTGTTATATTATCTGTCAATGATATTGTTATGTTAATCACTGATGCCCTCTACTGACAGTGTCATTTAGCTATTTTTGGGACCCTTAATGAAATTGCACTTCTATTATCTTACATTCTAATTATATTATTATTCAAGATACTAGTTTTAATTTTTGGTTTCCAACTCTTGATGTATTTACATCCAGCCATTGGATTAAATTAGTATACTTTTCCTAGTATTTCTAATTATAAACTGTTGTCTTTGGGCACATTATGTATTCTTTGCAAGCCCTATGATTCTAATGAGGCTTGGTCTGTTTTCTTAGTGCTGGCGCCGCCACGCCGTTGTTGTGATTAGTGATGTCACGACGCTCTGTGCGGATGCCATTTGGTTCCGCTTGTTGTGTTCTCTGCACGCTCGACGTGTCAGTGTCTAGCGTGTCATGTGACCCACCTCAGTTTGAGGCTTGGTCCAGGATGTGGAACGCTGTGACGCCGCACAATCTGTGCGGGATGTGACGTCACACCGCTATGCAGGAGTGAGGCTTGGTTCGTATAGCCTCATACTACCTGTACAAAAACGAGGCTTGGTTACGTCCTATTTAGTTATGGCTTTGGCCAGTTTTTTAGATATTCGATCCATTTTAAATTTTTTATTTACTTTCTCCTTAAGGGCTAGGGACCTCCTGAGTCTCTCTATTTTTACTTATATGGGAGCCAGATTACAAACCAGAGGTCTTCCCAAACCAGAAGTAATACTATCTTATTGCACTTCCGGTTTTATGACACTTTCAGAGGGGGTCATTATTGGTTTATATAGCAGTGAGGTGGGGGGGTTCTGCACCCCAGATGACGGCTCCTTAGCTGAAACATGTCGGGTGGATCCCTCACGATTACCGCTACTTGAAATTCGAACTTTTATGATCTTCTAATATGTGAGTGTGTTTACTATTATTTTAATAAACTAGTGTTAAACGTTACCACGCTATGTGAGTTTGTTTCATTTCTCGCATGGCATATGAACATTCGTATGGCTTTTATTGGATTGTGTATGAATATTGTGGAAGTCGTATCGCCATTTCCATTTTTGGTAACTATTGAAGACATCTGAAGAGATGAATTATCCAGACCGGGTGGTCATTAAGCCTTTTTGACTTGTATGACGTATGTATTTTCAAGTCAATAAGTTCTGGTAAGCCTCTTGATGCCTTCGGTGACGGCTCCTGCACCACTAATAGCTCTTCTGTTCACCTGTGGTTTTTCTACATTTTCACTTACCTGCCTGATCCAGTTGATCCCTCTTATTGTAAAATTTGGGAGGATTTTGATCTCTCATCTCTGGTAAGCCTCCATAGACCCCTGGTGGTGGTTTTTCCTTCACTTTTCGTTTCTACAATCAACATTTGTGGATTTTTTTTACAAAAGAACTTTTAATGGTGTTAATCCTATTGGATTATTTTTTTGGGGACTTTATTTATGTTTTTTACCAATTAATATTTTTATCAATATTTAATATTTTTCACATTTTTTTGATATATTAAGTATTTGTTTTAGTCTTATAGCACTTCACTTTGCTTCACTTTGTATTCTAAAGGATGCATCATAAGCTTGTGACATCAGTTTCACATACACTGTATATTGTTTGATTCATTTAAATTTGTTCTGGGGTTTATAGCGCTACACTTTTTTTTTTTATTGTCTCTTGCCTTGGGTCTATAGGTGTGTTGGCTGCTATTTGCTTCCATCCTTCAGTGCAGCGCTGTATCTAAAGAAATTTTTTATTGATTTTGAGTAGACATCTGTTACGGCTGCAGCGCATACCACATCCCCTAATATGGATGTTTTTGATTATCGCGCATCTAGGGTAGTCAATACCGCGGGTGTGTTTGTAGCTACTTCCAATGACACAGAAATTGGTGGGTTGTTCATGAGGCTGAAGAACATCATGGTCTCTGAACTTCACCTTCAATGGGATTTAGCCTTTTTGGAACAATACGTGTCAGAAGGTATGATCCCACGTAGTCTTAGGTGGGATGTTCACCCACAACAAGGTGAAACCGAACTTGATTCCTGGTTCAAATATTTCAACGATGCTGGTATTGATTTCCTTGGTTTCCTCATCACTAGGAAACGTAATTGTCTTTTGATTTTGGATTGGGAAATCAAGGAATTGAAGGACAAGCTGCTAGTATATAAAAATTTGGTTGAATATAATGCCTTGTCCTCTAATTTACAAGCACATCTCGTAAAAGAGGACAAGGATCAAAAAACTAAGAAACATAAAAAATACTCCAGTGACATAGGGGATTATAAGGCAGGCAGAGTGTTTGGGTGGCAGAAATCTACTACCGGGCCTGCCTTGGATCTAGAAATGGATACTAACACTCAAAATCAGAATAATTTGCCTCCCCCCACATATCTTTCTGTACATCCAAAACCTTTTATGGATAAAGGACAGTCCCATGGAGGAGGTTCCCTTCCACGTAGGGGCCGACTTCAAAGTATACATACCCCCAAAAACATTCAAACGGGGAGGGGTCATTACTCTAAAAGTAGAGGTAGAGGTGGCAGTAGGGATAATTATGGTGAATACCAGCATTATGACCAGGAGAATTCCTACTATCGGGGTTCCCCGGTACGTCATCAGGATTCCCCCCACTTTTCTTACCATCCTAACCCACTCTACTATAGACATCCACTGATATCTACGTATAATAGGTATTCCCCTTTACGAGACCAATACAATGAGAATGTCTATCCAATTCCCAATGCTGGGTATGACCCATCCCCCTACAGACATTCTCAACCTAACCCCGGGCCGCTCTGGGTTTTCATGAGGACCCTCAAGGCAAAAAAACAGGTCCAGAAACAAGAGAGGGTCCTGAGGAGGGAGGAGGATTCAGAGATGAAAAGAGAAAGCGAACTTAACCTGTCAGGGGGTGTTTAACCTGAGTGACACGGTCCTTACTCAGGAAGAAAAGGTAATTTTGAATAAGGGCCTAAAATTCGCCCCCCCCCCCCCCCCCCCCGTGTAAGCTTAATAAGTTTGATACGTTTGTGGACATACAAAAGTTCATTAGAAAGATTAATGTTCAAAGATATATTATTTCTAATCCAACTAGAAACGTGGCCAGGGCGGCAACGTCCGGAACGGTCCACTCGGGTTTATCGAATCCTTCTCTTTTCAATCCTCCAACACAACTCCCACCAACTATTAATTTGTTTAGGGATTTAGTGTTAAGGGACTTGGCCAAAATTCCACCTAAATGTAAATTTTATAACCCTCTACCCTCAACGGGTCTAAAATCTCTGTGATAACAAAAACCTGGTTATTCGCCCCGCCGACAAAGGCGGAGGCATAGTTTTGCTGAACAAATCAGACTACATGGAAGTAATGCACCACATTCTGGGAGATCACAAAACTTGTATGGAATTACCTAGCAATCCCACTTATAAATATAAAAAGGAATTACAAAAATTGGTATCCAAGGGTTTTGATACTTGTATTTCAAATAAGAAGGAGAGATCATTTCTTGTTCCCCTTTCCTCGCGTATCCCCATTATTTACTACTTGCCCAAGGTCCATAAGGACCCTCTTCACCCTCCAGGTCGGCCTATAATTAGCGGGATCGACTGTCACCTCTAAAATAGGGAAATATATAGATTTTTTCTTACAGCCATCAGTGCAAAATATGCCATCCTATTTGAAAGATACTAAGGATGTGATAAGACTATTGTCGAATGTTTCCCATTCAGGTGACCTAATTATGGCCACTGCGGACGTGGCATCCCTTTATACCTGCATTCCATACCATAAAGGTGTAGATGCGGTGCAGTGCGTTTTCAGTAGAGATGCCTCACTTGCCTTGCCCCAGGTTAGTTTTATTGTTGATTTGATTGAGTTTGCCACACAACACAACTAAGCATAAGGGTGTGGCAATGGGAGCAAAGTTTGCTCCCAGCCTGGCCAATCTGTCCATGGCCAAATGGGAGGAGGATGTCGTCTATGCCATGGACAACCCACATCTTTTGCTGTGGGCCCGGTAAATAGACAACATCCTCCTCCTGTGGACTGGCACCCACGAGAGTTTGGAGGATTTCTTCCAGGTTCTTAATGACAATGATAGGGGTATTACCCTGTCTTTTGAAGCAAGTAAAACTTCAATCCACTTCTTGGATCTGGTCATTGAGAGAACCGAACAGAAATTTGTATTTAGTACCTATTTTAAATCAACTGACAGGAATGGGTATATACCAACTGATAGTTGCCACCACAGATCGTGGATTAGACCAGTCCCTAAGAGCCAATTCCTGCGGTTGTGCAGGAATTGTACGGATTTAGACACCTTTAAGGTTCAGGCCAACATCCTAAGAGAAAGATTTCTTGAAAAGGGTTACAACCCTTCTGATATAGATAGGGAAATTGTTGACACCTGTGCTATTGACCGCTCATCACTGTTGGAGGATAAACCTCGACAGGAAAATCATGACTTCAAGTGGTCTTTTTTAACATCCTTTTCTATTCAGCATAGACAAATCAAGAAAATTTTCAAACATCATTGGGATGTTTTGAAGACAGATAAAGTTTTGGGCCCTCTGCTTCCTAAAACTCCTAAAGTGGTTTTTAAGGGTGTTCCTTCACTCCAGAATAAATTGGCACCCAATGTTATCAACCCTCCGAATAAACCATCTTTTTTCCATGATTGGATTGGATTCCATCCATGTAGAAAGTGTTTGGTGTGCCAGTTTAATACTTGAGGCAGGAGAGCTAGTCACAGCTTCCTTTCCACTGTTACTGGTAGCACATATAAGATAAAACAATTTTGCACCTGTGCCACTACAGAAGTAGTATATCTACTTACCTGCCCATGTGGCAAACAGTATGTGGGCCGGACTATTAGATCCTTTTCGACGCGAGTCTCTGAACATATAAATATAATTAAGGCAGGTAGCACTAAACATACTGTTCCTCGGCACTACAAGGAATTTCATGACCGGAACCCTATGGGCACACAGTTTCTTATCATCGATAGATATGTTGGGGTCTACTTTAAGGGGTGTCTCTCGTTTAGAGACATATTGGATATATGAGTTGCAGTCCCATTTTCCACTGGGGATTAATGTGGAGTGGGACATCAACTCATTTATTAATCAAGCTTAGAACAAGTGGCTTCTCTCTTTCTTTTTTAATTTTATTTTTATTTGGCACAAGTTGGTCCGACTTTGAAAATGCTCCCTGCACTACTTTGGTCTGACTTTGATCCCACTTCAGCCCATTGAATATTACTGAAATCGGATCAAAGACGGATCGCCGTCTTGACTGATCCGACTTTGGCATGCGACTTGTGCTCTGATGATCTTGAAGGGGAACTCCACGCCAAATTAAAAAAAAAAAAAAACAGCATGGGTTCCCCCTCCAAGAGCATACCAGGCCCTTCGGTCTGGTATGGATTTTAAGGGGAATCCCACGCCGAAAAAACAGTGTTGGGGTCCCCCCAAAATCCATACCAGACCCTTATCCGAGCACACAGCACGGCAAGTCAGGAAAGGAGATTTGGAGACTAGCGGGCGCCCCCCCTCCTGAACCGTATCAGGCCGCATGCCCTCAACATGGGGGGTGGGTGCTTTGGGGCAGGGGGTCCCTGCGCCCCCCATCCCAAAGCACCTTATCCCCATGTTGATGAGGACAAGGGCCTCAACCTGACAACCCTGGCCGTTGGTTGTCGGGGTCTGCGGGCAGAGGGTTTATCGGAATCTGGAAGTCCCCTTTAACAAAGGGGCCCCCAGATCCCGGCCCCCCACCCTATGTGAATGAGTATGGGGTACATTGTACCCCTACCCATTTACCTAAAAAAAGTCTTAAAAATAAAACACATTACACATACTTTTAAAGTAATTTATTAAGGCAGCTCCGGCGTCTCTTCCGATCTCTTCTCCCCTCTCCGACTCTTCTCCCTCCTCCGTTGACATCTTCTGCCTTTGCCACCTCGTCTCCCCTCTCTGGGTCTTCTCCGCTGATGTCTTCTAACCTTCTCCGGTTCTTCTCCCTCTGTCCGCTGTCTTCTGCCTCTGCTGGGTCTTCTCCGCTAACTTCTCACTATTTTGCTGGGTCTTCTCTGCTGTCTTCTCCCTCTGTTCTTCTTCCGATGTTGACCTGATGCTCTCTCCCGCTCTAATCCAGGGTGCCTGGTCACATCACCCGGTAACCCCGCCCCATGCCAATATAAGTAGTGGCACACCGCGCACCCAGTATTAGATCGGGAGAGAGCGTCGAGTCAACATCGGAAGAAGAACAGAGGGAAAAGACAGCGGAGAAGACCGGGCAAAAGAGCGTGGAGATAGCGGAGAAGACAGCGGACAGAGGGAGAAGAACTGGAGAGGGCTAGAAGACTTTAGCGGAGGAGGCAGAAGAGTCGGAGAGTCGGAGAGGGGAGAAAAAGTCGGAAGAGATGCCGGAGTTGCCTTAATAAATTACTATAAAAACCTGCCCCACCCCAAAGCACCCACCCCCCCATGTTGAGGGCATGTGGCCTGGTACGGTTCAGGAGGGGGGCGCTCACTCGTCCCCAGCCCGTTTCCTGACCTGCTGGGCTGTGTGCTCGGATAAGGGTCTGGTATGGATTTCGGGGGGACCCCAATGCCGTTTTTTTGGCATGGGAGTTCCCCTGAAAATCCATACCAGACCGAAGTTCACAGGGCCAAGTCGGATCCAAAGTGGTACAACTGTCGTGTCGTACCAGTGTGAACATGGCCTAAGGGCTGTGGCAGCAATTTGGGTTGACTAGGGATGGTAAATTCACAGGAATTGATGTCAGTGCTGCTGCAAAAGCCTTGGGAGATTCAGTTTGAGTCATTGGGAACAAACTGCTTTTTGCCTTTTCATTGTAAGGGATGCTATTTTACTGCCCTACCTTACAATACCAAATTCACACAAAGATTGAGTATCCTTTTAGGAAGCTCATAAAACCAGCTACTCAGTAAAAGTTGTCAGATTATAGGGCAGACGAAGCTATGTTAGTTAGGGCGACGGAATAAAATAAAACATACAATATACCAGCAGCAAATATCAATTCCTCCTTTAGTATAACTTGAAAAAGAAAGATAATAAAACATTTTCCTTTCTAAATTAGTATCCATGTTTGGTGAAGTAAGCCGCCGGTTTGTATGCACTGCCTGCATCTCAGTCTTCCTACCTCTCTCTCCTGCTTTCTCAGCGCCCAAGTGAAATAGAATTAATAATGTATACCCCGGGGATATAGCTCGGCTGTCACGGTGCTGGTCAGGGCTGAGGAAATTAAACTTTAAAAAGACAATCACACAATAACGAAGAATCTGCAAACCAGATGTAGAGATTTTGAATCTTCCCACATTTGCCTTCCGCAAGCCCCTTTTACATTACATTTGCTCTTCATTTTTCACTTGACTTATTAAAGTAGAGCTGAATTGAGCTCTGACAGATGGGAAAGGAGATTCACAGGCTAAGAAAGTGAATTATGGATTTCAATGAGCGACACCTAATATGACATTGGGGAAAAAGTTGAGAAGTTTACAAGTATATGTATTCAGTACATGATTGCTAATGTTTTAAAGGGTAAGTGTGCTTTCAGACAGAAGTACACTTGGCCATCCTGCCTAGCCATATTAAAATACCAATGACTGCTGAGAAGCATAGGCCACTTTTGCAGCCAATTTGGGATAACACCTAATTTACAGTGTCTCACAATAGTGAGTACACTCCTCACATTGTAAATATTTCATTATATTTTTTCATGTGACAACACTGAAGAAATAATACTTTGCTATAATGTAAAGTAGTGAATGTACAGCTTGTAATTTACAGTGTAAAATAAGTTAACACACAGCCATTAATGTCTAAACCACTGGGGCAACAAACGTGAGTACACCCCTAATTGAACATGTCCAATTTGGGCCCATTAGCCATTTTTCCTCCCTGGTGTCATGTGACTTGTTAGTGTTACAAGGTCTTAGGTGTGAATGGGGAGCAGGTGTGTTAAATTTGGTGTTATCGCTCTCAATCTCTCATACTGGTCGCTGGAATTGTTGCTCTACATTAAGATGGCCTAGGCTATAAAATGATTGCCAATACCCTAAAACTGAGCTGTAGCACTGTGGCCAAGACCATACAGTGGTTTAACAGGACTCAGAACCGGCTGGTTACACTCAGAACCAGCCTCGCAATGGTCAACCAAAGACGTTGAGTGATAGAGAAAAAAAGATCCACAACAGTAGTCTCAAGAAGGCATAAAATTGGTGGAGGGACCAATGATTATGTGAGCCACACTGCAGTCATTTAAAAGCTTGCAGTTTCTTAAATTAAAAAGGATAAGCTTGATCAAACAATTGTCAGAGGTGTGTACGGACATCAGCTAATCTTCTTGAGTGCTTCACTGAGAGCGGTCCGGGATGTGTCTAGGTGGATGTCACGGCGATGGTGAGGGCAGCTGGACTGGATGGTGACTGGCCAGCAATTGAAAGAAGCTGATATGCCGCTGTATGTGCCCAAAATAGACCAGGACCGAGGGGGGCTGGTGACAAGCCATAGCTCACTGCACACCTCACAGCGCCTGGGATGCAAGCTGGTGTTAATGGTCCTGTCACAATGACGACATGTTTTGTGCGCCTGCGCCTTGTCAAGGCATGTGACAGGAAGGAGCAAGGAAAATTTAAAAGCCTGAGCACCAGAGTGGGAGGGGCCGGGAATTGATAGACACGTCACGGACCCTTCCCTTGGGGCTATATATATTAATATCAGCTCAAGATATAGCAACTCAGTTTATAATGATGTAACTGTGCACTATATCTATTATGCACTATTTAGGCACTGATTAAAAATATATTACAAACAGTAACATTAATTGATACAATAATAAAGATAAAATGTAAAAAATAAAAAGTATGTAATAACCAAAAATGAATTACTGTATAGAACAAATATATGTGTGTGTGTGTATATATATACAGTGGGGACGGAAAGTATTCAGACCCCCTTAAATTTTTCACTCTTTGTTATATTGCAGTCATTTGCTAAAATCATTTAAGTTCATTTTTTTCCTTGTTAATGTACACACAGCACCACATATTGACAGAAAAACACAGAATTGTTGACATTTTTGCAGATTTATTAAAAAAGAAAAACTGAAATATCACATGGTCATAAGTATTCAGACCCTTTGCTGTGACACTCATATATTTAACTCAGGTGCTGTCCATTTCTTCTGATCATCCTTGAGATGGTTCTACACCTTCATTTAAATCAAGCTGTGTTTGATTATACTGATTGGACTTGATTAGGAAAGCCACACACCTGTCTATAGAAGACCTTACAGCTCACAGTGCACGTCAGAGCAAATGAGAATCATGAGGTCAAAGGAACTGCCTGAAGAGCTCAGAGACAGAATTGTGGCAAGGTACAGATCTGGCCAAGGTTACAAAAAAATTCTGCAGCACTTAAGGTTCCTAAGAGCACAGTGGCCTCCATAATCCTTAAATGGAAGACGTTTGGGATGACCAGAATCCTTCCTAGAGGTGGCCGTCTGGCCAAACGGAAGCTATTGGGGGAGAAGAGCCTTGGTGAGAGAGGCAAAGAAGAACCCAAAGATCACTGTGACTGAGCTCCAGAGATGCAGTCGGGAGATGGGAGAAAATTGTAAAAAGTCAACCATCACTGTAGCCCTCCACCAGTCGGGGCTCTATTGCAGAGTGGCCCTACGGAAGCCTCTCCTCATGAAAGCCCGCGTGGAGTTTGCTAAAAAACACCTGAAGGACTCAAAGATGGTGAGAAATAAGATTCTTTGGTCTGATGAGACCAAGATAGAACATTTTGGCCTTAATTCTAAGCGGTATGTGTGAAGAAAACCAGGCACTGCTCATCACCTGTCCAATACAGTCCCAACAGTGAAGCATGGTGGTGGCAGCATCATGCTGTGGGGGTGTTTTTCAGCTGCAGGGACAGGAAGACTGGTAAAGATGAATGCGGCCAAGTACAGGAATATCCTGGACGAAAACCTTCTCCAGAGTGCTCAGGGCCTCAGACTGGGCCGAAGGTTTACCTTCCAACAAGACAATGACCCTAAGCACACAGCTAAAATAATGAAGGAGTGGCTTTACAACAACTCCGTGACTGTTCTTGAATGGCCCAGCCAGAGCCCTGACTTAAACCCAATTGAGCATCTCTGGAGAGACCTAAAAATTGCTGTCCACCAACGTTTACCATCCAACCTGACAGAACTGGAGAGGATCTGCAAGGAGGAATGGAAGAGGATCCCCAAATCCAGGTGTGAAAAACTTGTTGCATCTTTCCCAAAAAGACTCATGGCTGTATTAGATCAAAAGGGTGCTTCTACTAAATACTGAGCAAAAGGTCTGAATACAGGACCATGTGATATTTCAGTTTCTCTTTTTTAATAAATCTGCAAAAATGTCAACAATTCTGTGTTTTTCTGTCAATATGGTGTGCTGTGTGTACATTAATGAGGAAAAAAATGAACTTAAATGATTTTAGCAAATGGCTGCAATATAACAAAGAGTGAAAAATTTAAGGGGGTCTGAATACTTTCCGTCCCCACTGTATATATATATATATATATATATATATATATAAATTATACACTTACGAAAAAATGATGTATGTAAAAAAATATATATACATAATATTATTTACAATAAGAAATACAAAAATGAAAAATGAAAAATAATAATGATAAATTAACTGATAACAATTAAAATTACAATTAGAGTTTTGTCCTATTAAGGGGAATTTAACATATCAAACAAGGCATTCTATAAATACCTGCAGATTAGACATGCCATTCAAGCACAGTTCAGGTCTCAAATTATAGAGTGGACCCAGATCCCCGCACTCCTGAAAATCATCAATTCAGCCTCTACTAAAGGTCTAATTTCTAAGATGTATGCTAGTCTGGGGGAGAGAATTATAAACGGTGTAGGTCCTCTTAGGAGTGGAGAGGGGTGGGAGAGAGACATAGGGACAATAACTATGGCACAATGGGACAAGATATTAGAACAAGGAGCCCTGGTCTCGATCTCCCCTTCACAGAAGCTTTCCCATCTGTTTCTAATCCATAGAGTCTACTACACCCCCCAAAAAATGTTTAAACTTGGATGGAAACAAAATGATGAGAGCCCCAGGTGCAAGGCGACAGGAGACCTTATTCATTTGGTATGGAAGTGTCCAAAGCTCTTTGGATACTGGGGGAAGATAATTACTAGGATAAATAAAACCTTTAGGAGCTCATTAGAACCTGAGGCCAAGACATGCCTATTAGGGTGCTTGGAGGAAGATAAAGTTCTGCCCGGTACTACCGAAGCAGTGTTCAGATGTCTGTTCCAAGCGAGAAAATTAATTGCACAGAAATGGCAGGCTCAGACCCCCCCGACGGTGGAGAATTTGATTGAAACTATCAATTCTATGGTTTGGAGAGAGAGATTGTTGTATATTAGACAGGACAAACTCAGAAAGTTTGAGAAGATGTGGAGACCTTGGCTGCAGGAAATGGGATGTCCCATATGAGGGGATGGCAGCGAGCTGAGGAGAATTTTCTCCCGTCTCCGCCTTTTCTCTTTTTCTCTCCTTTCTCTCTATCCTGTGGTCTCTTCCATATATCTTCCATCTGTCCATGGTGAGGATCTCCTCTTTCTCTTTGGTTATAGAGATAGATAACAGACATGATGATAGGCATAGATAATGATTGAGCGATGTGTGGTAGGTGGGTGGGATTGGGCTGGGGTGGAGGGAGGGTGAGGGGATATAGAGCAATAATAATGTTTTTTGCAATTTTCAATATTATATGATAACTCATGACGCTGTATGTTTTCAACTTTTGCAATATGAAAAACAATAAAAAGAAAGATTTAAAAAAAGTTTTATCCTATCTAATTATTGTTCAACCAATTGTATCAAAATCATATCAAAAAATGAATTAAGATAATAAACCACATATGTCACATACATCACAGTTATACTCGCACTGTTGTAAACACAAAAGCCAGTAGGGGCCCCAGCGCAGGGCATCAAAAACCGCATCACTATAGTAATTCTCAAGTTAACATTGATTGTTAATCAAATTAGGTTATTGGTCTCCAATTCCACATTTAACCCATTGGGGGATAAAGTATTTAACGTAAAAATCCAAAATGCCTCCTTTCTGCAGAGCAAGGCAAATTTTTAGTTGTCTGTTGAAGTCCTATCTGCAATATACTTGATCTCCATGACCTCAAGGCATTTGATGTCCATATTGTGATGTAACAGGAAGTGTCGGGGGATACTATGCTGGTCACATACACCTTTGATGAACCTCCTGTGTTCACCCACCCGTTTATGCAAAGTATGTATAGTGTGACCAACGTATAGTAAGTTGCACGGACAGCGAGAAGATATACCACAAATTCCAATGAGCAGGTGATAAATTGCTTGATTTTTTAAATGTTTGCCATTTTTATCCAAAAAATTGGATTTCGCATGGGTGATAAACTGGCTAGTAAGACATCCTCTCTTACGACACTGGAAAATCCCAGTTCTATGATCGAAGTAAGAGCGGATGTCTGTGGTGTGGTTTTCTTTGCCAGATTTCAGTTTGCGGGGGGGGCAATGATGTTTTTAAGAGATTTTGCTCTTCTAAATGTGATATTTAGAACACTAGGGATCATATCTGTTAACTTGGGATCTAACTGAAAAATGTTTCAGTGTTTTCAAAGAGCCTGAGAGATCTTTTTATACTTATCATTAAACCCTATGATAAACCTAACTGTATTTTTACCATGGCCTTACAACTTTTGTTAGATAGGGGGGTATATAAGAGGCATGTTTTTGGAAGGCTTCATTCAATAAAGATTTTGGGAAACCCTTTTCCAATAATTTATTGACTCTATATGACCCTGTTTATCATATTTATCCTGTTTTGTACAGTTTTGGCGTAATCTTCGAAACTGACCTCCTAGGATATTTTTTCGCCACGATGGATGACGACAACTAGAATAATGCAAATAGGAATTACCACTGGTTGGTTTGCAGTGATTTGAGGAAATCATGTTGCCCTGTTCGTGTGATCGTTCTAGGTCCAAAAAAACTAGTTTAATTGGATCTATAACATAGGTGAACTTCAGACCGGTGGTCATTGTCATTGCAATGGGACATAAAGGAGGAAAATTGTTCAAGATGATTAGGACATCATCAATGTACCTACTGTAGTACACAATGTGTTGGGCAAAAGGATTGTTGTTCCAAATTGAAAATTCCTCCCAGTATCCCATTGCAATGTTGGCGTAACAGGGGGCAAAATTTGTTCCCATTGCAGTACGCTGGAATTGGAGATAAAACTGGTCTAAAAAGGTGAAATAGTTACGTTGCAGGCAAAATTCTGTACCTTCAATCACGAATTGAGCCTGTTGTGAACTGATCATTAGGTCTTTATAAAGGAAGTATTGTAGAGCCCTTAGACCTACTGTGTGTGGAATAGATGTGTATAATGGACACACGTCTAAGGAAGCCTATAGATAAGCTTTGTCCCATTTATAATGTTGTAATGAGTCCAAAACGTGGCTAGAATCTCTAATAAAGGCAAGGATATTAGATACAATGGGCTGTAAGAAAGAGTCTATATACTGTGAAAGCCCACTGATAAAGCTGTTCGTACTTGCAATAATCAGAAGTCGGGAGGTGATAAAAGTAGGGGGTACTATTAATACTTGGTAATAGGAACCATTTCTCTTTTGTGTCTAACACACCCTCATCAAAGGCTTTGTTGATAAATATCTTTAATGCCTACTGGTACTCCGGCAAGGGGTCCTTCTTTAATTTTATATAAGTGTTGTTATCTTAAAGGAGGCAATGTGCTTCCATTAAATAATCTTTTTTATCCTGGACCACTATACTTCCTCCTTTGTCAGCTAACTTTATAATAATATTAGCATTTGTTTCTATCTCTTGTAAGCCTTTTTGTTCTATAGGAGTTAAATTCTTTGGCCCTGTCTTTTTCTCCTTGCAGATTGTTACAAACCCCTGATATACTGCTTGAGAAAACCTTTTGATTTAATTGGAAAAAAAGAGGATTTGGGTTTGAGACCAATGTTTTTGTTATCAGGATCTACATACCAATCTGTTGGTTGGGCATCGGTATAACCTTGCTTCCATAGATCACCTAATATTTGAACTAAATAGGGATCATTATTTGTGGCATCTGGATTGTCCACTGTGCCAGTGGAAGTTCCTGTGGAACCAGCTACTCCTGGCTGGGTATTACTCACATCGCTAGTATAGGTTTTTTGTAAATTGTAAATCATTTTACGTATATATCATTTTGAATACAAATCAGTTTTTTGTAAGTGTATATATATATATATATATATATATATATATATATATATATATATATATATTTGTTCTACAATTCATTTTTGGTTATTACATATTTTTTATCTTTTACATTTTTTATTTTTAGCATTATTATTGTACATGCACAGTATCAATTAATGTTACTGTTTGTAATTAATTTTTAACCAGTGCTTAAATAGTGCATAATAGATTTTGTGCACAGTTACATAATTATAAACTGAGTTGCTATATCCTGAGCTGATATTAATCAATTATATATAGCTCCATTCCACGGGAAGGGTCCGTGATGTGTCTATCAATTCCTGGCCCCTCCCACTCTGGTGCTCAGGCTTTTAAATTTTCCTTGGTCCACCCTGTCACATGACTTGACAAGGCACAGGCACGCAAAACATGTCGTCATTGTGACAAGACCATCAACACCAGCTTGCATCCCAGGTGCTGTGATGTGTGCATTCCACCAGTGGCTTTCGTCCCCGGCAGTTTCGGCAAAGTGAGTGACATCATCGCTACTGGCCAGACGTTGGCAGCTTCTTGCAGTGAGCTACTGCTTGTCACCAGCCCCCCCGGTCCTGGTCTATTGTGGTCACATATAGCGGCATATCAGCTTCTTTTGATTGCTGGGCAGTCACCATCCAGTCCAACTACCCTCACCATCGCCGTGACCCACCATCTATCTAGACACATCAAGGACCACTCTCAGTGGAGCACTCATGAAGGTTAGCTGATGTTAGTACACACCTCTGGCAATTATTTGATCAAGATTATTCTTTTTAATTAAATAAACTACAAGCTTTTAAATGACTATGGTGTGGCTCACATAATCATTGGTCCCTCCACCAATTATAAGCCTTCTTGAGACTACTGTTGTGGATCTAAGTGCTTCTAGGAACTCTTGCTGCTTTTTACAAAGAACTTGAGTGCACGTGCTCAACATCATATGCAGAGGTTGTCTTTCAGAAATAGATGTATGAGTACTTCCAGCATTGCTGCAGAGGTTTAATGGGTGAGGGGCAGCCTGTCAGTGCTCAAACCATACGCGGCACACTGCATCAAATTGGTCTGCATGGCTGTCGTCCCAGAAGGAAGCCTCTTCTAAAGATGATGCACAAGAAAGCCGCAAAAAACTTGCTGAAGACAAGCAGACTAAGGACATGGATTACTGGAACCATGTCCTGTGGTCTGATGAGACCAAGATAAATGTATTTGGTTCAGATGGGGTCAAGCGTGTGTGGCGGCAACCAGGTGAGGCGTACAAAGACAAGTTTGTCTTGCCTACAGTCAAGCATGGTGGTGGGAGTGTCATGGTCTGGGGCTGCATGAGTGCTGCTGGCACTGGGGAGCTACAGTTCATTGAGGGAACCATGAATACCAACATGTACTGTAACATACTGAAGCAGACCATGATCCCCTCCCTTCGGAGACTAGACCGCAGGGCAGTATTCCAACATGATAATGACCCCAAACACACCTCCTAGTTTTATGTATATATTTTTCTAATTTTACTTTACCAACTTAGACTATTGTGATCTGATCCATCACATATAATTCAGATTAAAAAAACACAGCTGTAATGTAACAAAATAAGTAAAAAGCCAGGGGGTGAATACTTTTGCAAGGCACTGTAATTAATCCTGTCTGTACTGTGTTCTCAGTTCTTCATTATCAGCTGTAAACTGGATTTGAACATTGTCTGTTCTAACATAGCATTAAAAATTTAGAAACTCACCTCCTGTATTGTATGTTAATGAGGAATAGCGTGGGGACAAGGAGACTAAATCCAGCCATAGATGAGTCAAAAACTGAATGAAAATTCTTGTCGATCATCGGTTCGTACACTTTTCACATCATTAGTGTGCAGCTATATGCATAATTTTCATGTCACAATCGGAAGTGCCTGATCCAACATGTTACATTTCTTTTTTTAGAAGAATGAAACAAACGATGGCACAATCAACAGAGTGTTTCATTTTCAACTCATCTATGAACAGTTTTAAGACTATCCAAACATCAGCCATGACACCTTTCCCTTAGAAACATCAAAAGGTAAAAAATATTTTTTAAAACACTTTTTAGGTATGATGTGTAAATGGGAACACATAAACATATCATTGGATTTTCCCAAATTTGACACTTTAACTCAAATATCACTTACAATATAATACCTTGTCCCCTTTTTGTTTAGTAAAGACACTAAAACTTGGTTGGAAGGGCAAGGCCACAGTTGATTGATTTACAGTTTTAAACTGAATTAAAGTAAAAAACAACCACATCTAGGCTAACAGGAACAAAATATGCCAGTCACAGTGAACACCCAATTAACATTAAATAGCATTCCTGCCTGTCCTAACCATCAGTTCAGCACAAGCACCATCTGAATACGACCCACAGGAGGGATTAAACAGATATATTTGTAGCTGGCAAGTTGACAAATCACTCAATAAAGTTGTGACAATAGAGCAACAACACTTATTTTCTTATATATGGGAGGGAACGAATCCAAAAAAGCTGTTTTCCTGGCTCACAGCCCCTTTTGTTTACTTTTGCCTGAACCATCCTAATCAAAGTTAACGGGGTGCTCTGCCTGTCTGCCCATGGCCAGATTATCCTTAAATAAGAAGTTTGGCCAAAGCTTTTTTTGTAAAAATATGTAGGTGCAGCTCAGGCTCTGAAAGGTCCTAGTTCAATGCCAATCGCTAGGAGTTCTGGCCAGGTCTCAGCTCCAGGCATCAATATGTAACAGAGAAGGTATCACATGAGTGGCACATTGCTGCAAATCCACTGTGGAAGAGTACGTGGCAGTCTCCTCCTGGGCTCTGACCAGGCCACGCTTGAGACTGCCACATGCTCTTCCACAATGGATTTGCAGTGATGTGCAGCTTATGGGATACTTTTTCTGCTACAAAGCTTTTTTGGTCATACTTCTCTTCTGGGTTAGTGTGACCAGGCAGTGGAAAAAGCAAATAGAATACTAGGATGCATCACTAGAAGGATCACCAGCAGGAGGAAGGAGGTCCTGATTCCCCTATATAGATCTTTAGTGAGACCTCATTTAGAATATTGTGTCCAGTTCTGGAGACCTCACTTGCAGAAAGATATTGATAAGATAGAACGAGTCCAGAGACGGGTTACAAAAATGGTGAAAGGTTTGAGAGATAAAAGATATCAAGAGCGACTTCAGGAACTTAACCACTTCGCGCACGCGCTATAGTCGAAAGACGGCTGCAGCGCGGACGCTACCTGCTGGGTGGCCATCCCTGGACGTCCAGCTGTTTACTTCCTCGATGCGCGCTCCCGCGGGCTAGGGTACATTTTCTGGAATTTACGCAGCTTTTAGTTTATGACTGCCTATCTCATTTCTTGAGGTACTAAAATGGCAGGGCAGTACAATACCCCCCAAATGACCCCATTTTGGAAAGTAGACACCCCAAGGAATTTGCTGAGAGGCTTGTTGAGCACATTGAATATTTTATCTTTTGTCACAAGTGACTGAAAAATGACAAAATAAAAATTTACACAAAGTTGTCACTGAATTATATATTTCTCAAACATGCCATGGGCATATGTGAAATTACACCCCAAAATACATTCTGCTGCTTCTCCTGAGTACAGGGATACCACATGTGTAGGATTTTTTGGCAGTCTAGCCACGTACAGGACCCTGAAAACCAATCATCACCTTCAGGATTTCTAAGGGTGTAAATTCTTGATTTCATTCCTCACTACCTATCACAGTTTTGGAGGCCATGAAATGCCAAGATAGCACAACCCCCCCCAAATGACCCCATTTTGGAAAGTAGACACCCCAAGCTATTTCCTGAGAGGCATATTGAGTCCATGGAATATTTTATATTTTGTCACAAGTTTGGAAAAATGACAATAATTTTTTTTTTCAGAAAGTAGTCAATAAATTACATATTGCTCAAACATGCCATGGGTATATGTGAAATGACATCCCAAAATACATTCTGCTGCTTCTCCTGAGTACGGGATACCACATGTGTGAGACTTTTTGGCAGTCTAGCCGCGTACAGGACCCTGAAAACCAAGCCTCGCCTTCAGGCTTTCTAAGGGCGTACATTCTTGATTTCACTCCTCACTACTTATCACAGTGAAATACCCAGATAGCAGAAAACCCCACCAAATGACCCCATTTTAGAAAGTGGACACCCCAAGATATTAGCTAAGAGGCAGGTTGAGTCCATGGAATATTTTATATTTTGCCACAAGTTTCAGGAAAATTACAATACATTTTTTTTTTCACAAAGTTGTCACTAAATTATATTTTGCTCAAACATGCCATGGGAATATGTGAAATTACACCACAAAATACATTCTGCTGCTTCTCCTGAGTACATGGATACCACATGTGTGGGGCTTTTTGTCAGTCTAGCCGCGTACAGGACCCCGAAAACCAATCATAGCCTTCAGGCTTTCTAAGGGCATAAATTCTTGATTTCACTCCTCACTACCTATCACAGTCTCGGAGGCCATGAAATGCCCAGATAGCACAAACCCCCCCCCAAATTACCCCATTTTGAAAAGTAGACACTCCAAGCTATTTGCTGAGAGGCATGTTGAGTATTTTGCAGATATCCCTTTTTGTCACAAAGTTTTGAAAATGTAAAAAATGTAAATAAATAAATTTTCCTTTTATTTCTTCATTTTCCAAACAAATAAGAGCTTATACTCACCATGCCTCTTAGCAAATACCTTGGGGTGTCTACTTTCCAAAATGGGGTTATTTGGGGGGGGGGGGGTTGTGCTATCTTGACATTTCAGGGTCTCCGAAACTGTGATAGGTAGTGAGGAGTGATATCAGCATTTTACGCCATTAGAAAACCTGACGGCGGTGCTTGGTTTTCGGGGTCCTGTATGTGACTAGGCTCCCAAAAAGTCCTACACATGTGGTATCCTCATACTCAGGAGAAGCAACAGCAAGTATTTTGGGGTGTAATTTCACATATGCCCATGGCATGTTTGAGCAATATATCAGTTAGTGACAACTTTGTGAAAAAAAAATTATTATTGTCATTTTCCCGAAACTTGTGGCAAAATATAAAATATTCCATGGACTCAATATGCCTATCAGCAAATAGCTTGGGGTGTCTAATTTCCAAAAAGGGGAAATTTGGGGGGGAGGTTTCACCTGTCCTGGTATTTTATGCACAACATTAGAAGCTTATGCCATACATCACCCACTCTTCTAACCACTTGAAGACAAAGCCCTTTCACTATTTGTTTACATGGAAAAATATTTTTTCTTTGCTAGAAAATTACTCTGAATCCCCAAACATTATATATTTTTTAAAGCAAAGGCCCTACAGAATAAAATGGTGGGTGTTGCAAAAAAATTTTTCACACAGTATTTGCTCAGTAATTTTACAAACGCAATTTTTTGCATTTTAATGCACTAAAACACACTATATTGCCCAAATGTTTGATAAAATATAAAAGATGATCTTATGCTGAGTACATAGATACCAAACACGATATGCTTTACAATTGCATACAACCGTGCAGCGGCGACAAACTACATACATTTTTAAAAGCCTTTAAAAGCCTTTATAGGTTACCACTTTAGATTTACAGAGGAAGTCTACTGCTAAAATTACTTCCCTCAATCTGACGTTCGCGGTGATACCTCACATGCATGGTACAATTGCTGTTTACATATGACACAAGACCGATGTGTATATATATATATATATATATATATATATACACAGTATACGCTAGTCAGAAATAACATTATGACCACTGACAGGTAAAGTGAATTACATCGATTATCTCCTTGCAATGGCATCTGAAAGTTGCTGGGACGTATTAGGCAGTAAACAAACATATTGTCCTTGAAATTGATGTGTTGTAAATAGAAAAAATGGACAAGAGTAAGGATTTGAGCAACTTTGACAAGGGCCAAATTGTAATCGCTAGATGACTGGGTCAGAGTATCTCCAAAACTGCAGCTCTTGTGGGATGTTCCCGTGGTCCACGGAAGGAAAGCTGGCGAACCGGCATCAGGTCCATTGGCTGCCAAGGCTCATTGATGCACATGGAAAGCGAAGGCTGGCCCATGTAGCCTGATCCAATAGAAGAGCTACCATAGCTCAAATTGCTGAAAAAGTTAATGCTGGTATCAACAGAAATGTGTCAGAACACACAGCGCATTGCAGTTTCTTGTGTGTGGGAATGTGTAGTCGCAGACAGGGTGCCTATGTTGACAGGTGTCAGAAGGACCACGGAACAACGGGAGAAGGTGGCTGGTTTTGTGAATCATGTTTTCCTTTACATCACGAGGATGGCTAGGTATGTGTGTCTTTTACCTGGGGAAGAGATGGCACCAGGATGCACCATGGGTAGTCTGATCCATGGAGTCCCCACCTCACAACTTATTGGACTTAAAGGATCTGCTGCTGATGGCTTAGTGTAAGATACCACAGCATACCTTCAGAGGTTTAGTAGAGTCCATGTCCTGATGAGTCAGGGCTGTTTTGGTGGCCAAAAGGGGGACCAACTCAGTATTGGTGGTTAAAATGTTATGACTGATCGGTGTATGTGTAAACTGTATATACTGTCTTCATAAATAATAAGAATGAGTAATACTAGATCTGGGTCAGTGATTTGAAGTATTGATCCATTGGATCAATGTGACAACCAGACAATTAACAATTTCAGAATTGGTTCAGCTATGGCATCTTCTGTTTTAGTTAGCACAGGAAAATATCAATAAAATGGCTATACCGCTATTGTCCCAATACAAAAATACTGCATGAACTGTTTGACTGATCTGTTGCTAAAAGATTTTGAAGATCCCAATTTAAATGACTTGGACTCTTTATTATATAAGACAGCTGAAGAAAAAAAATGTATTTTCGCATTAATGTATTTTCAATTCGTGTTTTCTTTTTTCCAGGTCTGCTAGAATATACACAAATGTTGTTGATAATGGGGATTCCAAAATGTCCTGCTTTCTATAATGGTCTTTTAATGCTCGAAAATGCATTGCTCAGATTAAAGAAAACATAATCTATTGTTGTTTTTTTTCTTTTTTGAACGTGATACGTTTCCTGTGTTAATGCTTCTGTAGATCTTTGTGCTTCTTTTCCGTGTGAAGAAGTTAATCTCTTGGTGAGAGATGGGTGTTATTAAACTTCACTTAAATTAGCAGCCTCAATTAAGCAGCAATAAAATGAATGCAGTATGCTTTTCAACTCATTCTGAAGGCTTCCATTGTAATTATAGATTTGCTTAATGGTTGTGAAAACATGTCTGTCTAAAGTCTGTTGAATTTCTTTCCGTCACTTCATAATGACAATTTCCTCAAACAAAATTTTGAACAAACATAAAAAACAGGTAATACAGAAAGACGTTAACAACCAAAAAATAACAGACCCAAGGGTACTTAGAGAACTCAGTCAAGTAATTGCCAGACCATTGTTCCTAATTTTTACTGACAGTCTACTGACTGGAATGGTACGAGCTGTTTGGAAAAAAGCCAATGTAGCACCACAATTTAAAAAGGGCCCAAAATACATCCCTGGGAATTACAGACCAATTAGCCTAACATCAATAGTATGTAATCTCTTGGAGGGGATGATAAGGGACTATATACATGATTTTAGTAATGAGAACGGTATCATTAACAGTAATCAGCATGGATTGATGAAGAGTCATTCTTGCCAAACTAATCTATTAACCTTCTATGAGGAGGTGAGTTGCCATCTAGATAAAGGAAGGTCCGTAGACGTGGTGTATCTGGATTTTGCAAAAGCATTTGACACAGTTCCTCATAAACGTTTATTGTTAAAAGTAAGGTCCATTGGCATGGACCATACAGTGAGTACATGGATTGAAAACTGGCTACAAGGGCGAGTTCAGAGGGTGGGTAGTGGGGTCCCCCAGGGTTCTGTGCTGGGACCAATCCTATCTAATTTGTTCATAAACGACCTGGAGGATGGAGTAAGCAGTTCAATCTCTGTATTTGCTAAGCAGGGCAATAACTTCTCCGAAGGATGTGGAAACATTGCAAAAAGATCTGAACAAATTAATAGGGTTGGCAACTACATGGCATATGAGGTTTATGTATAAAAATGTAAAATAATGCATTCAATCTATACATCGGGGGGAGAACCTCTGGGGAAATCTAGGATGGAAAAGGACCTGGGGGTCCTAGTAGATGATAGGCTCAGCAATGGCATGCAATGCTAAGCTGCTGCTAACAAAGCAAACAGAATATTGGCATGCATTAAAAAGGGGATCAACCCCAGAGATGAAACGATAATTCTCCCGCTCTACAAGCCTGGCTGCACCTAGAGTATGATGTCCAGTTTTGGGCACCAGTCCTAAGGATGGATGTACTGGAAATGGAGTGAGTACAAAGAAGGGCAACAAAGCTAATAAAGGGTCTAGAGATGTTAGTTATGAGGAAAGGTTGCAAGCACTGAACTTATTCTCTCTGAAGAAGAGACGCTTGAGAGGGGATATGATTTCAATTTACAAATACTGTACTGGTGACCCCACAATAGGGATAAAACTTTTTTGCGGAAGGGAGTTTAACAAGACACGTGGCCACTTATTAAAATTAGAAGAAAAGAGGTTTAACCTTAAACTACGTAGAGGGTTCTTTACTGTAAGAGCGACAAAGATGTGGAATTCCCCTCCACAGGCGGTGGTATCAGCGGGGAGCATTGATAGTTTTCAAAAAACTATTAGATAAGCACCTGCAGGACCAAAACCTACAGGGATATACAATGTAATATTGACATATAATTACACACATAGGTTGGACTTGATGGACTTGTGTCTTTTTTCAACCTCACCTACTATGTAACTATGTAACTATCTTCAAGAAGAGCTCTATTCACCTAAATAAGATTGAGCCAAGGGAAGCGGGGTCAGAGTGGGCAGCATTAAAGAGGCATTATCACTTTACCTATGCAGGGTATAGAGTCAGCATGTCTCCCAACTTTTGAACATGACTAGGATGGACAATTTTCAAAGGGGTGTACTGTGGCATGTGTAGAGTGGTGTGGTTAGTAGTGGGTATGGTCAGTTGAAAATGGGCATTGCCATATGGATGTGGTATAAAGATACACTGGAAAACCCAAAAGCTCTTGCAGAGAATACAGTGAAAAACAAAAACACTGCAAACACATTTGGCATCTGCTGAGTACTGCAACACCTGCCGAGCCTACTCACTGTATGCACAGCACATATATGCCACTGTCTTTTTACATATGAAATATACTTTAGTGCCACAGGCAAGAGTCTAACAAACATATACAAACCTTAGCACACTTATATTTCATCTTCCCTCTTCTATTGCATAATTGTAGCCAGGTGCTGGGCTACAGCAATATGAAGAAGGAGACACGGCCTTTTATTCTTCTTTCCCTCTACTGAAATACGGATGTTATGCTGCACCATTCTCCAGCAGGGTGAGAGCTAAAGCCAAGCAAGCCCATAGAGTTCTATGCAGAGCACTACAAATCCTGATAGTTTGAGATGGCAGCCATATAATTGGACAATGTGGTGAGAGGTGGTTCAGTAAGCCATAAAGATTCTCCAGTAAAATTGTTGACAGTTTATTCACAAAAAGTAAAAACAGCAATGTACTTAAAATGTTTATAGGGTTACTCGCGGCCTTGGCATGGAAGAAGCAAGTAGTGAATACGAGCCGGACCAGCCAGCATGTGAGGATGTCACTGGAGCCCTAGACGGAGGCACGGTACCCAAATGGAGAAGCCTCTGTGGCCGACCTTTGTGACTGGCATCACTGGTGCCCTGGACAGAAACATTATCCTCCCAGAAGAAGAAGCCGTCATGCAGCGTGGAATGCATGCATGATAAAGCGAATGCATGCGAAATGCATTGTCATGGCAATAGGGACGCATGTGTTCCACGCAGGCCACGGTGGCTTCCTCCCATGTGATGCCATTCACACACAGATTCCACGGAGGCCTCTCCCGTTGGGTACCATGCCTCCGTCCAGAGCTCCAGTGACTTCATCCATACACGCCTACTGGTCCAATCTGTATACACGGATTGCTTCTTCCATCCCACGGCTGCGACGGTCATCACCTCCCATGGACCTTCCCATCCTGGAGTTATCCATCAGTGCCTTAGCCAGCCTCCTAACCAGCGTGGTAACGTAACCCTTTAAACATTTAAGTAAATTGTTGTTTTTACTTTTTGTGAATTAGCTGCCAACAATTTTACTGGAGAAGCTTTATGACTTACTGAGCCACCGCTCACCACATCCTCCCAGCTCCTGAGCGCTGTCAATTTTGTGCATCTTCAATTTCCTAGCATCCAATCCTATGCTACTGGACAGCAGCACAGTTGAGCTGTGACTATATAAAGTGACTTTTCAGCTATCAGTTCCCGGAACCCAGCCTCCATATAATGGGACAAATAGATTCCTTACACTACAGATCCTAATATGCACTGTGCAGTAAGAGGAGTGGAGAGAGGATTTTTATTAAATTTGCTGAGGAAAACTCATCTTTTTGAAACTGAGGGAGTTAGAAAAGAAAGCACCTCTGTCTGGACATTCTCCTGCCAGTGGGAGATCATACCAGAAGGGACCTGAAGCGTCCACTCACCCTTTGTTTCCCACCGCTGATCACCCTTTTGGGGAGTGACTGCGAGCCCCCCATCCTACAGCATCCCAGGTACTGGTGAGGGGACAATTCGCTCATTGCTGATACTGCTAGCAGAGTCACTAAGAGCAGGACATCATACTGCATATAGGTTAACTGGGACCGTTGTTAAGTGCACCAACGCTCTTAAAGGGCTCGCTGATAGCTAGCAGAAGAACATCTCAAAAGACTGCCCCTCCTGTAATAATTATTCTGCAAGTCCCCTTTGTCCCCCCTGCCCCCTCCACTACCAGCGCTGGTCTAGGACCATAAATGTGCTTTGGCAGTGTAGTTCTAGCACATGGTAGATAAAACTTTACTACTGCTCACTGCTGCACTTGCGGTGGCCTTGCTACTGTTATGCTATTCTGGATGCCAAATGTCATCTTATGCCTAGCCCATACTGTTGATCACTTTGTATGTTAAATTGTGTTATTACCATTGTTAATCCGTTTTATGCTTGTCTAGCTTCCAACCATACTGGGTGATAATATATTAATTTTTACTTTGCTACCTGGTTTGGTGCCTTTTTTCTTTGATATAGCACTACTATTGGGTATTAAGTATTACCTTTAGTGATTTTCTGTGATATTGTACGTTTGTACACTCAACCTAGACTGTCAGAGAGGCTGAGGTTCTTGGGAAATTCAAGGCAAAGAACAGAAGACCCATCCTATCCAGCGGCTTTTAAGGGGGTAGCGATACATAATGTACTTAGTAGTGCAGTGATCAAGAGTATATCATTAAAATCCATGCGTACAGAGTGCATTGGTCAGGAGTATACAATTTACTACACAGTGTCTATTGTGAAGGGCTATGGAGAGCATAACACACTGAGTGCAGGGATCAAAAGAGCATAACACACAGAGTACAGGGGTCAAGAGTGCGCAACACAGAGAATTTAGGGGTCTAGAGTGCATAATGCACAAACTGTAGGGCTCAGGAGTGCATACCACACATAGTTCAAGGATCTAGAATGTATAATATACAGGCTGCAGGGCTCAGGGGGTGTAATACAGAGTGTAGGGGTCAGGAGTGTGTGATACACAGAATGAAGGGGTAAGTACCACAAAGAGTGCAGTGGTCAGGAATGCAAGATGTAGCGAGTGCAAGGGTCAGGGGTCTGTAACACACAGTTTAGTATACAGAGTACAAACAACCCCCCTCCTCCCAGCACCATTCCCTCCCCTCCGGCCCATATCCCCACAGTGCAAATCTCTCCCCCCTACACATAGGCCCAGTTACCCACCCAGTACAGAATTCATTCCACAGCCCTAAACCCACCCCCTGTAGAGACTCCAATCCCAACCCACCCTGCAGTCTGCAGTAAAGACCCTCCTGCTGTACAAACCCCTCTCCCAGCCTACCCCATCAGTACAGACCGACCTTCCAAGGCCCTTCTCAGTGCAAACCCCTGACCATATAGAACCTCCCTACCAACCCACACTCTCAGTACACACCTCCACAATACAGACCCCTCCTCCAGTACAGAAACCTTCCTCACTGAAACTCACTCATTTTTTAGTACCTCACCACCCTTCACTCTGATAAAGGGGCATCACCCCAAAACAGTGGAAACACTTACCTCAGCAGGGTATAGCTCCAGTCTTCTCCTTTTAATAGATTGGTAGTTCCCTGCTCCATGGATCTTGATGTGTAAACTTCAATAGTCTCCATACATGCTAACATTTCTCCTTCTGCTGGCTACCTAGTGAGAGTGTTTATAGCAACTATTACATAGTTACATAGTTAAATACCCTGTTTCTGGAAACAGGGTAGCTAGTCTGGATAAAAAAAGACATCTAGTTCAACCAATAAATAAAATAATTAAAAAGCATACAATCCCATATACACATTCCTTCACCCACAGTTGATCCAGAGGAAGGCAAAAAACCCCAGCAAAGCATGATCTAATTTGCTACAGCAGGGGAACAAATTCCTTCCTGATCGGATTTTCCTTGGATCAGCTTTACCTATAAGGGTCAGTACCCAGTTATATTATGTACATTTAGGAAATGATCCATGCCTTTTTTAAAACAATCTACTGAGCTGCCAGAACCACCTCTGGAGGGAGTCTATTCCACATTTTCACAGCTCTTACTGTGAAGAAACCTTTCCGTATTTGGAGATTAAAACTTTTTTCCTCTAGATGTAAAGAGTGCTCCCTTGTCCTCTGTGATGACCTTAAAGTGAATAACTCAACACCAAGTTCACTATACGGACAACTTATGTATTTGTACATGTTGATCATATCCTCCCTTAATTTCCTCTTCTCAAGAGGGAATAAATTCAGTTCCTCTTTCCTCATAGTTCCTCCATGCCTCTTATTAGTTTGGTTGCCCTTCTCTGCACTTTCTCCAGTTCTTCTGATATCCTTTTTGAGAACTGGTGCCCAAAACTGAACTGCATATTCCAGATGAGGTCTTACTAATGATTTGTACAGGGGCTCCACCCTCTTTCCGTCTTTGTACAGGGGCAAAATGATATCTTTGTCTCTGGAGTTCATACTTCTCTTAATACAAGAAAGAACTTGGCTCGCTTTGGAAACTGCAGCTTGGCATTGCATGCCATTATTAAGCTTATGATTTACCAGAACCCCCAGATCCTTCTCCACTGTGGATTCCCCCACAGTCTTTAATCGAACGTGGCGCACATTGAAGCGCAAATAGCGATAATAAATACCCGCGTATGTAAACTGCAACTGGCGCTAGGGTAACTGCGGTTTTCTCATTGATAATAGCGCACGCCCAATACAATTGGTTAATTTCATCTCATTGGATGTTTCTTGTTAGGCAATTAGTAGGTGTTCTCAGTTAATTAACCCTTTTGAAGCTAATCTCATTCCTATCACTTCTAATATTTCTTTGAAATGTGTTTTTTTCTTTTTTTTACCCAAATCTTTAATACATTACAAAGAACAGAAAAGTGTTTCTAAATCCAATAAATTATTTTTTTCCGATTTTGATCTTTAAAGGTGACCATACACTGCAATCAGTTAGATCTTAAATAAATTAGATTTAGTGCAAGAGCCTGTTTGATTTCCTATAATTTGAATTAATTGTTCAAGTGCGTCTTCTTATTACCTATTTTGCCTAAATATTGGCTGTACAGAGATTGGCCAATCAGATTGCATAGTGCATGACCATCTTAAGTGCCAAATTTGGAATGTAGATGTGCCATTACCCACTTGTACTTTCCAAACGATATTTCTTGGGCAATATACAAGGCACATGAAAAAACACCTTTTTTCAAGACATGCTAGAGTGATGAGGAATCTTCAAACTACGGCTCTCCAGCTGTCGCGGTACTACACATCCCATGAGGCATTGTAAAACTCTGACATTCACAGACATGACTAGGTATGATGGGAATTGTAGTTCCTGAACAACTCAAGGGCATAGTTTGAAGACCCCTGTGCTAGACCATTATTATGCCTCCAGAATTGGGGGTGTGGCATCTACCCAACTTATCTCTGTTGGTGGACACAAGAACCTACATCTATAGATATATCTATATATACACATACACTGAAGCAGGAAGCAATATTCATTGGCCTGGAAGTGAATCTGTACCCATGAAATAGGTGTGTGTTTTGGGGCAAAATCATTTAGACATACACACATGACCCATACAAACACCACCCCATGTACAAATAAATAAAAAATTATCTTAATTTGCAAAATTGGATCATCTCTTCCTCAGAGAACAGTGAGCGGGGCATGGTGGTGGGAAGAAATTAGCTGCAGTACAAGCAAATTCCTGGAGGGGCGTGATGTCATTCCAGTGTGCTGGCCACCACTTCCGGGAACCAGATATGCACCACGGGTACATACCTCCACGCACACAACAGTTGCACATCTCACATACACAGCGGTCATGCATCTAGCTGCAGGAACCCATTTTTTATGAAAATTAATAGTAAAGCAGATGCAGATTTCCAGGACTGGACTAACAAATGTTTATAGTGAAAGGCAACTGTTGTTTTCTATTAAACAAGGTCTAAATGGGCCAATAACATGCATCCCAGTTGAACTTAGGAATGTGTCTTTGCAAAGTTAAGCTAAATTAAATCCTTTCTTATTTTTACTTGGGGATAGAGTGCAGAGGGATTAGAAGACTTGTCAGTTTTTGGGGATGTCTACACCCCTGATAGGGCGAAGACACCTCACAAATTTTGCCAGTTTCTCCTTCACATTTATTCACTTCCTGTCACATAGCCAAACAGGAAGTGAGGGTAAAACCCTACCAATGTCTTTCCTTGGGGACACACAGTTCAATCTAAATAGATTTCCCCATTAGGTAAATTGCACTCTGGCATTTTGCTCTGTACACCCCAAATTATTAGGTATCTTGGACTTTGGGGTTTATTTACTAAAAGCAAATCCACTTTGCACTACAAGTGCACTTGGAAGTGCAGTTGCTGGAGATCCGAGGGGGACATGCAAGGAAAATAAAAAAACAGCATCTTTGCTTCTACATGATTGGATGATAAAATCATCAGTGCTTCCCTTCAGATTTACAGCGAGTACACTTGTATTGCAGAGTGGATTTGCCTTTAAAAAACCCCAATACCTAATTTGGGATGTACACAAAGTGCTAGGGTGCAATTTGCCTAATGGGGACGCTAGTTAGATTGACCTGAGTGTCCCCAAGGAAAATCATTGGTAGGGTTTTACCCTCACTTCCTGTTTGACTATGTGATAGGAAGTTAAGCCAATTTTCAGAAAAGGGAGACAAAGCCTAATCTAAAAAACACAAGCAGGGGTTCTAACACTCACTTGGTTTCCCTCAAATGCCCACAATTAGAATAGGATTGTCTTGAGCTAGATTTTAGCTCAGTGCTCTAAATCAGTGCTTCTCAACCCTGTCCTCAAGTACCCCCAACAGGCCATGTTTGCAGGTTTTCCTTCATCTTGCCCAGGTGCTTTAAATCAGAGTCAATGGCTTGGTATTTTGGACAGCTATTTTAGCTAAGATAAATTAATACGATAAATAATACGTTTTCGGATAATTCGTCATTTCTGTACAGTGTTGATATTCATTATATTGAATCTCAAATCATGTCAAATTAATTTGTTATATGCGCTAAAATTTCATTCGTATTAGTTGAATTTCGATATTTATGTATGTATATATATTCGTGATATTGATTCGTAATTTGGAAAGTCGTTTCCAAACTACCAATATCTCTTCTCCTCTGCTCAAATACAATACAACACCCATCTCACTCAGTTCTCAGGAATGCACTTTGCCAGTAATCCAACCTCCAACACTAAAATCAACGGATTGGACTGTAAGATTTACTTTGCGTTGACCTTTTGTTTCATTAGATCTTTAACGAATTACCGAATCATATCAAATTAATTCGTATCCGCTATAATTTCTTTTGTATTAGTTGCAATTCGATATTTATGTATGTATATTGATTAATGATAACGATTCGTAGTTTGTTTATTGAATCTATTAACACACACAATGACAATATCTCTTCTCCGCTTCTCAAATACAATGCAACACCCTTCTCACTCAGTTCTGAGGAATGCACTTTGCCAGTAATCCAACCTCCAGCACAAAATTAATCAGCTGATTGGACTGTAAGATTTACTTTGATTTGACCTTTTGTTTCATTAGATCTTTAACGAATTACCGAATCATGCCGAATTCATTCGTTATATCTGCTATAATTTCTTTCGTATTTGTTGAAATTCGTTATTTTTCTATTCAGATGCATCTGAATGTCCGAAAGATGCAAAATTCGGCCGAATTTCGATTTGTTACGAAACGCATTGCACAAGCTTAGTAAAATGCATTACTTGAATTGATCATGCATCTGCAAAACAAATTATTAACAAAACACATAAAACATAAAAATTTGCTACAAATTTTATTGGTCAACAAAACAGAACTTGGAAAAGAGCAAAGAAAGTAAAAAACACATGTATGTCAATTTGAGACACTAACAGAATATGGTTTTGAAGTCTGACCATTTTGAAGAGGAAATTAACAGGAGTTAAACATTTATTAGTCACAACATCTTGAGGAATATTTTGTAAAATAATGCAGCACAGACAATTAAATCAAAGTGAAACTAACAACCTACAAACAACAAACACTGAAAACATTGACAACATCAAAAAATTTTCAGTGAAAAATACCCCCCCCTCCAAAAAATAAATAAAATAAACAACAGTAAAAAATACTTGCTTTAAAACACATCTGTTTTGCAAAGACATAACAAACAAAATACAAAGAGAAAATACATGTGTTACAAACTCTATAAGTACACCGAAATGCACTCTTTTTTTTCCACTTCAGAAAACTCTATAGAGAGACTATTCAGCTTGACACTCATTCACTGTCTCCAACAAGGTCTTACATCATCGTGGAAGAGACTTAATTTTTAATCAACAGCCTCCATTCATTAAACTTCCAGATGCCTTCGGCATCCACACCCATCTTTTTATCCAACACGAAAAAGAAGTATAGCTTGCTTAGCCATAATCCTATGCATTGTTTACTGTCTAATGAAACCCTTTTATATACATACAAGTTGCGTGCATCCCACAACACTTCCTTTAATGCACATAACACTAACCACAATACTCTCTGTTTAACTTTTTCCAGTTTCCCCAAGCCATATATCATCATTTTCCACTCACTCACCTTCACTCCTGTTATTTCTTTCATCAGATCTTGAATCTTATTGATCACATCTTTAGCTACACCACACCCCCAGAACACATGCTCACTGTCTTCTACCCCCCACAATTCATTCTTGGACAAATATCAGACACACACAAATCCCTCCTTTGCATAAATAGCTTTGTAGCTAGACATTCATGCAAACTCATCCATACTATCTGTCTTTGCAAATTTGTCACCCCATCTACACTCATTTTCTTCCATACTTCCTCAGCCACTGACGAATTAACTCCCTTAAGGTTACACACATACTCCTTCTCTATCAACCACCTTCCCACCTTCACTTTATCCCTCTCCCCTTCTCCTAAATCTGCCCCTTCTCCTAAATCTGCCAACTTAAACTCTACCCTAAACTTGTCTAATACCCATGCAAAACCAATAATGCATTAACAAAAACACTCTAACATTTGGAAAACCCAACCCACCATCACATTCTCTCTTGACACTTTCCATTTCCGACCCCCATATAAAAGTAAACAATAACTTATTAATTTTCCTCAATCTTATCTCCCCAGGAGGGAAGATATTGCTTGCATACAACAGTAAAGGTAAGATTACTGCCTTGACTACTAAAACTTTCCCATAAATCGACAATTTTCTTAGACACCAAAACCTCAACTTCTTGGCTATCTTTTCTCCCACTTCATTCCAGCACGCTTCCCCTTTCATTCCATGGTCAAACACAATACCTTCCCAATCTGATCATCCACACATTCCACTTGCCTCCCATACACACCCAAACTACACTTATTCCAATTCACACTCATTCCCACACATACACAAAAAATAGACAAAGGTAACTTCACCCTTCTTACGCCCACCACCGACTGACATACTGCCACCACGTCATCCATATAACCTAAGCATTTCACAATTTTTCCCCCACTCCCAGGCACCAAAAAGCCCCTCATCACCTCATCCCTCTGTATCATCCTCAACAGCAGATCAATAAAACAAATAAAAAGAATAGGGGACAGGGGACACCCCTGTCTCACCCCAGATTTAACCAAAAAAGCCTGCCCCAAACTCCCATTAACCAGAACCCGACTACTGATCCCCCAATACAACCCTTTTATTACATTAATGAGCTGTTTGGTATACCCATCCGCTTCAAAACCTCCCACAAAAACCCATGATTCACTTTATCATATGCCTTCTCTAGGTTAAAAGATGTTAGGATAATCAAACTATTCCTACCTTTACAAAAATTAATTATATCCCTAACTAAAATTAAATTCTTCGAGATCATTCAACCCGGCACTGCACAGGTCTGAGTATCGCTAACCATCCTACTAATGACCTTAGATAATCTCCTCGCCACCACTTTTGCAAGTACCTTGTAGTCTGAATTTAACAAGGAGATAGGCCTCCAATTTCGAATATCCTTCCTATCGCCCTTCTTATAAATTAATACCACTACCCCTTCTCTCATTTTTTTTTTTCTAAATAGTCTTTATTAACATTTCTTGACTTTACATACACCATATTAAAAATATCCGCAATTTCAAATATACATATTCTGATGGGGGGATCCCATGTGACCCTCAGCCGTTCCACTCCATACTCCTATTACGTCTACATATCTTATTCAACAGCTAGCCTCACATGGTACCTTAAGACGACAGGTATTTATTTTCTCCCATACCCTCCCAATCCCCTTAGTTTCGTCCCTCCCTAAACCAGGGCCTCCCTTTTATTCCTGACACCCTACACTTACTACCCAGGGGTCCCACATCTTTTTACATTTTTTAAGGCTCCCTCATCTAATATATAGGGCTCTCTCCTTCCATATTACATCGTTTATTGTTTTACCCCACTCCTCGACTGTCGGGGGGAGGGCTGATTGCCATCTCTGCATAATGAGCTTCCGAGCTTGGTATAGGCATCTCAAGACCGCAATCTTGACCGCTGATTCCTCCGAACTCCATACCCTATATCCAAGTATACAGAGTCTGACATCTGCCTCTAAAAGAATCCCCCACTTGTTTTCAATAGAGCCCACAACCCCTAGCCAGTACCGTACCAGTTTAGGGCACCTCCATACCATATGTATCAGGTCGCCCTCCTCCCCACACCTGGGGCACTTGGCATCTGGGCTTACACCAAAACGGAATAGTTTTTTTGGGGTGTAGTATGCTCTATATATCAACATTAGATGAGAGAGTCTCTGTGCAGGTGAAACTGAAACCTCCTGCCCCACCTCCAAAACTTCCCTCCATTGTGTGTCAGTTAACTTCCCCACATCCTTCTCCCACCCCTCCCTACAGCCGAGGTGCTCTGGTCTACCAATGGCCTCCTTGCATAATTGCGTGTAAGTTCTAGAAATAAAACCCTTCATCTGCCCAGGTCTAATTACTCTTTGTAGCAGTACAGCATCTGTCCAAACTAGAGGACCCACCCTAAATTGTGCCTCCAGAGCCGCTCTCATTTGTAAATACCTAAAAAATGTTTGTTTTGGGATATTATATTCTTTTTGAAGATCCTCAAAGGTTTTCAATACGTTCCCTCGATACAGTTGGACCAGTCTATTTATACCCCACCTTGCCCATTCCTTAAATTCCCCCATAACCACAATCTTCTGTAGGTTTCTGTTGTGCCAGAGGGGAGCAAATTCTGCAAACCCGGCATACCCCATTAGGGACTTAGTTGCTTTCCAAACTTTTATTATTAACTTAGTTGTAGGACCGCTACTAGGTAATGAATCTGCCTCCAGTGCCTCCACTACCCCTTCTCTCATAGATTCAGATATAATACCTTCCCTCATCATGTAACTAAATAACTCAACCAGTTCCCCCTTATTAATATCCCAAAACAATTTAAAAAACTCACTTGGTAAGCCACCCCCTCCTGGGGTTTTATTAGCCCCCATGTTTTTCACAGCTTCCCACACCTCCTCCTCGTTCAACTCTTTCTGCAAAAAAAACTTATCATCCTCATCTAAATTATCCTTTACCATATCAATCATTCTAGTATCTGACTCATCAACACACACTCCCTCATACAACCGTTCATAAAATTTAGTCACACATTCCAGCACATTCTCTCCCTTACATTCCCTCCCTTCTTCATCATACACACCCTTAAACACTCCTTTTTCCTTTCAAACCTTCTTGAAAAAAATCGAGACCATTTTTCATCCTGCTCCAGATGTTTTACTTTCGCTTGAAAAATAATTTCTTTTCCTCTTTCAGTTAATACCTCTTTAATCCTCTTCCTAACATGGTCTATTTCATCAGCCATGTCAGAGCCTATATTCCTAAATGAATATAATGTGGCCAACCTGACTTGTAACCTAGAATATTTCCTTTTCTCACTGCTACTTTTATCCCTACACTTTTTTTGAAAAAATAATTTCATTTTCCTTTTGACCCAATACCACCACCCCAAAAGATTACTGAAATCTTTTTTCCTATTAACCCATCTACTATATACATTACTAAAATGGGCTTTGACATGCTCGTCCTGCAACAATAAACTATTTAACCTCCATACCCATAGACCAAACTTAATACTATCCCCCATACTCAAATCAACATACACTGCCACATGGTCTGAAAAAATTACCGGCCTGTGCTTAACATTAGCACATTTGAACGCATCAGAAAACAAACATGAATCAATTCTGGATTTGGTGTGCACACACTCCGAAAAAAAAGTGAAATACGAATCCACCAAACCCAGAACAATATGAGCATCATTGAGATGTAAGTCCTGAATTACCCCATTCAGCATTGTGCTACCTACATCTAACTTAGTCTCCGCTACTCCTATCCGATCTTTCACAAAACGCATTATATTAAAATCACCCATGATCACAGTAGGTCTCCTTCCCACTGCATGTAATTTCAAAACTTCAAAAAACTCAAGATGTTCCTCTCTATTCACAGGAGCATATAAGTTATAAAGCCTAAACTTCTGGTTAAACAAAACTAAATTTGCCATTATTAATCTTCCTGGCACTAACACAACATGTGACATAATGCGAATATTTCTATTTGTAATGATAATGCCTACCCCAGCATTCCTATTGTCCCCAACTGCCGACCATATGTAATCCACCACCCACTCCAGAGGCTTGGGTGGTCGATTAAAAAACATTCCTGTAGACAGGTGATGTCTCCTCCATTGACCCTCAAGTCCTCAAAAACGGCACTCTGTCTAGCAGGAGACCCAAAACCTCTCACATTGAGGGACACAAGCTTGATGCTCATTCACATAAAGATGTGCATCATTCACCCCCAGTCCTAACACTTAAGCCAGAAAACTGTTATACATTCCTCAGGGCCACAACGCTTTCATCATCCAGAAACTCCTGACTAGGCGACATTGTGGCGGCTGAAAAATTCCTGGAGTCCCCGGACTTAGTGCTGGTAATTCTACTTCCACTCCAACATCCCCCAGGACCTCAAAGGGGTTACTTGTTTCAATTCCAGCTGTCTCTACTTTCAATTTCTTAGCCCTTCTCTTCTTAGGGCTCTCCAAAGTGTCTGCCTTGGTCTTGGCACCCAGTGTCTCCATCTTTTCTACCTCCTCTTCTTGGGCTTCCTGCACCTCCGGCTCCCACTGTAAGGCTGCTGCCAACTCCTCCATAGCCTCCTCCACTGCTCTCTCCACCTCTGCTCCACTCTCTGCTGTTAATGGCTCCAGACTGGTGGGTGGCATTTCTACTCCCTCCTCCACTCTCTCCTCCACACCCTGGTGTCCACTTTCTTCCTCTTCCACCTCCACCTCCCCCTCAGGAGAGTCAGACAGCACCTGTGTGGACACTGGTTGTCCACTCTCAGCAGTGCGCCTGACAGCTTTAGCAGACATAGGCCCTTATTACTTTTGGACAATTCTTCACTGTGTGATCACGCTGTCCACATATATCACAGGCCTGCTTAACCAAGCAAGCCCCAGCCTCATGTCCCTCCTCCCCACAGTTCCGGCAGTGCATCTCCACATTACATTCATCTCTGGTATGCCCAAACTTATGACATCTCCTGCAGTATGTTGGTTGACCAGGATAGTAGAGAAACACTCTATTTCCTGCTATTGGAAAATTAGCTGGTGGATGCTGCACTCCACCAATCCCTTCAGAATCCACCTTCAGTTTGACAAAAAACTTAAATTTGCCATTAAAGATCCCCAGACGCTTAGTCAGCCTGAAGCCTCCCTTGACTGAAGAGCAGTATCGCTTCAAAAAGGCCACTGCGAAGGCAATGTCCGTGAAGGGGTTAAACAGGTGAACAACCAATGGCTTCTCCTCCATAGCATACAAGGGTTCCACTATGAAAGGCCTTATAAACTCATGGTTAGCTTTTTCCAATTCCTTAAGCCTCATACACATGAAGGGACTTTGTACAAACTTTCCAGTGGATTTTTGTACAAAGGGCGTTGGCCTTAAACTAATTGAGCATACACACGGCAGGACTTTTTCATCCAACTTTCCCAAAATCACGTGGTTTACTGTAGTTTGCACAAAAGTCTGATGGCTTTGTGTACACATGATCGGACTTTGCTCCATCGGACTTTTGTTGCCGGAAAGTTTGTCTGTCACACAGCCAACAAAGTCCAATGAAAACCAAAAAAGTTTGTCCGATGGAGCGTACACACGGTCAGATGTTGCCCCAAAACAGCTAATTTGCATGTTTGTTGTCAAAAAGTCAGATCGTGTGTACGGGCCTTTACACAAAAAAAAACATCATAGTACCTTGGTGCTGCATGGTCCTGGATACCACAGATGTGTCGTGGTTCCACTCCAACTGATTTCTCCAGAACCCTGCACAAGGAACTCCAAATTCACTTCATGCAATCCCCCCTCACTCCATTGCGCTCAGCAAAGAAAATTCAGGCCATTAAGCAATCTTGCCTCTTTTCAGAGCAAGGTAAAGAATGCTATCTGCAAGCTTTATATAACATAGGTTTGTGTGCAAATGAGGCAATTGAAAACACGTGCACAGTCCATGAAACACACAAAACGCAAGTTCACCCAGTGTAGAGACAGAACTTCAAAGTGGGTACACCTGTTAAGGATGTCCTTAAATTACTAAGCCAAAAAACACACTCTCTGAGCATGCCCGGAACAATCCACATTCTGTTCACACACCAAAAGCCACAGCAAAAAAACAAAGTCCCTGAGCATGCCCAGAACAACCCAAATGCAGCTAGCACAAAATAAGCTACCCCCTGTCCAAAATTAAGCACATCATCCAGCATGCTACAAAATTACAGATGGGACAAACACCCCCCCCCCGTCCAGGGGGCAAACAAAGAGCCTAACATGGGCAAAAATTATACAACAAATACCATTGCAGTCTATGGGAACTGACTTGTTAATTTTGCTTATCCCCACTTGGCTGGCTTATATTCTAATTATTGGCCTTCAAATGGGTATGGGGGCCCAGGTCCCACCCTGAGGGACATATATCTTACTCAGCTTACTCTGCCTGTAAAGTGGTGCATCTGTAGTATGTATCCACGTGCTGCTTCAAAGATGTACGGCGTTAGGGAAAACTTAAAAATCTACATTGCAGCTGCAAGATTTTGAAAACAAAACAAAAAATAGCCTGCCCCCAATACATACAAGGTTATTTGGGTCTGTTGGCTTAAAATGAGAACCCCCACATGAAAAATACCACCCCAAAGTAAAAAAATATTGTGCCCCTCCCACACACTAACAAACCCCTAGCCAAACACACAGCAAGCCAGCTCATGAAAGGGGGTTGGGGGCAGGAGGGGCTCGGGCACCCCAAAAGTCAACCACCTTGTTCTCATGTTCAGGGGGACAAGGGCCTCTTCCACACAACCCTAGGCTGGGGTTGTGGGGGGCTGCAGACAGAGGGCTTTACAGAATGTGGAAAGCCCCTTTAAACTAGTGGGTACAAAGTGCTTTGTAGTTGGTATTGGGCTGAACCCAACATGCCCCAAAGGCAGCCAGCTATGTTGAGTGCATGTGGCCTTGTATGGTTCAGGAGGGGGTTGGGCGATCGCTCATTTCTCGCCCCTTTCCTAGCAGGCCCTGTTGTATGCTCTGGAAAAGGATGTGGTTTGGATTGGTGAAGGCAGCTCATAGCTTTTTGAGAATGGGTGGAGTGTGGAGTTCCCCTTTAAAAGCAAAAGCCAGTCCATGGAAATCCAAGGGATTGGGGGGGGGGGGCAAGAGCATTGGAGAATGGAGTTCCTCTTTAAAAGCAAAAGCTAGCCCATGTAGATCCAAGGAATTAAAGGGGGCAGACAAGAGCATTGTAGAATGGAGTGTAGAGTTCCCCTTTTAAAGCAAAAGCTAGCACAAGGAAATCATATGGATTAGAGGGGGAAGGTTAAATGCCCTTTTAGGAGGAGCTAGAGGAGCCAGAGTCTTTTTACATAATTTTAACAGGGTGCAGGTCACATGTTGGCAACGTAACATGCTAACATGACCTGTGTGCAAGTCTCCTTAAAGAGGAAGTAAACCCTGATGGGTTTGTTTCCCTGCAAAGGTAAAGCATAATGGGCTACTATGCATCGCATAGTAGTCCATTATGTGTCACTTACCTGACACAGGAGCCTGCGATGTCACCGCTGTCCCCTCTTCCATGAAGCGTCCATCTTCCTTCCGGGTATCGCGGCTCTGGCGCTGTGATTGGCTGGAGCCGCAATGACGTCACTCCCGCGCATGCGTGCGGGAGCCACCACTAACGATATGATTGCTGTTAGAAACGGCACGTTCAGTGTGCCTGAGCGACGTTGTCTACGTCGTATGCGCCGTAGACATTGGTGCCTGCCTTTTGCAAATATCTCCTAAACTGTGTAGGTTTAGGAAATATTTCTTGCACCTACAGGTAAGCCTTAATCTTGGCTTACCTGTAGGTAAAAGTGGTCTGTAAGGGTTTACAACCAGTTTAAAAAAATACATGAAAGTGAACCAGCGTAAAAATAAAAATTGTCTAAAGTTTAGAGGTGCGCCCTTTCAACCCATGCAATTGCACGTACGTTGCGTAACATTTACTAAGATTTTGGCCATGCAGTGAAGAAACTCATGTGAACGAGCGCAAGAGCCGCTTGCGCACTGCTTACGTTGATCTCACGCAGTTCTAAACGTACTTGCAGACACAGCTGGCTTACTCTGAAAAAGTTACTTTCTCATTCTATTTTGGGCATATTTTTACTTGGGCAGTTGTTACTAAACTTCCTCACATCACCCCATAATATTGGCACCTCCATCTTCTGTCAATATTGAATTGGAAATTCCATGCGCCATGTCCACAGTGGTACACAGATTGCATTCTCCCGTGCGCCAAGATCGCTATAGTAAATGGGGATTCGCGCTCTGTTACCGAAACACCATTTTGTAAATATGGAAATATGCGTTGTGCCCCGCCGTGCGTCTCTACTCATGGCGCACGGCTTTCGTGAATCACCCCCCAGTGTTTATTTTCCCTGCTGATATGGACATTTCAAGTCACTTTATTGTGAGTGCAATGTTACCTTATTTATTAAGTGTTTTTTTCATCTGCACTGTCCAGTGTGCTCTGTCTTGTGTTTCTCTCCTGTATGCTTATATAGCCTTATATGCATATTTTGCAAGGGTAAGCAGATCTGCTTTGTGAAGCACAGTACATTTGAAGATTTAATAATCTGGTCATTTGAGATGTATCAGACAGAAGACAAACACTCTGGCACAACATGAATTGAGAAGAAATGTCCCCAAAATTAGGAGAGATCACATCTTTGACAGTTGTCACTGGAAAAGCAGCTCCCATTTGGAGAACATGTCACCTCTTGTTACTATAACATTTTAGATTATCCTTATCTTTCTGGTGACAATGCTGAAAGAAACTCCCAAACAAATACAGCAATAAAAAAAGTTCTAAACCGCTCTCCACTTCATCCAAAACAATTAAAAAGATTTGAATAGAGTTCCTCTTTTATATTAATTTGGACACAAACTGCCACCTGTAAACCTGGCAACGCATTTTCTATTATCCATTTCTCTAACCTAAAATTCTGTCTCATTGAATGCCACATAAAGGGAATGAATTGCTTATGGAGTAGCCCGGGGGGACAGTAGTCAAATCTCATAATTCCAAGAAATTTTAATTGCTTGCAGTGTCAAAAGGAAACAACCACAGTGGCAGACAGTAATAACCAAATATATGATCATTAACTTCATGTCCATATTCCCAAGTCCATTTAGGCAGAAAAAATGTCTAGATAAATTGCAAATAATTACATTTATCTTGTGCATGTAAAATGAAGCCTGCTTCAGTGTGAAAGGCTCACAATTAATTTCAATAAAATTTAAGGCCAAGTCAGCAGTGTTAATGGCATTTACTTCAATGTTAAGCATTTTAATATGAATTTAAGATTTTCTTTTCACCGCCATCTGTCTGGGGGTACTGAGTCAAGTACAGTTAATGGAGACAAAGTTCACTGGCAGTTTTACCTCTGCAGTCAAGACGTAAAGATGCTGGTGACTAATAAGGCCCAATTTATAGTAATATATAAGCAGCACAGTAGAGTTTAGATTCCAGTTACTATTTATACCATTTACTTTGATAGCTTTTTAAAGTAAAAATTATATACGTTGAAGCTGCCATTGCTGACCTCCTTCTGAAAATGCAAGTTTCCCGGCAGCTATATTGACCCTCTGACTTTAGTATTTTCAGCCGCCTGGAACTAATACAGAATACAACAAAGTAGGAAAAACATCAGAAGTCTGTATCTGCATAATTGTTCCAGGTCAGTGATTCATTTTCGGAAGAGGTCAGCAATTGCAACCTTCATGACATGTTTCCTTTAAAGCTATAGTGATTATAGCGCAAGTACACATAAAGTGATGTGGGTAGTCCATTCTTAGGATTAATATTAGACATACTGTATCTATTCTTATATGTCTATATATACGGAAGGTGAGCCTGGTGGCAGAGTGGCTTGTACTCTACTCTTCCCTTGCTACTAAGGGCAATACAGATCATGGGACTGAAGGCAGAACTATAAACATAAATAATAAAAGAACACTGATCTGGTCTGGAAAAAGTGGATTGAGAAGGCCGCAGCCCTTTATTATAGGTATTTGTTTTAAATACTTAAAACATCACATGACAATATAATAAAATATTTAAATTAACATACAATTCAACACCAATAAATAACATTTACTTTTACATACCTAGCTCAGCTATTAAGACTCAAGCTAACAACTACTATAACTTACAGTCCCCTTTGATAAGAAAGGGACAAAGCTTTATAATTAGAGTCATGACCAGGGCTGGACTGGGACAAAAGTTTGTCCCTGGACTTCATCCAAACCGACCCACTTTAATTTTGCAAACACGCACAAAAACAGTATATAAACTATACGCAATTGCGCAAAAAAATAAATAAAAACATTCCACTGTAAGTATAAACTGCTTTTTATTTTTTTTTAAATTCTTTATTTAGAGAAAAAGATGCATTCCAACATTACAGACGCCTTTAGAATGACATGTGTAAGTTACACTCTGTTCAATGGCAGGTGTCATAAATAAGGAAAACAGTTATAAATAACATCCTATTTTTTAATATAATATTACCAAGAAACAGTTCAATCAATAACTTGTGGGAATCACAAGCATAAAAAGACAGGGAGAAATCCATTCTAACATACAATGCGAATTAACAAGGCAGTAAATAATATAAAAAAAATAAACGGCTAACCATCCAAAAAGGTTCAAAATCACTGTTAGGGCCTATAGAAGAAGCTTAGAAAACAATTAACTTTTCTCTACAACGTTGTCAATGATCACATCAGAGTCAAGAGTGCAGAGGATGTCCTTTTCTGTTGACATCAACATAAAAGCTGTTCCAGATGCTCTTGTGACAGCTTGGTTCTGGGTCTGGTTTTGATGAACTTGAGTGTTGAAAATGTACGTTCACAAGCAACCTGAGTGATGGACAGGGTGAGTAGGAACTGGTATGCAAGACCTAGGAGGTGGTAGGCATTTGACATTATATTGAACCTCCTGAGAATCTGGTAGCTACACAGTGGGCATTCCTTACATTAGGAACACTTCTTACATTGGATTTAAACCTGCTTGTCTTCACTGTCATTCTCCAATGTTTTCACCTTGTATTCATCTAGTGGAGACATTTTTAATCTTTCCCACTGAAGAGCAAAACTGCTTAATTCACACTGTAGATTCTCAGCACTTGCTTCACTGTCAAACTTCAACAGACATTTGCTAAGTTCTTGGAACATCAGTGGTGAAAGAGATGAGGACTTTACTGAGTGAAGTTTCTTGGATCCAGAAATGCAAGGTCAGCATAGAGTGTGCCATGACTCAGGAACCTTCTGTGCAATGTTTCTGTAGCTGTGTCCATTTTGTGAGTGTGTACTGTGACTTCATAAGCCTTTTCTGGACTTGTGATAGTTTCAGCATGAGCAATCTCTCCAGGCATGGTTTTCTTCTTCTTTTTTCTTTGTGATGGCCATGTAGACTGAACTTCCAGTTCTACCTCTTTGTCTTGCTCCTGGATTTTTAATTTGCCCACAGAACAAATTTCTCTGCAGCTGCAATAACTGTGGCAAAATCTCTTGACATATTTTTAAGATTTTCCTGTGTTGCCATAACCATTCTATGAGCAGACAGTATATCCATCCCCTGTGTTCCTTCTCCAGCCATACCCCAGCCAATATTAAAGAGGATTGCAGCCAGAGAAGCAGAGCCCTCCAGAAGCACAATACATTAGCTACAGATGTGTCCCTATTCACCTATTTCCAGGGAGATATCAGCTCAGTGGTTGATGAGCGCTTCAGCAGAGCTCTCAGCCAACCCAGCAGTTATTCCCCAAGCAGTGCTGCTGCCAAGACTGCCAGTACTGCCACTGGTCACTGATGTATTAATGTATTGCCACTGGTCATGGTCACTGATGATGAATTAATGCATACCTCCCAACTTTTTGAGATAGGAATGAGGTATACCCATCAGCAAAAGTATGCAGGCATAGGACACACCCTTGCCATGCCCCCTTAAAGGAGAATTGTACAAAAAAACAAGATTGGTTAAACCCACAAGTTTTTACCACTAATATTCCTTTATATTGGCTTTTGGAATTTACAAATGCAGCAATTTAGAAATCAGGTAAAAGGTTTAGCGCTGGAAAACACTTTTTGATAGATAAAAAGTATATTTTATATATAGCTATATAAATCAGACCAAAATGCGGGACAAATGAGGATGAATGAGGGACAGAGGGACATTGCTCCAAATCAGGGACAGTTGAGAGCTATGTTAATGTACTGCCACTGGTCATAGTTACTGATGAATGAATGTACTGCCACTAGTAATTGATGAATTAATTTGCTGCCACTGGTCACTGATGGATTAATGGCTGACCAGTGGTCAGCCATTAATCCATCAGTGACCAGTGGCAGTACATTCATTCATCTGCAGTGACCATGACCAGCAGTGACAGTACATTCATTCATCAGTGTCCATGACCAGTGGCAATATACATTCATTCATCAGTGACCAGCAGTGACAGTCCATTCATTCATCAGGGACCATGACCAGTGGCAGTACATTCATTCATCAGTGACCAGCAGTGGCAGTATACATTCATTCATCAGTGACCAGCAGTGACAGTCCATTCATTCATCAGTGACCATGACCAGCAGTGGCAGTACATTCATTCATCAGTGACCATGACCAGCAGTAGCAGTACATGCATTCATCAGTGACCAGCAGTGGCAGTACATTCATTCATCAGTGTCCATGACCAGTGGCAGTATACATTCATTCATCAGTGTCCATGACCAGTGGCAGTATACATTCATTCATCAGTGACCAGCAGTGACAGTCCATTCATTCATCAGGGACCATGACCAGTGGCAGTACATTCATTCATCAGTGACCAGCAGTGGCAGTATACATTCATTCATCAGTGACCAGCAGTGACAGTCCATTCATTCATCAGTGACCATGACCAGCAGTGGCAGTACATTCATTCATCAGTGACCATGACCAGCAGTAGCAGTACATTCATTCATCAGTGACCAGCAGTGGCAGTACATTCATTCATCAGTGACCATGACCAGCAGTGGCAGTACATTCATTCATCAGTGACCGTGACCAGCAGTGGTAGTACATTCATTCATCAGTGACCATGACCAGCAGTGGCAGTACATTCATTCATCAGTTAACAGCAGTGGCAGTACATTCATTCATCAGTGACCATGACCAGCAGTGGCAGTACATTCATTCATCAGTGACCATGACCAGCAGTGGCAGTACATTCATTCATCAGTGACCAGCAGTGGCAGTACATTCATTCATCAGTGACCATGACCAGTGGCAGTACATTAATACATCCGTGACCATGACCAACATTGGCAGTACATTCATCAGTGACCATGACCAGTGGCAGTACATTAATACATCAGTGACCATGCCCTGCAGTGGCAGTACATTCATTCATCAGTGAGGTGGTAGGTGTTACTGCGCTAACTCCGAATGCCCTAAAACAAGCAGCTACATAAAAATGTGACAAACATAAATAGAACAAGGTGATAAATGATGTAGCGCTAATCAAAAAACACATATATGTAAATGGGAATAAAAAAATATATGAGTGTTAACCAATCAAATAACAGAAATATAAATATCAAGTGCATAAGTGAGAGAACTATGAAAAGTCCATTCTATAAAAAATAATTCAGGTTGAAACAAACCAAAACCTCACCAAAAGATAGTAAATCAAAAAGTAAAAAGATGTAAAGTAATGTCCAACATGAAAAATAGTGTAAAAAGGAACCTTAACGTCCAACACTGAATGATGAAAAATCAAAGGGAATACACTAAGCGCTGTCCAGTATAGAGAATATCAAAGATGGTACTTCATCAACAAAGAAGAAAAGATGCATATGCTCTTACCGGAACCGGTGGACTCACAAATACTGCTTTTTACAGGGGCATGTCAGCAGACAAACAATGTATTTGGTAGCACAGGTGGTAAAGTGTCTCATGGGATAAGTACATGCGTTGACAGTCGAATGGAATGTCCCATAGGTAGGGGTGGAGGGACAATTGTATTCCCCACCCCCCACCTTTCATTTAATACATCCCAATGTTCTTAGATGTGATGTAAACGAGGGAGACTTTTAACACAAGCATGTAGGCAAAATACATGCACCCAGTTAGCAGGCCATAATGGATTAAAGTGTATCTATAGCCCAAACCTTATTTCTTTTCTTTTTTTAGCTTAGAATAGAGCGTGGAAGGATTGGAACTTTCGTCAGGTTTTTACTGTCACCCAAGGCTATGTTGGCGAGATTCCTTATTTTCCTGTCTGGTAAAAAAATTGTCTCCAGAACAGGAAGTGAGGGAAAATCTCTCTAGCAGAAACACATGTTTTTAAATGTAAAATAGAAACCCTGTCAGCCATTTATTGTGTTCTGTATACCTGTTGTATATTTTCCTGTTTCGCTGGCTTCCTGTTTGATAACATCTTCTCCCCTGAACAGAAAGTGAGAACAATGCTTTGTATTGATGCACTAGATAGCAGTAAAACCTGACAAGGTTTTACCTCTTTCCCATTCTATTCAAATGTTTAAAAAACAAAAACGGTATACATAAACTTTAATACAAAAGAAAATGATTGTTTTAACCCATAGGTGCTTTTCTTTCATCACTAATTTTTTTATTTTCTTTCATCACTACCTGATGGAACTAATTTGTCAAAATAACACATATAATATTGTAGAGGTTGGATAAAAGGTGTAATGCAATATAACACTAGGAGGTCTATATCTCAGATCAAAGAGAGGAAAGAGGAACTGTGAAGGAACAAGAAACAGAGGGATTTGATTCCAAAATGTGAACAGTCCCCCTAAATGAGGGACAGTTGGAAGCTATATCATTCTTCCCTCAGGCATGCTGTGCTCATTACCGGTTGTTGTTTGCCCTGTTGGATACATTTGGCAAATCACTTATGTATAAAGCTCAATTTAATTAAAAATCATTAAAAATATGTTTACATAGAACTAGCATAAGTACCTAAACCTCTCTCAATATTAGCCCTATTAGTTTCCCCTGCACAACTGCAATTAGTCTGACTGAGGGAGAGGTAGCATTCAGGGTTACAAAAAGAGAAGAAAGAAAGGAGGGCGCACCGACCTAGTGATTTACCACTGATAGCGTTTATTAAAAAAGGTAAAACAACAAATGGATACTCGCAAACGAGCATGAATGACAGGCATGCACACAGGGCCGGATTAACATAGGGGCTGATGGAGCTGCAGCTCCAGGCCCCTGCCTTAAAATCGGCCCTCCCAGTCAGCAGTATAAGCCTGATTTCTCCTGTCCATAAACTTCTATGGGACAGGAGAAGCTGTGTGTAAATGTAGGGGTGTCTGGCTGCATCTGTGTTGGCTCACTGTGGTTATTACAGTGTCACAGTGCACAGTTCCCCCCTACACAAATGGCTCTGCCTTCCCCCTCCCCTCTCTCTGTGTGCAGTGAAGGAGCCGTGTGGGCTGGGAAACAGAGCAACTGCAGCCGGCAGATAGAAGGTGAACTGAACACATATGTGAGTGATGAGCTTCCGACCATCCAAGTGTGAGCTCAGTGACTGGACTCTTATCTCCCTTCTCTCCCCCTCTTTTACCTTTATCTTCAGCAATGGCTCTTATAACTGCAGTCAATATGTAGACTTGGCTCCTTGTGCTTTTAGGTATGTTCACACTGCTTTGCTGTGTTTTGGCCCATTGCTGGTGTATCCGCAGTTTTCCTGCGTTTTACCCACAGTCCTATTGATTTCTATTAGGTTGCATGTTTTTTCTGAAAGCGCACCAAAATCAATAGGGCTGCAAGCTAAAACTGCAGATACACAAGCAGTGCGCCCAAACTGCAGCAAACCAGTGTGAGCCCAAAGGCTGTACACACCCCCCTCTATAGAACTTGGTCCTGGCATTCATTTTACACACAACCATACCATCCCAGATGAGGAGGGGTGGGGGCTCCAGGGATTTGTTTGACTATGCAGGCCCTGTCCCTTCTACCCATCCTGGAAGAGTCCTGGAGGGAGTGGCAGGCTGCTGGTGGCAAGTGACACGCTGTATCTGGTGACAGGTTGTCAGTGGCAAGTGGCACACTATCTGATGGAAGGCTGCTGGTGGTAAGTGACACACTGTATCTGGTGGTAGGCTGTGGTTGGCAAGTGGCACACTGTATCTGGTGGCAGGCTGCTGGTGGCAAGTGGCACACTATCTGGTGGCAAGTGGCACACTGTATCTGGTGGTAGGCTGTGGTTGGCAAGTGGCACACTGTATCTGGTGGCAGTCTGCTGGTGGCAAGTGGCACACTGTATCTGGTGACAGGCTGCTGGTGGCAAGTGGCACACTATCTGGTGGAAGGCTGCTGGTGGTAAGTGACACACTGTATCTGGTGGTAGGCTGTGGTTGGCAAGTGGCACACTGTATCTGGTGGCAGGCTGCTGGTGGCAAGTGGCACACTGTATCTGGTGGCAGGCTGCTGGTGGCAAGTGGCACACTGTATCTGGTGACAGGCTGCTGGTGGCAAGTGGCACACTATCTGATGGAAGGCTGCTGGTGGTAAGTGACACACTGTATCTGGTGGCAGGCTATGGTTGGCAAGTGGCACACTGTATCTGGTGGCAGACTGCTGGTGGCAAGTGGCACACTATCTGGTGGCAAGTGGCACACTGTATCTGGTGGTAGGCTGTGGTTGGCAAGTGGCACACTGTATCTGGTGGCAGTCTGCTGGTGGCAAGTGGCACACTGTATCTGGTGACAGGCTGCTGGTGGCAAGTGGCACACTATCTGGTGGAAGGCTGCTGGTGGTAAGTGACACACTGTATCTGGTGGTAGGCTGTGGTTGGCAAGTGGCACACTGTATCTGGTGGCAGGCTGCTGGTGTCACGTGGCACACTATCTGGTGGCAGATGGCACACTGTATCTGGGGTCAGGCTGCTGGTGGCAAGTGACATGCTGTATCTGGTGACAGGCTGTCAGTGGCATGTGGCACACTGTATCTGGTGGCAGGCTGCTAGTGGCAAGTGGCAAACTGTATCTGGTGGCAGGCTGCTGGTGGCAATTGGCACATTGTATCTGGTGGCAGGCTGCTGGTGACAAGTGGCACACTGTATCTGTGGCAGGCTGTGGGTAGCAAGTAGAGCTGCACGATTAATCGTATATAAGATCGCGATTTCGATTCACCCCCCCCCCCGCGATCTGCAAGCTGGATTAGCTCGATTTTCCGGATCTCCCAGTCGGAGGCACGGAACTAGCCTGGAACGCAAATGGCGCCGATATCGCAACTGATGTCAGCAACCGGAACTGACGTCAGTCAGCATAGAGCATAGTACCGGCCTGGACTGCGCAAGCGCAATCAACACGCCGCTCGCTCCCAATGCTTGGGGCTGGTTATTTAATACAGCAAGGGGCGGATACTTTTCTCAAAGGGGCAGATGTATATATGGTTATAAAGACAGCAAGGGGCGGATGCTTTTCTCAAAGGGGCGGATGTATGGTTAACTCTACATCCGCCCCTTTGAGAAAAGCATCCGCCCCTTTGAGAAAAGCATCCGCCCCTTTGAGAAAAGTATCCGCCCCTTGCTGTATTAAATAACCAGCCCCGAGCATCGGGAGCGAGCGGCGTGTTAATTGTGCATGCGCCGTCTACAGCTGATTTTTCTCTTTTTAAATTTAACCATTTTAAAGAATTGTGAGAGAATCGTGATCTGTATTATAAGCAAAAGAATCGCGATTCTCATTTTTCCCAGAATCGTGCAGCTCTAGTAGCAAGTGGCACACTGTATCTGGTGGCAAGTGGCACACTGTATCTGGTGGCAGGCTGCTGGTGGCAAGTGACAAGCTGCATCTGGTGGCAAGTGACAAGCTCAGGTCCCACTGATTCTGCATCATGGTGAGTTGAACTATTTCACTATATATTACAATGTAGTAACTGAAATAATGGAATTTGATCATCCTGACACCATATCAAGCATGGTGTCAGGATGATTGATTTTAAGTACCAACACCAGCCATTTGCCTGGCAAATCACCTCCACCGCCAATTTAACCGCCAACCCTGAGACTACATCCCCCACCCTCATCTTTTTTTGGGAAGAGGGGGTTGTCTCTGAATGACAGTTTGGAAATGTGGTCTCCCTATGTTGCTGCTGGTGAGAGACCGCATAGCAGGTGGTATTGGTGGTGTTGGTGCTGCTCAGAGGCTGCATGGCTGATATTACTGGAGAGAGTAGATTTAATTTGTTTTAGCGAAAAATTGTTTGCATTTTCATTTTGTTTCCATAAAAAGGCCCATCAAAATCCTCAGCACCAGGCCCATGATGCTCTTAATCTGGCCCTGCATGCACAATAGCTGCAGGTGAGCAGTGACAAACATCAGGTGGTGCTGGTGGTGGGGCATGTCAGGACAAGTCTGATCACTGGAGGAGAGCACACTGAGTTCCCAGCATAGCTAGAGAACTGACCATGGTGTGCTCTCATACCCAGTGTGGTCAGTTTTTAATAGGAAGGCAGAGGGACTGGCAGGAACACCAGGGATTTCACTCAAAGGAAGCAATACAAAGAGAACAGTATACTCTCATACTAGTACATGGTACAGCAGGCACATATCAAGAATATGAAATATTGGGGTGACAAATGCTTTAAGATCCCCAAATAGTAAACAAACTCTAATATTTCCACACAAACTCTCTTGTTCAAAAAAGTTTCTGTGTGTGCAACATACTCATTTAAATACTCACAGGACACTTCTCCAAATATTACGCTCATATTACAGATAGAATCATAATTGCAGGGGACCGCAAAGCCATGATATTTCAAACAATCTATATATCTAAAACACAGTAAATCCCTCTGAAAGTATGGAAGACAGATACTGCAGCTTCCAATCTCAGATACCTTTTTGTGAGGTATATCAATACTGATACAATGCTGTTACTGACCCAGCACAGTCCACATAACATGGATGGTGTTGTGTCCAACAGTGATAACATCAATCATATAGAGGAATCCATACAGCAATAATCATAAGCCACTATTTCCAAACTGCTGGAATATTTGTAGATGAGAGATGTAATTTCTAATAGCAGCTGAACCAGTACAAATGCTAAAAGTTGTCTCCGGTGATCTTGTACACTTTCAAGCAAAAGTGAAAGACTGTTACCACTGGCAACTGCGCTGTGCAGTAGACATATGCAAGCACACGCTTGTATAGTATGTCCATAACACTACTGGCATTGCCGTGGTAATCAGTGTATTTTGACAGTGGGGGAGTCCCCACTGTCAGAACACAATAACACGGTTAGGATTCCTCTCTGTTGTGTTATTGTATTCTGACAGCGGGATGTGGATGGGGAAATCCAAACATGAAATATGTACTCTAGAAAACATCTGACAATATATTCATTATTTTACCACTAGCTATTTTAATTAAATGGCTGATCGGCACACACGCTAAGGTGAGTGTGTAAGTGACCTGGCTTGACTGCTGCTTCCCATCAAGCTGGCCAAGGGCTCTGCCTCACTTCTTCTTCATGTAGGGAATGCAAATACCTGTAAATGGTACAATGCAACTCAGTGCAGTAACCCTAAACTCAGAAAGTCCAGCCATCTCTACCACTTCCTCTCCATTCTGAGCCACCTCTGCCATGGAGCGTCTTCAAGTCTCTGATCAGTCCATCCCCGAAGGGTGCACTCCATTTCAGGCTACACAGATACATATTGTAAGTCAAGGGTAACCTTTTCCCATAGTCCTGTCTGACTAAGACTCCTCCAACACCACATTATAAAGGACCACAAGACTTCACTCACTTGCATCATCAAGAGGCAGGACCTCAGTAAATGGGGTACTAACCCTTGCCTACATGTGGACCTACCTGATGTGGACCTACCTGCATGGCTCTTTTTGTTTAACTGAGTATGTATGCCCACACATAAACTTACATATACACTGGCAGGTTGGGCATGTGTATTGAATACTGGGCAACCAGCCATTACACTAAATCCTATGTTTAATAATGAGTTATGCTGGCCATACACTATACGAAAAATCAGCCGAATCCATTTTCAAAAACAGACTTTTGGCAGTGCCATCATGTAATGACCGAAAAATTGTTCAGTGGACATAAATGAATCAATTTTTTGTTCGTTTTTTTACATATACTTAATGCAAACAGTTCGGATGGGAAACACATTAACCTTTCAATTTATCGTTCGTTCGGCAGAAAATTTCCAAACTTGTCCTTCGCTTTTTCGGCTCAAAAACATCCCAACGATTAACGATTTTGTGCTCATTAACTAGCGGAAAAATGAACAAACTGTCTAAATGAATGACCCAATTTCGGCCGATTTTTTGTAGAGTGTATGGCCAGCATAAGACAAAATAATAAATATAAAAAATTTGCTGAAAACTTCAGACAAAACAAAACAAAAACAACAAAAGTCTATAATGAAAAACAGTTCTCAGTAAATTTGAGTACATTTCACAGTAAATTTTTAACAGTATATTAAAGGAAACTAGCAACATTGAGGGAATCATTAAAACCCAGAAATGTATATGTTTAAAACGTATGTATAGGATGATATGTTGGCTGCAGAGGTGTTTTATGTGGATCGCCACCTCTATTGTTTGTATGTAGACCATCTAAGTTTGTGAAATAATTACTATTGCCTTGATGTTAAAGGCAAAAGTGTCTTACCAACTGGAGATCTCAAGTTCCATTATTCAATATCATAGATATGGTCTTTGATGAACATATGAAAGTCATGTTTAGTCTTACCAATATAAACAACAACTGCAACTGCATAAGAGAATGTATACTACAAACTTTGTACAACAGTTTTTAAAAGGCTTGATCCAGAATGGTTTGCTAAAAGGAAAGCTTATCTCTTTTCCTGACTGAACAAATCTATTCTATATTTGTAGCTTTGGAAGATGCACACACTTAGTTCCTTGAAGCATTCCCCTTCTTTAGAAAACATGAGCTGAAAAATAACCTGTCCTTTAGTGATGGTGCCTTTCTAAAGATAACAGAGTGACCCCCAGAAAGCAAAAGGAAAAACTGCATATCATTTCTTAACAAATATAATTTTTTCTAATGCTTTTCAAGTGTTGTTGGGAATACTGTAGGATAATTCTTACCACGTCCTTATTGCCTTGGTTAGGCTTGTTCAAATGAGATGGAAATATTATTGTGGAGATTTTGGCTTTATGATAAACTTTTTGAAGGATTTTATCTACATAACCTCTATTCTTTAATCTAAATCTACATTTTTTGCTTCCTTTTTGCATATTTGAAGGTTCTGACCAATAGGGAATCTTCTGATGCATGAAACTGTGTGACAGCTTGAGGCCTCAAGGGCTGTATTAACTTGTTGTCTTCTTTTTAAATGTAGACAACTACAAAGGGGAATTTTTCAGGTTTGATATTGCAAACAAATTTTAGCTCCAACAAGTTGTCATTGAGCCATAAGGGCATTGAGGTCTGGGGAATTGGGAGTCATAATCAAATTCCTATCAGGACATCAGATTTTTAGATTGTGCATTCATCTCAGAAACACGACCCAAACCATAACAATAAAGTAAATAGCCGTTGTGGCCTGCAAAATGTATTTTAATATTTTTAAGACCCCTTTAACACTGGGGCGCTTTGCAAGCGCTACAGCAAAGTGCCCTGAAAGAGCCGCTCCTGTCTCTCCAGTGTGAAAGCCCGAGGGCTTTCACACTGGAGTGGTGCGCTGGCAGCACGCTAAAAAAAGTCCTGCTAGCAGCATCTTTGGAGCGGTGAAGGAGCGGTGCGTATACTGCTCCTCCACCGCTCCTGCCCGTTGAAATCAATGGGCAGCGCGGCCATGCCGCCGGCAAAGCACTACTGCAGCAGCACTTTGAGGGAGGTTTTAACCATTTCTCGGCTGATTTTAACCCTTTCTCGGCCACTAGCGGTGGGTAAAAGCGCCCCAGCTAGCGGCCGAATAGCGCCGCAACATTGATGGTAAAGCGTCAAAAATAGCAGCGCTTTACCGCAGACGCCCCCACCACCCCAGTGTGAAAGGAGCTAAGGCAGAGTCTGCAAAAAAACAGTAATTAAATCCATTAGTCCGACATCTCCCAAGCCAACAGCCTATTAACCATGGGTTATTGTCAAGTTGTAAACTAGTTTAGCCTGCATTTAAGCAAAAGCTGCATGCCTGGCTGAATATCTTTTACTACAGATCTAACATCTGTAGATAACTCATAACTTCTGATATAATAAGTAAATAACAATCATTCTGCAGAATGAAAAACAGGATTAAAATCATTTTAAGACTAAATATACCTATATTGCAAGGTGCAGGGGGTCAGGAGGACACATTATTGCTTTTAAGGAAGCCACATGTAGGCAGGTTGAATATGTGTGTGTGCGGTTAGTTGTCCAGCAGCTGGCCTAGGCTGGGGAAAGGTTAAACATTTTCAGTTCCCAGGCTTTTGGTTCTGGCTGGCCCACTTGTGCTATAAAAAAGAGGATAGCTGAGATCTGAGGGCTCTGAAGAACGGGAATGTGGGCACAGGTGTATTGCAGACTCACCTGCTGGTGCAAGAGTGGCGCGGCGTGTGGGTGGGCCCAGAGGTCTGTCTGGGGCCTACAACAGCAGCAGAGGAACGGTCCTGAGCTGTCTGTCCTGAGTGAAGAAACTGGACAACCGAGAAGATCCCAGAGGAGGACCCGTCATGGAAGGATCATGCAGAGTGCTGGTCTGGAGAGGGGCCTGGTGACTTGGTTGGAGGACGTATCCTGAAGTAATCTTACTGCATAGTACTGCCGGGTTGGCTTAAAGGTTCAAGTACTGTGTCTGACATTCATCGCAAACCAATACATCCTGTGGCAGAGGATCGTACGGGTTTTATTTCAAACAAGTCTGTGGCAGAGACTTTTGTTCGTGCTACGTACTGGCTGCTAGACAAGTGAGAGAGGTCTATTCAGGCTGGCAAAGGCCTAAGCCCACAAGGGGAGCGCATTCAACTACAAGTGTTCGATTACTAAAAATGTTCTGAAGAAAACTAAGGAAAGGTATTTGAGCTTCCCTGCAGCTTTCCTTCTGCCTCTTTCCTGCTACTTCCTTTATTTGTTCATTAAAGCATTGGAAAATTTACCCAAGTGTTTGGTGCTTATATCGTCCAGAGGTAAACTCAACGGAACCCTAGACCCGGTGCCGGTGAAACGGAGGTATCGAGAGTGAAGGTAACAAGCCCGCTTTAAACCAGCAGCTCCACCGAGAGTTAGTGCTACACATGTAATCCTAAGGAACAATGAATATTGTAAGAAAGCTGGGCCACAAAAAGCTGGTGCAACCACAGCTTAACAGCTCTAAATTTCCTTTGAAATTATGCACTGAGAGTCATTTAAGGGTCCATAAATTTGGCACTGTATGCTACATTAGATTGGACTCTACTAATGGGGCAGTGCAGTGTGGAAAATGGAGCATTTCCGCATTTTTCCACACTGCTCCGCAGGTCTCTGATCTACCCTGTGGTACCCTGTAATATTTAATTTAAGTTTAAAAGGGGAAACAGTGCCTTGTGCTGTAAAAACACAAAGCACCGGACCCCTTCTCTGGCAGCTGTGGTCACTACGCGAAGAGAAACATGGAACATTTTTGTCTGCAGGTTGCGTGAACCTACCCTATCTTATGCCTGTTTCCAGTATTCCCAACAACACTCTACAATACTTAAGGTATTAGAAAAATATTGGTACTTGTTAAAGCAGTTCTGCTCATTGTCCTCCTCCCTCCTCCTATAAAATGATTGCATTTTTTTTCTGGGACTGAGTACCTTTTTCTGATAGGTACTGCTACCACTTCCACCTCTCCCTAACCACCCGTAACCTCCTAGGACACATCACATGTCCCAAGAGGGTGTGAGGCCAGTCTGAAAGTGCAGCATGTTTTACGCATGTGCAGTTGGGAGCCTGCTTCCCACAGTCAAGCTGGTAGCACTGGGGATCTGCAGTGAAGAACAGGACTGGGTGAAGACAGTGCTAGATCCCTAGCCTGGTGAGTATCTGTTTATTAAAAATAAGCAGCTACAGTATTTATAGCTGCTGATTTTTAATTTTTCTAAGAATGGCCATAGTTCATCCTTTAGGAAACAATATTAATGTTTTATTTTATTTGACCCTCTGGCACCACTGATAAAAGACAAATTGATTTTCAGCTATATTTCTGCTAAGGAAGGGAAATGTTGCAAGGACCTAGGTAAAAACATCTGCCAATGCTGCAGTTATTACAGATTTGTAAAATTGGTTAGAAAAGTGATAGGGATTAGTCACAAACTATTCTAGATCAAGCACTTTGCGAAATGGTAGTGCAAAGTTTGTGGTATACATATTCCTAAGAACATGCAATGGTTTTTACATTGGTAAAACTAAACATGAATTTTGTGCATGAGTCAGAGGCAATACTTATGATATTGAATAACGGAACCTGAGATCTCCAGTAACAAGACACTTTTGCCTTCAACATCAAGGCAGTACTATTATAATTATCTAATTTTCACAATCTTAGATTGTCTACACACAAACAATAGAGGTGGTGACCCGGATAGAAGACTTCTGGAAGTGGTTATCTGGATAAAAGGCTTCTGCAGCTAGAAGTCACCTTATACATGATGCATAAATACATATATATTTCCCGTGTTTTAATGATTCACACAATTTTCTTGTGTTCTTTAAAGTTCTGTGAAATATTTTTTTTTTGTTATTGTTTTGCTTTGTCTTTCATATTTTCAGTATATTTTTGTAATTACATGTTTTTTATTCTTTATTACCTCTTTATTATATATATATTTTTATTATATAGATATATAGGATTTAGTATAGTGGATGGTCACCCATGATTTGCCAGTGTATATGTTAATCTATGTGTATATTTACCTCTTTTTTTTATAAGTAATTCTATATTTTGCCAGTTTTACCTATTGCTCCTTTGTTGTTTGACAATAGTTGGGTTGGGTGGCAATAATGTGCCCCTCCAGGCTGTGGTGTGTTAAAGCCATGTTCTGTCATACCTTGAGTATTGGTACTTTTAAGCCAACATTAGGATGAAGTCAGAGACTATGGGGTTGATTTACTAAAGGCAAATAGACTGTGCACTTTGCAAAGTGCAGTTGCTACAGCTTAGTAAATGAGCAGAAGCTCTGATGACTTCCATCATCCAATCACGTGCAAGCAAAAATGCTGTTTTTTTTTTTTCCTTGAATGTGATTGGGTATTCTTTGCAAAGTGAAGCTTTACCTCTGGAGCAACTGATCTTGCAGAGTGCAACTGCACAGTCTATTTGCCTTTAATATATCAACCCCTATATCTTCTGAGGAAGCTGTGCAAGCGAAACATATTAGGGCTTTTTTTTAAATAAGCCGTTATATTTGAATTATCTTAAAGAGGCCCAGCCGTTTCCAATATATATATATATATATATATATATATATATATATATATATATATATATATATATATATATATATACAGTAAGTGTATGTCCTTTAAGAAAAATCTATGTATTCTTTTTGATAAAGAGATTATACAGTATATATATATATATCTTTGAGAATGTTGTGTTCCTTTTATTTAAAAAGATCATTATTAGAGGCGGATTTTATAAGGAATACCTACTTCATGTGTGTTTTTATTTATATCATGTAATAAAAGGTTTATATAAAATAACTGGTTGCATTTTTCAATATCCATTTGTGGAATCATTTTTTTCTACACAAAATTTGGAAAATATTGAATGCTGAATGATGGTATCCCAGTAACAATAGGTTCTATAAAAAGGAGATGTCAATATTAGAGCTTGCGGCATCCATGTAAGATACTCAACTCATCCCTCTATCCCTTGAGCCTTGTGCAGTGCTCATTTGACCAGCATGCTGCGGTCAGTGATGTCACAAGTGGGCGGTGCCACCAGGTGAAGTCACCAGGTGGCCCGTCCCTTACCTATATAAGACCTGTTAAGCGGCGGAGCCTGCAGTAGGTGGTCAGCCTTCATGGACGGCAGGAGCATTTTTTTTTCTTTTTCAGGTCGGCGGTGCGCGGGCAGCGATTGACGATAGATTTACATCGGGGAAAACTGTTTTTTTTTATAAAGGAATTGTCAAAAACTGTCTCTGTGTTTTATTACTTTTTGACACTTTTTTGTTGAATGGGTGGGTACACTATACTCATTCACATGGGGGTCCCCTTGGTAAATGGGGGTTCCAGATTCCAATAAGCCCCCTGCCTGTAGACCCCCACAACCACCAGACAGGGTTGTGGGGATGAGGTCCTTGTCCCCATTCACATGGGGAAAAGGTGCTTTGGGGTGAGGGGGGGCAGTCCACCCCCCCCCATCCTACCAGGCTCCATGCTTCGATAAGGGTCTGGTATGGTTTCGTTTTTTTTATTTTGACGTGGGGTTCCCCTTAAAATCCATACCAGACCCAAAGGGTCTGGTCAGCGGGGAAGCCCTTTGACAGCTGATGACTCATCAGTTGTTAAGGACGCCGTGGCCGGCTTCCCGGCCCCGCTCTTTAACAACCAGCTTTTACTGCGCCCTGATTGGGCAAAGTACAGTATTAGGCGGCTGAGGGGTGCTTCTGCACACAGAAGGTTTTTTATCTTAATGCATTAAATGCATTAAGATTAAAAAAAAAAACTTCTGACTTTAGAACCACTTTATTCAGCCAAGACTTTTCTCTACTTTACTTGCCATAAACTGCCACGCACAGTATTGACCTACTCCTCCATTAAATTAAGATAACAACATTATTTATGACAGGGCAGAGTAGGGAGCACTCCTATTGCATTCTGGGTGTTGAGCAATTTTTTCAAGTCAAAGAATATGTAAACCTAACATTTCATATTCCTGATATGTGCCTGTTGTACCTTGTACTTCTGTTAACCACTTGCCAACCGCCTCACGCAGATATACTGCGGCAGAATGGCACGGTCAGGCAAAGTAACGTATGGGTACGTTACTTGCCTCCCGCGGGCGTGGGGTCTGATCCCGGTGACCGAGGCGGTCGGCTTCTGTCCCGGAGCGATCAGAGGTGAGGGGGAGGCCATCCATTCGTGGTCACCCCCTCGCGATCGCTCCCAGCCAATGAGATTCTTCCTCTGCTGCTGTAAAGTAAACAGCGGCAGAGGAAGTGATGTCATCGCTCCTCGGCTCGGTATTTTCCGTTCCGGCGCCAAGGAGAGAAGACATCGATGTGAGTGCACAAACACTACACACACAGTAAAACACATCAGGCACACTTTACACCCCCCATCACCCCCCATCACCCCCTGATCACCTCCTAATCACCCCCCCTGTCACAGTGACACCAAGCAGCTGTTTTTTTTTTCTGATTACTGCATTGGTGTCAGTTTGTGACAGTTAGTGTGGTAGGGCAGTTAGTGTTAGCCCCCTTTAGGTCTAGGGTACCCCCCTAACCCCCCCTAATAAAGTTTTAACCCCTTGATCACCCCCCATCGCCAGTGTCACTGAGCGATCGTTTTTCTGATCGCTGTATTAGTGTCACTGGGGAAGCTAGTTAGGGAGGTAAATATATAGGTTTGCCGTCAGCGTTTTATAGCGTCAGGGACCCCCATATACTACCTAATAAAGGTTTTAACCCCTTGATTGCCCCCTAGTTAACCCTTTCACCAGTGATCACCGTATAACTGTTATGGGTGACGCTGGTTAGTTTATTTTTTATAGTGTCAGGGCACCCGTCGTTTATTACCTAATAAAGGTTTAGCCCCCTGATCACCCGGCGGTGATATAAGTTAGGTTTTAGGGTCATATAGGGTCTGCGTCGCCCCAGGCAGCGTCAGGTTAGCGCCAGTACCGCTAACACCCACGCACGCAGCATACACCTCCCTTAGTGGTATAGTATCTGAACGGATCAATATCTGATCAGATCAGATCTATACTAGCGTCCCCAGCAGTTTAGGGTTCCCAAAAATGCAGTGTTAGCGGGATAAGCCAGGATACCCGCTAGCACCTGCGTTTTGCCCCTCCGCCCAGCCCAGCCCAGCCCACCCAAGTGCAGTATCGATCGATCACTGTCACTTACAAAACACTAAACACATAACTGCAGCGTTCGCAGAGTCAGGCCTGATCCCTGCGATCACTAACAGTTTTTTTGGTAGCGTTTTGGTGAACTGGCAAGCACCAGTGGCATATTACACCCCGGTCGTAGTCAAACCAGCACTGCAGTAACAATTGGTGACGTGGCAAGTCCCATAAGTGCAGTTCAAGCTGATGAGGTGGCAAGCACAAGTAGTGTCCCGCTGCCACCAAGAAGAAGACAAACACAGGCCCGTCGTGCCCATAATGCCCTTCCTGCTGCATTCGCCAACCCTAATTGGGAACTCACCACTTCTGCAGCACCCGGACTTCCCCCATTCACTTCCCCCAGTCGGCTGCATGAGAGGCATTTTCTTTATGTCCTCCCGAGTACCCCCCCAACGAACCCCCCCCAAAAAAGATGTCGTGTCTGCAGCAAGCACGGATATAGGCGTGACACCTATTATTATCCCTCCTGTCCTGACAACCCTGGTCTTTGCATTGGTCTTTGAATGTTTTGAATGCTACCATACACTAGTTGAGTATTAGCATAGGGTACAGCATTGCACAGACTAGGCACACTTTCACAGGGTCTCCCAAGATGCCATCGCATTTTGAGAGACCCGAACCTGGAACCGGTTACAATTATAAAAGTTACAGTTACAAAAAAAAGTGTAAAAAAAAAACACAAAAAAATATATAAAATAAAAAAAAATTGTTGTTTTATTGTTCTCTCTCTCTATTCTCTCTCTATTGTTCTGCTCTTTTTTACTGTATTCTATTCTGCAATGTTTTATTGTTATTATGTTTTATCATGTTTGCTTTTCAGGTATGCATTTTTTTATACTTTACTGTTTACTGTGTTTTATTGTTAACCATTTTTTTGTCTTCAGGTACGCCATTCAGCTGCAGCGCGGATTTATTTATCTTGATAGCAACAGTGTTTGCTCCCACGATATATAAAGCCGTGACTCCAGCGGAGGTGATATATGCCAAAGCATGGGGGTAGTAGGGGCGGAGGAGCGATTTGCTCCTAACTTTTGAGGCAGATGCCCCCATGCTTCGGCATTTATAAACAGTGCATGTATGCCCATCATTAGAAGTGGGTGGATGAAGGGAGGTATTCTAATGGTGGGCATACCCACCGATCAATCTCTTTTTTTCGTTCAGCCCACACGCTGCATGAAAAAAAAAGATTACTATATATGCCTAACAAGGACCAACAACATACTGGTATGTTGCTGGACTTTGAGAGGTTATACCAGAATGATGCCTGCAGGTTTAGGTATCATCTTGGTATCATTCTTTTCAGCCAGCGGTCGGTTTTCATGTAAAAGCAATCCTAGTGGCTAATTAGCCTCTAGACTGCTTTTACAAGCAGTGGCAGGGAATGCTCCTCCCCCCCACCGTCTTCCATGTTTTTCTCTGGCTCTCCTGTCCCAACAGGGAACCTGAGAATGCAGCCGGTGATTCAGCCAGCTGACCATAGAGCTGATCAGAGACCAGAGTGGCTCCAAACATCTCTATGGCCTAAGAAACTAGAAGCTACGAGCATTTCATGACTTAGATTTCGCCGGATGTAAACAGCGCCATTGGAAAATTGGAAAAGCATTTTATCACACCGATCTTGGTGTGGTCAGATGCTTTGAGGGCAGAGGAGAGATCTAGGGTCTAATAGACCCCAATTTTTTCAAAAAAGAGTACCTGTCACTACCTATTGCTATCATAGGGGATATTTTTTTTTTTTTTTTTTTTTTTTTTTTTTTTGCCACTTCAGGTAAACTTTTCAGGGGGCTTATATCAACTTTGCAGTTCATTGTCCTTTTCCTTTTCTTTAAAAAAAAAGAAAAACAAGAACGCCCACAGAAGTCTCATCATCGTGGCCTTTGCTTTAACAGGACAGTGAAGACAACAATAGTATAAACATAGTATCAAAAGTGCTTTTTTACAATTCTCCCATTAATATACTTAACCATCCCTCTATTACTAAATTATCCTCCCCTTTTATTTACTTCTAAACCCCCTCCCGTCCCTTCCCATCCCCTCCCCGGGTCCTCTTCCTCCCTCCTCTCCAAGGTCTAATTTCTTCTATTCTCTTCCTTTAGTCTAAGGCTTTAACTTCTTTGGCGTAACTCCATGTTTTTTTGAATTCTTTCCAGTGCTCCCACCTGCCCCTATTCCTGTTTCCTATTTCCTCGAACGTCCTCCCCAGGATTTCCATGTTACAGGTCTCCTCTACCGCATCAAACCACTCCCATATCTCTGGGGTTTCTTTCTTCTGCCACTTCCTCGGAATCGTTCTTTTAGCGGCGTTCAATAGCTGCGGCACCAGTGACTGTTTATAGTTTTTTGGGTCCCCTGCCCCCCCATGGAACAGGACCTCCCATGGATCTTCTGCTACTTCTATTCCCGTGATCTTCTTAATTATAACTAATACTTTACTCCAGAAGTTTTTAATTTTGGGGCAGTTCCACCACAGGTGTCCCATTGTACCTACTTCTTGGCATCCTCTCCAACAATTAGCTGACCCTTTCTGATATCTGCTAATTATTTCTGGAGTAAGATAGCTTCTACTAATACATTTGTAGTTCATTTCTACCGTTCGGGTGTCTGTTGCTGAATGAGCGTTCATTTTCAAGATTCTTTTAATTGTGGCTAAATCCTTCTTAGAACCAAAATCTCTTTCCCATTTGGCCATAAATGGCGGTATCTCCAATTTTTCTGAGGTCATCAAAATTTTATATATTTGAGATATTGTGTTCCTTGTAATTCTCCTGTCACACAACCTCTCAAAGTCTGTCAATTGTTCCCCGGACCTGATCGGGTGTGGTAGCGTATTAATAAAGTGACTTAGTTGGAGATATCGCCATTTCTCTAATCCCCGTGCTTCCCTCCCGTGTGTAAGTTGATTCAGTGGTATAATTTTTCCTTCTTCCATAATTTCTCTTAGTTGTGTTTTCCCCCAAAGTGCTTCTTTTCCTTTAATGTTCTCCATACCTGGTGCGAAAAAATTATTATCTATAAGTGTAATCAATGGAGAGTTATATTTTCCGTTAACCTTCTTATATACCCCATCCCATATTCTAAGGACATTTCGTGTTATGTCGTGTATACTATTGTCTAATAATCTAAAGTGTGGGGGGTTCCAAATAATAGTGCCTAATTGTGCATTACTTATACTTTCCTCTATTTTCACCCATTTTTTTGAATTTTCCTTCTTTGTCCATTCAACCACCCTTGATAAGACAACCGCTTTGTAGTAAGTCTGTACATCGGGCATAGCCAGGCCTCCATCTATTTTCTTTTGTTTCAATGTCTGCAAGGAGACTCTGGGTCTTTTGTTTTCCCATATAAATGTCATAATTATTTTTCTTAACTTCCTCAAGTAGTAATGGGGGAGTGGAACTGGCAGCATCTGAAAATAATATATGATTTTGGGTACCAAGATCATTTTAACGACGTTAATGCGTCCGATCCATGAGAGGGCTTTACCAGAGAATCTCTTACAGTCAAGTCTAACAGCATCAAGTAGGGGTATATAATTAGCGGTGAATATCTTTTGGAGTGAGTTAGTTAGCTTAATGCCTAGATACTTTAGTTCCTTAGTCCATTTAAAACTGTATTCTTTTTTTAAGGTCTCTTCCTCTGCCTTACTTATGTTTATATTTAGTATTTCTGATTTATTCATATTAATTTGAAAATTAGATACCTTGCCGTATCTCCTCACTACTTTTACTAAATTGGGCATGGAGGAGATCGGGTCCGTTACATAGAACAGCACGTCGTCAGCAAATGCTGCGACCTTGTGTTCCTCCTCTCCCACTTTCACACCTCTGATCTTGGGATCTCTTCGTATTGTTGCCAGCAGGGGTTCCATGGCTAGGACAAAGAGCAACGGAGACAGGGGACACCCCTGTCTCGTGCCATTCTCCATCTCGAATGGTTGGGATAGTATCCCATTAATTTTCACTACTGCAGTTGGGTGGTGGTATAGGGTTTTAATCCTCCGGACCATTTTAGGTCCCAGTCCCATGGTCTCTAAGGTCTGAATCATGAACCCCCAGTCTACTCTGTCAAATGCCTTTTCGGCGTCAATTGACAGAAGTAGTCCTGGGGGCCCACTCTCCTTTATTCTACCCGACAGAAGGAGAGTCCTAATCCCATTATCCCTCCCCTCCCTATTAGGGACGAAGCCTACTTGATCCGGGTTGACTAGCGAACTCATAAATTCTTTTAATCTCTCTGCCAACACTTTTGCATATAGCTTTGTATCATTGTTGAGCAGAGAGATTGGACGATAACTCGAACACAGCGATTTCTCTTTACCTTCTTTCAATATGATTGTAATAGATGCTTTTAATGCCTCCCTACTCATCTCATAACTATCCCCTAAGCCATTCATGTAGGCACATAGCCTTGGTACTAATATTTCTTTGAATGTTTTGTAGTGAAGTATTGTGAGGCCGTCCGGGCCCGGGCTTTTCCCGGATGCAGTGGCTGTTAGAGCTTTCCTGATTTCTTCTTCTGAGATTGGTCTTTCTAGTATTTCTCTACCTTCTTCTGAGATCTTGGGGAGTGCTGCCTTATTTAGAAAGTTATTGTATCTTAGACTCCTATTTTTTAAAGAGGTGTCTTGTTTGGGGACTGAGTATAAATCCTTGTAGTAGTTCTTAAAAATCTCCGCCATCTTCCTATTTGAATGTTCCACATGGCCCTCTTTAGACTGTATTTTTTCTATGAAATTCCTGGTTTTCTTCTTTTGTACCATTTTAGCTAGCTGTTTACTGGGTTTATTACCCCATCTCCATCTCTCCCAGGCTATCTTATTAAATGTCATTCTTGCCTCCTGCTCCATCGCGGTTTTCAGCTCTGCTCTTTTAATAACCATCTGCTTATGTATCTCTTGGGGTAGTTGGTCTCTTTGTTTTTTATGTTTTTGTTCTAATTCAGCCAGATTAATCCTTATTTTTTGAATTTTGTCCCGTCTGTCCTTCTTCTTCCTCGCCCCCATTTCAATCAGGACCCCCCTAATGTAGGCTTTGTGGGCCTCCCAGAGTGTAGCTTCCGATACTTCCCCTGTATCGTTTGCCTCAAAATAGTTCTCTAATTCCTTTCTGACTCTACTGGCACCCTCCTCCTCCTTTATCAACTCCTCATTGAGCCTCCACTGCCCCCTTTCAGACTGATCTCTTCCACTTGTCACTTCAATGGTCATGGGTGCGTGGTCTGAGTAGGTTATGTTTCCGATCTTAGATTCTACTACCTTATCAATCGCCCGATGTTCAACCAACCCCCAATCAATCCGGGAGTATGACCCGTGGACAGGGGAGAAATACGTATAATCTCTTTTGGTTGGATGTTGAACTCTCCAAATATCCACCAATTGGTAGGTAGAGAGTTTTTGCTTTAACTCTTTCAAATAGGTGCAGTTTCTCCCCTGTGTTCGGGTAGTGCTGTCTAAATCTGGATTAAGGCAGAAATTAAAATCCCCCATCACTATCAAATATCCTCTTGCAAACTTCATAATTTTCCCCAGAATGTTTACCAAGTACTTTATTTGATTTTTGTTTGGGGCATAGATGTTGACTAATGTATATTCCACTTCATTTAATCTCCCTCTAATACATAGGTATCTACCTTCTGTGTCTACTAATCTCTCCTCCAGCACAAATCTTATTTTCTTTGCAAAGCCAATGGCTACTCCCCGTGCCCTATTAGTGATGGTGTCTCCTTGGTACCAGACTGGGTATTCATTTGAGAACAGTCTAAGTCTTGATTGAATTGAGATATGTGTCTCTTGCAGGAACACCACGTCTGGCCCCAACAGTTTTAATTCATTGAAAATATCCCATCTTTTCTTGGGGGCATTTAGACCTTTAACATTATATGTTGTAAATTTTATTGTGACCATGGACCTTTATCCTTCTCCTAAATTCTCCCTTATCCCTAGACCTTGGAGAGTTTTCCTTCTTTCTTGGTATTACGGTTGGACCGGACCCCTTTCCCCTGCTCCCCCTCCCCCTCTCCCTGCCACCTCCCTCTAATCCCTCCCCTCCCCTCCCACCTCCCCCACTCCCCACCCCCCCATTGGTCCCACTCCCCCTCCCTCTCTCCCACCCCTTCCCCCCCACAACCCCCTCCAACCCCCCCCCTCCCCTCCCCCCCACTCCCCCTCTATTGGTCCCATCAGGACCCTTAGACCAGCGAGAGTCACTTGTATTGTGTCCCACCCTTGGTCTCCCTCTCTAAAGGTGGAGCTCTAGGTGGGTCATCCCTCCGGTCTATATCTTTGTGACCGGGTTCGCTAGGCATCTTCTAACGGCTTCCCTACTGAGAACATGAGCTACGTTTTCGTCTTTACCCGCTTCCTCCTCCCTCGGGTCCCCCCCCCTCACCCGCACCTCTCCCTTAACCCACGCTCATTTCTAACCAACGTTCCACGGACCAGTCCAGCATCGGGGGCACTTGCATGCCCAATTTTTCACAAAATTCCTCTAATTCGCCCGGGAATCTTAGTCTTGCAGATCTCCCATCTTTGCTGCCTACCAGGCAGGCAGGGAATCCCCATGTATATTTTATATTCTGATTTCTCATTTGGTCCACTAGGGGTTTCAGATGTCGTCTTCTCGCCAAAGTGCTCTTAGCCAGATCTGCAAACACTTGAATTCTTGCTTCTCCATATTGCAGTGGGGGATGTCCCTTCAATTTGACCCATATATTTTCCTTTTCTTCATAGAATCTAAACCTCACGATAATATCGCGGCTACTTTCTGCCCGTCTAGTGTCTAACCTACCCACCCTATGTACACGCTCAATTTTTGGAAAGGCCTCTCCTTCTGACTCTAAGAGTGGGTTGAAAATAGCCACCACAGTCCTCCTCAGATCCTCCCCCCTACTTTCTGGGACCCCTCGGAGTCGCAGGTTTTGTCTACGATCTCTATTTTCTTGGTCTTCCATCCTGTAGCATATTTTTATCTGATTTTGTTGGGATGTCTTAAGTTGTTCTTTTAATTCAGAGATCTCCCGCTCTTGTTTATCTAATTTATCTTCAGTACCTTCTACTCTGGTCAAAAGGTTGCCTAGATCTAACCTCAGCAGATTGATCTCAGCTTTGATCTCGGCTTTTATTGAGGTCTCCATTATTTTAAGCATGTCTGCCAGTTCGTATTTTGAGGGGAGGTGTATGTCCTGCCTGTGTTCATCTATCCTAGATGCTTCCAAGGTATTGTCTGCTAATAGGTCCTCCCTTGACTGCTCCGGGGTCTGTTCTTCCCTCGCATTGGATCCCTTCTTCTTTTTATCCGCCATATTTGATTTTTGTGTCTCTTGGTGGGCACTCCCCGGGCTCCCCCCTTTGGCCAGGTACTGCTTTATTGAGCTTCCAGTTGCACTCCCTGTTTGGTTCTCTTTTGGGGTTTTTGGTGGGCCCCCTTTACCGGTTTTGGATGTATTCCGGCTCATACTATCTTCCTGTACCCCCTATGTGATTAAATATTGATCAATCTGACGGGGGGAGGGAAGAGAGTCCTCTGTCTGTTTTTCCAATGTTTTAGATGCAGAGTAGTGGTGCAGGTGGTGTAATGGTAGATACGGCACTGTAGACTAAGTATATAGCAACCGATCTCTCGTCACCGCTGCGTCTAAGAACTATCACTTAGTCGACTTCCAAGTGTGTCTACCGGTCCCGAGTCTCTGTTGCGTGTTATTCTGAATTTTCCTGGGGGGCTACCGGACTCTACTCCCTATGTGGGGATCTATCGATCCTGCTTCCCCTCTAGTCTGCCTCTGGCTTTAGGGACGGTAGGCACACCTCTACTTGAGGCTAGATTGATATAGTTTTGACTATGCCCCAACCCTCTCTCCCTCATGGGGTGCAGGTATCTCAGTCTATGGGTTTAGATAGCAGCGTTTGTCTTTTTAGCACTTTACTTTTAAAACAAGTTGTAGTGTCCCACGGCTCTCTGCCGTATACCGTGTGGACAATGTCCCTGAAAAATTGCGATGCTTATACTTTCAAGTATCTATTTACCGTTGGTTATAAAGCAATTGCCAGGGGTGTAAGATTTATACAATGAAGAGCCGCAGACCTCTTCAGCCCTCCATCGTCTCCTCTGCTTTACATAGATGCCCGATGTTACTATAGATCAGTAGCCTTGTACGTTTTATCATAGGGGATATTTACATTCCCTGAGATAACAATAAAAATGATTTAAAAAAAAAAATGAAAGGAACAGTTTAAAAATAAGATAAAAAAGCAAAAAAAAAAAAAGAAAAAAAAAAAAAAAAAGCACCCCTGTCGCCCCCTGCTCTCGCGCAAAGGCGAATGCAAGCGTCGGTCTGGCGTCAAATGTAAACAGCAATTGCACCATGCATGTGAGGTATCACCCCGAAGGTCAGATCGAGGGCAGTAATTTTTGCAGTAGACCTCCTCTGTAAATCTAAAGTGGTAACCTGTAAAGGCTTTTAAAAATGTATTTATTTTGTCGCCACTGCACGTTTGTGCGCAATTTTAAAGCATGTCATGTTTGGTATCCATGTACTCGGCCTAAGATCATCTTTTTTATTTCATCAAACATTTGGGCAACATAGTGTGTTTTAGTGCATTAAAATTTAAAAAAGTGTGTTTTTTCCCCAAAAAATGCGTTTGAAAAATCGCTGCGCAAATACTGTGTGAAAAAATAATGAAACACCCACCATTTTAATCTGTAGGGAATTTGCTTTAAAAAAATATAAAATGTTTGGGGGTTCAAAGTAATTTTTTTGCAAAAAGAAATAATTTTTTCATGTAAACAAAAAGTGTCAGAAAGGCCTTTGTCTTCAAGTGGTTAGGAGAGTGGGTGATGTGTGACATAAGCTTCTAAATGTTGTGCATAAAATGCCAGGACAGTTCAAAACCCCCCCAAATGACCCCATTTTGGAAAGTAGACACCCCAAGCTATTTGCTGAGAGGCATATCGAGTCCATGAAATATTTTATATTGTGACACAAGTTGCGGGAAAAAGACAATTTTTTTTTTTTTTTGCACAAAGTTGTCACTAAATGATATATTGTTTAAACATGCCATGGGAATATGTGAAATTACACCCCAAAATACATTCTGTTGCTTCTCCTGAGTACGGGGATACCACATGTGTGAGACTTTTTGGGAGCCTAGCCGCGTACGGGACCCCGAAAACCAAGCACCGCCTTCAGGGTTTCTAATGCCGCGTACACACGAGCGGACTTTACGGCGGACTTTGCCCGGCGGACTTTTCGACGTACTTTCCGACGGACTTTGTGAATGAACAGACTTGCCTACACACAATCCACCAAAGTCCGTCAAATTCATACGTGATGACATACGACCGGACTAAAACAAGGAAGTTCATAGCCAGTAGCCAATAGCTGCCCTAGCATGGCTTTTTGTCCGTCGAACTAGCATACAGACGGCGGACTTTTCGACCGGACTCGATTTCAACGGATAAATTTTAAACAAGTTTCAAATCTAAGTCCGTCCAACTTTTGAGAAAACAAAGTCCGCTGGAGCCCACACACATCGAATTGTCCGACGAAATCCAGTCCGCCGGGCAAAGTCCGCCGTAAAGTCCGCTCGTGTGTACGCGGCATAACAGGGCGTACACACGGTCGGACTTTGTTCGGACATTCCGACAACAAAATCCTAGGATTTTTTCCAACGGATGTTGGCTCAAACTTGTTTTGTCTACACACGGTCGCACAAAGTTGTCGGAAAATCCGATCGTTCTAAACGCGGTGACGTAAAACACCTACGTCGGGACTATATTCGGGGCAGTGGCCAATAGCTTTCATCTCTTTATTTATTCTGAGCATGCGTGGCACTTTGTCCGTCGGATTTGTGTACACACGATCGTACATTTTTGATTTCACTCTTCACTGCCTATCATAGTTTCGGAGGCCATGGAATGCCCAGGTGGCACAAACCCCCCCAAATGACCCCATTTTGGAAAGTAGACACCCCAAGCTATTTGCTGAGAGGTATAGTGAGTATTTTGCAGACCTCACTTTTTGTCACAAAGTTTTGAAAATTGAAAAAAGAAAAAAAAAAGATTTTCTTGTCGTTCTTCATTTTCAAAAACAAATGAGAGCTGCGAAATACTCACCATGCCTCTCAGCAAATAGCTTGGGGTGTCTACTTTTCAAAATGGGGTCATTTGGGGGGGGGGGGTTTGTGCCTATCTTGGCATTTTATGGCCTTCGAAACTGTGATAGGTAGTGAGGAGTGAATCTTAGAAATCCAGAAGGCGGTCATTGGTTTTCGGGCCCCGTACGCAGCTAGGCTCCTAAAAAGTCCCACACATGTGGTATCCCCGTACTCAGGAGAAGCAGCAGAATGTATTTTGGGGTGCAATTCCACATATGCCCATGGCCTGTGTGAGAAATATATCATTTAGTGACAGCTTTTTGTAATTTTTTTTTTTTTTTCATTATTCAATCACTTGGGACAAAAAAAAAAATATTCAATGGGCTCAACATGCCTCTCAGCAATTTCCTTGGGGGGTTTACTTTCCAAAATGGGGTCATTTGGGGGGGGTTTTGTACTGCCCTGCCATTTTAGCACCTCAAGAAATGACATAGGCAGTCATAAACTAAAAGCTGTGTAAATTCCAGAAAATGTACCCTAGTTTTTAGACGCTATAACTTTTGCACAAACCAATAAATATACGCTTATTGACATTTTTTTTACCAAAGACATGTGGCCGAATACATTTTGGCCTAAATGTATGACTAAAATTGAGTTTATTGGATTTTTTTTATAACAAAAAGTAGAAAATATTTTTTTCCAAAATTTTCGGTCTTTTTCCGTTTATAGCGCAAAAAATAAAAACTGCAGAGGTAATCAAATACCATCAAAGGAAAGCTCTATTTGTGGGAAGAAAAGGACTCAAATTTCGTTTGGGTACAGCATTGCATGACCGCGCAATTAGCAGTTAAAGCGACGCAGTGCCGAATTGTAAAAAGTGCTCTGGTCAGGAAGGGGGTAAATCCTTCCGGGGCTGAAGTGGTTAAAAAGTATCCCGTTCTCCTTGTATTGCTTCCTTTGTGTGGAATACCTGATTTTTCTGCCAGTCTCTCTGCTCCCTATTAAAAATTGACCACTCTAGACATTAGAGCACAGCTTGGTCAGTTTTCTGCTGACACCCCCCCTACAATTCTATTCCCTTGTGAAGATCGGTGTGTTGCTATTTCTCCTCCCCTAGCTCTCTGAATTCGTTATGGAGCTGAAAACATAGGGTATGTGATCACTTATAAGAAAGTGGAAAAGTTGTATTTATAATGTTTACATATACAGTGGAACCTTGGTTAACGAGTAACGCGGTTAACGAGCACTTTGAAAGACAAGCAACTTTTTTTTTTAAATCCTGACTCGCTTTGCGAGTGTTGTCTCGCAAAACGAGCAGAATTGAAGCTAATGTGGTGTGCAGTACTACATTTGGTGAGAGGTGCCGGGGCACCAGTGACAGTCGGAATGGTTCAGAGCTGTTCGGAATTACTCGGAATCACTCGGAAACACTCGGAAATACTCCGTTCCTGAGTGATTCTGAGACTTTCCGAGCGTTTTCGAGTTCAGCCGAGCTGTCCCTGAGTATTTCTGAGGCTCTTCGGTGCCCCCTCACCTCTGGCCACATGCAGTATTGCATGCAATAGAACAATAGAAGTCAAGGTGGAACTAATTATCTTTGATTCCATTGACTTTTATGAGGAAACTCGCTTTGATATGCGAGTGCTTTGGATTACAAGCATTCTCCTGGAACGGATTATGCTCGTAATCCATGGTTCCACTGTACATATATATATATATCTATATATATATAGATATATATATATATATATACACACACAAAAATGTTTTGCCCTTCATTTCAATTTTAAATTGAATGGGTTGTTTTACAAGGTGAGGGTTCACATATACTTTAATTACTGTACTTAGAGTTGGGTGGCCACAGAGATGAACAGAAAATCTAAAACAGAGGCGTAAGGGAACTAGAAACGCTCTGGAAGATTTTACTCCCCTTCATGACCAGGCCATTTTTTGCGATACGGCACTGCATTATTTTAACTGACAATTGCGCGCTCGTGCAACACTGTACCCAAATAAAATATATGTCCTTTTTTCCCACAAATAGAGCTTTTTTTTGGTGGTATTTGATCACCTCTGTGGTATTTATTTTTTGTGCTATAAACAAAAAAAAGACAGACAATTTTGAGAAAAAAATTATTTCTTTTTCACTTTCTGCTATAAAACATATCCAATAAAGAAATGTAAAAAAAAATTGAATTTCTTCATAAATTTAGGTCAATATGTATTGTACTACATATTTTTGGTGAAAAAAAAAATCCCAATTAGCGCATATTGATTGGTTTGCGCAAAAGTTATAGCGCCTACAAACTATGGGATATATTTATGGAATTTTGACTTCTTTATTTATTTTTACTAGTAATGGTGGCGATCAGAGACTTATAGTGGGACTGCGATATTGCAGCAGACAAATGGGACAATAATGCCTCGTACACACAAGCGGAATTTCCGTCAAAAAAAGTGTGATGGGAGCTTTTGGTCAGATATGACCGTGTGTATGCTCCATCCCACTTTTTCTGTCTGAATTTCCGCCAGCAAAAGATTGAGAGCTGGTTCTTTATTTTTCCAACGGAAAAAGTTCTTGACGGAAATTCCCTTCATCTGTATGCAATTCCGACCCGCAAAAAAAACACGCATGCTCGGAAACAATTTGACGCATGCTCGGAAGCAATGAACCTAATTTTCTCGGCTCCTCGTAGTGTTGTACGTCACCGCGTTCTTGACGGACGAAAGTTCAGAGAACTTTTGTGTGACCGTGTGTATGCAATCCAAGCTTGAGCGGAATTCTGTCGGAAAAACCATCCAAGTTTTTTCTGACGGAAATTCCACTTGTGTGTACGGGGCATTACTGACACTTTTGATACTTTTTTTTGATCTAGTGAAACTAATACAGTGATCAGTGCTAAAAATATGCACTGTCACTTTACTAACGACACTGGCTGGGAAGGGGTTAACATCATAGGCAGACAAAGGGTTAAATGTTTGCCTAGCCAGTGTTTGTGTACCGTGGGGGAGGTGCTTTTACCAAGGCAAGACATGGATCCTTGTCCCTGCTTTGCAGGAACTCAGGATCAGTGCCTTCCCTACTGACAGAACGACAATCGACCTTGCTTACATAGGCAGACTGCCGTTCTGCCTTTATAATGAACGATTAACGGGTGCCGGAGGACATCAAGTCCATGGCAGCCGCTGATCGGCTCCCGCTGTGCATAATCACAGCTGGGGCAAGCCGGCGATGTCATGCATTTGCGCCCGCTACCCGGAAGTGCGATATCACGTATATATACACGTGATCTGGCACACAGCGGCCGCCCTGTAGCTGTAAAACTGCTATAGGGCGGTCGTGAAGTAGTTAAATAAAATACTGAATTGAATTTGTAGTATATCTCAAAGTACGATGGGGAATAAAAGACGCAAGTATGTTTAGTGGTGTGCCCATTCCTCAGATTAGCAGGGTGTATATTACTTTTTCTGATGCCTGTTGCTCTCTTCCAGGTTATTCCCATATGCGTTGTGGGGTGACTGTATAGAGAGTCGATGTGGCGGATAGTTCCAGCAGCAGCTGTGCCTCATACGCTTGAAATATTTACACTGGAGCCAATATTCCCCTTGGACATCGCAATACACACTACTGTGTCCTTAGGAATCTGGAACAAAGCAGCGCTGGAGCGGAATAATTGTTATTTTAATGACAGCTAAAGTGCGTTTATTCTCAGAAGTCCAAGCTCCCCCATTCTCTCTGTATATTGGCAGCCAGATCTTCAGAGATGCTGCATCCCTCCTGAGCATTAGTAAATTCAACCTACCGTATGCAAAATAACTCATCCATTTGCAAAGCACTTTATTGAAAATACATCTCATTTAAAAAAAAAAATGTGCTAATAGGTTTTTAGAAAATAATAAACATATTTTTAATTAGAGCTAGTATGAATAATTATTACAGTGGCACTTAGCACTCAGTAAGCAAAGAACTTTCTACCTCCGATATATTCTTAATAGACAGGGAGGCTGCCCATCATAGTAATGAGCTTATAGGAGGGCTTAAAGTAGAACTATAGGCAAAATGTTCTTTTTAATTTTGGACAGTGCACGGGAGGGTTACAACCCCTGTCAGAATTTCTTTTTCCGCCATCTGTGTCCCATTGCGTAGATTTTCCTTTACTTCCTGTCCCATAGCCAAACGGGAAGTGAGAGGAAATCCTTGGGGACCCCGAGGTCACCAGAACTAGTGTCCCCATCGGAATATTTCCCCTCTATTACTTTTCTGGGGACAACACAAAATTTTGGGATTTTCTTTTACTTTCACTTTCAATGATAGTGGTAAACAGCACAATTTTGAACCTCCTTACCGGGGACACAGACAGCAATAAAAACTGTCAGGTGTTCTAATCCATCTCCACTCTATCTAAAACAAAAAAAAAAAAGTTTTGCCTTTAGTTACACTTTAACCAATTAACGATCATCGTTATACGTCGGTATTTTGACACGGAACACTGTTGTTAAGGCAGCAGATAGCTGCCATAACCCTGGTATCCTCTTAAATGGTGGACGGCTGGCTTTCGAATAAAAGTGGTCTCAGCAGTGGATTCGCCGCAGGATCACTTTTATAGGCGGTGGTAGAGGTGCCCCTTCCCCCTCCTGCCTTTCTCCGGTCCGAAACCGAATCCAGATTGAGCTAAGGATTGCCCTTCCTGTGGAAGACTTTTCGTTTTTAATGTAACGGCATGTCAGTGCATTACTTGAATGAAGCCCAACTTTTAAAGGATTTTACACTATCTTGGAGTTTATCTCTTTGCTGACATATTCTACTGAGCACCATGATCCAAAGACCTGAGAAATATTGGTTTCCGTAATGCCGCGTACACACGGTCAAACTTTCCAGCAGGAAAAGTCCGACAGAATCTTTTCATCGGACATTCCGATCGTGTGTGGGCCTCATCGGACTTTTTTTTTTGAAAATTCTGACGGACCTAGAAATAGAACATGTTTTAAATCTTTCTGAAATCAGTTCCTATAGGGAAAACCGATCGTCTGTATGCTGTGCCGACAGACCAAAAACGACGCATGCTCTGAAGCAAGTGCGAGACGGCAGCTATTGGCTACTGGCTATTGAACTTCCTTTTTCTAGTCCCATCGTACGTGTTCTACGTCACCGCGTTCTTGACGGTCGGACTTTGGTGTGATCGTGTGTAGGCAAGACAGTTTCAGCGGAATTCCGTCGGAATAAACTCTGAAGGTTGTGTGTACACGGCATTAGACGTTTGGATGATCTCCCTCATCTTTCTGATGCTTAGGAGAGACCGTGGATGGAGCATATGAGATATAAGAGCCCCTTTTGACCCCCCTCCCCCCGTAATAGGTGGTCAACACTTTCTGGTAAGAGTACATGTAAACTTATGGTGGTGTTTTTTTCACAAGGTGGAGGAACTGAGTGAACAATAACTTCTGCACCTGTTCATTAATGTGAAAGCATTAAACTGGAGCCATATTGAAGGCACATGGACTGAATTTATTTGATGTATTTCATTTTATTAATTTATTCATTCACTGTATTTATTCATTTTAGTGCAACACAATTGTTTCCACATACATGTTGATGTGACTATGGGGGTTATTTACGAAAGGCAAATCCACTTTGCACTACAAGTGCAAACTACAAATACAAAGTGCACTTGAAATTGCACTGAAAGTGCACTTGGAAGTGCAGTCGCTGTAAATCTAAGGGGAAGATCTGAAATGAGGGGAAGCTCTGCTGATTTTATCATCCGATCATGTGCAAGCTAAAATGCTGTTTTTTATTTTCCTTGCATGTCCACCTCAGATTTACAGCAACTGCACTTCCAAGTACACTTTCAGTGCAATTTCAAGTGCACTTTGCACTTGTAGTTTGCACTTGTAGTGCAAAGTGGATTTGCCTTGAGTAAATAACCCCTTATATCTCATGTTAGTGGTGCTGCTATTCGCATGATATTGCTTTTGTATGTCACGAGCGCAGTTTTTTCTGTTTTTACATGCAGTAGTTTAACCCATTTCCCTCCGTGGCACTTTAAAGGCCAGTTTACCCTAGTGGCTACCCCTCAGAAAAGCGGTGCGCAGTGGACTGCTGTTCGCAGAGCTTTTGACAGGTGACTGGGAGGCGTTATATCACCTCCTCACTGTCTGCTTTGACCTCAAAGGTTTGCTCCCCTATTCTGCAACCATATGGATTGCACGCGATTGCAGGGTGGTTGTGGCGTGGCCCAATTTACTTCAATGGATTGCCTTTGATAGTGGTACTGCATGCTAAATGAGAGTATAATTGTGTGATTAACCCTTCTGGCTGCTAAGGGGAGCAGTTAGGGGGGTTAGTAAAACAGTAGCTCAACTGACTATTTTTGTGCCCCTCCACACCACCTCCAGTATTGTGAATGAGCCCTAACTACAGCACAGAGCCGCAGGATTGATGTGCTGTCTGGCCGGAGGGGGTCACAAGACTGGCTGAACAGAATTACATATCCTTTGGCATATAAAGCATTTCATATGCCTGTATTTATCTGTGTATTTAATTTGTTTTTTTTTGTGGAGTTCTACATTAGGCTAATAAATCGATATGGACACCCAAGAGAGATTAGCCTAGGCAGTTTATTTTCTTGCCTGCTTGTCATAAATATTTAGGTTCATGTCTAATTTCAGCTTAAAGCTTCATTTTTTTGCATACCCAACTCAATAATAAAGCAAACCATTCAGGTGAATTTATTGTATTGACCTTTTGTTGCTCGCTGCGACTTTGATCAAAAGACCCAGATCCCAGTATGAAACAAGCTTTTCACTGTCTGCTTCAGCTAGCTTTATTTCTTTTGTGCTGTTTTTTACTTTAAATCCTTAGATTATGTAGTAGATAGCCATCAATGCTTTGTGCGGCCAAATTAAATCCACAGTTATACTCGGAATAGATCAAGGTCTCTTAAAAATGGGTACACAGCTCAGTTTTTAATCGTGATTTTTATTGACTGTAAATATTAAAGCTGTCATACTTTTATGGCTAGTGTACTTTAACCCTTTTACTTCCAAAGCTATTACAGTGGGTCAGTCAAGGATAACAATAAGCTCATGGCCACAAATGCCACGGTTTCTCTTTGAATGCTATAATAATTTTGACATTCAAATATAGGCTACAGTCAAACTATAACATTAGCAATAGTAATCCAAAAATAAATGAATAAAGTGAATGTTCATTTGTCTAAAATCGATCAAATTGGAAACAAGTGAATGTTCATTTGTCCAAAATCGATCAAATTGGGAATGATTGAAATGTTCATAAAGGGAATGCTTTCCAGATTAGGATCCCGTCACCACAACGCGTAAGTAATCACCCCTTTGGTCTCACACTCACCAGAAAAAATCAGAACTTGCGCCTGTCACAATCTGTATCTTTGCATCTGGGATGGTCTCCGTCAGTCTAGGTATATCTCTCCACCATGGACGTCTTATGCAACCGGCAACCAATCTGCAGGAAATACACAGCACAATAATAATTTTAAACTCCTAGTTGATGTAGTAGTTAATTAACCATTATGAAATGCAACTACTGTTGTAAGTACCTGGATTTTAGTTTATATTAGCCCCTTCAATCCCCTGTACAGCAAAATGGACTGGAAGAGGGTGAGGCAGGAACAAGAGCCAGGATCAGATGGGTTGCGTGCAAATGTAGTGTAGAGTACTGATGCATTATGGTTAATTCTGGCACAGGTGTTTTTTACAGTGGCGGGGCGTCCATTAAGGGCGCACGGGCGCCGCTCCCCTCTGTCACACCACCCCTCTATATGTAAAATGGATAGATTCATGCATAGCATGAATCTATCCATGGCCGCTGTAGCCACCCCCTATTCAGGTGTAAGGCCCCTTTTCGGATGCTGGGCACCTGAATTACAGTGGTGGGGGTGTTTTTTGAAGCACCTGATTAGAGCCATAGGCTCTAATATGCTTCAAAAAATGTGGACTCGGAGCACAGAGAATTGCGCTCGGAGCTCACCCAAGTGTGTTAGAAAAACAAGTGAATATTTTCTTTTCTAACACTGAACCGCTAATCAGGAAGCGTGGGTCACCTGATTAGCTGAAGGCACAGGCATCCCTATTGGTCACCTAGCAGAACAGGAGCTGTCACCTGATCCGTTGCATGTCCCAAAGCTTGCCGCCATCACCCACTGCCTGACCCCTCACCAGGATGGGGTAAGTGCTGGTCAGACAGCGAGTGAGTGGGCGAGGGGTGTCACAGTGGCTGCATATGATAGGCACAGAGGCTGCATATGATGGGCACAGAGGCTGCATATGATGGGCACAGAGGCTGCATTTTATAGGCATAGTGGCTGCATTTGATGGGCACAGTGGCTGCATTCTATGGGCACAGTGGCTGCATATGATGGGCACAGTAAGGCTGCATTTTATGGGCACAGTGGCTGCATTTTATGGGCACAGTGGCTGCATATGATGGGCACAGTGAGGCTGCATTTTATGGGCACAGTGGCTGCATTTGATGAGCACAGTGGTTGCATTTTATGGCATAGTGGCTGCATTTGATAGCACAGTGGCTGCATTTTTATGAACACAATGACTGCATATGATAGGCACAGTGGCTGCATTTGATGGGCACAGTGGCTGCATTTGATGGGCACAGTGGCTGCATTTTATGGGCACAGTGGCAGCATTTGATGGGCACAGTGGCTGCATATGATGGGCACAGTGAGGCTGCATTTAAAGGGCACAGTGGCTGCATTTTATGGGGCACAGTTTCTGCATTTTATGGGCACAGTGGCTGCATATGATGGGCACAGTGAGGCTGCATTTGATGGGCACAGTGGCTGCATTTTATGGGGCACAGTGGCTGCATTTTATGGGGCACAGTGGCTGCATATGATGGGCACAGTGGCTGCAAGTGATGGCACAGTGAGGCTGCAATTGATGTTTTTTTTTCAATAAAATAAAATATCAGAGATAATGAAGGTCTCTGATCCCAGCACTCAGAATGGATAAAAAGTAATCGATTGTGCTCTTCAAGCTCATAAAGTGCAACAATAATGTAAAATATATATCCTCTTAGAGGAAGAAAGTAATGACAGTGCTTAGTATGAATAAAAAATTAATTAACCAATATAATGTTACATATATTGCACTAATCCGACGTTTCCAATCAGATCAAGACAACGTTTGATATTAGAAAATCCATCAGTACTTCAAATGCAATTATTATGCTGATAAAATATACATGATCTGATGAAAGACAACTGTATATGTAGCTCTATAGACACTATCCTTCAAAGATTTATAGTGATACTAATTGTAGCACTGATAGAACCTAAAATATAAAGGAAATTAAGGACACAGTCTAGATTTGATGGAACATAGCTAAAATGATACATCAAGTCCTTCTAATAGCAATTGCATGCAAGTAGCTGACAGCGAAAGAGGTGGGCTTCTAATCCAACCGAGTGCACTAGCCGTGATAACCCCCTTTGTAAATGTGCTTACCAAAGGTAAGAGTCAACAAGGCCTGTGATCACTTGCTCAGGATTGATCTGCTCCTCAGTCGCTGTATGGATCAGCTCTCCAAAGCCAGAATGTTTCAAAATGCGTGGACATATCATGCAAATATACAAGGGGAGGCTTCAATAGTGTTATACTGTTTATTGTAATCAAAAACACCCCCCTAGTACAAGTTATGCTTACAAGAGAAACAAGGTCAAAATACAGCCATATCACAGTGCCAGTGTCAGCTCACCGCTGGTCGGAATTCAAACAGTCCCGCCCCGTTGCGATGAGTCCTGGGATGACACTGTCTGTGTCGAGCTGAAGGGTCGCGTGGTCACGCCCTGATGCGTTTCGTCATTATGTCTTCAGAGGGCGTGGCCCACTCAGCAGCATCATCGGATGCAAGCCCGCCCCTCCGAGGACAGCAGGAAGCCGGTGCGCAGCATCCCATTCATCCCCAGTGACTCGCTCCCTGTCAGCACTATATTAATAGCCTGGTTTAACCCATGCATATACAAACTTCAATATATTCAACCATCATTAAATCTATTAAAACCATATGTAATGCCATATAATAATTATTCCATCTACATATAAAATAGATTACAAAGAAATTAGATGAAATAAAGCTGAAGAAAAACAACCCGATAATATTACAATCGCTGAAAAGGAATGCTTCCTACAGATCTTTGGTGGTTTTACATACTAGCTTTGTGGAGATTAATTGCCAATATGGTCATCAGAGGTTTATATAGCCATACTGATGTAGCTACCGTATCCCTCCACTAGCTTGTGTAATTACTAGTACTTTGCTGCCTCTATACATGATTAATAAAATTTCCAGTAGTAGGGTTAAAATTCATAAACATTAAATACTACATCTGTAAGGCAGGATGTCAGACATAATAATAACTCCCTCTACATATATGAATAAATTACAATAAATTAAATAAACTGCAAATCAGTGCAATAAAAACAAATTATAAAAATAACTGAAACAGCAATGTATCTGTCTGAATAAAAATGGCCACTATGATCATCAAAGATTTATAAATACCTAATACCACTGCTGTGCATAGGTAGTTACTAATGCTTAGCTACCTCTATGTATAATTGATAAAATATTACCAGCGGTAAGGTCAATTATCATAAACGTTAACATTACTCCCTCTACTAGGCAGAAAGGGAATTATAACCCACATCTGCGTTTAGATGTAAATTATAACCTCCATCTCCGTTTTGATATGACCGCAAAACCAACTGAAAGGGCCAGGCTATATAAAATGTGTGGTCATCATACTTCACAAAGGCGTCCAAGTTGAACATATCTTTCTAACTCTAATTCCGCGTATACACGGTCGGACTTTTCGTCTGCAAAAGTCCGACGGACGCCGACGGACTAAAGCTGGCTGACAATCCAATCGTGTGTGGGCTTCTCCGGACTTTCAGCGGACTTTCAGCGGACTTTCAGCGGACTTTTCCAGCCGCAAATCTGACGGACTTTAGATTTGAAACATGCTTCAAATCTTTACGTCGTAACTACACCGGACCCAGAAATCCGCTCGTCTGTGTGCTAGTCCGACGGACAAAAACCCACGCTAGGGCAGCTATTGGCTACTGGCTATCAACTTCCTTATTTTAGTCCGGTGCACGTCATCACGTACTTATCCGTCAGACTTTTGTGTGATCGTATGTAGGCAAGTTCGTTCGTAAGAAAGTCTGCCGCAAGTCCGCCAAAAGTCCGCCAAAAGTCTGACAAAAGTCCGTCGAAAGTCTGTCGGACAGGCTGTCGGACTTTTGTAGCCGAAAAGTCCGACTGTGTGTACGCGGCATAATAATTGCTTATAAGTTTAGGTCTATTGCCCCGTACACACGGTCGGACTTTGTTCGGACATTCCGACAACAAAATCCTAGGATTTTTTCCGACGGATGTTTGCTCAAACTTGTCTTGCATACACACGGTCACACAAAGTTGTCGGAAAATCTGATCGTTCTGAACGCGGTGACGTAAAACACGTACGTCGGGACCATAAACGGGGCAGTGGCCAATAGCTTTCATCTCTTTATTCATTCTGAGCATGCGTGGCACTTTGTCCATTGGATTTGTGTACACACGATCGGAATTTCCGACAACGGATTTTGTTGACGGAAAATTTTTTATATCCTGCTCTCAAACTTTGTGTGTCGGAAAATCCGATGGAAAATGTGTGATAGAGCCTACACACGGTCGGAATTTCCGACAACAAGGTCCTATCACACATTTTCCGTCGGAAAATCCGACCATGTGTACGGGGCATAATTCTATGTTCAATCCATTGGGGCTGAGTGTGTTAGTCAGAAAAATCCACTGCAATTCACGTTTGGATATCTCTCTTACCATATTCGCTCCTCTCCAACTGGGGTGAAGTTTATCAATACCCCAGCATTTGAGGCCTATTGGATTTCTGTCATGTTTTTCCCTGAAGTGTAAGGATACACTGTGTTCTTTGTACCCTATTAGAATGTTGTAGATATGTTCTGACACCCTCTTACCTAGTGTTCTTTTTGTGCGTCCGATATACATAAGGCCGTACGGACATTCTAGGGCGTATACTACATATGTGGACAGGCATGAGATGAATTCTTTAATTTGGAATTCCTTTCCATTGGCTGTGGATACAAAGCTTGTCAAACCTCTCAAGTGAGTAGCAACTTGTTGACATGCCTTGCATTTTCTGCAGGCATGAAAACCTGCTCGATCCCAAAACATTTTGGTTTTACCTGGAGGCTCGAGTACTTTTTTAACCACTTGATCTCCAAAAGATGAGGTCTTTCTGTATATAAATGGTGGATTTTCTGGTAATACTTCACTCAATACCTTATCCATGCATAATATATTCCAATGCTTCTTAATAACCATTTTGATTTCTCGATATTGTTCATGGAACTCACTTATAAAACCCCATTCATGTTTAGAGTCATGTCTCCTTACTTTTTGGGCTAGACAGGAGTCTTGTGAGTTAGAGCCCACTTCCGTGATCAGTTTTTCTAGAGGCTGGGCTTTATAGCCCTTTTCCACAAAACGTTGTTTTATATATTCCACCTGGGTCACATAGTCTGCATCAAATGTGCAGTTACGGCGTATCCGTGTGAATTGCCCCTTAGGTATATTACGTAACCACTGTGGACCAATGCCCACTCTGTATTGGAATATAGCTGTTATGATCAGTGCTTTTGAAAAACGCTTTGGTATATAGCTGGTTCTCTCCTTTCATCACCATAACATCTAAATAGTGTATCTACTCATGACTCCGGTTAAGTTCAAGTTTAATGTTATTAGTGTTGCTGTTTAGCCATTGGGAGTATTCAACTAGTGAGGACTCTGTACCTTGCCATATAATAAACAGGTCATCTATGTAGCGTTGGTAGAACAAAATTTCTTTTCTCTTGTTTTTATAGACCCATTTGTCCTCCCATTCGCTCATAAATAAGTTTGCCAGACTTGGCGCAAACTTTGCGCCCATTGCTACTCCAGTCTTCTGTCTATAGAAGTTACCTGCATACCAGAAATAATTATGTGTTAGACAATAGTCCAGGATCATCCCTAAAAATGTCTTTTGAATAAAAGGGATATCATCCCTTTTACTAAAGGCCCAATTGAGAGCCAGAAGCACGTCGTCATACTGAATTATCGTATATAAAGACGCGACATCGGCAGTCACCAGAAAAATTTCAACATCTTTAGAAAAAGATACATTTTGATTTTCTGCAAGAAACTTTTGGTGTCTTTAAGATAGGCTTTTGTAGTTATGACACTGGATTATAAGAAATGGTCTAGGTACTGGCCTATTCGAGCAGTCACGGAGTCTATGCCGTTGACGATAGGTCTGGCTGGGGGTCTCTCTGGGTCCTTATGAATTTTGGGGACCGTGTAAATGGTAGGTTTCTGTTGAAACTAGGACTTAAATACAATTTTACTTTTTTGGTGATTATTCGCTTATAAAACCCATAATCAACTGAATTTTGCAAATCTATCCTATATTTACTGGTGGGATCCTTGACTAATTGGAGATATATATTTTTATCCTTCAGAATGTTGGAGAGCTGTGAGTGGTAATAGGTCTTATCCATAACCACCACTCCCCCTCCCTTATTTGCCGGAAGGATGATTACATCTTTTCTATTCTCCAGAGCTTTGATGCCATCCGTTATGTGTTTAGGATTCAACGTTTTATTAGGTGTAACTTTAAACAACTGGTCCTAAAAGATTTGGACAAAGACCTCTATCTAATGGTTAGCAGGTTGTGGAGGATTAAAGAGCGATCTATTTTTGAAGCCGCTGTCAACTCCTACCGTATCTACTACTTTTTTGGTCCTTAAATTGTAGTTACTGGACAGGAAATACTTCTTTATATTAAGCTTTCTAACATACTTATGTATGTCGATGTAAATGTTGAATTTATTCATAGGTTTTGAGGATGCACATTTTAGCCCCGCATTCAGAATATTTGTTTCCTTTTGTGTTAGTTTGACCTTGGATAAGTTGTAGATTCCACTTAATCCTGTTCCCATGCCTTTTTCTACTGGACTCTCCACACTGCTCGGCAGCCTCTTCGTGATTGGTCCTTGGGCTGTAATGATGCTCCCATTGTGGGAGGTGCCACCATTCCTGTGCATTGTTGGGGTAATATGATTGTCTCGAGTGGTCCCTCCAGAGGCGGCCGCTTTTTTCAATTGTTCAGTTTGTTTACGCCCCCCCAAAAATTTTGAACACCAGCCGTTTGGGTTCATTTTCATAGGTTTAATTATTACGCTCTCCTTAGATCGCTACTCAAGGTCTCAATTTCGGGAGTTGTGATGTTTATATCCACCTGCATTGGCACCATATGTTGCCGACGTGTGATGCCGGCATGCATGTTCGCATGCTTGGCGTCATTATGCAAACATTCCATGTGTGCATGTGTGCACGCTGATATCACGCTTTGACGTTATCTGCAGCCCTGGCACCATCCTACCCATATGTCTGGGGCATTGATAGTGGGACCTAGTCCCCCTTGGCTGTGGGCCAACATGGTGCTGGGAGGGGCCAGATTTTCCACTGGAGATAGATTGAAGGGGCCAATTGAGGTCTTTTCTTTTCATTTGTGACCTTGATCTGTTTGGAGAATCATCCCCTGAAAATACTAGGTAAGTTTTTGTCCCTGGTGACAAATTTCTTGGCTCACACTACATATTTATATGGGTCTATTTTTTTTGCGTCCAATTGATACTCATATTGGGGCTTCAGATATTGTTTCCCCTGCTATTGCACGTTTTTTACATTTTTAGTTTCTATTTTCAATGCCCATTTAGTATAGTACCTCCTTAGCATTCACATTAATCTCATTTGTAAACCATTTTCCTGTCTATATTGATAGCACCTGGAGGTAGCTATGACTTAGCAATGATGATGTTGTGAAAGCGTCAGCTGTTTGTCCTGCTTCTGTTGTCACATGAATTTTGACTATTCATAGTGCGGCTGTCCAGAATCTATTTCTTCTATATTGCTTGCTCGTGCTGAGCCTGCACCTGGCTTCCACCTTGAGGAGGGCGTTACCTTTAGCCTACCACCTGGAGCGGTTCACCCTTCAATACCTGCTGGTACTTAGTATAGGGAGGGGCTAGGTTTCCATCTGGGGATAAATTGAAGAGGCTAATTGAGGGCTTTTCTTTTCCTTTGAGATCATGATCGGTTTCTATAAGTGGAATGCACTTCTGACTCTGCACTTTTCATCTGACTGTCTAATCTAAAAATATCATCTTTGTTCTCCCACAGGTATGCTCTTACTGCTGCAACTCCAGCTAGAATCGCATTACTGAAAACTGTCTCCTATGTCTCTTAACTCTGGTATGCTCTTACTGCTGCAACTCCAGCTAGAATCGCATTACTGAAAACTGTCTCCTATGTCTCTTAACTCTGGTATGCTCTTACTGCTTCAACTCCAGGTAGAATCGCATTACTGAAAACTGTCTCCTATGTCTCTTAACTCTGGTATGCTCTTACTGCTGCAACTGCACCCAAAAACTGAAACACTGCTGTCTGCTTTTCTTATGTGTCTCTAATAATGCTGGTATGTTTTTTTTTACTTAACCGTCTGCAGACCTGTCTACATTGCAATGCTTTATTATCTCCCTTGTCTTACCCAAAATTATGGCCCGTTTAACTTTAGTGCCCTCTTGCTAGTCTGTTTTTGAATTAGGAATTTTGCCCTGTTAACCAGCCAAGCTTTATTACCTCCTGAGTGGTAATTGAAATCCACCCACACCCCACCCCTATCAGTATAAGTATAAGCTTCTCTTGGGGGATGCATTTGCAGGAGGTACACATTTGCAACTTGGCTCTTTCTCAAAGTGGTGATTTCTATAAGTGGAATGCACTTCTGACTCTACACTTCAGAGAATGCACAAAGCGAAAGGACACAAGATAAACACTTTGAAAACCACCACACAGACATCAGGTGACCTTGTTTACTCCTTTAGCTCTTTCTCCTTGTAACATGCATTCTCTACCACTCCTTTGTTCTCTATCCTAAAACTATCTCTCCTTCACCCCTCTTCTCCCCCCAACAGCATATATATATCACCCTCACTTCTGTCCTCTCCTTATTACTGTACCCACCAACTCCTGCTAATTCTAAATCCACACACACTAAAAATCTCCAAGACCCTGGGGCATGTCCCTTCATATAAATCCCACTCCCATATTACCTCCCTCACCCTCTTGCTTCTCCTAACCTCTGGAGATATATCCCCAAACCCTGGGCCTCCATCATTTAACTGTACCCCATGCACTCATCACCCTGCACCCTCTGGCAGCAGCCGCAATCAACACAATTTAGTTCCCATTTCTATTCTTCCCAAGACCAGACTGCCTTTCTCTTGTGCCCTTTGGAACTCCCGCTCTGTCTGCAACAAACTCACCTCTCTCCATGACCTCTTTTATCACCAACTCATTTAACCTATTCGCCATTACCGAAACCTGGCTCCACTAATCTGACACTGCGTCTTCTGCTGCCCTATCCCATGGTGGTCTTCTCTGGACTCACTCCCCCAGATTCAGTGGACGTAAGGGAGGAGGTGTCGGAATCCTCCTAGCCCCACATAGCACCTTTCAGGTACTTCAGCCACCTCCCTCTCTGTCACTCTCTTCTTTCGAAGCACACTGTATTCATCTTTTCACTCCAATCTCTCTAAGGATATCCGTGATCTACAGGCCCCCTGGACCAGTGTCAACCTTTCTTGATGACTTCTCTGCCTGGCTACCCTACTTTCTTTCTTCTGAAATCCCCACAATCATTCTCGGGGACTTCAACATCCCTATTAATACTAACACTCCTGCCACTTCCAAACTTCTCAGCCTAACATCCTCCTTTGACCTGAAGCAGTGGATACATGCTCCTACTCACTCAGAAGGCAATATCCTTGACCTCATTTTCTCTCACCTTTGCACTCCATGCAACCTCTCTAACTATCCAATGCCTCTCTCTGATCACCACCTTATAAGTTTCACTCTCTCCCTTTCCTTTACCTCCCCTCCCTCCAACCGCCTTAAAGTTACCCGCAGAAACCTACGTCATCTCAACCCTTCTCTTCTCTACTCTGCTATTGACAACCTCTACGACAAAATCTCACCCCTATCCTGCACCAACCTAGCCACTTCTGTCTACAGAGCTTCACTTCTAGCCTCACTGGAATCACTGGCCCCCTCACTACACACAGAATCAAGCCTGTCCCCTTCAACCTTGGCAAACAGATGATACTAGAAGTCTGCAAAAATGTAGTCGTGCTCTTGAGCGCCTGTGGCGTAAGACTAAGGCCGCGTACACACGGTCGGACTTTCCGACATACTTGGTCCGGCGGACCAGAGTCCGCAGCACAATCCGACCGTGTGTAGGCTCCGGATGCTTTAAATATTAGTCCGCCGGACTCAGTTCCTGACGGAAAGCCCGTTCATCTGCATGCGTCTGTATGCTGATCTGACGGACTAGATACGATGCAAGGGCAGAGTACTGCATCTCACGCTCGCTGCAATAGAAAAACAAATTTTCCTATTGTGGCGAGTGCGGGGCATCCCAGGCCCTTAAGTCTGGTATGGATCTTAAGGGGAACCCCCTACGCCAAAAAATCAGTGTGGGGCCCCCCCAAATCCATACCAGACCCCGATCCGAGCATGCAGCCCGGCCGGTCAGGAAAGGGGGTGGGGACGAGCGAGCGCCCCCCCCCCTGAACCATACCAGGCCGCATGCCCTCAACATGGGGGGTGGGTGCTTTGGGGGAGGGGGGCGCCCTGCAGGGCCCCAACACCCCAAAGCACCTTGTCCCCATTGATGAGGATAAGGGCCTCTTCCCGACAACCCTTGCCGTTGGTTGTCGGGGTCTGCGGGCGGGGGGCTTATCGGAATGCGGGAGCCCCCTATAATAAGAGGGCCCCCAGATCCCGGCCCCCCACCCTATGTGAATGAGTATGGGGTACATGGTACCCCTACCTATTCACCTAGGGAAAAAGTGTCAATAATAAAACACACTACACTGGTTTTTGAAGTAATTTATTAGTGTGCTTTATTATTGACACTTTTTCCCTAGGTGAATGGGTAGGGGTACCATGTACCCCATACTCATTCACATAGGGTGGGGGGCCGGGATCTGGGGGCCCTCTTATTATAGGGGGCTCCCGGATTCCGATAAGCCCCCCGCCCGCAGACCCCGACAACCAATGGCCAGGGTTGGCCCTTGTCCTCATCAACATGGGGACAAGGTGCTTTGGGGTGGGGGGGCCCCGCAGGGCGCCCCCCCTCCCCCAAAGCACCCACCCCCATGTTGAGGGCAAGCGGCTTGGTACGGTTCAGGAGGGGGGGCGCTCGCTCCTCCCCACCCCCTTTCCTGACCTGCCGGGCTGTGTGCTCGGATCCGGGTCTGGTTTGGTTTTTGGGGGGGACCCCACACTGATTTTTCGGGGTAGGGGGTTCCCCTTAAAATCCATGCCAGACCTAAGGGCCTGGTATGCCCCACGACGGGGCTTGCAAGGTGTGAATCTCGCCAATAAAAGCTGCGAGATTGACTTCCTTTTCTAGTCCCGTCGTACCCGAGTCACGTTCAAAATGAACGGACTTGTCCGTGTGTGGGCAAGTCCGTTTATTCTGAAAGTCTGGCAAAAGTCCGTCGGAAAGACGGGCGGATCTAGCCTGCCGGAAAGTCCGGTCATATGTAGGCAAGTCCGTCCATTCAGAAAGTCTGGCGGTAGTCCACCGGACAGTCCGGCGGGAAGAACGTCGGACCAAGTATGCCAGAAAGTCCGCTCGTGTGTATGCGGCATAAGTCTCAGAGAGATTTCAACCAATATAAATCTGCCCTCCAAAAATATAATTCCAGCCTCCTCTCTGCCAAGCAGACCTATTTTACCACTCTCACTAGCAACTAGCAACCGTCCCTGTCAATTCTTCTCCACCTTCAACTCTCTACTTCGTCCTCCACCGCCTCCACCCGCTAACTCACTCAATGCCCAGGAGATCGCCAATCACTTCAAACAGAAGATTGATACAATTCACGCAGAGATCTCTACTGTTCCAATACCCTCCACGCTTTACACTTCATGCCCACAGGCACAATCATTACTTCCCTCTTTCAACCCCACCACTACAGACGAAGTTGCTAAACTACTTGCTAATGTCCACCTTACCACCTGCCCTCTGGATCCCGTTCCCTCACAAATGCTACATTCATCCTCTGGCCCTATGCTACACTGAAATAGCAAAAAGAGAAAAAAGAGAAAACGACTCCTGCGCACAAGTGAATCACCATACAAATGGTTCGACGACACAGGCCTTGCTGCCCTCAAGTACGGGGGATCCTTGTAGACACAGAGAGAAAAGAGAAAAGGGGCACACCAGCCTTGTGCATTATCTTTTAAAATATTTATTGAATAAAAAGATAAAAAGAAACAACTCACAAGCGATTGGTAGAGGAAGGCACAACGTGAAAGTGCACCGACTAACAGCATGTGACCTGTACAGTGAGTGTACAGTGGGCCGGTAGTTACAGCGTGGCGATATCAAAGTGGAACGCACGCATGTGTTTGCGTTGCAAACTGGAGGAAGGGGGCGGGATCCATAACGCTTCCTCCGCATCCCACAAAGCCCGTTGATGACGTGAGCGGCGAAAGACAGCTCAGCGGCATGCAACTGGGGGCGGGACCTGAATGTCAAAGGCCTGCCGCTCACTCGAGCCATCCTGATGTCAGTCAGAACTAGCAGCTGCAGCGGCTCACACGGATTTGAATGTCACGAAGCCCCTAATAGGAGAACAAAAAGCCCCTTGAGAATAATGAATGAATATACCAAGTGATAAAGTAATAATGGTGATAGCAGTATAAATACCATTAGATGAATAAAATTAAATAAATACAATACTAGATACATATTAAATAATGAAATAAAATTGTAAAATTCATAATAATAGTAATGTTAATAATAATAATAATAATAATGATGGTAATGATACTATTAAAGAGATAAAACAATAATGATATGATGCTAATCATCTGACTGCCAGCATAAGAAACTATCGGCGCATAAAGTATGCGCCACACCTACAACTCTGCACACACACATATATGTGCCCACAGACTAGCATGCAACGACTCAACCACAGGTCAGCGATTATGGGGGCTGTATAAATGAAAACCAACCCAATTAAGATTGCACTAAAATAAAGATCATGCTGAAGGAGATAAACACATGTGGCATCATACTGCGACTGGAGAAGTAATGTCTAAAAATTGGTAATTACGAAGTACTGGGCATACATAGATCCCATTGTAGTAGAACAAATAATAATTATTAGTAAAATGAAATAAATACCGTATTTATCGGCGTATAACACGCACTTTTTTCCCCTTAAAATCAGGGGAAAGTTGCAGGTGCGTGTTATACGCCGATCCCCTGCGATCCGAGCTGTCACTTCTTCAAAATCGCGGACCGCGATTTGAAAATGGCGCCGCCGGCGCCGAAGTACACAGAGCCGGTCCTCGGCTCTTTCCGGCGGCTCTCGTTTACTTTCGGTTTCACTCGTAGTCCGGAGCGGAGCTATCCGAGTAGGTTCGGATAGCTCCGCTCGGGACTACGAGTGGAGCCGAAAGTAAACGAGAGCCGCCGGAAAGAGCCGAGGACCGGCTCTGTGTACTTCGGCGCCGGCGGCGCCATTTTCAAATCGCGGTCCGCGATTTTGAAGATGTGACAGCAGGGACAGGGGATCCCAGGCTGCACTGGGGCAAGGCTGCACTGGGGAAGGCTCCACTGGGGAAGGCTCCACTGGGGAAGGCTCCACTGGGGAAGGCTGCACTGGGGAAGGCTGCACTGGGGAAGGCTGCACTGACAAGGCTGCACTGACAAGGCTGCACTGACATGGCTGCACTGACAAGGCTCCACTGGGGAAGGCTGCACTGGGGAAGGCTGCACTGGGGAAGGCTGCACTGACAAGGCTGCACTGACATGGCTGCACTGACATGGCTGCACTGACAAGGCTGCACTGACAAGGCTGCACTGACAAGGCTGCACTGACAAGGCTGCACTGGGGAAGGCTGCACTGACAAGGCTGCACTGACAAGGCTGCACTGACAAGGCTCCACTGACATGGCTGCACTGAGAAGGCTGCAATGAAGGACATTTAAATGTAAGTTTTTTTCCCTTCAACTTCCCTCCTAAAAGTTTTTTTTCCTTAAAATTCCCTTCTAAATTGGGGTGCGTGTTATACGCCGGTGCGTGTTATACGCCGATAAATACGGTAATATATGATGTAGAATAAAAGTAAGGGTAATCCCTCTCCAGTCGCTGTGTGCAACATATGGTTGTGGGGATGACTACAAAATCAATAACAAAACAATACATATATTTCACAAATGCAAGAATGTCATAAATGGTGTCACAACTACAATATTAATAAACAATAATGGATAATAATTATTAATTATTATCTGAAACAGATTGAATAAATGATTACACTGAAACTGTTGCTGTATACTAAAAATTGTACATAGACACACAGCCTATCCACATGAAGAGGGGAGCAAGCTCTGATGAAGAAGGGATGATCCCTTCGAAACGCTTTAGATGTTAGTGATACCTGTGCGTTCCTCCACAAACTTTGGAAGGTATCCCTCATCCTAGGTCGCATGCTGTTAGTCGGTGCACTTTCACGTTGTGCCTTCCTCTACCAATCACTTGTGGGTTGTTTCTTTTTATCATTTTTATTCAATAAACATTTTAAAAGATAATGCACAAGGCTGGTGTGCCCCTTTTCTCTTTTCTCCCTATGCTACACTCTCTAACCCACATCTTCAATCTCTCCCTCTCTTCTGGCATCTTCCCCAACTCTCTAAAACATGCACTTGTCAGACCCATACTTAAAAAGCCCTCACTGGACCCATCCAATCTTAACAACCTACGCCCCATCTCCTTGCTCCCCTTCTTATTCAAACTCCTCGATTGTCTGGTCTACAACCGACTGAGCATCCACCTCGCTGATAATAACCTTCTTGATCCCCTTCAGTCTGGATTTTGTCCTCAACACTCCACAGAAACTGCTCTCCTAAAACTAACAAACGATCTTCTAATGGCCAAAACCAGTCGACACCATTCTGTACTCCTACTCCTGGACCTCTCTACTGCCTTTGATACGGTTGACCACCCCCTCCTTCTCAAAAAACGACATGCCTTTGGTCTCCGTGACTGTACACTTCGCTGGTTCTCTTCCTACTTATCCAACCGCACCTTTAGAGTTTCTTACAACTCTACTTCCTCCTCTCCTCTTCCTTTCTCTGTTGGGGTCCCCCAGGGTTCTGTTCTTGGACCTCTCCTATTTTCAATCTACACCGCCTCCCTGGGTCCAATACCAATCTACGCTGACGACACCCAAATCTATTTCTCTACCCTCAGCTCACTCCCTCTGTCTCCTCACGTATCACTAATTTACTATCAGATATATCAGTCTGGATGTCACACCACTTCCTCAAACTCAATCTATCCAAAACCGAACTTATAATTTTTCCTCCCCCATATGCCCCTTCCCCTGATCTCTCTGTCAAAATTGATGGCACAACTATAAGCCCATCCCCACATGCCAAGGTTCTAGGTGTAGTCCTAGACTCTGAACTCTCCTTCAAGCAACACATCAAATCACTGTCCAAATCCTGCCGCCTCAACCTCCGCAACATCTCCAAAATACGCCCCTTTCTAACCAATGACACAACAAAGCTCCTTATTCACTCGCTGGTCATCTCTCGCCTCGACTACTGCAACTCCCTTCTCATTGGCTTACCTCTACATAGTCTATCACCTCTTCATCCATCATGAATGCCGCTGCCAGACTCATCCACCTTACCAATCGCTCTGTGTCTGCCACTCCTCTCTATCAATCCCTCCACTGGCTTCCGCTCGGCCAAAGAATTAAATTCAAAATTCTAACAATTACGTACAAAGCCATCCACAATTTTGCCACCCGCTACATCACTAGCTTAGTCTCTAAATACCAACCTACTCGTTCTCTTCATTCTTCTCAAGACCTCCTGCTCTCTAGCTCCCTCGTCACCTCCTCCCATGCTCGCCTCCAGGACTTTTCCAAAGCCTCTCCAATCCTATGGAATGCCCTACCCCAATCTGTCCACTTATCTCCTACTCCATTAGCTTTTAGACGATCCCTGAAAACCCTTCTCTTCAGAGAAACCTATCTTACCCACACTTAACAACTGTATTTTAATTTTTTCCATCAGCTCATCCCCCACAGTTATTACCTTTTTGTTTCCACTTGACCCTCCCTTCTAGATTGTAAGCTCTAACGAGCAGGGCCCTCTGATCCCTCCTGTATTGATTTGTATTGTAAGTGTACTGTCTGCCCTCATGTTGTAAAGCGCTGCGCAAACTGTTGGCGCTATATAAATCCTGTATAATAATAATAATAATTTTCTTGTCTATTTTTAACAGTACCTGGAGGTACTTAATACACTTTTATTTCTTTTCACCTTCTCCCCTTTTTTCAGGTTGGTTTTTGGTATTTTGGTATATATATTTTTTGCCACAGCCATGATCTCTCGTGTGCCACCTCATTGGTTTTCCCACTAGGTGTCTTGGTCCCCTTCCACTACTCCCGTGTCAGACACTGAGCAGTGGTCACTATTTGGAGATGCTACGTTTTATCAAGTTCCAAGCTGGTTTGTAAGTCCCTCTTGGTTGGCACCAATAACCCAAAATAAGCAAATGAGTACTTCAAAAGTATAAAAATACAAATGTTTATCGATAACATCAATAAGCTAAACTTTTGTTGCATAAAACATCCACAATTCATCAGTTTAGATTGCATTCCCAGTGTGGATGTAAGCAAGAATTTAAATGTGCTGAAGCCTGTATTCATTAGCCCTATTTAAGTATATTAGGTATATACAGATGCATATAGTGAAATTTCTTCCATGTGTAGGGCCAGATACAGGAGTTAATTGTAGGTCACTGATATGGATCTCTACGTGTTTCGCTAAAAGGCTTCCTCAGAATATCCTATTAATAATACATACACAGAGTCAACGCCAGAGCCTCAAAGTGCTTAGTCTAAGGTGGGGAAGGGGGGAGAAAGACATCTGGATCAGACCACAGATATGGAGGCAACACATCAGAGTCAACACAACTGAAAGAGGAGCCCTCTTGGGCAGTTCATTGCTTAAAGCGTAACTCCACTTTTGTTGAGAAAAAAAAACATCCCCCTCTGGGTGATCAATGTACATTGCAAGGACTATAACAAACTGTTGCAGATTCCTATCTTTTGTTATTCTGAAGAAATCCATGTGTGTTTCTCTGTGCCTCTGTTCCGAGTAGGTCTAATGGGAGTGGTTTCATAATTAACTGTCAGGTGTGGAGCTACAGGGCACTAATGAAGAAATCTGCTGGGCCTGCATCCCTTTAGATGGGTTCCTATTAAAAGTATCTCTCAAAAATGACATTTTTGTTGCAAGGGATGCCTGACATCTGACTTGTATCTTAGACAGACTTCTGGGAAAATTGGTGAGCCAATCACACAGAAAACTCTAGGTAGCCATACTGCAATGTATTCTCAGAAAATTACAGATTGAAAAGGAAAGCTCATTTTTAATAACATTCAATTACAAAATGATTAGTGTCACAATCATATGTGCTATATTATTTTTTCTTTATTTGCTTTTTTTTCCCACTAAAGTGGAGTTACCCTTTAAATACATGGTGAGAAATATGAATGGATGATCAAAACAAATTGTATACCCTGGTAGGCAAATGGAATTCACAACACATCACCTTGTGCTTAAAGAATGTTCAAAAGAGCTTGCTGCAAAGAGGCGGTCCACAAAACATCTCCACGCCCTCCAGTAGAGATAAGTGTCTACCCCAGAGAAGCTAATCTTTTTACAAAGTCCACTTGCATCTTCCATATCTAGCAGTCAACATGTGTGTGTTCTGTGCACTAGGTTTTGTGAAAATCAGCTTCCGAATATTCTTCAGTTTCCACCAGCCTTCAGGCCACATGTCCATGTGGTTAACTGGATAGGCCTTTTTAGTTATTGCTTTTTACATTTACCAGGAACTCCCTATAAGTCGAGTACCACACATATTTATTAGCTGTAAAGCCCAAACTACTAACATAATGTCCTCTGATAGGCTGGTCTAATAAATGTTTTAAGCTCCTAGTAATATCTTTTTACAACCCTTTTAATTAATCAATCAGTGGCTGGTGGAAGTATTGCTGTACAATCTTGGGTAAACCTAGCCGAACCAGAAAATACAGTAGAAATCTTACAGATCAGGTATCTACAAAAGTAACAATTTATACTCCAATGAAGATCAGTATTCAAACTGGGGTAATAACGACAGCTTGAAGCTTGTGAAATGGTTTGTAAATGCCTACTGAACCAAATGCACTTTGAGCTGGTATTTACAAACAAAGATCAGTGCTGGCCTGTTTATAGCATACAGTTCTTATTTAGGTTGTATATGGAAGAAGTACTAGCTCTATGGGGATTAAAGTGGTTAACGAGACACTGTCACTTTGCTCATTGAGGCAAAGTGACAATGCCTCCTGATAGCCTTCTCTTTCCTCTACTCCAGCAAGGTATACTCTGCTATCCACGTTACCTTGCCACCTTGCCTCATTTATTTCTTTCTCATATTAGAGCAGGGCTTCCAGGTAGAAGAGGCATGTGACCTTTACCATTTTGCAGAGCCCAGGTCTGACAAGTTATTTGTAAGGCCCGAACAATGGAACAATGTCACATTGGGGGGGGGGGGGGGGGGCAGTGACATCACCCACTCATTTACTCAGGGTAGGATCTTGCAGTGGGGAGCTTCAATAGAAGCGTGTTTGGATAAGTATTCCTTGCTTGGAGGATGGGCTATCAGGAAGCATTATCAATTTGCCCTGAGTTAGTGTCTCATTAATGCAGGTAAGTTTGCCATAATTTGTTGAACATATTTTGAGTATAAACCTGTCTGATCCTCAATTTCTTTTTTCTGTGTTTAGACTGATAGCTAAATATGTTCTTTAAAAAAACAGTTGTCATCACTGTTTGAGCTACTGAAGTTTGTATATTATATTTTTTTGTTGTTTGGCATTAAAGGCTGGTTTATTTATACCATAACATTTTGGAATAGCTAGCAGGGGAGCTTCAGTTGTATCCACAGTGGTCTTACCAAAGCTAAAGGCCCGTAAACTCCTGCAAGATCTCACCTCAAATCCTAGGAACCAAATAAATAGTCTTTAAATACTGTTTTTTAACTTGCTAACAACCACCCAAAACTGAAAATAGTAGAAGATCTTTTCTTTCTGTCTGATATATGTTTGGTTAATTTCTGACATCTGAAAAAAAAAAGTCCACATGTAGCCATAATTCCATGTACTTGTTCGTTGTTTCATGTAATTTTGTATATAGTTTTGTGTTTTTTATTGTTTCAAGATTTCATTGTTTTGTACTAAATCGGAATGTAGCATCCTGATGTTTAGGCAGGGTGGCTACTAAATTTATCTGCCAAGTGATAGTTGCCTTGGCCAGTTGATAGGAGGTCAATTGAATGGGGGGTCTCAGCCAATGGGCAGGGATTTTCTTGGGTCCCTTGGCCTGCTGGGAGAGCCTATTAATTTGGGTGGAGTCAGGTGATCGGGGTTCTGTGCCACCTGGGTGGCTGTCTGGGTGGACGTGTGTTGTAATGCCCCGCGCTGCTAGGCCATCAGCCTTGGGCCTATCCCGGGCACATCTGGCTGCTAGGCTGTCTGAGGGCCTATCCAGAAGCAAGAGAGCAGCATAGGGTTGGGACTGCGGCTTGCAGTCCAACCAGAAGTAATGTTTCCGTCGGACGGGGAACCAGTCGTGGCCGAAGGTAGAGGGAAAGCTGTTGCCCCTAAGGGACCATCCACCTCGCCACCGGAGACCACTGTGAGTAAGCTGAGGGCAGTACCAGAGCAGACTTCTCGCCAGCCGGGGACGGTGAAGAAGTAGGAAAACTTCAGAAAGTGCCAAGTCAGGGACCCAGCAGGATGCAGAGGTGACGCTTGTGGAGTGCCAAGCAAGGGACCTAAGGTGTCGGCAAGGGTGAAGCTTGAGGCGTAAATGTGAGTGCCAAGCCAGGGACCCAGCCGTGAAGTGGGGGTGATGCTTGAGGAAGATACTGAGTGCTAAATTGGAAGAGCTCAGGGGATCCATTGGCAGAGGATCAGTAAGTCTAGAAAAAGATTGAGGGCTCAGTGGAAGTGAAGTTCTACAATAGGAGATTGTAGAAGAAGTGAAAGAGTTCATTGCAACCTTTGTTAGAAACTGTTACAAGACCGTTGCAATAGGAGACAGCGTTCCTACTCATGCAGATGTGGTGTCTGGCTAGATACCTTTCCCTGCATGGCTGTCTACATATAGAAGTCTCGGAGTCTGCCAATTAACATTGCATTTACTTAAGGGTGTTCTGGCCCCAACCCTCTCTCCCACAGTTCTGTTTAAGAGACAATAAATCTCTTTGCATTCAAGAAGTGTCTGGCGCCCATCAATCTACTTTGCATTACACCCACCATGCCTTGTAACCCACTCTACACAGAAAGATGTCAGCTGTCCCTAACCCTGGAGGTCACCATTAGGCCTCAGGGCTACAGGAGCAACTAGCTAAAATAGACAGCTGTAAAACATATATGTATATGAACTGTTTAACTGGACAAAGTATTTGGAACTCTCTTCCTCCATTCTTGTGATTCACACACCTCTGCCACAATATGCAGTCAGAAAGATGACACCTGTATTTCCTGGTTTAACTCTACAGCATTTCATGTCACCTCCCCACCTCCAGGCGGCTTACTGAGCAATGAATCAACATCATTATCACTCATGAACAATGAACAGACAGGTGACACATTAGTTGTAAATAGGCCACTTAACATACATTAGTGTTATATATCTGGCCAGGCAGAGTTACAACTCCTTTGACAGCTACAAATTTTACAAGTATACATTGAGATTATCCAAACACACATGCAAGATAATGGCACTGCAACCCAATCATGCAATCAGGGCTGGCAAGTGCTTTCTGTTTCCACTAACCATGACTGACCCGCGGTCTCCACCCCACAACATAAGAGTCCTTCCATGTAGATAAAGTTGGCAACCAGGTGAGGATGAATAAAATGTCTCTTTATTTTGTCCAAGGAGCACACATGTTCCAAACAGAGCCAACATTAACCACTAATGTTGGCTCTGTTTGGAACATGCGTATTCCTTGGATAAAATAAAGAGACATTTAATTTGTTGCTGACTTTACCTACATGTATTGAGACTATGGGGTTGATTTACCTAAGGCAAATAGACTGTGGACTTTGCAAAGTGCACTTGCTCTTAGTAAATGAGGTAAAGCAGCACTTTGCAAAGAATACTCAATCATGTGCAAATAAAAACAAAAAAACACAATTTTTGCTTGCACATGATTGGATGATGGAAGTCAGCAGAGCTTCTGCTTATTTGTAAAGTGCACATTCTATTTGCCTTTAGTAAATCAACCCTTATGTATTTAGTTGTTTGTTTGGAGTTTTGCTGTAAAGCAAGCCTGTACTCAAAATGTGATGATACAATATATATATATATATATATATATATATATATATATATATATATATATATATATATATATATATGCAATATTTAAGATGGCTGATTTTGCCTAAAAAGTATCCTAAAACATCTACCTTTTGCTTTGAATCTCTCCTGAAAAATAGCAGTGCCCTCTTAATCTGTAGTCTAAAAGCTATGCATTTACAGTAGGAGATTATCTTTGGCACTGCTGTCTCTGGTTGCAAGTCTCATGAAATTGGCCAAGTCCCCACCGTGCTGCTTACTGTTCTCCATTCTGGAGAGAAAACTGAACCTAATGACCTACAGTGCAAGAATCTCCAAGCTTTTGGCTTATTCATTCTGTGTATCTCTGCTTCCTCTACCTCTCCTGAAGCTTCTTGATCATTACCCCACCAGTCATCAGTTGACCAATCATCTGACATATGGGAAGCAAAGCCCTTCTTTTCTATCAAGATTCCCCCCACACACACATACAGAGATGATTTGTGGAACAAGGTATGTTAAATCCATAATTAGGATAAGATCAGCTGCAGGTAGCCTACAGGCAATACTGAAGACTGGTTCTTTGCCCTTCACTTGCCTACTTATGCACAGCTTCCACAGTGCAAGTCCACTTTACATTTTTTTGTTGTTATTTAAAGGATTCAGCCCGTGCTTCTACAATCAGCAAGAAAGGAGTTCTAAATGATTCAGAAACTGACAGTGGAATGCTTCCCCTTACACCTACCAAAACATGTATCTGCCAAGCATCTGAGGAGCATTTCTCATCTGTGTCCCATGTACATTTCGATGATTCCAGGCGGAATTCATAAGGGATTGTCCTATCTCCAAGCTCGCTCTGTAATAGCTGAAGGGAAACAACTGTTCTGTCTCTCTGCCTTCCCTCTCCGGCTGGATAGTCTGCGGTTTCATATCTCAAGAGAGGATTTCATTGTGAAGAAACATCTGTGCTCTCTTTTTCAACTTATGTTCCATCCCTTCTAGCTCTCTTGTTCATATCAAGTATTGCAGAATAATATCTTGAAACTATTAAAGTTTTTGTTCTATTTTTCTGTTTTTGGAAAAGAGTCATTCCTTAAAACGAGAAAGTATTATATGTCCCAGGACAGGGATTCTGATAGCTGTCTGGCTCAAGGGGAGATTTTGCAGGATGATGCGTATACAGTAAACATGCCTAAGAAAAGGTTTTACTGGAATATAATCCTAGTGTCTGATTTAAGAGAAAAGAACCTCCAGGTCATTGGATTCTGTTGAAGGGAGACATGAAATTGACAAATGAATAAAGTCAATATTTAAGATCTGACTATGTTGGATTAGAGTAAAACATGGAATGAGTTTTTGAAGAAGCCTTTTAGTTTACCTTATCTCTCTGTTTTCATCTCTGCACTCTGGTTAGACAGCACAGAATGACAGTACAAAGGGTAGAAGTTTATCTGCAGAGTTGTTGGGCTTTATATGCATTAAAGCAAGGATCTCCAAACTTTCTAAACAAACGGCCAGTTTACTGTCCTTCAAAGTTTAGGGGGGCCGGAAAGTTTAGGGGGGCCGGACTGTGGCCATTGGGAGTAAAAACTGTCCTCACACCAGTGAGAGTAAACAGTGCATCTTTGGCATTAGGGACAGAAATAATGCCCCATTGTTGGTGTCAGTGGGAGGAATAGTTCCCCATCATTGGTGTCAGTGGGAGAAAAAGTGCCCTATAGTTGCTGTCAGTAACAGGCATTATGCCCCATTGTTGGTATCAGTGGGAGGAATAGTGTCTAGCATCAGTGGAAGGAAAAGGGCCCCAAGGCCCGGATAAAGGAGAGCAAAGGGCCACATCTGGCCCCCGGACCACAGTTTGAAGTCTACTGCATTAAAGGATGGGTGGTTCAGCGTAAAGCCTCTGCTTCTTAAGGGAGTGCTTTATAAATTATCTATGGAAAAGACAGCTGGAGGAAAAAGAGCAATTTATTGTAGAGCTTACCCCTGGTGGGGCTGCTGAGAATATACCCTACTTACTAGTACAGAGACTGCCAGTCACAATCACAATTCCATACACACTGACAATTCAGGCTCAGTAGAGATCATGACTATGTTCATATGTTCTAAGGTCCATGTATGTTATGCTGATGGTATTTTACCTCCACTCAACTTAACTACCCTATATTACTGAGGAATTTCATAACTATTCGATCGACGTTGATCATATTTTTATTACCCATTACTTGTTCTTTATCCATACTATCTGCCATATACGATTCCTATGAATACATATATAACACACGGATAAAACCACACCATACTAATTACCGCATATCTTTATGCCTGGCGCTCATACTACTAAGACGGATAGGCTCACATGGGATATACAATATAATCTATATAACAAATTAACAAATAAATAACTAAATAATGAACAAATAAGTCAATCTGTAATATCATACATATTCGCTTTGACAAAAATATTAACTCCCCTACAAAATACAACCTCCACCTCATAGCTCCATTAGATGGTAACGGCGGACCACCTGTTTCGCTGTACAAAAGTTTCTTCGTTGTTAGGTCCTTACCAACCTCCACTCAGTGTAGTTAATTAGTGCTAGCCCGTGTCGCGGCTAGACGTCACTGGTAGCTCACTGTACCTATCTAACCTCTCTAGTTATAGAGCAGGTTAGTTCACTACTTCTCCTTCCCCCCACTCTATCCAACCCCCTTTCATTACACGGATATGCAACCACGACTTAACACTAATTGAGGGTAATTTCTCTCAAAACTCTCCCTGCTTAACGCAACACTCCTATACATATTATGGCAAAAACCAACACCCCTGATCCAACCGGATCTCTCAGACAGATGCCCTGCTCGCAAGTTAAGCTATGTTCAATCAATATACGGGGCTTAAACACCCCTGAGAAAAGATCCCAACTACTCTACACACTTCAGAAAAACAAAACCCAAATAGCGTTCATTCAGGAAACCCATTTCCGCTCCGATAACATTCCCAAACTATACAACTATCACTTCCCTACTGTATACCATGCCTCCACTGACAATTCCAAAACCAAAGGAGTAGCCATATTAATATCGAAAAACTGTACCCTGCAAATCTCTGACATCAAACGGACGATACTTGTTCCTTAAAGGCACACTACACAACAGACCCATTACTCTTGCCAACATTTACGCCCCTAACAAACAACAAGTCCCCTTTTTTTGAGACACGTTGCACTTACTCACTGAATTTTACACTGGAATCCTCATGGTTGGTGGAGACTTTAATGTAGCATTAAACCCGACCCAAGACTCTTCTAATGGAACATCTTCCATGCCATATAGAGCCCTGACAGCTATCAAAAAACACTTACAAGAATTAATCCTACACGATACATGGCGTACGTTACATCCACATGATTGAGACTTCACATTTTATTCACCACCCCACAACAAATACACTAGAATTGATCACCTTTTTATCTCCCAGAACGATCTCACGCTCCTCACGAAAGCAACCAAAGATCCTATGGTGATCTCAGATCATAACCCCATCTCTATTACCCTAACTCTGCCAAAAACTCATATCACAAATTCGATCTGGCATCTTGATAATTCTCTTTTAACAGACCTTGAAGTCACACAAAAAATCACCACCTGCCTCACACAATATTTCTCAGAAAATACCTCAGAGGATTCCTCACCAGCTACTGTCTGGGCTGCACATAAGTGCGTAATAAGAGGATAACTCATCTCCCTTGCTGCTGCCAGAGCCAAACTCAGATGAAATGGTATTGCCACTTTATCTGCTAAAATCCACTCGCTGGAAAAGGCCCATAAACTGTCTTTGGCCACCAAATAGCTCGGACAACTTTTAGAAGCCAGGGAAGAACTCAGGGAAGAATTAGGCAAAACATTGAAACGTAAATACATTTTAACATGGAAACTATTTTATGAATTTGGCAATAAGTCAGGGAAAATGATGGCCAGAGCACTACAATGCAAAAAAGCAATGAACACCATACATAAAATTACAGACCCTAACGGCAACATCTTTGTCTCCCCAGAAGATATTTCCACTCAATTTGTGCAATACTTCTCCAAACTTTATAATCTACCCCCCCACGACTGGCCCCACCTCGAACAGACAAGAGGCCATCAAAGATTTCCTTTCACAATATTGCTCAGTATCTCTTACAGCAGAGGACACGATAGGTTTAGACAGTCCTATCAATACTGAGAAAACTACCTTAGCCCTGAACCAACTTAAGACGGCTAAAAGCCCAGGACCAGACGGACTGACCGTAAGCTATTACAAAACTTTTCAAGAAACAATTACCCCATACTTCACCACCAAGACGTTCAACTCACTATGTTCTTCCCCACAAACACACAAAGAACTATTAGAAGCACATATCACATTAATACCAAAACCTGACAAAGATGAAAAGATAGTTTCTAACTATAGACCTATCTCCCTCCTAAATGTAGACATTAAACTATATGCCAAAATACTTGCTAATCACATACTCCCCCTCCTCCCTAAATTGATTTCCCTCGATCAGGTGGGATTTATTCCTGGTAGAGAAGCCAGGGATAACACCCAGAAAGCAATCAACGTCCACCATTGGCTGTCAACATCTTCTAAGCCAGGGTTCTTTCTATCTCTAGACGCGGAGAAGGCGTTCGACAGAGTGGCTTGGGACTACATGTTCGCAACGCTGCAGACTATGGGATTTCCTGCTCATTTTGTCCAACTGATTTCCATGTTATATACATGCCCCTCGGCTAGAGTAAGGGTCAACGGACGCCTGTCGAGCGCCTTCTCCGTGTCGAACGGCAAATGTCAGGGGTGCCCTTTATCGCCTCTCATGTTTGTACTCACCCTGGAACCCATTCTATGCAAACTTAGGGCTAATGCCGACATCAAAGGCATAAATATGGGTAACAAAACCTACAAAGTCGCGGCTTATGCGGACGATATCCTCCTTTTCCTCTCAGACCCTTTGATCTCCTTACCCAATCTGCTCCGAGACTTTACCCTTTAACATAAACTATCTAACCTGCAAATTAACTTCACAAAATCAAAAGCACTTAACATTTCCCTCCCATAGACGATGGTCAACCAATGCAAGAATAATTTTCCTTTCAGCTGGGAACTGCAAGCGCTCACTTATTTAGGTATACATCTCCCATCTAATTTAACAGAGCTATATGACAAGAATTATCTGACAATACTAAGAAATATCCAAAAAGACCTACACAAATGGACTTTGGGACAATTCTCCTGGTTTGGACAAATTGCCATCCTAAAGATGAATATCTTACCCAGGATATTATACATATTGCAAACCATACCAATTAAACTACCTCCATCATTCTTTGTGACTTACAATAGAATCTGCAGAAATTTCATTTGGGCCTCCAAATCCCCAAGACTAAGCTGGAACCGAATGACTCTTCCCAAAATGATAGGCGGCTTAGGCCTTCCCGACATTCATAAATACTACTCAGCATGCCATCTCACTAGAATAATCGACTGGCACGTCCATAAACAATCTAAAGACTGGATTACTATTGAGGATTCTTTTGCAAAAATCCCTCTCTCCCACCTACCATGGATTACAGCTCAGTCAATACCTAAAGAACGCTCGACACATCTATTAATGGGTCCCACATTCACGTATTCAAAACAATATCCCACACACTCAAATGGAATCCCTCACCAGGCCCATTGACCCCTATTAATGATAACCCAGCTTTTCCACCTGGCTTATCGCTATTACACCCGACTCCCGAACACACGCCCAAATCACCGAAAGCCTATCAATTTTTTCATAACGATGCCATCCTCCCATTTCATGCTTTATCGTCCCATCTTCCAGAATATAACATCCCTTTTTACAAATTTCTACAAATTAGACACTTTCTGAACAGTGCTGGACCTATTACACAATGGTATAGGGACCACACACCCTTTGAGATTTTGTGCTCCAGTACAGAACCTCAAAGAAATCTCATTTCTTCGGTATACTCGCTTCTCTTTAATACTCATGATCCCAAATCCAGTTCAAATAAACCAGAGATGGGAACGTGAACTACAGATAGATTTACCCTCAGAAGATTGGGAACGCATTTATGAGCATATTCATAAAGGTTCCGTAAACGTCTCCACACAAGAAAATAACTACAAAATATATTTGAGATGGTACCGCACACCAGACAAAATTCACCTCTATCACCCATCGGTATCACCAATGTGCTGGAGATTTAACTCTGAAGTGGGTTCCCTAATCCATATCTGGCGGGATTGCACACATATAAAATCATTTTGGGAGAAGATTCATGAGACAATATTTCACATTACGACATACAACTTAGATTTCACACCAGCTCAATATTTATTACATCACACATCGATTCCTCGTTCCTCGTTCCAAATACAGAAAGACATGGGCCTGTTGGATACACTTCAAAGAAACCTCGAAATATAAGGAGCTTCTCCACACCTCCTAACCACACCCCACAATGACTGAATTCATGAAACATTATCTGTAATACCCGCTCGTGGTACACATGATCTTCCCACCTTGCTTACCTGTACACTCCACCACACACGCTACCCTCAATTATCCCCTTCTCGACATCCTGCAAGTAAAATAGCTGAATACCCACGAATGGCTAACACATGGTTGCTATCCGATAATTTCTCAATCCGCACCTATAAGACCGAAGTCTGGACTCTTCTCCATCGTATCCCCTCCCCCCATCCCTCCCTTCCTTATTTACCATGAAAATCCCAATGCCTTGACGGAAATGATGAATATATAATCTCATACCAGACATGGAGTACAGGAATATATTTCTGAATAGATCAATAATATTAACACAACATGAGACGACTTCACAGCCGCATCCCTCGCACAGCATGATCCCATTAGGGGTGCTGGGGATGTGGGTATGCTCTTCTAGATTTTCCTACTCCAAACACATAGACCCCCCAAGAGTTATTTTAAGGATTCTTCAAATCGCTAAGAATTTCTCATATTCATCTTACAATCGTTTTGTCTGCTATATACATTCACTGAAAGCTACATGTACTGATGGACTACCGTTAAGTAATGATTAGATGTTGACTTTGAAATAATCTATTATGAAAATTGTTTAAATTCATGTTCCGATTGTATCGGTTTCCTTTTCTGTCATGGTATACTGTTCTTGCTTTGTTTTTGACAATAAAATTATTTGAAAAAAAAAAAAAGGAGAGGGGTTCAGGGGTTACGCATATTACAAAACGGTCAAGGAGCAACTTCTAGCACAAATCCTTATAGCTACTGACACACATGAAAGTCCCAATGTAGGTCTTATTCACAATGTCCCAGGAGCTGACAGACACCCAGCTTTCACAGATAGTTCCTCAGTGAGGGAGATAAAAAGATCCTTCTTCAGAACAGAACTTCAGGACAGTGTCCTCCAGGAAAAATCCATTAGTAATCTTCTCCAGACCCTCATCCCAGCACCTGCCAAGGTCCAAACTGCATTTCTTGTTTCAGTATAGTTGCCTTCTGGGGCAGCAACCCCAGCAGAACTGGAACCTTTCCTGAAGAGGAAAGAACCTCCCAAACAGTTATTACTACCCCAGCCACCTTCTAGAGGCCCCCTTCCAGTGATTGGCTGGGGCATGATAAATATTTCTCACTGTATATTTGATCCTCCCTTATATTCCGGAAGATTCTACTGGTGGGAGAAATCAGATACCCAGCGTAGGAAGCCCTGACTAGACAGAAACAAAAGATCACTGCTCCACTGACAGCAGTGAGTCCAAAAATGTAAATTTAGCCTAACAACCTAAGTAAAGGAGAGTGCTACAGTGGTAAAGAGGAATGAATTAAAAAGTAAAGAACACCTAAAAATGTTCAGTGCACCTAAGCAGTACTCTGAAAAATGTACTTCCTGACTGTGCATAGGTACTATTTATCAGCAGCTTTAGAGCTGTTTAGTAGCAGTGTGAGATTATCTAAGGCACTGCTGCTTCTGACTGATAGTCTCATAAGATTTGGAGAGAGATTTTGTATTTTGTAAGTCAATATTGTGCTGCTCACTGTTCATTTGAGGGCCTTCTGGACAGGATGTTGTACCTGAGGACCTGCAGTGCAAAGATCTCCCTTCTTCCACTTCATTCATTCTATGAACCTGTGCTTTTTCTGTTTCTCCTGCTGCTTCTTGAATATTACTCCATCAAGGTGGCAGGTCTGACATGTGGAAGAAAAGCCCTGCCTCTCTACTGTCTCCACACAGACACATGATAAAAACAAGGCATGGTTAATCAGTAATAGGGAAAAGGTCATCTGCAGGCAGTCTATAGCCAACAATTTTGACTTTGTCCTTTGCCCTCCACTCGGCTTTCCTTGGCACAGCTTCCAGAGTACAGGTCTTCTTTTTAAGTGGATGTAAAACCTCACATATACCCAGTGAAGTGAACAGCCTCAGATGATAGGATAGGAAGAAATGGATGGCTGCACTCCAAGGTAAATGATACGTCTCTTTAATGTAAAATCCATAACATAAATAACACCACAGGACAAGAAAGCAGGTACAGGTAGATGCATTTTACACAGTGACGCTGTGCTTATTCATGAACCTGAACCTGCTTTCTTGTCCTGTGGTGTCATTTATGTTACGAATTTTACATTAAAGGGACTTATTTACCTCAGAGTGCAGCCATCCATTTCTTCCTATCCTATTGCACGGCCAGCGAGCCGAGGCTAGCATCCTTGGGAGATGTCTGTTCACCAGCTTACTTGGTCCCATCACTCACCTGGAGTGGCATTTTCCTTTTCCCACAGCCTCAGATGATACACAAGGATAAAACAAATCTCCCAACATAAGTTTTACATGTATATCAGCTGTCTTCAGCTGTATATATCCTTTAGAAAGTGCTCTTCATGTTACAGATTTTCTCATCCTGGCCAGCACTGGGAGTGAATTATTGGCATACAGCCAAGGCAGCTGATTGGAGGAAAGGCACACCCCCCCACTCCACATTGGCAAAGGAAGAAAGGGATGTGCAGAGCTGTGCTGTGAGACGGCAAGCTGATTTCTAATCTAATTATAGCAACCTCCCACAACACACACTTCAGGTTGCCGTCTGGGAGAACTTGTCAGAAGTTATCAGGCTGATAACAGAAGAACAGAGCAGGAGCAAGCCACGGGACTTAGTGCTTTGAAGAGAGATAAGTAAATTCTACAGATATATTGTCCCCAGCTAAAATTTCATGAATCGGGTTTACATCTTCTTTAACTACGCATGACCCTGAGCAGGGTTTTTTTTCAGCTGGAACTTGGTGGAACTCAGTTCCACAACCTCTGGCTCAGGCTCTCTGCCTACCACTATAACCTGTAAACACATAAGTCACCTACAGTGGAGGTACTAGAGCTGGCTGGGTGCTTTAGCTTAATACAGCAACAAAAGTAAGATATGAGGACGATGGTGGAGCTTTTAAGAAAGAAGGGGTTGAAGATGGGTGAAAGTGGTATGTGGATGGGGTATGCAGAGGTAATCAGCTGTGAAAGAAGGCTGAACTCTGTGTTCTTTCTCTGGGACAGCTAGCTAAACCTTCTTATCCCAATAACTGTAGATACCATATTTATTTGATCTCAGTTTTATTAGAACAAGCCAGATGAAATTTTTAAGTTCTCTAAGGGGTGATGATGATAGATTGAGAAATACATGTGTTGCTTCCTGCAATGTGTTGAAAAGAATGGTGACTGGTTCACTTCCTGTTAAGATTCTACCCAGAATTTTGACAACTTTCTTAATTACACATACAATAAAACAATAAAACAGAACTGCAGCAATACAAAAAGGAATGCTAGATGGAGCCTGCACACCATATATGATTGTCTTAAGTAAATTACACATTTTGCATTTAAATTTAACAACACAGGTACAAATAGCCATTATAAAACATCTGGAGGACAGAACACTCCCCGTCTGACATCAAGTGATGTCACTAACAGAGTCCTCCGTAGAAAGCAACAGAATAACTTCAGTCACTGGTCTCAAGAATACTTTAACCTCATTCTGTTGAAAAATCTTGACCTCGACCTTACGGACACGATTATCCTTGCTTGGCAGTACTTTGGTGATCAAACCTAAAGGCCACATATTACTTAGTGCCTGGCAATCTTTCATTAGCACAACATCGCCAGGTTTAAGATTAGGCATTTCAGTGTGCCACTTTCTCCTTACTTGTAGAGTAGATATATATTGTTCCCTCCACCAGTTCCAGAAGGTATTGGCAAGGGTTTGTACTTGTCTCCATTGACATTTGTAAAGGTTCTTCTCACAAAACTCTCCAGCTGGAGCACCGGCAGGACTAATCTTTTGCATGAGTAATATGGCAAGTGTGAGAACCAGTAGATCTTCAGAGTCATTTAAAATTAATGTCAAAGGTCTGGCGTTAATGATAGCTGTAACCTCTGCCATAAATGTCACTAAACATTCGTGAGTAAGCCTTGCAGTTCCTACTTGTAGGAAGATAGAGTCAAGAATTCTGCGGGCTATGCCTATCATCCTCTCCCAAACACCTCCCATGTGGGAAGAGTGAGGTGGGTTGAAGATCCACGTGCAGTCTTGTTCACTTAAGTATCTTTCTACTCTGAGAATGTCCAAGTTAGAAGGAATTTAAAGTTCTTTCACTGCTCCTACAAAGTTAGACCCTCTGTCAGAGCGAATAAGTTTCACTGGGCCTCTGATTGCAATGAATTCAGCTAGTTCTGTGGCTAATACTGCAACACAAAGTTCCAGCCTGGGTATGGTGTGTTCAGGAAGTGGTGCAAGTTTTGCTTTCCCCATTACAAACCCTATGTGGCATTGTCCTTTAGTGTCTATGGTTTTCAGGTAAGCTACAGCAGCAATTGCTTTAACAGAAGCATCAGAAAACACACAAAGTCTTTGCATCTGAACGTCTGCAGATGACAGAGGAGCATATGGTCGTGGAATTTTAAGGTTGGATAGAGCTGTTAGTGAGTCCTTCCACTCTAGCCATAGGTTCTTCTTGTCGGTGGGGAGAGGGTGGTCCCAATCTAGCGACTCACAGGTTAAGTCTCTAAGTAGTGCCTTACCCTGGATGGTGACAGGTGCTGCAAAGCCTAAGGGATCATACAGGCTGTTTATGGTAGACAGGACACCTCTACGGGTAAAGGGTTTTTCTTCTGTGTTTACTTGGAAAGTAAGTGTATCAGATCTTAAGTCCCAAAGCAAACCAAGGCTGCGTTGCATGGGAAGTGAGTCTGTGCTTAGATCTAAGTCCTTTAACTCGTTAGAATGATCTTGGAAAGGAAAGGCTTCTAAAACTTCTCTACTGTTGGAAGCAATCTTGTGGAGTCCTAAGTTGGAACACGCAAGCATTGCCTGAGTTCTTTTGAGGAGACTGATTACGGCTTCATTTGTGGGTAGTGATTTCAAGCAATCGTCTACATAGAAATCCTTGCCTACAAACTGTCTGACATCTGACCCATACTCTAACTCCCCCACTCTAGCAGAGTGTCTGAGGCCATATATAGCAACTGCAGGGGAAGGTCTGTTGCCAAATATGTGTACCCTCATGCGGTATTCTGTGATGTCTCCAGAGGGGTTGTTGTTCCTGAACCAGAGAAACCTCAGAAAGTTTTGGTGTTCTTCTTCAACAAGAAAGCATCCTCATGTTTGGCACTGCAATCGAACACCACTCTAATCTGTCCTGGCTTCTTAGGGTGATATACCCCAAATATGGGTAAATACCAGCATTCCTCTGTCGTCTTTGTGGTCTAAAGGGAAGAGATGCAACCCAGCTATTAGTCCCATCTTTCTCCATACTCCTTTCCATAACTTTTAAGAAGAGCCTATCCTCAATGGACATTGCTACCTGGTTATCTTCCTTTCTTCTCTGGAACACTGTGCTTCCTAAGTTGCCTCGGCCATTGTCATAAGTATTGCTGTCACAGAGGGGACGTAGGAAGCGAAGAGTTACAGGCTTGTTGTGTGGTAGCTCCTTTATGAGGATGTGATTTTGACAGGTTTGGAAAAGAGTAGGACGACCGTTCTCAAGGGTACTAGTGAGCAGGTTATTAACAGATGCCGGTTTGTGTGCACCTCCCAGGCAAACATCACCTATATTGACCCACCCGAGATCCAGTTCTTGGGCATATGGGGCATTTTTAGGACCGTTGATCAGTTTTCTTACTTTGTGGACTTGCAAGATATCTCTCCCTAGGAGTAAGATTATCTGAGCTTAATCACCTAGTTCTGGTATGAGATGTGCTATGTGATTCAAGTGAGTCTGGTGAGCTGCTGCGTCTGGTGTGGGAATCTCTGATCTGTTGTCTGGCATCTGGTTGCACTCTATTATGGTCGGTAAGGGTAGGCATGTCTTACCATCCATTGATTCAATTTGTAGGCCGTCAGCTCTTCTCCCCGCCATTTCCACTGTACCTGCACAAGTCCTAAGAGAGTAAGGACTGCTGGGGCCTTTAAGGTTTAGAATGCCAAAAAACATAGATCTAGCTAGTGACTTGATCTAGCTAGTGACTTGTTACTCTGATCATCCAAGATGACGTAGAGCTTAACTGCCTTGTCTCTGCGTCCTTTTGGGTAAACTCTCACAAGACCGATTTTAGAGCAGGATCTGCCTCCTGTACTTCCTTTGCAGACTTCAATATACTGTGAAGTGATTGCTATTGCATCTGTACTAGAGTCTTTGGTCTCCCAGTCTTGCTCCTTGTCCCGATGAACAGGTGGGAAAGTTCTTGGAGTAGGCCTTGGGTGTAGAGCTGTGTTGTGCTCTGTGCTGTCACATTCTGTACATTTGACACTGACCTTACAGTCCTTGGCGAAATGTGTGGACGAAGAGCAGCACTTGTAACAGATGTTGTTCTCTTTGAGGAAAGCTTTGCAATCCTAGATGGTCTTTGTCCTGAAGGCTCTGCATTTCAGAAGAGGATGTGTCATCTTATGTAGAGGGCAGAACTTAGTAGTTCTAGTAGTGTCCATTCCCACTTTGTCCATATCTTCACCTCAGGGTACTTGGTCTTTTCCATTTTCCATCCGCAGCCTTTTCCATCCACAGCCTTTCTCTAGATTTCCTTTTAACCCCCTCACGGGCTCAACTTTTTCTTTCCTTTTTTTTGGGGCTGTATCACTCTTGCAATCTCACTTTCACTTTGCTCTCTATTTCTTGGCAGTTTGCAATTTCTTCTGTAACCTTCACTTTTCACTTCAGGTTTTGCCTCGGGGGGACCATGCCTGCCCTGGATGGCGCCCTGTGGGCTGCCCCCATCGATCCGTCCGCCTCAGCTCCCAGGGGGTGGCGTCTCCGATGGCCGGGCAGTATATGGCTCTCTGCCACCACCCTACAAACCAGAATGCGTAAGCATGTACTTTGTGTGGGGCTTTATTACCCCACCTTTGTTTCATGTATATACTTACCAGACCTATTTTTTTATATTTTTTATCCTAGATAAGATACGCGCTTGCTCCTGACGAGTGGCACAACAGCCATGAAACGCGTAGAGCTACCATTGTCGCGTTTATTACCAGCGTCATGCATTTCTAATTTTTATTTGGAACCTTTGGAGGCCTTAGGTGTATACTCTTGAATATATGGTTGTGTAATAATATCTAATTGGTGTACCATGGAGAATTTCTGTATTCATACAATCATCTATAATTGCTGCTATTATTGCCGATATTTCTTTCCATTTATGATTGATATATATTTATGCATGTTATATTGTTATGAATTGAATAAAATTTTCCTAGTTGTTCATCGATTTTTGTTTCTGAGCATTCACGCTATTCATTTAAAGTCCCACCCTTTTCTCTTAGACTAGTACAGGGATGGAAACGCATGACCACATCAGGTCATGCTTTCATTCAAAGTCCCACGGAATATATACTCCCAACCACTTTCTAATAAGAACTTAGTAGGGTCGCTGTCTTGATCCTCTGGCTGGGACTCTGCAAATCTGTGGGAAGAAATGTTAGTTTTGTGCACTGCTACTGGAGCTCTGAGTTGTTTAGGGCCAGAAGAAGTGGTATAAGACACTGGAAAAATGAAGCTGGGGTCATCTTTCATTCCTGCTTGTCTGTCTACAAAGTCCACAAACTCACTAAAGGGTGGAAAAGGCACATTGTGTTTTTGTTTGTAGTTACAGCCATGAGCAATCCATCTTTCATGTAACTCATAAGGAAGTTTTTTTGCTAAGGAGGTAATACCTCTAGCAGAGTCAAGATAAGAAAGGCCAGGTAGGTCTCCTTCTGCTTTAGCAACTTGTAACTCCATACACAGGTCACTAAATTCTCTGAGTCTTTGGTAACTTCTGCTAGGTATTTTTGGGAAGTCTTCTATCCTTTTAAACAGTGTACTCTCTATAGCCTCTGGTGAGCCATAACATCTGTCCAGTCTGTTTCAGATGTTTGCAAGGCCTATCTCAGGGTGGTTTATGTTAATGTCTCTGATCCTTTTGGCATGTTCAACAGAATCATTGCCAAGCCACTTTACAAGGAGGTCTATCTGGTCCCTGCAGGATAGATCTAGACCTTGAATGGCACTCTGGAAAGAGAATCGCTAAGCCCTGTAGTGTTGGGGGCTATCACTGAATTTGACAAGTCCTTGGGTAACTAACTCTCTTTTGGCCAGGAACTTGGCAAAGTCTACAGTAGCCTGATTGGCATTGGGGTAGGCTGCTGGTGTATTGTGGTGCGGTGTAAAGGCATACCTGGTAAAAGTCTCTTCTTTAGGCGCGCTGGGTTCAAACTTACATAAGGTTGGCAGTTCGTATCGACTGGTTGCATACACCTTTGGAGTGAAGACTGGTGTTTGATGCTTGTATGAAGGCTGGGTACCTTGTGGAGTAGAAGGTTTGGTTGGAACTGGAAGGTCGTCTTGTTGCTGCTATATTTGATGTGACTCACTGACGTCATATTTAATTTCTTGTTGTGGGATGCTGCTTGGGTCCCAGTGCTGGTAGACATAATCTGACGTGCGTTGCAAAGAATCTTGTTGGTCCTCTTCTAGACCCGGTATGCTGCTGCCAAATCTTGGCTCATCGTAGACAGCTGCTTCTAAAGCTTCTGCTTCTGCAATGGCGGTGGCAGCGTCTCTTTCTACTGCCAGCTTCTCCATGTTAGCTTCTAAGATAGCTTGCTGCAATTTCAGAGATGCTTACTGCTAGGCTAGCTCTTCTTCCAGGCGTATTCTTTCCTTCTCTTTCTCTTGTTCCATGTGTACTCTTTCTTGCTCTCTCTATTGTTCCATGCGTACTCTTTCTTGCTCTCTCTTTTGTTCCATGCTTACTTTTTCCTTCTCTCTCTCTTGCTCCAAGCGTACTATTTCCTTCTCTCTCTCTCTTGTTCCTGTCTCACCTTTTCTGCATCAAGGTGGGCCTTTTCTTTTTTCATCTGCAACTGTTGGTCTGCGAATGCGGCCCTGGCTCTTGCTGCTTCAGCTTTTAAATGGGCGATAGCTGCTGCATTTGCAACAGATGACTTAGATGAGCTTGCTCGTGAGCGTGTTTTGTAAGAAGATGTCCCACTGTGAGACATGGCTGCAGGGAAGAAGCTGTCTTGCTGTATAGAGACCGTTCTAGTGTCGATGCTGCTTGACAGAGCGCATCTCTGTGTAGCGTGGCTGCTTGCTTCGCCTGCCGCAGGCCTGTTTCTTTAAGGCTTCTGACTGTATGGATACTGCGTAGCCCCGGGCTGTACAGACATCCAAAGTCAGCTTATCTTCCTGTAGCACTGGTAGATTTATGATCTACCATCTGATAGGTAAATGTAGTGAATTGCTCGTTATAGGAAGTTAGATTTGCCTCTGTTCCAGCTTGACTGACGTTGCGTGTGGTTCCACATTGTGCCGGTGGGTGTCGTTGTCACCATCGGCGGGTGTTGGAAAAGCAACGTGTTAAAGCGGATGAGTGCTCCTCTGTCCTGGAGACAATTCGGTGGAGGTGGTCCTCCGAGTTGCATTCTGAGAGAGGGTATTTATGGGACAGACGCCATGTTTTTTTAACAGAAAAGTTTTTATTATTTTCTTGACATAAAACAAAAAATAAAAGAATAAGACAGTATATCATGATACTAAATACACAGAGGATTGGACATAGGGTACATAATTAGTGACAAAGGTAATACATAAATGAGGGTTAGATAATTCCTACTAAGTGGTGTACAGGTTTTCAGAGATAGCATATGTATGTCAAACCGTTTTTTGCACAGATAAAACGAGATCAAACGAGATCAGGGGGCGGCCCTCTCAAGGTCACCTTATCATGGGAGCAGACTCATCACCCAGGTTATTCTCTAAGTTCCCAAAAAAAAAAAAAAGGGGGGGGGGAAGGGGGGAGCAAGGCAGGGATGGGGGGGTCATGAGGACCCCCCCCCCTCAGCCACATCGACAGGCCCAAATCCCCAGGGGCAAGGAAAAGGGAGAGTCCCCATATCCACTAGATCAGAGGAACAGTTCCCCCGGCCAATAGGTAGATCAGGAGTCTATATGGGGCTAGCCACAAGCGTCAATCCAGCTTGACCATACTTTATCATATTTTTGGGGGCAGTTTCTGCTTTCATAAGTGATACGGTATAATGGTAACACATTGTTTATTGCCTTTTGCCAAGTTTCTTTAGTCGGGGGTTCTTTTTGTTTCCATTTAAGGAGTATTTCCCTTCTCGCATAAAAGATCGAGTACGTTAGAAACAGTTTAACGTAACAGTCCCCTGCTATGTTTTCCAAGTGGCTCAAAAGGAAGGTTAAGGGGTCAAGTGGGATTTCCGTTCCACAAACTCTCTCAAGGGTTTCCGCGACTGATCTCCAGAAGGGGTGGAGCTTGGGACAGGACCAGACCATGTGGTAAAAGGTGCCCGTGTCCAATTCGCATCTAGTGCAGTTGGGGGTGAGAGCAGGATAGATCCTTGCAAGTCTTTCCGGCGTGTAGTAGGCCCTGTGTATAAATTTCAGTTGGATAAATCTATCCTTTGCAGCGATCATAGATGGTATGAATGCCGTGAGGCACTCCTCCCACTCCTCCTCCCCCAATGCAGGAATGTCTCCCTGCCATTTGATAAGTGATTTGTTGTTCTTAACCTCATGTGACACTGTTAAGTAAAGGTATAAGGAGGAAAGGGGTTTGTCTAGCATTCCTGAGATCAGAAGACGTTCAATTGGATCAGGCTCCAGTGACACCTTGGCGGGGAATTGGGCCCTCACCGCGTGTTGTAACTGCCAGTACCTAAAGAGGAAAGACCTTGGTATATTGTATGTCGCTTGTAATTCACGAAATGAAAGTATGACCCCCCCGAGGCATGACATGTTTTATAGTGGTAATACCCCTCTTGGCCCAGATTGCTGGATCCGGAACAGTGAAAAGGTGGGGAAGCAAGGGATTAGCCCATAGCGGAGTGTATGGGGAGATCTGTGACTGCGGTATGAGGGATGCTCTAGAAGATTTCCACACCTGAATTGTGGTTTTCATAGGGCCCGTCACTGCAGGGTCAGCTCTCCGTCCCCTGTACGGTAGATTGGATAACGCTGCATAAGATCCCAACAGGGCCGCTTCCAGAGTGACTGCAGGGTTCTGTCTAGGTTGTGAGAACCACCACCTCACTGTCACCATTACTGCGGCCCAATAATACATCAGGAAGTTAGGCAGCGCCAGACCTCCACCAGACAGTGGGAGGTAAAGTGTGTTTTTTGCTACTCTTGGGGACTTGCCTGCCCAAATGAAGGATATAACTACACTCTCTAATTTACGGAAGAAGGACTTGGGGATAGGAGTCGGGGTGTTTCTAAAATAATAAAGAAACTTTGGCAAAAAGACCATTTTTAAGAGGTTCCCCCTACCCACCGGGGACAGAGGAAGGGACCTCCAGGCCAAGCATCTCTGCTGAAGCTGGTTTAAGAGAGGAAATACGTTTTTCTCCAGGAAGCCTGGCAACTCCTTCCCTATCCTGACTCCCAGGTAGGTAAATTCATCTACCCATTTCAGCTGGGTACCAGTCTCCGACATCGCCTGGCAGAGGGGAAATAGAATGGACTTATTCCAATTAATTCGGATTCCCGAAAATCGGCCAAAATGATCAAACATGGCAAGGGCTGTTTTGAGGGATGTGGAGGCATCTGCTAAATAAAGGATAGTATCATCTGCATATAGTGAAACCTTTTCTGTTAACGAGCCCACCCTGATACCCCTAATTCGTTCTTCTGCTCTAAGGAGTATGGCCAGTGGCTCAAGTGCTAGGGAAAATAGGGCTGGAGAGAGGGGGCATCCCTGCCTGGTGCCCCTCTCCAACCGGAACACCTTCGAAAGGGCCCCATTAGTGCGGATGCGTGCTCTTGGCTGGGCATATAGCATCTGGATCCAGGCCCGGAAACCGCGGCCCAAACCCAAACCTGGAGAGAACCGCCCATAAGTAGCCCCACTCGACCGAATCAAACGCTTTCTCCGCGTCGAGTGAGGCCACCACTCTTGGCCTATCGGGGGAGGCAATAGCTAGATGAGTGTGTAGTCTACGGATATTTATGTCCGTCCCCCTGCCCGGCATAAATCCCGTCTGGTCCGGGTGTATCAGGGCCGTAATGACAGTGTTGAGTCTATTGGCCAGGATTTTTGCAATTATTTTGGCATCCACATTTAGGAGGGAAATGGGATGGTACGAGGAGCAGAGACTCGGGTCCTTTCCCTGCTTGTGGATGACTACTATTACCGCTTCGTGCATAGAGTCAGGGAGATGGCCATTCTGGAAGGAGTGAGTGAAGAGGGATTGAAGTCTGGGGGCTAACTGTTCAGCATACGTTTTATAAAATTCCACCGGGAAGCCGTCCGGTCCCGGTGTTTTCCCTGTTTGCATCATCTTAAGCGCCTTTAGAATTTCCTCTATATTGATGGGGGCATCTAGTTTATCAGCGTAAGTCTGAGTAAGGGTTGGTATGTCAATCTTTTCAAGATAGGTTAGTAATTCTTCTGGAGCATAAGTAACCTGGGATTGGTATAGTGTTTGATAGTAAGAGGCGAATGCGCCGTTAATGCCATCAGGTGTGGAGGTGAAGGTGCCATCCCCATCCTGAATTTGGCCTATGGTCACCCCCACTGATTGCTCCCTGGAGAGCCATGCCAACAGACGCCCCGTCCTCTCCCCCTGTTCAAATATTCTCTGTTTTTGGTGTAGGAGCCTCTTCTGTGTCAGCGCCGTCCATAGGGACATAACCTCCCCCAGAAGAGACTGCATCCTAGTGTAAGTTTGTGGGTTTGGGGATCTAATATATAAAGCTTCTTGCCTCTGTGCCTCCGCCTCAAGAGCCGCAAGCTCCCTCCTGCGCGATGTCCGGACTTGCCCTATAATGGTCTGATACTGTCCCCTGGAGTACGCTTTGAAAGCGCCCCAAACCGAGAAGGGCGAGGCGGAGCCTGGATTTAACTGCCAGTATGACTCCAGCTCGTCCTTGTATTTCGGTTCTACATCCACATCCGAAACCCAATATCTGGAGAGACACAGACGCCATGTTTAGGGGTTCGTTTTCAGCCACCTGCTGGCCCTCCTGGCTGACAGGTACGTGTTAGAGTACCACCTCATGGTCCTCCGTTCCGGAGGCCCGCATCACTGCGGCATGTGGGTGGGCCCAGAAGCCTGTCTGGGGCCTACCACAGCAGCCGAGGAATGGTCCTGAGCTGTCTATCCAGAGCAGTGCTGGTCTGGAGAGGGGCCTGGTGACTTGGTTGAAGGACGTATCCTGAAGTAGTCTTATTACATGGTACTGCCGGGTTGGCTTAGAGGTCCAAGTACTGTGTCTGACATTCATTGTGAACCAATACATCCTGTGGCAGAGGATTGTACGGGTTTATTTCAAGCAAGTCTGTGGCAGAGACTTTTGTTCGTGCTACGTACTGGCTGCTAGGCAAGTGAGAGAGGCCTATCCAAGCGAGCAAAGATCGTGTCCCACAAAAGGGGATTGCATTCAATTACAGTATTCAACTTTAAAGGATGTTCTAAAGAAACCTAAAGAAAGGTATTTAAGCTTCCCTGCAGTTTTCTTCCTGCCACTTTCCTGCTACTTCCTTAGTTACTTGGTTCAATAAAGCATTGAAAACATACTCAAGTGTTGGTGCTTATATCGTCCAGAGGTAAACTCAACGGAACCCTAGACCCGGTGCCGGTGAAACAGAGGTATCGAGAGTTAAGGTAACAGCCCGCTTAAACCAGCAGCTCCACCGAGAGTTAGTGCTACATTCCCTTCAGTGGTCAGCTTAAAAATTTCACTGTTCTGTCTCTGGGACAGCTAGCTAAACCTTCTTATCCCAATAACTGTAGATACCATATTTCTTTGATCTCAGTTTTATTAGAACAAGCCAGGTGAAATTTTTAAGTTCTCTAAGGGGTGATGATGATAGATTGAGAAATACATGTGTTGCTTCTTGCAATGTGTTGAAAAGAATGGTGACTGGTTCACTTCCTGTTAAGATTCTACCCAGAATTCCCTGCTTGCTGACAACTTTCTTAATTACACATACAATATAACAATAAAACAGAACTGCAGCAATACCAAAAAGGAACGCTAGATGCCATTTGGTGTGACTAATTCCATTCTGAAAATATGCAGGAATGGAAGTAGAAAACACACAGGCCAGAAGCATTGAGTTAAAGAATACTGATACACTCTGGTCACAGTTTTCAGAGAGTTGTATCTGGCAAAAGTACAGCACAGAGGTATGTTTAATTGACACATTGCACTGTTCTTTCCATACCTCCTAACCACTTTTCCCGCCATACTCCTTCTATACTCATCTGCACAATAATTATATTTGCCTCTGTTAGGTGTGCATACAACCCCTAATTCACCAGTATTAAGACAACTGTAGTATTTGAGCCAATAGCAAAAAACCTTCAGAAAATATCCAACATATTTCATTTGATCTTCAAAACGTCACATACATTAGAATTAAAACGCTTCCTCCCCAAGGCTTTCATCCCCCCCCCCACATAACGAGTCATTGATTACAAGAATATACTGAGATCCAAGCTCCAATCAAGAGCTGGATGAAGGCTCCCCTGACACCTATCAAACTGTCTATAATGACTTAATAGAATTAATATAAGGATATGTTAATTTATTTTTCATTAAAATTCCAATCATTTGCTGAATGTTTACTGCATTATCAACATTTCCATCCTGTAACTCACTCGCTAGCCTTTAAAAATATATTTACTTTGAAAATCAATGTTTATAAAGCAATTACTGTATAGCATTAATGCTGCAATGAAATGGTGCATTTTAGAGATTGCTTGGATGGCACTAGTTTTACTTTTCCATACTTAATTAAGTACTTATTCAGCATAAAATGATTATATAAGCATTCATAAAACACATAAAATGACTTATGTACTGTGAATTTACAATTCAGAAGAGCAGATAGGTTTATTGTTCCTGAGGAACACCCAACTTCCTGTCTGCAATAAAGGGTTTTGTTCAGTTTGTCAAATATCCTGAGGCATATTTCAGGACAAATATAATTTCCATTGACAGTACTACAAGTTATTGGCAACAGATGCCTGTATTAAGATCTTTGTAGCGAAAAATGAAAGGATATGATTTTTAAGGCCTGCATATAGGACCTTCCTGCAATCTTTAGAACTAATAGGATGTATGATATACATTGCAGAATGCTAACTAGTTTTAATAAAAACTCATAGATCAGTCTGAAATGTATATGGATTTATTGTGTCCAAAATGATTTGTCATCTGCTATTACTTCCTGGGTAAATTGACAGCCAGACAGATCTTGGACTCCTGTATAGCTGAGCCTGATAACAGTCCCATGGTGTTGCAACAGAAGTATTAATGTCCTTGCTTTTGCTGATGTAAGTAAAAATATGCAATATTTATGGAACTGTTGCTGATTTCTAACATAGGTACGCTTTTTCAAAGTAGACTTTAAAGTGTTACCAGTGGTGGCCCGTCCATACGGAGTTCTGGGGCACCGTCTGCCTAATCCACATGCAGGGCGCTGGACGCATAAATTTCATTGGGGTTTTTTTAAGCACATGATTAGAACCTGAGGCTCTAATTGGCTTCAAAAAAGGGTGGGCTTGAGACGCAGAGCACTACGCCCTGAGCCCACCCAGTTATGTGACAATAGCAAATTAATATTCACTATTGTTTTCCGGATTCTCCTCCCGGCCAAGCAGGAAGCGGGTCCTGAGACCCGATTGGCCAGGGAAGACTCCCTGGCCAATCAGGTCTCAGGACCCACTTCCTGTTCAGCAGGGAAGAGAAGTAACAGCCCCGGAGCGAGGAGCAGCAGCCCTACCCCGGGTCCTCTTCATCTGCTTCCTAAGGTAAGGAGGCCTCTGATCACTGCCTTCATCGCCCGTCTCCCGCGTGGGGAGGGGGGGCTGTGATCGCCGCATTCCCATCTGTATCCCACGGGGATCACCACTTTCCCGTCCATCAGGGGAAGTGGCTTTGGTTTGTCGCCCCCCAAAAATATTGAGCACCAGCTGCCACTGAGTGTTATTAAACCTAGGAGGAGGAGTTTTCATTCTACTCTGACTGTCCTATGAGGCTGCAGGACTCCTGACCCTCTGTTTGCCTGGACAGTGCTGACTGGCCCTGTGCTGATCACATGCACCCTCCCAAAAAAGAAAAAAACTCTCTAGCAATACACACCAAACTGAGCATGTGCAGAGTGCCTCCAAGGCTCTGTACTATCAGGAGATGGATTGGGGACAGTAAAAGAAGGGGGGTCAGAGAAGACAGGGTCAAACAGCCTTTTTTACACAATGCAGAGGATTAACCCTTTAGCTTCCACAGTGAGTCTAACAGGCATGCTTTACTGCATATACAGACTGATTTTACTGTTGTGGGTTTAGCAATACTTTAACAAACAACTAAATGCCTGCATGGATACATTCCTGACATTTCACAGTATGTAGCAATGGTGTAATTTCTGTAAAAAAATTTCTAACTTTACCATTAAAAAATATTTGAGCTTTAGTCCAGTGACTTTGCCTATGCTGAGGTGATGTGATCAGTCTGCTGCAGGCAGGAAGAAGAAGTTGTTCAGTCACCTCTCAGTGGCGGCTGGTGAAGTTTTAGGATTGGGGGGGACCAGACCCCGCCCTTCCTTTTTGACCTCTCCCACTTGGTGAAAATGGGCGTGGTTTCAGCAAAATAGTGGGCGTGGCTCTAAGGTGGTGTGGTTAGCGTCTGAGATGAACGAGGGATGGAGGGAGAGGGAGAAAGGGATGGAGGCACAGCAGGCCCAGATCCTACACAACAATAGAAATATGTGTATTCTAGAAAGTTTAACAATCAGCAGATAAAGATACACCAAACACCTGGTGTTAGTACTTCAATCATCCCGGTACCATGGTTGTTATGGTCTCAGGATGATTGAAGCGCATTATTTCTATTATTACATTGTAATATAAAATTAAATCATTCAACTAACCATAATGCAGAATCAGTGGGAGCCTTGAGCCTGCCACTAGCCACGTCGCCTGCCACCAGACGCCATCAGGTGTCCCCAGCGGAGTCCGTCCTTACATCAGGTGCCCCCAGCAGAGTCCCTCCTTACATGCAGGCGTGTCCCATCAAATGCAGCCTTTGTCACATAAAATGCAGTCTGTGTCACATAAAATGCAGCCTGTGTCACATACAATGCAGCATGTGTCCCATTAAATGCAGCCTATGTCACATAAAATGCAGCCTGTGTCATATCAAATGCAGCCTGTGTCACATCAAATGCAGTCTGTCTCACATCAAATGCAGCCTGTGTCCCATTAAATGCAGCCTGTGTCCTTTTAAATACAGCCTGTGTCCCATTAAATGCATCCTGTGTCCCATTAAATGCAGCCTGTGTCCCATTAAATGCAGCCTGTGCCCAGATGCAGCCTGTGTCCCATTAAATGCATCCTGTGTCCAAATGCAGCCTGTGTCACATTAAATGCATCCTGTGTCCCATTAAATGCATCCTGTGTCCCATTAAATGCAGCCTGTGTCACATTAAACCCCCCTTCTCGTACTTACCTTGCTGTGTTGTCCTCTCTTGCGGTGTCTCCTTCCAGTGGCAGCAGCGATGGAGCATACTTCCGGTTTTCTCTCTTGGGCGCAATGGGAGAGAGAAAACGGGAAGTGAGATGTAACTCAGATGTCAATCAAACCTCCCAGCCGCAGTAATTGATACTACGAGCGCCGGGCGGAAGCTACTTGGCACTACGGAAAGCGCCGCAAGGACAAGAGCCCAAAAATGAAGCATCGGCGTCCGAACACAGTGCACTTAAGGACCTTTTTTTGTATTTTTTTTTTAAAGGGCCAGTTTTCTTTTTTTTTTGTGACTGCCTGGAGAGGGGGGGCGCCCATGTGCCTCCTATGGACGGGCCGCCACTGTCACCTCTTTATCATTGATGAGAATGTACATTGCCAATTTGTAACAGGTAACAAGGTGAAAGGTTATCAGACATACAGGACCTAAATGGATATCAGGATGTACATGATTGTGTTATCTCTTATCTAGTATCTGTATAGGAAATGAATGCTCACCCTAGATTATATCTGGACAATGATGTATCTGTCCTTCTGGAGAGAAAAGCAGATGGATTGCATTGTCCAGGAGAGTTTTGTGATCTCTGCAAGAGGTAAAAACAATTCATGTAAATGTTACACTTAAGCCAGCCATAGGTGGTTTAAATTTCAGCAGGTTCAGCAGGGACCAGACAAGATTCGAATCATTGTATGGTGCAGGCTGATTGTACCCAAGTTGATTGATCAATGGTCAATTGATCAATGGTTATAGGCACTGGCAACTGACAAATCGCTGTGTGTTCTCTCAGAGGGGACAGCTACCCCCGCTATTTGCCGGGAGAACACAATAGCTTCATGGGAAGGATTCCCCCATCAACACCGACTGTGTTGATGGGGGAATCAAGTGATTTTCACACCATCTATGGCTGGATTTACATATTACTTGTCATGTAAAATATGTCAGATCACGGGTCTGCTTTAATTAAAATCCATGTTTACTGATCCAGTTAGGATATAAATATCAAAAAATGGTGTTATATTGCATTTGGTAGCTCTTTTCCTGCATAGGTCTTGTAATAGAAATTTGTACGTTCTGTATATAATTGTATTGTATTTTGTATGTATTACACACTGCCCTCACTGTGCACACAGCACTAATAATGTTTTCAGTAAATGTTTACATTCTTTCGAGTCTTGATTAGAATTAGCCTGCCTATGTAACGCCCCTTGTTACCATAAATGTACAATTGTAATATTAATGTGATACCTACATAATCATGTGCATAAAAACCTTCAATTGCGTCATAATAAAGCAGAACAGTTATTTGGAAAGATGCTGAGTGTATCTTTTGTGTCTGTACCCTACTGCAGTAGTTATTTATTAATTTGGAACCACTAATCAATATGAGTATAGGAGTTGCCTATCATCATTTTAACCAAGTCAGTCTTTACCCATATTTTAATGATTTGTTTGGCCTTTGAGAAACAACTACTAGAACCAACTAGAAGAAGACAACTCTACAGTTTGATTGTTATTGTTAGAGTAGACATGTCAATAAGGTGAAAATAATTGTGTGAAATGAAGTTAACATATACACTATATTGTCAAAAGTATTGGGACACCTGCCTTTACACACTCATGAACTTTAATTACATCCCAGTATTAGTCCGTAGGGTTCCATGTTGAGTTGGCCCACCCTTTGCCGCTATAACAGCTTCAACTCTTCTGGAAAAGCTGTCCACAAGGTTTAGGAGTGTGTCCATGGGAATGTTTGACCATTCTTCCAGAAGCACATTTGTGAGGTCAGGCACTGATGCTGGACGAGAAGGCCTGGCTCGCAGTCTCTGCTCTAATTTATCCCAAAGGTGTTCTTTTTTGGTCAGGAGGTTGAGGTCAGGACTCTGTGCAGGCCAGTCAAGTTCTTCCACCCCAAACTTACTCATCCATGTCTTTATGGATCTTGCTTTGTGCACTGGTGCACAGTCATGTTGGAACAGGAAGGGGCCATCCTCAAACTGTTCTCACAAAGTTGGGAGCATGAAATTGTCCAAAATTCCTTAAGAGTTCCCTTCACTAGAACTAAGGGGCCAAGCCCAACCCCTGAAAAACAACCCCACACCATAATCCTCCCTCCACCAAATGATTTGGACCAGTGCACAACAAGGTCCATAAAGACATGGATAAGTGAGTTTGGGGTGGAGGAACTTCACTGGCATGCACATAGTCCTGACCTCAATCTGATAGAACACCTTTGAGATAAATTAGAGTGGAGACTGCTAGCCAGGCCTTCTCATCCACATCAGTGTCTGACCTCAAAAATGCACTTTTGAAAGAATGGTCAAACATTCCCATAGACACACTCCTAAACCTTGTGGACAGCCTTCCCAGAAGAGTTGAAGCTGTTATGGGGGGCAACTCAATATGGAACCCTATGGACTGAGATGCCATTAAATTTGATGTGCGTGTAAAGGCAGGCATCCCAAAACTTTTGAAAAGTGTAGTTATCCTAGATCAGGTAGTCAAACCAGTCTTTTTGAGTTATATGCATCCCTTGAGCTCCCTCTTTGTGGCTGATACTGTAGGTTTTTCAAACTAATTTAGGACCCAGCTGTTCTCCAGCTGATAAAGGCTATGTAGTTTTGCAGCCAATATTTGAGGAAATGGCAATTTTTCTTGGATAAAATGTTTTAATTGTTACTATAATTATGAAAAAGCTATAATCTTTTATTTGGGAATATGTAGATGTAGCACTCTGTAAATGTAAAATTGACCCCTGAAACATTTATTCCAATGAATTTGGCCCACTTGAGTATGACATGCCTGCTCTAGTTACCCAATTCCATGGAGCTGAAACCCAACCATGTGGGCTACATTATAAAAAAAAACAACTACACAACTATTTATTGTATTCTTGGGAGATATTTTAGTGGGCAATGAGTGTTATATATACTCTATGTAAAAATGTTAAAAATAACGCTATCTCTTTGCAAGTAAACGGCATACCTTCGGTGTTGTCCAACATCTTGCCTAATGTTGTCTATTGACAAAATTATGGGTCCACATTAAAGTTTAAAGGCAGACTATTCATTGCAAGACCTGTTGCTCACCACAACTTGTAATACTTTTTTTCCAACTCCCGGGCTTCCATAGAGCTTCTATTCTATTTGGATTACTCTAACCACTTTACAAAATGTCCTCCAGTCTTTCGTCTTGCCTCTCAACTTTTCAGGAATGTGTTCTGAATGACAGTGGCTAAAATGAGATTGTTGGACCTTTACAATGGACAGCAATGACATATAGTCAAAAATATCCAACTCTTCTTCCGACAATGGTATTGAAGTTATTGCTATTGGTCAGTGCTTTTGTATTAGTACTTTTTTTTTTTTTTGAGTATTAAACGTTAATACAACATTGTAATGATTTTATAGAAGGACAATTCTAAGACATAAATCTATTTTATAAATGCATTTAACGTGTCTTTATTCTGTGCCTGCAGTAAGAAGTATTAAAATTCATGGAATCACAGAACTACTAATATAACAATATTTGTATCGTATATCAAAAGCTGGATGTCCTTCTGGCTCAGCCTTAATGGATCAAATATATACTTAATAGCCTTGTCAGAGACTTGAATGTAGCACATTCTATCACAGTCAATAGCAGTGTTACCATTATTAAACCAGTTCGCTATTCAATTTCTTCTCTGGGCGAGCCCCATTTTCCCAGACCTTACATGAGAGTATGCCTGATATCTAAAAATGATATGTTATAAATGTATTTAACGTCTTTGGAATGTCTGGTGCAGTCAGTGATAAATCGAACAACTCTTCTACTCATATACAGAATAATATCAAAATGTACACTTTTCAAGATGAAATCAACAAAAGTCCAAAGTTTATTTCTGTAAAAAAGATTAAAGATTTACCTTAAACCTTACTCCGTGACCCCTGCCTTGCTTCTGAATGACCCCTGCCCTTGAATCACAATTTCTGTTTGTCTTCTCGGGTTGTTCATGCTGAGGTAAAAAAAGAAAATTTATCTTGAAGTCTACTTTAAATAAGAAAGCACCATAACTGCTGATTATGCATAAATGGCAACATGGATTTGAAAAGTAAACGTTTCATAGCCTGCTCTACTATACAGTGACCTTGCCTAAATCTAGGACCCTTTAAGGGATGGTCCTGTCTTGGTCATTCAGCATAGACATGGATTCAAGAAAAGATCAAAACATTATGTTCAACCTGCTGGTGTGTGAGTGACATGTCATAGGAAGTATGGTTTAGCTAGAGACATGAGAGTTTAAACTCTGGCATATTACAGTACCTACTTGGTACAGCTTGTGAGAGCTGGTGTACGCACCCACGGGAAGGCTAGCTGTGATTTGGGACAGTTGGACAGTTGAAATTGGGACAGTTGGTCCCTGGGTTTGAAGATACGGTAAGTCTTGGTAAGGTGGAACTCGCTCTGTGTCTCTGGGAGTTGGGTTTAGGGAAGGAAGGTGTAACCTGTGCCAGAGTGTGCTTTAAAGACTGACTTGGGAAAACATAGGCTCCTAGTGTCAGGATATTCTGCTACGGCACAGTCTACTTTTTTTTATTTAAAGAACATCACATATTTACATAGTAATTCAGGTGGCAAAAACCCCGGCGCTACACTTGTATTCTCTCCAACTCAGAACAGATGGCATGGACTCTGTCGGAGGGATAAAGACAGGGCTTTTTTTCAGTGGGAACGCGGGGGAATGCAGTTCCAGCACCTCTTGGACTGACTGTATGTAATGGCAAGGGGTGCTGGGGTGTGCTGCAGGGTATTAATGCTCACTGCTAGGGATCTATTTTTGCAAGGGGGGTCTATTGTTGCTGGGGAGGTCTATTGTTGCTGGTGGGGGACCTATTGTTGCTGGGGGGGTCTTATATTGCTGGGGGGTCAGTTGTTGCTGAAAGAGATCTACTGTTGGGGGAGGGGTCTATTGTTGATGGCAGCCAGACAGACTATTAATGCTGGCTGTGCGGAGATCCGTTAATGCTGCCGGGAGTCTATTGTTGCTGGCGGGGAAATTTTGTTGTGGTTGGTCGATTGTTGTTAGTGGGATCTATTGTTGCTGGCTGCAGGGGATATATTTTACTGCTTTTCTTGATATCATTACCAAATTCCATACAAATTACTTAGCACCTCAAAATGATACTTGGTTCTATATTGTCTAAAAGGGACGGTACTGGGAGGTGGGTAGGGGCGCAGAAAAGGGGTGACTTGGAAAGGGGGAGTTCCTGCACCTATTGTCTGAGAAAAAAAAGCCCTGGATAAAGATAACCGAAGAATCTCCTGCATTACAGTCATCAGTCATCAGACGGAGAGTGCGGTGTGATGGCGCTAGCTTGGAGTGGAACTGAGATATCAGAAGCAAAACAGTACAGACATCTGGGCCCTGTGTGGTGAGTGGGCACCTGCCCAGATTGATATTACACTTTGTTGCTGTGCAAACTAGTTCCAGACGGCCGGTGAGACCTGTAGTCCCACAGAAGCAGTTTTGTTTATTCAGACTAGGTACAGTGAGGCCTTAGAGTTTGTCCTTCTTTTCCTACAAAGTGAATGCGATGTTACATCCTTCAGTAAGGAAGAAGTTTAACAAGGGTTCTACATAACAAAGCACACAGATACTTATACATCATGTTCACTGTAATTACTATTTACTCATTTCCTGGATTACAAATACTGCAGTATAATAAGCTAGCTGAAGAAGACCAAAGACTTTACTACTCACTATAATGCGTAAAGCTATAAACTTATCTTTATATCCACATTGAGAACTACATTACAATCTAGGGGGAGCCCTAGAGCATAAGTACTGTGTTACACTACTGCAAAGTATATGATAGTGCACTGCAGGTTTAATGTGTGTGTATGCTCTGAGGAGGGAGTGGAATGTGTTCAGTATAAAGGATCTACCATATTGATTACAGATTCCACTTTTAGCCTGTCTGCATATGCTCTCAAGTGGCCATTGCATTTGGGTTTTTACATACACCCTGATTGTTACTACTGCTATTTTTCTTGTATGAGAAAAGTTTTCCCAGTAAACGGGTTATGTGGTTAACGTACAACTTGTGTGAGACCCAGGGCTTTTTTTCAGCTGGAACTTGGTGGAATTCAGTTCCACCACCTCTGGCTCAGGCCCCGTTCTCCCAGCTCAGCACTATCACTTGTAAATACAGAAGTACGACTTCTGTGTTTACAAATCTGGTCTCCTGAGTTGCTCCTACAGAGTGCAGGATGGGGACAAGGGAGATGTGGGTGCCTGGGGTGCAGTCCAGAATGCCAACACCCCCACTGCAAGTGAGAGAGGCATCTGCGGTGCTGCAACGATTTCAAAAAGTCGTTTCTGTACTACTTTTTGTGATTCCGGGCTGTATGGATTCTGTGCAGAAACCTGCACAGATGTCTCTGAAATCGTGGCCCAAATCGGGACTGACATGTGGCAGTGAAATCGTACAAGTTCAGCTGAACTTATAATCCATCCACCTCACAGCAGTGGCATATCAAGATGCTGATTAGACAGCATGATTATTGCACAGGTGTGACTTAGGCTGGCTAAAATAAAAGGCCACTCTAAAATGTGCAGTTTTACTGTATTGGGGGGTCGGGGTGGGTCCCGAAAACCAGTCAGTATCTGGCATGACCACCATTTGCCTCACGTAGTGCAGCACCTGTGCAATACTCATGCTGTCTAATCAGCATCTTGATATGCCACACCTGTGAGGTGGATGGATTATCTCGGCTTTTATGTACATAGAAAAAGTCATAGATCTTTAAGTTCAGCTCATAATAAATAGGGGCAAACACAAAAGTATTGCGTTTATAATTTTGCTCAGTGTATATATGTAACGTGATTACAGGTCAGCATGCACCTGTTGATTTTATTTTAAGTGGGGAATTTCTTTAAAGTGACTTTGATGACATAAGTGACGTTGATTACATAACTCATTGCAGTTGCATTTTCTGATCTTTAGAATGACCCCAAATATGAACTTAGCAGAATCCAGGGAAACATTTTCACTGGTTCAAGCACCATGCCCCTCCCTGGGCTACTGCAACCTGATGTATACCCTGGGGCTTGACAAGATTGTATTGCACAGCATCACGTGGCAATATGCTACTGTCATGCTCTAGAGCCCTGACAGATATCTGCTGACCTGACCACTATGGATGACATAACATTTTTTGACTTCAGGACAGATACAACATGTTCTGAATAGCAGTTCACTCATTGCTGAATTTTCCCTGCAAAAAGGCAAAAAATGTGTAGTTATCAATAGCAAATGCATTCCTCTTTCAGAAATCAAAATAAATGAAAAAGGTAATCGGCTACTATGTGTGACTAGAATTTCCCATTACTTTTAATTAAAAACGTCTTCATTATTTTGAGCTTCACATACTGTTTTGTAGATTAGTGAATGTTTGGCTGAATATATGATCTAACATTACCTTCTTGTTGATTTGTAGTTTCCCCAGAAGGAAGAGGGAACTTGCCTTTCCATCTTGGATTTATCTATTAATGCCACTGGTGTATGAGAAAAAAACTATCGTGTTTAACATCATCTGATGACCTAGAACCCATTAAAATGATTTAGAGGAAAACTTTTCCTAGATTTACTTGCAATATGAGCACTTAATTTCAAGGTTCACAGGGCTTATTGGTGTAAATATAACCATAATGTCTTTGCCTTGGTCAAACTGTAAAACCAGTGGTGAATATCTCATTATGTTTGTAAAATATAATGGTGGATTGTATGGCATGCAGATCTTTAAGACCTTAAAAGTCAAACTTTTCAAGTGGAACAGGTCAAAACGAAAGGTGACTGCCTTATTTTAGTAGTCACTGCTGTGACAACTTGATTCCATTATTATCAGGGGTCTGTCTTTACTTGTATGTCATTGCCTAAGTAATGGTATCCTAGACACCACTGGGGTTAAATTCTGTGTAAACAAAGAACTACTCCTATTTTCTCCCTTTTGATCAAAACTGAAAGATTTTGTTATGTTTGTTTGGTTAATGCCTGTTGAAAATAAAATAAAAAAGCATTAATAAAAAAGCATGTAAAAAAACAAAACGGAACAAAACTAATGCAACCACCACATCTAAGGACTGGTAAGCTGCAACATTATAATTGGAGGACTTTAACCTTAAATGTCCTCAACCTTCTGGGACACGTCAGAAGTACAACATTTTCATAGACATCTATGATGTTAATGCTGGCCTACCAGATTGGTATATGTGCTCTCCTTCATTTACAAATTGTTCTTCTTAGAGATGTCACAAACCCTGCTTTGTTTCCTAAACCAGTGGGAGTCAGATCTCTAAGGGGGTCTGAATACTTTCCGTCCCCACTGTAGTTCTGTGTGTCACTTTACATTGAGTGGAGTATATTGTAATATATTATAGTGTATCCGTGGAGTGTGTCTGTGTAGTGTGAGTACTCAAATTAAAGTGCACCCAACACCTCTTTACATTGATTAACCACTTAAGGACCACCTCACGCCGATGTACGTCGGCAAGGTGGCACGGGCAGGCAGAATCACGTACATGAACGTGATCTGCCTCCCTCGGGTGGGGGGTCCGATCGGTGCCCGAGGCGGTCCGCTTTTGTCCAGCGGCGATCGGAGGTGAGGGGGAGACCATCCATTCATGGCCCCCCCCCTCGCAATCGCCGCCGGCCAATCAGATCATTCCTCTGCTGCTGTATGCTAAACACTGTGAGTGAAAACACACTACACACACAGTAGAACATGCCAAACAAACAAAACACCCCCCTTTACCCCCCGACCCCCCCCCCCGATCACCCCCTAATCACCCCCCCGTCACACTGACACCAAGCAGTTTTTTTTGTTTTTTTTCTGATTACTTCATGGTGTCAGTTTGTGACAGTTAGTGTGGTGGGACAGTTACTGTTAGCCCCCTTTAGGTCTAGGGTACCCCCCTAACCCCCCCTAATAAAGTTTTAACCCCTTGATCACCCCCCGTCGCCAGTGTCGCTAAGCGATCATTTTTCTGATTGCTGTATTAGTGTCACTGGTGACGCTAGTTAAGGAGGTAAATATTTAGGTTCGCCGTCAGCATTTTATAGCGTCAGGGACCCCCATATACTACCTAATAAATGTTTTAACCCCTTGATTGCCCCCTAGTTAACCCTTTTACCACTGATCACCGTATAACCGTTACGGGTGACGCTGGTTAGTTTGTTTATTTTTTATAGTGTCAGGGCACCCGCCGTTTATTACTGAATAAAGGTTTAGCCCCCTGATCGCCCGGTGGTGATATGCGTCGCCCCAGGCAGCGTCAGATTAGCTAAAAAATAAATAAATGTGTCTGCGCTATAAATAAACAAAAATAAATACAAATATCAAAGAGTAAAAACCAACAATAAGTGTTCACAAAATAAATACAAAATGAATACAAAAGTGCAACGTGCATAAATATTTCAGAATCCAAGTGTTGACCTAGGAATGAAAATGCAATCACTCCTTAAATAAAGTGAAAAAAAGGGGTCCATAAAGTTCATAAAGAATTAAATATAAAGTGCACAAAAGAAGTGTCCATAATCAGTGATATCCATCCATCATGCTCATCTGAAAGGTGCACAACAATATAGCATGCCTTAGTGTTCTCCAGTGACCCCCAAAAGCATATGCGCTCACCTTGAAGCGTGTGACACAGTAATTAAACTATACCAAGCGATCTGCTTTTTATGCTAAAACCTGAATAGGATGGTGCACTCACGCACCCACACCATGTGAGTACCCCTATGAGGGGAGTATTTATTTATAGAATAAAATCCTTTGCAATATTGCAGTATTGCGCTATGGAGTCTTTTTTCTTTTGCATATGATTTGTGACGCTATTTGAGAAAATTGGAGACCCACACTGTTATATCCCATAGAGCCCAGGAGTGGCTCCAAAGCGTGATTTGGCATAGTTTAATTACTGTGTCACACGCTTCAAGGTGAGCGCATATGCTTTTGGGGGTCACTGGAGAACACTAAGGCATGCTATATTGTTGTGCACCTTTCAGATGAGCATGATGGATGGATATCACTGATTATGGACACTTCTTTTGTGCACTTTATATTTAATTCTTTATGAACTTTATGGACCCCTTTTTTTCACTTTATTTAAGGAGTGATTGCATTTTCATTCCTAGGTCAACACTTGGATTCTGAAATATTTATGCACGTTGCACTTTTGTATTCATTTTGTATTTATTTTGTGAGCACTTATTGTTAGTTTTTACTCTTTGATATTTGTATTTATTTTTGTTTATTTTTAGCACAGACACATTTATTTATTTTTTAGCACTAATTACACGGGTATGAAACGTGATTAGTGTTTGCAGCTGACTTTCACTAGGAATTTACTTTAAAGGCATTAACCCTTCTGTGGCTCACAAGATTTTTCTATATATTTCAGATTAGCGCCAGTACCACTAACACCCACGCACACAGCATATGCCTCCCTTAGTGGTATAGTATCTGAACGGATCAATATCTGATCCGATCAGATCTATACTAGCGTCCCCAGCAGTTTAGGGTTCCCAAAAACGCAGTGTTAGCGGGATCAGCCCAGATACCTGCTAGCACCTGCGTTTTGCCCCTCCGCCCAGCCCAGCCCAGCCCACCCAAGTGCAGTATCGATCGATCACTGTCACTTACAAAACACATAACTGCAGCGTTCGCAGAGTCAGGCCTGATCCCTGCGATCGCTAACAGTTTTTTTGGTAGCGTTTTGGTGAACTGGCAAGCACCAGCCCCAGGCAGCGTCAGATTAGCGCCAGTACCGCTAACACCCACGCACGCAGCATACGCCTCCCTTAGTGGTATAGTATCTGAACGGATCAATATCTGATCCGATCAGATCTATACTTGCGTCCCCAGTAGTTTAGGGTTCCCAAAAACGCAGTGTTAGCGGGATCAGCCCAGATACCTGCTAGCACCTGCGTTTTGCCCCTCCGCCCAGCCCAGCCCAGCCCACCCAAGTGCAGTATTGATCGATCACTGTCACTTACAAAACTCTAAACGCATAACTGCAGCGCTTGCAGAGTCAGGCCTGATCCCTGCAATCGCTAACAGTTTTTTTGGTAGCGTTTTGGTGAACTGGCAAGCACCAGCGGCCTAGTACACACCAGTCATAGTCAAACCAGCACTGCAGTAACACTTGGTGACGTGGCGAGTCCCATAATTGCAGTTCAAGCTGGTGAGGTGGCAAGCACAAGTAGTGTCCCGCTGCCACCAAGAAGAAGACGAACACAGGCCCGTCGTGCCCATATAGCCCTTCCTGCTGCATTCGCCAATCCTAATAATTGGGAACTCACCACTTCTGCAGCGCCCGTACTTCCCCCATTCACATCCCCAACCAAATGCAGTCGGCTGCATGAGAGGCATTTTCTTTATGTCCTCCCGAGTACCCCTAAACAGCGAACCCCCCCAAAAAAGATGTTGTGTCTGCAGCAAGCGCGGATATAGGCGTGACACCCACTATTATTGTCCCTCCTGTCCGGACAATCCTGGTCTTTGCATTGGTGAATGTTTTGAACGCTACCATTCACTAGTTGCGTATTAGCGTAGGATACAGCATTGCACAGACTAGGCACACTTTCACAGGGTCTCCCAAGATGCCATCGCATTTTGGGAGACCCGAACCTGGAACCGGTTACAGTTATAAAAGTTACAGTTACAAAAAAAAGTGTAAAAAAAAAAAAATATATATATATATATATATATAAAATAAAATAAAATAGTTGTCGTTTTATTGTTCTCTCTCTCTCTCTATTCTCTCTCTATTGTTCTGCTCTTTTTTACTGTATTCTATTCTGCAATGTTTTATTGTTATTATGTTTTATCACGTTTGCTTTTCAGATATGCAATTTTTTATACTTTACCGTTTACTGTGTTTTATTGTTAACCATTTTTTTGTCTTCAGGTACGCCATTCAGGACTTTGAGTGGTTATACCAGAATGATGCCTGCTGGTTTAGGTATCATCTTGGTATCATTCTTTTCAGCCAGCGGTCGGCTTTCATGTAAAAGCAATCCTAGCGGCTAATTAGCCTCTAGACTGCTTTTACAAGCAGTGAGAGGGAATGCCCCCCCCCCCCCACCGTCTTCCGTGTTTTTCTCTTCCGTGTTTTTTGGAGTGAAATCAAAAATTTACGCCCTTAGAAATCCTGAAGCCGGTGATTGGTTTTCGGGGCCCCGTACGCGGCTAGGCTCCCAAAAAGTCCCACACATGTGGTATCCCTGTACTCAGGAGAAGCAGCTGAATGTATTTTGGGGTGAAAATCCACAACTGACCATGGCCTGTGTGAACAATATATCATTTAGTGACAACTTTTTGTAATTTTTTTTTTTTGTCATTATTCAATCACTTGGGACAAAAAAAATTAATATTCAATGGGCTCAAAATGCCTCTCAGCAATTTCCTTGGGGTGTCTACTTTCCAAAATGGGGTCATTTGGGGGGGGTTTTGTACTGCCCTACCATTTTAGCACCTCAAGAAATGACATAGGCAGTCATAAACTAAAAGCTGTGTAAATTCCAGAAAATGTACCCTAACTTGTAGACGCTATAACTTTTGCGCAAACCAATAAATATACGCTTATTGACATTTTTTTACCAAAGACATGTGGCCGAATACATTTTGGCCTAAATGTATGACTAAAATTGAGTTTATTGGATTTTTTTATAACAAAAAGTTAAAAATATCATTTTTTTTCAAAATTTTCGGTCTTTTTCCGTTTATAGCGCAAAAAATAAAAACCGCAGAGGTGATCAAATACCATCAAAAGAAAGCTCTATTTGTGGGTAGAAAAGGACGCAAATTTTGTTTGGGTACAGCATTGCATGACCGCGCAATTAGCAGTTAAAGCGACGCAGTGCCAAATTGGAAAAAGTCCTCTGGTCTTTAGGCAGCCAAATGGTCCGGGGCTGAAGTGGTTAAAGTGCATCTACGTACATATTTCAACTTCTTCGTTAGATTTGCTTATAAGCACCGCCCCCTCCCTCCCAATAATGTCTGGGAGGACAACAAGGAGAGGCAGACGTTCCCTTGGCACTGTAAGGGGCTAGCAACAAATGTGTCCACGAGCAAAGGTGGATGTGGTGGTCAGTCCTCAGGCAGGGCATCATTTCCTCTGTTTAGTGAGTTTGCCCATGCTATCCAGCCACAGCATGCAGAGGAGGTGGTGGACTGGCTTACTAAACCTTTCTCATCCTCTGTCACACAAGTAGAGACAAGTGTGCAGTCCCCTGCAGTTGCCAGAGTGGATAAACCTGCCTCCTTGTCCACATCTATTCCTGCCATAACCCCAACATCAGCCATTGAGGAGTCAGCTGCGTTATTTGACCACAACGTCAGCCACTTGCTCCTTGATGATGCCCAGCCATTACTGGATTCAGATATTGGTTCTGAGGTTGAGGATGTCAGGAACATGAGCAGACAGGTTCCCAGTCTCTACTACTTTTCACATAAGGCCGTTCCATCTCTCTGCCATCATGTGGAAGGGAATGTTCTAGCATCGTTGGGCAAGGCAGTCAGCCATAAAATCCACCTTACTGCTGACACGTGGTCCAGCAAGCATGGGCAGGGATGATATATTTTGTTCACAGCACACTGGGTAATGCTGATTGCAACTCAAAAGGATGCAGGGCAGGGCTCCGTGCTGCAGCTTGTTGTGCCCCCACGTCTCCATACCGCTGGCGGTGATGATGCCAGACCTGTGAGCTCTACCCCTCCTCCTCCTCCTCTGCCCCCTCCATGCCCTCCTCTGCAGAATTGTCCTATGATCATCAGGTATACCCTAAGCGTTCAAGGGGCTATTCCCAGAGTCAGGCTAAAAGGTGCCATGCAGTGCTTCAGCTGGTGTGTTTTTAGGGGACAGGAACCACACCGCAGCAGAGATTCTTGCAGCTCTGCAGGGACAGGCCCAGAGGTGGTTCACACCACGCCAGCTGGAGCCAAGAATGGTGGTGTGCGATAATGGCTCAAACCTCCTGTCCGCCCTTAGACAGGGAAAGTTGACACATATGCCATGCCTGGCACATGTCCTCAATTTGGTGGTGCAGCGTTTCCTAAGTACGTACCCAGGGTTGCAAGAAGAGTCTGTAGCCATTTCAGGTGGTCATACACAGCCAGTGCTCAGTTGGCTGAAATTCAGTGGGAAATCCACCTGCTCGTAAACCGCCTGATTTGTGACATGCCCACCACGTGGAACTCAGCTTTGTATAGCAGCGGCTATACAGTCAGGTCCATAAATATTGGGACATCGACACAATTCTAATCTTTTTGACTCTATATATCACCACAATGGATTTGAAATTAAACGAACAAGATGTGCTTTAACTGCAGACTTTCAGCTTTAATTTGAGGGTATTTACATCCAAATCAAGTTAACAGTGTAGGAATTACAACAGTTTGTATATGTGCCTCCCACTTTTTAAGGGACCAAAAGTAATGGGACAATTGACTGCTCAGCTGTTCCATGGCCAGGTGTGTGTTATTCCCTCATTATCCCATTTACAAGGAGCAGATAAACGGTCCAGAGTTCATTTCAAGTGTGCTATTTGCATTTGGAATCTGTTGCTGTCAACTCTCAATATGAGTTCCAAAGAGTTGTCACTATCAGTGAAGCAAGCCATCATTAGGCTGAAAAAACAAAACAAACCCATCAGAGAGATAGCAAAAACATTAGGTGTGGCCAAATCAACTGTTTCGAACATCCTTAAAAAGAAAGAATGCACTGGTGAGCTCAGCAACACCAAAAGACCCAGAAGACCACGGAAAACAACTGTGGTGGATGACCGAAGAATTATTTCCCTGGTGAAGAAAACACCCTTCACAACAGTTGGCCAAATCAAGAACACTCTCCAGGAGGTAGGTGCATGTGTGTCAAAGTCAACAATCAAGAGAAGACTTCTCCAGAGTGAATACGGAAGGGTTCACCACAAGATGTAAACCATTGGTGAGCCTCAAAAACAGGAAGGCCAGATTAGAGTTTGCCAAACAACATCTAAAAAAGCCTTCGCAGTTCTGGAACAACATCCTATGGACAGATGAGACCAAGATCAACTTGTACCAGAGTGATGGGAAGAGAAGAGTATGGAGAAGGAAAGGAACTGCTCATGATCCAAAGCATACCACCTCATCAGTGAAGCATGGTGGTGGTAGTGTCATGGCGTGGGCATGTATAGCTGCCAATGGAACTGGTTCTCTTGTATTTATTGATGATGTGACTGCTGACAAAAGCAGCAGGATGAATTCTGAAGTGTTTCAGGCAATATTATCTGTTCATATTCAGCAAAATGCTTCAGAACTCATTGGACAGCGCTTCACAGTGCAGATGGACATTGACCTGTGAAAGCAACCAAAGAGTTTTTTAAGGGACAGAAGTGGAATGTTATGCAATGGCCAAGTCAATTACCTGACCTGAATCCGATTGAGCATTCATTTCACTTGCTGAAGACAAAACTGAAGGGAAAATGCCCCAAGAACAAGCAGGAACTGAAGACAGTTGCAGTAAAGGCCTGGCAAAGCATCAACAGGGATGAAACCCAGCATCTGGTGATGTCTATGCGTTCCAGACTTCAGGCTGTAATTGACTGCAAAGGATTTGCAACCAATTATTAAAAAGTGAAAGTTTGATGGGTGATTGTTAATCTGTCCCATTACTTTTGGTCCCTTAAAAAGTGGGAGGCAGATATACAAACCGTTGTAATTCCTACACCGATCACCAGATTTGGATGTAAATACTCTCAAATGACAGCTGAAAGTTTGCAGTTAAAGCACATCTTGTTCGTTTCTTTTCAAATCCATTGTGGTGGTGTATAGAGCCAAAAATATTAGAATTGTGTCGATGTCCCAATATTTATGGACCTGACTGTACATGCAGCAGAGGGCCGTCAACAAGTACCTGTGCGAATACGACACGATGGCAGGCTCAGGCCGCCTCGGCTTTTTTTCCCCGCGCCAATGGCTGATCATTAAGGATGCATACACTGTATTGTCACCATTTGAGGAGGCCACAAGTATGGTGAGCCATGACAGTGCATGCATCAGTGACACAATCCCTGTTGTTCTGCTGGAGCAGACACTACGTGGCATTATGGACAGGGCACTGGAGGCAGAGCAGCAGGAGGAAGAGGAGGACTTCTTTTCCTTTCAAGGCCCACTTTATCCAGACATCATCATTCCTATGTCACAGAACACACAGGAGGAGAGAGGGGAGAAGGATGAGGAGGAGGATTCTGGCACTTTCATAGGCTTCGAAGAAGAGGAAGACGTGCGTCAATCTGTAACTGATGGCTTTCCAAACCCTGGACCTGTGGGAGTAGTACATGGCTGGGAGGAGGATGTTCCAGATGCTGTCATCCTGAGTGACCCCGAGGAGTCTGCTTCTCAAGCCTCGGCAAATTTGAGGCGCATGGGCAACCTCATGCTTCAAAGCCTGCAAAAGGACCCAAGAATACGTGGCATAAAGGAGAAGGATGATTACTGGTTGGCAACCCTCCTTGACCACCTTTATAAGGGGAAGCTCTCAGAACTTATCCTGTCCCCACAGAGAGTGCAGAAGATAAAATCTCTTGAGGACACATTAAAGAGGATTTTATTGAACGTTTTTCCTGACTCCAGTAGGTTACAGTGTTGTGGAAAACGTAGTTTTGAGTCTTCTGTTGGTCAAGAGAGGATTGTTGGAGAAGACATCTGCCTAAGTGAGGCATTTCAGAATTTTTTTAGTCCTCACCACCCAGGACTATCAGCTTCCACATTCCATCGGCAGCGTCTGCATCACATGGTGGACGATTACCTCAGGGCCAAAACAGAGATGGTGAACTTTCCTGCTGATGATCCACTGACTCACTGGGTCATTAGAATAAACCACTGGCCAGAACTTGCCCAGTATGCTATTGAGTTGTTGGGCTGCCCTGCATCCAGCATGCTTTCAGAACAGACATTCAGTGCTGCAGGAGGTTTTGTTACTGATCATAGAACGCGTCTGTCCACAGACTCTTCTAAAAATTAATGAGCCCTGGATTACCAGCCCCTGATGCCGATGTCACCGATTAAGTCTTTTTGGAATATGGAATCACTGCAAGACTTTGAATGAAGAATGTTTTTGGTATAGGTTTCATGGGCACAATTAACACCCCAAAGTCCAATTTTTCAGCACCTGCTTGACAAGTGCATATCATTGCAATTTTGTTTGCCTTCATCAAGAGCCCCTCTATAGGGTACGGTGGGAAGGCGCCCGCAACACCCAAAGAGTAATTTTTCTGCATCTGTTTGACAGGTGCATATCATTGCAATTTTTTACAGCAAGGCCAATTCTTGCTTTCATCAAGATTACCTTCATAGGTTTACGGTGGGAAGGCGGCACGGACACCCAAAGACAAATTTTTACGCACCAGTTACTTCTATACAAAGTCAAAGTGACACCAGAATGTATCCAAAAAAATCTCTAATCTTGTTCCCAGTGCACTACATTGTGGCCTCATCATATACACTGGCTACCTAGCTGTTGCTGACAAAATAAAGGCAGCTTGTCATTTTTTTGGGCTTTATAAATGCAATTATTGCTGCAGCAGATTCTAGACATGGTACAGATCTGCCACTTTACAGGTAGACTAAGGGGACCCCTATATTTGAAGTATTTTTTCATTTTTATGCTTTCACTTTAAAAATCAAAAAACTGCTGCTCATTTAAAAAAAAAAATTCCAAACTTTTTTTTATTGATACATGTCGCCCAGGGCAGGACCAGGACCCCTATAACCATCATATGCCCAATTACCTGCATATAAGCCTTCAAAATGGGGACTTTTGATTTTTGACATTCAGGTCCTATTGACTTTAATGGGGTTCGCTATTCAGATCAGAACTTCTGTGGGATGTGCTAGAAAAACAAGTTCTCACCTCGGCAAACTTATAGGACTTAATTTAATTGCTACTGACGTCTTGGGGCCAGATACAACAGCAACCTTCAGAGTTAGTGGCATCCATATCTCGACAGGCCAAGGCTGTTTAGGCAACAAAAAGGGGGGACCTACATAATATTATGTGGGTGGTCATAAAGTTATGGCTGATCGGTGTATGTAAAAGCACTGCATAAATTGTCAGCACTATATAACTACCTGTAATAAATAAAAGAACATATAAAGTGCAGCTACTCACAACTTTTCCCTTAGCTGCCTATAGTATAGTGGCATCTGATTATGTTACTGCACCTTGCATGCCATCACAACTCTTGGCTTGTTGAATAAGCCTATTTCTGGTATATTAGGATGGTATAATTGGTAAAAAAATATATATCATCCATTTAATCATCATTACATCTCTGCACACATTTGAACACATAATGAAATAATTTAAATGTTTCCAGCAAGCATATTAGCATTTTTAAATTAATTCCATAAATTTTGCTAGCCAGCCCTGCTGTCTGAAACTGCTTCCTAATTTGTCTTATTATAAAAATCGGAAGCTAAGCACGCTTACAAAATTATAAAAGAGTACAGTAAACAAGTTCTGCTTCTCAGTAAGAAAGAGGACAGGGGTTACCCATTCTCGAAACAGAGCAATAATAAAAAAGAAACCTTGATTACTTGCATCAGGTGTGTTGCTGCAATATTTATTTCTAAAGCTGAACTTCAGACAAACCTCTAAATACAGCACACAGATGAAATACATATAAAGAAGCTTTATACCTGTCAAAGGATTTGTATTTCTGCCCATCCAGTTTTTAGATGTAAAAAAACCTGCCAGACAAGAGACCTAATTTTTCTTTGCTACGTTTAAATAACATATACAGGTCTTGTTCTCCCCTCAGCCTGTGAGAGGAGAAGCAATAAATTGATGAGCTCAACTCACTTCACTCTGCTTTCTCCTCCCATCATCATGTTAGCATATGATCACTGCAGCACACCTGACTCTTGTTCAGTCTTGCCCTTTCATAGTCTGAGCTCTGCTGTACGATGGATTGCAAGAGGCTGATATCAAATCCCATTCAAGTACTTACACTGCTTGCATTTAAAATTGCCTTTCATGATGTAAATATAAATACAGATATTTATTAATTAGTTCAATCTGCATATATTTAGCCTTCCCTGGTTGTGCCATATCTCCCCCATCCCCCATTAACATGCTAATGACATGTTTAAATGGAACAACCTCAAAGACCCTTTATGTGTCAGACTTCATTGGTACCAAGAAGGACAGACACATGAAAATATATAAAAAATGACAATGAATTTTATTACAAAGCATAAAATCATATGTAAAAAACAATACAGGATTGAAATCCCTAGAAGGCAGTGTAGACCATATCTAGTATCAATTAAAAATGTCTGCTGAATTATCCCAAGAGGTCGACGCATTTCACATCAATTAGCTTTAATTAGCTTCTTCAGGACCTTTAAATCTTGGTGGCAAAAAAATGTGGCCTAACTAAAAAAACATATGGAATGAATATATTTCTACTAACATAACAATTTTCTCTACATCATAAATTATTAACTGTACCACTTACCCATCGCTTTCAGAAAAACTGGGCAATGTAGATGGTGCTAGCACAGTGGACATCAGCATTTATGTGGTCAACAGGGCGGCCATGATAATAATGGTGGTATAAGATCTTAACAATAGTAGATATCTGGGTATACTGCAGTGGAAAGCAAGATATAGAGGATGTATAAGAACAAACATATATAGGTGGGCCAGGTGAAAACCAAAACCCAACCTAGTTTCACTTACTCCAAAATCTGTAATTTACTCCAACAGATATGGAGGGCAAAGCGAGTTCAATGAAGAAGAGTACTTGATATCCTTTTATTATATCACATAGAGTCCTTTACATATCATATGATCAACAAAAGCAATTTAACTAATCAGTCCCAGCAAAACTACCTGCAAATGGCATTGATCCTAAAACCAATCAAATATATATGTGGGCTGCTAATCCACTCCACTGGAGTAAACATCACACCCACAGTCTTGGCAGGTGATAGAGACTCCCCAACTACACACACCAGACCACCTAAAATTAAAGAACAACTATACTCATATTCCTGTCCCCCCTACTGTGGAAAAGACATTTGCTCTTTAAACAATGTTAGGGACCTACCTCAACCACCTCCAGAACAGCACACCACCATCTATGGTCTCATACTTCCTAGGCCCTATATATATATATATATATATATATATACCTCTGCCATTTTTAAATGAAACTTTTCCCTTTTGTATTATGTGCATGCCTTTTTGTTGACCCAGTGATGTCATTACTGGGTTTCAGCGCTTCTCTATAAAATGTACTGTAAATAGTTTCCCTCTGGGGAGGAGCTATGCAAATATCAATAAATTCCTTGATGGGTGGATATCAGTTTGGAAGGCATTCCCACGTAATGCTCCTATGCCAATGGTGCTCAACCAGCTGTTGTGGAGCTACAAGTCCCATCTTGCTTCTGCCTTTCGGAGTCATGTTTGTAACTGTCAGCCTTGCAATGCCTCATGGGACTTGCAGTTTCGCCACAGCTGGAGGGCTATAGGTTGACCACCCATGACCTATGCCATGCTGAACTTCCATGACTGAAAGAACTGAAATCCAATAAATTAAAGGGGTGTACCAGCAACAGAAAGGCTGGGGAATAAAGAGCTATAGATACTGGGCATCCTCCAAGAAGCAACTGAGGCAGTATCTAGCTGACTTGCTTCAGTGTACAGTGAAATCACAGTATGCTGTTTCAATACAGAAGAGGAGCCTGTGCAACTGTGCAAAACTGAAGTTAGGGTTGAAGTTCAACTTTAATTTCTGCCTTTTGTATTTGTCTTTGAGCTCAGCCTTTTTAACAACAATGCAAGAATTTACCCTATCTGTACAATGACTGTCCTGCAAATTATATACATCAAAACAGACATTTCTGATATCGAAATGTACAGTTTATAAAGTCTCTGAATGTCAGACTAAACCCCACCCACTGTTGGGTTAAACCCTTAAATCTGTTTGCTTGATTACGGCTGTTTTAAAGTAGGTGAGTTTTTTCAGGATGAGTGTGGCTTGTCATAAGTAGTGTGTCGGTCTATCCATCAGTGTCAGCCAGTGATGGTTTGTGTCCCTACGATGAGTTCTGTTAATCCATCGATGTCATACAGTGCCCATCTGTCATTATTTATCTCCAAGTTTGTAGTCTGTGTCTGTTCATCAGTGTGTCTGTCCATCAGTGTCTCCCACATAGTTTAAATTCAAATTTAAATGCCATATAAGAATTAATGGAAGCCTTGCAACAAAATGTGTTCTGCAATTGTGTTCAGTTCTGCAATTCTTTTTTGATGCATTCCTTATTACAGAGAAGTGGAAATCAATCAGGAAACAATACAATGTAAAGCAATGACAAAGGTCTTTAAAGCGTAACTTTACTTTTGTTGAGAAAAAAACATTCCCCTCTGGGTGATCTATGTACATTGCAAGGATTTTAACAAACGTTGTTGCAGATTCCTACCTTTTGTTATTCTGAAGAAATCACTGTTTGTTCCTCTGTGCCCCTGTGCTGAGTGAGTCTAATGGCAGTGGTTTCATAATTATCAACCAGCTAATGAGGAAAATTGCAGAGTCTGCATCCCTTTAGACGTGATTTTCTATTGGGAGTATCTCACCAAAAATGACATTTTTGTTGCAGGGGATGCCAAAAATCTGACTTGTATTTTAGTGTAGACTTCTGGGAAAATCAATGAGCCAATCACACAAACAGGAAATTATGCTTCTGGGGGGCATTATGTACACATTCTGTGTACAGAACACCTCTAGGTAGCCATTTTGCTTTGCACTTTACAGAAAATACAGAGCTGCAGACTGAAAGGGAAAGGTAACTTTGATAACATTTGTAGCAGGCATGTTGTAATTCAATTTCTCCTTTTGTCCACAAGATAGAGATAGGGAGATGCTGACTGGTCCTTCCAGAAAACTCAGAGACACAAAACACACTGAAAAAAAGGGGAGTGGCATGAAGTGCTGACGGGAGACTGAAGAGAGGGAAGGCTGAGGTGATTGAAGAGAAAGACACAGGTTTCCACACAGCATTACAGAGAGAGGGCTGTCAGCAGAAGAGAGAATGAGGAGAAGTAAAAGGACTGTGTGGTGAAACTCCATCTGAAAGAGGGAGAGCCACACTGTCTACCGGCACCTACTAGCCACACTTTTCCTGAGACTACTGTGAGAGTGCTGACAGGAGGCTGAGGAGAGCCAGGAACAGTAACAGCTACATGGTTCACCACAGTTCAGTCCAGGCACCCTGCTCAGCAACCCAGTGCCACACAGCAGAGACAACCCACACAGCGCTACAGGGATCGCAATATCCATTCAGGTGTCCAGTCAGCCACTGTCTGGTCACCCTGCCAGTTTAGCTACCAGCCATCCTGATCGGCTGACTGAAGGCGATCTGGTGCCTTACAACATTGCCAGGAGCCTGAACCAACATTGTGAATCTCCGTTGTGTCATCGCACAGAGGATTGGTGAGTGGGTGTAAACTCAAACATCCTTCTTAACACAGTACAGACACTGCATGCAGACACATATTCCCCTTTCTAGTGTCAGAGGATGATTGTTTGGAGCTGCCACCTTTAGCTACTACTTAACAGAATATCCTAGATGATTACTGTCTCCATTTTGCTTAATTAAACCTACTTTCTTTAGAAAGGTCCCCAATGTTTGCTAGCAGAAGATAGTAGTACTCTTCACCCCAGGACCTGTAACATTACGGAACTGTGCTTACTGTACCTGTTAACCCATTTCTTCATTTTTTTTGTGTTGTTACTTACAAAGGTGATTGTGGCCCAGAAGGAGCTGAGAAATTGAAAAACCTTCTCTCCTCCCTCTCAGTGCCTGTGCAATGGACATGTAGATTATTGTGCTTTGTTTTCTATGTTTACAGTTGCTAAATATTAAATGTTGTCATTTCTATTGTATTGATACACGGCAGCAAGGTTTAACAGTGCTTTAAGTTTCCACATTTCTTTCTGTGATAAGGCATTACATGGCATTACATGATATGTATAACATATGAATGACATTTAAGTACTTATAACGAGAGTACCAGGAGTCTCAATATTTCATCTTAACATAAAGTGTCAGTAACTGTAAGATTAGTACTGTTATCATACTCCCATACAGAGAAGGAATTGCCACAACCTAGTGCTCACTCAATAAAGACATAAAACTTAAATAATAATAAACAAGAAAACAGGTGTTAAACCAACCATTGACACTCCACCATAAGTTCAAATCCATCGGTCCTGTAGAACTCCCTCTACCAGGGCCATTTGAGGCGGAGCCACTTCTGGGGAGCCCAACCAGTTCTGCCATCAATTGGAAACATTTTTTGGTGAAAGGGCTCCGATAGGGAGTCATTTATCCTTACTCTAGCCATCAGCAGTTGCACCCAGGAGTTAAATTTATCTCCCAACTCCAAAGCGCCGCAAAACCTCCCACAGATATTTCCACTCCACGCTGTCAAAAGCTTTGGCAGTGTCGAGGGAGACGATGGCTCTATTGCCCGGGTTATCTACTGGTATTTGGGTATTAAGGAACAGTCTTCGAATGTTCAATGCCGTCGATCTAGCCAGAATGAAGCCAGACTGGTCAGAGTGGACCAGTTCAGCCACAATTCCTAATTGCTAATACTCTCGCCAGTAGTCTGACATCTGCATTAAGCAGAGATATGGACCTATAGGAGTCCGGTTGTAGTGGTAAGGCATTACATGATCAAAAATATATAAGCAAAGTCCATAAAAATGACAATGTGAGTATGGAGAAACTCAGTAATCAGGAGAGATGGGAATGAGATGTTCTTGCAGCCCAAAAACTTGTGATATTACTGCCGCTTACCAGATCAGTTGGACCTCAAATTATAGAGAACATGGGAGCCTGCTGCATCAGCCTGCCAGCATCAAAGTCCTCCAACTGTCTTTCAATCCAGGTATCGTGATAACAATCACCCTCAACGACCAAAGCTAACTCCTCCCTCCCTTTGGAACCCACACACAGGAACAGTTATAATCACCCTTGATTCAGATCTCTTCTCATGGATGATCTCAGCGGTTAACACTCAAGGGAGATAAGAGAAAAGCTCCATAGTGCAGATAAACTTCGAAAAGGGTTTTTTTATTCCAAAAAACTTCACAGCAGCTCACGGCAATTTAAAAAACGTCGGTAAAACTTCACAGCAAATGTTCACAGCAAGCTAGCAATCTAGCAATCATAAAAACGAAAACAGGAACGGTTGAAAAACTAATGAAGCAACAGCTCAGAATCAAAACAAATAGCTGGATAAAACGTGAATCAGCTGCTCTACCCGACTCGTTTCACCATAGAAGGCATCAACTGGGAACGAAGGCATCTTCTATGCTTATATATTTTTGATCACTTAGATACACTCACCTTAATGGATTTGTATATATCAGAGTACTTTTGCTTTAGGTCCTTGTAACAGGTTGATGGTGCACACCACTGTTCACATGGGCGTTTTTTGGTAGCATTTTTTGGTAGCTTTTTTTTACTTTATTGTATCACTTTTGCACAATACTATATATATCTTTATATGAGTTTGTATGGTTGTGTTTAATCATCTTCACTGATTAATTAATGGTTGTGCGCTTGTTTTTCGGAGAAATACAATAATAATAGCCTCGTTGATAGAGGTTGGTAGGTTACCTCCCTGTAGGGCATTGTTTAGTGTTTTTAGAAGATTAGGCAATAGGGCATCCCCATATTTCCGGTATGTCTCTGTGGGTAAGCCGTCAGCGATCAAGGGGTTAATATGGCGCACAATGGAGGTAGCTGAGTACATATAAAAAAAATGGTTGGGGGAAGGGGCTGGGTTGGGGGTTCCTGAGAGGGGGAACTTGATGGTGGTAGTTAATGTTTCACAACAAGTTCAGGTATTAGTCCATGTAAGGATAAAATGATGCTGAATAAATGGAAGGCAGCCAGTCTATAAAAGTTAGAAGAAGCTCTGGAACAATAAAAAAGAAAGAAGGACGGCGCCCTCTAAGTGCAGCATGTATGATAAAAATATTTATTACAATAGATAAAAACACTCACATTTGAGTTGCTAAAAACAAGCATGTAAAGTAGTTTCATCCGCGTGCTCTCAGGGGATGTGGGTGTCACGGGCCAGTGGGGGGGTTCCTGGGATGTGAGTCCTGTGACCTGGGTCCTGGTAGCTGTTCCGGTGATGCCGAGGGTCCTCAGAGCCTCCGGGCGGCCAGGATGTCGGTCATGGATCCTCCGTGGAGCGCCGTGCTGACCTGCGTCTTCACTTCCGAGAGCGGGGTGAGGCGGGCGGTGCTTCGCGTTCGGAGCATGCGTGCTCCTTCATCAGGCTGATAAAAGAGCATGAATAGCCTGATGAAGGAGCACGCATGCTCCAAACGCGAAGCACCGCCCGCTTCACCTCCCTCCCGGAAGTGAAGACGCAGGTCAGCACGGCGCTCCACGGAGGATCCATGACCGACATCCTGGCTGCCCGGAGGCTCTGAGGACCCTCGGCATCACCAGAACAGCTACCAGGACCCAGGTCACAGGACTCACATCCCAGGAACCCCCCCACTGGCCCGTGACACCCACATCCCCCGAGAGCACGCGGATGAAACTACTTTACATGCTGGTTTTTAGCAACTCAAATGTGAGTGTTTTTATTTATTGTAATAAATATTTTTAACATACATGCTGCACTTAGAGGGCGCCGTCCTTCTTTCTTTTTTTTTTAATGGTAAGCCGTCAGCCCCCGGGAATTTATTGGTGGCCATCTGTGCTACCGTCAAAGTCAATTCCTCTATTTTCAGTGGTGAATTAAGGGCAGCGTGTCCCTGCTGTGTTACCCGTGGAAGAGAGCACTGGTCCAGAAAGTGGGCCAAGTCCTCTTGTGTGGGATGTACCTTAGAAGTATATAGGTCTTTAAAAAATTGTGAAAACGTCAGGTATGTGAGCCTGATCCGTAACTGTTACTCCGTCTGTGTTTTGGGTGGCCTTTATGTGGGTCGTGCTCTGCTGGGCCTTAGCTATCATAGCTAGTAGGTGTCCCGTGTTTTCCTCTTCGTTAAAAAATTTTTGCTGTAAGAAGAACCTTTTGTTCTCCGCAGCAGAGGTGGAGACCTGTTTCTATAGGGCCTGTGCCTCTTGCCATCTGCGCTCTGACTCCAAGGAGGGTGCCGATACATATCTCTCCTCCGCCCTAGCAACCTCATCCATCACCATATTCTCCCATTCTTTAGTTTTAGTTTTAATTGCATTGATCTGCTTAATAATTAGGCCCCTAAGGTGGGCTTTTAATGCATCCCAGACTACCGCCGACCCGGCTGTGTCCTGGTTATGATGCATAAACTCTATCAGGTCCTTTGGAATAGAATCAGTACTCGGGAACAGTGTAAACCAGAAGGGGTTTACCTTCCAAAGCTTGCGTTTTGGGCTCGGGGACATCATAATGGTAGCACTGACAGGGGAGTGGTCAGAGATGTTACACGGGGCATACCCCACAGAGTCAGTCAGCGCATGTACCAATTCATTAGTTAAACATAAATCTATACGGGATAAGCATTTGTAAGTTGCTGAGAAGCAGGAGTAACACTGCACCCCAGGATTTTTGTCCCTCCACACATCTCGCAGATCTCCGCTAGGAATCTAGCAAAGGGAGAAGCACCACCCTGTTGGGGAGCACTACCAGTCCTGGATAGGAATTTGTCTAGCTTCTTGTCTATTACATTGTTGAAATCTCCCATCACCCAAACCGGGATGTTGGGACATGTGGCCATAAATTGAGCTAGTTGTTTCAAAGAGTCAAATGAGAAGGGTGGAGGGACATAAATATTTGCAATTATGCATGTCAAACCTGTAATTTTGCAAAGTAGGAACACATATCGCCCCTGTCCATCAATCAGGGAGGGCAGTAATTGGAAATTGGCTGACTGCGAAATAAGAACACTGCCACCCCTCGAGTAAGCCATGTGAATGGAGTGAAACTGAGTGGGGTATCCACGGTTTTTGAGCATAGATATGGAGTTGTCCTGCAGGTGGGTTTCCTGCAGGCAAATCACTGGTCTGTAGGCTTTAATCGTGGAAAAAAGTGCCACCTGCTTCACACCATCCCCCAGCCCTCTCACATTCCATGAAACTATCGTACAATTACTCGACATGGCAAGGCATATAAGTAATCATGCAAAGTAAACCTCGTCAGGTGCAGAGGTTCACCATTTGGTGCTTCACGTCTCCTCCTGACAGCTTTAAAGAGAAATCTGGTATTCCGGGTAAAATACATGAATAAACCTGACGGCATCGGTTCCCTAATAACATCTCTGGTTGGTAAAACAGAAAAAAATTATTGAGCTGTTGACACTGCCTATAGCAGCTAACTGTATAAACAAAAGGAAAAAGCACTGCATAGTGTGGGACAAAAAAACACAAAAAAAAGAAGAACAAGAAAAGGAAAAATAGTGTCTGTGCAACCTGTAAACAGTAAGGAAGCATGGCAGCAAAAAAAGAAAAAACATGTCCACGCAGGAAAATCGTAGGGGGGGGGGGCAACGTCTCAGTTCAACTCCGATTCAAAGGGACTTGCAAGTCCAACTCATAGGTAAAGAATAGTACAAGTTACATTCGTCTTCTTCTCCGCCTGCCAGGAAATTTGCGAGAAAGGAAAAAACATGTCCAAATCTTCTAATATGTCATCTGCTTCTCTCTGTTGAGAGTGGATAAAGGCATGTCCCCTTCAGACCATAGGTGCTGTTGCTTTCTTAAGTGTGTGGTCCATGCGGTCCAGCCACATAGATGCATTTTGCCGTTTGCTGCGATTCTGAGCTTGGCTGGATAAAGCATGGCGTATGCGACCTCATATTTACGGAGACGCTTCTTTACTTTAGTGAACTTGGCTCTGCGACACTGTAGATCAGCAGAGAAATCCAGATAAAAGGATATGCGAGCATTATCTATTCTCATGAGGGCACCTCTGGCCCTAGCTTGATTCAGAATGGCATTGCGGTCTTTAAAGTTCAGCATTTTCAACAGGAATGGCCTGGGGGGCTCCCCAAGTTTAGGTGACCTAGGTGGAATTCTGTGGGTGCATTCCACTGCGAACATGGCTGAAAAGGAATCCTTATTAAATGTGTTAATCAGCCAGTTCACAATAAATGCTATAGGGTTTTTGCCCCTAGCGCGCTCTGGTATGCCTACCGCACGGATATTATTGCGTCTCTGTCTGTTTTCCATGTCTTCTAAACGCGCTGTGTGGCTTAGTGATAATGGATTGCATATGGCGGACTTCCCTCTGTAGGGGGGGGCCACATCGTCCTCCACATTGCTCACCCTGTTCCAGTGCAGCCATGCGATCTCGCAGTTTCTGCATATCCTGTCTAACCATGTTCATCTACAATTTCACTCCTTTGATTTTAGTAGTCAGTGAATTAATGGAGGTATTGCAGGAGGTTACTGCTGCAAATATGTCTCTCGAGGTCAATTCAGGGGCTTGACTGTCCTGGTCTGTTAGGGCTCTGGGGGCCATGTTAGGAGCTGGTGTACTTACTGTGTCCCATGATGAGGCTTGTTCTTCATCCTCTGGCCATGTCTGCTCCAGGGCTTCTGCTGGGGAGTCTATATAAGACGCATCCATGAGCTGGGAGGGTGTTTTAGGCATACCTTCTTTTCCCCAGAGCGCCGCTGAACATTCTCATGGCAGCCTCCTTGAAAGACGCGCTGGGTCCGGGCGCCATCTTGGCCTCCAAGTTCTGCGGCCTGCAGATTATCTCTAGTGCCTTTGCAGGACATGTCCGGCGCCGGATTATAGAAGAAAGTCACACCTCCGGCTTGGGGAGGAGGAGGGGGACCCCACCAATGTAGTTAGTGATGGAAGCAGGTGTCTCAGGGTATTTTTATCAGGGTAAATGCTCAGGCTTTCGGTGGAGCTCTCACACCGTGCTTCCTATCCCATCAGCCACAAGCCACGCCCCGCCTTTATAATCTGTTTGACTGAAATATGATCAGTGCTGTTGATCGAGTCAAAATATCAATAATTTTCTGCCCTGGCCAATTGTTTGCTGATTTGATTATTTTGCACAATCGCACATTGACTGGTAATAAAATCAATGTGTATATAGCCACTGTAAATTTGTCCTGTGCATTACTATAACATGAATACAAGGTGGAGGACTGACACGCCAGTGGGTGGATCATGGTATCTTCTGATGTTAGATTTTTTTCTTCATAGTGAAATAAGTGGGAATAAATGTAAGTATTTACTACCGTGGATGGTGAAGGAAAGGTAGGGAACTCTGAAGTGGGTGGAGGAAATTAGGGGGGATCCTACGGGTGTGGTTGGTTGAGGGAAGTGGTGGGAGAGGGCTTTCTAGGTAAGTCCATGGGCCAGAAGAAGGAAGAGGAAAAGGGGGGCATGCCAGATGGAGGGAGCCTGGACCAGCTTCGGTGGGGAAAAGTAGAGGGGAGGGTGGGGTGGGAGGCAGAGAGAGGGGAGACAGAAGTAAAAAGGTGGGAAAAATAACCATGTGGATGGGAAAATTGGTTATGTGCTGCTTAGTGAGGAGAGCATCCAAGCAGAATTATAATGAGTTAGACCAGAGAAAAGCTGTTTGTATCCCTCAGTGCCTTAAGGAGAAGTCTGTCCAATAGAAATCTGTGGTTTGGAACTTGGAGTCTGTGCCATTCAGGGAGCTAGTCAGGTCTTCTATTAATTTAATATCTTTTTCACAGTGAAGACATTTTGAATGGACAGTGGGGAAGAGGACTTTCCTGAGATTGCTGGAATGCAGTAATGTGCTACATTAACCAAATGTATTATGACTGATTTTTGCACACCTTAAAACAGGGATATGCAATTAGCGGACCTCCAGCTGTTACAAAACTACAAGTCCCATCATGCCTCTGCCTCTGGGTGTCATGCCTGTGGCTGTCAGAGTCTTGCAATGCCTCATGGGACTTGTAGTTCTGCAACAGCTGGAGTTAGGCTAATTGCATATCCCTGCCTTAAAAGGTACAGTGTTGTGATGGAGAAGGAAGAACCGAGGTTTCTTTGGAATGGGACAGCTCATAATTTTTGTCCACAATTGTGTGAACTTGTGTCTAAAAATCTGTAGGGATAAAGAGGAACCAAAGATGTGTATTATGTCAACTAGCCACATCTCTAGCAAGTCTCTGGCAAGATGAGTAGATGGAATGTAGTATTGTTGGAGTATGTTACTAGCTGGTGACAATTTTGTAGCTGGACTCCTGGTATCTAGTGCTTATAGAGAATCAGTATTGTGCGTCAGAGAGATACTTAAATGTTTCACTCTTTGTTACATTGCAGCGATTTGCTAAAATCATTTAAGTTCATTTTTTTTCCTCATTAATGTACACACAGCACCCCATATTGACACTCATACCACTCTGCACTCTGGTGCCTACTATCTGCTCTACCAGGGGCCACGAGTCGGATACGTAAGGGAGCCTACCCTCTGCCCAAGCGGACTCACCGGTCTGGTAAGTGGAAAGTTTGACAAAAGGGTCTGAATACTTAGGACCATGTGATATTTCAGTTTTTCTTTTTTAATAAATCTGCAAAAATGTCAACAATTCTGTATTTTTCTGTCAATATGGGGTGCTGTGTGTACATTAACAAGGAAAAAATGAACTTAAATGATTTTAGCAAACGGCTGCAATATAACAAAGAGTGAAAAATTTATGGGGGTCTGAATACTTTCCGTCCCCACTGTATATGGCGTTAAACTGGCAGTAACGCACACAAAACTACAGTATATGGCGTTAAACTGGCAGTAACACACACAGAACTATATGGCGTTAAACTGGCAGTAATGCACACAAAACTATATGGCGTTAAACTGGCAGTAACGCACACAGATAAAATATATAAAAATAAATATAGAACTCGCAAACACAATAAGTGAAAATTTGTTAACCAAAAAGAAAGTCCAAAATACAATAAGCGAAAATACATTTCAAATAAGGTGACTGAAGGTGCTCCAATCCAAAGTGAAGAAAATATAAGGTGCTTCAGAGAAATTCAGGTGTGCAACACCCCCTCATGTATCCCCACTCACGAGATCACAACGACCCCCAGATTTTTAGTCTGGTGGGTCATTAAAAGCTTGAAGGGGAATCCTGGGATGGCGGATAAGGTGATATGCCTTCAGGTCCGGAAATCCTTTAAAGAGTTTCTCAGCCAGAACACAGCAGGTACCCAGAAGTAAAAAACAAAAGGAAACTGATAGTGAAGTACCATTATAAGGTTTTATTGGAAAAGGGAGTGGGTACTTACAACAAGTAAAATAAAACAAGCCTCAAAATGGAGCTGTGAGTGTAAAAATGCTGTTGCTGGTGTGCGTTCTACAGGACCAGAAGATGAGTGGTTTTCTTTTTTCAATCTCAATTGCTTCCTGTCCAATTTTTAGAACAATTTTTAGGAAGAGTTTGCATATATTTTCCCATTTTTAATGTGATACACATTTTATTGTGCTATTGACACCATTGCCCTTTTTCCTTTTCTTTCACTTTTCTATCTATCTTTCTTTTTTCACTTTTTTCTTTTTTTTTTCATTTCACTTTATTTTTATTTTATTTTCATTTTTATTTTTATTTTTACATTCTTTTTATTTTTATTTTTATTTTATTTTATTTTTATTTTATTTTCATTTTTATATTTATTTTCATTTTTATTCTTATTTTCACTTTTAATTTTATTTATATTTATTTTATATTTTTGTTCATTTTATTTAATTTCTATTTCTATTTTCTTGTTTCTCTTTTTTTTTTATGTTCGAAGTCTTTAAAAAAGGTTTTTTGTCTATCGTTCCACTATCTAGCCTGAAGTGACGTCCATTGATTTTCTGGAAGTACTTGTTTGGTTTTATCAAACCAACAAAATTGTGTTTTTGTCTCTTCTATGGAATGTACTCTATCCCTAGGAGCAACTCTTTTGTCCCACCAACAAAATGGCTGCTATGCCACTATTTAAGATGGCTCAGCTAGCCGGAAACTAGGTCCATGATGACGCCCTGTGGGAGGGCGAAACGTTGATGCTATTTCCGTTATCGCTGACGTCACTTCCGGTCCCGTGGAACGCATGCCAGCAACTGCGTTTTTAAACTCACAGCTCCATTTTGAGGCTTGTTTTATTTTACTTGTTGTAAGTACCACTCCCTTTTTCAGTAAAACCTTTTTAATTGAAATTCACTATCAGTTTCCTTTTCTTTTTACTTCTGTGTACCTGCTGTGTTCTGGCTGAGAAACTCTTTAAAGGATTTCTGGACCTGAAGACTTATCACCTTATCCGCCATCCCAGGATTCTCTATCAAGCTTTTAATGACCCACCAGACTGAAAATCTGTGGGTCGTTGTGATCTGGTGAGTGGGGATACATGAGGGGGTGTTGCACACCTGAATTTCTCTGAAGCACCTTATATTTTCTTCACTTTGGATTGGAGCACCTTCAGTCACCTTATTTGGACTTTATTTTTACTTATTGTATTTTGGACTCAATGTCCATCTGCACCAAGAAGCGCCGTCCAATGAGTTCTGAAGCATTTTGCTGAATATGAGCAGATAATATTGCCTGCAACACTTCAGAATTCATCCTGCTGCTTTTGTCAGCAGTCACATCACTAATAATTACAAGATAACCAGTTCCATTGGCAGCCATACATGCCCACGCCATGACACTACTACCACCATGCTTCACTGATGAGGTGGTATGCTTTGGATCATGAGCAGTTCTTTTCCTTCTCCATACTCTTCTCTTCCCATCACTCTGGTACAAGTTGATCTTGATCTCATCTGTCCATAGGATGTTGTTCCAGAACTGTGAAGGCTTTTTTAGATGTTGTTTGGCAAACTCTAATCTGGCCTTCCTGTTTTTGAAGCTCACCAATGGTTTACATCTTGTAGTGAACCCTCTGTATTCACTCTGGTGAAGTCTTCTCTTGATTGTTGACTTTGACACACACGCACCTACCTCCTGGAGAGTGTTCTTGATCTGGCCAACTGTTGTGAAGGGTGTTTTCTTCACCAGGGAAAGAATTCTTCGGTCATCCACCACAGATGTTTTCCGTGGTCTTCTGGGTCTTTTGGTGTTGCTGAGCTCACCAGTGCGTTCTTTCTTTTTAAGGATGTTCCAAACAGTTGATTTGGCCACACCTAATGTTTTTGCTATCTCTCTGATGGGTTTGTTTTGTTTTTTCAGCCTAATGATGGCATGCTTCACTGATAGTGACAACTCTTTGGAACTCATATTGAGAGTTGACAGCAACAGATTCCAAATGCAAATAGCACACTTGAAATGAACTCTGGACCGTTTATCTGCTCCTTGTAAATGGGATAATGAGGGAATAACACACACCTGGCCATGGAACAGCTGAGCAGCCAATTGTCCCATTGGTCCCTTAAAAAGTGGGAGGCACATATACAAACTGTTGTAATTCCTACACTGTTAACTTGATTTGGATGTAAATACCCTCAACTTAAATCTGAAAGTCTGCTGTTAAAGCACATCTTGTTCGTTTAATTTCAAATCCATTGTGGTGATATATAGAGTCAAAAAGATTAGAATTGACTGTATATGGCATTAAACTGGCAGTAACACACACAAAACTATATGGCGTTAAACTGACAGTAACCCACACAGAAATAAATGACGTTAAACTGGCAGTAACGCACACAGAACTAAATGGTGTTAAACTGGAAGTAACGCAATCAAATAGACAGTGTTCAACCCTCACTACAATGACGCTATCTGTACTGTCCCTACTCTAGCTATACACTAATGTAAAGATTACTGACACGGTCTTACTACACTACACTGAAACTATCTGAGCTGTCCCTACTCTACACTAATGTATCTATGAATGACACGGTCTCACTACACTACAGTGAAACTATCTGAGCTATCCCTACTCTAGCTGCACACAATGCAAAGCTGAATGATGGGCCTCCTCACTACACTCACACTATCCCTGGACTGACACTAAACTAATATTCTACGCTGAAAATTGAAGCAAAATAGCACAGTATAGCACACTAACTAACTAATAACACTGAACAGAGCCCTGCTCTTTCTCTCTCCTCGCCAAAATCACACTGAAAATGTCTGGCATTGAAAGAATACTTTTATACTGTGGGGCAGGAATGAGCCATGATTGGATAAGTCATGATGACAGTGTGCAATCATTGAAAAAAAACAACACATTAAACAACGTGTCAGCAGCACTATCAATGTCCTTTATGTGGATGGTTAAACACCGTCAATTAGTGTCCATCTGTTAAGTAGATCATTCAGATTGTCCTATAAGTTTAAACAAACTGAGAAGACGTCTTCCACACTAAGGATATGTAACCGGTGAATTACTGGAACATACTTTTTAAGATTCAAACCTTACCAGACATTAGTAGATCAAACAGCATGAAATGGGGACTAGGTAATAGCAGTCATCTAGGACGGGATCTCACTGGTATTCAACAGCTGATGTAGACCGATCTTTCTCTCTGAGTCACTCATTCATATGTGGAAAACAAAAGAGGGCTCCATAGCGTGATACCATTGATACAAAATGTTTTATTACTTAAAAAACTTTCCCCCCTGTAGCAAGTACACTTACATCAGATCAAAAGATAATACAGCATGTGTTTCACAGCCGCTGTCACTGGGAGCACCTCAGGGATCAAAATTACACGGACAGCTTGGTGTTTGTACTGCTCGTCGGCTTCACATTTACAAACTGCTTAGGAAGTCGTATAGCCACGCCCTGATGCGTTTCGTCATCAAAGGACATCGTCTGAGGGTGTCCAGTGTCCAATCATGACATTGACAGTGCTCTGCACCCTGATTGGCTTAAGCTTTCACATCTTCAGCCAATCAGGGCTTGCAATGCACTGTTCAGCCTCGCAATGCATTGTGGTCGGTTCGGATGTTTAGATGTTTAGATGTTCACCAAACGACCAAACAATGAAAGTTCGACCCGAACTTATGCTCGGGCCGAACTGTTCGCCCATCCCTACTCAGGAGCAACAATTGCCTAAAAACATTTAGAGTTATTCAATAAAATGTGTTTTTGAAATCCACCTTCATTATCAAAGCTTTGGTTTACACTTTGAGACGTAATGATTATAATTAATCCAATAATGACATTGTTCTTCAAGAGATTCAAAATGACTCATTAGCAAGTATACTGCACACAAGAATACCAATGATTGTCCACAACACAATGGGATGCCTCTAGCATTGCTGGTGGTTTATGTTAGTTGGAAGGAGGAGTGATGAATCAAAAGATGAAGCTCTATATTCTACGTCTTGGTATACACGTTGTTTCTTCTGATTTGTCTTTCAATATCCATGGCAGTTTCCTGTCCATGTTGACATGAATGACATATGGTCATGTTTAACTCTGTGAGCAGAATAAAACTAGTTAATGGTTCCTGATGATTGAACACACACATTTTCCATAGGCACCATGGCGAGAGCTCAAGTGCCTGCATGGAGCAACAATGAATGTCAAATGGGACCTAATTACAATTCTTTGCTCAGAGACCCTTTGCTGTCTATGTTCCCCTTGTAGAGATCTCCAGTACCTTTTAAGGAAAATCTAAAATGTGTAAGAGGTCGACTCTTAGAGGCAGCAAAATCTTGCTTTTGCTCCTTTTCTAACACATCAATTTGTATTTCTTGGTTATAAAACGATATCTAAAATTGTTGATATTTTGACGATTTATTATCTTCATTGTTTGGGCAGAAAAATAAATCTGCGGAATTCATTCACCACTGAAAGCAAAAACCAAAACTGTTCAAATTGTCAGCATGATGAATGACTTGGTAAGACACTGCTTTAGAATTATACTTGTGGCCTTCAGTTGTATTTTTGATGGACCAGGTGTTGGTATGAGCCTAAGTTATGCTTACAATTTGCCTGGATTTACAGCTCAGAGTAAAGCTGGTAATTAGGCTGTATTCCTGTTAAAATTCCATCCTAAAGTCAGGGAAGATTTACACTTAGACACAGTACGTATGGCAGAGATGGCTATAGGTGGTAAAGGGAACAAAGTTACATTCCTCCTCCAAATATTAGGCACACATTATTTTCCTCTCATCAGTAGGACTAATCATCTCACATCAATACAACATTTTAGTCTACATTAGGATAATGAGACCTGGATAATTCATGCGCTTGGGTCACTAAAGTATGGGTCAATAGCTCAAACAAGATTTAAAGAATATAGTATAGAAAAAGAATGCCATAATATTTTTTAGGGGCTAAGTGATCCCCCTTATAGAGGTAAAGTAAGTGTGTATGAAATCTTAAGTGAATTAGGTATACCCATGTTGAAGCAAATGGAAATTTGTTCCTCCTATGGGACTTTAAAACAGTGGATACACTAGGGAATACAGGATGCGTAACACAATAAACATGCAATACAATATATGAGGTTCACAATCATAGAGCCCGTTGCATATGGAACACATATACGGGGAGTACCCGATGCGTTTCGAGTTATACTCTTCTTCAGGGCTATCTGATTGAGATCAGCACGACAAAAGCATGTCTATAATTGAAAAAACAATCATGAGCCAGAGGTGAAATGGCAAAGAAAAAAATATATTATTAACATGAATATATGTATATAATACCATTAAAATTAAAACATATTCAGGTAAGAACTGATCATATGGTATTGCTTAGGGACATCATAGATTACTGCATCCAATTAAAAACACTTTAAGAAAAAGCTGCAGGGAACAGATAGCCACTGTTCCTGTACCAGCTCCTGATCCGGATTGGGTGGGCCGTGTGTGCCAGGCCCAGCAGAACCACAGGGGGGATTCCCCAACAGAGGGCGCCAGGACACCAATCAGTGTGTTGATAATCCAGAAGATGGGACGCCAATCCCTATAGGAAAGGAAGATATGCAAAGTTGTAGGTGGAGGCCAGAGGTGCCTGCGGCCACAAGTGACACATGTCCCATATGCACTCATAAGTGATAAAAAGGAAAAGTACCCATGTTGAAGGCTGTCTTGTGTTACTGATCTAGCAGTGAGCCTTTACACAGTAGAACTAGGAGCAAAGTTTCATTTTGAATAGAGTTAGGGAGTGTTAAAACCCCTGACAGTTTTTTTTTGTCATCTGTGTCCCGTAGGGAAGATTTCCCTTCACTTTCTGTCCTATACCCAAAACAGGAAGTGAGAAAAAATCCCTCCAAAGTGAGGGAATCCCAGGATGTCACCTGGGTAAGCAGAACTAGTGCCCCCATTGGAAAATTTTCCCTCTATTACTGTTCTGGGATTTTCTTTTACTTTCACTTTTGAGGAATCTTTGCCATCTGTGTCCCATTGGACAGATTTCCATTCCCTTCCTTTCTTATAGCCAAATCAGGAAGTGAGAGGAAATTTCCGAAATTTGAGGGAATCCCTGGTTGTCACCAGGGTCACCAGAACTAGTATCCCGATTGGAAAATTTCTCCTCAGTTTCTGTTTTGGTGACAACCCAAAATGTTGGATTTCTTTCACTCTTGATGATAACTGTAAACATGACAACAGAGAGGGTGAATCTCCCTAATGGGGTCACAGACAGCAATAAAAACTGACAGGTGTTCTTATCCCTCTCCATTCTATGCAAAAAAAATTTACCATTAAACCCCCGATGGGGAAAGGAGGATCAGTGAAACCCCTGAAATCCACTGGATTATAATTTTTATTATTGCAACTAATAAAATAGAACTGGATGATAACGATTACTTGTGGCACTTCCCTCTTTCTATAAGCATTTCTGTCATTCCAGGAGGAGCCTCCAACTATCACTAAGAACTAAATTAAAATTGAAAATTGAAATTAACACTATCACTAAGAACCAAATTGAGATTGAAAATTGAAATTAACACTATCACTAAGAACCAAATTACAATTCAAATAGCCAACTAGATTTGGGTCCAACACCCCACCAACATATCTCTATTTAAACTAGATTTATGGGAACATGCGGTTGAATGCATTAGTGTACTATTACTCTAATTAATCTAAATTTATAAGACTCAGTAACCGATAGTAGTTTGGTTTGATTGGTTGTCATGTTTATTGCACCCTTACCAGTGGTGTATTAAGGTTTTGTGCTGCCCTAGGCCTGACTAAACGCATGCACCCCCCTAATTTAAATATGACCCACCCCATCCTGCTGAGGCCACACCCCTTCCTGTTTAAGACCCACCCTATCATCTGTAAACCACACCCCTTCCTCTTTAGGCTTTTTTGGCACCTTTCAGGGGGGACTGGGTACATGTTTCTGACAGGTACCCTTCCCCACTTCCGGGAGACTGTACTGTCCCCTCTGAAGTTTGCCCCCCCTCCTCCTCTCATCCAGCCACTGTGCCATCAAACGCAGCCACTGTGCCCATCAATTGCAGCCTCACTGTGCCCCATCAAACTCAGCCACTGTGCCATCAAATGCAGCCACTGTACCCATCAAATGCAGCCACTGTACCCATCAAATGCTGCCACTGTGCTGTCAAACGCAGCCACTGTGCCATCAAATGCAGCCACTGTGCCCATCAATTGCAGCCACTGTGCCCATCAATTGCAGCCACTGTGCCCATCAAATGCAGCCACTGTGCCCCATCAAATGCAGCCACCGTGCCCATGAAACGCAGACACTGTGCCCATCAAACGCAGCCACTGTGCCATCAAACGCAGCCACTGTGCCCATCAAATGCAGCCACTGTTCCCCATCAAACGCAGCCACTGTGCCCCATCAAACGCATCCACTGTCCCATCAAACGTAGCCATTGTGCCATCAAACGCAGCCATTGTGCCATCAAACACAGCCACTGTGCCCATTGATTGCAGCGACTGTGCCCTCAAACGCAGCCACTGTGCCCATCAATTGCAGCCACTGTGCCCATCAAACGTAGCCACTGTGCCCATCAAATGCTAACACTGTGCCCATCAAATGCTAACACTGCCAGTGCCCATAACACTGATATAATTTATTCAATCATTGTACCTGCTATCCTGGGGGTTTCCCTCTCTCCTCCTCCTGACGTCACAGCCAGATCCCGCCCCAGGGCCTAGGAGAAGATTTACTGCAGGAAAGCAGTGCAGGGGAGGGTAGGCGGAGCTTAAGGCTCCACCTGTCACCTGCTGCTTATGGGGGCGCAAGTGACACACGCCGCCCACCTGCATGAGAAAAAGCCCCCCCAACCGTCTTGCTGATTCCCGGCTCCCGCTGCCGCCTTCCGCACACATGCAGCCCACGGCGATCGGCTTTCTGTAGCGGCGCCGTGGTGTATGGGCGTGCTTGTCAGAGAGTGGGGGGGCATGAGATACACAAAGATACACAAAAGAAACAAAGGCTATGTCAGAATGTCCCACTGCTTCCAGCTATGTTCCCAGACACGCCCCCACCCTCTGCCAAGCACGCCCATACACAGTGGCGCTGCTACAGAAAGCCGGCCGCCGTGGGCTGCATGTGTGCGGAAGGCGGCAGCGGGAGCCGGGAATCGGCAAGACGGGTGGGGGGTTTTCTCTCATGCGGGGGGGCGGCCCCTTTTGCCGCCCCCTCGCTAAGTGCCACCGTAGGCCTTGTCGGCCTAGTCTAAAACACAGCCCTGACCCTTACTCTTTTTGCATTATACTGTTAATCAGCAAGTTTGATTTATGAAAAACCTTGAAATTTCTCTTTAGTGTGCAGTTAAGATTGCAGGGAACTTAGAATGATGGCGCACTAGAACCACTGAACACATTGGTCTGCATTTTCACAATCTTAGATATTGGACCATTCTAAAGATTGTAGCATTGTAAATTAACGCCATGATGAAAATTACATCTCTTCAGGGAGTAGGCTGTGTTCTCTAAATCCACTTAAATGCAAAAATGTTCATATTTGATTAGAGTGCACTTTTCAAGTAACAGATTTGCTGCAATCTATTAAATATACCTTTTTGAACATTATTCATTACAGACCTAAAACTTGTGTTGTTGTGAAGAGTTTCTGTTCACCTTATACTTTTATTCAAGTTCATTGCTGCTTTGTCTCTCTCTTGCTGTGTTTGAACAAAGTTTTTTGTGAAGTTAGAAGTTGTGAAGTTAGTCTGATGACACTTGGGCTCTCATAAAAGAAACAAAGGCTATGTCAGAATGTCCCACTGCTTCCAGCTATGTTCCCAGATGACTTCATCTCAAGCAAGGGATTATCCTTTATGAATTTTTCTATTAGAGCAGACCTTTTGAGATATGTTATGATGTTAGTATAATGGGACCTGTGAATCATTTGTCTTAGAAGAGGTTGTATGGGTAATGAGATGAAAGAGTGTACAATTATTTGTGCAGAGTATTAGACTGCTGAAGGGCCTACCTGTCCTTCAGGATCCAGGTTTAGTAGTATAATTATGGCTGAGTTGCCTTCTTTTAATTTGTACAGTGTAGGTATATCTGTATATTAGAGAGCAAATAAAGTGGTTTTCTGAAAAATAAATTGACATTGACATTTCCTATTTGGAGTTCAACAGAGCAACAGAGGGGTTCCCCATATCCCATAGTTGGACATCTTTTGTGCTTTGATGAAGGGTTAGATATCCCAAAACATGTCAGCAAAGGCAAGAAGAATAGCCCTTTGCCATTGAATTGCTCTTAAGCACCATACTGAATATTATACATTTGATTATCATTCCTTCATTTGATGATCCTTGATTTTGATAGCTTTGCCCCACAACCACTCCAGCAGCATTCACCTTGTCACGGACATTCTGAATTCCTGGGAGTATCAATTTGTATTTTTTGGAGGGTGTATGAGGCAATTAGTGGGTGAACAGGTTTTGGGTTATTTGCATGCGACGTCTTCATTTTCCAGCAGTTGACTTACCTGCCTCGGACACCATTAATTTATAGCAGGGTTGCTGTAAAATCCTGACTCCTGTGCTATATATATATATACCGTATTTATCGGCATATAACACGCACAGGCGTATAACACGCACATTCATTTTAAGAGGGAAGTTTCTGGAAAAAACTTAAATTTTAAATAAGGAACTTTGAAGCAAAATAAGGGTCAGTGCCCATCTGCAGCCTCACCATTGCCATCAATGCAGCCTGATTAATGCCCACCTGCAACCTCACAAGTGCCATCAATGCAGCCTTATTAGTCCACATCATTACAGCCTCGCCATTGCCATCAATGCAGCAGCCTCGCCATTGCCATCAATGCAGCAGCCTCGCCATTGCATCTATTGACTTCCTATTGCAGAGGCCGCCAAGTAAACAGGAGATTCTCACTGTATGTAATCCGAGGCAGCTGAAATTGAAGTATTGGCGTATAACACGCACACGCTATTTGCACCCGATTTTCATGGTGAAAAAGTGAGTGTTATACGCCAATAAATACAGTGTATATATATATATATATATATATATATATATATATATATATAGCACAGGAGTCAGGATTTTACAGCAACCCTACTATAAATTAATATATATATATATATATATATGCAGTGTGTTTTTGCAACACGTAACACATGCACATTAATGTGTGTGAATCCACATGGTGTGGCACATTTTTAAAATAGGGTTAGGGACTGCTTTCCCCTAATTTGTTGCAGGGACAGCAGTCCATTCAAATTAATAGGCCGCTGTACCCATGACGTGTATGAGCACGTATATATGTGAACCTACCCTAAATACTAGACTGCAATCCTATGTGAATGACAGAGCTACAAACACATCAGCTTGTGGTATGTGGTTTACCCAAGTTAAACTTACTTGATGGGTTAAAATTTAGCCTTTTTAAAGAATATACTAAAGTACCATTCAGGCTTTGATGTTAAAATTGCATTTAAAAGTTGTACAGTATCCAAAAGTAATGTCTGATACTGGCTCCCCTAAGTCTACCTTCAACTCATCACATAGATCATTTCCCAAGGAATTCATACTGCAATCTTGTACAGGAGTATAAGAGCCTGTCTGAGTACCTCTTATCTGCACTTCAACGGCAGTAATTTTGCTGTGATGCCATCAGGATAGCTCCCCTTTGTTACATTTCATTGAAAATGTATAGTAATGTGTAATATCCATTTTATATTTATTTTTTATTTAACCAATCACTAGCAGGGAAAGAAATCATAAGTAATTGCATTTTCGAGATCTGGCATTGTATCTGGTACTGAGTTGGATAGGTCACTATGACTATTACATGCAATTACATCTCTATTATTCATGGTTCGGGAACCATTATCCTTTGTATTAATGTAATAATGTCAATTACTGGCCTTATTAAAATTACAAAAGAGTTCAGAATCACCGCAGCAATCATCATCATTAAGGTTAACTCTTTCATAATGAGAAGGAAAGACAAATTGAATTTCTTATTGCTACCTGAAGAGGGCCCTATGGCAGAACAGAGTTTCTGAACAGTAATACCTTTATAGCAAAGAGTCAGTAATGAACTGAGACCAATTCAGATTAGCCAAATGATCATGCAATGTGCCCCCAACAATATTGCCACTCTAGGCATCAATAGAAGAGTAGGTGTCCATCCATCCAGTTGGCAAGTAGGGCTGGCTGTCTTATGTTGTATTCTCAACTGTGAGATATGTTTGTGCTGTTGACATAACAGTTTGCTCTCATCGTGCCTGCATAGAGTCCAAAGTGGCCCATACAAATGGGTTCTGATGTGTTCTAACCCATAGAAATCTACCATCTTTCTCTGACCCAACTTTAGTAAATGTAAAGTGTAATTGAAGCTTTTTGGTAACGTTGGTAAAGTATGTAAATACAGTGAATGTGCTCAGAAAAGCTTAATTATAATTGTCTAACTATTTTTAATAGAGCCATTGTTTCAGTCCAAATTGTGTCCCCTGGCATACTGCTGCAGAAGGGACCTGTATACTCTAATGCCGCGTACACATGAGCGGAATGTCCGATAGAAAAAGTCTGACAGAAGCTTTCCATCGTCTATTCGTGTGTGTGCCTCATCTGACTTTTTTTTTCGAAAATTCTGACGGACCTAGAAATGGAACATGTTCTAAATATTTCCAACGGAACCGATTCCTATCGGGAAAACCGCTCGTCTGTATGCTGTTCTGATGGACCAAAAACGATGCATGCTCTGAAGCAAGTACGAGATGGAAGCTATTGGCTACTGGCTATTGAACTTCCTTTTTCTAGTCCCGTTGTACATGTTGTACGTCACCTCGTTCTGGACGGTCGGATTTTGGTGTGACTGTGTGTATGCAAGACCGCGTAAATGGAATTCCGTCGGAGTTCCGTCAGAGAAACCTTCGGAGTTTATTCCGACGGCAAAACCGGTCGTGTGTACGCGGCATAAGTGGAAGCAGCAGTCTCTCTGCTGTGGTCTGACACATCTCTTGTGAGTCAGATTTAGAACTCTCCAACCAGCAAAGCTCCCTCTCCCTGCTGCAAAGCTCTGACTCAACGGGGGTGGGGGAAGACTTACTCTGTATAAATCACTATATACTGTATCTAGAGGGTTCTGTGTTCCTTTGTATTTTTGGGCCCCATGTCAGGCACGGGTTCTACTAGGGCTACAGGCACACACATGTCAGTCCATCTAAGAAAAACACCACATGTTAGATAATCAAAAACATTACATGTAATAATAAACTCCTAACCAGTTCCTGATGTTTCTCCTAGCATTGAGGTTATTCTGCAACTGGCACAAATAAATGTTTTTAATCAGATGTTATGATTAATATTCATTTGCGTTCTTGTGCATTTATACACTATATTTTGTATTAGTATATTGATTTTTTAAATAGATCTATTAAAAATCTTTGTGAATTGGCCGCAGTCCTGAAATACGTTGTTGACATACAGTATATATGGGCTCTAATCCATATGAGTAATTTATATTTACCGATACACATGTATCCCATGTATTTTATGAATATGTTACCTCTTATATGAGAATTTTATGATATATATGTATAATAAAAAATATATTTATCTAAATATTTTTTGTGTGTGTGGCTCCTGGGAGCACACCTAAAGTCCCTAATGTTTATAGCGGTATGGTTGTTCAGAAGCTGGCAGCCACTGTCATGCTAACAACCATGACTCATCGCTTAAATGAAATTTATATGGTGTCGTGCTCCACAATGTATTATAATACTCAATATGTGCTATAGTGATATATATATTAATGAATGAATGAAAAAAAAAATATAAAAAAATATTTCAAAATACACACAGCAGATACAAAGTACATATAATATACATTTAAGTGACTCTTATGCCCCGTACACACGGTCGGACATTGATCGGACATTCCGACAACAAAATCCTAGGATTTTTTCTGACGGATGTTGGCTCAAACTCGTCTTGCATACACACGGTCACACAAAGTTGTCGGAAAATCCGATCATTCTGAATGCGGTGACGTAAAACACGTACGTCGGGACTATAAACGGGGCAGTGGCCAATAGCTTTCATCTCTTTATTTATTCTGAGCATGCGTGGCACTTTGAGCGTCGGATTTGTGTACACACGATCGGAAATTCTGACAACGGATTTTGTTGTCGGAAAATTTTATAGCCTGCTCTCAAACTTTGTGTGTCGGAAAATCCGATGGAAAAAGTCCGATGGAGCCTACACACGGTCGGAATTTCCGACAACACGCTCTGATCGCACATTTTCCGTTGGAAATCAGGCTGCTGCTTACACGGCGGCCATATATAGTGAATGAGTAGAGATTAGGCAAGTAGTGTAGTGTGCAGTCAGTCAGTGTAGTATATATAATACAGTTCAGAGCAGGGGCGGACTGACAACTCATGGGGCCCCCGGGCAATAGGAGATCCTGGGGCCCCCTGTCCCCGCTCATGTGTTCCCACCCACACTCAAGCCACACCCACACAAATCCCCACCTACATTTTGCACTGCCCACACTACATGCGTTCTTCACAGAGTTACATTAAAGAAAGTGCAACAACAGTAACTTTCCAAAATCAAAGTGATTGTAAAGGCTCGTTTTTTTTTTTTTTTTTTTTTTAAATAACAAACATATCATACTTACCTCCACTGTGCAGCTCGTTTTGCACAGAGTGGCCCCGAACCTCGACATCTTAGGGTGGCTCTCGCGGCTCCTCCCCACATCAGATAACTCCCTAGGAGAAGCGCTCTCCTGTGGGGGGGGGGGGTTACCTTGCAGGTGCGCTCCCATGTCCAGCATTTGCATCTATAGACACATGTTTACATACATGTGCTCATCCTACATAAAACTTTTCATATAGAGCATGTGTGGGGATCATGGGGATGCTTTACATTTTTTTTTTAATTATTTTTATTAACTTTATATAATTTTCACTGATCACCAATGTAAGGAACATTCTTCTCACTGATCACCAATGTAAGGAACATTCTTCCAACTGACCACCAATGTAAGGAACATTCTTCCCACTTATCACCAATGTAAGGAACATTCTTCCCACTGATCACCAATGTAAGGAGCATTCTTCCCACTGACTACCAATATAAGGAACATTCTTCTCACTGACCACCAATGTAAGGAACATTCTTCTCACTGACCACCAATGTAAGGAACATTCTTCCAACTATTTATTTAATCCATATTGAGCACTATATTTGATTGGCTGCTTCTGCTTGGCACACATGCACAATCACAATCACGCACATGATTGTCGGACATTCCGACAACAAAATCCTAGTATTTTTTCCGACGGATGTTGGCTCAAACTTGTCTTGCATACACACTGTCACACAAAGTTGTCGGAAAATCCGATCATTCTGAACGCGGTGACGTAAAACACGTACGTCGGGACTATAAACGGGGCAGTAGCCAATAGCTTTCATCTCTTTATTTATTCTGAGCATGCGTGGCACTTTGTGCGTCGGATTTGTGTACACACAATCGGAAATTCTGACAACGGATTTTGTTGTCTGAAAATTTTATAGCCCGCTCTTAAACTTTGTGTGTCGGAAAGTGCGATGGAAAAAGTCTGATGGAGCACACACACGGTCGGAATTTCCGACAACACGCTCCGATCGCACATTTTCCAACGGAAAATCTGACCGTGTGTACGGGGCATAAGAATAAAACTAAATTGAAATTTGATGTCAAAATTAACAGTGGTCTGTAGTGCATGTTCATGTACCTCAATACCATAAATAATATTCGATTTTTCACTCCAGCAGTATATATTGAGTTTGGAAATTGTAGAGAAATGCCTAAATAATGCATTACAATTTAACTACACCCATTAGATTTTAGATGACTAAAATGAGTTTTGGTCGACTAAAATGTACTGGATATTTTAGTCGACTAAAATATAGGACATTTTAGTCGACTAAAATGTCCTGGAGATTTAGTCGACTAAATACGACTAAAACTAAAACAATTTCAGAAGACTAAAATGGGACAAAACTAAAATGCCATTTTAGTCCTAAGACTAAAACTAAAACTAAATCAAAATTTGTTGCCAAAATTAACACTAGTGCAATCAGTGTAGTATATATAATACAGTGGAGAGTATATAGTGCAGTCAGTATAGTATTCATAATACGGTTCAGTGTATATAATGCAGTCCATGTAGTATCTATAATACAGTTCACAGTATATAGTGCAGTCAGTGTAGTATACAATACAGTGGAGAGTATATCATGTAGTCAGTGTAGTATATACTGTATAATACAGTCAGAGTATATAGTGCAGTCCATGTAGTATATGTAATACAGTTCAGAGTATATAGTGCAGTCCGTGTAGTATATAAAATACAGTTCAGAGTATATAGTGCAGTCCGTGTAGTATATATAATACAGTTCAGAGTATATAGTGCATTCAGTATAGTATAATACTTTGCAGAGTATAAAGTGCAGTCATTGTAGTATATATAGGTATGGTTCAGAATGGGGTGGGGGCGCTCGCTCCCCCCCCTATCCTGACCAGCCAGGCTGCATGCTCAGATAAAGGTCTGGTGTGGATTTTGGGGGGGAACCCACACCAATTTTTTTTTACATTTTGGCTCAGAGTTCCCCTTAAAATCCATACCAGCCCGGAAGGGGACCCCAAATATAGATTTTTCATCTATTTTGACAGGCGTCAGCAATACATTACAGCCACGAGCAAGTTTGAATTACATTTTTCCTTTAGAAAGGTCATTATTGCTGCGTCATGTTCTACACATCACACAGATGCGCCACTTTACAGGCAGACTAAGGGGACCCCCCCCCCCCGACACGATATTTAAAGGAATATTTAATTTTTATTATTTCACTTTAAGCATCATTAAAATCACTGCTCCTGAAAAAACTATTGTTATAAAAACTTTTTTTTTCATTAACCACTGTCGACCGGCTCACGCTGATAAACGTCAGCAGAAGGGCACATACAGACAGATTAACATACCTGTACGTTGCCCTTTAAGAAGTAGTTTGCGGGCACGCGCGTGCAACCGTCGGCGCGTGCTCACTCCCGCCACAACCTCCATGAGTGTGATCGCAGGTCCCGCGGACTCGATGTCCGCGGGGATACCTGCGATGGTCTCACAGAGAGGAAGAACGGAGAAATGCTGATGTAAACCAGCATTTCCCCATTCTGCCTAGTGACAGGACACTGATCACCGCTCCCTGTAATCGGAAACGGTGATCAGTGTCATGTCACACATAGCCCCTCCCCCCACAGTTAGAATCACTCCCTAGGACACACTTAACCCCTACAGTGCCCCCTAGTGGTTAACCCCTTCACTGCCAGTCACATTTACACAGTAATCAATGCATTTTAAATCGCACTGATCGCTGTATAACTGACAATGGTCCCAAAATAGCACCAAAAGTGTCCGATCTGTCCGCCATAATGTCGCAGTCATGATAAAAATTGCTGATCGCCGCCATTACTAGTAAAAAAAAATTATTAATAAAAATGCCATAAAACTATCCCCTATTTTGTAGACGCTATAACTTTTGCGCAAACCAATCAATAAACGCTTATTGCGATTTTTTTTACTAAAAATATGTAGAAGAATACATATCGGCCTAAACTGAGGAAAAAAAAGTTTTTTTATATATTTTTTGGGGATATTTATTATAGCAAAAAGTAAAAAATAATCAGTTTTTTTCAAAATTGTCGCTATTAGTTTGTTTATAGCGCAAAAAATAAAAACCGCAGAGGTGATCAAATACCACCAAAGAAAGCTCTATTTGTGGGGGAAAAAGGACATCAATTTTGTTTGGGAGCCATGTCACACGACCACGCAATTATCAGTTAAAGCGACGCAGTGCCAAATCGCAAAAAACGATCTGGTCTTTTGCCAGCCAAATGGTCCGGGGCTTAAGTGGTTAATACATGTCCCCCAGGGCAGTACCCGGGTCCCCATACACTTCTTTTGGCAATAATTTGCAAATAAGTCTTTAAAATGAGGACTTGATTTTTCATGCTCGTGTCCCATAGACTTTAATAGGGTTCGCATGTTCGCTAGAACTTTTTGCCTGTTTAAGGTGTAAGAAAATGGGGGGGGGGGGGGGGGGGTAAACAAACGTGGTGTTTGGTGGGGGTTTTTTTTTTTTGTCATTTTATGGTATCTCACTAATTAAGTCTATATGCTCTAATTCATGGTGGGGGAGGGGGTGGGGGTGAAAATTATTTTTTTTTTCCTTTTACCATGTTAAAGTATAATGTATTAGTAATGAAACCTGGAGGTACGCGGAATAAAAGCTATAAATAAGAAATGGAATTTGTGTAGAAATGAAGATGTTTGAAAATAAATAAAACATTTACTATAAGAGAAAAAAAAAAAAAAAAGGTGTTCTGGTGCGAACCGAACCGAGAGTGTTCGGCCCGACCCTAATGTAGACACATACGCATGTGTGTTTGAGCTTTAGGGTGCACACCCTAATGCAATAGGCTGTGCACACTTATGGTGTGTAACAATAGTGTGTAACAGTAAAAGATCTGAAGATATTATTGACTTGTAGCAACCAATCAGAATCCTCCTTTTTCTCTTTCAGTGCAGTTTGGGAGAGTTACAGTAATATGCCTGTTGCTGTAGGTAACACATGGCTTTTTAAACAGGTTCCCTGTTGACCCAGTGATATAATAGGCCCATTATGCATACCAGCCCTCTATATAAATAAATCGAGGGCTACTGGGCCACATTGCCAATGTCTTTGCATCTGCTGCAATGCCTAAAACCCAACTAGTAGCAATAACTTAAGTTACAGTTTATGTGCAGTAATTTCTTGAGCTTATACATGTGAGTCAAACTATGATCTTATTATCCACATGTAAAGTTCAGAACTATCACTCATTGATTAGCTCGAAATGTCACCATCTTGAGTTTCCTTAAGCAAGAACCAGAAAAATGACAGATGGTACATCAGATTAAATAAATATATTTATAGGATGCTAATGATCAGTGTGAGCTATGGATCTTCATGATAGAGTTTTTTTTTTTTTTTTTGCATGCGTTTATTCGCTATACTGCATATATATTTTATATACAAAAACTTTTAAAAGTTGTCTAACTTCTTGAAAATGTCCATCATAGTAAAATGGAATCATGCTATTCTTGCCTTATATTAGCAGCCCCATTTTCTTTTCTCACAGATAAAAAAAAAAAAACTGTAAATGTGAAAACCTGCCAGAGCACATATAAAATATTCACAGTATTCAACATATTCCTCTGGGGTCTACAGCATTCTGGTGATGTTGAAACTGTTCCTAGGAAGATCATCAACAGACGCAATATAGAGTTTAGATTAGATTTAGTTTTGTTCATCTCAGTTGATCCACCTAATTAAAGCTATTTTGAAGAATAATAGTTGCACTCAAACAGGTTTATTTATTAAATCTTTAAATCTAAAATTTTCCATAAATGTGCACGTATCTTCTAATATTTCAAAATCTGTTTCTGGACTAATCTGGGAAACCAAGTGAGACTGGCCAAAAAGTATTCAACTCAGCTGATCACAAACAGTGTGGGGTTGATTTATTAGAAATGGAGATTGCAAAATCTGATGCAGATGTGCATGGTAGCCAATCAGCTTCTAACTTCAGGTTGTTCAGTTAAGCTTTGACAAAAAAAAAAAAATGGAAGCTGATTGGTTTCTTTGCCGAGCTGCACCAGATTTTGAAGTCTGGAGTCCCGGTTCACACTAATACAGTGCAAATTGGGTAGCAATTTAAAGCGGTACATGGTGCAAATTCGCATTGCAAATTTTTTACATTGCAATGCGAATTCTGCTTAGCATGTACGGTTTCCATACGAAATTAGTACAAATTTGTGAAGGGAGTGGTCACATCTGCGATTTTATGTTCTTTAAAATCTGGGCAAAAAAACCAAAACAATTCGCAGTGATATGAACACTGGACTGCGATTTCAATCCAGTCCCATAGAAGCACTGAACAGGACTCTTTTTTTGAACCAGGTCAAATTCGCACCATATATATGTAAACAGCCTGACATGGATGGCAATCCAAGGTGGGTTGCCACTCAGGACATTCATGCATGCCAGAAACCTGTGCAGATACAGGCACTGCCCCTTTTGCATCATCCAGGAGGAAACTGCTCTGCATGTTTTCTGGGAGTGTCCCTTTGCACAGGACCTGTTGAGGGCCTTGGAACCTGAACTCAAAGACTTTGTACCACAGACTGCTATCACACACTTTGGTGTGTTGAACGGACTCTTCTGTGGAACTCATTCACAGGAGGACATTGATGGTGCCTGGCGGGTGCTGTGCTGCTTTAAGGACGCTTTATGGTGCGCCAGAAAGCGCCTCATCCACCAGCGGGAGAGGATGTCCATCGAGGACTGCCGCAGACTGGTTCACAGTCTGCTCAGAGACTATCACTTGATGGACTTCAAGGAGGAAGAGGAGGTCTGAAGATTTCCCCATTCCCCCGCCACCCGTGTATCCTTTGGCAGTTCAAATAAAGCTTCGGGCCTGTGAACTCTTTACTCCCTCCCCTACCCCACCTTCTCCACCCCCCCCCCATCACACCTGTTGCCCATTTGAATGTTATTTGACTGTATGACCGGACTTTTTGTGAAATGGTTTTGAAGTACTGCTTTCAGGGTAATGCGGCGTCATGCATGATGTGATGTTTCGGGGTATTATTACTCTGCACAACACATTAGGCATCATACCGCAGGATGAATGTAATTTATTTGTATGCTTGGCAATGTACTGTTATGTAGTGTATTTATGCGCTGCGTCGCAGTACTGAATGTACCCTGTTTAAGTATTTGTTTTTTGTATATTTTCTTGCAAAATAAAGTATACATTTTCAATCAAAAAATATATGTAAACAGCCTTCATTGGAAATAATGTTTTTTTACATGACATGGGAATCTATGCTTTTTGGATCAAATCTGATCTGAATAGAATTCACATAAGTGTGAAACGAGCTCAGTTTTGGTAAATCAACCCCTGTAGCTTTATCTGACAAAAAACCCTGGTAAATACACTATGGCAGTGAAAAAAACTTTGATAACCAAAAAAAAAAAAGCAGGCCTGCTGCCCTTGCCGAGGTAAGCCAGCTCCCTAATGTATATTTCAATTGAGTATTTAGCTGTTTGTCTGCTTTTCCAATTGATTCAACACATTCCTCTTCCCTTTCTATGTACTAACCCTTGGCCATAGTTGTTAATGCTTGGATTCTGCTATTTTTTTTCAACTAACAATGCTAATATCAATTATGTGATAAACTGGGAACCTCACATACAGTATCTCACAAAATAAGTACACCTCTCACATTTTTGTAAATATTTTATTATATCTTTTCACTGAACACTGAAGAAATGACACTTTGCTACAATGTAAAGTAGTGAGTGTACAGCTTGTATAACAGTGTAAATGTGCTGTCCCCTCAAAATACCTCAACACACAGCCATTAATGTTTAATCCCCTGGCAACAAAAGTGAGTACACCCCTAAGTGAAAATGTCCAAATTGGGCCCAAAGTGTGAATATTTTGTGTGGTCACAATTATTTTCCAGCACTGCCTTAACCCTCTTGTGCATTGAGGTCACCAGATCTTCACAAGTTGCCACTGGAGTCCTCTTCCACACCTCCATGATGACATCATGGAGCTGGTGGATGTTAGAGACCTTGTGCTCCTCCACCTTCCATTTGAGGATGCCCCACAGATGCTCAATAGGGTTTAGGTCTGGAGACATGCTTGGCCAGTCCATCACCTTTACCCTCAGCTTTTTTAGCAAGGCAGTGGTCATCTTAGAGGTGTGTTTGGGGTCATTATCATGTTGGAATACTGCCCTGCGGCCCAGTCTCCGAAGGGGGGATCATGCTCTGCTTCAGTATGTCACAGTACATGTTGGCATTCATGGTTCCCTCAATGAACTGTAGCTCCCCAGTGCCAGCAGCACTCATGCGGCCCCAGACCATGACACCCCCACCACCATGCTTGACTGTAGGCAAGACACACTTGTCTTTGTACTCCTCACCTGGTTGCTGCCACACACACTTGACACCATCTGAACCAAATAAGTGTATCTTGGTCTCATCAGACCACAGGACATGGTTGCAGTAATCCATGTCCTTAGTCTGCTTGTCTTCAGCAAACTGTTTGCGGGCTTTCTTGTGCATCATCTTTAGAAGAGGCTTCTTTCTGAGATGACAGCCATGCAGACCAATTTGATGCAGTGTGTGGCATATGCTCTGAGCACTGACAGGCTGACCCTCCATCCCTTCAACCCCTGCAGCAATGCTGGCAGCACTCATACGTCCATTTCTCAAAGACAATATGGATATGACAACTGGATATGATGCTGAGCACGTGCACTCAACTCCTTTGGTCGACCATGACGAGGCCTGTTCTGAATGGAACATGTCCTGTTAAACTGCTGTATGGTCTTGGCCACCGTGCTGCAGCTCAGTTTCAGGGTCTTGGCAATCTTTTTATAGCCTAGGCCATCTTTATGTAGAGCAACAATTCTTTTTTACAGATCCTCAGAAAGTTTTTGCCATGAGGTGCCATGTTGAACTTCCAGTGACCAGTATGAGAGAGTGAGAGCGATAACACCAAATTTAACACACCTGCTCCCCATTCACACCTGAGACCTTGTAACACTAATGAGTCACATGACCCCTGGGAGGGAAAATGGCGGAGTCGCTCATGTCCCGGGTCCCCACTGCTGTACAGCCAGTCACACAGCATTTCCTTCATTCACTCCAACTCAGAAAACAGTCCTTGGCTTGTTTTTGTTTTTTTATTAGGGGATGACTTAAAAATGTTTAAACACAGAACCAGGGACAACTTCCTCTCTATTTACAAAAATCCTCTTCCTTCCACCTTCACAAACTTGGTTTCCACTGTTCAGCACCTGCTGCTCACTCATGTTAGAACTAGCAGGATATTGCTAGTTCAGCAAAGGCCCATTACAGGCTGGAACTCTCAGTCCCTTGACAAAAGTAGCACAATTTGAGTGAACAGCATCACATCTTTCCTTCTGCTTCTCTGTGGCCACTGATCCCAGCCCACCTGGCTGCCACCAGCCACACCTGGCTGATCTTCCTCTCAGTGTTCCCGACTGACTTTCTGCCTCAGTCCTGCCCAACTGGCACACACACATGGAGACCTTTCAGGGCAAGGTTAGATGAAGACTTGGCACTACACGGTCTTCAAGAAAGCACTGTAACATCTGACAGTCTTTCCCTTGTCTTGTCCCTGCACTGTGCTGATCTACTCACCGTCTCTCCTTGCTCCTTCCTATTGCCTCACTGGCATGAATCTTTCCCCAGCCTCCTGTGTTAGGATCCTTCCAGGCCAGCTTTCCTGGGAACCCAGCCTGAGGTAACCCTCCCGGTAAGGGGTTCCCCAAGGGCAACCAACAGCCTTTCCTCAGCACTGCTTCTCCATCTTCCACCCAACTCCCCCTGCTGGCATGGCTCAGGTCTATTTATAGGGATCCCAATTTCCTGTCAGACCACCGCTGGGGATTGGCTGAGAGACCATAAATATTCAAGACAGCCACTCATAACTCCCACCCTCTAGTTCTAGGAGATTCTCCAACCTTCTAGATACCAGGGGGAGGCACCAGAGAGCTGCCAGGATGAGTCACCCAGCCCTGGCCTCTAGTAACTCTGACCCAATTCAGTGACTCAGGTTTATTCCTGGCAATAAATATGCTTTTAGCCACTCTCACTTCTAGTAGCACACACTAGAGGTGCTACATAAGAAAAATAGTGGAACACAGGGACATAATTACACAGCTCAATGTCCCAATCTTAAGGGATCCCCAATGCTCAGCTCCCCACTTTTCATCAAAATCTCTGTGGCATCTTGCATTTTCTACCTGTACTATTCAAGTACCATAGTCAAAAATATTATTATTAAACCAACATTTGTCCCGTAAATATTATAAAAGTGCTCCCTACTCTGACCCCTAAAATTCTTAAAAAATTCCCAATGAAGATGTGCCAGTGGATATGCTATAGGTTATTGAATGCGATTGATGCATGTCAACATCGCAGTATACGTAAAATGTATTATACTGTAAATCCCTGAAAATGGTCACTTAGCATTCAACAATCTGGTATAGAGCTAGGGCCATACAAAATTTTATACATTAAGTTCTAATATAACATACTCCTCAACCTTATACCAGTTATAAGCACAATATCGCCTCTAAACTACTTTATCTAGCAGATGTGTACTACAAATGCCTGTGAACAGCACTATTCTTTCTTTTCTTATCTATAACACTTCCGATGAACAGTAGACAGTGACAACATAACATATAACCACCAATCAATACAGTTTGATTACGGGGAGTAAAATAGGAACCCTTTGTCCCAAAAATGCCTTACCGATCTAGGAAGTCTGATGACTCAAATGTAAGCAAAGGGCTTACCTCAGCCGGCTAATTATCAGAAATTCCCAGATCATCTCAAGCTCCTTGTTTCGGAATCTTAGGGTCACCTGTAAATCCCCACCTGGCTGGCTCGCCATCTTTCCTGGATATTTTATAGATAGGCAACTCCTATCCTCATATTGATTAGTGGTTCCAAATTAATATTAACTACTGCAGTTGGGAACAGACACATAAGATACACTCAGCATCTTTCTAAAATAACTGTTCTGCTTTATTATGACGGAATTGAATGTTTTTATACACATGGCTACATAGGTATCACATTAATATTAAAATTGTATTTTTATGGTAACAAGAGGCGTAACATAGGCAGGCTAATTCTAATCAGGACTCGAAAGAATGCAAACGTAACGAAGACATTATTAGTGCTGTGTGCACAATGAGTGCAGTGTGCAATACATACAAAAAGGAATACAATTATATACAGAACTTACAAACTTCCTTTACATGTCTTATCTGTCTTTAATCACATAAACTCCTTTAATTTAAATAAATAAAGCATATCTTTTAAACATAAGGAAATGGAGATCTAACAACTATCTGTCACTATCTGTCAGCTCTATCTTGTCTAAGTGTGCATTTTGGAGTCACAGGAGTCATCTCTTTATTTATTCTGAGCATGCGTGGCACTTTGTGCGTCGGATTTGTGTACACACGATCGGAAATTCCGACAGCGGATTTTATTGTCGGAAAATTTTATAGCAAGCTCTCAAACTTTGTGTGTTGGAAATTCCTATGGAAAATGTGTGATGGAGCCTACACACGGTCGGAATTTCCGACAACAAGGTCCTATCACACATTTTCCGTCAGGAAATCCGACCGTGTGTACGGGGCATTAGAGTGGTAGGATGAGGAGGCACTGATGAGGAGGCACTGATAGGCAGCACTAATCGATGGCACTGGTGGGCAGCACTGATAGGTTGCACTAATGGGTACTGATAGGTGGCATTGATGAGCACTGATATGTGGCACTGATAGGCATCACTGATTGCCACTGATAGGTGGCATTGATGAGCACTGATAGGCAGCATTGATGAGAACTGATAGGCAACACTGATAGGCAACACTGATAGGCTGCACTGATGGGCACTGATGGAGCTGCACTTATAATCAGGGCATTGATAATTAGTGCCCTAATTATCAGTGTAAACAATGTACTGACAGTCTTGCCAGTTAACAGCTCTCCTTTCCTCATACAGACACAGCATGGGAGGAAAGGACTACAGATAACCGGCAAGTCTGTTTACATGTGATCAGCTGATAACAGGGTAAAGGGCCACTGTGATTGGCCCTTTACTGTGATTAGCTGTCACAGAGTACACTGGAGGCGCACCCCAGGGGGCACGCTGGAGGCAGGGTTCTGGGAGGATGTCCATGGACGCCGTCCCGGAACTGGAAGCCCAGGGTTCAGATGGAAGAGGGGGTCAGGGGGGCCCTTAATGGTTTCTTGCACCAGGGCCCTGAAGGTTCTAGTTACACCTCTGCTCATCACCATAAGCGGCTCCTGCAGGAGTAAGTACTACACTTTTTAATAAAAAAATCAATACAATACAATGCTTACTATTGGTGAATAAACAGATAACATGACATTGTATGATAACACTGTAGTCACATTAATAACAATCCCAATCAAGTGATGGTTGGTGCTCATGCTCAGACGTAACAAGATCCGTGCTGCTTGGTGCTCAGACAAGGTGCCCCCACATGGATGTAAAATCACCCCTCAATATGGACCAACTATCTCTATATGGTCAGAATAGCGTGTGGGGAGACCCCTGAAGATTTCCTTGTACTTATGGTTCCTGGAATGGGTATACCTCATGCAAGTAGATATGAAAAGAGGGACTTCATTGCGCAATACCATTTAAAAAAGATTTTTTTTTTTTAATCTTAAAAACAAAATAGTTCAACTCACATGGAAGGGTGCCTGTGGCCTGGCACCTGGTGTGAATAGCAGGTGATTTTTTGGGGGAAATCGGCACATAAACAATGGTGGACCACTGCCGCGGTTCTTGCTCGAATCCCAGAAGCAAAATGGTGGGCGGAAGTGTGTCGCAATGATGCGATCAAGCCTCCAGGCCTAAGCCAGCCACACACTTTGCAGTCTGATTGTAGGATCTCTTTTAGATCTACCAACACTTACAGTATGTAGTATGAGAGCCTACCTGAATGGATACAAATTGAATAGATTTTTTAAGTAAGGCTTCTGCTACTTTTGGTGTATTTAGTCTACCAGTTTTTCTGCTTACAGCTTTGCAGTAGGCATGGCACCTCAGTAGTTTAGTAGTTTGAGGGAACCTGTCATGAGAAATTAATGTCTTGATTTTGCCAGACCTGTTTGTACACCTGCTAGTTACATTGATATCATGTTGATCCTTCATTTTTTAGGCTTTCAGAGTCACTGACCTGAAACAAATATGTAGGTGAGTAATCCTGACTTCATTCGAACCTCCATTACTATTGGGGAGTGGCTCAAAGCCCTGCTCCAGCCATGCCCCCCCCCTACAAACCCCCTCTTCAGATGTTCATGTCACTGTATGCATGCATAGACACTTCCTGTTGGCTGTCCAGCAGTGGCATCCTCCCAGGATCCAGAAGACTGAACAGCAGATGACTCATGATGAGGGGACGGGTTGATGCGGGCACAGACTTTAGTGCCAGATCACTCAACTCTACAATGAGAAGAGGCACCAGCAAGAGACAAAGGTGGGGGACACAGGTGAGTAAAAGACTGCTTAAAGTCTCCTTCACATTGGGCGTTTAGCCCAGTGCATGTGATTCTGATGTTTAGGTGCGGGTGGAAGGCACAGACACACTGTGCTAAGCAGTGCTGCGGGCATTCATCCTGGGCACACACTGCGCTAAATATTTATACCATTTGCTTCACCATCTAGCCTCGTTTAGCCGCAAAAACTGTCAGCCTCTCATAGAGTTTCACAGGCTGCTGGCAGTGCGTCTGAACGGTGCATCTATGCCTTTTGCCCACACCTATACCTCCAGCCGCCCCCTCCCCGATTGGCCTGCACTACTTACCCCATCCAGGTCGCAGGCGGCTTCCCCACTGCTTCCCATCCCTGGCAGCTTTCTGGGCGGTTTTAGCGGCTTCCCAGCTGCTTCTCCTCTTCGGCGGCTTCCCAGCTGCTGGTCCTCCTCGGCTGGTTCAGCAGCTTCCCAGCTGTTTCTCCTCCTCAGCGGCTTCCCGGGCAGCTTCGACAACTTCCCCACTGCTTCTCCTACCGGCCATTCTGGTCGCTTCTCCTCCCAGCCAATCAGGTCTTAAGACCCGCTTCCTGATTGGCTGGGAGGAGAAGCAGGAAGACATTAGCGAATATAAGTGCGCTAATGTCACACAAGTGGGTGGGCTCGGGGCGCAGTTCTCTTCCGCCAATTTTGCAGCCAATTAGAGCCTTAGGCTCTAATCATGTGCTTGTAAAAAAACAAAAAAAGAAAATCCCATAGAAATCCATGCGTCCGGTGTCCTGCATGGAGATTAGGGACCGGGCGCATGGAGATTAGGGGGGTGGCGCCCCTTAAGAGCGACCACCACTGGTGGCTACCATTGGTCCCACTGTATGTAGGAATATAACTACCCTCTCTTGCTTGCTTCTGAGATGGACAATGAGATTGTAATTAGAGCAGTGTATATGACCACAACTTATGTATGCTGCTCTTTCCAAACAAATGGAAGTGAGGGAAAAGAGATGAGATTTAGGAGCTCACAGGAGCAGAAAAATACAGTACAAAACTATTTAATGAAAAATGGATTACATGAACAATAAGTAGTGAATGTGTATGGGTTATATTTGGAGAATAAGGACATTGTTAAGTGTCACTTTAAACAAAGCAGTGCTCGTGAAAAAACACAATTAATACACACCTCTCCCACTGTCCTTGTTACCAATCTTCACTTTATTGTATAGGTATTGTTGCCTGGAGTATGTCTGCATTTGACTCTTTTGGGAGTGCTGGAGGCCTGGTCTCCAGTGCAGTAGCGTGGGGGGGGCAGGGGGACCGTTGCCCCGGGCGCAACATTTGGAGGGGCGCAGTGACAGGCGGCAGATTAGTCTAGGAGACTGTGAGCTGTTCGCTATAATGAAAAAGAAGTTGCAGTGCGGTCCCGGCTTAGGCTCCAGCACTGAGGTAACACTGACACCGCAGTGAGTGACTGAACAGTGATGACGATGATGCCAGGGAATGTGACTAGGGATGAGCTTCGAGTTCGAGTCGAACTCATGTTCGACTCGAACATTGGCTGTTCGCAAGCTCGCCGAACACCGAACAATTTGGGGTGTTCGCGGCAAATTCGAATGCCGCGGAACACCCTTTAAAAGTCTATGGGAGAAATCAAAAGTGCTAATTTTAAAGGCTTATATGCAAGTTATTGTCATAAAAAGTGTTTGGGGACCCGGGTGCCCCAGGGGACATGTATCAATGCAAAAAAAGTCAAACAATAAAAGTGTAATATCCCTTTAAATTTCATACCTGGGGGGTGTCTATAGTATGCCTGTAAAGGGGCGCATGTTTCCGTGTTTAGAACAGTCTGACAGCAAAATGACATTTCGAAGGAAAAAACTCATTTAAAACTACCCGCGGCTATTAATGAATTGCCGGTCCGACAATACACATAAAAGTTCATTGATAAAAACGGCATGGGAATTCCCCACAGGGAAACCCCGAACCAAAATTAAAAAAAAAAAAAATGACGTGGGGGGGTCCCCCTAAATTCCATACCAGGCCCTTCAGGTCTGGTATGGATATTAAGGGGAACCCCGGCCAAAATTTAAAAAAAAAATGACGTGGGGTTCCCCCTAAATTCCATACCAGACCCTTCAGGTCTGGTATGGATTTTAAGGGGAACCCCGCGCCAAAAAAAACAAAAAAAACGGCGTGGGGTTCCCCCAAAAATCCATACCAGACCCTTATCCGAGCACGCAACCTGGCAGGCCGCAGGAAAAGAGGGGGGGATGAGAGTGCGGCCCCCCCCCCCTCCTGAACCGTACCAGGCCACATGCCCTCAACATTGGGAGGGTGCTTTGGGGTAGCCCCCCAAAACACCTTGTCCCCATGTTGATGAGGACAAGGGCCTCATCCCCACAACCGTGGCCGGTGGTTGTGGGGGTCTGCGGGCGGGGGGCTTATCGGAATCTGGAAGCCCCCTTTAACAAGGGGACCCCCAGATCCCGCCCCCCCTGTGTGAAATGGTAAGGGGGTACTTACCCCTACCATTTCACTAAAAAAGTGTCAAAATAGTTAAAAATGACAAGAGACAGTTTTTGACAATTCCTTTATTTAAATGCTTCTTCTATCTTCCTTCATCTTCTTCTTCTTCTGGTTCTTCTGGCTCTTCTGGTTCTTCCTCCGGCGTTCTCGTCCAGCATCTCCTCCGCGGCGTCTTCTATCTTCTTCTCCTCAGGCCGCTCCGCACCCATGGCATGAGGGGAGGCTCCCGCTCTTCTCTTCATCTTCTTCTTCATTCTCTTCTCTTCTTCATCTTCTTCATCTTCTTCATCTTCATCTTCTCTTCTTAATTTTCTTCTGCGGGCCGCTCCGCATCCATGCATGGAGGGAGGCTCCCGCTGTGTGATGGCGTCTCCTCGTCTGACGGTTCTTAAATAATGGGGGGCGGGGCCACCCGGTGACCCCGCCCCCCTCTGACGCACGGGACATGACGGGACTTCCCTGTGGCATTCCCCGTGATGTCACAGGGAAGTCCCGTCAAGTCACCGTGCTTAAAAGGGGGCGGGGTCACCGGGTGGCCCCGCCCCCCGTTATTTAAGAACCGTCAGACGAGGAGACGCCGTCACACAGCGGGAGCCTCCCTCCATGCATGGATGCGGAGCGGCCCGCAGAAGAAAATTAAGAAGAGAAGATGAAGATGAAGAAGATGAAGAAGATGAAGAAGAGAAGAGGATGAAGAAGAAGATGAAGAGAAGAGCGGGAGCCTCCCCTCATGCCATGGGTGCGGAGCGGCCCGAGGAGAAGAAGATAGAAGACGCCGCGGAGGAGATGCTGGACGAGAACGCCGGAGGAAGAACCAGAAGAGCCAGAAGAACCAGAAGAAGAAGAAGATGAAGGAAGATAGAAGAAGCATTTAAATAAAGGAATTGTCAAAAACTGTCTCTTGTCATTTTTAACTATTTTGACACTTTTTTAGTGAAATGGTAGGGGTAAGTACCCCCTTACCATTTCACACAGGGGGGGCCGGGATCTGGGGGTCCCCTTGTTAAAGGGGGCTTCCAGATTCCGATAAGCCCCCCGCCCGCAGACCCCCACAACCACCGGCCACGGTTGTGGGGATGAGGCCCTTTTCCTCATCAACATGGGGACAAGGTGTTTTGGGGGGCCACCCCAAAGCACCCTCCCAATGTTGAGGGCATGTGGCCTGGTACGGTTCAGGAGGGGGGGTGCACTCTCGTCCCCCCTCTTTTCCTGCGGCCTGCCAGGTTGCGTGCTCGGATAAGGGTCTGGTATGGATTTTTGGGGGGAAACCCAAGCCGTTTTTTTTTTTTTTTGGCGCGGGGTTCCCCTTAAAATCCATACCAGACCTGAAGGGTCTGGTATGGAATTTAGGGGGAACCCCACGTCATTTTTTTTTTAAATTTTGGCCGGGGTTCCCCTTAATATCCATACCAGACCTGAAGGGCCTGGTATGGAATTTAGGGGGACCCCCCCACGTCATTTTTTTTTTTTTTAATTTTGGTTCGGGGTTTCCCTGTGGGGAATTCCCATGCCGTTTTTATCAATGAACTTCTATGTGTATTGTCGGCAATGCAATACCCGGGGGTAGTTTTAAATGGCTTTTTTTCCTTCGAAATGTCATTTTTAAAACTTTTTTTGGCATTGATCCATGTCCCCTGGGGCAGGACCCAGGTCCCCAAACACTTTTTATGACAATAACTTGCATATAGGCCTTTAAAATTAGCACTTTTGATTATTCATGTTCGTGTCCCATAGACTTTAACGGTGTTCGCGCGTTCGAGCGAACTTTTTTCCTGTTCGCATGTTCTGGTGCGAACCGAACAGGGGGGTGTTCGGCTCATCCCTAAATGTGACCGTGCGGTATGCAGAGAGTGGGGGCAATTAAGGGCAGTCAAGGCATCCTCTGTCTCCATTACATGTGACTCCAGGATCCCAGCTCGCACTGCCCGTTCTCTTAGCCCGCCCCACAGCCCGGACGCAGTGGCGTCTCCAGCTTTCATATTTAGGGGGGCACATGGGGGGACAGGGACAAAAGTAGGGGGGCAACTATAAAATGCAATTATATATATATATATATATATATATATATATATATATATATATCCTGGGGCCCTTTACTACGATCCCACAATGGGCCCTTTCACATGTTCTGCAGTGAGCTCCCTTCCTACTGTATTGGGGTCCCCCAGGGTGGCAGAAAACAAGAGATATATGTCACCAGCATACCAAGAAAATGTAAGGGTCCAAAGCAGTGGGAGAACTATCAGGGTTGCAAAGGTTGTCTTGCCACCGGGCCCTGGTGTTCTGCCACTCTGGGGTTCCCCAGTCTCCTCTTGCTGTCCTGCCCCTGCTATTGACAGCGCTGGTCTGGCATCTCTTGGAATCTACAGGCTGGTTCACCTGTCCTAAGGACGGGAGAAATCAGTCTGTTTTTTCAGTAACTGAGAGTCCTGGTGGAGTCCTTCCTGCAACTCGCTCTTCTCACTGCCAATGAGAATGCAGGGGAAGGAGCAGATCGGGCGGCTGTGATTGTGTGAGCGCTTGCATTATGCAGTGTCAGCGAGAAGAGGGAGGGGGGAGGAATCACCCACAGGAGCTGACTGGGGATGCTCTCCCTCTCAATAGAGACCGTGTTACTCCAGCAGCGGCCCAAGTAAGATGTGGTGCATCCGCTACGAATGCAAACAAAAAGACATTGCCTTTTTGTAAAAAAAAATAAATATGTTTTTTTAATTGAGGGAGGGGGGGGCACATGGTGGGGCACAGCATAATGTTGGGGGCATCAGGGCCCCCTCTGGCCCCCCTAGGGACGCCATTGCCCGGTCGTCTGTCGCTGCTTTTCCTGAGTGACGAGCCTGACTCCTACTTGTCACTGTGCTACTACAGGGCCCCAGCACTCTGACTCTGCACCGACCACCCCAGGACTGTCTGTAGGAAACCCAGGCCAGGAGGAAGAGGATGAGGTATCCACACAGACAGAAGCCCCGGCCCCCTCCTCACCATCAGCCTGCACAGACATGGGACACTGTGAGTATGCGGTGGCTGAGGGGAGAGAGCTTTGTATTTGGGGGAGGGGGAGATTTACACAGATGTAACCCCTCAACCCTGCACGCCGGACACAGTGCACCCCCTCAACCTTGCATGCCACACACAGTACACCATCTCAACCCTGCACGCCGCACACAGCGCACCCCCTCAACGCCGCACACAGCGCACCACCTCAACCCTGCATGCTGCACACAGTGCATCCCCTCAACTCCGCACGCTGCACACAGCTCACCCCCTCAACCCCGCACGCTGCACACAGCGCACCCCCTCAACCCTGTACACAGCGCACCCCCTCAACCTTGAATGCCGCACACCCCCTCAACCCTGCACACCACACACAGCGCACCCCTCAACTCTGCACGCTGCACACAGTGCACCTCCTCAACCCTGTATGCCGCACACAGCGCACCCCCTCAACCCCACATGCCGCACACAGCGCACCCCCTCAACCCCGCATGCCGCACAGAGCACCCCTCCTCAACCCTGCACGCTGCACACAGCGCACCCCCTCAACCCTGCACGCCGCACACAGCGCACCCCCGCAACCCTGCACGCCACACACAGCACACCCCCTCAACCCTGCACGCCGCACACAGTACACCCCTCAATGACGCACACAGCACACCCCCTCAACCCTGCACGCCGCACACAGTGCACACCCTCAACCCTGCACGCCGCACACAGCGCACTCCCTCAACCCTGCACGCCGCATACAGCACACCCCCTCAAAGCTGCATGCCACACACAGTGTACCCCCCTCAACCCTGCAAGCCGCACACAGCGCACCCCCTAAAAACCTGCATGCCTGACACAGCACATCCCCTCAACCCTGCACACTGCACACAGCGCACCCCCTTAACTCTGCATGCCACACACAGAGCACTCTCCTCAACCCTGCACGCTGTACATAGCGCACCCGCCTCAACCCTGCACGCCACACACAGCGCACCCCCCTCAACCCTGCATGCTGTACACAGAGCACCCCCTCAACCCTGCACACCGCACACAGCACTGCCCCCCAACCCTGCAAGCCACACACAGTGCTGCCTCTCAACCCTGCACGCTGCACACAGCGCACCCCCTCAACCCTGCACACAGCGCACTCCCTCAACCCTGCACACAGTGCACCCCCTCAACCCTGCAAGCCACACACAGCATACCCCCTCAACCCTGCAAGCCACACACAGTGCACCCCTACAACCCTGCATGCCACACACAGCGCACCCCCTCAACCCTGCACACAGCGCACCCCCTTAACCCTGCACTCCATACACAGCACACCTCTGAACGATGCACTCCATACAAAGCACACCTCTGAACCCTACACTCCATACACAACGCACCTCTGAACCCTGAACTCCGTCACCTCCACAGTCTGTGGTGTGCAGGCAGTGAGATGATGTGCTGTAACCTTAAGTAACCAATCAGTGGGTTGTAATGATGTGCTGTAATCTCTAGCAATCAATCAGTAAGCTTTAATGATGTGCTGTAAGCTCTAGCAACCAATTAGTGAGCCATAATGATGTGCTGTAACCTCTAGCAACAAGTTAGGGAGCATTAATATTGTGCAGTGGTGGTAATGATGTGCAGTAACCTTCAACAACCAGTCAGTGAACAGTAATGGTCTGCTGTAATCTCTAGCAAGAAATTAGTGAGCAATAATAATTTGCATTAACCTCTAGCAACCAATCAGTTAGTAGTAACAAAGTGCAGTAACCTCTAGCAACCAATGGGTAATCGGTAATTATGTGCAGTATCGTCTAGCAACCAATCAGTGAGAAATAATCATGTGAATAGTGAACAGTGTAGGAATCAGGTAGTGTAGCGCTCAGTATACGAATCAGATGGGTCAGTGTAGTGGTTACGTAGGTCAGTGTAGAGTTCAGTGTAGGAATCAGCTAGTTTAGTGTAGTGGTCAGATAAGTCAGTGCAGTGGTCAGTATAGGAATCAGGTAGGTTAATGTAGTGGTCAGATAGGTCAGTGCAGTGGTCAGTATAGGAATCGGGTATGTTATTGTAGCGGTCAGGTAGGTCGGTGTAGGAATTAGGTTGGTCAGTACTACTGTACTAGTGGAAGGGACTCAGGGAGTGCTAAAAGTCAGCAGATTAGGGGGCGCAAATTTCTTACCTTGCCCCAGGTGCTGACAACCCACACTACACCACTGCTGGTCTCTCTCTGTGCTCTGTGGTTCCTCTGGCTGACCCCTATATTGCTACATGACACAGTAAACATCCCTTGTAATAGGAATAGGGCATGACAGGTTCTCTTTACAGTAAAAAAAAAAAAAGATCTCAGCCTTACCTGTTAAAAAAGCGGCAGTGTTTACATCTGCCGAGACCAAGCATGACGTCATAATGTCACGCCCGGTCTCGGAAGGTCATAGAGACTGCTGGGGGCCATCTGGTCTGTGGAATTCTCTATGGTAAACTTCCGCCACCGACCGATTCATTCTCTGGGCGAGCCGGTAGAAGCACCGGAGGGTGGCAGACATCCCCTCCCACCGTCTATAAAGACAATCAAGCAGCTGAACTATAATTGTTTTTATGGTGCAGGCATCAGGCAGATATCCCCACTCAAAGTTCAGGGTGTCATATGACGTACAGCGAGCGGGAAGTGGTTAAATACTGGGAACTGTGTTTTAGGTTTTGCATATTTATAAAATGCTCATTTATATTGAGGCACAGAGCAGCTGGTTTTGTAACTTGAAGCTCAAAGCTTCCAATCTCCCAACAAACAAAACTCCATGTATATCAATGGTGGCTATTCACAAATGAACGCATAGGCACTTGTAGCTCGACATTTAACACTCCAAAACCTACATGAACTACATTTGAGGCAGATTTGACCATTTTTAGCCCCATAGACTTCAGTGGAAATGCCTGTAAACACTCAAATTGAGCATTTTCTAACATTTTTCCAGGCCTATTTCAGGCTTTATTAGTCGGTTTTCAGTCTCCCTCCTAGTACTTTCCATTGGCTAAAAGAAAAACATCTGATGCTTGAACATATAAAATGCTTGAAATACAAGCATTTTACATGTGTGCATATACAATGTATATGCACACAAAAACTTTTAAATAAAAACACCTGAAAATCGCTCTGCTCAGGTTTGAATACAGCCTAATAGTAGCCGTTCACACTTTGATAAATTATTTATTTTCTTCTCAATCACTTCTGATTGGAATAATCTATAAATAGCTGACAGCCCAATTGACTGATATGCCACACATGGGGAAGTGGATTTCAATCAAAGTTAAAGGATAAGTTCACCTTTTGTAACATGTTACATGTTACACTCATATTCAGGGTGTAACATGTAACATGTTACGAACAGACCAGCTCCCCAATCTGACAGCTAGTGGGGATGTCCCCCCACTAGCTGTCAAATTAAAAAAAATGTGGCAGAGCATGGCTCCACCTACCCGCCTGGCCCCCTCACTCATTCACAGTGTCCTGTGAATGGAAAACTACAAGGTCCAGAAGCCTCTGTGGCTGTCGGCTTGTAGTTTTCAATAAACCACCACGGCCCAGTCATTCTCTCTTCCTGTCAGATTGTATCTGCTTGTCCTTATGGGATGTACGGGCACACAAATACACTGACAGGTCTGCAGGAGACCTGCACGGCACCATCGATCTGCTGATCACTGGTGCAATGCTTTACAGGCTTAAAAAAACAAATACACATTCGTGATACTATCTTAAAGTATTGATCGCATCTCTGTTTCCATCATGCATTCTCATAACCTGATCACTCAAAATACAGTTGTATTTATGAACAAAGTATCTCATTGCTGCTTATTGATGCAAAACAGTCAATGGTTTTACTTCCTGGACAATCGACTTAGTTAAATTGCACCTGATTGAAACTGAGTCTAAAACAATCGGAAGAGAGTTTATGTTTATTCGATTGCTTGCAGATTTGATTGTTGTTTTTTTTTTTTTTTTTAGAAGTGACAGAATCACTTTAAAGAAAGGAAGCAAAAGAGCCGGGAAGCTACCATTTCAGACAAATATGGCAGCCAAGGTATTTTCCTAATGGCAATTTTCTTTTAAATAACCTGTCTAAAAAGAGCATAGAGCAAGCAGTGGGCAGTGCTGTGTGTACTGCTCGTGATTTTAGTGATCCAAAGGCTTGGGCCTTCTGATGTGATATTTATTGTGATAATTTAGGATACATTCATGGTAGAGAGGGAGGATGCTCCTGGCACTTCCGAGCAGTCACACGGTAAATTACTTCAGAAGCTTTAAAACGTGTCTCCCATAAGAACACTTCAGCCGTCCTGACTGCTCCCAACTGGAGAATTCATAATGACTCTGTCTGCTACTTATGTCTCCAGCTGTACCAAGCTTGTGCTAAGTTCTGTCATGGAAGCATCATAACAGTCATTTGATTTTGTGCTCGTGTTACCTCAAAGGACCCTGTTTATCAAAGTGTCTGAAAAAAGTATTTACAACTCCCATAATAGGGGGCAATCAGGTACATAATTTCACATTTCAGGAGCATAGGAGCTCATGCTGACAGACGTTCTTTTCAAAAGACACGTGATCGAATGGCAAATTCAGAAAAACTCTGCGTTTGACCTGCTTTGCCTGCATTTCAAATATACATCAATAGGAAATTCTGTGTTCGAGTAAATGTGCAAGGCAAAACAGGTCAAACGCATCCTCTGAGCTGTCATGTATTCTTCTTAAATTGAGTCAATGGGATTGACTGGTGTGAATTGCAAAATACAAAAACAACAGCAAAGTCCTTGAGTGCTAAAAGCTGTAAGTCATATGTTGAGGTGTCATAAACTAACAAGGTTAATGGACTGGAACCCAGTGCAGCCGCCAACCACTGGAACAATGGATATACAGGAAAGAAAAACTTGAAAGCCGATCTATGGGTAAACTCCAAAAAATGCATATAAAAAATATTGGTTAAATGAAAGAACTTTATTGCACTATTGGCCAAACCAAGATAAATTGGACTGCAAAAAACTTAAAAACTTGGGAAAACTGCAAAAGTTAATCACCAATGTATATGACAAAAAATATTCACAAGTATAATAAAAAGCAAACGGTACCACTGGTAACATCCGGGTGAGTAGGGGTTAAAACCATCCAAATGGTTTGCTGGTCTGTCATGGAAAAGGGGCGCCATTAGCCATGCTGGGATTGATGGAAGCCCGGTGGAGAGGGTTGCAGCTCACTGCCTGCAGACTGATGGTCAGACTGGTCCTGTGTTCAGAGATGGTAAAGTTGCAGAGTACAGGAAAACACTGTGCCAACCGCTGTAAAATTCTGGGCTGGTGGCAGGGAAGGGCCGGACTGTGCTGCAGATGGTAAGATGTAACAACCTCCGTGAGGAGTTGTCAGGACTGGGAGAGCCAAGCAGAGCCAGAGGGACCAGGCGCACTGGATGACGTCACCGTTGCGCTGGAGACAAGGGGAACAGAAAACCTTGGACCACAAGCTGGTGAGTTGCCGTGACTACATGTTTCGTGCACCTGCACTTTTTCAAAGGCAGACAGTTCTTCTATCAATCATGTGGCCCACTGTAGCCTCAAAGACCATGTTAGGAAAAGCATGCTTGTAGTTCATCAGTATCTTGAGGCTAGTAGCTTCACAGTTACTGCAATTACAAATGTGGGTGTATATATACACTGCTCAAAAAAACTAAAGGAACACTTTGAAAACACGTCAAATCTCAATGGGGAAAAATATCATGCTGGATATCTACACTGATATGGAATGGGTAATGTGTTAGGGACAAAAGGATGCCACATTGTTTTATGGAAATGAAAATTATCAACCTACAGAGGGTTGAATTCAAAGACACCCCAAAAATACTCATCTTTTCTGAATGTTTTTCACTAGTTTTGTATTTGGCTAGAGCCAGTGTCATTACTGGTAGCATGAGGCGATACCTGGACCCCATAGAGGTTACACAGGCAGTCTAACTCCTTCAGGATAGCACATCAATATGTGCCATTGCCACAGTTTCAAGAGCATGGAGGAGATTCCAGGAGACAGACAGTTACTCTATGAGAGCTGGACGGGGCCATAGAAGGTCCTGTATCTGCTCTTTTGTGCAAGGAGGAACAGGATGAGCACTGCCAGAGCCCTACAAAATTACCTCCAGCAGGCCACTGGTGTGAATGTCTCTGACTAAACAATCAGAAACAGACTTCATGGGGGTGGTCTGAGGGCCCGACGTCCTCTAGTGGGCCTGTGCTCACTGCCAGGCACCGTGGGGCTCAATTGGTATTTGCCATAAAATAACAGAATTGGCAGGTCTGCCACTGGCACCCTGTGCTTTTCACAGATGAGAGCAGGTTCACCCTGAGCACATGGGACAGATGTGAAAGCTTATAGAGAAGCCATGGAGAACATTATGCTGCCTGCAACATCGTTCAGCATGACCGGTTTGGTGGTGGGTCAGTGATGGTCTGGGGAGGCATATCCTTGGAGAGGTGCACAGACCTCTGCAGGGTCTAGCCAGCCACTGGCATCCTGACAGCCACTAGTTATCGGGGTAAAATCCTTGGACTCAATTTCAGACCCTATGCTGGTGGAATGGGTCCTGGGTACCTCCGGGTGCACGACAATGCCCGGCTTCATGTGGCGAGAGTATGCAGCCAGTTCCTGGAGGATGAAGTATTGATACCGTTAAATGGCCCCCACGCTTGCCTGACCTAAATCGAAGAGTCCTACACAGAGTACTGATCTCAGCACGATAGAACACCTTTGTGATGAATTAGAGCGGAGACTGAGAGCCATGCCTTCTTGTCTTCTGGAAGAATGGTCAAACATTCCCATAAACACACCTAAACTTTGTGGACTGCCATCCCATAAGAGTTGAAACTGTTATAGCTGCAAAGGGTGGGACAACTCAATATTGAACCCTACGGCCTAAGACTGGAATGCCAATAAAGTTCATGTGCGTATAGAGGCAGGTATCCCAATACTTTTGACAATGCAGTGTATATGTATGTATGTGTGTGTGTATGTATGTATATATATATATATATATATATATATACATTTTCCCATTTGCCTTTTGTCCTATAACTTCAGTTTACACCAGCATGCTGCTTTGAAGTGAACTGTAAAAAAAAAATCAGAACCGCTGTGACACATCACGAAGCACTGACATGCTGTAACTCATTGCAGTGTGCTGCTCAGCACAATAACTTATAAGCTTGGGGGCAAAAAGAAGAAAAAATTAAAGCACTGCAATGCATTTTAGCTATGCACTGCAGTACATGTTGCAGTGCACACTAATGTACGTGTGGTATGTGCACAATATAATGCACCCTGTGTTGTGAATTAACCCCAGGTCCTTTGTTGTGAGAGGAGTCTGTGGGTATTTGTACCTGGGTCTGTGCCCTGGAAGATTCCTTCTATGACAAAACGCACAGGGCTGAACTAAACCTTGTGATGTCATCATGTACTGGAACAATCCCCGGCTTTTGGCTTCGATATTGCATTTATGACAGTGTTGTTTGTTTCTATACCATTTGTAAGTGCAATCGCTTTTTTATAATAAAATTATTTGGGGTTTTACACTATTTGGAGCGCTTGGTCTCCCTTTTTTCTTGACATACCTGCATGCATTGAGCGAGGACTAGTGCGTTTTTGTGAAGTTCAATCTCACTGGGATGTCCGGATGCCGGAGGCGAGTGAGAGATCTGGCATGACAACTGTTATATCTATACTGCATTTTATATGACTTCTCTATAATTTGAGGGTCATATACTGTACATCTGGTAAGCCTCCTGGAGTTTTTATCTGGAGGTGGAGACATCTCTGGCATTGGATTCATTTATATTGCATGGACCTTATTTGCACCAAATGCTTATTCATTTGCTTGATTATGCACTTTTTTGTTTAATTAATTAATGGTTGTTTATTACATTTATAGTAGTGCAGCACTTTGATTTAACTGATTCTTCTGCTATGGAAAATATCTCATAGTGTGCTTGCAAATTCTTATTTGTACATATACGGCAATTTATCCACTAGCGCAGACACTTTTAGTTCTAACAAATCTGGGTATTTGTACCTGCCTTTCCCTTCATCAATTGAGTAATATGCACCCATCTTATTATTCTTTGTAGACTGTCCAATAATAAATACGGGAGCATCACATATAAAGCATCCTACCGTATTTTTCCGTCTATAAGAGGCCCCCATGTATTAGACACCCCCCCCACTTTTCCAACCCAAAATTAAAAAATCAATATTTTAAACTTAAAACAGAACACATTTTTATTTAGTAATTACCCCAGGTAACATTTACATACCAGTATATTATGCAGCATATGACTTTATTCAGCCCCTGTTGCATCTCTGTTCTCTTCTTCATCACTATTAGTTCCAGACAGAAGGAGGAGTTCTTCCTGTTTTCTCCACTGTCTCTCTGCAGCTCTATTTCCATGCTCTTTTGCATAGCTGACTACATTCAGTTTGAATTTTGCAGAGAAAGACAATCGCTTACCGGTATTTATTTTTTTATTTTCTGACATCTTGGGCTCAGAATGCTCCAGGCCCTGTTGCATCTGCGCACTCTCCATCTCCAGGTGACGTCAGTAACAAATGGCTCGTGATTGGAGGAAGCCTGTTTGACAAACTATGGGCAGCTAAGCACCTGCGTGGCTCTCTCCCTGGCTGACTGACGCCCCTCGATTTTCAGTCTAATGATTTTAGGGAAAAGTAGCGTCTTATACATTGAAAAATACAGTACTTCAGTTGGTGGATTTTGGTACTCAGCATGACTTGAGGCTGTATGAAAAAGCATATCAACCCTGACTCCCTCACAGTCACATGAATACAATAGATTTGGTGATACTTATACATAAAAATATATCTAAGCCCAAAAATAATAATGTGTTGTATTGCAGCTTACCAGTCCTTAGATGCTGCATTAGCTTCCTTTTGTCAGGCTAAGTACATTTTCTGTAAGTACCGAAAAATACCTGTTGATTCTGAGAAAAATGCAGTGTTTATGTCACTTCCTGTGAGCTGAGCTGAAATCTCAAATAATTTTATCAGCAATCTCATCTATCTTCTGTGAACCACGCAACCTCTAATCCCTATGCAATGAAGATGAGGAAGGAGAGATGGTTCTAGTCCAAATCAGGATAGCTGCCTAGGGTGACAATGCTGCTCCTGCATAGATACCAGGCAGTGAGTGAGTGTTGGACACCCTAGAATGGGAAATGTGTTACTGGCAGGAAAATAAAGGAAAAGAGCCTTTAAAAAAAATAAACTAATGCAGCCACCACATCTAAGGGCTGGTAAGCTGCAAAAAATGGCACTTCTGTTTTTGAGTTAAAGTGGTTGTAACCCCTCACATACTGTATACCCAGTGAAGTGATCATCCTCAGATAATACACAGAGATGAAACAAATCCTTCTAAATAGGTTTTACTTGTTTATCCTCTCTTTCTTAAGCCCCTTCAAAAGGGCAGAAACATGTTAAAATCTGTCTTCATCTGTTAGTATCACAGAGGGGCAGAGAGGATGCAGTTACAGTTTGTGAGAGCTGATTGGTGGAAAAGAACCCCCCCCCCCCCCCTAGCAGAGGAACTGTGTTGTGAATAGACAAGTTCCCATGCTGAGCTCCCTACCCACCATAAATTTTATCTCATGTGTCAGGAAAACTTCTCAGAAGTGACTCCTTCTGATAGCAGAGAAACAAAGCACCAGAGAGAAACCACACTTAGAGCTTTGGAGAGAGATAAGTAAACTCTACAGATGTATGTGCTTTGCTCAGATTCCTTGACTGAGGTTTACAACCACTTTAAGGTATAACTAAAGGCAAAACGATTTTATTAATTGTGGATAGCATAAGAAAGGGTCATAAACCCTGTCAGTTTTTTTTCTGCCATCTTTGTCTCATTGGGGAGATTTCCATTCATTTCCTGTCTCATAGTCAAATCAGGAAGTGAGAGGAAATCCCTGAAATTTGAGGGAATCCCTGGCGGTCACCAGAATTAGTATCCTCATTGGAAAATGTCTCCTCCATTCTTGTTCTGGTGACAACCTACAATTTGGGATTTATTTCACTCTTGATAATACCAAAAACAGGACAAATAGAAAGGGTAAATCTCCCACAGACAGCAATAATAACCTGACAAGAGTTCCAAATCCTCTTCAATTTAACCAAAACCAAAATAAAAAAGGAAACGTGTTTTGCTTTTAAATGTTCATAGTGAAAAAGAAAATACATGTTAACACAATATCTTCTTTAATATGTCCTAGCAAATTAAGCAAGTTTGCAAGTATAACCTTTTTTCGGTACTCTTGTTGTTCCCTGGGAGCTTTACAGGATACCACAATGACCCTGTCGGTTAAGATTTCCTTGTGATGGCTGATAAAAGTGCCTTCAGACTTCTTCAAACAGTATTGCAGCAGGAAACACGAGGTCCAACAAAAGAAGGTAACAAGTAGATCACAGGGCTGTTGAAGTTCTAAAGAAGAGTCAGGGTCCATGGAAGATGCATAGATAATGTATAGTGCTAGTGCCAACTGTTGGCAAGCTGCTATTCAGATTAACAGGGAAGGGGCACATGCACAGGAGAGGCCTTTTTTTTCCGGAGAGGATAAAGTCAACTATTACATACACTTTTTGCATGTTCTGCTGTTACTGATTGCTTGATATGTGTTCCATGTCACATACCTAGTAAATTCTAAACTTCCTAAGTCTTATGGATCATTGATGCGATGGTGGACTGGCAGTCAACTCAATTCAACTCAACTCAACACGGTCACACAAATCTTGTCGGAAATTCCGAACGTCAAGAACGCGGTGATGTACAACATGTATGACGAGCTGAGAAAAAGGAAGTTCAATAGCCAGTGGGGCTCTTCTGCTTGATTCCGAGCATGCATGGAACTTTGTGCGTCGGAATTGTGTACACACGATCGGAATTTACGACAACGGATTTTGTTGTCGGAAAATTTGAGGTCCAGATGTCAAATTTTGTGTGACGGAAATTACGATGGAAAATGTTTGGAGCCTACACACAGTCCAAATTTCCAAAAACAAGCTCCCATCGAACATTTTCATACCGTGTGTACGGGGCATAAGAATGGTATAACTTACATGTGTTGAGGTTCTGAGTAACCGTAAATTAATGATATATGCAACCTTTACTAGTTTCTTTCTCCACACTGGTAGTAGAGATGGTCACTCTCAATGCTCAAAGGAACCCAGGCCTAATTCTACTTAGGGGGCAACATAATGGTAAAGTACAGTGACAACTGGTGGAAGAAATTCTGATATTGGTTGGTTTTGCAGATGCACCCATGCATGGATTGGGTTCACTGAAATGTGGACCACAAAGAAAGAAGAAAATCCCTAATGAGTGTTTCCATTAAGAAAAAAAAAGTTTTGAACAACTTAAAATAACTGAACTTTTTGTTCATCACAAAAACACTTATCTGGAATTTGCATTCTTCGCTCTACACACTTTAGTAAGCTCAATACATCCAGTAGTGCCTCTGCTCTCAAGCTGATCTCAAACTTTACCTTATTCTCAAAAGCCTTTAATGGTCCTAAAGCTTTTCTGTACATGCCCATCTTCACACAAGTGCAAATGTAGGATTGTTGAAGATTTTTTTTTATAAGCTGCTGATGTGACAGCCATTACTGTTTTAGGTAAGAAGAAAAGAGCTGAGCTTTAAAGTGTACATGTGTCCAAGGCAAAAGCTGTAAACTGTTCCCCAGTCTCTCCAGGTATAAGCATGCATGCTTAGCTAACTTGCAGGGTACCCAGGGATCCCCAAATCCCAGGACATTTAGTTATACGAAAATGTGACCAGAGTCGGCATGGTGTTTCTTTGGTTTGCCTCTTTCTGGACCACATGTTAAAATTACCATGTCAGAATAAAAGACAACCCTAAGGGCTCATTTCCACTTGCTTCAACATGCTTTTTTGATGTGTTTTTGATGCTTCTGCAATGCCTCGGTGGTGCTTCGATGTTGCTTCAGTGGTGCTTTTTTAAAGCTTTAATGAAGATTGGCAGATACCCTGTGTGTGTTGACATTTCATACCTGCAATACCTTCAAAACAGGGTGAAGCTAAAGCTGAATTAAAGCCTCTCAAAAGCTGCAGGTGCTTCAAGGGAAGACACTTTGAAGTACCACTAAAGCGACATAGGGTATTATTTTTGAAGCAAAGCCAAAGCAAAGCAAAAGCAAAATGTAAACAGGAATGTAAGCTAACCACTTTATTTAATCACAGGTGCTTTGACTGGCGTTCAGAGAGCTTTAAAAAAGTGCGTCTGACGCCATGTTTTGAAGCAAGTGTAAACAATCCCTAAAAGTCAATTCTCTGCCCTTATCTCTTACTTTACTTTCATTTAAAAGACTGCAGCCTCCAGTATCCAGCATTCAACACTGTTTGGGAGTGCTGGATGCATGCGTTCACCTGTGTGTTTTTTGTCTGTGGTTCCTATGTCACTCCAGGATATAGCAGTGACTTAGTGGTCGGACGAAGGAACCAAAGTGCACATCCGGGGACTGAGGCATCCAGCATCCCGCAAGTGTTGAATGCTAAAGAGAGTGAGTAAGGTTGTAACTATTGAATTGAAGAGAAGGTAGGAGACATAGTCCACCTGAGTGTTAATATAAGAGCTCTTGTATTGAGTTGAACTCCCGTTTAGGATTCTCCTTTACCCTGACAGGATCACTTCAAATGTGATCATGACAACTTTACTAAAAGTTTGCATAATAAAGTATCCCTTGTTCCCAGGAAAGTCTGACAATAAATTGATCAAACACTACTAGCTTGTGAATTATTTACAACCTTTGAAAAGATACAGATTTGTTTTACAACCCAATGCCATATTATTTAACCCCTTTCTATGGGGATGCAAACAGAATTTAAAAATAGATATAAAAAAGATGAATAGGTCCCATAAGAAAATAAAAACTTGTGGTGCATTAAAAAAACATAATCTCCAACATTTTAAAAATGTGTTTCGCCTTATGGTCTCCTGAAGAGACACTGTGTGATATATTTAAAAACCATGTAAGTAAAGAACAAAAAAGAATATATTGAAGGCCTCCAGTCCTCAAATGTAATATCTATATTCATTTTTTCCCTCTATTTTCACACGGTGAGCTTGCAAATATCACACTTCTTGTCTCCTGTCCTAGGATGGCAATGCTCACCTATGCTACTGTATTTATGGAGGAGCATCATTATCATCCTTAGGACAGGAAGAATGTTAGAACCACAGAACACCTCCTCTCTCATAGTAGGGAACATACTAGTGCAGATAGAGAGCACTAAAAAGCTAATGGTAGCTATTAACAATTAGTAGAAAGCACAGGAAGGATGTCAAGATTTTTTCTAGGACGAACAAATAATTTTGCACTTATTAAACAGATAAAGCCAAATTATATCTATGGCGTGTATATATATTATACATTTTCGCTTCTATGTTTACATAAAATTATTAAATAGGGTTTTATTACTGGCAAATCTTAAGATTCCCGTGTCACTACTAGGAGCTCCATTGTTCTCCACCATACTGTCACAATCACCACAAATAACATGGCATGTTCTTGTCCCATGGGCCAATGTATGCGTACCAATCTTTGCCACCTGCCTGACTTGTCAGATGAAGTCCATACATAGTTTGGCTTCAATATAGACAGTATCCCTGGCACATTGCTTGACTGGCTGTATATTTTTTTTTTTATTTATACTGTATGTAAGCCATATTGTACACATGACATCATGTCTCAACTGAACAAACAGTGAATATATGTTACTAATGTCTCTTTTTGATATAATATTGTAGAAACACCTTTCATAGCTCCTGATAAAGTATATTTAGGAAATGAGTTAAGATTTATCCCCATTCAACTGAATAGAAATAACAATGTGTATAACTGTAAAGATATATTAGCTTGCCGGTTGAGGTTATTTATGGAGGTATAAACATGATATACATGAAACATCTAAACAGGTAATTGCATTGGCCTTTTTCTTTTATGTGATTTTAAGATTTGTATGTAATAAAAATACAACTAAGTTATAATGTATTATATTTAGATTTTATTAGGGCACCTATATATAAAAAAATATTTATGTAATATTATGGTTAATCGGCAATGTGGTGCCTAGATTAAGCGCCAACCCAGTGTGTTTAGTATTATAGTTTATTGGAATTTCTAATTTTTTATGCAACCCATCAGTGACTGTACTGTATAAGATAGAATAAAGATTTATTTTTACATATTGTCTCATACGCAAGGAAATCTATTATCCTTTATTTACTTTAAAACACACTATACATCTTAATTTATTTTTAATTATACAAAAAAATATATACATGTCTAACAGATCTTTGCTTTTAAGACTTTTATTCTTACATATACAGTATCTCATATATCTATATACAATACATCACAAAAGTAAGTATACTCCTCACATTTTTGTAAATATTTTATTATATCTTTTCATGTGACAATGCTGAAAAAAAATACACTTTGGTACAATATAAAGTAGTGAGTGTACAGCTTGTATAACAGTGTAAATTTGCTGTCCCCTCAAAGTAACTCAACACACAGCCATTAATGTCTAAACCGCTGGCAACAAAAGTGAGTACACCCCTAAGTGAAAATGTCCAAATTGGGCCCAATTAGCCATTTTCCCTCCCCGATGTCATGTTAGTGTTACAAGGTCTCGGGTGTAATTGGGGAGCAGGTGGGTTAAATTTGGTGTTATCGCTCTCACTCTCTCATACTGGTCACTGGAAGTTCAACATGGCACCTCATGGCAAAGAGCTCTTTGAGGATCTGAAAAAAAGAATTGTTGCTCTACATAAAGATTGCCTAGGCTAAAAGAAGCTTGCCAAAACCCTGAAACTGAGCTCCAGCACAGTGGCCAAGACCATACAGCGGTTTAACAGGACAGGTTCCACTCAGAACAGGCCTCGCCATGGTCAACCAAAGAAGTTGAGTGCATGTTCTCAGCGTCATATACAGAGGTTGTTTTTGGGAAATAGATGTATGAGTGCTGCCAGCATTGCTGCAGAGGTTGAAGGGATGGGGGGGTCAGCCTGTCAGTGCTCAGACCATACACCGCACCAAATTGGTCTGCATGGCTGTCATCCCAGAAGGAAGCCTCTTCCAAAGATGATGCACAAGAAAGCCCGCAAACAGTTTGCTGAAGACAAGCAGACTAAGACCATGGATTACTGGAACCATGTCCTGTGGTCTGATGAGACCAAGATAAACTTATCTGGTTCAGATGGTAGCAAGCATGTGTGTTGGCAACCAGGGGAGGAGTACAAAGGCAAGTGTGTCTTGCCTACAGTCAAGCATGGTGGTGGGAGTGTCATGGTCTGGGGCTGCACGAGTGCTGCCGGCACTGGGGAGCTACAGTATATTGAGGGAACCTTGAATGCCAATATGTACTGTGACATACTGAAGCAGAGCATGATCCCCTCCCTTCGGAGACTGGGCCACAGGGCAGTATTCTAACATGATAACGACCCCAATCACACTTCCAAGACAACCACTGCCTTGCTAAAGAAGCTGAGGGTAAAGGTGATGGACTGGCCAAATATGTCTCCAGACCTAAACCCTATTAAGCATCTGTGGGGCATCCTCAAACAGAAGGTGGAGGAGCGCAAGGTCTCTAACATCCAACAGCTTCGTGATATTGTCATGGAAGAGTAGAGGAGGAGTCCAGTGGCAACCTGTGAAGCTCTGGTGAACTCCATGCCCAAGAGGGTTAAGGCAGTGCTGGACAATAATGGTGGCCACACAAAATGTTGACACGTTGGGCCCAATTTGGATATTTTCACTTAGGGGTGTACTCACTTTTGTTGCCAGCGGTTTAAACATTAATGGCTGTGTGTTGTGTTATTTTGAGGGGACAGCAAATTTGCACTGTTATACAAGCTGTACACTCACTAATTTACATTGTAGCAAAGTGTCATTTCTTTAGTGTTGTCACATGAATAGATATAATAAAATATTTACAAAAATGTGAGGGATGTACTCACTTTTGTAAGATACTGTTTATATATATATATATATATATATATATATATATATATATATATATATATATACACAGGGGGTCCCCGGGTTACGAACAAGGTAGGGACTGTAGGTTTGTTCTTAAGTCGAATTAGTTTGTAAGTCAGAACAGTACCTTTTTTAAGTGCAAATCTAGTCTCAGAGACAGGATGTAAACCCAAATCAACAGAGAAAGGCAACCGGATGGCAGGGGCAGAATGGTTAGTTCAAATATGTTTTGTTTCTCTTATTTTTTTACTTTATCACTTTTTTTTTTATTTATTTGTAGCTTGTATTTTACTTTTTTTTATTTTTGTATAATTTTCTTATTTTTAATATTATTTTTCTTATTCTTTACATTTTTTAATTACTTTTTTTATTTTATTAATTTAATTATTACTGTATTTCTTATTTTTATTTTTTTTATCAATTTCTTTTTTCACTTAACTTTATTGCTATCACACAGGAGAAAACAATTCCCAGTGTGATAGCAATTGGAGGTGACAGGTTCTCTTTATTGACCCTGTCACCTCCAAAACAGGAGTCCAGGAGCACAGCTGAGCACAGCTCTCCCCTCTCAATGTTTTCATGGCGGCAACGAGAGGTACACTGTATGGCACAGCAGGGAGATGGATGGTGAAAGTCCGAGTCCAGGCAGGCCGGCCGGCCGCGGTGCACCTCGGCGGGGCAGCGGAGCAGGAAAGACCGGGGATCCTGGAGGCTTCGTAGGCTGCACTAGGCCAGACAAGGCCTCGGCCACGACGGGCAGTTTTAGCGGCCTGGCAGGCCACCAGACCATACCAGGCCTGTGGATGGGCAGGCAGGATGACGAAGGGGGCCCGCAGCCAAGCCAGGAACGGAGGAAAGGCTCACTCCAGCAAGGAGAGGAAGATTCGGCCAGCAGTGATGTCATTCGGGCCCCGTTCGTAAGTAGGAGTTGTTCGCAACTCGGATGTTCGTAAGTCGGGGACCCCCTGTATATATATATATATATATATATATATATATATATATATATATATTTATATACAGCCACCTCATGTGGTTACGTTAATAAGAAATACAAAATGAGGTGTGCACTTTTGGAGCAAAGAATAACGGATATTTGAGGAAACAAAATCTTTATTCTACCTCAAAAAATTGTTGATGGGTAAAGCTTTTAAATTACAAGTCCCATTAAACAACATTTAAAAACCAGAGTATTAGCATTTCCAGCTCTGTCCAAAATAAAAAATCATTTTGGTTGAAGTAAGGCCTTAAAGTGAACCTTTGTCCCGGATAGTGCACACTAAAGTATTTACATATTCTGACAAGCAGTGAAAGCACTTTAAAACAAGCCCCCACTCACCTTCGTATCTATAGGCATTGTAGAGTAATTCATTTCCAAGGTTCAAAACACAGGCACTGAGATCTCAACTTTTTCCATGACAGCAGATCTTGGCAGCCTGCCAACCATCTAAAGTAACACACAGTGGGTGTTTCTAAGCTTTTAGAAATGGACTAAAACTCACCTTGTTAGTCATGTATTGTTGTGATCTTTGAGGATCTTTCAGAATTAATAACTTCACATTAAAAGCAGTTAGGCTGGGATTGGCATGTAGTAAAGCATAATTACTGTGTGGGTCAAAACTCTTCTGAGGTCTCTGCAGTTATCCAAAACTTTTACAGGTGTTGATTACCTGCTCCCCCACTGCAATCTGTAGTTCCTGTAGCTGGCTTTTATGTTTCTACAGGGCATGGAAGCCAGAGACATGGAACCACAGTACGCGATGGGGGGCAGGCACTTGACATGCCAGAAGGGATGGGTACCTGCAGTGGCTGGAGTTCTGTAACAAAGCAGAGTTTTTAAGATATGGGCCGCAGGAAAGGTTAGCATACATTCTTCTTCTTTTACAAGTTGTGTTTCATTTATGTCGGTGCTCTTAATGACAGGGTCACTTTAAAAGTAGCATAAAAAACATGGAGACATTGTTCGTGACAACCAATTATATACCAGCTATTCCGCTAGTACAATGGAAAATGAGAGTTGTAGTAAGGGAGGATGCTATAGAAAACACAGATGGATTTTTTTAATCCAAATTGTGGTCATCCCTGTGTTTGCCCCCGGGCAGGACAATGGGAACAATAAAGTCAAGGACTATTTTATAAAAACTGTTCCTGCTGTTCTGAAACCATGCTGATATGAGGTTTCAGGCCCAGAGAACTGAATTGGAATGAACAAAATTACATGTATTTGCACATTTTCACTTTCAAAATGTGAAATAAAAAATAAAAAAGGAAAAGTACAGAAGAAAAAAACTTCAATGCACATTTTTAAAAAAATGCACAAAATGACGCTATAATTTTACATAGCATGTGTACAAGCGTATCAGAAAACTTTGCGGAAACTGTATTGCATTTCTACAGTGCCTTGAAAAAGTATTCATACCCCTTGAAGTTTTTTTTCACATTTTGTCATGTTACACCCAAAAAATACGTAAATGTACGGTATTTTATTCGGCTTTTATGTGATAGATCAACACAAAGTGGCACATAATTGTGAAGTGGAAAGAAAAAGATAAATGGTTTTGAAAATTTTTTACAAAAAAAATATCCAAAAAGTGTGGGATGCCATTGTAATCAGCCCCCCCCTCCCCCGAGTCAATACTTTGTAGAACCACCTTTCATTGCAACTACAGCTGCAAGTCTTTTTGGGGATGTCTCTACCAGCTTTGCACATCTAGAGAGTGAAATTTTGTCTGTCAGATTGGATGGAGAGCGTCTGTGAGCAGCAACTTTCAAGTCTTGCCACAGATTCTAAATTGGATTTAGGTCTGGAGGTTCACTGGGCCATTCTTACACATGAATATGCTTTGATCTAAACCATTCCATTGTTCTGGCTGTATGTTTAGAGTTGTTGTCTTAATGGAAGATGAACCTTCACCCCAGTCTCAAGTCTTTTGCAGACTCTAATACCGCGTACACACGATCAGATTTTCCAACAACAAATGTTGGATGTGAGCTTGTTGACTGAAAGTTCGACCGCTTGTATTCTCCATCGAACATTTTTTGTCTGACTTTCCACCAACAAATGTTGGCTAGCAGGTTCTCAAATTTTCCGCCAACAAAACTTTGTTGTCGGACTTTCCGATCATGTGCACACAAGTCCGTCGCACAAAAGTTCACGCATGCTCGGAATCAAGTACGAACTGGAAGCGCTCGGTCTTGTAAAACTAGCGTTCATAATGGGGATGACACGTACGACTTGTACGTCCCTACGTTCGTAATTATTGGCCAACATTTGTGTGACCGTGTGTATGCAAGACAAGTTGGAGCCAACATCCTTTGAACAAAAATCCATGGATTTGTTGTCGGAAAGTCCGATCGTGTGTACAGGGCATAACAGGTTTTGGATCTCTGCAGATTCTCCATAGTTACCATAGGCCTCTTGGCTGATTCTCTGATTAACTCTCTCCTTGCCCAGCCTGTCAGATTAGCTGGACGACCACATCTTTGTAGGTTTGCAGTTGTGCCATACTCTATCCATTTTTGGATGATGGCTTTAACAGTGCTCTGTGAGATGTTCAAAGCTTGGGATATTTCTCCACAACCTTATTCCTGACCCGTCTGGTATGTTTCTCAGCCTTCATGATGCTGTTTGTTCACTATGTTTCTCTAACAAATCAATGATGGCTTCACAGAACAGCTGCATTTATAGTGAGATTAAATTGCACAAAGTTGGACTCTATTTGCTAATTCGGTGACTTCTGAGGGCAATTGGTTCAACTAGATTTAGTCAGGGGTATCAGTGTAAAGGGGGCTGAATACAAATGCACGCCACACTTTTCAGATATTTATTCATAAAAAAGTTTGAAAATTCATTTTGTCACTTTCTTTCCACTTCACAATTATGTGCCACTTTGTGTTGGTCTATCACATAAAACCCCAATAAAATACATTTATGTTTTTTGTTGTAACATGACAAAATATGAAAAATGTCTTGGGGTATGAATACTTTTTTGAGGGCACTGTATTACAGAAGTGCAAATAGGCACCAAAAGTGGAGGTGGATCTAAACTCAAATAGTGCAAATTTGCCATCTTATAGGGATGATTTAGTATTGCTATTTGTGCTTCAGCTGGACCATAAAAGATTAACTTTATGTCATGATATTCTCCTGAAAAATAGCAATGCACTTCCTGTGCCTAGGCACTGTTGCCCCTGACTGCTAATCTCATGAGATTTCAAGCGAGATTTGGTTATGTCAGTGCTGTGCTGCTCACTTTTCTCCTGCTGGAGAGGAAGCTGTACCTGCAATATGAGGATCTCCCCGCTTGAGTTTTATTCATCCTCTGGATCTGTGCTTCTGTCACCTCTTGTAATTATTATACCACTAGTAATTAAACTCATCAGTTGCCAATCTCTGCTATGAGAAGGACAAGCCATGCAGAACAAGGTTTGGCAAGTCAGTAATGGGGAGAAGTTCAGCTGCAGGCAGGGGCGTTGCTAGGTCTACAAAAGATTTGGGGCTAGAGCCCATAGCAGCATAGTAAAGAAAGTCATACGCTTGGGCGGGCATACACATGTATATAATATACGTGTGTGGGTGTGTGTGTGTGTGTGTGTGTGTGTATATATATATCCCCAGAAGGCCTCCCCCTTCCATCATGGTCCCCAGAGAGCCCCCCCCCTTAGGATAGGGTCCCCAGAAAGCCTCCCCCTTAAATCAGGGTCCCCAGAGAGCCTCCCCCTAAATCAGGGTCCCCAGAGAGCCCTCCACTTACATCGGGGTCCCCAGAGAGCCCCCCACTTACATCAGGGTCCCCAGAAAGCCTCCCCTCACCTTGGGGACCCCTGCAGGGACTCGGGGCTATGGGCCCTAGATTCGGGGCTATGGCCCCAAAAGCCACCCCCTAGCAACACCACTGGCTGCAGGTAACCTACCGGCAATACCTGTCTTTTTCCCTCTGCTTGCCTTTTGGCCACAACTCAGTTCAGGTTTTTTTTTAATGTTAAAGAACACACAAGAATACTGATTCATTTTTGTAAGAGTGTCATCTATTTCTCATTGCAGTTTACCTCTTTCAGAAAACAGCCATTCAGCAAAGAGATAATGAAACCAATCCTGAAAACAACAAACATAGAATTCTTATTTTTTTTTTAAACAAAATAAAGTGAAATAATAAAAAAAAACTTTTTTTGTTTCTAAAACCCATGATTAAAACCTGATACAAACAGGGTATTTTTTTTAACCCTTTAGCAGTGACTGTCAAGAAGCCTCAAGTTCCGCAGGCTGCCAAAGAGTTAAGCTATAAGTATATTTATATATATATATATATTCTCATATTTAATTTCTCTCTCTCTCTTTACAGCAATCATTGCAAATATAGAAATTTGTATCTGTACAGTGTAATAGTGATCACAGTTTTAAATGCAGCTGTAGGTGTTCAATGAGAGCCTCCTCAAAGTCTGCACTGGAAGACTCAGTTGAAATTAAAATTAACGTAAACGAAAGGAGTTATGTTCCAGTCCTGTTGCTGTTATTTAATGTATTCAATTTTGCTTTGTCCTGCAGAGATGAAGGGAAGGAACGAAATTCCACACGAGTCAAACCACGCAAGTCGGAATATGAAATTACATGCGATTAGGCGTACAGTTCAGACCACTCCCGCTAGCACACTCTTTAAGTCTTTATTTTTTTGTTGTTGTTTTTTTTTTTTATATACTTTTGTTTAAAAAAATGTAATTCCTCTTCACAGTTTTAGTGTATATATTTTTCTCTGATTTGGTGCATACTCTCACTTGTGAGAGTGAGTTACGTTTTTTTCTTCCGCTTTGTTTTCATAATATGATATATATATGTATATATATTTTTTCCTTTCCGTTCTTTAAGACAGTTTAGAATAAAAATTAGCTGCTGCTAGTTTGATTTTGGTCCTGTTAACCTCTTTTCCATTAGAGCCCTGCACAGGGCCGTACTCACAATGCTCTGTTGGGCTCTCTGGCTAGGGCAGGGTTAGGAATTCTTAAAGAAAACAGAAAAATTAAGTCACGGTAGCTGGAGGCAAAGGGAAGAGGTGAGGACTCAGGACTTGTGCTGGGCAGAGACACCCTTCCAGTAGTCTAAGATGTCATGAAGATCCTCATCTTTGGCAAACTGGACCTTTTTGCGCAGGGCGTGGCCGGCTGCCATGTATTCTTCCTCTTTGTGGCGCTTTCGGTGGAGTTTGAAACGCTCCCAGATGCTGTGGGAAGGTTTGCATGTATATTCTGGACTGGAGGAGTAGCTTAGGTTGTGGTAGTGAGGTGAAAGTTGGGAATAAGCCAGTTCCCTGGGTCTGGGCCGGGTTAAAGGTTCCAATATTGAAGTTTTACGCACTCCCATATTTTCATGCTGAGGAAGAGGCTGTTGTTGTTGCTGCTGTTGCTCAGACTGATGTGAGCCCGGATAAGAGTGCCGGTGCTCTGTATACTGGCGAATCTTTTCAGCTTCTGCTCTCAAGATGGCAGCAGCTGGAGTCACAGTGAGAATGGTGTCAGCAGTTGGGGAAGTCTTCTCAATGTATTTTGTTTCAGATTTGTGTGCTGACCCTTCAGACCGAAAAGATCTGGGGCTGCGGATAGAGCCACTGGAAGATGTGCTAGAGCGTTTTGTTGGCCCTTCCATGCTATGATGCCTCTGTAATGGGTGACTATAACTTTCCTTATATACTGGGGAAAGAAAGCCATGTTTGCTGGGTATCTGTTCTGATATTAATACCAGTTGGGGCTCTGCTGTAGACACAGCTCCAGACTTCACCCCTTGGAATGAAGTGGTTTCTGATTTCAAAGCATCTATACAGTTATTAATGATTTGATTAACTTTGTCCACTTCTTTAGCAATAGTGGATATCTCAGCCACAGAACTCTGTGTATCTGAGGCCATTGACAACTCACAATCCCTTCTCTCAGACTGTTCACCAGTTCGTACCTCCATGTAATTCCCTTTAGTGGCCTTAGGTGTCTCACTGGTTTCTATAAGTTTGTATTGCTCCACTTCCCCCACTGACGGCAAATAGGGGATGCGTGACATTGTTTCGGGACCCATCATCTGACCTTGAGACAGCTGACTGATACTGGGGGTCTCCATTTCGGGACCATATTTCAGTTCAATTATCGTTTTCTTCATATTACTACTGGCTTTCTTGTGCTTTTCCTCTTTTTGGCGCCTTTTGCGCAGGCAGTAATACACGATCCCCAGAATGATGACCATACCAAACAGGCAGCCAAGGATAGTCATGATATAGTGAGTGGCGGTGGAAGGCGTAGGCACATGTTCTTGTTTGGTATGGCTGCGTGTATAGAAGGCTATGCAGGTGTGGTTGAACCTGAGAGAGTTGCGAATAGAAGCGACGCAGTAAGTGTAATTTGTATTGGGTTTCAACCCATCCAACCTAATGGACTCTTTTTCTGACTTCAGGTTCCGAATGTCAGTAAAGAAGCTATTATTGTATTGAACTAGGATGTACATCTTGCTGTAAGGATATGGAATTTCTGCAACTAGAACTGCGTCAGAATGTGTTTCTGTGTTTAAATTAACACTGAGGCTGACTTTGGAATTGGCAGGAGGAGTGAAGACATTAATGAGGGGTGTTGTCCCATCTCCAGAAAAACAGTCTTCATCAGAGCAAGGACTTTCAGGAGGGCCAGTGGTGGCTTGGTACCTTGGAGATATCAAATATGGCATCATAGTATAAGAACCGTCTTTGCACAGAGCAGACAGCATGCCAAGAGCATTGCGGTAGTTGGATCTTCCTTGACCCAACAAAAAGTAACCACTGTAGTCCGGGGGGGAATCGCACTGCATTCGATCAAAGGTACGTGTCATATTTGTGAATATGTCCAGCCACTTTAGGAAGCCCAGAAGCTCACATGAGCAATAGAAAGGATTACTGTACAACTCACACACAGTTAACTTACTGAGGCTTGCAAAGGTGTTACTGTCCAGCCTCTGGATCCGATTCATTGACAAGTCAATGTTCATAATGTTTGGGCACTCCCAGAAGGCATTAGAAGTCACAGTTTCAATGAGGTTCGCTTGGAGGTAGAGATACTCCAACTTGCCCAGCCCCCTAAGAATTCCCTCTGTGAGATTTCTTAATCTATTGTAGCCAAGCTGAAGCACCTGCAGATTGAACTGACCAGCAAAGGCTCCATCTTCAATGTAGGACACCTCATTCTTGGTGAGGTTGAGGTACGTCAGGTTGCCAAAACGGCTTAGTGAAGAGTAGTGGACGCTCTTTATTTTATTCTCATTAAGTCGAAGGTCCACAATGGTGCTATTAATGTGCTGTGGTATAGACTCATAAGGTGGCTGGTTTTGACTGCAAATAGCTAGCCAAACGAAACCCTTGTCTCCTTCGATCAGCCAGCAGTCTCCCTGTACTTGTCCAGTATATAAAAGGGCAAATAGAACAAACATCCATAAACAGAGTTCTGGCATTTCTATTTCTTTGTGAACTGCCATTGTGAATTATGCTCCAGAACCTAAACTCCTTGGTATGTTCTAGTTTTGAGAAATATAGTAAATTATAAAATGAAGGAGAATTTCCCTTTTCACTTTTCTCCGCATCTGTACAATATAAAGTGTTCTGAACATTGAGCGTTAATGTCAGTTCTTGCCAGAGGAAGACTTGGGATGAGTCGAACAGTCTACTCTGTAGGTGTGTTGGAAGCAAATTCCTTGTGCATATTGAAGTCTGAATCTGGAGTCCCTAAAGACGAAGACACGTTTGCTGGTTGATCTCTAAAATTATTCGGTAATTTGCAGGCCCTTCCTTTTCAGCCACTGGCATTCCATCTTCAAGCTTTTTTTCTTCTCAGTAACTGAAGTATTCACAGTGCTCCAGAAGTCTTCCTGAAAAACAAAAAATAAAAATGCACATATGAGTGTATGGTTGTTTCTTTTTATCTTTCGAAACATTTGTGATTGAAAAATAATAGAAAAGTCTCAGTACAGATATTAACTGATGATGCATTGCAAATCTAACATTCAGATGGAGTTATTGCAATAAAGATAATTACCCAGCAGTTCATAATATAGTAAACAATAAAACCTTCAGCTTCTTTGTTTAGTTCATATTTAAAAAAAGTAAGTTTGTTCAAGCATAGATATATATATATACTAGGTAAAAACACACTGGAGGCTAACATTTTGAAAATTGAAAAAAAAAAAGTAGTTATAATAGCTGATATAATGCTTCCAGGCTTAATGAAAGGATAGAAAAGTTTAAGCTCCAGTCCCAGGCCTGCCCTTGCTTTGCTTCTTTTGCTGCATTTTCTAGTGTGCTTTTCGTGTAACAGCATAGGCCAGCTCATTTACTAGAATGGGCTGCATTTCATGCAAAAAACACCAAAGTACCTTTTTTTGCCACCAAGCCAATCGCATTTAGCGCTCTGCATTTTTGTGCATCTTTCACGTGTTTTGGGATCATTAGCCACATTTGGGGTGCCATTAAGAAATTTTAGCACATTTTTCGGGTGTTTCTGAAAACACGTGAAGGAATGCACATTTCTGCCCACATTTTCAGAGAGCTTAGGTGTAAATGCAGTATTAGAGTCTAATGCCAAGTAGGAAATGAAAGCAATCAATAAGCTACTATTGCTATTACTTTAATCTAAGGCCCCTTTCCAGTGGTGGCTGGTGCTCAATATATTGGGGGGGGGGGGGGCGGAAAACCAACGCCAACCCCCCTTGCGGCGATTCCCCCCGGAAAATGGAAGGGAATGCAGCGGTGATCTGAGGCCTCCTTACCTTAGGAAGGAGGCAGATCAGGCAGACAATGAATCCAAGCTGCAGCTCCTCGCTTCGGGGCCATCACTTCTTGGCTGAGACCCAATTGGCCAGGAGTCCTAAGACTCATAAACTGCTTCCTGATTGGCCAGGAGGATAACTAGGAAGACAATAGTGAATATTAATTCACTATTGACACACAAGTGGGTGGGCTCGGGGCGTAGTGCTCTGCGCCCCAAGCCCATCCTTTTTTGAAGCCAATTAGAGCCTCAGGCTCTAATCATGGGCTTTAAAAAAAAACCTAATTGAAATCCATGCGTCTGGTGCCCCTGCATGTAGATAGGGGGCCGGATGCATGGATGGGGGGCTGCACCCGTGTGCCCCCTGTGGACGGGCCTCCACTGCCCCTTTTACAAAAGAGGTCTGATCAGGTCCGCCTGTCTGTTTTCCAGGCAGACCTGATCAGACCCTCCATTCTCCTCTATGATCAGTCAGATGTAAACGGGCTTGTGTCTGTTTACACCCAGCTACCTCTGATCCAATCTGGAAAAAACAAAAAAGGGGATCCGTTTCTCTCCATTCGGTCACATAGGATAGATGGCAGTTGGGTGTAAGCGGACAGCCAATCCGTTTACATCCGACTGCTAATGGAGCACAGTGGGCTGTGTCCATGTTCGCTCTGCATAAGTGGAGTGGTCACGGACCTGCTCAGTTCAGCATGGAATCAGCATACAGAACCCCTGCTGAGAAACCAGGATCCCACCCGTGTAAAAGGGGCCTTTGTTCTCTGTAGTACACTGCAGGCAGAATCCAGAGAACATCTACAGGACCACAGAAAGTATCCTTTCCTGAAGCCTGTGCTGTGTAACTTACAATTTTTGCTGGTATTACCAATTACATTCAAACTTCCAAGTAAGTGAGAAGTGCTTGCTGTGAGAAATATTTTTGTACTGTGATTTTTTTTCCATTATGTGTTTGGGTATGGGAGAGGCAGCACAGAGAAGAAATGCCTAGATAATAAACTGAAGTGGTGAGCAAGTAGCCTGTGTCTCATGAATGCAGCTCATGATTTATTTTCAAATTTCAGTTAAAGCGGGGTTCCACTCAAATTTTTAACTTATTCTTACCCCCTTCAGTTACGGTAATTGCATAGATGTTCAAATGCAAACACGAAATTTTTTTATCACTGTAATTACCTTTATATTGTACTTTATTGTGGCACTTCCTGTCTCTCCTCCCATGGGAGTAGGCTTGTTTATTGCCTTTCCCCAGCGCCGCACTGTCTCCTGGGAGCTTAGTGTCAGGCTTCCCAAGATTTAGTGCGGGAACAATGATCATGCACGTGAACAAGCTGTGAATGAACAGCATTCACCGCATCCAGGAAATCAATGCTTGTGGGCTTCACATGCCCACAAGCAAGATGGAAACAGCCAGCAAGTTATTCTTCAATATGAAAACAGACAGAGGCGGAAATACTACACCCAAACTGTGAGTATTATTTTGGGGTTAGCAAAGTGTCTCAATGACCTAAAAAGGAAAAAAAAAGATTGGTCGCCGGGCTCCCACTTTAAGTGTACCTTGCAACGAGTCAGGCCTGCAGGCTTGTTCTGGGTCAATGGCCACAGTAGTAAAGCAAGGATAGGGGTAACAGATTTAAAACTTGCAACTTTAAACGCACATTGGCTATCGGAGCTCTAATGTTTTAATTCTGGCAGGTTCACTTTCAGTAAATCAGTGTGTAGAGCATCCAAGCAAACAGTTAAATATGCAAATGTAATACATAAAAGGGAACATGCTTAAAGTGGGAGTAAACTCCCATCTCTGACTTTTATCTGTAGCTAAGCCTATAATAAGGCTTAGCTATAGGTACTGTAAATATCTCCTAAACATGCACCGTTTAGGAGATATTTACTGTTCATGCAGCCAATGACATCACAGTGGGAGTGACGTCATTGCAGCTCTGATAAGTCACACAGCCGGAGTCCACATCCCTGTCTTGCCTGTAAAAAAACACCTCTTTTTTCCCTGCTGCAGTTTAGTATCACTTAGCAAATTGATAGGCTCATCTCTCTGTCACTCTGATCTCTCCTCCTCGCATGCTCCTTGTTATCACATGATTGGGGTTCTTGAGCTATATTAAAGTGGTAGTAAAGGCTAAAGGTTTTCTACCTTAATGCATTATCTTATTACCTTTCATGATTATCTTCCGGCCCACCCCCCCTCCCAAATACTTGCTGTTAGAGAATTTAGATTCTTATTTTATAATCATTTATGTATGTTTGCAAAAGATTGCTTAGAAGTAGAATAATTTCATGTTACACAGAATTGTCCTGAGTTCTTGAAATGCATATAAATCACAGAGATAAGATTGTTCATTTTTAGTTCACTAATTAGATTGACAGCCTGATAAGATAAGAACAATTATACAGGTGGTTTAGAAATAATTATGTGGAATATGGGAAAGTTATGTACAGTACATTAATTAAGTTTGACAGGGTCAAACAGAGGTCTGCTTGTGCCCTCATTAAAACTGTTAAATAACATTAAATAAGAAAACTTTGATATGTATGTATATATTAATTATTAGACAATATTGAATAAAGTAATTGGCTTTGTATAAATATATATGTGTATTATGCAAATATATATATATATATATTGTAAGTGATACAGTGCTTTTTTGTGAAACCAATGTATGTATACATACACATAGGATTGTATAGTGAAAAACAATAAGACATAACACATTTGGTGGGGTTATTGAAAGTTCATTCTCCCAAAGTCGTAAATCTGTTACCCTTGAAGTTAGTTAAGCCTTATCAGGACGAGGAGGGTTGATTTAACACAGCTGGGTGCCATACTGTCTCTACACAGGTGTTTTTAAAACCAGTTATAAATCACTTTAATGAACATATAGGAATTCTGGGAAGGAATAAGTTTGTCTGGTTGTAGAACAGGTGTCAGATTTATGGTTAGTTACATTGACGTAGATCTTAGCAACCAATCATATCTAGGAGAGATGGCTAAGATAAGGCTTGTAAAAGGGTATATAAATGCAAGTTTTACAATTGTTAGACAGACAAGTCAGATAGGAGCTCATAAGGCTGAACTTTATGTATGCTGCCCTATTGCACGGGTCATAGAGGTCAGAACCAATGGGAAAATATCTGTCCTTTTGTTGTAACTTGTCTCCTCGTACGAGTCAAATAAAGAAAACTTCTTAATTTGATCCAGAGTGTGGTCTCAGGTGAATTTCGCTCACACTTGCCTGTGCCAAAATTTGATTGAGCGCTGTCCCCGAAAGCAGCGCTGCTATCTCTCTCGTTCTGTCTAGCACCATAAGAAGCAGCTCCCTATGGTGGCACTCTGAGAAAAGGAGTAGCCCAGTGAGCTGGCGAAGGCCCCAGAAGAAGAGGCTCAGGGCTGCTTTTTGCAAAACCATTGCACAGAGCAGTTAATTATAACATATTTGTTATTTTTTTAAAAAGAACATTAAAAAATCACTTTATTTGTGTCTTATATATTTGCCTTGAGTTTAGTTTTAAAGTGTTGTACCACGCACTAATCCATCAATATCTTCCAGTAGAAAAATGAAGTAACCATTTCAACATCAACTCAAAACATATGCTCATGGCAGCATGGCTGCAATTTAAAGAGGAACAGGCTGTTTATGTCTAGCTCCTGCCATCCTGAATAGAACCAGAAATATAAAATTTGTGCCCAATTTTGCCTGATTTTACTCTGGGAAGAACTCCTTCCTCCTGGGCTGCCAGCCATGGCTTCCAAACAACACGTAACCATACCGCAACCCGGAAAGGGATTCTATAAATCCGAAGTCACTTGCTGACTAGATCACTATTGTGCAGGGTTCTGCATGTTGTGAGTGCCCAGGTGGGAGATATGTGACCATAATTTTTGAGATCAGAGAACATCTATATGCTTTTGTTGTGTTTACTTACCCCCACCCCACTTCAACCATGGCTCCTTGTATACAATATATGAAAAAAACTTGCCCCCTTTCACTCACTAGTTGTAGTGGGGGATTTAACATCTAACCCCCATCAACCCTGTGACCCTCATCTTCAGAATTGGGTTGGGGTCATGGAGTTAGGTGGATCCGGAATCCGGTTCAGGTACTGGTAGGGAGAAACTTTGCCAAGGTTTTGGAACTGAATGACAGTTACAGCTTTATACTAATATCATATGCATACAAACATTAGAAGGACATTAACCACTTACTGGAAAGCCATATTTCAAGAGTTTCAAAATTTCCCATTACAACCTTTATGTTCCATTTCACAATACAGTTTATCGAACTTAACACTCCTTCTAAACAATCTTTTTCTTCTCATCTTATCCACAGTGGAGATTTCTCTCTTGGAGGCAAACATTTCCACAGATAAAATACAAGTGACCAATAAATCCTTCCCTAGTCAAAAGTTCCCAGGACCTGATGATTACAAAGTTCGTAAAATCTAATAAAGACACTGGTCCATTCAGTTTAACCTGAAGTGGTCTTCTGGTCTTCTTCTGTAAAAAAATACACCCATGAGATGTCCCCTGACCCCTACACTAAAAAAACTTCTTTGTCACCATGATTACAAGTCCTCAGAGCTACCCCCCACTGTAGTTCATATACTACTGTTCTTATTCCCAAGCCAGGAACAAATCCCTCCCTATGTACATAATGTAGACCAGTCTTCCTCTACCAGGTTTCCTCCAGAGGTTGCTAGGGGTTTCTTGATAAGACAGCATTTACAGATTGAGGGGTCACTTCTGCACTGACCACCAATCTAAGAGGTCACTTCTACACTGACCACCAATGTATGGGCTTGCTTTAATTTTCTTTTCAGAATTTTATTATTATTCATTTAGTTTCATGATTATTCGGTAAATTATTATTTTATTTAAAAGTCTCTAGAACCTACCAATCTCACTAATGCACCATGAGATAGGGTTCCCCTAGGCCTGAAAATAATTTTAAGGGTTCCTCCATGGTAAGAAGTTTGAGAAAGTCTGGTATAAAACAATATAATTGCCGAACTATGATATAAGGATAACGTTCCTGGTAACCAGGAAAGTCATAGATACCCTAACTGATACATACCACAGATCAACTGACATTAATTTTCACAGGGTATTTACACATCTCCAGATCCTTTATGATGACCAGGGCACCAGGGTGTTGGTAAAACTTGTCATGGAAAACATCCCATAGAATAGACGTACAGTATGTGCACCATGCTGATGGAACCCATTTCCACAGCATTGCAAACATTCTCAAATGTCCCGCAAATTAAAGTGGACCCCTTGTTTGAAGAACTAGCTATGTGTGCTTTTGACTTAATCCTGTTTTTTCAAGATCCTGGTTCATTTCTTCAGGCTGTGGTACAAATCTGAGACACTTATTCAGTGTTCTTGGGCCTGAAGGTCAATTGGAATAAGTCCCAAATATTTCCAGTAGACCCAAATGTCCTCTGCAGATTCCAATCTCTACTTGCAATGAACAAATTTAAATATTTGGGTATACATACTGTATATCACCTATACTGCTGGGTTACTGTCAGTTCAATCTCAGGGAATGGGAAACTCATCACCTTTCCATAGTAGGTATAATAAATAAAATAAAAAATTCTCCCTTTATTTTATGTATTGAGACACACACTGATACAAATCACACTCATATATTTTAAACAGTTGAACATCCTAATGTTATGTATTTTATGGGGCCTAGCCTGCCCTAGATTTAAGCTCTAGTCTCTGCAATGCCCTTGGCCTCAGGGAGGTTTGGCAACATGTCTTGACCTGCACAAGTATTTATAGATGCATTTTTAACCCACACTCATAGTTAGCTAATAGTTAGCTAATATCTGATGACACAAATGCAGCTGTCCTGGTTGAGGGATCCTATCTAGGGTATTAAGAGACATCCACTGTATAATATACCAAATTCGCTATATCAGCTTACCTTAATCAATAAAGCTACAATTAGACCTTGAAAATGTGTGCACTGCACCACTGCCAATCACAGCTATCAGAGATCCCCCTTTACTTTGCTCTAGCATAACCCCACCCCACTCAATCTCCTCACTGATCACCTTATATGTCCCCACTGTATAAAGAAACATGTATATTGTGTCTGATGGAGAATGGCTACATCCAACTATACCAGAACATTCCTGAACCTTCTTTTGTTCTACACGCAGGAAGCTATAGTACTCTGCTGGAAGTAAGGAGTAAACCTTTCATTGAATTTTTGGTAATCACTAATAAATGCAGATTTGCCTCTGTACCAATCCACCTATGAATCCAGAGGTTGCTTATGCAAATTCACTATGTACTATGTAACAAAAATATGGCATGCTTGGCTTATGTTAAACATCAATAATTCAACTCTGTTATAATGTCATCCCTTTCTTTATTGATCTTCTAGACCCATTTTGGCAGTAGACACCCTCAGGCTGATCCTGCTTTACTGAGAAGTATCTTAACCAATATAACATGATCTTAACAAATTCTATTTACAGGAGTGGACCATTTATGATACCAGATTACCATACAAGGTGCAATCACTCTTTTTGACACCTTGTACCTCACAAGTTAGGGAAATGTCCTAAAGAGCTGATAACAATAATAGCCAATAACTACTTTATCATATTCTTGTATGCTTGGATAGGTATTGCATATGGTAAGATATTGGGATAAGAGTAGGTTGGCCCTTCACCTTTCAAATTATGTTGTATTAGGCCTTAAAGTGGAACTTCAGTATTTTTTTGATCTTTCTACCTATTAAATCTTCTGCCCTTGTTGTTTTAACTTTGGATAGTAAAACATTTTTTTTTTCTGCCAGTAAATACCTTATACAGCCCACTTCCTGTCTCCTGTCTGGAAAAAAGTCTAGGCTTATGACATCATGCACAGCTCTCTCTCTCACTCTGGTGAGAGTTTGCCAGGAACGGAGAGGGGATGAGTCATAAGAGGGCCAATGAGAGCTGCAGAGCTGGTGGTGTGCCTCTGTGTGTCTGTGTAAATCCAGGAAGTGAGCTTCAGCTACCTACAGTTAAAATGATTGCAGCCAGACTCAGTGGAGGGAGATTTCTGCAACATATTTGGCAAGTACAGAATCACAGTATATATAAAATAATATGCAAAGTGGTTGGATGGAAGCTTCAGAATGGCAAAAATGTTTTTATTATAAATTATGTGAGCAGACTGCAGTTCTTCTTTAAAGTGATACTGAACACAGACTGGTTATGTTTACTGTAATTATTTTAATAAAAAAACATCAAGGTGTCCTTCTTTCTAATTGATATATAGCTGTCACATGACCCAGCTATTTTCCAGTCTGTCTGTAGGGAAACAATGGCAGGAGGAGCTCCTAATCCTCTGCTACTGGTGACATTTTAAAAATAATAATAAAAAAAAACAGCCTTTGGAATACAGAGTTAAAACAAATAATTAATATCAATTAACTATTATAATATGTCATGCAAATATATATTTGAAATCAAAACTTTATTATTTTTTGGCAATAACATGGTGTGGGCTGATTTCTGCCAGTCACAAGCTGTGCCACTCCCCTCCAGCCAGTATCTTAGAATAACAGGGAGGTGGCACCTCCTTCAGATGTAATATTTCTCCTCCATTGTGTTCAGCTTAATAGTGGGCATGGAGGTAGAGGGAGGGAGGGGGAGTGTAATTTACCACTGTGTATACGCCCACATGTGCCACTCTATAGTCACATGGACTGCTCAAATGTGATAGGGAGGAAATGTTTAGGGTAGAAAATACACTGAAAACTGAGCACGTGCAGAGCTGCCAACACTGCTCTGAAAAATCCCTAATTGCATTGGGAACATGGGCAGGAGGGGGAGAAAAAGAAGAGCAGGGTCAACCAGTTTTTTTTTGCAGAATACAGAAAATGTATCTTATAGTGACCAAGTGAGCAGGAACAACATGTAATACACCATTTACTGGTAGTTTTTAACCACTTAAGGACCGAGCCTCTTTTTGAGATGTAAACGTAAAAATAAGTGCAGCGCAATAATAGAAACTATTAAATGATAGTGATTCCAAATGAATCCAAGTTGAATAAATATCAAATGTCCATAAATGTAATCCCAATGGGTGTAGAATTCCAATAATATAATCAATCCTATATAACTTCATCCAATAGAACACTGAGTGCGCTTACCAGATGCTGTGGACCTCTGCAAGCAGAGGTCAAACTCACATATATCCCCCCGGGGATGATGATAATTCCTGGTGGTGTCTCTGAAGGGTTAAATAAAACCTGGAGAATGAGCCGTCCAAGGGGGATATATCAGGCATACAACAAGAAGATATCAGAGATGCAGGACCAGGTCAGCGGTAATGAGCATCGGATGTAAGGGAAAACGGCATGCCTCTTTCTAAATACCTTTAAATGTCTACTCTTTTTGAGATGTGTTGTTTACAAGTTAAAAACTTTTTTTTTGTTAGAAAATTACTTAGAATCCCCAAACATTATACATTTTTTTTCTAACACCCTAGAGAATAAAATGGCAGTCGTTGCAATACTTTCTGTCACACCGTATTTGCGCAGCGGTCTTACAAGCACACTTCTTTTGGAAAAAATAAGACAACAGTAAAGTTAGCCCAATTTTTTTTTTATATTGTGAAAGATAATGTTATGCTGAGTAAATTGATACCCAACATGTCATGCTTCAAAATTGCACCCACTTGTGGAATGGTGACAAACTTTTTCCCTCCATAGGGGACGTTTAAAAAATTCTACAGGTTGCATGTTTTAAGTTACAGAAGAGGTCTAGGGCTAGAATTATTGCTCTACTGATCGCGGCGATACCTCCCATGTTTGGTTTGAACACTATTTTCATATGCGGGCGCTACTCACGTATGTGTTCGCTTCTGCACGTAAGCTTGGCGGGACGGGGTGGGTTAAAAAAAATGTTTTTTTCTTATTTATTTTACCTTTTATTTTTTTATTTTTACACTGTTTAAAAAAAAAATGGTGTCACTTTTATTCCTATTACAAAGAATGTAAACATCCTTTGTAATAGAAAAAAAAAGCATGACATGACCTCTTAAATATGAGATTTGGGGTCAAAAAGACCTCAGATTTCATATTTACACTTAAATGCAATAAAATAAAATAAAAAATTCTCATTTAAAAAGAAAATTAAAAAAAAAATGGTCCTTTAAGAGCCATGAGTGGAAGTGACGTTTTAACGTCGCTTCGGCCCTGCATTGTTATGGAGACGGGTGGGGGCCATCATCCCGTCACTCACCTCCATGCCCAGCAAGGGTGAAGATCCGATTGCCTCCACCGCTGCTGACGGCTCCGGTAAGTGGCGGAGAGCACAAGAGCTCGGCGGGAGGGGGGCCCTCTCTCGCCGCCGATAAAAGTGATCTTGTGGCGAATGCGCCGTAGTGACCACTCTTAACGGAAACCAGACCGCCGGCTGAAGAAGAGGATACCGGGGTTATGGCAGCTAGCTGCTGCCATAACAACGATATCCCCCATCAAAATAAGGACGTATATTGGCGTGCGGCGGTCCGGAAGTGGTTAATGATGTGGGTTTAATGACACTTTAACACAAATCTGTACCTGCAAGTAAGTGTGCCACGATAGTATTTGTCTATCCCACAATACAATAGCCTACATAGTCTACAATAGCCTTTACGGAGTCTTGTGAGAAGTCTAGAGTCTGGTACTGAAAGAAAATGACATTTTCCAGCATGTGGTTAATGGACACCACGTAGATTGACCTTGAGTGTGACCTCCAATGCTGACATAAACGTCTTTAATCCCTAACGTTACAAATCTTAGGCAATTTACATCTTCGTGTTGTGTATACAAGGTCTCTCCCTCACCCAAAATGACTTTCGCTTGCCACACAGCCTAGTGTAATAAACACATTTTATCAGGAGTAGAGTTTAATTTCAGCTCATTAGAGCAAGCAATTTGACGGTTATTTGCTTTCCAAAGTGTGAATGGAATGGCAGCATTAAGAAAAGAGAAACATAAGAAGGCTAATCTCACAGTTTACTGGATTGCTGTGACATGTCTGGGGAGTGCAGACCTTGTTTCAGACCAAAGGATATTTCTTTCATACTTCTGTTTTGCCGAGGAACACATACTCTGAGGAGATCAGTTACGTGCCGTTATGGGAAGCCAGCCAGCTAGCAGCAATTATTGCTTTCACAGACAGCAAGAAATGGATTTGTCTTTCTGTATTAAAGCTAAATGACACAGAAAAAGTTTAAGCTTAATTACAACAAGCTGTGCATGACTGTAAATTGTCATCACAATGGAATGAACATAATATAGTATATGAAACGGTGGTCTGCTGCCACAAGACTCTGTAGCAGGATCTGACTGCCCATCTGGCAATGTTGACATATATAGCTCCCAACTGTCCCTGATTTCGAGGGACTGTTCCAGATTTGGAGCAATGTCCCTCCGTCCCTCCTTCCTCCTCATTTGTCCCTCATTTTGATCTGATCTGTATAGATGTATATAAAAATCAAAAAGTGTTTTCCAGCACTAAACCTTTCATCTGATTTCAAATTGTTGCATTTGTAAATTCCAAAAGCCAATATAAAGGAAGAGTAATGGTAAAAAAAAGCATTTTGTGGGTTTAACCAATCTTTTTTTTTTACAATTCTCCTTTAAGAGGGTGTGGCCAGGGGGTGTGTCCTATGCCTGCATACTTTTGCTGATAGGTGTCCCTCACTCCCATCTCAAAAAGTTGGGAGGTATGGACATATACCAGAAGGGCTGATATGTCTCAGAGCATGTTTTTGTCAGTAGAAACTGCTGAAACCTCCCCTGGCTCACCTAAAACAGTCCTGTGCTTTGCCCAATCAGGACAAAGCAACAGGTTTCCTTAAAGTGTAACTCCACTTTTGTTGAGAAAAAAAGCATTCCCCTCTAGGTGGGCTATGTACATTGCAAGGATTTTTACGAAAGTTTGTTGCAGATTCCTACCTTTTCTTATTATGAAGAAATCCCTGTGTGTTTGCCTGTGTCCATGTGGGAAAATTAATCTAATGAGAGTGGTTTCCTATTTATCAACCAGCTGCTGCACCTGCAGGACAATGATGAGGAAAACTGCTGGGCCTGTATCCCTTTAGGTACTTAAAAATCTCCATTGGCAACACTTTAAATGCCTTTACAGGTTACTTGTTTAGAGTTACAGAGGAGGTATGGTGCTAGAATTTTTGCTCTTGCTCTAATGTTCGTGGTGATATCCAACATGTGTTGTGCGAATACCGTTTACATATGTGTGCATGACTTACGTATGTGATCACTTCTGCACTCAATCATGGAACGATAGGGGCGCTTTAAGTTTTTTTTCTTTTTTCTTTATTTTACTTTTTATTTTTACACTGTCCCTTTATTTTTTATTTTTTTGATCATTTTTATACCTATTACAAGTTTGAAAAGGAAAGGTCATTTTTAATAACATTCAATTACAATATGACTTGTGTCGCAATTTTATACACAATAATATATATTTTTTTCATTTGCAAATTTTTTTCCCTACAAAAGTGGAGCTACCCTTTAAAGTGTTACTAAACCCAGGAGCCTGTATTCACTATATCTGGTCTCCCACAGTACACAGAACATGGAAATGCAATTATTTTAGTAAATATAAACTGCTAAATACCTTTTATCATCAGCAGTATATAGCAGTCATATGTCTTCTATCAGTGTCTGGTTAAAGTTTGTAGGAGGAGTTTTCATTCTACTCTGACTGTCCTATGAGACTGCAGGACCCCTGACTCTCTGTCTGGACAGTTCTGATCACATGCACCCTCCCAAGAAAACAACAACTTTCTAGCAATAAAACACCAAACCGAGCATGTGCAGAGTGCCCCCAATGCTCTGTTCTATCAGCAGATGGCTTGGGGACTGTGGAAGAAGGGGAGGATCAGAGAAGACAGGATAAAACAGCCTTTTTACACAATGCAGAGGATTAACCTCTTAGGTTGAGTATAACAAGTGTGCTTTACTGTATATACAGACTGTTGTGGGTTTAGTAACCTCTCTTATCCTCTACAGCAAGAATCTCCAAACTACGGCCCTCCAGCTGTTGTGGAACTACTCATCCCATGAGGCATTGTAAAACTCTGACATTCACAGACATGAATGACTTGTGTATTGTGTGGAAAATTTGTTTAGTTCCGGTTCGTTGTCATTCGTAAAATTCATAATTTTGTTCTGTTATATTCGTTATGTTATGTTAATTTGTTTACGGATAATTCGTTATTATTCGTAGAGTGTCGATATTCGTTATACTGAATCTCGAATCATGTCAAATTCATTGGTTATATCCGCTATAATTTCTTTTGTATTAGTTGAAATTCGATATTTATGTACGTATATTGATTTGTGATAACGATTCGTAGTTTGGAAAGTAATTTGTTTATTGAATCTATTAAGACAGACAATGACAATATCTCTTCTCCTCTGCTCAAATACAATACACTCAGTTCTCAGGAATGCCAGTAATCCAACCTCCAGCACAAAATGAATCAGCTGATTGGACTGTAAGATTTACTTTGAGTTTACCTTTTGTTTCATTAGATCTTTAACGAATTACCGAATCATGTCGAATTCATTTGTTATATTCGCTATAACTTCTTTCGTATTAGTTGAAATTTGTTATTTTTTTATTCGGACATTCGGATGCATCCGAATGTCCGAAAGATGCATTCGGACGAATTTCGATTCTTTATGAAACAAATTGCACATGTCTACTAGACATGATGGGAATTGTAATTTTTGAACAACTGGAGGGCCAAAGTTTAGAGACCCCTGCCCTACAGTATGCTGTGCATATTGCACATTAAGGCAAGAGCCAACCCAACGGATTTTATATCCACCTAAAATAAACCCATCTTCCCCATTCAGTGAAATTCATCTTTTCTACACTCCCCACCAATCAGTCTGTTTTAGAAACACCTTGTACTAACATACTTTAGGGATCATATGACTAGCAATTCACCAATCTAGAAAACAATCATGTGGTGTAGGGTAACCCTGTTCTAGCTCTGACTAATGCCCCGTACACACGATCGGACATTGATCGGACATTCCGACAACAAAATCCATGGATTTTTTCCGACGGATGTTGGCTCAAACTTGTCTTGCATACACACGGTCACACAAAGTTGTTGGAAAATCCGATCGTTCTGAACGCGGTGATGTAAAACACGTACGTCGGGACTATAAACGGGGCAGTAGCCAAAAGCTTTCGTCTCTTAATTTATTCTGAGCATGCATGGCATTTTGTGCGTCGGATTTGTGTACACGCGATCGGAATTTCCGACAACGGATTTTGTTGTCGGAAAACTTTATAGCAAGCTCTCAAACTTTGTGTGTCGGAAATTCCGATGGAAAATGTGTGATGGAGCCCACACATGGTCGGAATTTCCGACAACTAGGTCCTATCACACATTTTCCGTCTGAAAATGCGACCGTGTGTACAGGGCATTAGACTGACATAAATCTCAAGCACGGTTTAGACTCAAGACTAGGGCAGGAAAACAGGGCATCAGGACAGTGCAGAGAGGGTAAGAATCTACATTTTTGGGGGAGTGGGGTGGCTTTTTAGGAAAACCCATCACTTTGCCCAGAATGGTCAAAGTGACAGGTTGTCCTATATGTTGCCCATAACATGCATGATTCCTGACTTTTCGATAAGACCAGCTCCTAACTTTCGAAAGTCAATCTACCAAAATACACTTGTAGTTTTTCACCGCTGGCCTCAGTCTGTCAGCCTTTTTTTTTCAAATCATTTTTCTTGCAGCAGTTTCTCTATGTTGAAGTCATAGCCATTGTTTATTTAGGTAGATAATTCATCACTGAAAATCCTGTGCAGAAGTTAGATGGTTAAAGCCAGCTCCACTCTCTGACCTAATTGCTGCTTTGCTATTAGAAACAAAATGGAAGACTCACCCAAGCAGAGTAACAGAGAAATTAAAATGATGAATTACAAATTATAAATGTTTAATCAGGCATGCACAAAGAGAGGGGATTTGTATATTTTTTAATCGTAAAAAGGCACCAAAAGTTAAGGCAAGCACAGGCTATCCATTTGCCTGCAATAATTCAAGCAGACAGCTCTAAGATGGCACAGAAAACCTTTATTAATGATTAAATATACCTGAAACAGCTCAGTGTACATTCATCAACTGTCAGGCGCCAGGAGAGTGGATGGTATCCAACTTGTATATGAACTATCTAGATGGAGATAGGACGCAACCATGTACAAACACTAGTTGGGTGGGAGATATTGGGCTTCATTTATAAAAAGAGGCATAAATACTAACATTGGGTTTGCAAGCTATGCGATTCCAGTAGTCATTTGTCTATTGCTTGTAAGAAAATGAAAGGCTCTGATTAGTTCCTAAAGGTAATGCAGATCATTTTATTTTCTGCAGAGTAGACAATTTTAGAAAAGAGGCCCTTTTTACTGTCTAATACTCAAGACTCCTAAATCCCTCATAAAAATAACACTGCAAGTACATACAGTATCTCGCAAAAGTGAGTACACCCCTCACATTTTTGTAAATATTTTATTATATCTTTTCATGTGATAACACTGAAGAAATGACACTTTGCTACAATGTAAAGTAGTGAGTGTACAGCTTGTATAACAGTGTAAATTTGCTGTCCCCTCAAAATAACTCAACACACAGCCATTAATGTCTAATCCCCTGGCAACAAAAGTGAGTACACCCCTAAGTGAAAATGTCCAAATCGGGCCCAATTAGCCACTTTGCCTCCCTGGTGTCATGTGACTCGTTAGTGTTACAAGATCTCAGGTGTGAATGGGGAGCAGGTGTGTTAAATTGGGTGTTATCGCTCTCACTCTCTCATACTGGTCACTGGAAATTCAACATGGCACCTCATGGCAAAGAACTGAGGATCTGAAAAAAAAGAATTATTGCTCTACATAAAGATGAGCTAGGCTATAAGAAGTTTGCAACTGAGCTGCATCACGGTGGCCAAGAACATACAGCGGTTTAACAGGACAGGTTCCACTCAGAACAGGCCTCTTCATGGTCGACCAAAGAAGTTGAGTGCATGTGCTCAGCATAATATCCAGAGGTTGTCTTTGAGAAATAGACATATGAGTGCTGCCAGCATTGCTGCAGAGGTTAAAGGGGTGGGGGTTCAGCCTGTCAGTGCTCAGACCATACGCCGCACACTGCATCAAATTGGTCTGCATGGCTGTTGTCCCAAAAGGAAGCCTCAAAATATTGACACTTTGGGCGCAATTTGGACATTTTCACCTAGGGGTGTACTCACTTTTGTTGCCAGCGATTTAGACATTAATGGCTGTGTTGAGTTATTTTGAGGGGACAGCAAATTTACACTGTTATACAAGCTGTACACTCACTACTTTACATTGTAGCAAAGTGTCATTTCTTCAGTGTTGTCACATGAAAAGATATAATAAAATATTTATAGAAATGTGAGGGGTGTACTCACTTTTGTGAGATACTGTACTTGTAGTAACCTATAACACCCATCTGTTAAAGGCTAACTCTGCTTTTGTGGAAGAAAAATATAGCAAATAAAATAGAAATAATAAAGCCTATACAATTGCTAAGCAAACCATATTGTAATTTTATGTTTTTTGTTTTTTTTTTATTAACTTTCCTTTTTTAAGCACTTGCTGACCAGGCCTTTTCTTGCACTTTTTGTTTCCAAGTTTAAATCAGTATTTTTTGCTAGAAAATGACTTATACCCCAAAACATTATACATTTTTTGTAGCATAGACCCTAGGGAATAAAATGGTGATCATTGCAATTTTTTATTTTTACATGGTATTTGCGCAGCGGTTTTGCAAACTCATTTTTTTTGGAGAAAATACACTTTAATGAATAAAAAAAACAAACAAAAACAAAACACAATATTTACCCTGAGTTTTTTGTATAATGTGAAAGATGATGTTATGTTGAGTAAATAGATACTTAACATGTCACGCTTTAAAATTGCGCACGTTCAAGGAATGGTGACATACAATGGTACTTAAAAATCTCCATTGGCAACACTTTAAACGCCTGTACAGGTTACTTGTTTAGAGTTACAGAGGAGGTATGGTGCTAGAATTATTGCTCTTGCTCTAATGTTTGTGGTGATATCTGACATGTGTTGTGCGAATACCATTTACATATGTGTGCGTGACTTATGTATGCGATCACGATCGCTTCTGCACTCAATCATGGAGCGATGGGGGCGCTTAAACATTTTTTTTTCTTTCTTATTTATTTTACTTTTTATTTTTACACTGTCCCTTTATTTTAATTTTTTTTGATCATTTTTATACCTATTACAAGGAATGTAAACGTCCTTTGTAATAGAAAAAAAAGACCCCAAATTTCTACTTTACCTTTAAAAGAAATAAAAAAAAAAAATAGATTTTTTGCTTTAAAAAATATAAATATTTTTTTAACTTTAGCGTGGACCGAAAGTGATGTCATGACGTTGCTCTAGTCCTCCAAGGCCATAGAGGCGATCAAATAGTATTAACTCTTTGATCGCCTATGGGAGCAGCTGGCCGCACCATTGGATTGTTGAACCAGAGGAAATGGCAAGACCAAGAAACACCAGCGAGTGGTGGGGGGCGTCCCCTCTCGCTGCTTCAGAAACCATTCCAGTGGCTCATGAGCCACTTGGACCGATTTCACGAGAAAGCCGGCTGCAAAAAGTGACACCGGGGTTATGGCTGATGTCCTCAGCCATAATTCTGGTAAACCACTTGCAAACCGCAATGTATATATACAGAGCTGAAGCTCTGTACTTTTCTGTAAGATTCAGCACAATAAAGCACACAAAAATGTAATTTCCCTATTGGGTGAAAAACTCTGCACTAAGATACAAGTTGTCAGGTTTTAGGCATCCTCTTCAACAAAAATGTCATTTTTTAGTAAGATACTCCCTAAGAGTCAATCACTTTTAAAGGGGTGCAACCTGCAAAGAAATGCAACTTTTATCATTAAAACACTCAATGTGCACTAGCATGGTAGGTCTTAAACAACCATCTCCTTGTTACAACACTTGCCCAGATAACAAGGATAGCTTGCCACAAGTTTGTGGCAGTGTTGAATTGTAAGTTTAACTTGCTGCACATTTTCACTGGCAAGTTGTACGCTGCAGAGCACATGAAGCACAAGTTCTAGTTGACACTTTTCCAATTTGTAGCAGATTTGCGCGGCAAGTCTCTAGCAAGAGCAAATTTGCAGTGGTGAGTCTTCAACAAGAGCTCTGCAAGTCACAGTGACCCCTGTGGTGGGATGACTATTGTACAACATAACTGAACCAGAAGACTTGCAGAATGTTTGCAGACTTGCAGCAGACTTGCAGAATTTTTGCAAAGAAAGTTGATCTGGAGTCATGCAATGCGGACTTGCTGCAATTGTACAACAAAAGTGTGAAGCCTGGCAAGTCTAGCAATAGCTTAGCAAGTCATTTTTAAACTTGCAGCTCAAACGCTTGCTATCTGGGTGGTAGCTTTTTGAACCCAAATGGATCAAAAATTCACTGAGCTGAAGAAAACCTCAAACATGTGGTATTTATTAGTTACTCCACTTCTTCAACTGCAGCCACTGCAAAAATAGATGAATTCCACAGACATTGATTTTTCCTTCAGCCTTTAGATCATGCTGTCCACATAGCAAAAACATGATCTGCAGCACGAATAAGAAAGCACTATGTACTAGAGGTGTTAGGGTTATCAGGAGTTACATACAGTAGATCACTTCATATCCCCAGAGATAAGCCATGACTCAGATGCATGTAGAAGATGGACAGGTCGCTTACTATTTTCATGACTTCAGTTCTTGCTACAAAGTACTTTAATATACGACCTCCCTTTTAATATAAAATATGTTGGTGCGCTTATCAAACTATCCCCATCTGTTGGAGTGGTGCTTATATATAAAATCCTAAACCATAAAAATACCCTGATATCATAATCAGTAAAGTGAATAAGTGCAAATAAATAATCAATCAATAAAGTGAATAAATGCAAAAAAATGCATCAAAAAACATATACCCTGATATCACAATCAGTGAAGTGAATAGGTGCAAATAAATATATCAATCAATAAAATGAATAAATGCAAATAGATGCATCACAAAACATATAAGGGAACACACATCCCTAGATATATATATATAGATGAAGAAAAGAAAAACAATAAATAATGTCTGTTTGTGTTAACATTGGACATTTAGACCTCAGCTGGATTAACACAAACAGACATTATTTATTGTTTTTTTTTTTTTTTTCATCTACATATATCTAGGGATGTGTGTTTCCTTATATGTTTTGTATGCACCTATTTGCATTTATTCACTTTATTGATTGATGTATTTATTTGCACTTATTCACTTTACTGATTATGATATCAGGGTATTTTTATGGTTTAGAATTTTATATATAAGCACCACTCCAACAGATGGGGATAGTTTGATAAGCGCACCAACATATTTTATATTAATTTGTAGCAACAGGTGTCACAGCACTAATTGGTTGGTTGCAGCTTACACATTTCTTTTTGGTGTTTTGTTATTTTATAGAGAATCCACATCAGCGCTTTAGTTTTCTTTTTTCACGACCTCCCTTTTAAGCATCAACATACAGTATGTGATGCTTAAGTTGCCCCAATAAGAGAATGGTGCTGGAAACATGGAGTTTATTACCCACGAGTTTCCATAAAAACATTTAACACATAAAAGTACTGTCAATTTTCGAGATTTTTTTTTAGATAAAGAGGCAACCAGTTGCATTAGATAAATGCCAGATAAACATTAGCCATTCAACAGGTCAGCGATTTCCTCAGTCATTTTAAACTGCAACATTTTCACGTTTGGCTGGAGTGCACCTTTGAAGGCTGACTGTCATAGTCTTGAGAGGTATAATCAGAAATATACTGTATGTCTAGACTGCTTGTATGGTAAACACAGCCATACATCAAAGGTTTTTTTTTTAATGTTAAAGTGGTTGTAAACCCACTATGAAAAAAAAAACTAACACCTGCAAGACAAAGGCATAATGTATGTAATACTCACCTGGGATCGAAGCCCTCGCTGCGGTGCCCGTACACAGCACCGGCCGGCGACATCACTCCCGGGGGTTACTTACGCAATATCGCGGCTCCGGCGCTGTGATTGGCGTCACATGTGCGCGGGAGTCGCTGGTAACGTCACACTCACTTTATTGTGTGAGTGTAACGTCACCCTCACTGAAGCAACGGCACGTACATGCCGTTGCTTCAGTTTGCTTCAGTGCGCATGTGCCGATGACGTTGGCACATGCAAATACAGGGGATATCTCCTAAACCATGCAGGTTTAGGAGATATCCTGGGGTAGCTACAGGTAAGCCTTATTATAGGCTTACCTGTATCAAAAAGTGGTCTGTAAGTTTTTACAACCACTTTAAAGGCCCACTATAGTGAAAAGTATTCTACCTAAATACCTGTAATGACAGTAATTTAATTAATGACCTCCTTTTTTTAATTTTATACCTTAATTTATATTTTTTCTCCTCATTTATTTGGAGACAAAGTTGTCACACAACAGTTGCAGATATAGGGTTGGGAGAAACCAAATAACACTACAGGAAGTGCCTACAATGGTCAGCTTTATTTTACATGATTTAAACTATAGTGTTAGCAAGAATTGGTCTCCAAATGTCCACAAAATATCTGTTCCTTTATAAAACAGAAGCATGAAAGTATAGCTAAAATTACATGTCCATCCAGGGTGACACTGTCCACACAATGACAACACTGTTGTGTGATTTCACTGCAAAGAGCACGGCTTATACTGGCTGGATCAACATGTAATAAAACAATGTTACTAAGGGACTCAGAAAAACAAAAACTCCTGCATTAGACCTCATGCACATGGCCATACAGATGCTATACAGCGTGCAGAGCCTGCATAATTACGTTTCCAGGATTGGCTGCCACCGCATACAATCTCCCATTAGGTTGAATTAGAAGATGTGTCTGTACTCAGTTATGTGCCAGGGTTGCATAAAGAACCCTCGTGTGCACTGACATATGCTCTTAATGCAATTAGTGTGCATTCAGAGCATACCTTTGTGTGCATGTGGTTGCTTTTCACAACCATTGGGGCATAACTACATACACCTGCATCTTCTAATTCATCTCAATGGACAGCTGTATAAAGTAGCAGCGGGTCCCAGGAGAGGTTCTGCGTGCTGTACGGCCCCTGTGTGGCTGTGTGCATGAAGTCTTAATGCTATTGGTATACTGCATATACTGTATGTCATTTTTTACTTTTGTCCATTGTTTCGCTTTAAATGGCCTGGGTTAGCTGGTCCAAACTAAAAGCAAACTCTGTTTATCTCAAAGTAACTTTACTCTCTCTACAGCAATTCTCAAATTGTCAGCCTCAACACTTAGAAAACTCAAGTATTTTGTTATAAGGTATTTACATGAAGCACTGAACATGATGAAGAGCGAGATACTTGGATTCTGAAGTGTTCTTGTTTCTTCTGGCATATTGCTGCCACTTTAAGTGCTATCACCTCTGTGAAGCGGATGTTCCCCCAGCACCTATTCTTCCATAATTAGATTTACATTGCATCCTGTTATAACAGTTCCAGTGTGCTTGTATTGTGGTTATCTCTAATGTCCTCCTGAATTGAGAGTTAATTACTTATTACTGTTAACATGGTTTACACCTTACCAACGACATATGCAGCCATTTCAAACTCACACAAATGAAAAGATCAGTCTACTGAACCCGATTTAAGAATTACATTGGCATTGGCCAAATTATTGATTCTGTCAGTGGGAGGCAGAGGTGAAGAGAAATTGGATGGTGGTCACATTCATGTATGGATGTAGTTATTACACAATCACATCTATCCTTCTGGTCATCTGATAACTGGATGATGTCTACTGCTTTATAAATTTACTTGGACCTCAGATAGTGTTATTACCTTTGGTCGAAAGCTACATATCCTGTACAATATTTATACCCTATAAAGTCACCTATAAATCTCCATTACAAAAAAGTTCCAATCAGTGGCGGCTGCTCATGCAGAGCGCACAGGCGCCACCCCCCCATATCCATGCATCCGGCCCCCTAATCTACATGCGGGGCTCCGGACGCATGGATTTCAATGGGGTTATTATTTTTTTGAAAGCATGTGATTAGAGCCTGGTGCTCTAATTGGCTTCAAAAAAGGGTGGGCTCGGGGCGCAGAGCACTGCACCCTGAGCCCACCCAGTTGTGTGACATTAGCAAATAATATTCGCTAATGTTTTCCTGTTTTTCCTCCTGGCCAATCAGCAGGTCCTGAGACCGGATTGGCCGGGAGTCCTAAAAACCCATGGGCCGGATTCGAGGACTCCTGATTGGCTGGGAGGAGACCGGCGGGACTCGGGAAGAGAGATGCAGAGATGAAGGTACATGTGGGGCTGGAGGGCGACAGGCAAGCTAGCAAAGCAGTGCTTAATGAGGTGGGTATCGGCAACCGAGCGACGGGGTGGGGGGAATGGGGTTTGGTGGTGGCCAGATGGATGGATGGCTGGCTGGGTGGGGGAGTCACAGGATAGAAGGGGGCCATAGGCTGCCCCCCCCCAGGAAATCTGAGCACCAGCCACCACCGGTTCCAATAACCGATGTCCACTCTTGGAATCAGTTTTTGACTTGACTATTTATTCCCTGTTTGGTTTTCAATACTTCCATGTTTGTTAAATAAATGGCACCATAAATATCCATACAATGATTTCCAGCAATGTACTTTTACTGCCATGACTTCAGTAAAGTGAATTCTAGTTATCATAGATTGCTTTGCTCTGTAGCTATCTTGTACTTAAATCTTCAATACATTTTTTTTCTATGAAGGGTAGACATTCCTTGCATTTAGAAAGACATATGTGACTGTAACAGTTGCAGACTCTAAAAGATAGGATGCATTTTAACTCATACATGACCCAATAATCACAAGCAACTCTTGTATCTGCGGCATTGCTACAAAAACCCTCACCAGCTTACCTATAAATATTTTCATATGCACAGTTGGTACACTTTGATGTTCCATTCCTAACCGCCACAAACCTCCACATTAAAAGTTCTGTTTTTGCACCTCTGTCTCCAACTGAGTCACAGCAGACTAACATTAAAGGGAGATTTTTGTTACACACTTTATACAGACTGAACTAATTGCTGAATTATTTTTAAAGCAGAAAGTCTGCAAGTACTCACCCCTGGTCCAGCGATGTAATGTCCACAAGCTAACTTGCTGGTGCTGACTTCCCCCTGGCTTTTTCAAGGTACTGGGTCTTCGGCTACCTTGATTAGCCAATGGGGAATGATGTAACTCCTGTGCATGCACATGGAAATGTCCTCATCCTGGCACCAAGGCATGCTGAGAATGTACACTGAGCTGTTCATTCTAGAGACAATTGCAAATAGGTAGGTAGGTAACCCTCATCTGCAATAGTCCGCCTGCTCACAGTTTTTTAAAAATGTTCTCTTTAGTTCAGCTGCAAGTAGCCAAACTGTGTAAAAAATATGTATGCATTATAAAGTCCTCTCTCCCAAAATTCTCTTTTAATAGACAACCAAAGCTTATGTCAACACATGCACACGCAATTAAAAAAGCTTATGTAGTATATCTTTGCATTACATGTTTATTTTCCCATGTTTTATTCCTTTAAAAAACTGCAAGCACATAAAAACACTTGTTGATCTTCCACAAATGCATTCAGCTCTTAAACCCTGTTGTGTGCTGACAACAAAGAGCAATGTCTGTCCAATGTCTTTTTCATAACTACTCAACCACTCGCACCTTCAGATAGCTCCAAAATGACAAAAAAAAGCAAAATGGCACACAGGTAAGTGCACACTTGGCTTGTATAGTTAAATTGAGCAGGATGATAAAAGTCCAAAAATGTGCATAGGCGGTTAAATACACTAGATACAGCTCCTCGAAGACTGAAGAAATCTAATAAATGTAAGTGAACAAAAGAGGGTGCCAATCTGAGTGGAGTAATGAAAAAACACTTTAATAGTCCCTGGGTTTTTTTTCTCCAGGGACTCCACCAAGTGCGTCAGGACCCTTCGGGGTAAGACCGCGCTATATCAAGATACCTCTCAACTCAACTCAACTCAATAAAGGAAAAGTATAGCCAAAGCTTTTTTGGCTGTACTTCTCCTATGGATCACAGGAGTGCAGTTCGTTCTCCATTCAGTGACCCATTTTTCAGTCAACAGCGGGCTGAAGCCCACTGTCAGCTGACGTCACAGAGCTGGTCTTGGCTCTGAAAAGATCCCAACCGCCCAGATACCTGGACTGGCAGCTGGCTCAGCCTCTCAGTGAGCGGCTTAGAGCCTGAGCCAGCAGCTCCCACCTGACAGTCACCAGCTCTCTGCAGCCTGAAGACTGAGAGCTGAGCAATCAGCAGTGTTTGATCGCTCAGTTCTCAGCGAGGGACAGATGCAGCAGTGGACTGATGCTGCATCCACCTAAGTGAGTATATATATATATATATATATATATATATATATATAATGAATCCTGAGCCTCTCTTTTAAAGTATAAAAACAAAGAGGCAACTCACATGTGGTAGTGAAATGAGGTGCAAATGATAAAAGTATCCTCTACATATAAATTGGTCAATGCAGTCAAGAGGGTAAAAGGGGACCACCACTGGCTTGATGGAATGGAAAGCCTCAGCAAACAAGAAGCAATAGGGGGGCGTGAAGCACAGAGCAGAGCCGTCTGAAGTGATGTCAGTCTGGGGTCAGAATGGGGGCACGGCTTTGTGTTTCAGAGCTTCTCAGCTCCTTTGTCAAGCTTCTTGTCCAAGGTAAGACCTAGGAAGGCTCTTTGAGATAACGCAAGAAGACAAGATCAACAGTTTTTTTTGCACTTATTAAGCAGATATGACAAAATGCTTCCAATAGTATACAGGCCAAAAGGGATAAAATAAGAGAAGTTAGTGTTTGGGGTTTACACACACTTTACGTTATGGATCAAAGTATTAGGTTTTCTACAGGGAAAGCAACCATTATAGAAAACTTGATTTATCCTTTTCAATAAAACAATGCAAGGAATATAAGGCTTCACAATAAAACATGTAGAATCTATCATCGGGGCTTAGTAAATCCAAGCAAGATAAGTTACAATTGTGATCATGGCATGTAGGGAGTTGGGTTTTCTATGTCAGTGGGTTTAGTCACTGAGAACTTGATTTTTGGATGGACCCTTTGAACAGATTGTTGGCTTCCAACATGCGCATGTGTGTTTTTGAAGTTGAATTCTTGGATTCTTTTGCCAAAATGTCTACGCATTTTTGAGTACTCAAGCTGTTTTGAAACTACAATGCCATAGCCATAAAACAGCTCTATAGTGGTGTCTGAGCCAATCCCTGAAAAAATATGAAAACCCCCTTTAAGCCAACAAAGGACCTCTGCAGGACTATCGTACATTTTAGCCTTCCAGAGACAATCTCTGGCTACAGTCCCAGAAAAAAAGAAGCTATGCAATGTAATATCTTAGTCTTTTGCTATATCTGTACTGACAATTTCTGCAAAAACTTCCATATTAAATTATTATACTGTTAATGGCCAATCAAATCTAAAAAGATGATAACTACATAGGATGTTACTTTGATTAAAGCATGTTAATATTACTGCAAGTGTCTCTCAAATATGTATGAGAACTTATTTTTACAAGGGAAAGATCAAAATATTTTGACATTGCAGACTTTATTCCAGACCTGCCTGGTGATTGTAATGGGTTTTTATGAAGGCTGGCAGTATACGCAAAATATATTAAATTCTTGCTCGGTTGCTGTATGGAAATACTATTTAAATTAACATTTCATATGGCTATTCTATATTGGTATTATATGCAAAATGTTTCTATGACATTTTTATATTTTCGGATTTGAATGTATAAAAGAAAAAGTTCAGTAATATGTGAGTTTTTCAACTCTCAATGCTGAAAGAAATTCAGATAGAAAACAAAATTAAAGGAAAACTTCATCATCTTTGGTCTTAATATCTCTATTTGCCATTTTATGAATTTCTTAAATCACTTCACTGTCAGATTGTGGCCATTGGCAAAAAAAAAAACCTTGTAAGCACTTCTAAAATCCTGACTCTGCGAAATTGAATGTGGCAAGTCATATAATGCATGGTTTTATGAACTGACACATTGGCAGACCAGAGTTCATCAATTCTTCTGGCCTAAAAAAGTCACATATGGGTAATCCAATTGTGTATTTAGAGCAGTTATCCAGTCTTAGAAAACAATTAAAAGTCAGCAGCTACGAATACTGTAGTTGCTGACTTATAATAAAAGGACACTTACTTATCCAGGGGTTAAACCAGGCTAGTTCTTCACCTGGTGTCGGCATCCTAACTGTGGGCAGCCGGCTATGCTTCTTTCAGCTTCACAGCCGGGTGCCCACTGCATCCTGCAGTGATGTATCCCAGAAAACTGGGTGGAGGGAGGGGAGGAGAACTTCTGCTCGTTTCACCTAGGCGATCTAAACGTAAGTGGGAGCAGGTAATTGTTAAAACTAAAAAAAGAAAAAAAAAGTGCTGGATACCCAATAAAAAAAAATATAAAGTGAATAGCTGCTGTCACAATACCCTAATACAAGGCGTACATACAATTAAACACAAAAGTGCAGTGCTTATAAATTAGAATAAATGTGACATAAATGTTATACAGTGCTAACATAACAATGTCGATGCTTGAAATACAAACAAAGTTATGCGTGATCAAAAAATTGTGTAGAAAGTCAAACAAGCAGAAACAAAGAGATATCAGAAGTGACTTGTGATCTATATGGCAAATAAAGAGGTGTATCATATAAGGAAAGCATCAGAATTCCAGTAGTTAACACCACTTTGTGAGTCACCCCAGTAGATAAATGTCAAAACTAGGTATCCACTCCCTTCATTCAAAGATCACCCACCCATATGGGAGAGGTTTTGGGTGAAGTTCCGTTTTAACTGTTTGCCTGGAATTTTAAAACGTAACTAAAGGCAAAACTTTTAAAAGTAAAAGGCGTAACTTTTAGGTGCCTAAGCAGCGTTTTTGCAAATACGTTTAGGTACGTCCAGAGCTTGGGCATTTATTTTTTTTACTGGCCTGAATATTAATTTATTCTGGCCATTGTTATGAAAAAACACTCAAGTGCTAAATGCGCCTTGCATTTAGGCACGCCAGGCATTGTTTCTGTTCAAAAGCTCCTCTGCTGAACAAAAGTTTGGTGGGGTTTTTTCTGCCTATGTGTATGGACACGTAGGCTAACATATATGCTAACTTAATCTAACTTAATCTATCTAAAACCAAGCTCATAATATTTCCTCCCCCACGTGTCCCTTCCCCTGACTTTTCTGTCGAGATCAATGGCACAACTATCAGTCCGTCCCCACATGCCAGGGTGCTAGGGGTAACCCTGGACTCTGAACTCTCCTTTCAGACCCACATTCAATTACTGTCCAAATCATGCTACCTTAACCTCTGCAACATCTCCAGAACATGCTCCTTTTTAACCAATGACACCACCAAGCTTCTCATTCACTCCCATGTTATCTCTTGCCTCGACTACTGCAACTCCCTCCTCATTGGATTACCTCTACATAGCCTATCCCCCCTTCAGTCCATAATGAATGCTGCTGCCAGACTCATCCACCTTACCAACCATTCAATGTCCTCCACCCCTCTCTGCCAATCCCTTCACTGGCTTCCACTCACCCAAAGAATAACATTCAAAGTACTGTAATAACAATAACTTACAAAGCCATCCACAACTCATCACTAGCCTGATCTCAAAATATCAACCAAACCACACTCTTCCATCCTCTCAAGACCCCCTGCTCTCTAGCTCTCTTGTCACCTCCTCCCATGTTTGCCTCCAGAGCTTCTCCTGTTCTTTGGAACTCCCTACTCCAATCTGTCCGACTGTCTCCTAATCTATCCATCTTTAGACGAACCCTGAAAACCCTTCTCTTTAAAGAACAATATCCTGCTTCTAAATAATACACTGTTTTACTCTCTCCATCAGCTCATCCCCCACAGCTATTACCTTTTGTATCACTTGACCCTCCCTCTTATAGGGCGTACACACGGTCCGACTTTGTTCGGACATTCCGACAACAAAATCCTAGGATTTTTTCCAACGGATGTTGGCTCAAACTTGTCTTGCATACACACGGTCACACAAAGTTGTCGGAAAATCTGATCGTTGGGAACGCAGTGATGTAAAACACGTACGTCGGAACTATAAACGGGGCAGTGGCCAATAGCTTTCGTCTCTTAATTTATTCTGAGCATGCATGGCACTTTGTCCGTCGGATTTGTGTACACACGATCGGAATTTCCGACAACGGATTTTGTTGTCGGAAAATTTTATCTCCTGCTCTCCAACTTTGTGTGTCGGAAAATCCGATGGAAAATGTCCGATGGAGCCCACACACGGTCGGAATTTCCGACAACACGCTCCGATCGGACATTTTCCATCGGAAAATCCGACCGTGTGTACGGGGCATTAGATTGTAAGCTCTAATGAGCAGGGCCCACTGATTCCTCTTGCACCAAATTGTATTGTAACTGCAATGTCTGCCTTCATTTTGTAAAGTGCTGCGCAAACTGTTGGCACTATATAAATCCTGTATAATAATAATAATGGAGGGACATTTAGGGGCAGAGAAAAAAAAGCTCAAGGCCTGCCAACACTGTGCTTTTGAGCTCAAGTGTACATGAGGCCATGTAATGGAGTCCTATCATCACTTAACACAGTGGTTTTGCACTTTTTGTAACAGAAGTTTCACCAGCAACATGTTTTTTGTCTGTTGATCCTGCTGTCTTGTTTCATTTTCAGCTCCTGTTACAATGTTGTTTGTTCTGCAAAGAAATTGCATAGAAGCGTAGTCATCCCATGGACAGCCAGTCTTAGATGGATATGTAGTTTTAAGTAGACAAACATAATAGTTTCAACTCCAGCTACCATTTTTTTAAAAATAACTAATGTTTTTTTTTTTTTCTTGATTAATAGCCCCCACCCTCCTTGAGTGCTGCCCACTAGGTCTTAGGGCTTGTTCACACATGCAGTAGTCCTCTAAAGAGTAATCAACCAGGGTTCGCTCTTTACAGGGCATTTGATAGGTGTCGAGGAGGCGTTATGTCACCTCATCATCACCTTTTTTGAATCCCTAAATGCCCGCAGCACCGCGCCCCAACTGTGTGCATTGCACATGACTGCAGGAGGTTGCAGAGTAGCTCCATTTACTTGAACAGATCACTTTCAGCTTTAAAACGGCTGGAAGGATCATTTTATTGCATCAGAGAGGAGGCAATATATCGCTTTCTTCACTGCCTGCTTTAACCCTGTAAATCCCTAACTAGGGTGCTGAAACTGCGTGCTCACTTGAATGGCTCATGTTCAGTGGTGGTACTATCTGCTGCATGAGACAGAGGGATAATTTTTGCCATGCCAGTGAAGCAAAGCATTGTGTTCCTGAGACATATACAGTATATACCCCATAAGGCTGCCTTAAAGGGGGTGCTTGGGGGAAGCTAAACTTGTGGCTCCACTGCCTGTTTTTACTGCCCCCCCAAGCACAAGTGTAAACTAGGCCTTATACTTACTTTCAGCCTGGCCAGGGCCGTCTTTAATATTGATTGGACCCTGGGCAAAAATTTTCTTGGGGTCCCCCCATGCAATTTCACTCTCCACTTGCTCTGAGACATACAATGAATAGCAGCTAGACTTAAAATCAGTTTACTGTATCAGATCAGGCAGCTATTGCGATTGGTTGTCAGCGGTTACAGCATATCATTACTGCTTAATGACTGGTTGCTAGAGGTTACAGCACGTGATTTCTGCTTGTTAATTGGCTGCTAGAGATTACTGTGCAGTAATACTGCTCACTGATTGGTTGCTAGAGGTTACAGCACATCATCTCCTCACTGCAGGGGGGCATGATATATATATGAATGGCACCTTTATTTAGATATCAATTCCGCTGGCCGCAGCTATTTATTTAGTAATGCCGCCGCTATTTACATATGAATGCCGGTTATTTACATGTAAACACAGGGTCTGCAGGTGAGTCATCTGTACACAACAATAGGGCAGAGCTGGGCAGCATTAGTACCAGCACTTCACACTGAGATATCGGGACACAGCACAGGACTAAAACTTCAAGGGACAAGGGAATTTAAACTGGGATAGTTGGCAAGTATAAGGCAGCTGCTTTGGGCCCCACAACAATGACAGGGCCCAGGCAGCTGCCCCTCTTGCCCTGCCTGAAAGACGGCCCTGAGCCTGGCTCAATGATCTTCACTGTGCAACCGTGCTCGAAGCTGCACAGCCTTTCCTTTGAAAATGATTGCTTTGAGCTACGGATGCACATCTCAGCCTTATTCATTTCTAGATGTGTCCCTTGGAATGAACAGGGCTGCGGTGCATCACTAAAAGTGAAGTTGCCATTAAAAGCTGAACTCCGAGCAGACTCAGGCTTAAGCCTAGTACACACAATCAGTTTTTTTCGCTCAACCCAGCAGGTTAAACGAAAAAGAAACCTAGCAGATCAGTTCGGAGTCGCTGTACTAACTATCTGACATTAGTACAGTGGCTGAGAGCATTGATCAGGATTCGGTCGAATGCTGGTTTTCCAGCATGCACATTGGAGAGAAGTGGCCAGCTTCTGTCGGATCCACTGCCATACGCACGGTCCCAGATGTCGACTGGTTCTTATTGAATGATGTTGCCAGGCATTCAGCCCTTGTGTACTAAGCTTTACTTTCCCACACATCCAGGCCTGGAGGCAAGGACCGCAGAGTAAAGATATGCAGGCATAGCAGATGATGGCACTCGCTCAGGCTAAAGTTGCAATGTATATAGTCCATGGACACAGAACTAAAAATTGGCAAATTTGATATTTTAATACTATTGAATTTTTGAGCCAGAAATCATCATATACGGTATTTATATTTAACCACTTAAGGGCCAAGCCTCTTTTTGAGATTTGTTGTTTACAAGTTAAAAACTTTTTTTTTTTTGCTAGAAAATTACTTAGAACCCCCAAACATTATACATTTTGTTTCTAACACCCTAGAGAATAAAATGGCAGTTGTTGCAATACTTTCTGTCACACCGTATTTGCGCAGCGGTGTTACAAGCACACTTTTTTTGGAAAAAATAAACTTTTTTGAATTAAAAAAAAAAGACAAAAGTAAAGTTAGCCCAATTTTTTTTTATAGTTACATAGTTAGCCAGGTTGAAAAAAGACACAAGTCCATCCAGTCCAACCATAAAAAAAACAAAAAAAAAAAAAAAACAATATACCCAATACTATACCCACAGTTGATCCAGAGGAAGGCAAAAAACCCCAGCAGAGCATGCTCCAATTTGCTACAGCAGGGGAAAAAATTCCTTCCTGATCCCAGAGAGGCAATCGGATTATCCCTGGATCAACTTTACCTATAAATGTCAGTACCCAAATATATCGTGAAAGATAATGTTATGCCGAGTAAATTGATACCCAACATATCATGCTTCAACATTGCGCCCGCTCGTGGAATGGCGACAAACTTTTACCCTTAAAAATCTCCAAAGGCGACGTTTAAAAAATTCTGCAGGTTGTATGTTTTGAGTTACAGAGGAGGTCTAGGGCTAGAATTATTGCTCTCACTCTACCGATTGCGGCGATACCTCACCTGTGTGGTTTGAACACCGGTTTTTTATGCGGCGCTACTCACATATGCGTTCGCTTTTGCACATGAGCTTGGGGGGATGGGGGGCGTTTAAAATTTTTTTTTATTATTTATTTTACCTTTTATTTTTACACTTTTTAAAAAAAAAATTGTGTGACTTTTATTCCTAATACAAGGAAAGAAAACATCCTTTGTAATAGAAAAAAAGACAGGACCTCCTAAATATGAGAGCTGGGGTCAAAAAGACAAGATCTCATATTTACACTAAAATGCAATTAAAAAAATAATGATTTTGTCATTTAAAAATTGTTTTTTTTAAAAATGTCCCTTTAAGAGCTATGGGTGGAAGTAACGTTTTGAAGTCGCTTCCACCCTGCAATGTTATGGTGACGGGTGGGGGCCATCTTCCCCTCACTCAGCTCCATACCCAGCCAGGGGTAACATCCGATCACCTCCGCCACTGCCGACGGCTCCGTTAAGTGGCGGAGGGCACCGGAGCGTGGTGGGAGGGGGTCCCCTCTCCCGCTGCCGATAAAAGTGATCTTGCGATGAAAGCGCTGCAGAAACCACTCTTATCGTAAAACAGACCGCCAGCCGAAGAAGAGGACACCGGGGGTTATGGCAGCTAGCTGCTGCCATAACAACGATATTCCTCTTCAAAGTTAGGACGTATATCGGCATGCGGCGGTCCGTAAGTGATTAAAGCGGACCTTCAGTCATTTTTTCAGCTTTCCATCTATTAAATTTGCTGCCCTTGTTGTTTTAACTTTGAATAGTAAAACATTTTTTTCTGCCAGTAAATACTTTATACAGCCCACTTCATGTTTCTTGTCTGGTAAAAAGCCTAGGCTTATGACATCATGCACAGCTTCCTCTCTCACTCTCGTGAGAGTTTGCCAGGAAGGGAGGGAGGATGAGTCATAAGAGGGTCAATGAGAGCTGCAGGGCTGCAGAGCTGGAGGTGTGCCTCTGTGTGTCTGTGTAAATTCAGGAAGTGAACAGGCAGCAGTTTCAGCTGCCCACAGTTAAAATGGTTGCAGCCAGACTCAGTGGAGGGAGATTTTTGTAGCATATTTGGCAAGTACAGAATCACAGTATATATAAAATAATATGCAAAGTGGTTGGAGGAAAGCTTCTGAATGGCAAAGATGTTTTTATTACATATTATGTTAGAAGACTGCAGATCCTCTTTAAGCATTTAAGATTTGGCAATTTTTTTTAGAACCAAAGTAAATTATTAACGATTATAACTACTTCAAAAGAGAGAACTTCATTGCTAAGTTTAACATAGCTACACCTGTCCACCTATACCTGATATAAAGTTCTCTTTGTATACCTGACACTTTTGTTCCAGAAATAAGTAAATACATAAATGCGTAGTGCTATAATTAAGGAAAGTACATAGTGTTTCTGTAATGATGCATGGTGGTATTTTATCATTTTCTTCTCCCTGCAATTATGTGGAGGCTGTAGCTTTGGCCTTGTGTTTCTATGTAAATGAATTTCTTGAATACAAGTACCAGCTAAGCCCATTTCAAGGCATTGCTTATACACAGGTGAAGACAGATTTACATTGCTTTGGCTGACTCAAACATCCCATCCCAACTGCCATATATATCCGTGTGCAGTGAGCCTTAATCCGTAGATTAGTGGAGGTAATTACATTGATAACTGAATGTTTATAATTTTGCATTAAAAGGGTAAAGTCATGTTTAATTCTGGATGCTGTGATGTAATCTCCTTAAATTAAACTTAAAGACTGATATTTAAATTTGCAGCAGAAAACGCACACGGAATTGGCCTTTTTCATGTGGCTCCCACTAATAGGATGAAATGGTAGCAGCATAAAATGAATGGAATGTTACCACATGTGAATGTATGAATCCGATACAGATAAAAAGAATAAACCTTGTTCCTATATCTTGGGTGAGAATAAAGCGGAAGACGATAGAATTAACATGTTAATGTCACATGTACTGAAAATGCTTCAAGCTGAGATCCCAGCTGACAGCTAAATAGAGAATAAATACATAAAATACACACCGATCAGCTACATTATGACCACTGATTGGTAAAGTGAATACTATTGATTATTATGTGACAATGGCACCTAATGGTGGGTGGGAAATATTGGGCACCAAGTGAACATATTGTCCCGGAAGTTGATGTGTTGAAAGCAGAACAAATTGGGAAACATAAGGATATGAGTGACTTTGAGAAGGGCCAAATTGTATTGGCTAGGTGACTGGGTCAGAGAAACTCCAAGTACCCAGGCAGCTATGTGTGGAGCTATGCATGGACAAAGTAGACAAACCTATGCAGACAGGGGAAACAATGCACAGCAGTGAGGAGGCATATTTACGTATCCGAATGTCAGCTTGAAAGTTCCATGAATCTGATGAAAGCCTACAGCCAGGGAAGTGGATCCAGCCTCCTGTTCGTTCTCCTTGTGGCACTGCACGCCAATCTAGTAGAGTAGAAACACCACACTAGGTGTATCTATGAGTGGTTCATGAGGGTCTATAGCTGGATGCTGCTTCAAGTTTCCCAGTACTACAGTTAGATCCACGCCATGTCGGCCAGGCTACAATGGAAGCATAGGGATGCAACAAATGGCATCAGACGCACAGAGGCATGACATCAACGTGTTTCGCTGGTAGTCCCCAGCTTCGTCAGGACGTGGCGCCCTAGCTGAGGCGTATATTAATACACCTTCAGGCCCAGCCTCTTTTTATTATTTCTTCAACAGGGAACCAATAGCACAATGTGCGTATTCAAATAAATAGATGCGTGGATGATACTATATTGCTCTTTATCTTCTCTCCATTTTGAAGCATCCCTAGACAAGAAATGCCTATGGATAGCTCACACAGCAAGCCACCACAAATAATATTAAAATAAATATAAAGAAAAAAATTGAAAAATTTAATAAAATATTTCTTTTAACATTCTAAATAACAAAACATTCACCCGAAAACAGGGAAAAAAAGGCTGATGTGAAAATGTAGTCATATATACAGAGACAAATAACCAGACCTATGTACATTAATTGCATCTCAAATAGTTAGGATAGATCCAATATGAAGACAAATTACTGTGGTATATTTTTATATATATATATATATATATATATATATATATATATATATATATATATATATATATATATATATATATATATACAGACAAATGTACATAAGTATGGAGTATGTATTCCTGGGGAACAGAGTCCAAAGGGGATCTAAATTGCGTCCAGGAATACTTGTAGGTGTTTAGTTCCTTTGGCATCAGTGCATTTCATTTATAAATCCAAAATTTTTCTTTTTTAAGATTACCTTTATTGTTTTTGTAATTACCCCCTTTTTTACTAATACATTTTGATATTCATTGGGATTATTTTGTTTCTTATTATTTGATTACTATATCCCTGTGGCTCACTCATGTGGTACTTTTGACTGCCACATTTCTGGTACAGCCTTCTTTTTTATGCAGTTCTGTTTGCCACAGAGCCCCACTTTCCCTGAATAGTGAGTGGATGAGTTTTCAGCAGTCCTCCTGTATTTTATATTGTGGTTCCCTTACTACAGTATATTAAAAAAGAGCATTATTATTTTTGTTTGTGCTGTATTTATGTACTAGAAGTGCTTGTTATCTTCCTTTTAGGCCTGATAATTGCAAGTGATGCTTGAAACTGTTTAAGGGTAAACTTTGCCAATTTATTTTGAAAATTCTTTATTTAATTGTTTTAATAACAGAATACTACACATAAATTGGATATATCAGCAGAGCATAACGAGGAATTGTAATTACTCAAGATGATTTCGCAAGCTGTAGTAGTAATATCAAGTGAAAGACCAGTTATGTAGGCAATGAACAACATGGCATTATGGAATATATTTTTTGTAATGGTCAGCCATCAGCCAATTCCAACCACCCAAAAGTGTATAGCACACTAAAACACAAACATGGACAGGGAGGAAAGGGCATGGGAATGGGATCTGGGGTTAGGGTGTAAGGAATGGGGACCCTTTGCCAAATTTTTATGTTAAACTGTCAAAACCAGAATAACGCAAACCCATTCCAATACCTTTTCCTATAAATTCTCTACCCCCATGCAATAGCACTATTGCTTTGTAAATAGTCACTACTGCCCTAAGCACTGCATTATAGATAAGTCACCCGCTCCCCATACCTGGCTATAATGAAATTTTTTACACAGCAATGGCAGCGGCAATCTGAGTGAAGAGGAAATGATGATAAAGTTAATACAGGGCCTGGCGTGTGTCTGGAACACAGTGTAAAGATGGGTTAGGAATTTCTTCTAATTAATGGATTTGTCTTAAGGCTGGTGACATTCCCAGAGACAAAAATTCCCAGGTAGAAATCTTCCAAAGGGGTATACTGAAATTAGTGGACCATTGACTAGAAAAAAAAAAAGCCTGAACTGACTTCAAAACCCTGTACACTCTCGGCCTTACCAGTAAATACTCTATTATTGAAGTCAATTATTCACTGTTATATGAAACTTATGTACAAATGTTAATATGATTGTACCAATGTTATTTTCAAACATTAATAAAAGCTTTTTGTTTAAAAAAAACCCTGTACATTCTCTGCTCTGTTTACTGGGCATATCCATCTACCCCCATGTTATAGTGATACAGCTTGGCAAATAGTCACTATTGCATCAAGAGCTGCAATATGGGGAAAAAGGTCACCCGTTCCCCATACCTGGATGTAATTGGATTTTTACATAACAAAGGCATAGGCAATCTAAATAAAAATGAAATAGTGATAAAGTTAATACAGACTCCGATGTGTGTCTACAAAAGGGTGGGATGATGGGCCAGAAATTTCTTGATCTTTGCCAATTTACTTTAAGGCTGGTGACATCTCCAATGACAAAAATCCCCAAGGACAAATCTTCCAAAGATCGGGTTGTCCTAAAAACAGTGGACCAATGCCTACTATACATTCAGATAAAAGCTTCATAGAAGACCAAAAAAGTTCCCTCAGCCTTGCATGAGACAAATACGGTATTTTGATGGATGGACCCAAGTGGCTCCTAAATAAAATGGAAGTGTTTGGGGGTTTGTAAATTAAAGAGCCATAATGTTTTTTGCCTCAATGTGAATACCTATAAAGTCTGCCTTTTCCAGAGGCACACACGTGAAATATTCCCCTCACATGTTGATATATTTGTAGCAGTGTGTTGCTCATTTCAGTGATAAAATGTTATTTAATATCTGTGTGACATGCCAAGTACATTTTGCTAGCAAGATCTATGGAGGGAAAAGCCATGCTATGCACAGATTTATAAAGCATTGCAATACGGGTGAGAAGGAATTGATTTGTTAACTCGCTCCTCCGTCCTCTCCACCAGAGCAGCCTTTAATAACTGTGTCTCAGGTCTCCTAGTTGCTCTTGATATATCTTTCCATGCAGGTGTGCATAATCAAAATGCTAATGAACATGCAAACGAAGCAAACCAAAATGCATATATTATATTAGTATTTGGCAGAAACACTGTAGGAAATTATGCTGTTTGCGGCATTTTGTTTTTAAAAAAGTCATCATGCATACCTGTACTATTTTTCACCTCAGAGTGGAAAATGATCCTGTACATTGTGTTTGTTGGCCATATTTGTAGTCATGTTGCAGTCTATGCTATGTAATAGTTCTGAGGTGAACAGGGGTGTTTTGAGTTCAGAGGAGGTTAGAAAGTATTTTCAAAATTTATTACGAACATTGTAGTCAATTATTGTCCAATATATGTAGTATTAAACAGCTTTGGTTGTTCATTACTTTCTGGGCCAGCAAGGATATATGCCCTCTTCCTGACCCCCCCATGTAACCAATGTTGTCCTGTCTCCCCTCCTCTTTATATGTTCTCCTTTTACATGCACAATCTGAAGGGTTGGCAGTGACAGGGGATAGAGAGACACTGAGCAGTTAAGGCTGTGATGACTCTGCTCTTCAGAAGCTCCTCAGAAGGTGCCACCTGAGATAACATTCTTTACATAGTAAATCCTTTGGAACCAAAAAACTTTGTATTATTATTACAGTTATTTATATAGTGTCGACAATTTTTGCAGAAATAATAACCTAGCTTGTATTCAACTGTCTAATTCTTTACTATACGTTTGGGAAAACATTTCACCACTAAATGTACCAATATTTTGGAGAAGTCAACTAGTACCACTTATTACGCTATGTGCAAGAGCACTAAGATAGAAAAAAAACCCATATAATTAATAATTAATCTTTCACTGAAGTGGCCACAGACATAAGATGTACATTCCCGAAACTGGTTGTTTTTGGTCTGACTGGGCAACTGTCACGCCTTATGCCTCTGGCACCAGCAGAAACCGCTTAAAAGGTATATGGATCAATTTTTATTTGAAAAAACCATGTCAGATATTGTTCTTTTTTCAGAGATGAGCATCAGATGGAAAAATGCCTGCTCTTCACCCCTATTTGCAACACCATGGGACAAAGATGAAACGCCTATGGAACCTCTTAAAGTGAGACTAAACTCTGATTTAAAAAAAGAAAATTCCATTCAAGTATGGATACTCAGAAAAGACTCTTCTATTGTTCACACCTATCTCCAAATTCCTTTTTTTTACCTAAATTCTAAATTCCTGTTAGAGGGTGGCTACGTTCATCATTCGTAGGATTGTACAACTCCTAATGAGGTCCTGCCCATGGCAGTAGAAGCATCATGGGTATGGTGCAAGGTCTGGAGTGCACTGTAGCCTTGGAACATGTAGTACCCATACACTCCCCAACTTTTGAGGGGTGCAAAGTGAAGAATCCAAACCTCCCTCCTCCATTTGTGAAGCAAAACCCCCTGCTTACATGAATGCACTAACACAGCCAGAAGAAAAACCCGTCCAGCAGTCAGTTGGTGCCCACAAATCTATAACTACTTTTCTAGTAGATTTGTTAGTACAGTACACAGTCCACATGAATCAATTGGTTAATGCCAGCATTAAAATATAATTTTATGTAAAAAAGAAAAAAAAGAAACCTTTTCCTGCCCTGTATAGAAAAATAATGGTCCAGCTCCCAGATTAGACAGCCTATATTACATGGTTTTGAATCAGGATTTGCTGATTTTTGCTTTGCTTGAATATTTGCATGCGAGTCTTCTGATCTACGAAGATGCTCACAGTTCAGGAATCCAGACATGTGTGATTCATGAATTTTATGGTTATCTGCACACTGCACAAATCTGTTTGCATATATTAAGGAGACTAGAAAATGTAATTGACCAATTCGCCATTTTCAGACAATGAAAACAATTTGTTTTGCCTGATTTTTTGTTTACCGTATTTATCGGCGTATAACACGCACAGGCGTATAACACGCACAGGCGTATAACACGCACATTCATTTTAAGAGGGAAGTTTCAGGAAAAAAACTTAAATTTTTAATAAGGAACTTTGAAGCAAAATAAGGGTCAGTGCCCATCTGCAGCCTCACAAGTGCCATTAATGCAGCCTCATTAGTCTACATCAATGCAGCCTCACCATTGCCATCAATGCAGCAGCCTCACCACTGCCATCAGTGGTCCAATGGCGGCCCAGGAGACGGGACTTTCTATTACCGAAGCCGCCAAGTAGACAGGAGATTCTCACTGTATTTAATCTGACAGCGCTCATCCCGCCCCCCTCCCTGTCCCCTCAGAGGCAGCTAAAATTGAAGTATTGGCGTATAACACGCACGCGCTATTTGCACCCGATTTTCATGATGAAAAAGTGAGTGTTATACGCCAATAAATACAGTAATTTATTTATACACCACGAGTCTCTGACCACCAATCATTACTTCAAACATTCTACTGGTGCCATATATTTACATATATTAGGGATGTTGGTGACATATACTTACAGTGTTCTGGTCATGACCACATATTTACCATATTCCACTGGTTTCTGTCATCAGGGAGCTAAAGTTGAATGAAATCCCTCCATATACCAGTTACATTCAAAAGCATGCTGTGAATGATAACTATCACAGTTGTTTGTGCTCTCAATTGAACTGTCAATCCATCAAATGTTTAGTGTAATAACTGATCACATGTTAGCAACTGCAGATCAAACAGAGGCTAAGATGGCAGCTATCATGGCTGTAATGGAGAGGAGGGTTTTGTACTACATTAGGGGGATGCTTCTCAATGTACACAGGACACAGGAGCAGAGTGCTATACCATGTTAGACATCAACAAAATAGAAGTGTAGACTTAGGGTGATACCATTTGCTGACTAACTAGATATACTGTATATAGAATTTTTGCCAACTCTTTTGCTAAACTGACCAAAATTCCAGCAATGGATGAGCCTGTAGGCACCACCTGGCTCAACAATTGACTTTTTGCCAAAGCAGCCAGTTGGAAAATTCTTGGCAGAATAATGGCTGCATACAATCAGAATCCGACATCCACAGATGCCGACCAACAGAAAACAAACACCAGTAGGGCAGTTTATTTCATCCACGCTGTTTAGCATGGTTGGAGAAATGGATATGTGTAAGGCTAGCCCTACTGTCAATTCATATTACTCAAAGAAGAAGCCCGCTAGCCTTGAAACCTGGTACTGCAATCTATCAAGTTAGCCATTAAACTGTATCATGCTAAATCCAAACGCCTACTTAATGTACATACAGTAGGTAGTTGAATGAATTAGGGCTGCGGAAATTAACGATTAATTCCTTGATTAATCGTTAATTTTTTTGATTGATCAAAATTCCTTTGATCGGTACTCATCTCTCTGCCGGCTTCCGGTCTTCGGGGAGTTTCGTCGGAAATCCGGTGACGTCATGGACATCGACGTCACCGGACTCCTCCCCCCTTCCCCAAGTGCCTCTGTCTGCTAACGAAGGGAAGGAGGGAGGAGTCCGGTGACATAGATGTCCGTGACGTCACCAGACAGCCTGGACAGTGATGGTATATTATGGACGTGGTTAACTGGGACCATTCAGTGAGCTAAGTGTAGGCAAATGTGATAACCTCCGTTTTTAACATTGTTGTCCTTGGAGGCTGATAAGCTGTGATATTTTTGCCGTGTGGATCGGCTTCTGCTGTTGCCATGACGGTGGCGCTTGCTTTTGATTGATGTGTGACGTCCTAGCCATGCCCCGCTATGTCCAGCTTCGGCCATTGCCATAACAATGGTGCTATTTAAATAGACTGTAGGGTGACACCGTAGCCCCAACCCGCCCCGCTGAGGAAGTTCCGAGGAAGTTCTGATTGAACGTAACGCGTACGGGGGAGGAGCTACGCATGACATCACCCGCTGCTGCCTTATGGAATTAACACGATTGTTGGCTTTACATGCTGTGTTTTTATCATGTTTATGTGAGTAGTTTGTGTTTGAACACGAAAATTAAATCTTATACTTAAGCAGTGAGCACTTAGATCTTTTCTTTCTACCCATGACCTGGCGTCCTTGCTGAGATCTAAGCAGACATGAGAAAAGTTTATGGTCCGTGTTAACCCTTTTGATACCCACTTGCATGACCACCTGTTTGCACAGGGGTCCATGCCATAAGGTGAGAGTGATTAGTTAGACCGGAGGTGGAGGAATTGTCACGCTACTGTGGACTGTTTCAGCACTGGTGGAATAATTTGTGGATCTGGCTGTTTATCGTCTCTCTGGACTGCTATTTCATCTCTCCAATTGCCTTCAGATTTATTCTTTGTTCTGTTGTTATTATTTATTTTATTAATTGTTTTTGCGCTGCACTTATATCCATATTTACCATTGCTATTTGAATTATTTGAAAATTCTTTAGTGTCCAGCTTGCATAAGGGGGGTGTATTTTAAATTATTTGTTTTGTTTTGATTTTTTGCGCTGATTGCACCTTCTGTCTTTTTGCAGACTGGACAGTGAGACTTACCCTGCTGGATGCGAGCAAACTGCACCCACTGGATTGAGGTACCTTTGCATCTGTGGAGCAGGAGGATGCATCAGGCTCCATCAGGGAAAGGGGGCAAAAAGGGAAACGTTCTGTGAGAACTTCAAAGCCTCCACTGTTAACAGTGTGACGGAAAGAGATCCTTGGGGTTTTATATATAAAATGTAGACGTTTAGACAGTAAACAACAATGGCGAGCAATAAAAGCAACGTTGCAGTTAAGCATGTAAGTGGAAAGTTGAGCAAGCATTTCATTTTTAAGATAACTGCTGATGGCAAAGTAGACGATGGCAACAAAGTTTACTGCATTCACTGCAATAAACAATTGGCTTTCCATGGTTCAAATACATCGCTGACGTACCACCTACGGCACAAACATCCACTCAAGTATCAACACGTTGTCGACAGTGACCGGCAGAAGAGTTCTCCAGTACAATCAATATCTAATTTCTTGTCGTCTCAGTCAAACAAGCCTGTAAGTGACAAAGTTTCTGCGGACTTGAAAATTGCTATTGCTCAGTGGATTGCCAGTTCAGGACGTCCAACGGCAATTGTGGAAGATGATGGACTACAAACAGTACTATGTATAGTGCTTCAAAACCAGACTTACAATTTACCCAATCACCGTACAATTGATGCTGTGATTGTTCAAATGTACAACGAGAAGCTAACAGCATAAGAAAGCTATAGAACGTATTCACAGTATTGCTCTCGCTACTGACTTTTGGACCTCAAACAACAATGAATCATACTGTGGTATAACGGGACACTGGATTCATTCCGACTGGAAACTGACATCAGCTTTAGGTTGCTTACTTGTTGATGAACGACACACTGCTGAAAACGTTGCCAGTTTCTATAAAGAGTTTGCTGCAACATGGAACATCACCGATTAAATATGCTGTATCATAACAGACAATGCACGAAACGTGGTTGCTGCTATCGGACAGTCACATACCATTAATCGCACATTGTCTTCAACTTAGCATATTAGCAAGTTTGAAGGCAGCTGACTCATCACCTCTTGTGGCAAAATGTCGACACTTAGTTGGACATTTCAAGCACAGCTCAGCCAACACATCTGAACTGAAGAGCAGCCATTCCAGTGTCTCTTCGCCGAAAGATGTCATGTTCCGCAAATTGCAGCAGGATGTTGGAACAGTACCTACATGATGTTAGCCAGATTGTTGGAAGTCAAAGATGCCATAATGCAGTATCACATCGATCATCCAAAAAACTACAGTGGACCTAAACTGACAGAGTCAGATTGGGACAAAATGGCCAAATATACGTCAGTCTTAGGTTCACTTGCAGATGCTACAGAATATGTTGGGGGTGAACAATATGCGACATGTTCTGCCATTCTTCCATTACAGACCTTTTTGCGTAGACTGTTAATGGATTAATGATGACAGACTTAGAAAAAAAAATCAATGATGAGACAAAAGTACCTGTGCCGAAGAAACAAAAACTTACCCTGTTGCTGAGCGACTCTGAATCGCAGTCCTCAGCTGACGAATCAGATGCAGTACAGAGTGCACAGGCCGAGCTGATGCGGTACCAAGTAGAAGCTCCCATTCCAGAAAGAGTGGAAACTTAATAACCATCGTTTTCCTGTCCTAAGCAGTTTTGGGCAGACAGTTCTTTGTGTACCGGCAACATCTGTTCCGTGCGAAAGACTGTTCAGTTTTTCAGGGTATATCATCAATAAAATGCGATCATGTCTGCTTCCAGAAAATGTAATCACTCTGATATGTCTGCGTGAATGGCTAAAGTGATGCCTACTTGCCTACAATAAAGTGACTGACAGTCAATATACTAGATAAGCTTTACAATTAAAGTTAAACTAACTTTCTACGTTTTTCTTACAGTTTAATAAAAAAAATTACTTACGTCAGTGCTACAGTTTGAATTTAAAACGTATTTGTGTGAGCTGTGAAGTTAAGTCATGGATTGTGGAAACTAACTAGTGTTGGGTGATTGTATATAGTGTATACCACATTTACCACTGACTAATGCAGAGTTGCAATGCAAGGAGATCAGCTAAAAGTAGTTGGATCTGTATGTGCGTTATAATTAATCGAAATTAGTCTATTAATCGATTAAAGAAAAAACGATTAATCGAACACGAAAATTTTAATCAGTAACAGCCCTAGAATGAATTGTTCTAAAAAGAAAAATGGTAATAGATTATTATAAATTGAAAAGATTGTCTTGTCTTTACGGTAATGTATTTCCCATGTATATCTAAACATAAAAGTAATGACAAGGATGGGATCTCTATTTAAAATCCTTGAAGCTGAATGCTATGCATATAGAAAATAACACTAATAAATTCAATTAGGTATTCATGAAAATAGACAAAAGTAGCTTTAAATTCAGTTAGTATACCGTATATACTCGAGTATAAGTCGTTCCGAGTATAAGTCGAGGCCCTAATGTACCACAAAAAAATGGGAAAAACTTATTGACCCGAGTATAAAACGAGGGTGAGAAATGCACAGCTGCTGTAAGTGGAAAAGAGGGTCAAAAACGCCCATTTGCAGCCTCACTGTGCCCATTTGCATGCCTCACTGTGCCCATTTGCAGCCATAGGTCCTCCGAACTTCAAACTCAGTAGTTAAGGGTTCCTAGATGCCCCCTAGCTGCAGCCAAAATTTGGGGTCTCTGGACCCAAAGGGTCCCAAAATGACATTGCTGCAGATGGACACAGTTGACCGAATTTGGGGCCCCGTATCTTGGAGCCAGTTAGTGCTAAGAACCCTAAATTTGGTGTGCAAACCCAGTGGAACTAGCACAATTAAATATCAAAAGCTGGGGTTTCTAGCATCTAGTGGCCCCGAGATACAGGGCCCCAAATATCGGTTCAGAAAATGTCAAGCACTTTTCTGTAGCAGAGAATGACATTTTCCAAACCGGCTTTGGGGCCCCGTATCTCGGGGCCACTTGGTGTTAGGTACTCCATCTTTGAATATGTTATGGTACCTGTTCCACTGGGTTTCCACACCAAATTTGGGGTTCCTAGCACCAAGTGGCCCTGAGATAAGGGGCCCCAAATTCGGTTCGGAAAATGAAATTTTTTGCTGCAGAAAAGTGCTTGACTCGAGTATAAGTCGAGGGGGGCACTTTCAGCACAAAAAAATGTGCTGAAAAACTCGACTTATACTCGAGTATATACGATAAGTAACGTTTTTTTTGTATACACCTCTTGCAATCCCTTGTACAGCAATAATCAGACTGAGAAATGCAGGACCAGCACTAGAAGCTCTGCTGCAGTGCTCATGTCCTGAAAGTAAATATTCTGATTGCTGACAAAAGGAGAAGGCAGAGACAGCTATTAGGGGCAACACCTTAAAAGTGTGCCTCTTCTTCACTATCCAATCAGCATCCTGGAGATTTATACTTTGTTGTGGGAAACAAATCAACATGTGCATTTCAAAAATGTATTTGCTTTTTTGCCTGGAGTTTAGCTTTGTTCATGTTTATTATATTTATGGTTTGGCTGTATTTCTACTGCCCCTCAACCGCTGCAGCATATCTTTAAAAAGAAATCAAAGAGAAAGTGATGTCACCCTCCTGGCTAAGCAATCATAAAAGTAGCTTGTAGGCAGGTGCAGTATACTTTCTCCACTGCAGGTGGCACTATGTTTCCTGTGTCACTGGGGAAGCGATCCAATCGGATGCTGCCACCCCATGTGACTCTCGCAGCCATCTTAAATCAGGCAGAGCCTATTTAAGTCCATGGCTCCCAGTCTTGGCATGCATTTTGTGAGTGGGTAGAGTAGGGACAGGTACCCTGCCTGGTAGGGACAGAACTAGTGGCAAGGAAAGGTTTCAGATGAGGAAGGAAAGTATAGGGCTCACAACTTCTCTGGACATCTTCCTGTTTGGGCACGAGACGGCCACACTGCACTCTGCCCCTCCTAACAGGCACTGTCAGTTAGGCTGCAACCTGCTCTCTACACGCTGCTGGATCTGTGAGTGTTCCCGGTTTGGTTATCCTTCTGCCGGGTTTATTTTGAACTGTCTTTGCATTATTTTAACACAAGTTCTTTCATCGCACTTGTGTGTTATTGCTGCCGCACCACGCTGCACCCCACCTACAAGCTGAACAGAATCACAAATATTTTAGCAAGTAAAGCAGTTTACATATACAGTATTTATTTCAGATGTATAATTAGCTGCTTCGCTTGAGCTCAGTTGTAAAGAGAACTAAAGATATACTCATGAATATAAACTAAAAATACACTAACAATGTGCTACATATTGTAATGGTCTGATTGCTTGTTGTGGGTTACTGCACTTAGCTCATTATCAGAGCTCTATGTATTGCTTTATTGGCTGAGCCCATTAGAATTCCTGTTCTGAAATCCCCTTTTAAGATGTGTCTACAGCCTTAATGATCCTCCACACTTTGTCTGAATTTTGTAGCAGTACTCTGGAATTTTCCAAGCTAATTTTTGCAAATGTTTTTCTGAGTTCGATGTTGTAGGACAGTGTTCAGTCTCCAAGCTTTTGAGACACCTATTTATGAAAAGCTGGCAGCCGCCAGGCATGCTTCATCCTGTAACGGATTGTTTTTACCTCGCTGAAAAATGTTAGCTTGGGAAAAAAAGTTTGGCTTCTCTCTGGAGAAAGGTGAAATGAATGACACAATGCAAGAGAAGTGCATTTTTCACACTACAGTTAAAAAAGTAATAGTTTTGTGCACAATATTGATTTGTTTCAAAGGACCCAATTTATCAAATAATGGCAAGCTCTGAAATCCATGGCTGCAATTTGCATGTATTTGTAAGTGTTGGGGGAAACCTGGACTGAAATATAGAAACGGGACAGTTCATAAATTCCTAGAGCATCCATCAAAATCTGACTGTTGGAATGTGCAGCTATATGAAAGGTGAAAATCTTGTCTCAGACGGCGTCCTTTGGGGACAACCTTCATGAGTTCACAATTCACCTTGCTTCTGTCCTATAAACTGACTTCACATTTGGGATGTTCCCAGATCTCCATGCCACATTTCAGCTGTCATTTTTTGATGTAGGTAATGAGCATTCCCCTGGTTGGTAAAGATTACATCTTTATTTTTTTCTATAGTATACACCTGTGTTTGAGTTCCTTCTAAAGCCCAACTCCAGGCCTCAGTAAAAAAAAATACCCTTGTATTGGGGCCTTCCAGCACTGCAAGGTTTAATTGTTCATTAGATCTAGGGACCGAAGAATATGGTGTAACACTTTATTCCCTGCTCCTCAGACTTCTCCCATGCGGTTCCCCACAGCCTCTTCTCTAAGAATCTCTGCTGCTTATTCTTTGCATACAACAGAACAGCATACTTAAAGAGGCACTGGGAACTTTTAGACTTGCAAGTGTAGTCAGAGGAAGGAAAACTTCAAATAAGCTCAATAACTTTGGCAAAGTGGCTCCCTCACAACAAGGCTTCTCTCAATGGGCACCCAACAGAAACTCTTGCCATAGAAATAGAGAAAGGATCACCAGACCAAAATTGGATAAAATAACCCAAGATAATTTTAATTGTTGAAAAAAAAGTCATTAAAAATTGCCAAAACATTTCAGTTGCAGCCCCCTGAACAGGGGATAGTTGCCTCCCAAATGCATTGGCTATTTATATATGAGATTTCTAATTTCTATGGTCTTTACATACAATGCAGGGCCAATAGAGGATGGCAAGTGCTTGCTCATAACCCAGAGCACTGGAGAGAAGTGTGCTGGTGTTTGGAGGAACAAGGGATAAGGTACGCATTACAGCATTTTCCTCTATCCCCTAAATCGGGGGTCTTTAAACTTTCTAAACAAAGGGCCAGTCTGCTGTCCTTCAGACTTTAGAGGGACCCGACTTTGGCAAATCAAGTAGAAATGTCCTGGCATAAGTAGGAGCAAACAATGCCTCTCAGGTGTCACTGAGAGGAATTGTATCCCATCATTGGTGTAATTTGGTGTGAAGAATCATGCCCCATCATTGGTGTCACAGGGAGGAACTGTGCCCCATCGTTGGTGTCATTGGGCGAAATTGTGCCCTATCATTGGTGTTAGAGGGTTGAATATTGCCCCAAGTGCTGGCTCAATGCAAGAAAAGGGTCGCATCCAACCCCCGATCTGCAGTTTGGAGACCACTACCCTAGATTAACAAGCAATGAGATCTTAGTGAATCGGTTTACACTTTCTAGGACCAAGCCTATTTTTTTTACACTTGGTGTTTACAAGTTAAAATCAAATTTTTTTTGCTAGAAAATTACTTAAAATCTCCAAACATTATTATTATATATATATTTTTTCAGACACTATAGAGAATAAAATGGCGGTGATTGCAATGCTTTATGTCACACCGTATTTGCGCAGCGGTCTTACAAGTGCAATTTTTTTGGGAAAAAATACACTTTTTTGAATTAAAAAAAAGACAACGGTAAAGTTATCCCAATTTTTTTTTTATATTGTGAAAGATAATGTTACTACGAGTAAATTGATACCCACCATGTCATGTTTCAAAATTGCGCCCGCTCGTGGAAAAGCGACAAAATTTGACCCTTAAAAATCCCCATAGGCAATGTTTAAAAATTTCTACAGGTTACCAGTTTTGAGTTACAGAGGTCTTTTGCGAGAATTATTGCTCTCACTCTAACGATCGCGGCAATACCTCACGTGTGGTTTGAACACTGTTTTCATATGCGGGCGCGACTTACATATGCGTTCGCTTCTGCGAGTGAGCTCGGCTGGACAGGGCGCTTTCAATTTTTTTTCTTTTTTTATTATTTATTTTACTTTTTGTTTTTTATTTTTACACTGTCCTTTTAAAAAAAAAATTAGGTCACTTTAATTCCTATTACAAGAGATGTAAACATCCCTTGTAATAGAAAAAAAGCATGACAGGACCTCAAAATGACCTCAGAACTCACATTTACACTTAAATGCAATAAATTAAATAAATAAATAAATGTCTTTAAAAAAAAAAAATTTCCCCTTTAAGACCATTGGGTGGAAGAGACATTTGACGTTGCTTCCGTCATCCAATGTTATGAAGCCAAGTGGGGGCCATCATTCCCTCACTCGGCTCCATGCTACTGAGGGGATAGGATTGGATTGTCTCCGCCGCTACCGGCGGAGACCATTTTTATTTGAAGGCAGACAGCCCGTCGTTGAAGAAAAACTGCTGCCATAACAATGGTATTCTCCATCAAAGTACCGATGTACAATGACGGAGATTTGCAGGAAGCAGTTAAACCTGAACTCCAGGAATTATAAAAAAAAATACAAGGGTGGGGGTTACCACAAGAACAGTTTTTTGTAATTCATATGGCTGACGAAGGGGTCCTTCGTGACTCTGAAAATGTTGCACTACCCTGTTTGTGATGTGATCTTTCTTCAATAAAAAAATGCTTGGACCTAATTGAAGATCCGTGGTGTGCTGGCGAGTATGTATTGTGTTGTGCATGCGCCAGTATCCAGCTGGTGATTGTTACAGGACCCAGTTCTTTTAAGAGCACATTTCAGGAACATGTGCGATGGGAATATGGACTGTTATCTGTTGCCTTTGCTACAGAGTCTCACTGTTGCAACAAAAAAGACTGCAGCCCCAGCTTCTTAGATTGCATTTATGAGCTAAATGTATCTTACAAAAGACAAATGTCCTAATGCATGAATGCTTTTGACTTCAAGTTCTGTGCAAACAACTGAGAAAAGCAGTGATCCAATGACCTGAGCAACGAGATAGAAATTCTGTGACGTTTTACCAATGATTACTATAACTTTTTTTGCAAGTGTGAGAAATCCATAGCTTGCTGCAGACTAAATAAAAAGACACTTTTAAGATATATTGGATACAGTATTAAAATCTCTGTCCCTTTCCCTTTACTTTTTATTGTCCATGTCCCATTGGGAAGAACTCCCTTCACTTCATGTCCTGGAGGTGCAACAGGAACTGAGAGGGAAATCTCTGTGAAGTGAGGGGAACAATTTTCCCTCACCTCTTATTCTGGTGACAACTGCAAAACTTTTGGTTTTCTATTGAATTCTGAGTTGGTGATAATGGTCACCAGGACAAACACAAGACTCTCCCCAGAGGGGACACAGTTAGCCATAACAACCTGAAAGATTTATTTTTTAATCCGATAGATTGTTATTGTTTTAACAACAATCAAACCAGTAAAGTCACAGCATGGCAACATAGGTTACAATAAGTAGGATGTCTGAACTCAACATAATTGCCAGCTGGTAGTCTATTAGTAGTTTGTGCCAATGGTACAGTCAGACTATAGGGTAGAAGAGAGTACAATGGAGGTCATTATTGGATGTAGAGATGCCTAGGTCAAGAGATGGGAATGGTAAAGAGGCATCAAAAATCAAAAAAGAAAGCGCCTCTTAGGTATAAAGGATTTATTCACATGTTAAAAACATAGTAAACACTTACATAGAGGTAGATAATGTACTGCTTCCATAAAGAACTGGTCCCGGAGTCTCTCCGTAATTCCCAGTGATCGGGGGGAGCCTGGATGGACGCCGTGCGGGTGGCCGCGAACCTCCGCTCGGTTCGCGGCCACCCGCACGGCGTCCATCCAGGCTCCCCCCGATCACTGGGAATTACGGAGAGACTCCGGGACCAGTTCTTTATGGAAGCAGTACATTATCTACCTCTATGTAAGTGTTTACTATGTTTTTAACATGTGAATAAATCCTTTATACCTAAGAGGCGCTTTCTTTTTTGATTTTTTATGCATATACGGAGGATTGACTTCACTCAACAGGAAGCTGCCCTTGGTATCTTGGAGAAATAGATTTCCACGGTTCCCTGATTTTCATTGATCCATGAATTACAGACTTTTCTTTGGAATTATTCATTGACTATTTCTTGAATTATTTCTTCTTATATATTCTAATATATTATATTTTATCTTATATCCATGGACTTTAGCGCGATTACATTATATGTTTTATCCTTGGTAAAGAGGCATCGGCCGGCGCCTAACCATCTTCAGACTGGAGATCTTTTGTTAGGACAGATGTACAGCATGAAGGGGGAAATGGGTGATAGGGGGAGGGGGAAAAAGAGGGCAAAATGGGGGGGGGGGACTCCCACCATGGCATACCAGGAAGGAATAGGAATAGGACTGAACAGGAATCTCAGGGGAAGGGTAGTGGAAAGAAGAGGTCTATCTATGAGGAACAGCGAGTTCAAACTTATGCTGGCCTAACGCTTATAGAATTTAATTTGAACATTAGGACAATAAAGTATAAAAAATCGCTCCTCCAAACATTCAATGGTGCCTTCATGGATTAAAATAATTTCAAACTACTTTTTGTTCGAGTGCCATGTCAATTTCTCAATTTTTGTATCGAGAGGATATAACCCAAATTTCAGGAGTGAATGAATGTTTTACTTCTGGATTAACTTTGACAAGTGCATGTGCAAAAGACCAGTTACACATTTTTCTTGGCCAGGAGCAAATTCAGCAATAATTGGTTCATTCCCATTGAAATTGCCAAAAAAAATTCCATCTTTGTCCTTCAATTTTTTCACTTGTTCTGGTCAAAACCAATTGTCAAATTTTACACTTTAACTGTTAGATAATCGAACATTCTGAAAATGACAATTTTCAAACGAAATTCTACAGATGTAAGGCCAGTTTTAGGAATAAGTCTTTTTTGATACATGGTAAGCTTTTCAAAAAAATAGCATGTGAGCCATAAAAGTAAAAAAATTGTTGACACGAGAACGTGGGAGTCTTCCAGGTACTCTATCCAAAAAAAAAGAGATTTTGGCTATACATACCAACACATACCCTGAGTTCTCCATTAAAGTCATATTTTCTCACATATAAACAAATAAAGGTCAGCATTACAGGAAACAGACCATCTCAGTCTTTGAAATCATGATGGAAAACACATTAATGGTGCTGAAATAAGCCATAAAAGACCTGTCACTGCATAACCCTATTTAAAATAAAAGAACCAGGATAATGTTACACTCTTGCGCTCAAGATGAAAGAGAGAAAAATTAATAAAGGATGTTTTGTCCAGATAAAGAGCATGATGTGTTGTAAGGCTTATTTACTAAACATATGTGGAATAACTCAGACATATTTTTCCCTTTGAGATTTCTTAAGGGCATATTGAAATAAAGAGAAAAAAAATCCAACACGTCTCTTGGGAAATCGAGTTTATCGTTAATAATCGACTGCTAAAAGGGTAACATCTGTTTTGGACAAATTGTAATGAGATTTAAACCCCAGGTGGGGAATACTATGTAGTAATGAATGAATTGCTCTGCATCTGAATAGTTTTAATTTTTGTTTTGGCAGAAAAAGCTGTTTTTTTTCACATCAGGCATCTTTTAGCCAGCTCACTTTGTTTAATGATTGCTATTAATTTCCAGAGTGGCAGATGGATTTGAGCCTAGCGGAGTTTGCAGAGAAAATGTTAACCTTAGGTAGTTATGATACGTACGTGCGCGAGATTCTTTAGACTCTTCTCAACAGGCTTCTGTCAAGCAATGTGGAAATCAGACCCTTGCCTAAGCTGCTGTATATAAACAAGCAACTAGATGCTGGGATCCAACTTCTTATAAAATACTCAGCACAGGATGGACTCAAAGAAGGCACATATGTGTCAATGACAACCCAAGGTTTCTGGTGGCCTAAAACTTTTTGCTTTCAGCTGTTTGCTCTGCATCCAGAACATGCAATCCACCTAACTAATACAGGAAGTCCCCGAGTTACGAATACAATAGGGACTATAGGTTTGTTCGTAAGTTGAAGTTGTTCGTAATTTGCAACACTGCATTTGTAAGTGTAACTTGCGGTCTGAACACTGCATTCGTAAGTGTAATGTCCGCCTGTGCATGGATGTGGGATGTTCTGGGCACTTTTTATGTTACCTGGGGCTCTTCGGGCCATGCAGTACATGTAGTACTGCAGTATGGCATGTGTCCGGAGGTATCCAGGACCAGCGTGGAGCATAAGTGGCCAGCATTTGAGGCCATTCGTAAGTAGGAGCCGTTCGTAACTCAGGTGTTCGTAACTCAGGGACTGCCTGTAGTAACGAAAGTAAAGAAACATTGCAGTCTATTGGTTGTCCACAGCAGCCAAACAAATAATAAAGTTCAGCTCCATGCAATAAGCAAGATCACTTGTTGAACGCTATTCTGGTAATGCTGCAACTGTGCTAAAGTCAGAAAGCACATTTTCTTTATGTTAGCTGAGTTTTATATAAGCACTAGCATCTGACTAAGCAGGATTTCACCATGCTTCTAAGTAAGATGGCAGCAACTAGACTTGTGCGGTTCGATTCGTGTCTCATAAATATTCTGACAAATTTTTAGTTATTTGGAGATTCGGATATATCCAAGTACCCGAATACAGTATAAAAAAGATTTACCAAATGAATAACAAAAAATAAATTGGTTCGAATTTCCGAAGTTCGAATTGAAATTTTAATCAAATTTTACATCGAACACCAGGCGAATTTTAACTGTAAACATATTTCTGAAATCAAAGACTGTGTGTGTTATTAGAGTACCATTTTAAAATAATGCTGTTTTTGTTAAGCCAAAGGTGACTTAAAGAGTCATTGGGGTTTATTTATTAAAGGCAAATCCACTTTGCACTGCAAGTGCACTTGGAAGTAAAGTCGCTGTAGATCCAAGGGGGACATGCAATGAAAATAAAAAAACAGCATTTTTGCTTGTACATGATTGGATGATAAAATCAGGAGAGCTTCCCCTCATTTCAAATCTTTCCCTCAGATCTAAAGCGAGTGCACTTGTAGTGCAAAGTGGATTTGCCTTTAGTAAATCAACCCCATTGCAATCATTTGATGAAGATTTTTCTTTTGTTTGTTCACTTTGTCACATTCAAATCGAAAAAAAAAAAAATATATAAAGTTTTCGATTCGACTGATTCAAAATCTATCGGTTCGAAAAGTTTCGAATAAAAAAAATTGGTAAATTCGAAGAAAATTCAAAAAAGATGAATTCCGAATACGAATGAACGAATCAGCCAAATTTACCAAAACTAAATAACTTGATTAATGAATCTAAATTAATCTAAATGAAACAAAATTAAATTAAATTTAAAAAAAATTTAATTTTTTTTGTCATGCAGATGTCTAGAAGCAACTTCTCACATGACTGTGCTGTGCATCCTCTCTTATGCTGCAGTGCATCTGCTAGAGGATGCATTGGTGGTAGTGGTGGCATGCTGAAGCCATAAAAACTGCCTTTTTCTAATTTTTCAAGTTAACATTCAGTGAAATTTAGAAAGTATAAGTAGTAAAGGACTTTTAGCCGGTGGGTCAAATTCAGAGCAAGAAGTAGATTAGAGCTGGTGTATACCTAGAGTAAAAATGCAACATTAATTCTGGTTGGCGTGCACCCTTAATTTAAATGTGCATTAGACCGATCTCAGTTGGGACATTATTGGTCCTTTATATTCTCCTTCTTCCATTACAACAATCTATGAACTGCAGATAATTTGTCAGTCATCACCATGGACAGCACCTTCCAGCACTCATTCCTACGTAGGAGGATCTGACTTGTTGAATTTTGAAGATCACTCATCTTGTACCAGAACCAAATATATTGTTTTTCATGTTAATAGGTTAAGTCATGTATTCCTTTAATTCAATAAATGTTATATGTCCTATTCATAATTATATTTATATATATATTTTAATTATAAAATTATAATTCATTATAACCTACTTTTTTCTTTTAACATATACACCGATCAGCTATAACTTTATGACCACCCACCTAATATTGGGTAGCTCCCCCTTTTGCCACCAAAACAGCCCCCTTTGCAGCCAAAACAGCCCTATCACATCAAGACATGGATGGCACTAGTCCTCTGAAGGTCAGCTGTGGTATCAGGTACCAAGCCATAAGTAGCAGATCCTTTAATTCCAGTAAGTTGCGTGATGGGGCCTGCATGGATTGGACTTGTTTTACCGGTGCATCCCACAGTTGCTTGATAGATTAATAAAAAATAAATAAAAACCGCAGAGGTGATCAAATACCACCAAAAGACAGCTCTATTTGTGAGAAAAAAAGGACGTCAATTTTGTTTGGGAGCCACGTCGTACGGCCGCACAATTGTCAGTTAAAGCGACGCAGTGCCGAATCGCAAAAAGTGCTCTGGTCAGGAAGGGGGTAAATTCTTCCGGGACTGAAGTGGTTAAGATAACCCAAAGTGCTCTGCGAATCCTTTGTTATGTAATAAATGTTTATTTAGAAAATGAAGATTTTATGCATTCAGCACAAAAAAAGATAGAAAGAAAAGGACACAGACATCAGCTTAAACACCATTAACTTTTAAACAAACTTATAAAAAATGACAGACTGACCCAAAACCATTAAAGCCTCCTTTTTATATGCATGTAAAGGAATATATAATGGAGAGATTAAAGTAAACTTAGAGCTCTTTCCAATTTGGGCTCAGTAGTAATGTTCCTGGGTAGCATTTTCAACCCACTTATTGATTTTACATGCTGCCTGGAGCTGTTCATAAAAAAAAAAAGAAAAAGAAAAAATGCAAAAGCTTTACCATAGAAAGAAAATAGCTATTTACAAGGGCTTTTCAATTAGTCACAACAAGCCCCCTATTTAAAGCCATCACGTTCCCCAGTAACATTGATAATCACCTTTAATCTCTTGCTCCACATGGCCCAGCTCCAAGTCATAGGAGGATTATAAAGTCTGAGCCCGTGTTATCACCTTTGTATTACACAAACAGTTGGCCAGCGGCTAGCGTTTGCTGCAAAGGGCGAGGAGGGGGGAGACAGCATGTCATTGTGCGTGGCTGTATAAGAACTTGCTCAGTGGACATTTTCATCTCCCAGCCTGCAGAATTTAGAAACATCTTTTTATTCCTCCGGGAACTGCTTTTTCAGGATTATATTATTTTATATTAAGAGGAAGGCTATTTTCAGGCTCTATCTAAAGTGCTTAAACTTGGATTATTATTGGAAGGGATAATGGCTGCCATTTCTTACAATATCTCTCAGAACTAATTCGTCAATAGCAATCAGCCGCAGCACTCAAGCACCCATATGTCCAATTTATTACTACGTATTTATTATATACATACATCAATAATACTGCACCCTACCATCGCAGTTTAATAAAGTGCTGACTGCAAGCCTTTTGCTGTGCAAATGGAAGCCGTTCACCTGAAATAGCATACAGATTTTTATGTCCATGCTTTAAATAATATTCACCGTAACGTTTAATACTCGAATTATTCAGAGAATTTATCAGGGCTGGTGACTTGAGATCTTATTAATGGGCATTAATTGGCACACTATGCACTTTAGACATGCGGTTTATTTTTGCTGCAGTGTTAAAGGGAAACTTGGATTTCATAGCAAAAAAAAATAAAATAAATGATATAACACGTATAATTGCCATTTGGCAGTTTAATGTTATTAAAAACGACCTATTCATTTTATACAACAGCTTGCAATGACTTGTTATTAGTAGTTATGCCTCTAATATCAGTAAAGGATACAGTAGGTCTTGTGACACATTTAGTGTAGTTATATGATGGTCTGTTTAGGTTTTGCTTTGTCTATCAGTCAAGTTAGTGTTGCAGTCATGTTAGGTGTCAGCGGTGGTGTGCTGTAATATCAGTCAAGGTATCATTCAGCATCAATGTCTGGTTTTATGAAACACAAGTAACATTCAAGGAGAAACCCAGCAAAAAAAAAATATTTTTGCTACTTTTTATCGGAATGGGAAGGTGCTGACAGTTTTTTATTTCTGTCTGCAACCCTATTGGGAAAAGTTCTACTCACTTTCTGTACTAGTAAGAGATAATCAGCCAATAGGGACACAGACAGTATCAAAAAGTGGGGTTTCTAATCTTTTTACTCTTTAAATTTGTCTGGAGTTACATTAAACTCAAGCTAAAAACTAAAGAAAATAAATAGATAAATAGCCCATAGAGAATAAAAAAAAACATCTTTTGCTGCAATACCTGCCTGATCTAATAATCTTTTGATTAATATGGACTAGACAGTCAAGGGACCCCAGACCCAGTAGGTTAAAATACAAAGTGGCATTTTGAAAAAATTGCTTAACCACTTCAATACCGGGCATTTTCACCCCCTTCCTGCCCAGGCCAATTTTCAGTTTTCAGTGCTGTCGCAATTTGAATGACAATTGCGCGGTCATGCAACACTGTACCCAAATGAAATTTTTAGAATATTTTTTTCCCACAGATAGAGTTTTCTTTTGGTGGTATTTGATCATCTCTGCGGTTTTTATTTTTTGCGCTATAAACAAAAGAAGAGTGACAAGTTTGAAAAAAAAACACAATATTTTTTACTTTTTGCTACAATAAATATCTCAATTTAAAAAAAAAAACAAAAAAAATTTTTCCTCAGTTTAGGCCGATCGCAATAAGCATATATTGATTGGTTTGCGCAAAAGTTATAGCGTTTACAAAATTGGGGATAGTTTTATGGCATGTTTATTTTTATTTTTTTACTAGTAATGGCGGCGATCTGCGATTTTTATCGTGACTGTGACATTGCTGTGGACATATTGGACACTTTTGGCACCATTTTGGGACCACTGACAATTATACCGCGATCGGTGCTATAAAAATGCATTGATTACTGTATAAATATCACTGGCAGAGAAGGGGTTAACACTAGGGGTTGATTAAGGGGTTAAATGTTACCTAGGGAGTGATTCTAACTGTAGGGGGAGGGGATTCACAAAGGGAGGAGACCATGATCAGTCTCCTCTCCCCTGACAGGATGTGGATCTGTGTGTTTACACACACAGATCCACATTCTGGTTCTGTTACCGGGCAATCGCAGGTGCCCAGTGGACATCGCAGCCGCCGGGCACTCACATCGCTCCTGAGTGACGTGGCAGGGCGCCCCCCAGATGGCCGGGAAGCCCAGGACGTCATATGATGCCAGCCCAGGATGGGAGATCCCTCCTGCGGACGTCATTTGACTATGGACGGGAACTAAAGTGGTTAAAAGTGGTTGCAAACCCTTACATATACCCAGGAAAGTGACAGGCATCAGGTGATACACAGAAATTAAACAAATCCTCTTGCAGATAAACATTTGTGCCTGTTTATCTGCAGTATTCTCTTCTCTATAGCTGTTCAAAGTCCAGAATTTATAAAACTGTCAGGATAAAAAGGGAAAGCTGAAGTTATACTCTGTAGAGCTCAGCGAGGAGAGATCTGAGAGCTGATTGGAGAAAAGGGACACACCTTCACACAGCACACAGGAACAGAGCTGATGCTGTCAATAACAGGCTATGTGCTGGAGCTCCCCTCTTTTTTCTCTTGGTGTCAGGAAAACTTGTCAGAAAGGATTCATGTTGACAGCAGAGGAATGAAGCAGCAAACAGAAATGACACTGGATTTTGAAAAGTACACAAAATAGAGGGATATGCTTTCTGCATATTTCATGTCTGAGGTTAACAACCACTTTAACACTCAACTCCGCTAAAAGTAAAAACCCTATCTGCAGTTTGGCTGCTAAATGTTAGTCTAAGGGCTAGTTCACACCAGGAACCTACGCTTTATGACCATTTTCTGCACCGTGTTTACAATGCACTGAGTGTGTGATTTGCTGCAGATGTCAATATATTCCTAACGACACCCAAAACACAGATCACAAACACAGTGCATTTGCTTGCACCAGATCAAATGGTACCACAGTACCATGAGATTTAGTGCAGTGCATTTTTTAAAAGTAGTGCAGACATTACTTTTTGTGCAATCCATTGAAATGAATGGGCTGAAAATCGCACCTCACTGAGTTGCACATGAATTACACAGGGACATAGATCTTGTTCCTATGTGATTCAGGTGTGAACCAGCCCTCAGTGAAAGAAAAAACAGTTTTACCTGCTCAATCCTCTAGTTACTAAGATGTGGCAAAAGTTGAGCTCTAGCCCCATGCACAATGCGCTTTCTCTCAATCCCTGTCGCAGCAGTGGCTGACCTCAGCATTGCTGCAACAGGGGGAGACAGAGAGCACTGCGCATTTATAGCTGTCTCACAAAGCACTTTCTTCCATAGCTAGATGTTCTCAGTTTTTAGGGTTGAATGAAACCCAGCATCATCAATCCACTTCCTCTGAGAATGGACTCTCGTGGACCTCCTCAGTGGCGTGGCATTATCATGCAGCCTCGGCTCAGCTTATTACTGTACAATCTTAGGTCTTCCACACTCTAGCCAAACTTAAACTTGTTAGTACTGTTGTAAAAAACGTACCTCCTTCATAAAAGTTCCTGGTGGCTTCACCAGTTAGTAGCTCCTTCCTTCCTAGTTTTGAGTGTGCACATTCCGAATGGCTTACTGAAGAACACTGGACCTAGACTCTGGTTGCCCCTTGTTTGATCAGAAAACTGCGTTGTAATTTGTTATTTACTGTTATACTGTATGTTAGTTTTCTTGTCCAACCTTGTTTGAATTCTGCCTACCATGGGGTTTGCTTCAAGCTCTCATCCTGCTCTACAATTTGACTCTGACATATTATATGTGGACTTCTGGTTTTGACCATGGCTTGACCCTTGACTACACTCCAGTCTATTCCCTTAGCTTTTTTCTTTGTTGAGATGATTTGATCTTTCGCTTGACCTGCAATTATCCTGCGATAAACTGGACTTTGTTCAGGTTTGATCACAGTCTGTTTGACTACCTACTAATTTCTAAGGTGACCCCTTTTCGTGCTGCTGCTGAACTTTTCTGGCTCCAGGGTCTACCATGTAAGAACCAGAATACCACTTTTCATTCTTACATGGAACTGAAGATTTTTCTTTGTGTTTCATATCAACTATCGAAACATACAATAATGAGAATTATAAAAATATAATGTAGCCATGACGGGAAAGAACTGTTTTTGGTCCTGTTGTAACCAATTAGTATTTTTGTAGCATTCTTCCGTAGTGCACTTGAAATATAAAAAAAACTGAGAAACTGATTGGTTGCTATGAACGGTCTGTCTCTTCAACATATTCCGCTTTTGTTTTCAGCAAGGCGCCTAGTAAGATCAAAACAGACAGCTCTTCATATCAGCGTCAGCCAGTCCATCAGTGTTCTTCTCAGTGTATCATCAGTAAGTCATATGGTGTGTCAGAGAGCAAGGCTGCCCTGATATGATTTGGGTAGCAAGATCACCTCTGCAACCTGCATTATAAACAGGCGGCTTCCCTTCTAATAAAGTCTACAGCGGAGGAAGCAGGGATAGATTACAGTGTGTAAAGTACAGAAAGATGGGATGAATTCATTATAATTAAAACGCTCAGGCTCGGAGGAAATGAAGGGAGCCTGCCACAGGCCTTTCATAAATCAGCCAGGCTAGATTTAATCAAGAATGTAAGAATTCTTTTGCATGCGGGATGAGAAAATTAAATAGTCCATGATATTTAAATGGATTGTAATTTATGGAGATTTCAGAATGATTGGATGCAAACGCTTGTAATGCCATCCCAGGAATACCTCTTCTCAAATGACAACAGCCTAATTGTGTAAAGCGACACTGTGCATTTGTGTCAGATATACTCTGGATTACGTTAAATGTTAGAAAACTATTGAAGGATAACAACTGGAAGGACAGTTATTGAGTGCAGGGGGTGATAACAAACATTGATCCTATGTTGAGCAAGGTCCATAAAGACATGGATGTGTGAGTTTGGGGTGGAGGAACTTGACTGGCCTGCACAGAGTCCTGACCTTAACCAGATAGAACACCTTTGTGATGAATTAGAGCGGAGACTGCGAGCCAGGCCTTCTCGTTCACTTCAGTGCCTGACCTCACAAATGCGCTTCTGCAAGAATGGGCAGACATTCCCATAGACACACTCCTAAACCTTGTGGACAGCACTCTTAGAAGAGATGAAGCTGTTATAGCTGCAAAGGGTGGGCCAACTCAATATGGAACCCTATGGACTAAGACTGGGATGCCATTAAAGTTCATGTGCGTGTAAAGGCAAGCGTCCCAATACTTTTGGTAATGTAGTGTGTGTGTGTGTGTATATATATATATATATATATATATATATATATATATATATATATATATATATATATATACTGTATATATACAGTGCATATAGTTGAGCTAATGTAATTATATATAATAATGTCTTCATAATTTAACTGTCTTACATGAGTTGAAAGCTTAAATCAGACGTACAGAGGGAATGATCTGATGGGAGTGAGTAGGAGGTAGTCAAGTAAGCTTGTAGGAAGAAAGAAGGTAGGTACTGGAGCTTTGTTGGGATTGGGAGTAGCTAGTGAAGGCAGGAAGTAGAGCAGTACTCTGAAATTGAAAACTTTTGTTATCTTTTTCTATCTATGAAATCATGTAACACTGAAGGACAAATCAGATAATAGGGTTATGTGCATGGTAAAAAATGTAATTCATTCATGTATATGTAGATGGTGTTAACTTTTAATTTGACCCCATCGGTCCCATAACAATCTAATTAGAGCTCCCCTTCGATAGAAGGGGAATTATATTCACCTTTCCAGTGTCTCCTACTTCCCCTCAGTTACAATGCTGCAGCCTCCATTGGACTCTTCAGCATTCAACATATGCCAATGTGTCCTTTTGCATACTGTTACTTATTCCAAACCTATATCATTACAGGACACAACATTGGGGTTGGAGGTTGCAACCACAGTGTGTGGAAGGAAAAACAGACATTTGACACTCCCAGAAGTGTTTAATTCTGAAGAGTTCAACAGTCTTCTATTGCAGGAAAGTCCAAGCTGGATTTTTGTAAGAAACTTTAAGACATGGGGCATAGCATGGAAAGCACAGAACTCCACCTGAGCACAAGTCCCTACTTTAGATTTAAGTAAAAACCTGGAGATCAAATTAATCAGTGGCACCAGTGGATACTGGTAGATGTCAATCCAATGGGTCACTTAGTCTTTCAGTTGCCCTACAAACTTAGGTCTGGTTAAATTTATGACCTCTGCTATCCTGATTCCTTCATCAGACATATCTGGAATATGGCAACCAATGCATTCCAGAATTATTGGGTATTTCTGTATATCCCAAGGGACATGTAGATAAGTTCAGTCTAGCAGACTACTACCTGAGTGAAGATTAACAGATAAAGAACTGAATCATGGGAATCAAATCATGACTTGGCATGCACTATAACAAGCATGCTGGTTGCTGTGAAAGGAGTTCTGTAATGGTTAAAGAAATGACAGTTGTAATATACAATGTAATACAACTGTCATTTCTTTAGGCATTGCAGAACTCCTTCACAGTAACCTGCATGCTCGTTATAGTGCATGCAAAGTTGTGAGTCAATTCCCATGATTCAGTTCTCTGTCTGTTAATCTTATTCACACAGGTAGTAGTCCCCTAGACTGAACTTATCTACCCAGCAGTACATGTAAAATGGGCAAATGGGTTAGCAGTTCTGCCTAGCAGCACTAGGGTTGTCGGTTCAAATCCCAACCACGGCGCTTCCTGCCTGGAGTTTGCTTGTTCCCCCTGTGCCTGTGTGGGTTTCCTCTGGGTACTCTTCCCACACTCCAAAGACATGCTGGTAGGTTAATTGGCTCCTCTCTAAATTGGCCCCAGTATGTGTATGTATGATTGATGGTATGAAGGTTTGACAGACGTTTTCGCTTATGCAGAAATTTTGCAAATGTCTGCATCTTTTAAGAACATAAAACAAAGAAGTGGCACTCATGAGAGTGAATTTTAAATGGAAAGGTTACTCGTGTCTCCTGGCCATAGGATACATTCTAGCACTGTATTAAAAATGGATTACCATGCAGTATGTTGGTGTCAGACAGCAAATTCATCTTGGGAGATTTATGATGGATGGCCACTGTATGATTTACATGTTGGATGGTACAAAGATGTCTATTATATAGCAGTTATTTTCCTTCTCAACGTACAGTATATGTAAGGGTGTATTTCCCCCCGCTGCTTACTAAAAAGAAATATGAAGAAGATATACTGTAAATGCAGAACCCAAAGGTGAAAGAACTATCTCTGATAATGCTGGCAGACCACTACAGAAGTGCAGTTAATGTCAGAAGGGCTTAAATACCTAATCCAACACCCCACATGACTGTACTTGGGCCTGACAACAGGTTTCCATCCATCAAACACATGCTTTCTCTTTCCATGCACTGGAATACAAGGGGCTCTGAAAGTATTTGCAGAGTAAGTTTACTATTAGTACAGGTACATTTTGGCACCGTATGGTGCCCTTTATTCACTGCTTTAGGTTATATTTCACAATACAGTGGAACCTCGGATTGTGAGTAATGCGGTTAACGAGCATTTCCCAATACGAGCAATTATTTTTGTTAAATCCTGACTGGGTTTGCGAGTGTTGTCTCGCAAAACGAGCAGGATTCAAGGCTCTGCGGTGTGCAGTACCGCATTTGGCCAGAGGTGCGTGGGCTCCGGTGACACTCGGAGCCGCTTGGAGCTGTTCAGAAATACAGAAAAAAGTTGCCAGTAAAAAATATGGCTGTGACCCTCGGCTCGGAACTGCGCATGCAGTCGTGTAATGTCATGATGCAAGGGAGCCGAGCAGAGTGGCCAGAGCCTTGTGTGCGGGTCTGCAGGGTAAAGCAAGCCTGCAGAAGAGGGACTGTCAGTGGTGTTTGGACTGAAGTGGACTGAAGGGACCACCTGGCATGGAGAGAGACTGTCACTGTGACCCAGGAGGGGATGTGTCATGTTGGTGAGGTGTCATCATCATCTGTGCTGCTCCACAGCTCCACACTGCTATCAGTGTCACTATAAGAGTCAACTTAATGTGTGTGCCCACCCATTCTAATTTCTTGCCCTCCTGAGTCCTGTCCCTGAGCTACTTACTTACTGTATCTAAAATAAAATAAGAAACATGTTTTTCGCCTTAATATCTATTTCAAATCATATTGCTGATTGCATATTGTATTTGTATGTAGCCTAAATACTGAAACTTGCACTTAAGATTGTAATTTTTTAAATTTTGGAAATACCAGTAAAAACTTGTTGGTGCCAGTAAATTTTGGGTGGTGTGTCATTAAACTTCAATTTGGGAGGTTGGCAACACTGGTCATGACTCATGGCACACTTCTCCAGCCCCCCACCCCCCACCCCCCACCCCCCGTGTATCAGTGCCCAGGCAGGCAAAGCACTTTCAAAGGGGAGGTCAAATAAGCAAAAAATGATGGCTGGCCTTTTTTCTTACAAAAAATCACAGCATGATTCCAAAAACTCTAAAAAAAAACACAAAAACATACGGAGTACATCTCTTCAATACGTGCACTTTATCACAAGTTTTGTCTCTTTAAAAATGCAGCAAAAAGACAAATACCTAATAATCCTGCCAGAGATTTACTGAGCACCGTGCTTTCTGTAAGGGGCTGACAGCACTGCATCTGTTGCACTCAAATGGCAGGAGAGGGGGGAAAAGAGCAGACAGCTATTGTGGGAAGGTACTAAGAATGTAAACCAGGAGTTATAGAGATGAGAAGAGTAGTCCAGCAGGGAGAACTCATGCAGGGCTGACCACACTGCTTTGAATTTAAGTGTAGCAGAGGCTGTGTTGTAAGCCCACTACAGGAAGCTAGGAGCTCAATGGACTTCTGTCAGGATCAACAATTATTTGTCCGCACTTTGCAGTACTTCAATAAGACACACTGGGGGTCATTTACTATAGCGCCGCAGTGCTAATTAGTGCTAATTAGCGTTAATTGCAGCGAATTAGCGCTAATCTGTGGCAATTTAGCGCTAATTATGGCTAATCTCACTAATTAGCACTAAAACGGTATTCACTATAGCGCTGGTGAGAAAATACTCCCAACATCAAATTTACTATAGTTCCCTGAAACCAAATAGCGCCCAAACCCTTACTCTGCTAAAACCTGGAGAATTGCACATGGAAATAATGTTTAGAGCATGATATAATTGCCTAAATGGTACTAAAATATGCGGTATATTATTTAAAGATAATCTGCTTTTAAACTGTGTGAAAAAGTGATTTCTACACTGAAATATCTTTAAAAGTCTGAGAAGTGAAAAATTCCCCGTTTTGGACAACTAGGTGCCAACACAACTAAGCGTGCTCAGACCTGAAAATAACTCTCATTTTAGCTCCAGTGTCTTTTTTACCCGGCGCTATAGTAAATACCAAAATGAGAGCTAATTAGAGAGCATTTTTTGGAAGTGAAAATATGCTCTATTTTAGTCTAATGCAAGTTTCAGCCATTGATTCTAATGGAACAATTGTAACTTTCACAAAAAAAAAAAACTTTTAATGTTGAGATGAAATATATCTTTCTCTGAAATAAATTTTCTTTTGAAACATTGTTGCTTCTACTTAAAATATTTAGTTTTTAAGAATACTAGAATGTGGAATGTTTTGATGTTTTGGTAAAATATATTTTTCTCTGTCACTTTCACTTGTTACTCTCCATCTCACAACAATCTTTACCCAAACTCACACAGGTGTCTTTATAATCCACAAACAATACCATTGCTGATGCAAATTTAAAATAAATCACAATTTTTTGTGCCTTTTATTATTTCCAAATATTTAATAATTTGAGGCCAAAAAATGTGATATGTGTACCAACATCAGAAAGCAAAATGTAATTCCCAAAAATTTGAGGGTAATATTCTACTCTCACCCACAAAAAAACACCAAATATCACAGAATAAATCAAGAAGAATAACTCTTGAGTAATGTAATTCCATCACCTGTATGTCCAAAGAAATGCAGTATTTATGTGTAGTTATGTGTAGGAGGGTCTCACACGTGGCAGCTCCGTGGCTTAGAGGTTAGATCTTCTGTTTAGCATCCCCGAGCGTCTGGGTTCAAATCCCAAACATGCTGCTTCATGTAGAGTTGTCTCATCTCCCAGGTCCTATAACTATGTCTAAATGTAATATTTTTGTGTAGGAGGGTTCCACCACCAATGTAAATCTTTTCCAGATACACTAATTAGACAAAAGTATTGGGGCGCCTGCCTTTACACACACATGAACTTTAATAGCAGCCCAGTCTTAGTCTGTAGGGTTAAAATTTGATTTGGCCCACCCTTTTCAGCTAGAACAGCTTCTGAGAAGGCTGTCCACAAGGTTTAGTGTGTCTATGGGAATGTTTGATCATTCTTCCAGAAGTGCATTTGTGAGGCCAGGCACTGATGTTGGATGAGAAGGCCTGCCTCGCAGTCTCTGCTCTAATTCAGCCAAAGGGTGTTCTATTGGGTTGAGGTCAGGACTCTGTGCAGGCCAGTCAAGTTTCTCCACCTCAAACTTGCTCATCCATGTCTTTATGGACCTTGCTTTGTGCACTGGTGTGTAGTCATGTTGGAACAGGAAGGGGCTTTCCCCAAACTGTTCCCACAAAGTTGGGAGTATGAAATTGTCCAAAATGTCTTGGTATACTGACGCCTTAAGAGTTCCCTTCACTGGAACTAAGAGGCCAAGCCCAACCCCTGAAAAACAACCCCACACCATAACCCCCCCTCCACCAAATCATTTGGACCAGTGCACAAAGCAAGGTCCATAAAGACATGGATGAGTGATTTTGTTGTGGAGGAACTTGACTGGCCTGGACAGAGTCCTGACCTCAACACAACAGAACACCTTGGGGGATAAATAAGAGCGGAGACTGTAGGTCAGGCCTTCTCGTCCAACATCAGTGCCTCACCTCACAAATGCACTTGGAAGAATGGTCAAACATTCCCATAGACACACTCCTAAACCTTGTGGAAAGCCTTCCCAGAAAAGTTGAAGCTGTTATAGCTGCAAAGGGTCGGCCAACTCAATATTGAGCCCTACGGACTAATACTGGGATGCCATTAAAGTTCATGTGTGTATAAAGGCAGGCGTCCCAATACTTAGGCCAATATATTGTATATTGCTTGTGACACTGAGCATGGCTATGGACTTAGGGCTGGTTCACACCACAGAGATGCAGAGAACATGTGTGAGGCTGCCTGGTGGCTAAGTGGGTAGTAGTTCTGTCTAGCAGCACTGGAGTCGCTGATTCAATTCCCCAACATGCTAATGCATGTGTTAAAGTTTATATGTTCTCCCTGTATGGGTTTCTCACCACAATCCAAAGACATACATTCATTTTATTTGTCTCCTGTCAAAATAATCTCTAATGTAAGAAAGTTACTTTTGGACTTTAGATTGGAAGCTCATTGCAGCCAGGGACTGATGTTAATGTTTGTTAGCACTAATCATGCCCAGGGACTTGGACATTTAAAATTGTAGGGTTTACACTGCACAGGTACATATTCTTAGAAAACTGTTGCTTTGTTTATGTGGATGCAAATGGACTTCGATCTTTGGCCTGTAGTTGTAGATTTGATGCACATAGCCAAGGGCTAACACAGTTACGAACAGTATTATGTGTTCCTGCTCATCAGGTGCAATCACTTTAGACATACAGTACATGAAGAGATAGATTGAAAGATACTGGTGGGCGTGTACTTCTATTGGGTGTGTGTCAGTGTGCTAACAATACAACCTCTCTTATATAAAGGCCTGCAGTGTGTGTGTGTGTGTGTGGGGGGGTTCGTTTGGCCTGAAAAGGTCAGGTTTTTTGCTGTGATTTGTGGGGGAGAAGGAATGGTATTGTACCTATTGACAAATGCCCAACTAGGCATATTTGCTGAAATTCTTGTGCATTTTTTCAATCAAAAGTGGGTTTATGTGGCCATGCTGTCAATGTTGTGTGTGTATTTTTCCTGTCTGATAATGCAAACATCGTTTGGAAGCATCTGCTGACCTACTCTTTTTGATCTCGTTGCTTAATCGTGTACACCGGAATGCAGCTTCCAGCAGAACATGGTCACCAATGAATGTATGTGTGGATTGTGGGCTGGTGGTAGGTTTTTTTGAATAAGTCTTTTTTCAATATTATGTTGGAATGCTTTGTAGGAATGACTGTTAAGTATGTTTCTATAATCTTGCAGATAAAAATGTGATGTGTTGCCCATTATACACTGAAAGTAAAGCTGTGTCCACTCTAAGGTTTTGTCAAATTTTAGATCGTAAGCTCCTATGAGCAGAGCCCTTAAAATCCAATTGCTAAATGTAGCACCATATATCCTGTCCAGATTTTCTTAAGCTAGTAAATTAATGTACATTTTTTTTTCTGCTGGTAAAATAAAAGTACATTATTGAGCTTTGTTGTGGTGTTTTTTTTCTTCTTTTTTTTTTTCTTTCTCTTTAGTTTTTTTGGTGGTGGTGGTGGTTTTGGGAAAGTGCAAAATCTCTTATCTTATTTCTATATGTATTTGTGCACCAAAAAACTAATCTCTTCGCCCTGGTTCACATTGATGCTACTTTGAAATCACGCTACTTCACTTGAAGTAGCACGATTTCAAAGTAGCAAGGTCAGCGTGATTTCAGATGCTACTTGATAGACATCCGTGTGGCTTCATACACAGATGTCTATTGAAGTCACACCTGAAATTGGCAAAAGTAGTGCAGGAACTACTTTAGCAAATTGGTACGGCGCCACAAAATCGGTGTCGCAATGATTGGAACAGTGCTATTGCTGCCAATAGTCATGTGATTTGATCTCTCAAGTCGCATGACAAATCGCTACAATGTAAACCTAGGCTTCTGCACACCTGTAAGTAAATGATAAAGGTGGAATCTTTTTATATAACAGCTGTGGGGAATTGCAGGTAATGAATTCAGCTGGTGGATAGGCAGTGTTGTGTGTGTCAGCTTTAGTTCACATTGGTGCGATGTCAAAGCGGTGGCAATTGCACTGTTTTAATTGGCGTGACTTTGGGGTGCAATTTGTATTGATATCAGTGCAGAAACCTGCACAGATGTCTCTGAAATTCCCCCTGCAGTCGGGACTGACATGCGGGAATGAAATTGAGTTCAGCTGAACGATTTCCTCCCTCTGTTAGTGTGAACCAGGGCTCAAACTGGGCCTTTTGTTTTTGTCATTCACCTGCTGCTATCCCAGGGACACCATTTCTTATCGAACGCCTTGAAATATCATAAGTAGAAATACAAATTTGCATATCATGCATTTAAACAAAAATAATAAAATTCTAAATGTGGTTGCGATCAAAAGAGTGTGGTTTCACCTTCTGAACCAGAAATAAGTCATTGTAATCACCTGGAAGTTCCTGTGCTGGTCAGGATCTCCATCAAAGAGGAGGTGCTGCTCATTTTCTGGATAAGGGTATGATATGTACTTGTGCTTAATCAATGTGGGGTGGATGTGGTAGTTAGATTTGGTGTGGGTGGGGTTCATTGATTTGTTTGGCATCCATACACATTTGCTTCTGGCCCATGTGCACACATCACTTCCTGCATTTGTTCTGCTGATATAAATGTAAGTATAAATGAGAGCTCCTTTCTATTAAAATATATATGACTTGTTTCACAGTTGGGCGACTTTGGACCTCCGAGTTGCTTGACAAGTTGTACCCCATGATTCTTAATGATAACTAGGGATGAGCCGAACACCCCCCTTGCCCAGTGGTTGTGGGAGTCTGCGGGTGGGGGGCTTATCGGAATCTGGAAGCCCCCTTTAACAAGGGGACGCCCAGATCCCGGCCCCCCCCCATGTGAAATGGTAACAGGTACATTGTACTCCTACCATTTCACAAAAAAAGTGTCAAAAGTTGTAAAAAACACACAGACACAGCATGGGACAAGTCCTTTATTAAAAAAGGAAAATTTTTTTCCAGCGATGTAATCCCCCCTGACACGATCTGCCTCCATGGGAGGAGCCTGCTGAATGACGCTAGACCTGCCGTGGCAGAGTCTTTCTTCGTATCCCGGGACGAGGAAGGATTACATCGCTGGAATTTTTTTTTCTTTTTTAATAAAGGACTTGTCCCATGCTGTGTCTGTGTGTTTTTTACAACTTTTGACACTTTTTTTGTGAAATTGTAGGAGTACAATGTACCCGTTACCATTTCACACAGGGGGGGCTGGGATCTCTGGGCCCCCTTGTTAAAGGGGGCTTCCAGATTCCGATAAGCCCCTGCCCGCAGACCCCCACAACCACCGGGCAAGGGTTGTGGGGATGAGGCCCTTGTCCCCATCATGTTGAGGGCATGTGGCTTGGTACGGTTCAGGAGGGGGGGCGCTCTCTCATCCCCCCTTCTCCCCAGGTTGTGTGCTCAGATAAGGGTCTGGTATGGATTTTTAGGGGGACCCCATGCCATTTTTTTAAAAATTTTGGCATGGGTTCTCCTTAATATCCATACCAGACCTGAAGGGCCTGGTATGGAATTTGGGAAGACCCCCACGCCATTTTTAAAAAAAAATTTGGTTTGGGGTTCCCCTTAATATTCATACCAGACCCACTGTGAGGGATCCCAGGCCATTTTTATCAATGAACTTTTATGTGTATTGTCAGGACCGACAATTCATTAATAGCCAGCACTAGCGCTAGCACTTTTAGAAATGTCATTTTGCTGTCAGACTGTTCTAAAAACCGGAAACATGCGCCACTTTACAGGCATACTATAGACACCCCCCAGGTACGAAATTTAAAGGAATATTACACTTTTATTGTTTCATATTAAGCATTATTAAAATCACTGCACCCAAAAAAACGGCCATTTTTAAAACTTTGTTTGGATTGATACATGTCCCCTGGGGCAGGACCCAGGTCCCCAAACACTTTTTATGGCAAAGAACTTGCATATAAGCCTTCAGTGAGAATTTTGGATTTTGCAGGTTCGAGCCCCATTGAGTTCCACTATTCCAGAATATGTGTTCTGACAGGCATTATTGCCAGCAATAGGGCTGCTTTCCATTTGCATTAGCGCTGAGTTTCTGAGAGTTGAAGTCTTTCTGGCCTTTTTTGAGCGCTATTTTTTGGCACTGCAGGATAATTTTTTGGCTCTATAGTAAATGACCCCCACTATGAGGAAATGTGTATGCATTTGAAAGTTGTGCCACATGCCTGCAGAGCTCTGCAACCTCATGGTCAGTGGCGTCACTAGGGGGTGGCTTCTGGGGCTATAGCCACGAATCTGGGGCCCATAGCCCCGAGTCTCTTTAGGGGTCCCCAACCACTGGGCCTCTCTGCAGCCAGGCATTATGACAGAGCCAGCGGGCAGAACGGGAGAGCCGGAGAGTGGGTGGTCGCATGAGAGGGCCGGCAGGCAGCATGGGAGAGCCGGAGAGCGGACGGGCATGGCAAGAAAGCAGAGAGATTACATCATCTCTCACTGCCTGCCCTCTCTCTGGGGACCCTGATGTAAGAGGAGGCTCTCTGGGGACCCTGATGTAAGAGGAGGCTCTCTGGGGACCCTGATGTAAGAGGAGGCTCTCTGGGACCCTGATGTAAGTAGGGAGGCTCTCTGGGACCCTGATGTAAGGAGGGGTTCTCTGGGGACCCGGATGTAAAAGGGGCTCTTTGGGGACCCTGATATAAGAGAAGGCTCTCTGGGGACCCTGATGTAAGGGGGGCTCTCTGGAGACCCTGATGTAAGGGGGAAGCTCTCTGGGGACCCTAATGTAAGGGGGAGGCTCTCTGGGGAACCTGGTGTAAGGGGGAAGATCTCTGGGGACTCTGATGTAATAGGAGGCTCTCTGGGGACCGTGATGTAAGGGGGGGGGCTCTCTGGGGGTCCTGATGGAAGGGGGAGACTCTGGGGACCCTGATGTAAGGTGGAGGCTCTCTGGGACCCTGATGTAAGGGGGAGGCTCTCTAGGGACCCTGATGTAAGGGGGGTTCTCTGGGGACCTGGATGTAAGAGGGAGGCTCTCTGGGACCCTGATGTAAGTAGGGAGGCTCTCTGGGACCCTGATGTAAGGGGGGATTCTCTGGGGACCCTGATGTAAGGGGGAGACTCTGGGGACCCTGATGTAAGGGGGAGGCTCTCTGGGGACCCTGATGTAATGATAATATATAATATATATATATATGTATATATATATATATATATATATATATATATATATATATATATATATATATATATATATATATATATATATATATATATATATATATATATATATATATATATATATATATATATATATATATATATATATATATATATATATACGGTATATATACACACACATGTATATTGTATACATGTGTATGCCCGTCAAACATATGACTTTCTTTACTTCGCTGGTCTGGGCTCCAGCCCCAGATCTTTTGTAGACCTAGCAACGCCCCTGCTCATGATGATCCTTTGGAGGTCTATATGGGTTTATGACAAGCGTTGATTCCCTTTTATGGTGTTTTTTTCCTGCGAGCAGGTACCTTACTGTGACAGCTTGTCCCTGCTCTCCCTGCCATCAACCTCCTGGGGCCCGTCACACATCCCAGGAGGCTGCAGGACCAATCCCACAAGACTGCTACGTCTTGCACATGCACAGTGGAGAGCTGGCTTTGAGATCTCAGGAATTCACAGTCGGCTTCCATATCAAAGATGGCAGCAGGCCATGAGCCGGAGAGGCAAAGCCTGATGAAGAATCGGCTCTGAGGAAGACACTGCACTGGACTACATGGGCTGTTAAGTGTCTATTTCTTACAATTTAACAGCTACAGTATTTATAGCTGCTGACTTTTAGCTTTTTTAAAAGGTAAAGTTCTGCTTTAGGCCCACCCCTAGAAATGTGATGAAGCCATCACTGGAGTACATAAATATAAAAATAGAGAGGAAGAAATGGCAAAGAGGTGCAACAAAGGATGAAAAATGTTAAAAAAGCATTATTTTAAAAAGGTTATTGTTAATGCTATTCAGTGTTTTAGCAAATCTAAAATATAACTGCACTTTTTAAATTTTTTTTTAAATATATGGTTATACAATAAAATGTATTAATTTTTAAATAGTTAAAATAAGGGAAGAGAAACAAACATACAATACAAAATATTAACAAGTACAAGGTAAATGTACAGAATGAAATATAAAACAGGTATAATGTTGTTTTCTTTTTTTTTAAAGGAAAAATGTAAAACAATGAAACTAAATAAAAGGGGTAAACCTAAAAGAATAAGTATATTGTAGATAAAACAATACAAAGGCGGTACATAAGGGGAGAAATGATAAATATCAGGATGTAAAAGGGTGAGAATGATAGACCCATGAGAAGTCCTCCTACTGTTAGTCGTCAGTGGGTGAGTTATAGTTCCCCTCTTTGTACTGGAGAAAAAGGTGCCCAGGCTTTGCTCAAGCAGTTGTGTCATTTTGCCTATTCCCTGTAAGCCCAGCATATCTTATTCATGCCCCCTGGGTTTGTGGGGAGAGGGGGTCTGTAGTTCTGCTTGAATGACATTTACTATGGTAAGGGTTTTCATCTCATTAAACTATCTCAAAGGTCAAGAAGAGGATTGAGTGCCTTTCTTTTTTAAATACGAAAACCCCATTTCACTAAATGATATCTTTAATGGCAGCCTTGGGAATCAGAACTATACATCCGATGCGCAACAATGTCAGCCGCTGCCTAATTCCATCATCTCCTGAGTAAATCTATATGCTAGTGGAATGAGCAGACCTATACGGAAGGGTCTGTTTCTCCAGGTTCTGCCCCGGCATGTTGTCTGGATCCTCAGCAGTTTGCTCAGCCTGCTATGGCTTCCACTCTGTAAAAATAAATTAACTTGTACTCCGAAATGAAGGAGGTTTGGAAAGATCTTTTAACTTGCTCTACAGGCATTTGTTTCACTTTCCTTGCTTCACTGAACGTCTCTCTGAAACAGCTATCAAATGTGCCAGTTATTTAATTGCCCATAGATTTCCGAGCTGGATATTTAAATAATTGTCTGCAGTTCGTGTTGCTTATACAGGGCTTGATGTGTGTCCAGAATGTATAAGTCAATGGCTCTCCTGCCATAATTTTACTTACTGCTAAAAATGTTTTTATTATTGAACTGTCATCTAGATTTCATTTTGTTTATTTTAATGCTACAAATTCTGAAGTGCTGAAAAACCCCCCACTGTGGTAAATGTAGAGATGAAATCTAAGTAACAATAAAAAAATTGATTAAGAGTTCATTCACACTATGAACAGTTCCATGAGGAAAAACACAGGTAACTGCAATGACGTAAAAAACAATAGTTTTGTTTTGTGTGTCAGGTTCAGACTAGAACATAGTGTTATGCCGTGTACACAAGAGCGGACTTTTCGACAGCAAAGGTCTGACGGAATGAATCAGCCGGACAATTCGATCGTGTGTGGGCTTCATCGGACCTTTGCTTATGAAAAATCAGACGGACTTTAGAAATAGAACATGTTAAAATCTTTCCAACGGACTCGAGTCTGGTCGAAAAAAAAGGGCAGCTATTGGCTACTGGCTATGAACTTCCTTATTCTAGTCCGGTCGTATGTCATCACATTCGAATCAGTCGGACTTTGGTGTGATTGTGTGTAGGCAAGTCTTTTGTGTCGGAACTCCATCGGATCTCCATCGAAAGTCCGTCAAAAAGTCCTTTGGTGTTCAGGCTGTCGAAAGTCCGCTCGTGTGTACACGGCATTACACTGCATTCCAGTGCTATGCGATATTGGGCAACATGTTTGCATAATATCGCACCAATCTGCATGCTCCCGTGTGTCATTGCAAAGAAAGCACAGCACACCACACTGCTGTGTAGTGACATGAATGAAGTGTCACTTTATACACTTCATATAAAGTTCTGTCAAAGAAAAGGAAGCTGTGTGATGTGATAAAACATGCATTACACCATGAAATTTTCCACATTTTGTCATAGTACAACCAAAAACGTAAATGTACATTATTGGGATTTTATGTGATAAACCAATACAAAGTGGCACATAATTGTGAAGTGGAAGGAAAATGAAAAATGGTTTAAATTTTTTTTTACAAATAAATATGTGAAAAATGTGGCATGCATTTGTATTCACCCCCATTTACTCTGATACCCATAATTAAAATCTAGTAGAACCAATTGCCTTCGGAAGTCACGTAATTAGTAATTGGAGTCCACCTGTGTGTAATTTAATCTCAGTATAAATAGAGCTGTTCTGTGAAACCCTCAGAGGTTTGTTAGAGAACCATTGTGAACAAACAGCATCATGAAGGCCAAGGAACACACTAGACAGGTCATGGAGAATGTTATAGAGAAGTTTAAAGCAGGGTTAGGTTATAAAAAAATACACCGAGCTCTGAACATCCCACGGAGCACAGTTCAATCCATCATTCCAGGAATGGAAAGAGTATGGCACAACTGCAAATCTACCAAGACATGGCCGCCCACCTAAACTGACAGGCCAGGCAAGAAGAGCATTAATCAGAGAAGAAGCCAAGAGGCCCATGGTAACTCTGGAGGAGCTGCAGAGATCTACAGATCAGGTAAGAGAATCTGTCCACAGGACAACTATTAGTCGTGCACTCCACAAATCTGTCCTTTATGGAAGAATGGCAAGAAGAAAGCCATTGTTGAAAGAAAGCCATAAGAAGTCCAGTTTACAGTTTGCAAAAAGCCATGTGGGGGACACAGCAAATATGTGGAAGAAGTTGCTCTGGTCAGATGAGACCAAAATTGAAAGTTTTGGCCTAAAAGCAAAACGCTATGTATGGCAAAAAACTAACACTGCACATCACCCTGAACACACCATCCCCACTGTGAAATATGGTGATGGCAGTTGAGTGGAAAATGGATGTAGCCAAATACAGAGCAATCTCAGAAGAAAACCTGTTAGAGTCTGCAAAAGACTTGAGACTGGGGCAGAGGTTCACCTTCAAAAAGGACAACGACCTTAAACATACAGCCAGAGCTGCAATGGAATGGTTTAGATCAAAACATATTTATGTGTTAGAATGGCCCAGTCAAAGTCCAGACCTAAATCCAATGGAGAATCTGTGGCAAGACTTGAAAATTGCTGTTTACAGACACTCTCCATGCAATCTGACAGAGCTTGAGCTATTTTGCAAAGAAACATGGGCAAAAATTTCACTCACTAGATGTGCAAAGCTGGTAGAGACCCAAAAAGACTTGGAGCTGTTATTGCAGCGAAAGGTGGTACTGCAAAGTATTGACTCAGGGGGCGCTGAATACAAATGCATGCCACACTTTTCACATATTTATTTGTAAAAATATTTGAAAACCATTTATCATTTTTGTTCCAATTCACAATTATGTGCCACTTTGTGATGGTCTATCACAGGGATATGCAATTAGCGGACCACCAGCTGTTGCAAAACTAAAAGTCCCATCATGCCTCTGCCCCTGGGTGTCATGCTTGTGGCTGCCAGAGTCTTGCTATGCCTCATGAGACTTGTAGTTCTGCAACAGCTGGAGGTCCGCTAATTGCATATCCCTGGTCTATCACATAAAATCTCAATAAAATGTACCTACATTTTTGGTTGTAACTTGACAAAATGTGGAAAACCTCAAGGGGTATGAATACTATTTCAAGGCACTGTATATACAGTATATATACAGTATATAAAATAATTAAGAATAAAAATGCTGCGCTACCAATTCAGAAAAATTTTACCACATAGCAAAAAGTGCCATTAATGAATAAGGTTAACATATAATAACCACTAAATAATAAATAGTCTTATAAACATTCAAGTATGACAGTGTGATAACAGTGGACAGCCTTCCCAGAAGAATTGAAGCTGTTATAGCTGCAAAGGGTAGGTCAGCTCAATATTGAACCCCACGGACTAAGACTGGGATGCCATTAAAGTTCATGTAAAGGCAGGCGTCACAATACTTTTGGTAATGTAGTGTATATATATTTATGGCATACAGTAGTGCTAAGCCATTGTGCCTCATGTTTGTATATATACAGTATATATATATATATATATATATATATATATATATATATATATATATATATATATATATACTATTATTGGTACTATAGTGATCCTCATTGCCAGGTGGTTACCCTGCTGCATTGTAACCACAGGGGGGTCACCAGTCACCACGGGCATTATTCAGAGAATGCTTTGCATTTTTCTCACTTAATGCAAATCATTCTTCTTATTGGACGAGGTGGAGAAGTGTGGTGTTGACATCACGATCTCCACCTCATCCAATCAGAAAATGCCTTGTTTTTACTGAGGAAAATGCAAGGTGTTCTCTGAATGGCACCCATGATGAACAGGAGACCCCCTGTGGTTATAATGCAGCAGGGTAACCACCTGGCACAGGGCCTGGAAGACAGCCCCTGGGTACACAGTAGCCACCGCTACTACAGTGATTCTCCACATCCACAGGGATTGGCCGGATATGGAATATGTATACACACACTGAGTCCAAGCTTGATCAATATAACCAGTGGGAACGTGGGGGAATGCATTTCCGCCAACTCCAGCACTAAATGTATGTATTGGCAAGGGGTGCTGGGGTGTACTGGAGGTACTATTAATGCTAGCTGCTGGGGGATCTATTGTTGCTGGGAGAATCTATTTTTGTGGGTGGGTCTCTTGTTGCTGGGCAGGTCTATTGTTGCTGGTGTGGGATCTATTATTGCAAGGGGGTTCTTATATTCTTAGGGGGGTCAATTGTTCCCAGGAGGCACCTACTGTTGAAGAAGTGGTTTATTTTTGCTGGCTGCTAGGTGGGTCTATTGATGCTGGCTGCTGGGAGATCTATTGTTGCTGGTGGGTATTTTGTTGCTGATGGATTTAATGTTGCTGGGGGAGCTATTACTGGAGAGGTCTACCGTTGCTGGCTGCAGGGAATCTATTTTACTACTTTTCTTGTTATTATTAACAAATTCCATACAAATTACTTAGCACCACAAAATGATACTTGGTTCTGTATTCTCTAAAAAGGGGCTGTACTAGGAGTTGGGTAGGGGGTGGAACCAAGGGACATACTCGGAGGTGGGTAGGGGATTTGAACCAAAAGACATATTTGGAGGTGGGTAGGGGGTGGAACCAAGGGACATACTCAGAGGTGGGTAGGGGGTGGAACCAAGGTACATACTCGGAGGTGGGTATGGGGTGGAACCAAGGGACATACTTGGAGGTGGGTAGGGGGTGGCACCAAGGGACATACTCGGAGGTGGGTATGGGGTAGAATAAAGGGACATATTCGGAGGTGGGTAGGGGGTGGAACCAAAGGACATACTCGGAGGTGGGTAGGGGGTGGAACCAAGGGACATACTTGGAGGTGGGTAGGGGGTGGAACCAAAGGACATACTCGGAGGTGGGTAGGGGGTGGAAGCAAAGGACATACACGGAGGTGGTTAGGGGGTGGAACCAAGGGACATACTCGGAGGTGGGTAGGGGGTGGAACCAAAGGACATACTCAGAGGTGGGTAGGGGGTGAAACCAAGGGACATACTCGGAGGTGGTTAGGGGGTGGAACCAAGGGACATACTCGGAGCCGGGTAGGGGGTGGTACCAAGGGCCATACTCGGAGGGGGGTAAGGGGTGGAACCAAGGGACATACTCGGAGGTGGGTAGGGGGTGAAACCAAGGGACATACTAGGAGGTGGGTAGGGGCAGAGACAAGGGGTGACTTGGAAGGGGGAAGTAACCTGCTGCACCTAAAAAAAAAAAATACCTGGAATGAATCTTTAATATAAAACCAGTTAAGACATAGCGGAGCTCAAAAAAGTCACATAACCATCTATCGTATCATAGTTCACACCAACATTTTTTTTAGCACGCTGCAATTTTTTAAATGGAATTGTCCTTGTCATTTCCAAATATCATAAGACGTCTTTCTTTTGCAAGCGCAAATAGATTTTGTTACTGTACTCAGTGAGAAAATAAGCCGTTATAGGATTCCTGTCGCTGCTAATAAATCCTATGCAAAATGCAAAAACTGTCTTATATTTAATATGAATGGAAAAGTGTAATTTATTGATACAAATCATTGATTAGTTACTGTTTATGTGTTATTAGCAGACAGGGGAAGCTTCTACAGTGTAGTACACAGACGGCACGCTTTGACTCAATATGTTTGCTGACGATAACTTGGGAAGAGAACACACTGCTGACAAATATAGATTTCAGCTGGCAGGTAAACTTTCTAGCTACATTTTATCATTTTACAAAATAGCTGCCATGTGGTGGTGAAAATAGAGGAACTAGCAATAACCCAAAACAAACAATCTTAAAGCGAGACTCCAGGATTTTATTGTAGACTTTTATTGTAGACTTCATATCAAAAAAGGAGTTATTGTTTACGCCAATATTCAAATAAGTAATTATAACGGGGTTTTACTCTCCTTGCTGAAAATGTAATTTAGGATATAAAGAGCAGAGAGAGCACAACCAGAACTTTAGGGTGGGGAAGAACAGAGACAGCAACTAAAATAGGGGGACATCCTGCTGTAGAAGTAGAAGTGGGTGATGTTGGCCGGTTTCGGTAGGGCTACTTCTAGTGTTCCTATGGTACTTATGTAGAAGTCAGTGTCAAGGTGGCCTCCCAATTTTCCACCAAAATCCAATAGAAAAGACGACAGGACACATTCTCCAATGCAAAAATCTATTTATATCGAATGCTCTTCAAGGCATAAATAGGTTACATGCTACAGTACAGTTACGAGCAACACCTGCTCTTCATCAGGCTTTGTGCAATGATCTAATTCTAACCACATACTTTTATACTAAACACTACAGGGTGTAGCCTCACAGGTGTATCACACTAATTCAATTACCCCTGTTACTCAAAAAATAATTTCACCTGTTATCATACCTCGAACCACCTCTAAATTTAAAACTAAACATCTTTAGTGTATAATCATCATTCATCTAATAATTACATTTCTCAAATAGAAGGAAAAATTCAGTTCTTGTATCGAAATACAGCTAATCAGCATTTAAACCTAGGAGCTGTCTAATGACGCGTTCACGCGGCCAGACTTCCCGACAGAAAAAGTCCGATGGGAGCTTTCGGTCGGACATTCCGACCGTGTGTGTGCCCCATCTGACTTTTTCTGTCGGACTCAGATATAGAACATGTTCTAAATCTTTCCGTTGGAAATGCTGAGTTTAGCCGTTGGCAAGTCCGGCCGTGTGTATGCGGCATTACCTGCTAAAGGATTTGTGTTTCTGTTCATCCAGTCCTAAAATTTACACATTCTTTCTACACAGCAAAGCTTGTGACTGGATTTTTCTTTACTGCAAAACATCCTTGTCACCTCCCCACCCCTAGCATTAGGTTAAACAGTACAGGAGCAGCAAAAATATGATGGGATGATCTCTCTGCTTTCCTTCTGTCAGCATGTGTTTCATTAACACATCATAATGTAAGACATGTTAATGGCTCTTGGTGATGCCCCTGCCTTTCCCAATCTAAATTATACTGTATAGGGGATTACAAGCAACTGAAATAATTCAAAATACATTTAAAGTGGACCTTGTATTATAAACACATTATGGTTGTAAACCCTGTAAAAAAATCCCCAAAAAAACCCTGCAAGACAAAGGCATAATAAGCTAGTATGCATAACATACTAGCTCATTATGAATTACTTACCTGAGATCGAAGCCCCCGCAGCAGTCCTCGTTCACCGCTCCGGCGGCCAACATCTCTCCGGGGGGGGGGGGGTTTACTTCCGGGTATCGTGGCTCCAGTACTGTGATTGTCCGGAGCCGCGATTACATTACTGTACTCCCGCACATGCGCGCAGGAGCCGCCAGTAACGGCACAGTACAACTGAAGCAACGGCACATATGTGCCGTTGCTTCAGTTTGCTTAACTGCGCATGTGCCGATGACGTAGGCACATGCAAATACAGGAGATATCCAGTGTAGCTACAGGTAAGCCTAATTATAGGCTTGCCTGTAGTATAAAGTGGTTGTAAAGGGTTTACAACCACTTAAGAAAAAAAAAAAAAAAACTGTTTTTAAATAATATACTTCAATTTTCTCTGTGTTCTATAGTGTAGGGAGTGATGTCACATCCTGTGGACATGATCCCAGGGAATGCTGAGTACTCCAAATCTTGTGAGAAGAATCTGCAACATAGTGCAAGTTATTCTTCTTGCAAGATTTAGGTTACCTAGCATTGCCCAGAATCTCTCTGAAAGGAGAAAGAGATCACTCTCACCTAGGCAGAAGTCAGGGGAAAGGTAGGTAAATTGTCCAACTTTTTTCTCCTAATGGTTTTGTTTTTCAGTTTATTGTGGTATGTTAGCAAGGGAGGAAGGGTGGAACATGACGTAAACATCTGCGCAAACATTAGCCCTAACATAATATGCTTGTACACGTTTACCCATGAAAAGAATATATACTCAATATATACAGTACTCAATCCATCCTCTACCAAGAGTATCTATCTATCTATATTTTTTGGAACATCTTACACTCCACATTGGTTTCCCTGCTAGTGCAAGGTAAGACCCTATAATACCTACAAATCCCCTATCTCCCCTTCCACCCTCTATACTACTTTCACCCATATACACTTCTCTATTTATCTATTCCGATGCATACACATACACCGTTTTCCCTTTTTCCCTTTCTCTCCTTTCATTTATTTATTTATTTATCATTTCTTCGTTTTTCTTTTTCCCCTCCTCTCTTCCTTCTCCCTCCTCCTTTCCTTCTCTCTTTCTGCCTCACCTTCCTTCTTTCCTCTTTTCTCCGTCTCTTTTTGTGGGTGCTATACTGTCATTACAAACATCAATATTATGATCACCATTACATAGGAGTCTGCTCCGCTTTCCCTGTGAGGACACAGAGGTTATCCCCCCTGCTCCTTCCCCATTAGACTGACTGTATCATCGACATTATACAGGTGAAATGCCCCATAAATTGTCTAAATGATATGTTCTTATAATGATCTAAGCATTTATTAGTATTTACCGTACTTATAACCTTGTCAATATTTCATTCATAGGTTATTATATTTGTACCAAATTCGTGCTACTTTAAGGCCATGACGAAGTGGGGTTCCCCCCGAAACATGTAGGCCATGTGTTTTGATCCTTCCTGTCAGGATCAGCACGTCCTGGACCAAATAACAGTAACTGTGATTTTAACCTGTTATAATTGTAAAATGTTCATATTTAACCATTGATATATGGAAAATAAAGTTGAACTATTTTTACTTTGTGGTATATACCTTCATTCAAACCCTACAGGGGTACATACAAAGTACCGCTCCACTCTACTTCTGTTTTTGATTTCAATATATACAGTAGCTTAACTTCATCTGAGCCTGACTCTTCAGACTGATGGTTGAGTATTAGTGGCCATATTGGTACTTTTCTCTTACATTGGAACTAAATTCCTGCTTTCAAAAACTGTAAGCAGGCAGGTTCTTTATTGCATGACATTTACAATAAAATAAACATACCTGCCTGCTCACAGTCTTCCTTGAAATGTACACTGAACTGCACAAGCAGAGCTCAGTTTAGATTCTGGCACAGCGCCTAGGTGCTGTGATGACTGCACTCCTGAGCATGCTCAGGCGTGATGTCATCTAGTGACAGCCAATGAAGACAGTCTGGAACCCCAAAGAAGACAGGTAGAAGATGCTGCCGCAGGCGAGGCACATCGGACTGTTGAAGCATAGGTAAGTATCACAGAGTTTAGCTCCACTTTAGAAGCATCTCTAGCACATTTAACCACTTCCGGACCGCCCACCGTCGTTATACGTTGGTACTTTGAAGAGGAATATCGTTGTTATGGCAGCAGCTAGCTACTGGTGCTTCTTCTTCAGCGCGCGGTCCGCTTCAAGATAAAAGTGGTCTCTGCGGCGGATTCACCGCGAGACCACTTTTATCGGCGACAGGAGAGGGCTCTCGCCGCACTCTGCTGCCCTCTGCCGCTTACCGGAGCCGTCAGCAGCGGCGGAGGCGATCTGATCCTTTCCCTAGCCTGACATGGAGATGACTGAGGGGAAGATGGCCCATCTCCATATCATTGCAGGGTGGAAGCACCGTCAAAATGTCACTACCGCCCATAGCTCTTAAAGGGCCATTTTTTTTTGTATTGTTTTAAATGACAAATTTGTTTATTTTTTTTATTGCATTTTAGTGTAAATATGAGATCTTAGGTCTTTTTGACCCCAGATCTCATATTTAAGAGGTCTTGTCATGCTTTTTTTCTATTCTATTTTCTAAGGGATGTTTACATTCCTTGTAATAGGAATAAAAGTGACAGAATTTTTATTTTTTTTAAAGAACAGTGTAAAGAAAAAAAAAATTTAAAACGCGCCCCGTCCCGCCGAGCTCGCGTGCAGAAGCAAACGCATACATGAGTAGCGCCCGCATATGAAAACAATGTTCAAACCACACATGTGAGGTATCGCCGCGATTGGCAGAGTGAGAGCAATAATTCTAGCCCTAGACCTCCTCTGTAATTTAAAACATGCAACCTGTAGAATTTTTTAAACATCGCCTATGGAGATTTTTAAGGGTAAAAGTTTGTCGCCATTGCACGAGCGGGCGCAATTTTGAAGCGTGACATGTTGGGTAACAATTTACTTTGCATAATATTATCTTTCACAATATAAAAAAAATTGGGCTAACTTTACTGTTGTCTTATTTTTTAATTCAATGAAGTGTATTTTTTCCAAAAAAAAAGTGTGCTTGTAAGACCCCTGTGCAAATACGGTGTGACAGAAAGTATTGCAACGACCTCCATTTTATTCTCTAGGGTGTTAGAAAAAAAATGTGTAATGTTTATGAGTAATGTTTAGGAATAATTTTCTAGAAAAAAAAATGTTTTTAACTTGTAAACAACAAATCTCAGAAAGAGGCTCGGTCCTTAAGTGCTTAAAAAGCACTGGTATATGCTTTTGAAAATGTGCTTGGTTTGGAACTATAAAGCAATTGACGTCCCATTCATTTAAGAGTACTGGAAGGAGGAAGAAACCTTTCACATGACTTGTTTAAGGGGTGGGGTAACCCCACCTTTTAAAAAAAAATGTAGATAATAAAAAAATAATAATATAGCATATACAATTGCTACACAAGCCATGTTGTAATGTGTAGTATAGTATAGTAAAAATTACCTTTACTCTTCAGTCTGCAGCTGCTGTCATTTTTTTATTTTTTATTCAGTGCAATATTGCAACCTGGAGGTGTTCTGTACACTTTTGGTTTACAGAACGCCACCAGAAATGCAATTTCCTGCTTGTGTAATTGGCTCATTGATTTTCCCAGAAGTCTGCTACAAGTCAGATAAGATACAAGTCAGACTTTTGATCATTGGCGTCACCAGCCTGGGGCCACAGGGGGCACTGACCCCCCCCAACATCATACTGGGCCCCACATGTGCCCCCCCCCAACAGGGCCGGACTGGCCTACCAGGGCTGCCTGCCCTGGGGCTCTGCCGTGCGTGGCTGCAGCTCTCCCCTCCCCTCCCTCCTTCTCACGCACAGGCACAGGGGGAGATCGCTGTGTCACAGAGCTTTGAAATGTTCTGCTGCGCTATGACAAAAGTCCCGCCCTCCTCCTAGACCAGCTTGTGTGATAGATGCAGTGTTCTGTCTATCACACGAGCTGGTCTAGGAGGAGGGCGGGACTTTTGTCATAGCGCGGCAGAACATGATTTCACACTCAGCTCCGTGACACAGCGCTAAGGCTGCAACAATTGTGAGGCTGTCATGAGGGCACAGTGAGGCTACAATGAGATCACAGTAAGGCTGCAGTGAGGGCACAGTGAAGCTGCAACGAGGGCATGGTGAGGCTGCAATGAGGGCACAGTAAGGCGGCAATGATGGGCACAGTAAGGCGGCAATGATGGGCACAGTAAGGCTACAATGAGGGCACAGCAAGGCTGCAATGATGGGCACAGTGAAGCTGCAATGAGGGCACGGTGAGGCTGCAATGAGGGCACAGTAAGGCGGCAATGATGGGCACAGTAAGGCGGCAATGATGGGCACAGTAAGGCTGCAATGAGGGCACGGCAAGCCTGCAATGAGGGCACAGTAAGGCGGCAATCATGGGCACAGTAAGGTGGCAATGATAGGCACAGTAAGGCTGCAATGAGGGCACAGTGAGACTGCAATGAGGGCACAGTAAGTTGGCAATGATGGGCACAGTAAGGCCGCAATGATGGGCATGGTGAGGCTGCAATGATGGGCACGGTGAGGCTGCAATGATGGGCACAGTAAGGCTGCAATGAGGGCACGGTAAGGTGGCAATGATGGGTACAGTAAGGCTGCAATGAGGGCACGGTGAGGCTGCAATGAGGGAACAGTAAGGCTGCAATGAGGGCACGGTGAGGCTGCAATGAGGGCACAGTAAGGCTGCAATGAGGGCACGGTGAGGCTGCAATGAGGGCACAGTAAGGTGGCAATGAGATGGGCACGGTGAGGCTGCAATGAGGGTACGGTGAGGCTGCAATGAGGGTACAGTTAAGTGGCAATGAAATGGGCACGGTGAGGCTGCAATGATGAGCACAGTAAGGCTGCAATGAGGGCACGGTAAGGCAGCAATGATGGGCACAGTGAGGCTGCAATGAGGGCACGGTGAGGCTGCAATGAGGGCACAGTAAGGCTTCAATGAGGGCACGGTGAGGCTGCAATGAGAGCACAGTAAGGTGGCAATGAGATGGGCACGGTGAGGCTGCAATGAGGGTACGGTGAGGCTGTAATGAGGGTACAGTTAAGTGGCAATGAGATGGGCACGGTGAGGCTGCAATGAGGGCATGGTGAGGCTGCAATGAGGGCACAGTAAGGTGGAAATGATGGGCAGAGTAAGGCGGCAATGATGGGCATGGTGGGGCTGCAATGCTTTGTCCGTGCTGCAGCCCCTCCCTCTCCCCCTCCCACCCACCACATTTTGATTACAGTTACAGGAAGAAGAAGCCAGAATCAATCCTCAGATTTCCAGCACCCATGTGAGTTTTTTTTCTTTATGTTTACTTCAAGGAGGGGGAGAAGGGGGTTCTGTAGCAGCAGGGACAGTCATAGATTAATGCTTTTAGTGCAGATGATGAAGGAAGAGGGTAACAGGACTCTTATCTATTGATGTTGTCATGTATTTACTCTGGCACTACTACCACCCTAACCTGCCACTATTACCTAACCTGGCACTACCACCCTAACCTGCCACTATTACCTAACCTGGCACTATTACCTAACCTGGCACTACCACCCTAACCTGGCACTATTACCTAACCTGGCACTACCACCCTACCTGGCACTATTACCTAACCAGGCACTAAAACCCTAACCTGACACTACCACCCTAACCTGGTACTACCACCCTACCTGGCACTACCACCCTACCTGGCACTATCATTTAAACTGGCACTACCACCCTACCCTGCACTACCACCCTACCTGGCACTATCACTTAACCTGGCACTACCACCTAACCTGGCACTGCCACCTAGCCTACTACTACCACCTAACCTGGTACTATTGTATATCACCTAACCTGTCACTACCACCTAGCCTGCCACTACCACCTAACCTGGTACTATTGTATATCACCTAACCTGTCACTACCACCTAGCCTGCCACTACCACCTAACCTGGTACTATTGTATATCACCTAACCTGTCACTACCACCTAGCCTGCCACTACCATCTAACCTGGCACTATTGTATATCACCTAACCTGGCACTACCACCTAACCTGGCACTATTGTATATCACCCTAACCTGCCACTATATCACCCTAACTTGCCACTATATCACCCCAATCTGCCAGTATACTACCCTAATATCACTTGACGTCAACATACAGTGCGCTGCCTGTCTGCCAGGGGGGAGGGATGCCAGATATAGGATCCACCCCAGGTGCCAATTTTGAAAACCATTTATCATTTTCCTTCCACTTCACAATTATGTGCCACTTTGTGTTGGTCTATCATATAAAATCCCAATAAAATACATTTACTTTTTTGGTTGTAACATGACAAAATGTGGGAAATTTCAAGGGGTGTGAATACTTTTTCAAGGCACTGTATGTGTGTGTGTGTATATATATATATATATATATATATATATATATATATACAATATATATAAATTTGTATAGTTGCCCCCCCTACTTTTGTCCCTGCCCCCCCATGTGCCCCCCCCTAAAAATGAAAGCTGGAGATGCCACTGTTTTTGATAGCTTGTGTTATAGGAATTTAGGTTTCGGTAAGATCTTCCCCATGGGTGAAATACCTGTAAAAGGGTGCAGACTACTACTTTTCTCATTGGAACACAGAAAGTTCATCAGCTGATTATGATGAACCAGACCCTCCCATTCAGAGTCAGAAGGCAATTATTCTGGTGAAATAAATAGTTATTTCTTCACGGCAACAAAAGGTAGAAATCTTTGGCAAAGTTTATTAAATCCCTATCAAAGAAAAATCCTGGAATCGCTGTACTCCTCAAAATCAATTATTATCTATCATAAAAAATTCACAGACACCATGGGGATATTACAGATGGGACATGTTTCCTGCTAGTAGCAGCGCTTTCTCAAGGATTTCGAGGAGTGCAGCTATTTCAGAACTTTTCTTTGATGTGCATATATAAATGGGCTGTGCTGGCACCCTTGAACCATTCTCGCAAAATGTTTCTATTAAACTTGCCTGAAGTGGCTATTTTGAACTTTATTAAATCTCTGTATTGTACATTGATCACAAAAGTGGAGTTACTCTTTAAGGTCATACGACAGTGGTATTCTGAGTCTCCACTTAGCGGTGTTTGATCGCTCAGTTCTCCGGGTAGAGGCAGCAGGGGACAGCTGCAGCCATCTAGGTGAATATATATATATATATATATATATTTATATTTATATATATATATATATATATATATATATATATATATATATACATACAGCGGAACCTTGGTTTACGAGCAACGCGGTTAACAAGCGTTTTGAAAGACGAGCAACTTTTTAAAAAAATCCTGACTCGGTTTGCGAGTGTTGTCTCGCAAAACGAACAGGAATCAAGCCAATGGGGTGTGCAGTACCGCATTTGGCCAGAGGTGCGGGGAGCGCCGGTGACACTCGGAGTGGTTCGGAGCCGTTCGGAAATGCTCGGAATCACTCGGAAATACTCGGAAATACTCCGTTCCCCGAGTATTTCCAAGGCTCTCCGGCGCCCCTCCCCACCACTTCTGGCCACATGCGGCATTGCATGCAATAGAAGTCAATGCGGAACGAATTATCTTCTTTTCCATTGACTTCTATGGGTAAACTCGCTTTGATATGCGAGTGCTTTGGATTACAAGCATTCTCCTGGAACAGATTATGCTCATAATCCAAGGTTTCACTGTATATATATATATATATATATATATAAATAAATAAATAAATATATATATATATATATATATATATATATATATATATATATATATATACTTTTTTTTCTATGTCAATCTCGCACTTTTATGTTCAATTTTAGGCAACCTTTGAACATGTGGTTTTATTATACATGGCATATCAAAAGACATACGACTGTCAGAAAGTAGGCTGTTGGGTTGACTTGCATCCATGAGAAAAGAAACAAATTATTTTGTATTTCATCAAAAGCCAAATCCTTTCTTTACAGGGACTTCTAAAGGAATTACTCACTGCCTGAGAAAGGTAAAATACCGTTTTGCAAAAAAAAAAAAAAAAGAAACTGACTCATCCTGTCTGTTTGAATTTGTGTTGGTTCTTTTATTGGTCTTTTGTTCTCTTACTATAGAGCGTCTTTTGCTAGCACTGCAATGTTTTGTGCTGCACTGACTGAGACGGTTGCACACTGCAAGGTAATAGAATGCATGGTTCAGAGCTCAAGATGGCTGCTGTAACGTCAAGGACCTGCTCCTGTGGGAAGCACTTGTCAGAAGAAATTCTTAGGTACATAATGTGAAACATGAATGGTTTCGGGGGAAATAGACTATCAGCTGATACGAAAAAAACAGTTGCCTTTTTTTTTTTTGTTTTGTTTTGTAAAGCAGACGTGTAACACATTGACTACCAAATAGGAAAAGACTTGAGTTCAAGAAAAAAAAGACTATAAATTCGAACCGATTTGACACTAATTGGCTAACTATATATTAGTTCTCACTGACTGAATAATGAGGAGAAATCAGTTGTAGCAGAGGTCTCATTATGTGTTTAGCTGGCAAAGCTGTTAAGAATACCTCAGCTTGGCAAGTGAAAAGTCCTGCTAAGTTATTTTTCCGTTTAATTAAAGCCTTTTTCTTTCTTTTGCATAAAGTTCTTTTTTTTTTTCTTTTTAAAGAGATTGCAAAAAAATAAAACAAAACAAAAAAACCCCACAAAAAGCGATATTTTAGCACCAACAAATTTATGATTAAAATTTCACGGCACTTAAAAAGATTAATCAAACAAAAAGTACAATGTTCTTTGTCAGATTATGGGGATCAGAATTAAGTGGTTTACTGCAGATTTTTCAAGAATGCATCTTTGTTTTATTCTCATTAGCCTAGAATTCGAGAAAAGGAAAAAAAACTATGATTATAAATTTATTTGAATTGCTCTTCTGAAACTGTTTTTTTTTTTGTCATGTGACTGGCACAGCACCAATCAGGGCTATGCAGACACAGACTCATACTGCAGTAATAGAAGCCCCTCCCAAAGATCTTTCCCTGCAGATGCAGATGTAACCACACAAGAGCGCTGCAGGATTAAAAAAAAAAAAAAAAAAACATACAAAATACAGTGGCATAATATGATTTATGTGAATGAATTATGACAATTAGCACTTCTCTGTTTAGTATCACTTCAACCTTTGCATACATAAATTTGCGGTAAGTCAAAGTATGAATATAAAGAAAAAGGCACCAAACCAAAAGATGAAGAAGCTAAAATGGGTGCTCAACCTGTAGCCCTCCAGCTGTTGCAGAACTACAAGTCCCATGAGGCATTGCAAGCCGCTGACATTTACGAGCATGGTTCACAAAGGCAGAGGCATGATGGGAGTTGTAGTTCTGCAACAGCTAGAGAGCCACAGGTTGAGCACCCAGGGCCACTGATAAGGCAGTACAGCCAGCCCTCTTGTACTGTGCCCGGCCCCCATCAGTTCAAAAGGGGGGCCCAGGCACCTGCTGAGCTGGAAGGCTGCCTCTACTGCTTTATTGCTGACACTTGTGGATCTAGTGTAGCTGTGGCTACATAGAAAGGGACTGATGAATCTCTGTCCTCAGTCCCTTTCTCTATCTCAAATGTGAGACATCAGGGGTCTGTTTAGACCCCCAATATTTCACCAAAGCCCCCTACCCCCCAACAGGACAGTTTAAAAAAAATTGCAAACAACAAATAAAAAATACAATTCTAAAAAAATGTAAAATTCTAAAAATGTATTTTAAAAACATTACGAACTTGTTCAAATGTTTTAATATGCCTCCAAACCACCTGCTTTAACCCCACACTAACGCATCACAACTGCATGCTTTGCCCGTGATTACGGGGCACTTGTAGAGCAGCACTATTCAACTGAATAGGTATTTATCGATAAGGGTATCATTTCATACCTCCCAACTTTTTGAGATGGGAATGAGGGACACCTATCAGCAAAAGTATGCAGGCATAGGACACACCCCCTGGCCACACCCCCTTAAAGGAGAATTGTACAAAAAAACAAGATTGGGTAAAACCCAAAGTGCTTTTTTTTTACCACTACTATTCCTTTATATTGGCTTTTGGAACTTACAAATGTAGCAATTTAGAAATCAGATGAAATGTTTAGTGCTGGAAAACACTTTTTGATAGACAAAAAGTGCATTTTATATACATCTATATAGATCGGACCAAAATGAGGGACAAATGAGGAGGAATGAGGGACAAAGGGACATTGCTCCAAATCAGGGGCAGTCCCTCAAAATCAGGGACAGTTGGGAGCTATGTAATTTCTGCCATGGCTGAGAAGCATAGCATCGCAGCCATGGCATTTTGGCGAAAATATCATTTGATATTTTTGGAGGTAGGGGGGCCCTGTCAGATAGGCTGTATGGGGCCCCATGACTTCTAACAGCAGCCCTGTGAGCACCTATGAACCTATGAAGTGCACATTTACAGTCCAAAAGGAGAGTTTACACCCATAATTACATAGTTACATAGTTAGATTGAAAAAAAGATACAAAGCCATCTAATTCAAGTAACAGAACAAAATAAATAAATAAAACAACCTCCATGTACAGAACCATATACTCAGAGTTTATCCAGAGGAAGGCAAAAAAACATCCTATAAAGCATGCTTCAATTACCCCCCTGAAAACAATGGAAAATTCCCTTGATCAACAATCTCGGTTGTTACCTATAGATTTTAATATCCAGTTATGTTTTGTACAATTATAAATGTATCCAGCTCTTTTTAAATACAATATACTGCACTGACCAGATCTAGCCCTTCTTTTAATCTATATTTGATCCCTTGACTAATTTAAAGTAGGGTTGCACCAATACCAATTTTTTTTTTTTTTATATCAGTGAATACGAGTACCGATACTTGTGCTCAAGTACTCACCAGTACCAATACCAATACCTTTGTGATGTGATTTGAGCCTATACAAAATGAATGGACTCAAATCACACTGCAAAGAATCGTATGCGTTTTGAACAGGAAGCAGAATAAGAGTGCACACACCGCTTCAGGCAAAAAAATGGACACACCCAGTCCAAGGTGCTAATCCCGGCTTATCACCGTAAGTAATATCAAGAAGAGAAGAAATTGATTGCACACTCGAATCCAAAGGATGCTTTTGAATTTTCTTTATTGTCATAAACCAGACAAGTTTGCAAGGATGATAAGTTGATGCGTTTCTCACGAAAGAACCGTGCTTGTTCACAACCTTGTGAACAAGCACGGTTTTTTCACGTGAAACGCGTCAACTTATCATCCTTGCAAACTTGTCCGGCTTATGACAATAAAGAAAATTCAAAAGCATCCTTTGGATTTAATAAATGTGCAAACAATTTCTTCTTGTTTTGAACAGGAATGTGGAGCGAATGGGCTCAAATTGTATGGCAAAGAATTGCATGTGACAGTAATAAGAAGAGTCGGCAAAAATGTAATCCTTGAAGTGTTGTTTATTGGTACATCAGAGTGACAATAACACAATAAACTGACTCGTTTCGGCAATAGCCTTAGTCGTAGCTATGACTAAGGCTATTGCTGAAACGCGTCAACTTTATTCTTTTTTTGTCACTCTGATGTACCAATAAATGACACTTCAAGGATTACAGTTTTGCCGGCTCTTCTTATTACTGTTGCATTGGAGTGTGTTAAGAAACATCGAGCCTCGGCACCTGTGAGTGGACCTGGTGTATGGATTGAGTTGTCCCTGCAGAGAGCGCTGTTACCTTTCTTCTTTTCCAAAGAATTGCATTTGATTTGAGCAGAGATGCGGAGCGATTCCTGTGTGAATCACATACAGTTTCCTGCACCGTTCCTGTGTGAACCCAGGCTGAAGTCACTATGACAATCCTGGGGTCACACAGGAGCAGTGGAAGAAACTGCCTGTGATTCAGACAGAAATCGCACCACATTCTTGTTCAAATCACATGCGATTCTTTGCCATGCAATTTGAGCCCATTCAGTTTGTATGGGCTCAAATCGCACCACAAAGGTATTGGTAACCAGTATTGGCGAGTACTTGAGCACAAGTATCGGTACTCATACAGGTATCGGTGCAACCTTACTTTGAAAGTAAGAATCAAAATTAGATCAAAAGAAGAGGTAGATCTGGACAGTGTAGTAGAAAATCTTAGGCAGTGCCCTCTGGGGGCAGCAGAGGCAACAATTTTACTTGCATTTTCTGCTGCTCTGCTTGTCTTTTAGGTCCATAGCAGGAAAGGAAGCAAGCAAGCTTCTTTCTTACAAAGGTGAAGAATACCTTCCGAAGGTACACAGCACACAGGTAAGATTTACAGACTGTACAAAGTTGTATTTATTTCTAACTAGGAAATTTTTTTACTTTTTTTTACTTTTTTTTACTTTTTTTACTTACATTTCTTAGAATGCAGTAGGCACAGTGAGATTTTGTGAAGAAAGGAGTGGAGGGGGGCTGAGCTGTGAACTTGGTTGGCTCTGGAGATTCTGGTAGATATGACTGTTCTATGTTTGCTGTGGTTTCTCTGCAGTAGCCAACTGCAACAAAACAAACAGAAATGTAAAAAGTTGACATATGAACAGTTAAAAAATAGTGAAAGGTAAAAAATAGTTAAGAATCAGATTCCCCTGTACATCACAGTCCTTACCTTCAAATCAGGCTTCCCCCCTTACATCAGGAGACCCCCTTACATCAGAGTCCTCCCATATAACATTAGCGTTCCCCCTTCACTGCAGGTGTCCCCCGTCACATTAGGGAATTTCACTGGGAGAAATTGATCAAAACTGGAGTAGCCAGAATTTGTAGCAGCTGTGCATGGCAACCAATCAGCTTCTATCTTTCATTTTAAAACCCCTTTCACACTGGGGTGGTTTGCAGGCGGTATTGCGCTAAAAATACCGCCTGCAAACCGCCCCTAAACAGCCTCCACTGTTTGTTCAGTGTGAAAGCCTGAGGGCGCTGACAGGACGGTGAAAAAAGTCCTGCAAACCGCTTCTTTGGAGCGGTGAAGGAGCGGTGTATTCACCGCTCCTTCACCGCTCCTTCACCGCTCCTGCCCATTAAAATCAATGGGACAGCGCGGCTATACCGCGGCAATACAGCGGCTATAGCCGCGCTGTACAAGGGATTTTAACCCTTTTTCGGCCGCCAGCAGGGGTTAAAACCGCACCGCTAGCGGCCGAATACAGCTGCAAGAACGACGGTACCGCCGACTCCCCCACCGCCCCAGTGTGAAAGGGGCCTTAAAGTTTAACTGAACGAGTTTAAAATAGAAGCTGATTGGTTGCCATGCACAGCTGCTCCAGTTTTGAAAAATCCCCCCAGTCTCTCTATGTGTCCTGCTTATCTTATCACCGAGAACGAAAGCGAAAGAAAATCCCAAATTTATGCTTTTTACCAGAACAGGTATAGGAAATTTTCCCAACGGGGACAGTAGTTCTGGGGAACCTGGAGACAACCAGGGATTCCCTTACCATGGAGAGATTTCCTCTCACTTCCTGCTTTGGACATGGGACAGGAAGTGAAGGGAAATTCCCCCCCAATGGGACACAGATGACAGTAAAAGATAGGGGCTATGAGCCTCCCTTTCCAAAATGGAAAAAAAAGGTTGTAGCTTTATTTCTACTTTACCTGTATTGTTTATACTCAGTGTAATAGTTAGGCAGTGGCAGTTAAAGGAGTAAGTGGTTAAGGGCATTTAAGTAGCAGCTGTTGTTTAAATGCATTGTACCCGCAAGAAAAGTTAACATGTATCAAAAAAACAATTTTTGCAACCTGTCTTCAGTTTATTATCTAGTAAGACTGCAACAGAATAACATTAGCTCACCTGTAGGAGCAAAACAGCAGCTACACTGCAGGATTTTTCATGTAACGCGCAATCAAAGAAACAAGACTCTCTAATAAACACAAGAGCTGCTCTAGTAAATAATACACCTTGGATTCTCAGGACAAAACCCTCCTGTCCACTAAACACAATGGACCATGAAAAAGCTTTGGTTGTATCCTACATGTGTTCACAGCTTAGAACGCTTGTAAAATATTGCTTTTGATTGACAAAAGAAGTCCCTTTCTTTGTGTCTCTGAATGTCACTGCTGCTTTCGGAAAGGAGAGGTGAGCTGTAAACACATTATTTTTTGATTTTTTCAGTTTTGAAATCAAGAGACGAAGAAAGAAATACATCTAGTTGCCTCCTGTTCTTAGCCTCAGGCAGATTTATGATGTGTGATCTGGTGACTTAAATGGTAAAGCAGATAAAGCACTTGTCCCCACGTAACTGGTGGCTGGTTGCACCTCTCGTGGTCACACCTCTCGTGGTCACACTGTGTTCTTGTCTTTGACTATAGTTATCTCTTGACTCAAGAACAAGGGGAGCTTTGTTAAGGGCGAATCAATCATTGAGATGAAAATTTTGAAAAACAAACAGCGGCCGTAATCGAAATACCAATGAGACTATGGGGGTTATTTACTAAAGGAAAATCCACTTTGCACTGAAAGTGCACTTGGAAGAAAAGTCGCTGTAGATCCGAGGGATAAGGGGGAGTGACTAGTTTACCTAGGTTAAAAGGGAGAGGGGCCGTGCCACATCCAAAAAGCTTATTTTAGGAAAAAAGGGGTTCCCCTGAGTGGATTTTTCCGGCACTTGCAAAAATTATTATGTAAAATGGGAAAGTACACATACATGTATAGAGTAAAACAATGTTTATATTTATTTAAAACGTTCTTGTATTAAAAACAATGCAAGCATTTGCAAACAACGAAAACATATATAGTAGACATAGTACAAAGCGGTTGTGGTATCTATTATGGTTGGCAGGTAACAGATAACATTTAAATGGTGGAATTCTTTTCAAGTCCAACGCGTTTCGGGTACATACTATTTCAATCCTTCTTCAGGGGCATAGTTGAAAAGAAAAGTTCATCTGTTATGTTACCGTTGGTTTCTATGCGAAAAAGATAGTGGTAATTACAACCAGGGGTGAAGAATGCTTGCGAAAGAGATGGCGTTTAGTTTGGTGTTCATGGATGAGGAATGCTGTTCTCTGGGTACTTCTATCTCATATATAGCACTTCCCCAATGAGAAGGGGGAGAGAGAGGGGGGGGAGAGAGAGGGGGGGGAGAGAGGGTTTTTTTTGTTTGCTTTTAGTGGTGTATATGAAGGAGGAGGAACAGTCCTATTCTCAGACAGTATTCATGTTTGGCCAGCCACACATCCCAGCATCCGGCAGGTAAAGCGCTTTACCTGCCGGATGCTGGGATGTGTGGCTGGCCAAACATGAATACTGTCTGAGAATAGGACTGTTCCTCCTCGCTCCAGTATACCGCTGTGGCCCGCACGCATCCGTGGGAGGCAGGGGTAGGTGAACCTTCATATACACCACTAAAAGCAAACAAAAAAACCCCTCTCTCCCCCCCCTCTCTCTCCCCCTTCTCATTGGGGAAGTGCTATATATGAGATAGAAGTACCCAGAGAACAGCATTCCTCATCCATGAACACCAAACTAAACGCCATCTCTTTCGCAAGCATTCTTCGCCCCTGGTTGTAATTACCACTTTTTCGCATAGAAACCAACGGTAACATAACAGATGAACTTTTCTTTTCAACTATACCCCTGAAGAAGGATTGAAATAGTATGTACCCAAAACGCGTTGGGCTTGAAAAGAATTCCACCATTTAAATGTTATCTGTTACCTGCCAACCATAATAGATACCACAACCGCTTTGTACTATGTCTACTATATATGTTTTCGTTGTTTGCAAATGCTTGCATTGTTTTTAATACAAGAACGTTTGAATAAATATAAACATTGTTTTACTCTATACATGTATGTGTACTTTCCCATTTTACATAATAATTTTTGCAAGTGCCGGAAAAATCCACTCAGGGGAACCCCTTTTTTCCTGTAGATCCGAGGGGGGCATGCAAGTGTAGCGCTGACCCCCGAAGGAGCGGCTTAGAATTGGCTATATCCGTAATTCACATTTACTACTCAACCCTAGCAGCCCATAGATTCAAAGTCACAGTCCTTAGTGCTTTTTTTAACGCTTTATTCATTAACACAAACTGGGATAGGAGAAGGACTTCCTTTGAGATGCTCTCTTTGTTGCATTGTCATCTTAACATGGTTCTTACAGGAAACATCAAAGAATAATTGCGGATGGTCAGACAAAACATTTCAAACGATCTCTTTGATCAGGGAAGATGGAATTAGGTTTAATAGAGAATTAAATGATAAAGAGTCACTCTGAATAACTTCTTCATGTGGATAACTTAAAAGGAACAATCCATTTCTCTAAGTGTGTGCATGCAGCTTCACCGCTACCTCTTTGCCACTACTTCCCACTTGCATGGTACTTTCAGATTAAATTACAGGAGAGCCATTTTGATCACCTCCTCGCTTGACTGATTGGAATCCCAGGTAAAATTTGAACTCTAATGCCGCGTACACACGAGCGGAATTTACGGCAGACTTTGCCCGGCGGACTTTTCGACGGACTTTACGACAGACTTTCTGAATGAACGGACTTGCCTACACACAATTAACCAAAGTCCGTCGAATTCGTACGTGATGACGTAGGTCCGAACTAAAATAAGGAAGTTCATAGCCAGTAGCCAATAGCTGCCCTAGCGTGGCTTTTTGTCCGTCGAACTAGCATACAGACGAGCGGACTTTTCGACCAGACTCGAGTCCGTCGGATAGATTTGAAACATGTTTCAAATCTAAGTCCGTCCAAGTTTTGAGAAAACAAAGTCCGCTCGAGCCCACACACGATCGAATTGTCCGATGAAATCCCGTCCGCCGGGCAAAGTCTGCCGTAAAGTCCGCTCGTGTGTATGCGGCATAAGTCATGGGCGATAACCACTCATCTCACCAACTTGTGCATCAACAACCTCAGTCTCTGACAGTACCCTTCCCTTGGGCTTTCACTCACTTGATCAATAGTCCATGTGCCACTCATAAACGCCCAGTTTCCTTCCGTTTTGCTGCCACTTCATCCGAAATGATTCCCGGTTCCTCTGTCTATCCGTGGCCCGCTCCCTTCCACGCAGAGGCGACCTACGACATCCATAACTACATGCTGCGGGATGTCGTCTGTTCCCCCATGAGGACCAGACCTCCACCCCTCTGGCTAGGGTGAAGCTCCGTTGGAGGGGGAACCTCTCCCCTCTGGGAACTAGGCTGGGCCTCTCCAGCTCTTGCGGTGAACAGGAAAAAGCTCTCTCCCTGACCATGTTACTCAGCTTTTATATCAGAGTTCCGGGGCCTTGTCCAACAAATCAATGATTGGCCGGGACTCGGATACCAACACCTGCCACTCAAATATAGAAATCAACAAACAGGCCTGCTGTAATAGCACAAGCCTGTCTAAATTTACCTGACATAGGAAACTAACAATAAAGGTCACCTATCTAAAAGTAGGTGCCCGCTACACAAGGAAAAGAAAAAACAGCATTTTAGTTTGCACATGATTGGATGATAAAATCAGCAGAGCTTCCACTCGTTTCAGATCTACCCCTTAGATTTAGAGCGACTGCACTTCCAAGTGCACTTGCAGTGCAAAGTGGATTTGCCTTTCGTAAATCAACCCCCTATGGGGTTGATTTACACAAAGCAAATCCACTCTGCACTACAAGTGCACTGCAAGTGCACTTGAAAGTGCACTTGGAAGAGCAGTCTCTGTAAATGTGAAGGGTAGATCTGAATTGAGGGGAAGCTCTGCTGATTTTATCATCCAATCATGTGCAAGCTAAAATGCTGTTTTTTTGTCTTCCTTGCATGTCCCCCTCGGATCTACAGCGACTGCACTTCCAAGTGCACTCTCAGTGCACTTGCAGTGCACTTGTAGTGCAAAGTGGATTTGCCTTTAGTCAATCAACGCTCTATGGGGTTGATTGACTAAAGGCAAATCCACTCTGCACTAAAAGTGCATTGCAAGTGCACTTGCAAGTGTAGTCGCTGTAGATCTGAGGGGAAGATCTGAAATGAGGGAAGCTCTGCTGATTTTATCATCCAATCATGTGCAAGCAAAAATGCTGTCTTTTATCTTCTTTCATGTCCCCCTCGGATCTACAGTGACTGCACGTCCAAGCAGTGCACTTGGGAGTGCACAGTGGATTTGCCTTTAGTAAATGACCCCCTATGTGCTATTTCCCTTTTTCCCTTTCTCTCTATTTTTCCCCCTTTTTCCTTCACTTTATTTTCCACCTTTCCCTTTCATCACCTATCTCTTCCTTACACCTTCTTTCACTCACCATTCACTCTACTCACATATCCATACCCATACAACATTTTCACTATAATTTACTGTCACTTACACATATATCATGGATTTTTTTGCACTTTAGGTTCCTCACCAGGGTCACCATTTTCACCCTTCACTAGGGTTGGACCCTCACACATGGCCCGTGAACTGTCTATGTTGGTTGTTATCGCCCCATTTTGGTGACCGCAGCGCCCAGAGAAGAGAGCCTGCAAAGCTTTGGCGACTCTCGATGCCGCACTGCCGCTGCGCGGATGCAGATGTAAGTTGGACATACTACCCTGTCTAATCCTTTCTATATAATTATTCCCAATTAATTTTTTTTGTTCCCTCATACATTTACACGTATTTCTCAATTACGGTAAAATGTATTATTCTTTGAGACTATTTAGGTTGTATGTTTTTGGTTTTAGATATCTTCCATGGTTTATGCTCCTGATGAGCGGCTATAGGGACGCGAAACGCGTCGAGACTTACATTTATACCATCATTTTACCATGGATCAACCCATATTTTCTACGGCTCTACCCATGTCTATAAATATTCATTACATGACTTATGTTTTTTTTTTTTTTTAATTTTCTCTCCCTAATCTTGAGATATCTTTAGCATCAATTTTACCGTATCCATGTTTACAAAAGGTATTTATTGTTTGTTCCATCAATACTATATGACTGTTTAAAGGATTGCGGATTACCATGCAATTTATGTTGTAAATGATCAAATGCTTTTGGAGGTTATATACCCATCAAGTTTTATGTGTAGATTATACAACATGAATAAACCATATTTCCCAGTCACTTGACCTCCTTCTGTGCTGCTGCATGCTTCATTAAAAAGTCCCGCCACTTGCTCTCAATTTTTAACCCTATATGCTATAAATTGTGTGTGTTTATATACATACAATATATATATTTATATATATTCAATATATATATATATATATATATATATATATATATATATATATATATATGGTATGACACAACAAAAAATGAGACTAACCCCATAGCTTGGGAACCAGACATGACTCCCTGCAACTTTGACCTCAGAAAGATCAAGTCAGTATTAAAAGGAACCCATTTTTTGTCAGTAGAAGATGTGAGAGCAAAAACAACAGAGATCCTCAAGAGCCTTTCAGAAAATAATCTGCAGAATTACTCATTGTCAGTTATCGCAAACGCTTGATTGTAGTTGTTGGCGCCAAGGGTGGCACCATCAGTTATTAGACTTAGGGGGCAGTTACTTTTTCACATAAAGCCAGGCAGGTTTGGTCAGCTTTTTGCCTTAATAAATTAAACCATCATTTAAAAACTGCATTTTGTATTTACTCGGGTTATCTTTGTGTAATAATAAAATTTGTTTGATGGTCATTTAAGTGTGACAAATATGGAAAAAAATAAATCAGAAAGGGGGCAACCATTACATATATATATATATATATATATATATGCACACAAGTCATAATTAAACCCTATATTTAAAGACTTCAGAAGGGCATCATAACTGAATTTATTTGAAATAAATTTCTTATTTCAGGCAACTTCAATGCACAGCTGACTTTCCACTAGTAAAACTGAGAGTTGTTGCTGTAATAACAAATTAGCAATTAGTATATTTTTTTGACACTGTATTGGGCACAGTCCATCCTTGAAGAGCCTGTACAAATATTAGGGAATAAGATGGATAAAGAACATATTTATAAACTAGAGAAGTTCACTATCCAGCATTATAATATCATATTTATCTAACAAGCAGTTATGTTTTAAATGTCAATACGCAAATGTCAGACAGTAATTAGTGATGGCTGGATGCTTTAGAAAATGCGAAAACTTCCCAATAAGGAGTCACTGAATATAAAATTAGTCTTTATTTCACAAAAAGCATTTAATACAAAGAGGGTTTTGAACTGTATTGTTGGTTTGACATGGCTCTTGGCATAGAGTTCAGTGTTAATTGCTGAGCATGGATAATCAAAGTGTAATATTGATTGACTAATTGATTGACTGATTGATTTTCTTTTTTTGTGTGTTATGTAAAAAAAGTTAAAACATTGGTCCTGAAAATCACGAAGAGTCATCCATATAAAAGAAATTACCAAATAAAATTTGGCATGTACTGTATCTATCTAAAGATATACTGTCATCTAAATACTATCAAACCCTAAAATGACGAGCGGCGATGACTACGGCACATGAGCCAATGTCATCGGCGCATGCGCCCTTTACAAAGGGCACATTGTGCCATTTCTAATAGGGGTCATGCCGTGACTGGCGGCTCCCGTACGCATGCCGGAGTCACAGAGCCAGAGTTTGCGGCCCCGGAAGAAAGAGGGGCAAAGATGGAAGCTCCCTGCTTGTGGGGACAACGGCGACAGCGCGGGCTTCGGTGTCAGGTAAGTGACACATAATGGGCTAATATGCGATGCATAGTAGCTCATTATGCTTTACCTTTGCAGGGAAATAAAGAGGGAGTAACCCACCAGACTTTTCTGATCAGCGTACTTGTTTTAACCTCCCTGGTGGTTTTCCCGAGTGTGGCTCGGGGTTAAAATTCAGTCCCATTAGCGGTAACCCCGAGCCACACTCGGGATTACATCGCAGGATCCTGGTGCGGCTTTACTTACCTTGTCCCCGGGATCCTGCAATGTCCCCCGGAGTGTCCGTTGGCTCCGTTCTCTGCCCGAAGCCTCTCCATGCCAGGCTCCGTTCCCTGCGAGCGTCGCGACGCACGGGGGCGGAGCCTGGCGGCAAATTTAAAAAATTTTAAAAATCATAACACATACAGTACTGTAATTTTACAGATTACAGTACTGTATGAAATGATTTCACATCCCTTTTGTCCCCAGTGCTTTGTCCAATGCCCTGCATGCAGTTTTATGTGATATATACTGTTCTTTCTGCCTGGAAACTGGAGCTTGTCCATAGCAACCAAAAAGTGTCCCTTTACGTCAAAAGTGGCTTTAGACCAGCTAGAAAACAGCGATAGTAAATTAGAACACTTGTAGAATTGAGCGATAGTGAATCGTAGGGAAAATTATTTTATTATTAATATTATTTTTTTTTAATTATTTTTTTTATTTATTATATTATAATTTATGTTTTTGTGTTTCAAACTTTATCATACCCGGGATATCTACTAGACTATTGTTTGGACAGATTTAAGTGTGTTATTGTTAAGAATTACAGACCTACAATATAAAACGCCAAATTTCCATGCAAAATAATTGTACCGCTTTCAGCACCTAAAATCCGAAATAATCATACCGCCAGGGAGGTTAAGTCAGTGACTAACATTCTAGAGGAAACTTAGACACTGATAAGCATATAAGTCAAGTAACCATCTCAGTGGGCACTATTTATCTTTTTCTTTTTGCTCACTATTGTACCCTTGAGCTTCTGCTCTCTATAAAATCAGAACTCCTGCGAATCATAAACCCACTTTACTATGCTGATTTGAATATGCATTTGACTGTACCATTGTAATATCTCCCGCACATCCTGACAACCAAGTGCCTTCAAGTTATTGTTCTCTATAACTTGTAAAATTCAATAAACACATTGAACAAGAAAAGCCAAGTAATCACTATTTTCATAAAGTGAGTAGCAGAGGCAACCCCCAAGATTCTTTCTTGAAAGGTTTACATTAAGATGAATGGGGTGACCTCCAAGTAAGGTTGTCTTTACTCTGTGCGTTGCTCTATGGGGTTGATTTATTAAAGGCAAATAGACATAGGGGGTTATTTACGAAAGACAAATCAACTTTGCACTGCAAGTACACTTGGAAGTGCAGTCGCTGTAGATCTGAGGGGAAGATCTGAAATGAGGGGAAGCTCTGCTGATTTTATCATCCAATCATGTGCAAGCTAACATTATGTTTTTTTATTTTCCTTGCATGTCCCCCTCAGATCTACAGCGACTTTACTTCCAAGTCCACTTTCATTGCACTTTCAAGTCCACTTGCAGTGCACTTGTAGTGCAAAGTGGATTTGCCTTTAGTAAATATCCCCCTGTGTGCTTTGCAAAGTGCAGTTGCACCACAGCTTAGTAAATGAGGTAAAGCTTCACTTTACAAAGAATTCCCAATCATGTGCAAGGAAAATTAAAAAAAACAGCATTTTTGTTTGCACGTGATTGGATAATGGCAGTCAGCAGAGCTTCTTCTCATTTACTAAGCTCTGGAGCAACTACTCCTGTAAAGTGCAACTGAACTTTGCAAAGTGCACAGTCTTTTTGCCTTTAGTAAATCAACCCCTTTGTGTCCTAAAGTTGCTGTTCCTATGGAAAACAGAACCCCAAGGGCACCTTAACATGTGGCTTCCACATATATTTACAATTGTATGCATCTGAGACCTCTCTATGCAATTAAACTTTGGAAACTAGTTTCATTAGGTCTTCAAAATGATAGTTACCGTAAATGGTTACTCACAAATTATACCTTTTGCATTTCTCTATGGAATAAACATTCTGAAATAGAAGAATTGAATGTTTCTTAGCCAATGTATCTTAGAGCAAGATGAAATATATAGGAAATAATTAAGCTCTGTGTATAAGTTGCTCAAGAACCCAGCTAAATATCCAGAGTTTAAGTGATTGATGAATATCGTTAGGCATAATGTTCCTGTGGATGATTTACCAGAGCTTCGAACACTAATTTAGGTGCATTACCATTAGGCATTTTCAATGATCTCAGCATCAAGTTTGCAGAAGTTACTGGGGGTTATTTACTAAAGGCAAATCCACTTTGCACTACAAGTGTACTTGGAAGTGCAGTTACTGAAGATCTGAGGGGGACATGTAAGGAAAATAAAAAACAGCATTTTAGCTTGTACATGATTGGATGATAAAATCAGTAGAGCTTCCCCTCATTTCAGATCTACCCCTCAGATCTACAGCGACTGCACTTCCAAGTGCACTTTTAGTGCACTTGTAGTGCAGAGTGGATTTGCCTTTAGTAAACAACCCCACTGACTCTTGTGTCTCCTTAGAAAACTTAGGACAGTTTGAATTATTTTTATAAGCCATGAATCTCAATACACAGCTTTAATCATCATACTCTGCCAAATAACACGAAGACCATATAGGTAAACAAATGAATAATGATCTTTTATGGTGGGTTCTCAGTATGAGCAGAAGACGTATTACCACCATCAATACATACTTTACTTTAATCTTGCTTAAGAAAAAAAAAAGGCCACCCCAAACTGTAAATGTAGGGAGATCTTTCACGCTTATCATCTAGGTGCTCCACCAGTGATCTCTATCTCCTACATTCCATCTCAGGGTAAATATTTAATTCCATTTGTAAGCCACTTCTTGTTTCTAATTGTTTTCTGTGGCATTGTCTAATTTAAAGGTCCCAAAAAAAAGGAAGAACATGTTTGGTACATGGCTGAAAACTGATAAAAGTATTAATGTTTTGTCTTATATGAGTGGAGTCTAATATGTTTTTTGGAAGTGTGCAGTTAGTAAATTTGGAAATAGCAAGAGCCTGCAATGACAGCATTGAATTCTAGTTAACTATCTCCTCCAGCGTTTGTGGTTTGCATTCAGGCCTCAGCAAATGGGTGACTTGGCCACATGTGTCTTCACAAATAAATGAGTATACCATGCAAGCACAGCTTTTGAATGTACTATATAGTAGCTTTTTTATATTCATAGCGGAAACACAAGGGTCATCGCTTAACTGAGATGTTAAGGTCACCGCTGTGGGCACATTTTGGATGCATTGTTTCATGCTCAGGTGTCCCTGCAAATTATAACATCTGGGTAAGGTGAATATTCTCCAACAGCTGGAAGGATAGGAGCAATTTGCCAACTTCCTACAATCAAGTCTGACAGGTGGGGGAGGGGGATCTAGGTAGGATGCCCTAAGTCTGGTCCTCCGCATTAGTAAAAGTATTTGGTGCTCTAGAATCGTGGGGAGTCACCAAACCTATTTCAGTTGAGAATGGGAGCAACAAGTGGCAGGAATTGCCTAGATCAGAAAGTAACAAAGGATGACATAGCATATAGCCAACAATTGTGCTTGGGCTTTTTGCCTTGTGATACCCAAAAGCAAAGCTACGGGTTACAGCAAGATAAGGGCAAGTAGAGCTCAAGAGAGGCCACAGTCCAATAAGGCCAGCAACAAGGACAATCTAAAACAGCAAACAGAATTGCTTTAATAACGTAACTCGAATCTAAAATGGACAGCCAGAGCATGGAATGAGTTTTGTTTTGAAAGGAAATCAGGATACATGCCATGACCCGCTGATATGTGTCCATGCTATGTCATGCTCCCATGTGCATAGTATGTCTGAGGGCATAAATGGAAAGCACATACTGGGATACAGGAAGGGAGACAGTTGACTATAGCTCAGTGTTTCTCAACTCCAGTCCTCAAGGCGCCCCAACTGGTCATGTTTTCAGGATTTCCATTATTTTGCACAGGTGATTCGATCAGCTTCACAGCCTTAGTAATTACCACAGCCGTTTTGTCTAAGGGAAATCCTGAAAACCTGACCTGTTGGGGCGCCTTGAGGACTGGAGTTGTGAAACACTGCTCTAGCTTGATAAATTTGCAGCAGGTAGATGCCTCACAGGCAACTTTCTATAATATAGCAATGTTTTTGTGCTTACTCAATTATGAAAGCTAAACTTCACCAAAACATCTAAAAACACAATTAGAATTCAATGCATATAATTCATGAAATGCCATCCACAGAGGCAAACACTGCATTTTGCCTCCAACTGGCTCAATGGACTGTAAATGAACATCAGCCCACTTCTAAAGTCCTCCCTGTGCTCTACCACTCTTATAAGCCCAAAAATTAAAAAACCAGCCCCCAGCTACCAGTGTTCTATTATACTAGACTGACAGCAGTGGAACAGAGTACATGGCTTGCAGTGCTAATTCTGATAAATGCAGGCTGATTTTTAGCCATCAGGCAGCCACTACTATATAAATGTCAGCTAATAATATTAGGGAAACATTTAAAAATACATTTATTACATTTTTTGTCTAGTGAATGATTTTTTTTATACTAGGCTGGAGTTTCTCTTTAATGCTTTTACCATACAATGCCTTCTAATATACATATGTTCCACAGAGGCAGACCTCAGTCTCACTCTGATGGCAAATCACAGCTCAAAATTCAAATTATATGCAGACAACAGACTCAATATTAACATTCTTGCAGCCACCTGCCCCTCTCTTCCCCGCGGCGGTGTCACCCCCGCTAAATTACTTCCGTTAGATGTGTTTGCCAGAGAAATCTCTGTAAACACATTTAATCCATTTAGAAACAAACTCAGACTGAAAGCCCGTCTTTGGGGCAGATATTTTCTTTGACTCGCTCACGGAATAGGCTGGATGTAGTTGAGCTGATAAAACCTGATTGATGCCGCTGACCTTTCCTCGCATAAAGCTTGGCGAAAAAAGGAAAAAAAGTTGGAAACGGCTGAAAATTATAAGTAATGTCTCTATTCATTGTCCTAATGGTAAACCACGAACAATGCATACTGCATTGCTGATTTTTATATATATATATATATATATATATATATATATATATATATATATATATATATATATATATATATATATAATATATATATATATAAAGATACACATACATCTATATTTGCACTATATTGACAATCGTATTGGGACACCTGCCTTTACACACACATGAACTTTAATAGCATTGCAATCTTCGTCTGTAGGGTTCAATATTGACTTTGCCCACCCTTTGCAGCTATAACAGCTTCAACTTTTCTGGGAAGGCTGTCCACAAGGTTTAGGAGTGCGTCTATGGGAATGTTTGACCATTCTTAACCCCCCTGGCGGTATTCCCGAGTCTGGCTCGGGGTGGATTTTGCATACCAAAAGCGGTATCCCCGAGCCAGGAAGAGTTTACTTACCTTGTCCCCTGGATCCTGCGATGTCTCCCCGCTGTGATCGGCGAGCCGCCGTGTCTCGCTCGATTCACAGTGCCGAGCTCCGTTCCCTGCGAGCGTTGCAACGCACGGGGACGGAGTTCGGCGGTAAATTCAAAAGTGAAACACACAGTATAGATACAGCATACTGTAATCTTACAGATTACAGTACTGTATCAAATAACTACACATCCCCTTTGTCCCTAGTGGTCTGCCCAGTGTCCTGCATGCAGTTTTATATATATAAAACTGTTCTTTCTGCCAGGAAACTGGAGATTGTCCATAGCAACCAAAACTGTCTCTTTACATCAAAAGTGGTTTTAGACCAGCTAGAAAAAAGCGATAATAAATTATAATCACTTGCAGAATTGAGCGATAGTGATTTGTGGGGAGATCCGTCATCAAACACTAAAAGTAATAAAAGCTAAAATTCTGCAACTGAGCAAATTTCAGTGTTTTTGATTTGATTACATTATTATATAATTTTTATTATTATTATATTATTATGTGTTTTAATTATTTATAGTTATTTATTATATTATAATTTTTTATTTCGTTTTTCAAACTTTATCATACCCGGGATGTCTACTAGACTCTTGTTTGGACAGATTTAAGTGAACTATTCCTAAGAATTACAGACCTACAATATAAAACGCCAAATTTCTGTGCAAAATAATGGTACCGCTTTCAGCACCTAAAATCTGAAATAATTATACCGCCAGGGAGGTTAAAGAAGCGCATTTGTGAGGTCCGGCACTATGTTAGACGAGAAGGCCTGGCTCGCAGTCTCTGCGCTAATTCATCCCAAAGTTGTTCTATCGGGTTGAGGTCAGGACTCTGTGCAGGCCAGTCAAGTTCCTCCACCCCAAACTCGCTCATCCATGTCTTTATGGACCTTGCTTTTTGGATTGGTGCACAGTCATGTTGGAACAGGAAGGGACCATTCCCAAACTGTTCCCACAAAGTTGGGAGCAAGAAATTGTCTTGGTATGCTGATCCCTTAAGAGTTCCCTTCACTGGAACAAAAGGGGCCAAGCCCAACTCCTGAAAAACAACCCCACACCATAACCCCCCCTCCACCAAATGATTTGAACCATGCACAAAGCAAGGCCCATAAAGACATGGATGAGCAATATTGTAAAGCAGTTGACCTGATTGGGCCCCACAGTTACCATAACCATGTCTCCATCCCTGTATGAGCATTAAAAAGCAAAAGAGAGGGGTAGTGGGACTTTAAATGAGGCATGGGTAGGTCTTTGAAAAAGTCTAGGATACCTTATATGAAATAAACTGTCACCACCCCTTAAGGGGCTTATAAGCTGTATAGCCATAGAGAATTGCTAATCAAAGAAATGCATAGACATCAGTTCATGAGTAATAATATAATAATCATATATTGCATCATAATATACAATACATAAATCATGCACATTGAGGCATAATAAAAATAGTAGTCATGTTGATAGAAATGTTGTTTATAAACGCTGTTTAAAAATAATTGATATAAGCAATCACAGTTCTAAAATGGATATGCAAAAAAGGTGAACAAGGTATTCCGAATAACAATGTTAGTATGTATAAATGGTATACGATAGCATTCATAGATGAACCAAACTTGAAATGGCAACCCTGAGTGTAGACTCTACGCGTTTCATGGCGTTTAAAGCCAATCATCAGGAGTGGGATGCATCAAGAGATGACTAGAAAAATAAATAAAACAAATAAATAAATAGATCATTGGAGTCTCGATTAAAATCATGCTTACACAAGGCAAAGCAGGTATTTTAGAATATATAAATGCACATTACCTTTTGGCAACAACCCAGTACATAACCCAACAGTCCAATTGTGGAATAATGAAGGTGGCCCTGAGAGAGCTGTCTCTCTATTTATTTATTTTTCTAGTCATCTCTTGATGCATCCCACTCCTGGTGATTGGCTTTAAACGCCATAAAACGCGTAGAGTCTACACTCAGGGTTGCCATTTCAAGTTAAAAAAAAAATTTTTTCTAGTGATATCAAGAATATTATTATTATGTTTTATTTTTTTTTATATTTGTGCAAGTTACCACAACACCATTATCCCCTAGTTTTTAAGTTCAAAGATACAACTATATTGGTGTCCCTTGTCAATTTTACATTGTATTTTTTAAAATGTAACTACCTACTCCCAAACTGTCATTTGAAGTAAAACACATAGCCAAGTATTATTCTACACAATTTTTTTATTGTGCATTAAAAAAAAAAAATTAGACATGCTGTCTGCCAATAGAACTTAACCAAAAAGTGCATTCTATGCATCCAAAAATATAGAAAATATATCAAATCAAATCATTATTCAACCAAAAAAATAATGTCAAAGCAATAACTCCAAGGCCAATAATAAATAACACGTTATCTCCTCCGATTCCACAACATGTCTGGTTGACGAACAGCCGTTCAGAAATGAACTGAAAAGCACGAGATTAAAAACACGAAAAGAAAAGTGCGAATCAACACTCACCAAACTTCTACTAACACAAAATTGGCAGAAGGAGCCCAAAGGGTGGCGCTAAAGGGATGAAAAACCACGTAGTACGTCTAATACATCATTGCGTTCGTAATTGTTGGCCAACATTTGTGTGACCGTGTATATGCAAGATAAGTTTGAGCTAACACCCTTCGGACGAAATTCCACGGTTTTGTTGGCCAACAATCCGATCGTGTGTATGAGGCATAAGATTGGGATGCTATTAAAGTTCATGTGCGTGTAAAGACAGGTGCTCCAATACTTTTGACCATATAGTGTATATACACTGTATATTGTATATATAAATATATAGTATGTGTATAGTTACAGAGTTGGTAAGGTTGAATAAAGACAACAGTCCATCCAGTTCAACCTGTGTTTATTAGATAAACATTTAGCACTCGTTCTCTCTCTATATAGATATATATAATGTCATCCCCTCATCCTTGAATACTGGTTATTTCTCTTGAGTGTATATTTATATATGTTGAACTAAAGTCTGCAAATACTCACCATTGCTCCAGCGATGCAACATCTGAGAACTCCCTTGCCAATACCAGCATCTCCTTCCTATCTTCTTCTGGGTGCCTTGATTGACCAGAACTGTATGACGTAACTCTCACTCATGTGTGTGGGAGATTATTTATCCAGGCACCAATGTCCATTCTAAAGAAGATTGCAAGCATAGAATGCATCTTGTGCAACAAAGAGCCTGCATTTTTTTTTAAAGTAGTATTAAACCTTGAGTGTTTTTTAGCTTAACACATCGAGCACAGTACAATAAACATTCCTCAGTAAACTGGTAAAGTTCTTACTCAAGAACTTGCACTTTACAACTTTCAGCACTGCTTCTCTGGGCTTCTGCTATTGAATAAAAAAACCTTCAATTTCATTCTGCTATCATGGCAATTTTATAAAAAAAATAAATAAATAAATATTGCTTCCCTGTAATATGGCATTGGCAATCTTCTCTACAATACTGATGTACACAACACCCCAAGAAATCTCATATCCTGCTGGTGGGTTTTCTCTCATATCTGCATTCGGTAAGTCTAGTTTCAACATCTATCGGGATGCAGACTACAGATTTTCTCATTACAACACTGCCATTGCAGTGGGTTATTATAATGAAGGCAGAACCTCCCCATCAGAAATCGGTTTGAGAAATAACATGATAGAGCAAAATTTTATTTATTCAGAAAGGTATGAATCTCCATACATGCAAATTGTTATCTGACTGTATAGAATCAAAGAAGCGCCGCACTCCTATCCAGCCAACCTAGTGTAGACCTAAAAACAGCTTCAGCTCATGAGTCTCTGCTAAAGCCAAGAACCCGGACATGTTTCACTCTGTCCACCAGAGCTTAATCATAGGGTTGTTGCCCACCGGAGCTTAACCATCATTATCTGACAGGATGAGGTGGAGAGGCGGGGCAATGACATCATGCTCTGCAACTCATCCTATCAAAGAATGCTTTGCCTTCATTCAGAACATGCAAAGTATTCTCTAAATGACATCCATGCCGAATGGCAAGTCTCCTGTGTTCAGAATGCAGCAGAGCAGCAACTCAGCACAGGACCCGGAAGCAAGTGGAGATCACTGGAGAACTGGTGTCTACTTCAGTGATTTTCAGCGACATTGGCAGAGTATGGTATATACACAGGGCTGCTGATAGGGGGGGACCACCGGTCCTCCTGTAGGGGGCCCGGGCCCACAGGGGGGGCCAGACAGCAGGAGGATTGTGGAGCAGAGAACGAAGGATGACATTGCCGCTCACCCAGAGACTCAAAGCCGGTTTCTCCCCCTCTTCCTCCTGCCGGCTTTCAGTTTGGGTGAGAGACACAGAAGGCCGGATTTAGGGGGTGCTGGGGTGGGTTGATTTTGGTTCTGCCCCCATGGATGTCCGCCGCTGAGCTCCTTCCCCCTCCCCCGCCGCCACCCGCACTTACAGCGGAGGACGAGGAGATGGCAGCCTGGAGGCTGGAGTGGTGATAGATGAAGAGCCAGGAGGTGAGCAGCCCTGGAGGAGATAGGGGGCGGTGTGTGAGTACAGTGCAATGCGATCTACAGTAAAAGCGATCCGGTCTCATGTACTGTAAAGATCAGCGCTCTTCTGCCAGGAGGGGAGAGCAGAACACAGCGCACCTCCTCCTGGCTGTTAGTGCCTTCCCCCTGTAAATTGGGGCAGGGGAATGGGCAGCTATCTGTAATGGGGATTTGGGGAGGGGGGTATGTGCTAGGAGGAGGGTTGGGGGGGGGGTTACAGGGTGGTTAAACCAGGAGAGGGGGGGATGTCTGTGCTAGGAGGGGGGATTAGTGCTGAGGGGGGAATTGGATAGGGAGGAAGGATTTGTGCTGGGAAGGGTAATTTATATGGGGTTGTGCTAGGAGGAGGGATTTGTGGAAATTTGTCCTAGGAGGGGGATTGAAGAAAGACGATTTGTGCTGGGAGGTGGGATGGGGGGATTTTGTGCCAGAAGGGGGTGGGGACTAGAAAAGATTAGGGGGGAATTTGTGCTGGCAGGGGGGATTTGGGGGGAGAAGATTTGTGCTAGGATAGAAAGCTTGAGAAGAAAGAGGATATATGCTGGGCGGGAGATTTGTGCTAGGAGGGGGGATTTTCTTTTGGAAATTTTTGCACAGGGGGAGGGGGGGGGCATTTGGTATGCTGTATGGGGCCCCGTGATTTCTAACAGCGGCCCTGTATATGCACAGTTACATTGCTGAATCAGTGTAACTATGTATAAACTATTTATACCTGGAATTATTCTTTAAATCTTTTGGGTTTAGATCTGCTTTGTGGTTCTAATGGCAGAAGGTTTTTTTAACTTAGTTCATTGTCTGCATTATGGTAGAAAACCTTCAGTATGCAGCTTCTCCCACTTATACTTAACTGAGTCCGATCTTGATCCAGCGCCGTGGCTGAGAGCAGTGGATGGACAGAGAAGAAGCAGCCATTGGCTCCTGCTGCTGTCATTCACAGCTAATTGGGTTCAAGCCCACACTAGTGCCCCTCATAGCAAGTGGCTTACTGGAGGAGCCAGGGGCGCCAGCAGGGAACCCAAGAAGGAGAGGACTGAGGCTGCTCTGTGGAAAATCATTGCACAGAGCAGGTAAGTATAACATGTTTGTTATTTATGTAGCACCCGTTAATGTGCTAAAATGTAGATTTTTGTTAGTATAGGTAAAAATTTGTTTTGATTCAGGGCAAAGCCTGGGCTATGAATCTGGGTCAGTGTTTAGTGACTCAGGGCTGGGCGACTCATCCTAGCAGCTTCTCTGGTACCTGCCCCTGTTCTCTGGAACATTGGAGATTGTTCTGGACATAGTGGGTGGAGGTTAGAAGGGGCTGCCTGGGATATTTATGAGGGCCTCAGCCAATGCCCAGTAAAGGGCTGGCAGGCCACCTCATAAATAGGCATGAGTCATGCCAGGGAGGGGCAGTCGGAGGAAAATGGAGATGGAGTGCTGAGGAGGCTGACGGTGGCCCTTGAGAGTGCCCCAATTGCTGTAGGATTCCTACCAGGACACACGGAGGAGGCCATTTCTGGGGGGTATGGGAGCAAGGAGAGAGGACAGCAGAAGCAGTTTAGCACATCTGGGAGATCTCCTGAGAGTCAGTCGGGTGGGCTGGTAGGTGTCACTCTGGAGGACTCTGGGTAGAAGTTGGCCTGGAGGGCTGCGGCGGTTGGCGGTGCCTGAGGAGGTTGTGCTGGGATCAGTAGCCACAGGAGTGATGCAAGCAGGACACTGAAATTTTGCCACACAACTAAGGGGCCTTGGGTACCTGTGTTGTAATGGGCTATTGCTTCATCTAACTAAAAAAAACAACATTAAACAAATAGGCATTAAGTGGGAACCAGGGGTAGGGTCCAGAGAGTACTAGTAGCCACATTTCAGTTCACCGTGAGGAAAAAATTCAGATTTTTCGCTTTACTGTCTGAAACCGATCGTTTTGATTTCAATGCATAACTTTTCAAATTTATATTGACGTAATCTAAGACTGATCTAGGCAGACGTGCGTTGTCTATGTGAGCTGGTGACTCAGCGATCTCTCTATTCAGCCGTCCCAACATTCTCCATCCGTAATCACCCATCTTGTTAAGTTATATGGGAACAGCTTTTCGAACACTCTGAATTACTGCAGTCTGTCTTATTAACTCTCTTTCTTGTATTTATGTTAATGAAATAAAGGAATACGAGGTTTCCAGACTTTTAAACTTCTTATGGGCCTGATTTACATAATGGAAGTGTCTTATCCTTTGAAATAAAATATCATAAAATATAGGATTTTTCTTTCACATTTCCCCACTATTCTTTGCCCCTTTTGCGTAATGGAATGAAGCTGATCGACTGACGGATTTCTGCTGATGGAATGTCATTTGCTAACACAATATTAGGATAGGAGGAGATTAGGTACTGCCCAAATTCATTCAGAAAGGAGCGGAGGCTTAATGTGTATTTCCACTTTTGCAGTCAAATTGGGATAACACCTACTTTATATATGCTATATGTTCTCTCATTCGCATAACATAACTTAAAAATATTTAAAATTTGCTGCTTACCTTTCATATGCTCATTTCTGCAAACTCTAGGCTGGAAAAATCCTATTCCTCCTTTGTATGTAATGTTTGTGAGAGGGTTAGGAAGTTAATATATACCGTGATTAACTCTGTATGTACTGTCCTGGCATATCTCATTAACAGTTATAAACTAGATTTGAGCATTGTCAGTTCCAACAAAAGGTTAAAGACCAAGAAGCTGTACTTCGGCATTCTGTGTTAAGCTGGCCATACATTATACAATTTTCTTGTTCCATTTCCTTTAGATTTACCTTCAACTATGTAATGCAAGGGCAAGGGTCTGCCTGATTGCATATAAATTGGAATTGTCCCATAGCTTCTATTGTTAAAAAAAAAGCTTGCAATGTGCATGCAGTTAGGAGACAAACCTAGGAACAGTTTTTTTTTTTTTTTATGTATTAACATACAGTGTGTCACCAAACCTTAAGCTTTTAACTCTTGTTATGACAATGTGCCTATTTAGTTTACATCTGATAATGAAAATCTGCCAGCACAGTACAGACAGTGTTAATTACGGTAAACATATGTAACTCTCCAGCCTCTTCCTTAGCATTACATAGCAGGGGGAAGCTAGGTAAAGAGCAAGTAAAGAGGATTTTTGACTTACCTTAAAATCCTTTTCTTGCAGTACATTAAAGTATAACTGAAGGCAAAACTTTTTTTTTAGCTTGGATAGAGTGGAGAGGGATTAGAAACCCTGTCAGTTTTTATTGCTGTCTGTGCCCCCATTAAGGAGATTCCCCCTCTCTCTTTGTCCTGTTTATCATTATCAAGGAAAGTGAAAGTAAAAGAAAATCCTGAATTTTGGGCTGTCCCCAGAAAAGTAATAGAGAGGGAATCTTCCAATGGGGACTAGGGGGTCACCAAGGAATTCCCTTAATTTGCACAGATTTCTTCTTACTTCCTGTTAGGTTATTGGACAGGAAGTGAACAGAAATCTCCACAATGGCACACAGATGGCGAAAGGATATCTAACAGGGGTTATAACCCTCCCTTGTTCTATCCAAAATGGAAAAAAAAGTTTTGCCCACAGTTCTACTTTAAGGGACACAGGAAGAAATATTCAGGTACATTAGGTTATGCTGCTACCTTCATAAGATTTGACATTGGCAAAACAAAGCTGTAAGGACAGCACAGTATAACCCTTCCTACACCAAGTCTTAGTTTTGTAGCAAGCAAAATTAGAAGTAGATCACAAGAAAAGAGTGGAGGGAACTGGGTCCCTTAATGTACTTCAAGTCAGAAATCCTATTTTCCTAGATGTACATTATGGGACACAAGATGAAGTATTCAAATACATTGGGGTGGCCAAAAATAGTCCAACCGAGGGGTTGGTTGTGTTGCACAAAAATATAACAGGTTAATAGAGGTAGCTCAACAGAATCTATAGAGCCACCTGAAAGGCCCTACAGCCAACGGCAACATCAGCTGAGGCCTAAACGTTCACCTGGAAAAACGTATTATTAGTATAAACAGAAGACTATGTAGTAACCTTGCAATTTGAAGAAAAGGTACCGGAAGCAGTGAGCCCAAAAAAGAAGCACTGACTGATCTGGTGAGATATGCTTTGACAGGGAAAGGTGGAACCTTGCACTTGAGGTCATAAGCTTGAATCATGAGCTGTTGAATTCATCTGGGGTTAATAGAATGAGAAACTTTCAGGAACGACAAGCTGAGTAAGGCACACGAACAGTGTGCACTACATTCAGACAATGGGGGGAAATTTCCTTAGGATGTTACAAAGTAGGGCAGAGAGATGTTAGGACAATGTCCTGCTTAGGATAAAAGAAACCACCTAGGAAAAAAAGAGGCCTTGTGTCCCAAAAAACGTCTTATTAGGTTCAAAGGGCAGTTTCTCAAAAACCAACAGAACCAGAATGAGATTCCATGGAGGTCCTTGGAAATGTACAGGAGGAATAATGTGAGCAAACACCCTGTACCAAGGAGTGAGAGTCAAGCGGTATCTGTAAAGGAACTGCTACTGTTGAGGTTTGAACTTTGATGGTAGTTAAGGCCAAACATTTATCCAGATCAGACTTGTGAAAAGACAAGATTCATTCCATGAAGAACTTCCTGGGATGGAATTTCTTTAACTCTCACCAAGAGAAATACACTTCCCAAGGGTGATGGTAGACTTTGTGAGAGGTGGATTTCCTAGCTTTCAAGAATGTAATAGCGTTAGCGGTAAAGCGCCACTTTACCTTTGTTTTAGCAGCACTATTGGGCCGCTAACGGAGTGCTTTTAACCCCCGCTAGCGGCCGAGGAAAGGGTTAACAGCTCCCGAAAAGCGCTGCTGCTGAAGCGCTTTGCAGGAGCTTCAGCAACAGTACCCGTTCATTTCAATGGGCAAAGATGCTGCTTGCATGACTTTTTCTAACGTCCTGCAAGCGTTCCATTCCAGTGTGAAAGCACTCAGGCTCTCACAATGGGGCTGCAGGGATGGCGTTTTTTCAGGTGCTTTACAGGCGCTATTTTTAGCCCTTTAGCACCTGAAAAATGCCTCAGTGTGAAAGGGGTCTAAGATAAGAGATCAGCAACAAAACAGTGCATTGTTTTTCTTTAGCCAACCCATAGTGTATTGTGAGAAGAGACACAGCTAATGTGTAGCACTACAAAAACAAGATGTTGATCTTGCTTATGTAGTGAGTAAATATGGCTGCCCCCCAATGAACATACCATATAAATGCAGCACCCTCTACCAATAGGTAGGTGCTAGTAAGGGTTATTTTACTAGGGATTTCAGCACAGGCAAATGTAGGCAGGCCTATGCTGCAAGCTAGGCCTGTCTGTTTTGATCTGGGGGCTGGGAGTGGTCAGAGTAGCAGTGGGTGTGACCACCTGCACTTCAGTTCTGAGGTGCCTCCCCTGCTTCCAAGGAGAATGTTCTAGAAGAGGGGCAGGGACTGGGACTGGAGTGGCAGGCAGCTTGTGTGTGAGCCCTGACTGGTATTGGCACCTGAGGTGATATGCCACTGGGGGAAAAAGTTGGCTGAGTGAAGTGAAGAATGGCATCTTAGGCAGCAGCAGGAGGCCATCCCCATTTGGGGGGGGGGGTGTGCCAATCGCAGGAGGAGGCCCAGGGAGAACTGTGAGGGAACATAGCCTCTACACGGTCATTGGCAATGTCTCTGCCACCACATGGTCGGATGGCAGGGAACTCCTGGAGCAGAGGGGCAGATGAAGCTGTCGGTACGCATGGTCCAGTCAAGTTCCTCATCAAGGACTCAGGGCTGTTGGAAGGTCGGTGAGTGTTACCACAATGGTGGGCTGGAGGTGCCATGGGGTCTGTGAGGGAACTCTGCTTTTACACGGTCATTAGCAGAGTCTCTATCAAACACACAGTGGATGATGGGGAGTCCTGGATCAAAGAAGAGACTGTGGGGATCTGTGTCAAGTCAGTGTGGCCTGAGGGCACACGATTTGCAAGGTGGGCTGGCTGGGAACAGTAGTCCATTTCCTAAAGACATGCTTTTAACCTACTAGGCCTCCAGTGAGAGGTTCTGCAGGCCTCAGGCCTAGTAGCAGCGAGCAACCAGACCCAGTAAAGGGACTTATTCAGAGTGGGTCCTATTACCTAATAGAAGAGGATGTGACATACTTCAATTAGTAACTACAAGTTTTGTGCAGGAGGAACCAAGTCTGTACAGGAGGAAATACGTTTTTTAAGTTACGTTTTGTAAGTTTTTTATTTACACGGTCAAAAGTGATGTCTCTGTCCTTCACACTGTGATGGTAAGAGAACTCTTATGCCCCGTACACACGGTCGGACATTGATCGGACATTCCGACAACAAAATCCATGGATTTTTTCAGACGGATGTTGGCTCAAACTTGTTTTGCATACACACGGTCGCACAAAGTTGTCAGAAAATCCAATCGTTCTGAATGCGGTGATGTAAAACACGTACGTCGGGACTATAAACGGGGCAGTAGCCAATAGCTTTCATCTCTTTATTTATTCTGAGCTTGTGTGGCACTCTGTGCGTCGGATTTGTGTACACACGATCGGAATTTCCGACAACGGATTTTGTTGTCGAAAAATTTTATAGCCTGCTCTCAAACTTTGTGTGTCGGAAATTCCGATGGAAAATGTGTGATGGAGCCCACACATGGTCGGAATTTCCGACAACAAGGTCCTATCACACATTTTCCGTCGGAAAATCCGACCGTGTGTACGGGGTATTAGATGTAATAGTCTGCTAAGGTTGAGCAGAGGAGGAGCAACAGTCTGCATGGAGATGCAGGAGGAGATTCGTACCTAAGTCAATTTGCACATTCAATCTTCTGGCTCTAACTTTATCGGAGTGATCTCAAATCTTAAAAATATGATGGCAGTGACTTATCCTATGGGTATCCCATATTCCTATCCCTATCCAAGTTGTACCCCCCAATAAAACATCAAAAACAAAACTCGCAAAAGACTGTTCATTGTCTCTGGAAGTGATGTATGAAGTCTGGCAGTGGGGTGATTTGGCGGATTGTTTGTTATTAGCTGCAACACCATGGCTACATAGAAAAAAAAATATGTGAAAAATAAGATTTACAAACGCTAACATTGATAAGATCATTGCCAGGAGGCTGTCGTCTTTTACATGTAATTGTAAAAAAAAAATTTGAATTGACTATTTATTCAGTAACAACATAAAACCCATCAATGCAACTATTTACATTAACCCCATCAGTATATCTTAAAAGGCTATGGATTCCTTTAAATAAGCAGAACTGTTTATAATACATAGACGAGGCTGATATCAGTTCATTACCTTACACTTTTGTTCTCATGAATTCCACCTATGGTGATTGTTATGGAGTGGAAATATTAAGTGCAGTTCTACAGCATGGGGCTAGTTTTCAAAGACATCTCTTATTTTCATTAGTTAGATTGCAGCCACAAAAGGTTAAGCACAGAATGAGATCTAAGAGAAGAAAAGCATGTGCTTTATCTCACCATGTCCTGGTGTGCAATAAAACAATTATTATTTTAAAATGTATTTTTGTGCATGATTGGCTGGAGATAAGTGCTTTTTCTAAATATCACAGGGAGCAAGTCTGACACCGATGTGATCTTAAAGTTCTATTTCTTTAGAAATAAATAACTTCTGTCGAAAAAAAGGAAAAAGTGTCTATTCGATTAGCTATAATGGCTGCTACTTCTCTGAATTTTCCGTTCCAACAGTCCATTGTCATATCAATATGCTTTGTGCTATAAAGGTGCTTTTCCCAAAAGATAAAGAGCCCCCGAGCCACTTTCTGTAGGACGCTTCAATTCTTCCTCATTACATCCAGCTCAGCAGGGACTGGACGAATTTCAATCTATCTGTGGGCAGGCTGGTTGTACAGACTTTGATCTCTTAACGGTACAACCGGCCTGTCGTTTTTGGTTTTTTTTTGCTCGATCATTGCCACCGGCTATAACCAACAACATGGATCATTGTGTTCTCACAGCGGGGAAGGCTCCCCACCATGAGAACACAATAGCACAACAGGAGTGACTCCCCCATCCACATTGAATGTGAAGAAGAGGGAATCAGCACATTTTTCTTTTCCATTCAACCAGCTGGTTGAACGAAAAAAAATGTATAATGTATGACCTGCTTTAGTTTTCTTTCATTAAAGTGGTTGTAAAGCCTTAAGGTTTTTCACCTTAATGCATTCTATTCTATTCTTACCTAAGCCCAATTCGATTCAGCGATGTGCATGAGCGCAGTGGCTCCAGCCGCTGCCGCTCTCCTCATTGGACAGATTGATAGCAGCAGGAGCCATTGGCTCTTGCTGCTGTCAATCGAATCCTGTGATTTGGGGGGCGGGGCCAACTCCCGCTGCCTGTGTCAATGGATGCAGCAGCGGGACTCGGGAGCGATCCCACATGGGTGCCCCCAAGTAAAGCGGCTTTCCATGGGGGCACCTGAAGAAGAGGAGGGGCCTGGAGTGCTGGCGGGGGGACCCCAGAAGAAGAGGATTGGGGCTGCTCTGTGCAATGGTTTTGTATAAGGGTAAGTATAGGCATGCTTGTTATTTTTATACAAAAAAATTGAAGGTTTACAAACACTTTAAGTGTATAAGTGTGCATGTTTTTTTTTCTTTTTTTTTCTTTTTTACAAACACTTTAAGCCCACAGGCTGAATGAAAAAAAAGTGTATAGCCAGCTTTATTCTAACAGCAAATGTATTACGTGTTACTGTTATGCACTTCCAGTGCGTTTTTCCTCTAATATTAATGAAAGAATGCCAGTATTCTAATATAATACTACAAACACATAAGGGAATTTCTATGGCATTCATTATGGAATAATATGATGACTCTACTACTTTATTAAAACAAAGAAGCCAGTGGAATCACATTTTCTAACCCATTTTCGCTAGAATTTCTATGTTTTTCTTTGATAAACAGACTTTTGTCTCTCACGCGCTTGCAATTGATATTAATGGTTGTGCTTGAAGGATAAAGCAAGCAGGGCAATGCCAGCTAAATGCAAAGACATGGCTGGGAATAGGCTGAGACTGAGAATAATATGACATTCCAGATATGTACAGCGGCTCCGGCTGAATGTTAATTCTGCAAAATCTGGGATACACAGCGGAGCAGTGATATTGTATGCATACAATACCCAGCGGAGTCATTGGATGCAATGTACAATGAGCATTAATCATACAGCAAGATCATAATAATATGGTGATTATTATAAGTTTCAGGTATGGAAAGAAAAGCAAGAGTGTTTGTTCCCTTCGTCATTCCAAATGTTATTACATGAGCTATTGTTGGCTTGTAGTGGAAAGTAAATGCTTTCTTTGTCCCTGTATCCAAATATAGGAATCATGCATCTGTTAGACGTAACTGTTCATCGAGTGACTAACTTACCAAATTGAATTCAAATCTTTCTGGGAAATGGTTGTTCGTACATTAATGATATCTGGTTTTTGTCTTGCTTTGACTAAATGTTTAAACAGCAGTGTTTTCACTATAGCCCAGGGATACTCAAAGACATGCGCCATGTTTACTTGGAAAGGTCACCTCGCTTTAGACTGACCCACTTGCGTCAACCTTTGTCAATTGGCTGCTTTGTCATATTCCATGACTCTGGTAAGGCAGATGCAAACTGCTTATTACCTATAATACCATACACCCTACATCCCCTCTTAAATAAACAGATGACACCCATTTTGGAGTAAATTGGCCACACCAGCCATTTTATTAACATCTTAACCATAACATTTATTTAAAACAATACTCTCCCAGATAAATCGTAACCATATTGAGGATCATTGAAGGCACTGACCAAATTTTCTTCATATCAGCGTGGCCACACAAGGTCCCCAGTCGCAGCACGCCGACTCAAGGACAATACCGCTCTCTGCCTTACAACGCTGATACCCATCTCCCAATGCCAGTGAAACCTTGGTTAACTGGCATCGAAAGAGGAGCCCATACCATGATGGTTCCCCACTTATGCCATATTTGTCTTACTTTCTAATGCCTCCAAAGATCCCCAACCGCTACCCCTTACCTCGAAACCAACATATATACATTACAATACAAACAATAGGGCGGGAAGGTGGGAGCTCCTTCTTCATCCGGTGACCAGAGACTGACCACCGGACCCTGGCCCCTCCTATCCCCAGGAATAAACCTACTAGACCACCCCCACCCTGGCCAGCTACACTCCCTTAGAGTTAACTCCTCTCACTGCCGTTTTGTCCTGCTGCCTAGTCATGCCAACCCTACGCCTAGCGTTTCTCTTGATTTTTTGTAGCTAATCAGAAAAGAGTGAACATTTCGAACTTACCATTGTAGGCTACATTAAAGTACATGTACTGTAAATCTCAAGTCAGCAACATTTTCTTCTTTAAAAAAAATCTGTATTTACTGACTACCTCCGGTGTAAGATATCTATTCGCAAGTACTACTCGACAATTATACACTTAATACGATGTAAATGTAATTAAATAATCAGTTGTGTATAATTTACAGTTTTATCTAGTAACATTCATAAATAATGAACTAGCTATGCAAAAGCTGTCCCAAGGACTCTATGCAGTACATATATCACTGGTTAAGAATCAGGAATCTAATGCTCATTAATAACAGATATGCAGTATCCCACAAAAGTGAGTACACCGCTCACATTTTTGTAAATATTTTATTACATCTTTTCATGTGACAACACTGGAGAAATGACACTTTGCTACAATGTAAAGTAGTGAGTGTACAACTTGTTTAACAGTGTAAATTTGCTGTCCACTCAAAATAGCTCAACACACAGCCATTAATGTCTAAACCGCTGGCAGCAAAAATGAGTACACCCCTAAGTGAAAGTGTCCAAATTGGGCCCAAAGTGTCAATATTTTGTGTGGCCACCATTATTTTCCAGCACTGCCTTAACCCTCTTGGGCATTGAGTTCACCAGAGCTTCACAGGTTGCCACCGGACATCACAGAGTTGGTGGATGTTAGAGACCTTGCGCTCCTCCATTTTCCATTTGTGGATGCCCCACAGATGCTCAATAGGGTTTAGGTCTGGAGACATACTTGCCAAGTCCATCACTTTTACCCTTAGCTTCTTTAGCAAGGCAGTGGTCATCTTGGACAGTGTTCCTTCCGCAATTTTTTTTTTTAAGTCAGCAGCTACAAACACTGTAACTGCTGACTTTTAATAAGGACACTTACCTGTCTAGGGAGCCCGCAATGTCGGCCCCACGAGGCCGTTCTGTCCATCGGATCAGGTTCAGGCGCCGCCATTCTAACAAAGGGAAACCCACAGTGGAGTCTTGCGGCTTCACTGTCCATTTCCTACTGCGCATGCGCGTGTCGCATGGCGCTTTGTGAATGGCCAGCTGTCTTCTGGGACACACACATGTCACAGGAGACAGCGGGGGGGGGCTCACCGCTCAAATAGGATATGACGTCCTGCGCCGCAGACCGGATGGATCAGATGTACAGGCTGTACTTCCTAAAAAGGTACTATAGAAAAAAAAAATTAATATCCAAAAACGAGGGGTGGAGAGGTGGTCTTTCGTTTAAGACCACCTCTCAAAAGTGGGTTGAACTCCGCTTTAAGCAGAACACAGGAGATATCTCATTCGGCATAGGCCCCATTTAAAGAATACTTAGCATTTTCTCAATGAATGAAAAGTGTTCTCTTAGTGGACAAGTTGGAGAGGCGGGGCTGTGATGTCATGATCTCCACCTTGTTCAATAAGAAAAAACACTTTGCATTCATTGAGAAAATGTAGAGTGTTCTCCAAATGGTGCCCATGCCGAGTGAGCAACTTTCTGTGTTCATTAAGCAGCAAGGAAGATTCTTCGCATGGGACTCAGAAGCTACCCTGTTTCCCCGAAAATAAGACCTAGCGTGATTGTCGGTGATGGCTGCAATATAAGCCCTCCCCCCCAAATAAGCCCTAGTTAAAGTCCTTGTAGGTCTTATTTTCAGGGTAGGTCTTATTTTCGGGGAAACAGGGTAGGGCTTATTTGGGGGTAGGGCTTATATTGCAGCCATCACTGACAATCAAGCTAGGTCTTATTTTCGGGGAAACAGGGTAGTGGAATCACTGTAATAATGATGCCTACTACAGTGATTTCCAGCCTCAAGGGAAATTCCACAGGTTTGGCACATACTAACATTGGTCCAAGCTGGATGTATGTAAAAATCACCGTACCTAAACATCAACTTTAATCTTTTTTTTCTAACTTTCAATTTTTTCAGAGATGCCTATTATAACATGGGGTTACATAATTTGGCTACAGAGAGACATGCGTGGATGAAACTGTAAATCTTGGGCCAACAGGATTGGCTCTTGATTAAAAATTTCTAGAATGCCAGGTTATCTTTAATGTAGCCTGTAGGCTAGTTGGCTATGTCCCCTCCTGTATGTTCATGCCAATTTTTGGAGTTTTACTGATGTATTAGTAATGAAGTCCGTGCTACCTCTTTCAATTAATCGATTTTAAAAATGTACAATGTAGTCAAAGGGGTTTATTAAAAAATTTCTTCATCAACACACGAATCTAATGGGATACCCGTATTGAAGAATTAATTACTTGGCTAATAACAGGGCTAGCCACCCTCGATAAGTTTTTTCTCTGTTTGAGGTTTATGATTTCTTCTAATTTCAACATACTCCTGCATAAATATGTATTCTATATTGAGCAAAAGAGATTATTGTATCTATTATTCTGTACCAACACAATGCTATGCTGCTTCTACATTCTCCATATGTATCAGTTTTGTGTATTTCAACCTGTATTTACAATAAACATTGATTTTGGGGAAAAAAAAATGTCTTCATTCCTTGGTTACACAGGAAAAACTACCACTGCCTTTCGACCATAGTGACAGTGGGGTTGGTTTACTAAAGGCAAATAGACTATGCACTTTGCAAAGTGCAGTTGCAATCTGCAAGTGCAGTTGCTCCAGAGCTTAGTAAATGAGCAAAAGCTCTGCTGACTTCCATCATCCAATCATGTGCAAGCAAAAAATGTAGTTTTTTTTTAAATTTTCCTTGCATGTGATTGGGTATTCTTTGCAAAGTGAAGCTTTACCTCATTTACTAAGTCCTGGAGTAACCACACTTGCAAGGTGCACAGTCTATTTGCCTTTAGTAAATCAACCCCAGTGACACAAAGGGGTTGATTTACTAAAGGCAAATAGATTGTGCACTTTTGCAAGTGCAATTGCACTCTGCAAGTGCATTTGCTCCAGAGATTAGTAAATGAGCTAAAGCTTCACTTTACAAATAGTACCCAATCACATGCAAGGAAAATTAAAAAAACAGCATGTTTGCTTGCACATGATTGAATGATGGAAATCAGTAAAGCTTCCCCTCATTTACAAAGCTATGGAGCAACTGCAGGTGCACAGCAAGGAGGTGTAGTCAGGGGAGGCAGGTGAGGCAGAGCATGCCATGAACATTAAAAAAAAAAAAGAGCTTTGAGGATCGTAGCTCGGCAACTTAAGGTCACAGAGACCCCAAATAGGGGGTAGGTAGACTAAGTCCTACCCCACCACTGATAAAAATGTGGGGCTCCTACGACCTATGATTCCGGAGATACGGGGCTCCTTGCACAGCCTGTCAGAAGCTACATACAGAGCGGCCAGTTTAAATACAAGCTGTCACACTCTGCAGCAGACTGAGAAGGTGAGCTCACGGTGTCTCTCCTCACTTCTTGTCAAAAGCACTGAGCTCAATGGACAGCTTGGAGTCTTGGACCAATGGTAAAGTACCATTAGCCCCAGCTGTCCAATAAAAAGGCTGCAGTGGAGGCACACCTCTCGCTGTATTGTCATAGAAGGGGCATTAAGTATAAGATATACCCACAATCCCATGTTTTTCTCACACAGTTAAGAGGGAGAATGAAAATCTGCTACTGTTATTATAAAGCTAAATCATATATTTATATGCTATATGTTATAGCATAATAAATTATGTTATCTATTACTGCGAAACTACTGGCTTGAGTTATAACTTCAAACTTCAGTAGTTTCTCTGTTAAGCCACCTGCCTGAGTGCAGATTTTGAAAATATAGTAAATTACCTTAAAAACAAAATATAATAATTATTTGTATATTACTTATGGTAATTAACCCCTTACCCCTTACCACCCAGGCCAGTTCTGACAATCATAATTTTTTTTGCTAGAAAATTACTCAGATCCCCCAAACATTATATATATATTGTTTTAGCAGACACCCTAGGGAATAAAATGATGGTCGTTGCAACTTTTTTATGTTACACTGTATTTGCGCAGCAATTTTTCAAACGCGTTTTCTTTTAAATAAAACTTTCATGAATATAAAAAAAAAAACACTCAAGATAACCCAATTTGTGAAAGATATAAGTAAATAGATACCTAACATGTCACGCTTTAAAACTGCGCACACTTGTGCAATGGCGCCAAACTTCAGTACTTAAAAATCTCCATCCATAGGCGACGCTTTAAAATTCTTTACAGATTACATGTTTAGAGTTATGGAGGAGGTCTAGTCCTAGAATTATTGCTCTCACTTTAATGATTGCAGTGAATGTAATCTGTGTGTATCTGGCTCTGATACTAGCCAGTAGCTCACCAGCCACTGATCTCACCGCACATCCCTGGTGCACAGTCTATTTGCCTTTAGTAAATCAACCCCAAAGCCTTACAAATCCATATTAACCAGTGGCGGTGCGTCCATAAGGGCGCATGGGCGCCGCCCCCTCTCTCCAGCCACCCCTCTATCACCAATAGATAGAATAATGCATTGCATGAATCTATCTATGACTGCCGCTTCCAAACCCTATTCAGGCGCACGGCGTGAATTACAGCAGCAGGTTTTTTTTTTTTTTAAGCACCTGTTTAGAGCCATATGCCCTGTACACATGATCGGAATTTTCGTCGGAAAAATCTTGAATTCTGCTCAAGCTTGGCATGCATACATATGGTCACACAAAAGTTCTCTGAACTTTTGACCGTCAAGAACGCGGTGACGTACAACACGTACTACGGCACTAGAAAAGGGAAGTTCCATACGAAGCGATGATTCTGAGCTTGCATGGTTTTTTGCGTGTCGGAATTGCATACAGACGAACGGAATTTCCCATAGGAACTTTTTCCGACGGAAAAATAGAGAACCTGCTCTCAATCTTTTGCTGGCGGAAATTCCGCCAGCAAAAGTTCGATGGAGCATACACACGGTCGGAATATCCGACCAAAAGCTCACATCGGACTTTTGCTGGTGTAATTACCGATCATGAGTACGGGGCAATAGGCTCTAATAGGCTTCAAAAAAGGTGACCTGCGAGCACCATGCTGGGCGCTCGCAGGTCACTCAGCTGTGTTATGAAAGCAAATGAATATTCGCTTTCCTAACACTAAACCACCTCTCCAACAATCAGGTGTTTGGATCTGTTACCCATCACCTGATTGGCTGAAACGACAGGCGCTGTGATTGGATGCCTATCATAGCAGAGGATGGGAAGAGAGGATGGGAGAAGACATCGAGGAGCAGTCCCACCGCCACCGAGACAGCTTAAGTACAAACGGCGGGCACACTGGCAGCATTTGATATGGCACAGGGGCTGCGTTTGATGGGGCGCAGTGGGAGCATTTGATGGGGCACAGTGAGGCTGCATTTGATGGGGCACAGTGAGGCTGCATTTGAGGGGCACAGTGAGGCTGCATTTGATGGGCACAGTGGCTGCATTTGATGGGCATAGTGGTGGTTGCATTCGATGCTGCACAGTGGCTGCATTTGATGAGGCACAGTAGCTGCATAAGATGGGCACAGTGGCTTCATAAGATGGGCACAGTAGCTGTATTTGATGGGGCCCAGTGGCAGCATTTTATGGCACAGTGGCCGCATTTGATAGCACAGTGGCTGTGTTTGATGGGCACAGTGGCTGCGTTTGATGGGCACATTGGCTGCATTTGATGGCACAGTGGCGGCAATTGATGGGCACAGTGGCTGCGTTTGATGGCACAGTGGCTGTGTTTGAAGGTACAGAGGCGGCAATTGATGGGGACAGTGACTGCGCTTGATGGCACAGTGGCTGCGTTTGATGGTACAGTGAGTTTGCAATTGATGGGGTTTTTTTTCAGAATTTTTCAGTTTGTTTGCACCCCCCCAAAAATTTTGAGCACCAGCCGCCACTGATATGAACCCTACTGATAACTAACCACACATGATCCAAATCATGGTTACCGTAATTAGTCTGATACTTTGTATAGACTGAAACAATGGGGATAATAATAGACTGATTAAGGGGCCATTCCTTTTCACCTCTGGGAGCGTATCATTCTTCTACTTGCTCAACAGAGGCGGCTCTCTAATTAGGCAAATTAGGCCTTTGCCTAAGGCCTCGCAATCTAAGGGGCCTCGCAAAAGCCTAATTTGCCTGTAGCTCAACCTCCCCAGGATAGTCCTGGCGAATCAGAGTCCCTGCATGCCCGTGGGGTGTCTTGGTTCCCACGAGCAACGCTTCGTATGGCAGCCGCAAAGCGGCATCTCTCCCCGGCTGACACACACATACGGAGCTCTGCGTACTGACCCCGCCCCCTCCTTCTCCTCCTGCTGTGATGTTTTCCTGTACACAGAGGAGGAGGCGGGGAGGAAGCACGGCCATGCACAGGGGCGGGGATGCAATTGCCCCCTGGGCTGCTCTAATGTCCTGCTGACTCCTGCACAAAGGCCGCTGAGTTGGCCGAGGGTGTCTGCTCGGGTGGAGGGCACGGCCGGATTCAGTACTGCAAGCCAGCGATGAGCTCTGTCACAGTGCTGACAGTCTGTGTTAGCCCCGCCCCTCCCTCCTGCACACGAAGCTCTGGCAGAGGCTGGATGGATCTGCTTTTTCTTTCCCCGCCCACACTCCGGGCAGCCCCGCCCACACTCTGTGCAGCCCCGCCCACACTCCGGGCAGCCCGTGTGCTGTCTGTGAAGAGGATGTGTGGGGCGGGAAAGTTAAAACTGAGCAGTCGGCTGAGCTCAGCAACCACAGTCTTTAAAAAAAAAAAAAAAAAAAAACAAGTGATCCTCCTGGGACTAGTGTCCATTGAGTCCAAGTAAGTGACAAGTGAGCTTCTCCTCCCTCCCTCCCTTCCTGCTGTCTCTTCCCCTCTCTGCAGCTTAAGTGTTATATTACAGCCTGTGACAGTACCTCGCCCTCCTAGATGTTATGATGTGGGTTCACACTGGCATGCTGCAGTGCTGGTGTACTGGCAGTCTTCCTGCATGTTACCCCCGGTCCCATAGACTTCTATTAGGTTGTACATTTTTGCTGCATGTTCTGAAAGTGCACAAGAAGTCCTGCATGCTGCATCTTTGGTGCAATTCGAGAAAATGCAGCAAAACGCACAATCTAATTAGAAGTCTGAAGGACTGCGGCTATGGAAAACCGCCAGCACAGTGGCAGCCTGTCCATTAAGGACGCACAGGCACTGCCCCCTACATTATGCCACTCCCTGTATGTAAAATGTATAGATTCATGCACTGCATGAATCTATCCATGGCCACCGTGGCTACCCCCTGTTCAGGTGTCTGGCCCCTTCTCAAACACCAGGCGCCTGAATTACAGTGGTGGGGGTGTGTTTTTTTTTTTTTTTTAAATCACCTGCTTAGTGCCATAGGCTTCAAAAAAGGTGGACTCAGAGTGCAGAGTATTGCACCATGAGCCCACCCAGGTGTGTTAAAAAAGCAAATTAATATTCTCTTTTCTAACACTGAACCACCTCTCCGCCAATCAGGAAGTACGGGTCTAATACCCGTCACCTGATTGGCTGAAGGCACAGGCATTCCAAATTGGACATCTAGCAGACCAGAAGAAGAGATGCACGGGAACCATGGAGGACACAGGACAGGGGCATCACCTGACCCACTGCATGTCCCACAGCTCGCCGCCATCACCCACTGCCTGACCCGTCACCAAGATGGGGTAAGTGTCAGTCAGACAGCAAGTGGGCGGAGGGGGTGTCACAGTGGCTGCATTTAATGGGGCACAGTGGCTGCATTTAATGGGGCACAGTGGCTGCATTTAATGGGGGCACAGTGGCTGCATTTGATGGGGGCACAGTGGCTGCATTTGATGGGTTCACAGTGGCTGCATTTGATGGGGGCACAGTGGCTGCATTTGATGGGGGCACAGTGGCTGCATTTGATGGGGGCACAGTGGCTGCATTTGATGGGGGCACAGTGGCTGCATTTGATGGGGCACAGTGGCTGCATTTGATGGGGGCACAGTGGCTGCATTTGATGTTTTTTTTTTAAGTTTGCTTGCCTACCCCCCCAAAAAAAATTTTGAGCATCTGTGTGAGCCCAAAGGCTTGCACTCTTAGCAGGCACTGCCACTCCATTGAAGTGATCAATGCTTAGGTCGCTTTTCAGAGGCATTTGACAGGCAGTGAGGAGGCGATGTCTAATTTCCTCCCTGCCTATTTTAACCTCCATGTCTTCAGTCTCTGACCATCTCTTGTATCATGTCCGCAGTTCGATCATCTATTGTATAATTTACGCAGTCTCTGACCATCTCTTGTATCATGTCCTCAGTCTCTGACCATCTCTTGTATCATGTCTGCAGTCTCTGACCATCTCTTGTATCATGTCTGCAATCTCTGACCATCTCTTGTATCATGTCTGCAATCTCTGACCATCTCTTGTATCATGTCTGCAATCTCTGACCATCTCTTGTATCATATCTGCAATCTCTGACCATCTCCTGTATCATGTCTGCGGTCTCTGACCATCTCTTGTATCATGTCTGCAGTCTCTGACCATCTCTTGTACCATGTCTGCAGTCTCTGACCATCTCTTGTACCATGTCTGCAGTCTCTAACCATCTCTTGTACCATGTCTGCAGTCTCTGACCATCTCTTGTATCATGTCTGCAGTCTCTGACCATCTCTTGTATCATGTCCCCAGTCTCTGACCATCTCTTGTATCATGTCTGCAATCTCTGACCATCTCTTGTATCATATCTGCAATCTCTGACCATCTCCTGTATCATGTCTGCGGTCTCTGACCATCTCTTGTATCATGTCTGCAGTCTCTGACCATCTCTTGTACCATGTCTGCAGTCTCTGACCATCTCTTGTACCATGTCTGCAGTCTCTAACCATCTCTTGTACCATGTCTGCAGTCTCTGACCATCTCTTGTATCATGTCTGCAGTCTCTGACCATCTCTTGTACCATGTCTGCAGTCTCTGACCATCTCTTGTACCATGTCTGCAGTCTCTGACCATCTCTTGTACCATGTCTGCAGTCTCTGACCATCTCTTGTATCATGTCTGCAGTCTCTGACCATCTCTTGTACCATGTCTGCAGTCTCTGACCATCTCTTGTACCATGTCTGCAGTCTCTGACCATCTCTTGTACCATGTCTGCAGTCTCTGACCATCTCTTGTATCATGTCTGCAGTCTCTGACCATCTCTTGTATAATGTCTGCAGTCTCTGACCATCTCTTGTATCATGTCTGCACAGACCTTTTTCTGTATCATATCTGCACAGCCTCTGACCATCTTCTTTATTGTGTCTGCAGTCTCTAGAGGGGGGGGGGGGGGGGGGGTTACAGAGGAGTCAAGAGCTGGAGCACTGCTAGGAGGGGGGTCACAAGAGGAGTTGGACTTGTGTGAAGTAGGATAATATAGGATGAAACTAGAGCCACCAAGCTGGAGCCCAGAGAGGACCGTCTGGCTGAGCCCTGTACGGTGCACCTGAGATGAGGTCAGTGACAGCGTTGCAAGGATAGTCTGATGGGGGTCAGTGATGTAAGGGGGAGTGAATACAGTAAGGTAAGCGGGCACTAATATAAAGGTTCCCCCTTATATTAGTACCCCCCCCCCCTTTTACCTTAGTGTATTCACTCTGCGGGTGGTCTGTGGTCACCAGCGTATTCCCTACATTGGAGTTCTCATTTTAAATGCAAGTTGGAACTCCACGGACCCTGATAAAAAGGGGAACTCTGATGTAAATGGGAATGCTCTACACTCTGATATAAGGTGATCTCTGGTCACCAGAGCCCCCCTTACTTTAGTGTTCCCCCTTACTCCAGTCTGCAGCATTTCCCCTTGCACTGTAAGGGGGAATCTTGCAGACTCTGATGTAAGGGGGAACTCTGTGCTGGGTTATATTAACCTGAGCTTTATGTGAATGAAGAAATATGATTTTTGACTTTTATTTTACTACTACTACACATTACTAGTAGCAGCTGCACAAATTGTATTTATATTTGTGTGCATGTAATATATATATGTTTAATGATAATTTGCTAGAGAAAATTCTAGAAACTGTGAAATTATAGTTCATAGTTTTTAAGGCTTTTAATATATACAATTTATACAGTTCATTTTTATCGCTTTAATTATTTTTCCCATTATGGGCGTGAGTGGGGCCTCATGTCTAGGTTTTGCCTAAGGCCTCACAAAGCCTAGAGCCGCCTCTGTTGCTCAATATCTATTTGGAAGAGATATTTTCTCCTAGCCCCGTGTACATGATCAGATTTACATTCATTTTTACTCTTCACCACAGCCTGTACATCTCTGTTCATTTATTCCCTGCTAGGGAGAGTAGGTCGCCTGTGCTGAGCGTGTCACATGCGTGGGGAGAGACGTTTGGCTTTATTTGGTTTTAGACGTGCATTCTGCCACTTAATGAGGCACAAGCGGCCCCATATTACAGTATGCAGCGAGGTTGTCTCCATCCTAGAATGCTGTGTTATATTGCCATAATTATGATAGGGTTTGTCTATGATAGCAATCCCAGTCTACTCAGACTCTTGTATGCAAACGCTGCCATGCACAGACTACCAGGCTCGCTGCTTTGTCTCAAACATGAGATAATGATTTATATTTATATGTATATGGAAAACATTTCTTTTTTATCATGGGTGACCAGGATCATTTATTTCTATACTTTCAAGGTTAGCCATGATCAGAAAGACATATTGGCCTGCTAGATGTCCTTTATGTGTTTCTAGATATTTGAAGTGCAGAAAGATATGGGTTGTTTTTTTAAGGAACTCTCCACCAAGCAGGTTTTGCACCTGAACTAGCCAGATAACAATATGCACAAAAAAAGGTAAAAAAAAAAGCACACAAGGTTTCTAATAATCAGAATTGTAAATGTACTTGGCAGTGGTCATCAATAGATTAGGGGATACTACTGTCATTCCTGCTTAGAGTATATGTAAGCATTACATTGTTTGTATTCAGTTTGCTAAAGCACTGGGTGTCATGAACAATTGTCATAAAAAAAAAATAAAGTACTTGTTTTCTACTTTTTTAAACATTTTTTATTCTTTGTTGCATCTTACCACTGCAGATCTCTTGCAGCATCTTAGCCCACACACTGGTTACGTGTCAGTGATGGTTGCCTTCCTTATGGTAACAACAGTGGACCATACCTATGTAATGTGTGTTAAAACAGCTAATTGTAGTATTTTTTGCAAACCTGTATGATGGGGGGACAACGCAGGAGCACAACCAGAAGACAAAGGTGTTGATTTACTAAAGGCAAATAAATGGTGCACTTTGCAAGTGCTCCAGAGCTTAGTAAATGAGCAGAAGCTCTGCTGACTTCCATCATCCAATCAAGTGAAAGCAAAAATGCTTTTTTTTTTTTTTAATTTCCTTGCAAGTGATTGGGTTCTCTTTGCAAAGTGAAGCCTTAACTAATTTACTAAGCTCTAGAGCAACTGCACTTGCAGAGGGCAACTATTTGCCTTTGATAAATCAACCCAAGAGAGAGAAAGATCACTGTCATTGTTTAACAGAGAAGGGTCTTCATAGCAGGCTCTCCAGATATTATTTTAATGAAAGCTGCAGATTTAAAAGTATAAAAAAAAGTTTGAGATTACAATAACTACTTGCCCAACAGGCCATAGCCGAATGATGGCTACAGCGCGGTCAGCTAATTCTGGGATGGTGTACAATGATGTGCTCCCAGAATCGCGCGCACCCAGGAATGTTCGTGACTGCCGGGTCCTGGAGCATCCCAGAACTGATTAAAGGGCCAGTTACAGAGGCCCTTTACCATGTTATCACTTGGTCCAATGATAGAGAGATCACTTGTCAACAAACTGGAGCATGTCCGGTTCAGCTCCTCCCCTCTCCTCACACTGATCGGTACAGTGTGTGAGGATAGGGGGGAGCTGAGGCAGCAGCGCTGTGGGATGGATCTGAAGTGCAGCGCTGATCTGTGCCCATCCATGGCTCATCCGTGTCTCATATATGCCCATCTATGGCTCATGCATGCCCAACCATGGTTCATCCATGCTCAATTATGCCTATCAATGGCTCCCTCATGCTCATTCATGCCCATCTATGGCTCATTCATGCTCATCCATACCCATCCATGGCTCATCCATGCCCATCCATGGCTCATTCATGCTCATCCATGGCTCATTCACGCTCATCCGTGACCACCCATGCCTCATTAATGCTCATCCATGCTACATCAGTGTCCATCCATGCCTCATCGGTGCTCATTCGTTCCACATCTGTGCTCATCTGTGCCTCATCTATGTGACAACAGTGCTCATACGTGCCACATTCATTCCACATCAGTGCTGATCTGTGCCACATCAGTGCTCATATGTGCCACATCAGTGATCATCAGTGACAAATCCATGCCACATCAGTGCTCATCCATGCCACAACAGTGCTCATCCATGCCACATCAGTGCTAATCCATGCCACATCCATGCCACATTGGTGCTCATCTGTGCCACATCAGTGTTTATCCATACCACATCAGTTCTCATCTGTGCCACATCCATGCCACATCAGTGCGCATCTGTGCCAAATCAGTACTCATCCATGCCACATCAGTGCTCATCCGTTCCTCATTCATGCCACATGGGTACTCATCCATGCCACATCAGTGCTCATTCATGCCGCATCAGTTTTCATCAGTGTCACATCAATGCCACATCAGTGCTCATCTGTGCCACATCCATGCCATTACAGTACCCATCAGTGCCTCACAAAAGTGTAATGGGTAGTCAAATTAGATTTGAAATTTATGCCCTTAAAACTCCTAACGGTAATCCCTGCATGTTGGGCCTCTGTATGTAGCCAGACTGTGGAAAAGTCTCACACATGTGGTATCGCCATACTCAGGAGGAGTAGCAGAATATATTTGGGGGTGTAATTTTTGCTATGTACATGCTATGTGTTAGAAATATCCTATAAATTGACAACTTTGTGTAAAAACAATACATATTTTCATTTTCTTTCCACATTTTCCAAAAACTTGTGGAAAAAAATGACATGTTCAAAAGACTTATTGGGGTTGATTTACTAAAGGCAAATAGACTGTGCACTTTGTAAAGTGCAGTTGCTCCAGAGCTTAGTAAATGATGTAAAGCTTCACTTCGCAAAGAATACCCAATCCCATGCAAGAAAAATAAAAAAACAGCTTTTTTGCTTGCACATGATTGGATGATGGAAGTCAGCAGAGCTTCTGCTCATTTACTAAGCTCTGGAGCAACTGCTCTTGCAGAGTGCAACTTCATTTTGCCAAGTGCACAGTTTATTTGCCTTTAGTAAATCAACCCCAAAATGCCTCACAGATTATACATTGGGGTGTTTACTTTTCAAAATGGGGTAATTTTTGTGGCGTTTCCATTGTCCTGGTGCTCCAGGACCTTAAAAAGTGTGATAGGTTGTCAAGAATTTAAATGTGTAATTTATGTCCCTAGAACTCCTGATGGCGTTCCCTGCATGTTGGGCCTCTGTATGTGGCCAGGCTGTGTAAAAGTCTCACACATGTGGTATCGCCATACTGGGGAGGAGTAGCAGAATGTGTTTTGGGGTGTAGTTTCAAGTATGCATATGCTGTGTGTGAGAAATAACCTGTTAATGTGACAATTTTGTGAAAAAAAAAATCTTCATTTTGCAAAGAATTGTGGGAAAAAATTGCAACTTCAAAAAATGCATCATGCCTCTTACTAGATACCTTGGAATGTCTGCTTTCAAAAAAGAGGTCATTGGGGGGTATTTGTATTTACTAATTTGCACAATTTTTTAACACAATCTAAGAAAAATGCATTTTTTTTACAAAATGTCGGTCTTTTTTCATTTATAGCGCAAAAAAAACCAAAAAAACTAGTGGTGATCAAATACCACCAAAAGAAAGCTCTATTTGTGTGAAAAAAGCACAAAAAATTCATATGGGTACAGTGTTGCATGACTGAGTAATTGTCATTCAAAATGTGAGAGCACTGAAAGCTGAAAATTGGTCTGGTTAGGAAGGGGGCTTAAGTGCCCAGTGGGCAAGTGGTTAAAGTGGTAGTAAATACTGCTTGCTCACTTGTACCTACAGGTAAGCTTATAATAAAGTTTACCTGTAGGTACAAGGAATATCTCCTAAACGTGCACCGTTTAAGATATATTCAGTACTTCTGCAGCCGATAATGTAATCGGCGCATGCGCACTGCGCCCTGAAGGGGAGGCAAGCCATACATTCAGAGCGCTGTGCCACAGCTGTGGCTCCCGTGTACATGCATGGGCGTAACGTCATCGCAGGTCGGTCGTTCAAACAGCCAGAGACCTGGTTAAGATGGAAGCCCTGTCAGTGGGAATAGCACACCACTGGAGGGCTTCATTCTAAGGTAAATCTCTCATAATGTGTTAGTATGTGATGCATACCAGCACATTATGACATTAACTTGCAGGGGGAAAGTTTTTCTTTTTTTGTGACACTTTACTACTGCTTTAACATGTTAAATTTTATAAAATAATTGACTGATTTTAACCTTTTTTTTTAATAGCAGAAAAGACTCACTAGGGTTGATTTACTAAAGGCAACTAGACTGTGCACATTGCAAAGTGCAGTTGCATTTTGCAAGTGCTGTTGCTCCAGAGCTCAGTAAATGAGGCAAAGCTTCACTTTGCAAAGAATACTCAATCACATGGAAGGAAAATTTAAAAAAAAACAGCATTTTTTGCTTGCACATGATTGGATGATGAAAGTCAGCAGAGCTTCTGCTCATTTACTAAGCTCTGGAGCAACTTCTCTTGCAGAATGAAACTGCACTTTGCAAAGTGCACAGCCAATTTCCCTTTAGTAACTCAACCCCTGTATGTCTCTTCTGCCAGAAATAATCCTTGTAAAATTAGGGAAAAGCTAAACATCTTCCTATATTTTGGATGATTTTAAATATGTTTAACCTTGGATTGCTTTTTAGAATGAGTTTGACTATTTCTGGCAAATTTTGAACAATTGATATTTTGGACATTACAGGTAACCCCTGGATCAGTAATAGGGAAACAAAGTGAAAAGAAAAGGTTGTGAACCAATGAGGCCACTGACAGTGATGTTTTATGGCATATGTATTATGCTAAAGTGGTAGAGGTGCAACCAAGGAACGCTGAACAGCAACCCTTCAAATCAATGTCCCCCATTTTCATTGACCTACTGGGCCAATACACACCACTGACAATTTTTTTTTATGTTTTAGGGGTGCAGTATAAAAACAAGGGCAACCAAAATAGGTACAATTACATATATTAAAGAAACACAAAGGTGAGTTAGTTATGTTACAAAGCTGCACCAAATAAACAGTGGGTAGTTCTGCTCTCCATTTAACCCATGCAATGCTAAAGGGACCATAGAAAGCACCATATGGCGTGACAAGCCAGTTTGAGACTTTAATGCTCCCAGCCCAATTTCAATAACCAGACTTGGCTACATCTGTCTCTTTGAATTTGGTTCCAAATGTCGAGCGCTCTAATCCTAAATCCTGTAATACGAGTACAGCATACGTTGGGCGATTTTCCTCCCTCCCTCTCTCGGCGTAAATAACCCTTTGTGTGATAGAGAAATGTTCTTTCCAGACTCCACCACAGCATAAATCACAAGATAAATTGCTTCGCTATTTCTCTAGTCTGTTTTTAATGTGGTTGTGAGCAATCGCAGGCCGAGGACGTGAAGTGGGTTTACAAACAGTCTACGCGCCCTGAATACAGTGCAAGATGATTGTGGGATACGCTCTTCCTTACCATTCTTAGCACATTAACAAACTTGGGGGCGATCTTATTCCCTGTACTATGACAAGGATAGCAAATTTATTACATACTGAAGTAGTGAACTTTAGTTAGGTGTTAACTGCAGAAAGGTATCCAATGTTGACTAAAATACAGCAATTCAGCAAAATAAAAAGACGCACTGAAGATATACACTCACTAGCCACTTTATTAGGCACACCTGTTCAATTGCTTGGTAAAACAAATTGCTAATCAGTCAATCACATGGCAGCATCTGAAAGCATTTAGGCATCTAGACGTGGTGAAGACTACTTCCTGAAGCTCAAAAGGGGGAAGAAAGGGGATTTAGGTGGCCTTGAATGTGGCATGGTTGTTGGTGCTAGACGGGCTGGTCTGAGTATTTCCAAAACTGCTGCTCTACTGGAATTTTGTGCACAACCATCTCTCAGGATTACAGAGAATGGTCCGAAAAAGAGAAACTATCCAGTGAGCGGAAGTTGTGTGGAGGAAAATGCCTTGTTGATGTCAGAGGTCAGAGGAGAATGGGTAGATTGGTTCGAGATGATAGAAAGGCAACAAGTAACTCAAATAACCACTTGTTACAACCAAGGTATGCAGAATACCATCTCTGAATGCATAACACATTGAACCTTGAAGGACATGGGCTACAGCAGCAGAAGACCACACCAGATGCCACTCCTGTGAGCTAAGAACAGGAATCTGAGGCTACAATTTGCAAAGGCTCACCAAAATTGGGCAATAGAAGATTGGAAAAAAGCTGCCCGGTCTGATGAGTCTCGATTTTAGCGGCGACATTCAGATGGTAAGGTCAGAATTTAACGTAAACAACATGAAAGCATGGATCCATCCTGCCAATCAATGGTTCAGGCTGGTGGTGTAATGGTGTGGGGGATATTTTTTTGGTACACTTTGGGTCCCATGACCTACCTGAATATTGCTGCTGATCATGTCCATCCCTTTATTACCCCTTGTCACAAAGCTCAAATCATCTCACCACTGGTTTCTTGAACATGAAAATGAGATCACTGTACTCCAATGGCCTCCACAGTCACCAGATCTCAATCCAATAGAGCACCTTTGGGATGTCGTGGAATGGGAGATTCACATCATGGATGTGCAGCCAACAAATCCGCAGCAATTGAGTGATGCTATCTTGTCAATATGGACCAAAATCTCTGAGGAATGTTTCCAACGCCTTGTTGAATCTATGCCACGAAGAATTAAGGCAGTTCTGAAGGCAAAAGGGGATCCAATCTGGTAAAAGCAATGTGTACCTAATAAAGCAGGCAGTGAGTGTATATATACATACAGTATATAGATAGATATAGCTATACTATGGGTTATATATGGTTAAATAAGTAATATGGTTAAATGTCTTTGACTTTAATGTAAAACTACAATAATTTCAGGGTAATGGTGATTTTATAGGAGACAAATGTGTAGGCTGCCTTTACTGACCTCTTTCTGAAAATTCTATCCATGGCTTCACTACTTTGAGCCATTGACCTGGAACAAGCAGGCAGACTGAGAAAGTCAATGTGAAGTCAAAAGACCCAATTTGTATACTTATTCTTGGTTAGGATCAGTGACTAAGAAAAATACTAAAGCATTTCTCGAGCAGGTTTCCTAAAAAGCACTATTGTTTTAATGTGACTACAGCAATAAAATAGATTTTTAATGTGGACACAAGAGCTCTTTGATTGTCTACGCAAAATCCACAAATACAATAAGCCTTTGCAACGCAAGCATTTCGGGACCTTTTCTAGCACATCTCTCATTGCTTAAAGTGCTTAGGAAATAAACATCAACTTGAACTTCCCAATGATATTTAAGATAAGATATATATATACAGGGCTTTTTTTCTGCCGAAACGCGGCAGAACGGCGTTCCGCCACCTCTGGCAGCCCTGTCCTCTCCCCAGTCACTGAACACAGAAGGCGGTAGAGGAGGTAGGCACTACTTTCTTCCCCCACTTTGCTTTTGTGTCCTATTGTCAGGACATGTGTAAGTTAGTCAGTCCCCACACTGCGACCGCTGCATATTTTATTTTTTTAACGTTTTGTGGAGCTTCGGGAGTTGCGGCTTCCGTCCCGCCCTGCCCCGCGGCTCCCATCCGTCCTGCCCTGCCCTGCCCCGCGACTCCTGTCCGTCCCACCCTGCCCCGTGGTTTCCATCCTGCCCTGCCCCGTAGCTCCAGACCACCCTGCCCTGCCCCGTGGCTCTCGTCCCGTTTTGCCATGCCTCCCTGTAGCTGATAGCCGAATAAAGTGTTCGGCTGGAAAAAAGCCTGCATGCTCAAAATGGATCAATGATAGCTGCACCGCAAGCTATGGAGAAGAGGTGAGTGCACTAAGAACTATGGAGGGAAGGGGGGGGCGAGTGGCATCTGCAGGGGAGGTGACAGCTGTGGACCGCAGTGGGGGTGAATTTGTGAAGGGGGGTGAAGTTGTTAAAGCTGGAAAGAGGGAGAGGTTGTACAAAGTGAGAGCTGAGTAGTGGGGAGGGGGGGCAGGTGATACAGTGGCAAGAGCTTGTAGGGGGGGCAGGCAGGTTGTTTGAAGGTGTAGTTGTGGACTGGGAGTGTAAGCTGTAGATGTGGGGGCTGCAGAGTTAAGTTGTTGACAGTGGGTACAAAGGTGAGTTGTGGGGGGTGCAGAATTGAGAAGGGACAGGGGAAAGAAGAGGTGTGTTGTGGACGGAGGGAAGAAGAGGTGAGCTACGGGGGGAAGAAGAGGTGAGCCGTGGACAGGAGAGAAGAAGAGGTGAGCTGTGGACAGGAGGCTGGAAGAGATGAGCCATGGACAGGAGGTTGAAAAAGATGAGCCGTGGACAGGAGAGAAGAAGAGGTGAACCGTGGACAGGAGGGAGGAAGAAATGAGTCGTGGACAGGAGGTTGGAAGAGATGAGCCGTGGACAGGAGGTTGGAAAAGATGAGCCGTGGACAGGAGGGAAGAAGAGGTGAGCAGTGGACAGGAGGGAAGAAGAGATGAGCCGTGGACCGGAGGGAAGTAGAGGTGAGCAGTGGACAAGAGGGAAGAAGAGATGAGCTGTGGACAGGAGGAAAGAAGAGGTGAGCCGTGGACAGGAGGAAAGAAGAGGTGAGCCGTGGACAGGAGGTTGGAAGAGATGAGCCATAGACAGGAGGTTGGAAGAGATGAGCCATGGACAGGAGGGAAGAAGAGATGAGCCGTGGACAGGAGGGAAGAAGAGATGAGCCATGGACAGGAGGGAAGAAGAGGTGAGCCGTGGACAGGAGGTTGGAAGAGACGAGCCGTGGACAAGAGGGAAGAAGAGGTGAGCAGTGGACAGGAGGGAAGAAGAGATAAGCCGTGGACAGGAGGGAAGAAGAGGTGAGCCGTGGACAGGAGGGAAGTATAGGGGAGCTGTGGACAGGGGAAAGAAGAAGTGAGCTGCAGACGGGGAGAAGAAGAGGTGAGCTGTGGACAGGGTAAAAAAGAGGTGAGCTGTGGAAAGGGGAAAGAGGTGAGCTGTGGAAAGGGGAAAGAAGTAAGCTGTCAATGGGGGGAATAATAAGTGAGCTGTGCATGGGGAGAATAAGAAGTGAGCTGCAGACGGGGGAAGAAGAAGTGAGCTGTGGAAGGGGGGCATGGGTCATCTGTGGACAAGGTTTGGCGAGGTGAGGTTTGAATGGGGGGCACAGAGGTGAGCAATAGATGGTTACATTGGGGGAGATATGCAAGTACTGTCCACTTATTTTTTTTCTGTGCCATGTGTGATACACACACCTAATCACTGCAGAGTACACTTTTTTGAGCCCTGTGTGTTATGCGCTCCTTAGTGCCGCACTCTGTGCCTTTTGGGCCTACGTGGATTTGGCGCTGCTTTACTTCTCTCCCCATGGAACGACAGGATTGGGGAGGGTGAGTTCCTGTACCTTTTTTCTGAGAAGCTCTGTATATATATATATATATATATATATATATATATATATATATATATATATATATTTAGAGATAATAGAAATAATTCTAGATGAATGGGCGTAAACAAAAAAGAAGGTGGGGTTCCAAAACCGCTTTTCCAAGCTTCACCCACTCCACCACCTGGGAAACCTCCCCTGGCATGGATGTGTTGCTTTAGAGCCTGCATGACATGTCCCTCTCCTATTGAAAGATCCTTCCCCTTTAAGGATGCAATGAACCACTGTATCAATTCAATTGTCAAGAAGATTGATTCATCTTCAGGATTAGCCTGCAAACCTTCAGTGGCATTAAAGTGATACCAAAGCTTATCTTTTTCTGATTAAAATAACAGAAAAGAGGTTTATACTTACCTCCTCTGTGCAACGATATTGCACAGAGCAATCCCTTACCTGTTCTTTAGAGGTCCACGGCAAGTCTGTTCTCTCTTTCTCCCTGCTAGTGCCCCATTGCAAGCCCTGTGTGATGAAGGCACTTATGCGGACACGCTCCAAAGCCAGGCTGTGTACATCCATAGACAGTTTGGCCATGCTCTCCACCCCCCCCCATAGGATTTGACTGACAGGAGAAAGAGCCTATGGCTCCCTCTGCTGCCAGAGTCTCCTGTGAGACCAGAAAGTAAAGGGAGAAAAGATGCAGCAGAGCACAGGGTTGGATCGATCAGAGGAGACAGGTAAGTGTTTAGGGGTAGGGGGCAACAATAGGTAGCTAAAGATTTTTTACCTTAATGCATTATTGTTAAAAAAAACTTTAGACTTTAGAACCACTTCAACATCAGTAGTAAGAGTCATTAAAATATCAGTCAGGGAATGTCAAAGAAACATTGATGTCTAACATGGAATGAAAGTTGATTATAGATGAACTGAAGCTGACTGCCAACTTTGTGATGGAAGCAACAATGGATCCAGTGTGACTGTCCGCTCACCTTGTGGCACATGCGGTGACAGGGAGGAGAGCTCTGTAGTTTAAACGCTGGTTGATCAATGCATTATCCAGTCAGGAATTGTGTTAAATTCTCTATAATTGTAAATGTCTCTTTGGGCAGACCCTAGATGACATCATCAAATGGGCAACAGGTGAAAAATGGGCCTGAGCCCAAAGAATAAAAAAAAAAAAAAAAAAGTCAGCAGCCCGTTTCTTCATCTAGAGCAGACGAGGAGTATAGCAAACCCCAGTGGCGGAAAGAACAGGAAAATTATGGTAATTACAAATAACACTTTTCATTATTGTTGTCATTATGCTTTGGTGAAGCGCAATCAACATTTTTCTTTTGTTTCCAGAGATAAAAAGGAAACAAAAGACCATGTTGTGTTATAGAAAGAGCTTGCATTGGAGGTTGGGGATTGCCAGTGGGTTCCTATATGTAAATGAATGCTTATGTCTCAGGAAGAGCATGATGACAGTATGGGTTTGTGTTTCAAATTAAACAACAATTCAGTAAAGATGCTATTACTGTACTAAATCATGAGTTACAAGACTTTTCTGCCCCCTAAATTCACATTTCTACAACTATAAATATATGTATTTCACAGTTATGGCTTCATGTTGGTTGCCGTAAAGGTAGATATAGTACTTAGGGTTAACTTGATATCAGTCTCTTGTAGTCCCTGTACAAGTTGAGACTTGGAGGTATTTATGAGAAGGAGACAGCCATTTGTGCTGCAGTGCTCATGCACTATTTGACCCTTGTGACAGCAGGAAAAAACTGATGAGGATGTCAGTCTGCTGCTTCTCCTTTCACTGTCCAGTCGCAAGCTGGGGGATGGACAGGACCTGTAAGGGTTACATAAAGAACTATCTTTTTTTTTTACAGTTCTCTAGTACTTTGTTTCATGTTGCTATGTGCTTTTTAACCCTAGTTATAAGGTCTGAACTGCATCCCCCTCCTGCCATGGCTGACCTGACAACAACTAGGAAGTAGACAGATGCTTCATAACGGCAGCTTGTTTCAGCTCTGAGTAGTTTCCTGAGACAAGCTGCCATTATGAAGCATCCATCTCCTTCCCGGCTGTTGTTAGACCGGCCATGGCAGGAGGGGAGGGATGCAATACCAGAAAACCATGGGGCATGAATCACGAATAGGATATTTCCCATTTTTATGAATGACAATGTCTGTGTATTTTAGATTCTAATACCCCTGAACTCAGATATCTATGAGAATACATAAGCTTATAACAAGCTCCATAAGTGGCTATGTTAGTATAATGTTTTTTATCGGATAAAAACACTGGAGTAGTAGGTTTCTGTTATTTGGTTTTGGCATTGTATCAACATCTATAAAGCAACATTTGCTATGGGAATTCAGGATAAGATGGAGAGACAGATGGTGTTCAAAGATCAGCGATACTGTAAAGTTTCCCGGTAACCTTTGTCTATCCAAGTCTTTCTACTTTCTCACTATCTTTAGTGTTTATACAAAAAATATGTATTTTGAAATGTGCTTTATGTGTCCGTACAAAGTTAACATGCATACCCACATCCAGTTGGGTCAGTCATAATCACGGTCATGATGATAATGACTGTGATTCTGGGCTACATATTTCTTTGGTTACATTGGTCTGGGGGTCAAAAACAGCCTTTTGCTGTACTGTGTGCTATGAATCCTGTTTATCCGTAGGTGTTTTTGACAGAGAACAACCATTGACATTCATTTTTCATTTTTATTTTATCTTTATAATTTTTCGTATGCACATGCATGTTTGAAGACTCTCATGCAAGGCACACACAGGCTTCTCTGCCAAAAACTCCACTGGTCTTTTATCAAAGAATATGTATACATATGCACATTATTGAAAGCTTTTAAAATGACTTTTTTTGTTCTTAATTGATTATTCAGGTGGAATGTTTTCCACTAGTTTAGGTTTTCATTATGTTATGTCTGTTACCGACAAATATTAGGTTTCTTGATTGGTTTTCTTATGTGATTGTTTCATTCTTTCTCTTAAGGAGTCAATTTGATGTCCATATGGAGGAGAAGTCCAGCTGACTCACCTTAATACTAATTTAGAATATCGCATCACCTGTAGTGGGTGTACACGATACTCAATCAAGCCAATCTATGGTTTTGTCTGTGTGTATATATATGTCTTTGTTAGTTCTTTAAAACTTAGCTATGAATAAGCACCTGCTTTGACGGTGTGAAATGCGTTAGTGGTTTTATTCTTGCTGTATGGATTTACATTGATAAAGAAATCGTTTTTCATTGGAGTGCGGCCATCCGGACTTTTTGTTCTTCTCTTGCATAGGGGAGGGATGCAGTTTGAAACTTATAGCTAGGGTTGGTAAGCACCAAGCAACATGGGGCAATGTACTACGTGCACTTTGATCCATAGGGGAGAGAACTGTGAAAAATATAATGATAGGTCTTCCTTAACCCCAGCAGAAAAATCCAGTCTTCTGTCCTGCCTGACAGGGCTATGTGGTATGGCACAGTTGTATATTTTGCCCACTTGATGGACAGAAATACAAATAGTTTGGTAGATAAAACAGATCCCTTATGTGTATTATATATATCTATTGAGTTGTTCGCATTGAGTCCAACTTTCATTTTCTATTGGCTTCTCACTTAGGGACTCCAATAAGATCTTTGTCTTTGACCACCTATAGCGTTTATTCCTCCTGTCATTTTCCAAAAAATTCAAATCAAAAGAATATGTGACTGTGTACAAAATAGACTGTAATACTGTATACCCTCCTATAAGTATGTGGAGCTAGCAATTCTAATGCTGAAATTCCTATGTGTCCCCTAGACAGGGCTGGCATTGGGTGAGTGGGGGCAAACTGGTCAACCCCCCATCCCCTGAAGGGTCCCTATCTGCAAAATGACAGCAGGTGCTGGTTGTTGGAACACGGAGCGTTAGGAATGTAATAAGCTGATAAATGATTCAACTCTTTAACATCTAGCCAAGACTAAAATACCAGTTTTGGATGGGCTGATACTAAAACAAGCTATTTCAGGCAACAAATGAAATCACTCAGTGCACCACTAATACTGAAATGGAAATATTGCTGCTGTATGAAGCCAGAATGTTCTCTCAATTTACCTCAATCATGGTCCTTTGTCACCCATTCTATACAGATTTGTGGTGTGGGTGTGACTACTTATTGAATTCCTGAAATGGGGTTCCCCTATCAACCAGCCAGAAGTACAGTAACTGGGGAAAACTGGTGGACTGTTACAAAGCCTGGATGAAAAATTGAAGCCCAAGTAGGGTTTTTCTGTAAGCATTTCAAAGCTTCAGTTTTTATTGTGACTGGAATATACATCTAAGGGTGCATTCACACTAGGCATGGTTGAACCAAACCATGTCTGAGTTTAATTGCCCCCTTCCCAACCCCCTGCTGTATTACATCATGCGTTTTTTTAAAAGAAGAGTTTCCGAGCATGCATAAATGATCACCTCTGGCAGCCAGACCACAATGATCCCTTCTTCTGTGCTATGTGAGCGGTCAATGATCTATGGAGAGTTCTAGATTCAGGCATGGTTTGCACTCTTGTATTATATTACAGGTGAACCGTGCCCCAGATAACCTCTTCCAGGTGGTTCCAGGTATGGTTCAGAGCACTTACACTACACAGAGGAACCAGACTATGGGGGGGTACACCTTACCTGGGTCTGGTTAAAACTGCCAGTCTGAGTGCAACCCAAAAAAGAAACATTTTTTTCACACAGCTTTCAGCCCCCATTGACACCAGAAAGTTCTGTAGCTCGAAACTCCAAAATGCTCAATATTTTATTTATTTCAGGTACTTATATAGCGCCATCAATTTACGCAACGCTTTTACATATACATTGTGCATTCACATCAGTCCCTGCCCTCAGGGAGCTTACAACCTAAGGTTCCTAACACACATTCATACATACTAGGGCCAATTTAGACAGGATCTGATTTACCTACCAGCATGTCTTGTGTGGGAGGAAACCGGAGTACCTGGAGGAAACCCACGCAGGCAGAACATGCTAACTCCAGGCAGATGGTGTTGTAGTTGGGATTCAAACCAGCGACCCTTTTTGCTGCTAGGTGAAAGTGCTAACTACTACACCACTGTGCTTCCCAACATCCCAACATCCCAACATCCCAAATCCCAAATCCCAAGTATCTCAACAGTGGCTGTTCACATATGACACTTCTATCTTGAGGGCTTCTATCTTGAGATCATTTCAAGGCAGAATTGGGCATTTTTAGCCACAGAGACCTGAATGAGAATGCCTGAAAATGCGAGAATGGAGCGTATTGTATATTTTTTTCAGGTATTTTTAGCCTCTAAGAATTGATCTCTTCCCCCTAGGGCCTTCCATTGGCTAAAAAAAATAACATTGCTTGAAGCTTGTATATACATGTAAAATGCTTGAAATACGCATTTAAACTGCTCTTAAACACGAGGAAAAAACATGCAAAATGGCAAAAAAAACAAAAAACGCCAGAAACATCTGCTCAGGTGTGAATGCAGCCTAAGCTGACACAATCATGACACACATACAGATACAAAATACTTATTGTAATTAAAATACAAAAACAAAGTGAAGTGACCCTCACCCTGCAGATCAGAGTACTGTCTGGCTTGCAGATGACCCCCAAACTAATAGCAGGGTGCAAGCACAGAATGCACAGAAATAGCTCACAGCTTTGTGGGAAATTGTTTTGGACAGCTTAAATTTTAATGAATGGCTGAAACTCATTTGGCAGATTAATTAAATGTACGTTACTCACAATGGGTAATTTTATGAAACCTTGTTCTGTGAAATTATTGTAATAGATCATTTAATTGGAAGATGACAAAATCTTTTATTCTTCCATGTTTTTGCTCAGAATGCTTAGGGACCTTATTTTTATATTACATAATATTATTACTGTGAGCGTACAGTGCCTTGCAAAAGTATTTACCCCCTTGGCATTTTTTGTGTTTTGTTGCCTCACAACCTGGAATTAACATGGATTGTTTGAGGATTTGCATCATTTAACTTACAGAACATGCCCACAACTTTGAAGATTTTTTTTTATTGTGAAGCAAACAACAAATAGGATAAAATAACAGAAAAAGTTAATGTGCATAACTATTCACCCCCCTAAAGTCAATACTTTGTAGAGCCACCCTTTGTGGCTATCACAGCTCCAAGCCGCTTTGGATAATTCTCTATGAGCTTGCCATATTTTACCACTGGGATAGCATAGCGTAGCGTTTTCTTTGATGGCCAAAAAGTTCAATTCTAGTCTCATCGGCCCAGAGCACCTTCCTCCATACATTTTGGGAGTCTCCCACATGCCTTTTCACAAACTGAAAAAAATGCCATTTTGTTTTTTTGCTGAAAGTAATGGCTTTCTTCTGGCCACTCTGCCATAAAGCCCAACTCTATGGAGTGTATGGCTTATTGTCGTCCTATGTACAGATACTCCAGTCTCTGCTGTGGAACTCTGCAACTCTTCCAGGGTTACCTTAGGTCTCTGTGCTGCCTCTCTTATTAATGCCCTCCTTGCTGGTCCGTGAGTTTTGGTGTATGGCCTTCTCTTGGCAGGTTTTCTGTTGTGCCATGTTCTTTCCATTTGGTTATGATAGATTTGATGGTGCTCCTACGGCTCATCAAAGATTTGGATTTTTGTTTTATAACCTAACCCTGACTTGTACTTCTCAACAACATTGTCCCTTACTTGTTTGGAGAGTTCCTTGGTCTTCATGGCAATGTTTGGTTAGTGGTGTCTCCTGCTTAGGTGTTGCAGCCTCTGGGGCCTTTCAAAAAGGTGTGTATATGTAATGACAGATCATGTGACAGATAGATTGCACACAGGTGGACATCATTTCACTAATTTTGGGACTTCTGAAGGTAATGGGTTGCACCAGAGCTTTTTATGGGCTTCATAGCAAAGGGGGTGAATACACACGCACATGCCAATTATCAGTTTTTTATTTCTGAAAAATAGTTTTATGTATATATTGTTCTAATTTTACTTCACCATCTTAGACTATTGTGTTCTGATCCATCACATATAATTCAGATTAAAAAAACATTGAACTGAAGGCTGTAATGTAACAAAATAGGTAAAAAGCCAAGGGGGTGAATACTTTTGCAAGGCACTGTATATCTGAGTCTGAAATTTGAAATTGTTTCTCTTTGTGGTCACTTCTCCTCTCTATCACAAAACTCTATATTTGCTGAAGCACATGCCACATCCGTCCCCAGTGCCTAAAATATGAAACACTGAATTGTGAATTAAGAATTTTAGTTGATGAGCGGAGAGAGGGCTGGAGAAATTGCTCCAGCTCTTTGCCTTTTTATCTAGTTTTGCCAGCCAGTATAGGAAATTACAGGCTTGAATTAAAATGTCAGCTGGTATGGGCAATAACACAAAGTGAAAATAATTATGTACATTTTCAATTAAAATGGCACTAAACAAGAGCCTTATTTTCCATAAAAATCCATCCACATCCACTACTTAATGGCTCTGTAATCTATTTTTCATGAAATCATTTCTTGCTGTGTTTTTTTAACTCTTATTATTGCCCCCAAAATTGCTGGCAAAAGCACTCAACTGGATGTGATGCATGCAGCTAAATACCTTTTCTCATCGGCAGTATATAGCAGTCTTGTGACTTCTATCAGTCTCTGGTTAAAGCTTGTAGGAGGAGTTTTCATTCTCCTCTGACTGTCCTATGAGGCTGCAGGACCCCTGACCCTCTGTCTGGACAGTGCTGATTGGCTCTGTGCTAATTACATAAACCCGCCCAAGAAAATAAAAACTTTCTAGCAATACACACCTAACTGAGCATGTGCAGAGTGACTCCAAAGGCTTTGTATTATCAGGAGATGGATTGGGGTCAGTGGAAGAAGGGGAAGATCAGAGAAGACAGGATCATACAGCCTTTTTACACATTGCAGAAGATTACCCTTTAGGTTCCACAGTGAGTAAAACAAGCATGCTTTACTGCATACACAGACTGATTTTACTGTTGTGGGTTTAGTAACACTGCAGTGGAGAAAATTAAGTTCACCAACTGGCTCTGTTGTCTGGCAGAGCTTTGTAAGTCTGTGGACTGTATGGACAGAAATACAAATAAAATGGAGAGGGTTGGGACTTTAAATGGCAAGTACTAACAGTCTAAATAAAAGAGTAATCACATGTTTATTAACATAGGTATATATCAATCATTACCTCATATACAAGATACGCAGTGAATCAATAAATGCATGGAGATAAAAGAATATACATACAATTGACCTTATTGTAAGATATAATATATCGTGTCACGGGACCTGTAATATAATAAACCTTTTACATGAAATGATCAGATCGTATGTTTAGAGTCAAGACTAAATCTCAACGCGTTTCGTGGATGCATTCCACTCATCAGAGGCGGATGCTGGGCATATCTGTAAGAAATGCATATGAGCATCGTTGTAATCTAGGTATAAACCCAAATGGTGAAAGAGAAATAAAATCGGGAGGAGAAGAATTATCCAGCCCCAAGTGACTTACATGTGGTATCAAGTTCAGCCTATGTGATACTGTAAAACAAAGGGGCTGCAATAGATGTCTATCCCGGGAGCTGAGGTCATAATACAAAGGTCCTATACATGTTTTTCATCTGTATAAAACTATATGGTTTGTCTAGAGCTAAAAATAACGCTTGCTCCACCAATGTTTTATGGCCCTATTAACACCATATGTTGCATTAATGCATGAGTGGTAATACAATACCTTATCACGTGTTGAGGCATGCTGAATTAAGGCAGCCTTACCTACCCTTACCCATGAAAAATTGGACATGACCCTTTTTTTTTTTTTTTACATAGCCCACTACAACACCTGGCATGTGCTCGATGGTGTGCTGCAGTGTGAGTACATTGCCCACTTCTGTAATAGTGTATCTGGGTGCCACTTAAAATGAATGTTGCTTAAAGGCACCATGGTTTGGGATAACGCCATGCGTTGCAGCAAAAGGTGAACTTTATTACATGCTATGCATAAATATGAATAGGCCCCCAGTGTTTGTAGGTTAAATACAAAGAAGGGGCCAGCCCTCTATCGTTTTTTTACAATGGAGCCTGATGACTCCTGCAGGAAATTCCTAACCAGCACACAGAAGACAGAAGATCCTGAAAAAGTGCTGCTGAATATGTACGTGAACACTTGGCAAGTGATTCATTCCATTAAATCAGGCATTGACTGGAGCCATTACATATTCTTACATTACTGAGATCAATAGATATGTAAAATGAACGTCAATGGAATAAAAATGTTCGTATTATATGTTAACTGCTGATATAGCAGGAGATTTCAGTTATTTGAAAAATCAGCAGCAGAAACAATTCAGGAAAAGGCTACAAAAAAAACTCTCCTGGAATTATGTTGGAGATACAGGTGGCAGCTATTGAATCTCCTGATTGGCACTCTGTCACGTTCCTGGAACCCCCGCTCTGTGCTGATGGCCACCCTCGGTTTCTCCCAGATAAGTAAGTGGGTGTACAGGTTCAAAAAGCAAGTGATTTCCATTTGATGTTAAATGACAGAATGAGCTTTTCCATTCCTCCATTTACATATTGTTTCTGAGCCTGTAAATCACGCAGGAGGTGAACCTTCCATATTGAATGACTCTAAAGGAACTGCAGTGCAGATAAATATTTATGACTTTGTGCAATTGTACTAGACACCGTGTGCACTCATTAAATCATGGATTCCCATCTTATCAGCATTCAGCTGGTGGTTGCAAAGTCTTGGGTTCCTCAGTACAAATTAAACTAGTGTACAAAATGCCATGTAAGTTATATGTGAAGTAGGAGCTTAAAGGGAGGAACCATTCAAACCTGAAAATGCAAATATGAGCAGAGAAGGAAGTATAAATGAACTCCTTGTAATTCTGCTCTCCTCTCTTGTGTTATCCTGGTCTGCTGCCTCGATAGATGGCATTACTGACTTTCATTGTTTCTCACCTTTGCTAACAATGTAATGAGAGTCCTGTGAATTCCTCATTTAAAGGCTACCTAAAACAGACAATTCAATTCTGTGCAGATGCTGGTATGCTCAACTACAAGATTTTTATACTTGAGGACTCTGTTAGTGAGATGTCTGCACCAAGTTTGTCCACCTGTTTATCAGAATTAGGTGATCCCAGTCTATTTCTTTAGCATTTAAAAGAAATGTGTATTGGTTTTGAGTTTTCTTTATTATCAGAATTAAAATGCAATCAATGAAGTAAATTTAATTTACAGACACCCAATAGGTGTCACTCTCAGCCTATTTCCCCCCCATGGCTTTACTTCCTGCTAAAAAAATCCTGCTGTTTACAAAGCTCAGTAGCTCAAGCTGAAATTTACACAGATTAGTCATCATTTACTGACTGTTCTGTCTGAGGTTTCAATAAGAGAAAACTTGCCTGAAAAAAAGGAGATAGTTAAGTACAATTACACAACAGTTTATGGCACACGAGGAAGGGCAGGGGCGCCCCAAACTGCTGTGTAATCATATTCAATTTTGTAAAAGTTCTTATATTGACTTTGTCACTAAACACTACTTGTAGCAGCAATACATGTTTAAAAAAACACACAAAAAAAAACATTAAAGCTGTTGTAGTCCAGTTATGGTAACTTAGCAATGGAAATGGGTTTGTATACATCCTGTGACAATTGTAACTTGTGAATAGGCCACTTAGTACATTATGGGACATGATCAACTACCTCCTGATACCCATCAATATAGTATTTAACTAATATGGTAACTAAAATATCAAAAAGTAATAATACTGCGCCAACCAAAGTATATGAAGCAGCCGACACAACAATCAGACCAATTGTGAATACATAATTAAAATAAAGTGTGGTGCAATAGCGCCACACTTTATTTTAAATATGGTAACTACATTGGGATGGAGAGGGAAACTAGCCCCATAATGCACGTAATAGCCATTTACACTTAAAATAGTAATAACAGACCTGCTCAGTTTTTTACATTTGTGTGATGCTATAGTAAACGTGTGGGGGATCTAGGGCCAATTTCACTAGATACATAGCCATGTGTGACCTGCAAAGACCTTGCTACTAAATGATTTCACTATTGAAAATGCAGGATATACTGTATGCAGGGGTTTATTAGCAGAAATAGCATACTTTAATGCTTTATAAATTGGGTAAATTTAAAATAGAATCACTGCTAAATGACACGTGACATTTCCATATTTAGAAGATGCATTGCCAAAAATCTGTTTACATTTGGAAAACCATTGTATTTAAGACTAGATGTTATAAGATTACAGCCCGTAGTACATAAAAACTGGAGCTGAGATGGGAAAAAAATTATCTAGCACATACAAGGAGCAGATAAAGGAGGCAGTGAATAGAACGTATCTACATCTGATACCCACAGGTATCTATGTATACTAAAGTGCTGGAAGACTTCTTCACTAATGCCGCGTACACACGGTTGGACTTTACGGCAGACTTTGCCCGGCAGACTTTTCTATGTACTTTACGACAGACTTTCTGAATGAACGGACTTGCCTACACACAATTCACCAAAGTCGGGCGAATTCGTACGTGATGACGTACGACGGGACTAAAATAAGGAAGTTCATAGCCAGTAGCCAATAGCTGCCCTAGCGTGGCTTTTTGTCCGTCGAACTAGAATACAGACGAGCGGACTTTTCGACCGGACTCAAGTTCGACGGATAGATTTAAAACATGTTTCAAATCTAAGTCCGTCCAACTTTTGAGCAAACAAAGTCCGCTGGAGCCCACACACGATCGAATTGTCCGATGAAATCCCGTCAGCCGGGCAAAGTCTGCCGTAAAATCCGCTCGTGTGTACACGGCATAACTCTTGCAGTAAGATAGCACCTAAGCCAAAAACACCAATTTTACCCTCTAAACTTATGCTGAGCACATTAGTGCCATGCGAATAAAGTATAACAATAATTTAATCTGCATTATTTAAACCAACGTTATTCTTCAGTCTACCCCCTCCACTTCTCTGAAATTATTTAGACTACATGTAGGCTGTCTTGAGCAAAATTAATACATACAACCCCATTAAAAATGCATAACTTATCAATATATTAGGCTGTTGTCTAATGACTTGCTCTGAATATTTGACAACATGTCTGTCATTTTTCATGTCAGCCCTTATGCTCTATTTTTACATTTTTCATAAGTATGTGGAAAAAATGATTATCTGCCTGTTGTAAGCTAATAAAATCTGATTGGTTGCCATGGCAGCTTATCAGTTTGTCAAACTCTCATAATAATTAGGATATGATGAATTTGATTGATTTATCAATGTATGCAAATCTAGAGTTTTTAGATTTGACATGGATAGCTATTTATAGTCAGTTTACCCCCAAAATCTTGGTCTATAGTAACACAATTGGATCTACAACACTATCCTCTTTAATGGAGACACAAACACAATGGACCACAGTACAATTTTTTTCCTCTAATAAATACCTTCATGAATACAACTCCATGTATACATTTGGTAAGAAGAGATTTAAAAGACAATGTAATGATTGTTTCTAATCTATAAGAAGCAAACAGAGTAAAATGAGGTGGAAGGATTTTAAGAAATGATGTTATGCTGTTGTACACCCCAACCCACAAATATCCAACTTGGTGTTGCTAGGAAACACTATGCACACTTGTGGTTTTAGTTTACTTAATGAGCAAGGCCTGTAAGTTAAATTATTTATCATAGGAAAAATGTTCTAAAAGAAGAGGTCTTGAGAACTTACATGTCCTACAACTCATGCCTCAAATTTTTACTCTTATCAAAAGTTACAGGATATAATAAGGAAGCAGGGATTGGTGAATGGAATCACAAAACTCAGTTCGGGAACCAGAAGTGTGTCAGATGCTGAAGATTCTCCAGCTGGTGTAGAAATGCACTTGTGATGGTACAGGTAAATAGACCTCTTCCTTTACAAAGAATTCATTTTTATTTATGTGACAAAGTTGCTTTAAGTAGCATCTGTAAGATGATAGTTCTCAAAGTGGGTTATAGAGGTAAAAGCTCCCCTGTATCCATCGGAAAAAAGAAAATAAGAGGAGAGGCGGGAGAACCCTTATGATGCAGTAAGTTGACAGTGCCATTTGATATATGTGGTGTTTTGAAAAATAGGATAAAAACCACCTGCATTTGATGAGGTTGCAAATAACCAGATGTAGTGGTAAACTCAACAATCCAGGTAGACTTTTGGAGAATTCCACTGTCTCCATGTAGAAAGTAGGATATGGCACTGAGTGCCTTTGGAGACCCAATGTTCATGGGGAACATCAGAATGATGTAAAGAAGAAACCTGTCAAAGGCTTGTATGACAGAGACACCTAGGGTTGAGTAGAGTGGAAATCATTGAGGGGTCAGAGTTATCATAGTTATAGAGCAAACATTTATTAATTACACCAAAAGATGCGAGGTGCAGTGTTTCCTGCTTGCAATGCATCAGCAATCATTAGCATTGCATAAACCCTTCTTTTCAGTCTTCTACATCTGTGTCTATCAGAACCTTGATTTCTGTACTAGTCCTTTGCAGATGTTATTTCTTGCACCATTTCAAAATCTACATACTCGTCTCTATTCCATTAAAATGTCAGTTTTGTATCCAAAGTCTTAAATCTCTTACTGTTGGGCACCCAGCCCTAGACAAATATTAAGCTAACGTCTGTAGCCAGAATATTCACCTTGCATTGCCTAGAAATACTCCCTTAACAAGCCTTATTCTTCAACTGCACTGCAGTTTTAGACAGTCCCTCCCTATTTCCATTACTGGCATTTTTCCTTCTTGGATGGATCCACTTTCCACTACAGCATGTTGTAAATCTCCAGATGGGACCTAAGGCCAAGTGTCCAATCTACTCTGATGGAAAAAAAAAGTTTAAATATATATAGATTTATCTAAGTATGCTGGACTGTCAGCTATAAATGGGTACTTGACAACAGGAAGAAGGCACAGCTGCTCGTTCACTCTCTTTGGCCCTTTTGCATCCATTGCAAATTAAAGGATATTGTCATTGTTTGCTGCTTTAGTATGGTAGGGTTAGAACCTCTACCAGGATTGTATTGCTGTATGTGTCACTGCTGAGAAGATTCGCTATCTCTGTTTTCCCCTTTGACCATTGACATCAAGTCAGAAAGTGATGGGAATCTTCCAAATAGAATAGTAATATCTGCCTTTCCTTTGAAGAGATTTGCTCACTTCCTGTTGTGTCTCCAGAGCTGGAAATATAAAGGAATTGCCATTATGAGGCACAAGCACAAACTTAGTTTGAGTTTTGTATTGCATACTACACTGTGAAAGAACTATAATGATATGACTATCCCACAAGCAATAACAACAAAACCTCCACTGGTGACTATTAGAAATGAGAATTGTCAAAATGGCTAAGTATTTAGCTACTACAGACCGTAAACACTGTATAAATTGTAAATGTATGTATATTTTACAGGATACAAAATGGTATTTCTTCTTGGTATTCCTTAGATGACAAGTTGTTGGTCTTGGTTTACCTTAGGTGACAGGTTGTTGGTCTTGGTATTTCCTAGATGACAAGTTCTTGGTCTTGATATTCCTTAGATGACAAGTTCTTTTTACCAAGTATAATTTTATGCAAAATATATGGTGAGTATAAAACTCAGTGTAGACTGCTACTGAACAGTTGTACACTTTGAAAAATAGGTTTGGAGTGTGATTTGTCAAATGTGAGCATGGTTATTGAAGACTGAGGTGGAGACACTATCAGCACCAGGTTTCTCTGAATGTTCAGGTTTAGGTTATGAATTCCTTCTAGCTTCATTAATAGGCAAGAACTTTGCCTAGCGGGACTCCTACAAGTCTTAATTACTTTTGCCTTCTCAACACAGTTTTTCCTTGTACCACTAATTTAGTTTTTCTACTTTCTAAAACTAGGGGAGATCTGAAAAAGCTGATTTATGTTATTTCAGCTAAACCTGTTTGATCGTCAATTTGAGTTGAATGAAACGTATGTTTCAGTTAGCTAAAAGTATTGCAAAGGTCCATTTATTGGGCAGCCACCACACACAGATTAAAAAAAAAAGAAACTAAAATATTAAAAAATAAAAACTAAATGGTACTTACCTTTAACTTCAGCTTCCAGTAGTCACCAATGACTACGCATGCCCCAGGGATCCTGGGAAAAATTAGTACTCCATCCACATACCGCAAGAATGTGCTCCTGCATTAGGAGCACTTTATTGCAGGATTTTTATATCCTAAGGATATAAGCATTTTTTAATTTCATTTTATTTCAGTGACAAAGCATGTGATTTAGCATATGTGCAGCTTTTTTTTGCATTATTTGATACTTCCCAGCGACTGAGAAAATCTTTGCAACATTCAGTGTGGTTGCTGTGCCTTTTTTTTATCACACACATACACACAATAACACACACTGCTTCTTATTATGCAAGATTGCAGTTTCATCATGACTACTGTTTTCTCTTGAAACTGAACTCCAAGAAAAGCAAATGATGTCTGAATACAGGAGGCACATGTATTCTTACTTGAATTTTTGATGTTGTTTATATATTTTTTCCAGATATGGGCGATATGGGCAGTAATGCAGGATAAAAATTTGCCTCTGTGCAGGAACTTCCTGTAATATAGGCCAGTTACCGCAGCTCCTTCTTGTGCAGTGTTACTGGTCTTGTATCCGCCCCCTGTAGTTTTCTGCAGGCAGCGTGTAGTGGGTGGAGTCTGTTGGGCCCCTCCCACAACTCTGCTCTCTGCACATGCTATGTACTGCAAAGTGATGATGTCATCACTACTTTTACAAGGTTTTTTAGCCACATCTTGGGGTTTTGCATGATCACATTAGGGAGGAAACTGACACCTAGACAAATACTCTTTTAGATGGTCACTGGTGCACAGAGACTTGTTTTCCACTAAGTTTAGACTCTTTATCGATATAAGACCAGCACTGGTGACTGGAACCCTTTATCCCAAGATACATGAGAGGCAGAGAACCTCCTCTCACCTCTTCTTTCCCACTCTCTTTCTAATTTACATTCCACCCCTTCAACCTTATTCCACAAAGATGTGGACTTCAATTAGCCACTCATACCCCCCTTTTGTACTCCTCCCCAAAAAACCCTTCATTCACCTTCTTTTCTCTCCCCACTCTCACATGCCTAACCCCTTCTCTAGCCCTTACCCCCACATGCTTCATACCCTAATACAGTAAAAACACAATCTAAATCCACCCCAACATATACAGAACATAGCTGTCTTGGCTCTCACTTGGAGACCCTAAGACAACTCCTTACTTAATACCACAATTATATGAGAATCTCAGTTCAATGTCATACACAACTGTAGGTCCCTAACCTACAGATCCCAACGCTAGGATGTCGACACTTGAAATCTTAGACTAACCTCTTCAATCTGAAAACCCTTCTCTTGAAAAGAGTTCTTCATTTCTGACATTTCACAATTCTGCTTAGAAAACCTTCTCTGAAAAAATACACACCGATTTCTTTATGTTTTTGTACACATGCTCTCGTAATATGGTGGAAGATGGATCTGCATCGGAGGAGGACCCAGACACAGTTTGGTCTTATTAGGGGTATCCAGGAAGTGCTGTGGGCATGACCATTTTCATTGATCCGTTGTGGATTCTAAATAATGTTTATATAGCATGATTTTACTGTTTTTATGTTACTTACATTGATTATGTTAAGCCACACTCATATGTTCCTACCCCTCTTTTGACAAAATCTGGACAATGTCCTTTTTGATTGTTTATAACATCCATTTTCTGAAAACTTTCAATAAAAAATATGATAAAAGAAAAGACCAGCCCGTTAGTATAGGCCCCATACATACTAAACTTGCCTTATTTGCAGATGACTTGCTCATATTTGTGACCCAACCGCTAGTCTCCTTACCCTCCATTATGCAGGAGTTTCAGAGATATGGAGATGTTAGTAACTTTAAAGTTAATCATAGTAAGTCAGAAATACTCAATATTTCACTCCCAGAAGCAGCTCTCCAACAGCTCGCGTCTACCTTCCCTTTTAAGACAAACTCCACATCTATTCGTTATTTAGGAATTCACATCCCAACAGACGCTTCCCAATTATTCACCAGCAACTTTACCCCTCTACTTCTTAGAAAACAAGCGGATCTGACCACATATGCATCTAAACAGCTTTCTTGGTTGGGAAGGGTGAATGTTTTAAAGATGGATGTCCTCCCTCGATTCCTTTATCTTTTCCAAACCATTCCTATCCACATCTCCACCCCGTTTTTCAAAAGGCTTCCTCAGATTTTTTCTAAATTCATATGGCAAGGAAACCGCCCTAGGATAAAGTATGACACAATGATTCTTCCAAAGGCCCGGGGAGGAGCGGGGGTCCCGGATGCCTCTTTCTACCATAATGCAGCTGTACTCACACGTATTGTGGATTGGTTTCACCACTCTTCCTCCAAGCTCTGGGTTCAATTGGAGAAACATCTCAATGGGGCGGATCTTTGCGCCCTGCCGTGGATACCTGCAGCTCGGCGGAAGGATGGTACCCTCTCTACTGCCCTTACTCGTCAGACTCTTCAGATATGGGACCGACTGCTATTAACGAGTAAATTATCTAAACCTCGAGGTCCAATGACTCCTCTCTTTGGGACTCTGGCTTTCCCTCCGGCGGAGGATAAGGAGAAATTTGGACCCTGGAATAGGGATAGTCATCAACGTTTAGCACAGGTATTACGCGCCGACCCATCTTTGAGACCAGACATACCCCCCCAGACGGGTCCGGGGCCCCCAACCATGTGGCTACAAAGGGGTCAATTAATGTCATATATACGTACTTTCTCCCCCATTTCAGAAATCCTGGATGACCCGACAGACTTTGACGAGCTGCTCTTACAAACAGACCCGCCAACACATGTAGTATCACTGTTATATTCCCTTCTATTGAACGTATCTAACCCTGACTATCCAACGTACACGCAGAAATGGGAAACAGATCTACAGCATTCCATCTCCCCTACTGATTGGCAAAAAAGCTTTATCTTAACGCATAGGATCTCTTTGGCAACTAAGACCCAAGAAAAAGGGTTTAAGCTATTGACAAGGTGGTACAGATGCCCGGTGACTATTCAACGGTTTAACCCTTCTCTATCAGGTACTTGTTGGAGATGCCTGTCTTCTAGTGGAACAATGCTCCACATCTGGTGGGCATGCCCTCCAATTCGGAAACTTTGGCAAAAGGTCTTTGATCTATACAGCAGGCTGATGGCGACCTCAATTAAGCCCACACCAGAGATAGCCCTACTATCTATGCTTCCGGGCCCACTCAAGCTGATTAAAAAAGACATACTGCGCCACTTCTTGGCCGCAGTCAGGACAGTAATCCCCAGACACTGGAGAACAATAGATGTGCCTTCCTTGGGTGATTGGGCTGTTGAAGTGGATCGGATAAGAGATCTGGAGCGCCTGCTGGCACAGGAAGCAGGAAGGGAGGAACAGTTCTCCATCACCTGGACCTCATGGTCGATGTTTCGTTATTCCGATGACTTCCCCATATGCTTCAGGGATGCCCCATCTCTACCCACCGATTAGCCATGCTGGGGTGCTTCCCACTTCTGTTGTCACCCCTTATCTATCTACATGCTATCATTCTTGTCCCTCTCTCTCTGTTTTCTTTTCTCTATGTACTGAACCAGTCACTCAAATATATAAACAAAGATCATATACCCAGAATTGCTCAATAACATGAATATTTATAATAAGTGATTGAATGATCCCTACGACATTTCAGCCTGATTAGAAGGAACCTCCAGATAACACAAACACGCAAAATCACAAAGGGAGATATAGGATGGTTCACCCACACATGTTATTCTATTTTTACATTAAAATCCTCTACATACAATATGATAATATAGTATTTCTTTAGAAGCTGTATACTAACGCTTATATTTATGTGCGTATAGAGTGAAGAGTTCCCTTATTGTTTTATAGATATTGTATACAATATTATACTGTAAAGTACTCTATCTTTCTGTTCTACCCTTATATTGAAATAAACTAAGATTGAAAAGAAAAGACCAGCCCTGGTCTGATCTGAGCATTAAACTATCTGCCTATTGTGACATTTTCAATTTAAAGTGATATACTACCCTCTTCCTTTTTTTTGGGGGGGGGGGGGGGGGTTTCCCCACAACCTGGTGTGTGGTCCTGGGGCTGCGTTATATAACCCCCTGGGTTGGTCTGTACCTCTCAACATAAGAGTGAGTACCCCTGAACCCCCTTCCATTTCACTTGAATGACATTCACATTGAATACTTGATCATCAATATTCATGTACCACATGTAAATGTCTGGGCTAGATATTGTAGTTATGGTGGATATAGGAGTTCAGTATACCCCTTTTGGGAGGTTTTCACACATCCTATATGAATGTGTTTTTTTTGTTTTAATGTATGCTTAATAAACTTTGTATATTGTTTTACTATATGACATACTTTAGTGCTTTTTCTCTTTGAATTGGGGTTATGAGCGGCATCCTTTAAAGTCATTTCTTTCTCTATCTTTATAGAGGTATTGTACATTTTTCCTATCGGATGTGGCATCACGTTAACAGATTGTACTTCATATTTCATTTCACTTTTACAAGGTAATAACTTGGTCTGCAAAGGCATTTGGTGCACAAAAAAAGGATTTATATGGCATTGGTTTAAATGAAAATTGGTGTGCCTAGGAGTGCAGCTTGAACAATTATTTCCTTTTTTTTAATCCTGTAAGACATAAAATAGATGAGACAGAAAACAGACTAAGCTTCCCAAGCTAACAGATTTAAACTTGCAAGCATAATATAAAGCTAGAAAATTGCCAAAAGTAATAGTCTGTTAACCCTCCAGGCTAACAATCTCTTTGTGGTTTCCCTGTTGCAGGAACAGCCCAGTGAAGAGACAGATGTCTGAGGCAGACAATGAGAAGCCGGAGGAAGGTGCCCCTGCCCCTTACATGCACCCCCCTCAGAAAGCTCGTTCTCTACAGCTTTGCATTCTCAGCATCTGTCCTGCTGCATTTAGTCCATAAATTCTCTTCCTCTTGCACAGTACATAAAAAATCAATCTAATTATACAGGGAACATTAATTACAGCTGAAAGACCATCGAAAAGGATTGATTTTAAGGGAAAGAGCTCTGGTGCCTGGCTCAGTTCTTGAGACTGACAGAATCATCAGCTTTGGTGGGATTGGGGTGAGAGGGTAACCTCCTCATGGGGGCCGATATATGGCGAGGGTTTTCTATACCAAAGGGGACAAAAATTGTACCAAATATTAGCTGCCTTTGTTTAGCATCTAGTGTGGACCAGAAATGAAAATCTGGCTATTTGTTATCTCATGGGGAAAATCTAATAATGTTAATTGTGCCTAAGTAGTAGCCTGAAAAATGACTCTTTGTCATAATTCTGCCTTCAAAAGAACACTGCAATTCCTGTGCCTTGAGGCCTCCTAGCTGTGTATGTGTAGTATAAGAGTCATTCCTGCCTCTGACTGCTAGTCTCACAAGCTTTAAAGTGCAATTTGGTAATGTTACTCTTGTGTTGCTCCCCATTCTACTTGCTGGATAGAAAGCTGCAGTGCAAGGATCTCCCTGCTGCTTAATTACTCCACCACCAGTCATCAGACTACCCCTAATCAAGGGGGCAGCTCTGACATGAGGACGTAAAGCCCTGTTTCTATACCAAAAGATGGGTGCTTCCATGCGGGGACACAATGCAGACTAGGACATGGTACGTAAAGGGTACAGATCCTCTACAGGGGAACCATAGGCAATACTGGTAACTAATGCATTGCACTCTGCTTGCTTTTTGGGCACACCATCCACAGTTTACAGTCCATGATTAGTCCTGAGCTGTCTACATTGTCATAAATCTAAAACCAGTCATGGTTTTCTAGATGCTTTCTAGGAATGTCATTTAAAATACTTACCGTAATTTAGGGACAGTAGTGGCAGGGGGTGCCCAATATTTTGGAGGGCCGCAAACAACCCCCGGGCGGGTTGGGTGGAAAGGAGGCAGTCCATGGCATTACCTTCCAATGACAAGGTGGTGCTGGATCTGGGGTAGGGCTCCTCGAAGCGGCTGTTGCTGCCCCCTCGTCTGTTGCTCCTTGCTCCAGCTTGTCGAGGGAAGAGCCGGGGCCATTGCTTCCCCTCTTGGCCGAACAGGAAGTTGATCCTGAGACCCAATTGGCCAGGGGTCCTAAGACTTCCGCTGGCCAATCAGGTCTCAGGACACGCTTTCTGATTGGCCGGGAGGAGAAGCAGGAAGACATTAGGGGACATTAATTCGCTAATGTCACACAACTGGGTGGGCTCAGGGCGCAGTGCACCCCTGAGCCCACCCTTTTTTGAAGCCAATTAGAGCCTCAGGCTCTTATCAAGTGCTTCTAAAAAAAACAAACATTAAATTCAGTATGTCCGGCGCCCTGCATGGAGATTAGGGGCCAGGTCAATGGATTAGGGGGCGGTGCCCCTGCGCCCCTAATGGAGCGGCCGCCACTGTTTGGGGAATTTTCCAAAACAGGAACCAAATCAGCCCCAAGGCTGGCCATAAGTGATGTTGACTAGTTGTACTACTGAAAGCCAATGATTAGAGAAAAACTTGTTCTCATGCCCATTCCCAACTGGTCAAATAAATATGAATCCACTGTAATTTTAGAAAACAACAAATAACACACAAAAAAAACGCAACAGCAATTCTGCCCCTACAAGTGCCCTTAATTTTTTTATTCCATGGTAATGAGATGCCTAACGAAAAAGTCTAAAGACTGGACTGATATCTACAAATCTTCATTATGTGACCTACTTTGCATTTGTGTTACCCCCAACCCTGGTAGTAATGGATATACAAATGAGAGCAAGTGCCCATGATGTAATCTTTAGATGTATACATGAAAATGTTCTTATTCCAAACTGCTTCTAAATTTCAGTAACCTATAGCAACCATCTTATGGTATAGTGTCCATGTAAACATTAGCTTTATACAAAAAAGAGATCCTTTTCCAAAGTGCTAATTCTTGATTGCAGTAACTTGTAGCAATCCACCAGAATCTATGTTATGTTGGTTTTACTTCAGCAGGGTGAACTTTAAAGGTTGCTGTGGGTCACATGGTAGCTATTTTTCCATACTTAGTTCATATATGCTAAGTAATGTGTAGGTGTAACATGTATAGCTATTATTACGTCTCACAGAGATCACAGTACTTCCCCCTTCCTCTGCTTTTCTCTTCAAAAGGATGGAGCCATCTTTGTTCAGGCATCATCAAGAATCACAATCTATATTTCCTGGACTGAGATTCTGGCCTATGATTGACACAGTCATAAAAAACCCTGTGCAGTTTTTGGTTGTGTTAACAAATACAGTATCTCACAAAAGTGAGTACACCCCTCACATTTTTGTAAATATTTTATTATATCTTTTCATGTGACAACACTGAAGAAATGACACTTTTCTACAATGTAAAGTAGTGAGTGTACAGCCTGTATAACAGTGTAAATTTGCTGTCCCCTCAAAATAACTCGACACACAGCCATTAATGTCTACACCGCTGGCAACAAAAGTGAGTACACCCCTAAGTGAAAATGTCCAAATTGGGCCCAACGTGTCAATATTTTGTGTAGCCACCATTATTTTTCAGCACTGCCTTAACCCTCTTGGGCATGGAGTTCACCAGAGCTTCACAGGTTGCCACTTGAGTCCTCTTCCACTCCTCCATGACGACATCACGTAGCTGGTGGATGTTGGAGACCTTACGCTCCTCCGCCTTCCATTTGAGGATTCCCCACAGATGCTCAATAGGATTTAGGTCTGGAGACATGCTTGGCCAGTCCATCCCCTTTACCCTTAGCTTCTTTAGCAAGGCAGTGGTCGTCTTGGAGGTGTGTTTGGGGGCATTATCATGTTGGAATACTGCCCTGTAGCCCATGAACATGGTGGAACTCATGCAGCCCCAGACTATGACACTACCACCACCCTGCTTGACTGTAGGCAAGAGACACTTGTCTTTGTACTCCTCATCTGGTTTCCACCACACACGCTTGCCGCCATCTGAACCAAATAAGTTTAACTTGGTCTCATCAGACCACAGGACATGATTCCAGTAATCCATGTCCTTAGTCTGCTTGTCTTCAGCAAACTGTTTGCCATTAGACATTAATGGCTGTGTGTTGAGTTATTTTGAGGGGACAGCAAATTTACACTGTTATACAAGCTGTACACTCACTACTTTACATTGTAGCAAAGTGGCATTTCTTCAGTGTTGTCACATGAAAAGATATAATAAAATATTTACAAAATTATGAGGGGTGTACTCACTTTTGTGAGATACTGTATCTGTCACAGATTAGCCTCCTGCTGCCGCCTCTTGCCTTGTGACTTGCTACAAAATTACAATGTTGCAGTCTGATCATTGTGTAGGCAGGTTGAAGTGTATACAGTTTATTTAGACAGCAGCCGGCCATTGTTTTAGATCAATTGCTGGGCTTTTGGTCCTAGCCGGCCCACCTGTGCTATAAAAAAGGGGGATCAGCTAAGAAGAATGCAGTACCAGTGAACTTGAGTGCTGAAGGAACCGGGAACTGTGGAGACAGCTAAGCTATGGACAAATCCATAATGGACTCTTGCCTCATGGAAGTATGTCTGGGACCCTATGTTATCTTTTAGCTAGGATTAGGGACAAGACGTTGTTCATATAGAACTGTATGCTGCATCATTTTCAGTACATTTATATTAACCATTATGAGCCTGGTCTGAAGTTTCTCAGAGGGGTGCATGATGGTCCTGGCATATTCCAAAGAACCTGTGTCTATAAAGCACTATGGGGTACAAAGTGACTCTACTACAAAAGGTTAGCTTGGCAAGACAAGAAGAGGACTGTAGTTGCTATGGGTAACCAAGTTAAGGAACAAGCTACAAGCAACCAGTCATTAGGCGTGGTACCTGGTATAGATGACAGGTCTTCTGGTAACAAGGGGATCGATGTTCTGGCTCCCTCCCTAATGGTCGGTATCCAATGGCAACCAGTTCTGAACCCCCATTAGGGAGATCAATGGCCTGGTCATGAGGTACGAGAAGGGAATATTTAAGTGAGAGCATACACAAGGTCCACTTAAGGTGGTAACAGAGGTATGCTGGACTGGTGGAGAGGGCACAGGCTCAGCTCAGCACATCCCTCCTAATGCCAACCAGTTTTGATTGAGTCAGGGAACTGCCTTAATGTTAGATTTTTCACATGACTGCAGTCTCTGCTTGGTCCTGGGCATTGATAAGCGCACTCCGCATAATAGGTTTCTCCACATGCACAAGCATAGATGATCATACCCACCAACAACTGGGGGCAGGACACCAATAAAATCCTCCTCCTTGCAGTGGACTATTTAGATCATCTCTCAGCCATTCTCAACCAGGTTTCCTCTAGAGGTTGCTTGGGGTTCCATGAGATGTGGCTGATTGACTTCCCATTTGAAGGGGCCTGCTTGGTTCTGGGCCCATTGCAACCTGAAAGAATTAGCACAATACCAGTGATCTTTTTATCTGTTTTTAAGGGTGGCATTCTGACCACAACTGTATGGGGGGAATTCTTCCCACTGACCACCAGTTAATGGTTTCTAGCAGGGGTTTCCCTTGTCTTTTGTTCCTCAGGTTTCCCACTGAAATCTTTGAAGGGCTTCAAGTAAAAGTGTTGGCTGGCTTGGGCAATGTCAGTGGAAGGGTGCTCAAGTGCTTTGAATAATGAAAGGTAGAGCTTTTGTGAAAAAAACTATACTGTTACTGCATACATTGAAGTTAGGAATTGATTAATGTAAAGTTACTGAGAGGTCCACTTTATGTATTATGGGTATTTATAGCACTAACAAATTACAGGGAGAGCACAGGGAGAACATACAAACATGCGGTTGTGTTGTGTCTTGGATTCAGACCAATGACCCTAGTGCCGAAAGACAGAAGTGCTAACCACTAAGCTGCTGTGCTAATCCCACTTTCAGAAATAAAAGCTCTCCGTTGAATGAGGCCAATCTTTTAAAGATCAATAATAATAATGTAATGTAGGATGAATTCTGATTGGTTGCTACATGTTACTGAACTCTACACTTTGTTCTTTCGATTATAAAAGGAATCCCCATGTCCCAGACTGTTTCTATATGGAAAATCACGTACTGGAATACAAGGCAGGCTGACCATGTTATCCATTGAATCCACCAACAACTTCACCCCACAAAGAATGATCGCATGACAACCTCCCAATTCAAGTCTTGCCCTGTTAGCTGTCACAGACCGAGTAAATATGGTTGTACCAGATGTGGACAAGAAACAAGAGTTAAAATGAAAATTGGATTTTCAATACCTTGGGAAAACATTTACAGCACAGAACGTTTAATTTAAATAAATCCTGTTTATTGGTATTCTGCTATTAAAAAAAAAATCTACGGGGTATTGACAGGCTAAATTCCCTCTACCTTTGTTCTGGAAGGAGTCCAAGCTTCGCAAGAAGAATAGGCTCTGGTTGGTAAAATATAACTTCGACTTGTTTTTTGGAAGCAGTGTACTAAAAATAAATGACTTGTGCGCCAAGCACTGTCTAGCATCTACACTCATTATAACACCTTAACCTGGCACCACAGATTCTGAGTTTACATAACCTTTTTATTTGCTCACCTTGTTATTTTTTACATGTACAGAATATATACAGTAGATGTACATTAAAAAATAAAAAAAATAAAAAAAATACAATAAACACTAATTTAGCATCAGGCAGTCCTGGGATGCCTTGCAAAAAGTACCAGTGCATTGCCCAGCATGCATGCTAATTACGGTAATAAGTCTCTCCCCACTGCTGATCCGCGGATCCCGTAACCAGAGCTGGTCTGTGCTTGCACCCAACCGAACTCCACCTAATCCACTTATCTGCAGTTAGTTATGAGGTTGCCAACACTGAATGCAATATTTTTTCTTTTTTTCTTGTATTTTGAAATGTATCCTTTATCATGTACATTTGCATTTTCTGAATTTTTCTGACTTAGATGAAGCCCACCTCCAGCAAAAGATTTGTTTCTTAGAAAGGGGTTCAAATCTCAATTTATTTCGTTCTCTGCCTCCTCACTGAAGATATTTCCCTTCACTTCCTGAATAAGTGCCTAGGGTCAGAGGGACAGGAAGTGATGGAAGTAGGAATAAAGATAGCAATTCAAAAAGTTGAGTAATACATTGTCGGGAATACAGTACACTGTCCAGAATAAAGCTTACTACTCTTGCTACAATATTTGCCCCAGAGGTGAGCTTTATTAGCACCCCAACACAGCTTAACAAAGCTCCTGTATTGCAGCACATGGTAATGCACTACCCAAGCACCCGAACTACCCCAAAATTGTATTGCAGTGCAAATGTCAGATTTTTAATGCAGTCTGGTGTATTGCCAGTCCATTTGAATATATGCTAATGCAATGCACTACAACATTGTGAATGGGTCCTTAAAGGTCCTTCAAGGCTTAGGGCCTCATGCACATGGACAGTGAGAGTTTGAAAATATGCCCAAATTCTGTCCATTTCTCCACACCTGCAGGTGTTGCGTACAAACTGTCATACAAGTGAATTGATAATTCTATAAGGCAAGGATTGGCAGTGTGTGTGTGAACATTTGGTCCGTCCGATCCAATGTATCAGCAAAAGAAAACCTGGTGCACAAGGCACGGTATAACCCCTCAGGACTTTAAATGACAGACCAAATGTGAGATAAAAAAATATCAAAAAATGTTATCATTATAAAAAAAATATTGACATAATTAGGCATAAAACTTAGCTACCCTGTGCTCAGATATGGGCTAGCGGGGATCCATGCTGTAAATGATGCCTGACATGTTTCAGTTGATGACGTCCTTCCTCAGAGGCTTTAGTGTCACATAGAACAATTGTATTGTGTTGTTTGTTTATGACGATATGATATGAATATAATAGAAATTAGTTCAACAAAATTGTAGTATAGGTCAGAAACAAATCACTCAATAAAGTTACACTTGCAACAATGAACAACATGCTAAAACATAGTTCATAGTTCATAACAGTATGGATTAATGTACTCACATAGACAGGTTGGCCAGTACGGGACACCTGGGGAGGTGGAAATATCGACCTACTACTCCTGGGCCCCTCAGGAGCCAAAAACTGCTTACCATCTGGAGCCAGTTTTTGGCTGCTGAAGGGCCCGGCAGTAGTAAGACGATATTTCCATCTCCCCAGGTGTCCAGTACTGGCCGATCTGTCTATGTGAGTACATTAATCGATTGCCCTACTGTTATGAACTATGTTTTAGCATGTTGTTCATTGTTGCAAGTGTAACTTTATTGAGTGATTTATTTCTGACCTATACTACAATTTTGTTGAACTAATCTCTATTATATTCATATTGTAGAAAAACAAACAACACAATACAATTGTTCAAAGTGACACTAAAGCTTCTGAGGAAGGACGTCATCGTCCAAAACATGTCAGGCTTCATTTACAGCATGGAACCCCACTAGCCCATATCTGTGCACAGGGCAGCTAAGTTTCATGCCTAATTATGTCAATATTTTTATAATGATAAACTATTTTGATATTGGAATTATATATTGTGTGTAATAAATACTTTTTTATCTCACATTTGGTCTGTCATTAAAAGTCCTGTGGGGTTATACCGTGCTTTACACCGTGCCTTGTGCACCAAGTTTTCTTTTAAGTGAATTAATGTACGCAGTCACACTCTAGTAAAAGCACATGCATATATACAACGTATTTCCCAAAGGCAAACATTTCTTGTATAGGAAGTACACTGTGTGCAAGTGGACATATATTCTTCTTTTATTGGCCATCACCCCTATATAATTTTTACATGACCTTTGTATCATGAGATTGCCCAGTCAAAGCCCACTCTGGAGAGAAGCCATCCTTGTCACTGCACTATACCCGAGTATGAGAAATGGGTGTACTAACACTTCCTTACCTACATATAATGACATGTGTGCTGATCTCATATGGCAGCCAAAAAAATGCAAAAAAGTGGGTGTGGTCAGGACATAACCAAGAAAATAACAAAAAAGAAAGAAAAGTCATCAAAAAGTCATCAAAAAATCAAAACGGTAGTAAAAAAAAAACAAAAAAAAAAAACTGTGCCCCCTGCAGGTTTATGCCATAATGCATTGCATACTAGGACATTATGACAAACTTAGCCTTTAAATGAAGCCCTCCAACGGCAGGATGTCACTGCTTCCGGGGCTTCCATCTTCACCTGGTCTTCCTTACCTGCTCTGTACAATGGTTTTGCACAGAGCAGCCCCAATCCTCCTTTTCTCCGAATCCCCCGTCTGCGCTCCGAGCCTCTCCTCTTCTCAGAGTGTCCCTATAGCAAGCCCCCACTCCCTCCTTACTGGCTGTAAGCTGTGATTGACAGCAGTGGGAGCCAATGGTTCCCGCTGCTGTCTCTCAGCCAATCAGTAGGCATAGACCCGGGAAAGCACCCATTCTCATGCACATTGCTGGATCACGATTTGGCTCAATAAGCATTAGGGGGCCTATGGGGGGGCTCCATACTGAAGGTTTTGAAGGTATAAAACCTTCAGCCTTTAGAAAAACTTTAACTACCGCTTTAAATAACAAATAATGTACTTGCAAAAAATTTTCTGAATACCAACTTCCTTTTTTAATCAGCCTCATACAAATGTAATAATATAAATGACATTACAAAGTAATTTTAAATGTGCCAACAACTTTACGCTCTTCTATAGAAGTCGTAAATTGTACATGATTTTTTTTTTCCAGACCACTACTCAAACGCCGAGAGGAGTTTGCTTGTATTATGAGCCGAAGTATCTGATTAGAAAAAAAATCATATTTTTTTTTCATTAACAATGGCAATTATTTGAATTTTAATATATATTCAAAATAGTGGAAGATTTGCAGCAGATAACACAGACTTTAATTAGGTACATTAGAGTCAGCTGAAAATTATCAAAATGGATAGGAACAAAAGACTTCTTTGAAAAGTAATCTCGTGGGTGACAGGAGAGCTGAAATCACAACATCAATCAGATCCACCTACTTAAAAGGCCTACGGAACAGAGTCTCAGCGCTGGGCTTCCCACATAGCCGCTTGCCAAACAGGACTCGAGCGCCGATGAAATATCCTATTTTCACACAGGAAATATACTGCGGAGGAACAGAATTAGATGTCGGTAAATGATAAGCTGTGGCCTGATGCTTCAGAGTAAAAGGAAATCTGTCACAAAGCACAACACCTGCAATGCTCTGATGGAAGCAGCTGGTTCTGAGTACTGTATACTAGTTCTGTTCACGGAGTCACTGTCCTGACCACTAGACCACGAGTCATGGATTCCATCAGTACTGGTAACAGAGTGACAATCCAGCAGTAATGCTAAAAATAACAGGAAAAAAAAAAACCTTCCTGCTGCCAGAGCAATTTTTGCATTTTTTCTGCACACGTATTTAACAAATCATTTCAAGCCTGAAGATTAGTTGAGACCGCGCAATTGTCAGTTAAAGCAACGCACTGCCGTATCGCAAAAAATGGCCTGATCAGGAAGGGAGCAAATCCTTCCGGGGCTGAAATGGTTAAGGAACGGGCTGGGAAGCCGGCCACCTCGTCCTTAACAACAGATGAGTCATCAGCTGTCAGCAGGCTTCCCCGCTGACAGCTGAAAAAAAAACAACAATAGAAAAATGTGAAAAAAAACCCATTTTTAATAAAGGAATTGTCATAAATTGTTACTCATTCACATGGGATCTGCCCCCCCCATCCTGGCCTGTCAGACTGGCTGCATGCTCAGATAAGGTGATAAGGTTCTGGTATGGATTTTGGGGGGGACCCCACGCTGTTTTTTTAACATTTGTATTTATGTATTGCAGTCAATAGCCTGCAGCCAGGAAAATCAATTTAGATTTCATTTTTTTCTTCATATACTGTATGTCAGTTTTGCTGTAGCAGGTTTTATACACAGTGCAGATGCACCATTTTACAGGCAGACTAAGGAGACCCCCACCAGGCACTATATTTAAAGGGATTTTTAATTTTTATTGCTTTACTTTAAGCATCATTAAAATCACTGATTACATTTTTTTTTACATTGATACATGTCCCCCAGGGCAGTACTCCTGGCTCCTCCTCTTCTCCAAGTTCATGCATGCTCACTCCAGAGCCTCGCTCTGTGTCAATAAGACTCATAGAACAGTGCTCAGCCCCTGCTCCCTCTTCACTGGCTGTGATTGACAGCAGCGAGAGCCAATAGCTCTCAGCCAATGAGGAAGCAGAGACCTGGGAGAGTAGCAGCTCTCGTGCATATTGCTGAAACGCGATGAGGCTTGGGTAAGCTTTTAGAACCGCTTTAGGTGTGGATAGTGGCTCTAGAATTATTGCTCATTCCAGAATGCACGGCGATATGTAACATGCGTATCACAAGTTATGCTTTTGTACGTAGGCACCTCTGAAGTTGAAACTCTGTTCGTGTGTGTGCACATTTTTTAGGGGGAGTTTTAAGTGTTTTTTTTTACTTTCACTAAAACTTTATTTATATCACATAGGGGAGAAAAGAGTTATCTTTACTGAGACATCAGGAGTCTTTTAGACTCTTGATGTCTCACCTGTCTTTCAATGAAGCTAATGGAGTGCAAATCATGCTCCATTAGCTTCTTCCTTGGCCTCCAGGAGCAAAAAGGTGCTGACTTTTAATAAACAGACACTCACCTGTGCCACGGTCCAGCGATGTGGCCGTCCGAAGCCTCGCTCCTCTCCCCCTCCTCTCCACGGTGCCATCATTGCAGCTGTTGGTGCCCGGCTGTGACAGCTTGCGGCTTCACAGCCGGCACGCACTACGCACACGCGAGTCGAGCTGTGCTTTCCTAGTGGCCAGACAATCTTCTGGGACCTGTGACGAGTCCCAGAAAATTGCAGAGAGTGAAGTGCCGCCTAGGTGGAGAGGAGGTGTCCCCTAGGTGGCCAAAAGATGGAAGGAGGAAGTGCGACAGTAAGTACCTGTCAAAACCAGGTCCCCCCCCCAATAAAATGACATGCCATGTGGCATGTAAGGGGGCTTAAAGAGGAAGTTCCCCATTTGGGTGGAACTCTGCTATCACTGACTGTGTTTACTCAGAAAAGGAAGGGGAGGATAAATTAAAAATTTACCGGCCCCTTACCCTGCTCTCCATCCTGCAACATCAACGCACAGCAGCCAGCATAAGAGTTGAGGAAGGAAGCTGCTAGCACTGCAGGGGGGGAAGACAGGGGGCACCAGGAAGGAGGGGAAATCAGCACCTTGCAAGGGGATTAGGGTGTGCCCAGACACACCTGGCACACCCTGTGAACACGCCTTTGACTGCAGCAGATCTAATGGTGCCATCCTCCATGCTGCGTTTAGTGACAGGGCTGCTTAAATCTCAGGACTAGATTGATAGAAATACAAATCCTTTGGAATGTAAAATAGCTCCCTTCTACTGTGTGTATTTCATCTGTGTATTTAGCTGTTTGCCAGGAGTTAAGCTTTAAAGTAGGACAGGCCCAGACAACAAAGCATCCCGGATCTCTGGCTTAGGAGACCTCATTTCCATGTCAGTAGCCCCCCAAAATTCAAAAATGGAAAAAAAATTGTAAAAAAAACACATTATATTTAAAGATCTAAAGAGCTCTGCCATTAGAAAGCACAGAGCGGCTTTTGTTTAGAGCGATATTCCTCTTTAGATGCTGTTGGTATTTGTACTTTAATCCACGGGGACTTTCCCCATCAACAGCCGTCTAAGACTGTAAAGCAGAAGTTTGAAACTGTGTTCAATCTGCCGCATGTTTTATGAAAGTGAAAAATCCCGATCGTAATCATAACATTCCATCGCCTTCATTAGCATTTTTCAGCAGTGGGCTTTAACGTCTCCCATAAAACGGAATTTTACAAATGCCATCTTTAAATCTGACACAAGCAAACAAAGCGCTTTCAATAACTGGACCATCTTTTATGTTTAATCATTTATCCTCAGAAATAATGTTATACCAAATTAATCTTTACAGAGCAAAGCTATTATCTTCATATAAAGCAAATAGCAGCTATTAATTTATATATCTCTAGCGCTCAGACAGGTAGACAAAAAAAAAAAAAAAAGAAGTCTTTTTATAGATACTGTTTGTGTTCTCTACAATTCATGTTTAAAGCTGCTAAAAAAGTAAATTTTATAGGATTGGAGTCCATTAAAATGGCATTTCAATCTGTCGCGAATGTTTTACTGTAACCCATTTGCTAAGGTTAAAAAGATATTCTAATTGAAATCTGTGATCCAAAGTACCGCAGGAGGATTTAGCATAATAGAGCACTAAAATTTTGGATTTCTTCATGTTAATGCTCTACTTTGTTTTCGATAAAGGAAAGAAGGGCGGCATCCTAAGCAACTAAGGCAAAAGAAATAATCATGTTATCGTATTTTCCTGTTTATTTACTTGGGCAGGGTCCTGGAGATACCATTGTGCCTAGTTAAAGTGTACAAATTCCGCTTGCTGCCATGCAAAAAAACGCAAACAAAGAATATCGTGTTGATATAAGCATTCTGTAGATAACTGCAAACAGCTGTGTCTACAAATTCCCCATGACATGGATAAAATTTGGATTTGGTTTTACATTTCTCATGGAAAGAATAGTTACTTTAAACATTTGTTGTGGCAAACAACCGCTGTAAATCTCTTTTTAGGGCTTGTTTACAACAGATACAGTCAAACGCATTTTTAAACGCAGAAAAAATGCATGGACAAGACATAATAAAGTTGAATTCCAGGTATGGATATTTTATACATAGTTACATTACTCCAGCTTGGACCAAGGTAACTATGTACTGTATATACCAGGGATATGCAATTAGTGGACCTCCAGCTGTTGCAGAACTACAAGTCCCATGAGGCATAGCAAGACTCTGACAGCCACAAACATGACACCCAGAGGCAGAGGCATGATAGGACTTGTAGTTTTGCAACAGCTGGAGGTCCGCTAATTGCATATCCCTGGTATATACCATACCAGGCTGATGCCCTTGGAAGCTGGAAATCACTGATGTAGACTATTCCAGTGATCTCTACTTGCTATAAGCCTAGATGATGCACATATGCGGATGACTTTTTGTCATGGATCAACGTGTTTCACCCACTAGAAGAAAGGGCTTCTTCAGGATCAAGTTTGCAATGTTGGCAGATCTAATCACTAACAGACAACATCATAATATTTATACAATAAAAAAAAAAAAACATACTATAGTTTATATTTCAAAATGGCTAAAAATTACTGCACTGTCCTGAGAATTATGTGAGAAAATGTTTTCCTTGTTTTTAATAATCATGAATTATGATCTTGGACACATATTTTTAATTGGACACTCCTGTGTCAGGCATATGGCATGTGCTGATGTAGATTTCTTTAATCATCTTATAAGGTACTTGATATAATCTTTTCTTCTATATATACTAGCTCCTCCATTGTTTTTTCTTGCCGTTGATTCCCCCAACATTTTGACTCCATTATCATCCTCTGCATGGTTCACTCTTTATTTTTACTCCCCTCTCTTTTTTTTTTCATTCCTCCCCCCATTCATATATGACTCACCAGCAGATGTAATATCAATATGTTTGTTGCTAATTTTTATTTTTTGATATGTACTTTTTTTTTTTACAAAGTTATTTTACTAGTAGGAAAAAAAAAAAATTCAACAGATTTGTATGACAGAGTGGTGGTTACATCAAACAATGCAGACAGAAAAAGATCACAACAAAGGGATACTAAAAACATGGTACATTATCCTTCAATGTAAAGGGAAACATCAACTGGTAACCGCAATAAAGAGCATTCAGTGCCCTGAATCATACTATATACAAAGCAAAGACTTGGAAACCCCAAGCGATAATGAGGAAGGGCATGTATACATATATAAACTATTACGTCCAAGATCAAATCTCGCTATATATTAGCGCAACTTGATATTGGAAGTTGTTGATTGATGTGTGTATCTCGCAGAAAGTCGCAGCTGTTTTTCCATACTTATTTCAATTTTCACTGCAAATCACAAATTTTTTCTCACATAATTCTCAGGACAGCGCAATCATTTTTAACCATATTGATATATAAATTATAGTATGGTTGTTTTTTTTTTTAATTGTATAATTAATATGATGTTGTCTGTTAGTCATTAAATCTGCCAACATTGCAAACTGGATCCTGAAGAAGCCCTCTCTTCTAGTGTGGGCAAAACACGTTGATCCATGATCCATTAATTCTTCCTCACACATTGTTTGTTCAGAATGACCGTATACTGTTCAAGTCATTGTAATTTTGATATCATCCTTGTTTTTTTAAAATATTTTTTGTATGAATAAAATTTTGAGAAATCTTTTTAAATCTATACTATAGTAGTTGATATTGTTTTTGACACTTTAAAATCCCCCTTGTTTTCCCACACTCTCCCTTACAGGGGAATGTGGGGAGTTCCTCTTCATATGCTATCAGCCATCTTGTTACATTCTGAACGCTGCTTGGCGCAGATGGCAATTAGAGAATGCTTCTGCATTTTTGGACGGAAAGCAAAGCATTCTCTGACTGGACAAGGTGGAGAATGTGACATGACCACCCTGTCTCTCCACCTTGTCCAATCAGAGAACACTTTGCATTAATTCAGAGTATGCAAAGCAATCTCTGAATGGCATCTGTGCCCAGCAGCGAACCTCCTGTGTTCAGAAAACAGCAGGGCAACCACTTTGCACAGGACCCAGAAGCAAGTGGAGATCACTGGAGCAGTGGAGTCTTTCTTAGTGATTTCCAACTTCCAGGGCATTGGCCAGGTATGGTATACACATAGTGTACATAGAGATACATAGCACAAAGCTTGTTTGTATTTTTTTTTTGGATTTACATTTACTGAAATAGCGTAATAGAGCAACTCTTAATTGAGAAGATGGAACTAGTTGATACAGATCAAATCTGAAAGGTGTCCTTCCTCCGTGGAATCACATTCTTATAGGAAAAGAACTTGCAGATTTGAGGAGATGCTTCTTCGGCTTTATCATAACCACTCATAGATTTATTTCCATTTTCATTGCTGATATATATTTCATTTAAAATCCTCAACACGGATGGGAACATATTTGGTTCCTAAGGATTACAGGCATTACATTTCTCAGGTTTTCAGATTTAAAAGAGATCAGCATTTTTTTTTAAGCTAGTCCCGAAATCCTTATGCATTTGCAGTGGAGATGTCAAAACACTCTATTATTCATGTTCCAAGTTCAGCCTAGGTCATGCCTATTGTAAATGATCTTTTTCTTTATAGGATAGTTATTTTATTTCTAAAGCTGCTGCTGGCAGTGTTACATTAGCCAATGGATAGATTAGCATGAGAAAGTGATATCAAAGAGCAGCTATGGTCTGCAGGCACTTGACTTGTGGTTCCATGCTGCTCCACCTCTCTTTCATGCTGTGTCCTGGGCTGCAATGAACAATATTGGAATGTAAATACTGTCTAATACCATAGGGCTTTATCACACTGGGATGCAGATCAACCTCACTCAGAGGATGGGCAGCCTCCATTGGGGCTCAATTAAAGTATAGCTATGGGCAAAATATAAAATGACATATACTGTATGATGCAGCCTGTCACTAACATTAACATATCAGTTTTTTTTCTCTTCGTCCCCTCTAAAATTCTTTTTATTACCTGTTGATCCTGCCAGTAGATCCATGATTTTTGCACTTTCTATAACACGGTGACAACGATCTTTGATCTGCAGTGAAATCCCACCGCAGTGTTTTCACCATGTGGACAGGATAGCAGTAGATAGATATGTAGCTTTAAATAGAATTTGAGTAAAATACAAATACATTTAATCCCAACTCCAGTTTTTTTGGGAAAAAATAAAATGATATGACTATAAAAGTTGACTACTGTAAGCCCCCTTAGGAGTGTTATTTGGTTTCTCCCAATACCCTGTAACTGCCAAGTCCAATCTAATTTTGTTTTAGTTTTGAATAGAATGCGGAAGGGTTAGGACTGCTCTCGGGTCTTTATCACAGGTTGTGACCCCACTAGGGGAGCTTTTCCTCTATTCTTTATCCCTGGAACAGAATAACAATAAAATCATGTAATTAAATCATAAAAAAAGTCCCAGAAATAGTCTTAGTCCAATGACGGAGCCTCTAGGGAAAGTTCAAAGTAGTGAAGAATTCACCACCACTCATGACCTCATCACGCCCGCCGACCCCACGAGGCTGTCGATTCTAATCCTGGGATTGATACATGCTGCATATATGCTTGTTTCAACTATCTTAATGTGAGTAGTTGGTGTTGTTTTTTTACCTACAATACATTTCATATAAAGTATTACGCTATGGGAATGTTTTTATTTGTTTACCCATGATATGCTGGATTCATTGTCTACCATCCCATATGAGAACATTTTCCATCTAAAGGGAAGCAAGGAACTAAGGACTTTTACTTTGTGGGGTGTCTTTTCATGCTGTGTTTATGACTCTCATAGCTTACAGTCCATTCTCTCTGGTAAGCAGCCATTTTTTGTATGTGGTGGAGGAACACTGTGGTGATTCACTTGTTGGCTTGATATTGATATTCACGCTCACAATGGATCTACACTTGGGCATGGAAATTTTTGAAATTCTTCACCACTTTGAACTTTCACTAGAGGCTCCGTCATTGGAGTATGACTATTTATGAGGCTTTGTATAAGACTTCATTTGATGTTTACATTTTTTTTCCACTTTTTTTCACAGATTTTTCATAGCGCGGCAATCCTTTTATTAGGTCTGTTATATACAATCATATCCGATTGTTTTTTGCCAGCAGCTTCTTTAGGTCAGCGCGATAATTTGGAACTATATTTTGTAACAATAAAACCATGCAGAGGTTTTAAGCTTTCCTAACCATACTTGAAGTGTGTATGTCATTGTCTGTTTTTACTAAAGACATTTTCCGTACCTTCCTGTCCTCGTTGAACACTTTGTTTCCAGGAGGAAGGGAGGGGAACTTTCCCAAATAGGATACCAGGAAACGACATGAGAATGGGATCCTTGCATCATCATGTAATGGTGCCAGTCACATCAGGTGTTGCGTGTTTTAAATACAGTATAACATCTGGTAGTTCATTCATCTAACATTTTTTTTAATGTCATACATAATACAAACATAATAAACTCAAGTAAGATCGCCTGAAAACTGCATGTGAGTTTTAGGTGTCATGCACACTAGGCATCAAAAATGCCACTTTTAAGGATGTTTGACCTTTTTTTTGTCCCTCTATGTTAGCCTATGTGTTCATGCATGCATTGGCATATACAGCCGTCTAGAGGCAGAAGCGTTTAGATGCAGGGGTTTCAAACTGGCGGCCCTCCAGCTGTTGCGAAACTACAAGTCCCATGAGGCATTGCAAGGCTGATAGTTACAAGCATAACTCCCACAGGCAGAGGCATGATGGGACTTGTAGGTTAGCAACAGCTGGCGGGCCACCAGTTTGAGACCCCTGGTTTAGAGGCAGACAAAATCTCAAGGCCAGCACTTTCAGTAGAGGATTGTTTCAGCCTATAAAATGCTTGACGCTCTTTAACATGTGTAAATGCACACCTCTTAGGGTACAAAGGATGCCCCTTACTATTTCATTGTTCTATGTACATTAGGCCCCTTTCACACGGGCACCATCAGTTTAGCAACGTTAAAAACGTATCAGTTCTTATCCGTTGCTTCATCCATCTTCATCCGTCTTCTGTTCCATTAATCTCCGTTTTCATCCGTCTTCCGTTCCGTTAATATCAGTTTTCATCCGTTAATGTACACGTTTACATCCGTTTTTTCATCCGTTTTCATCCGTTTACAGCAGTTTCTGTGCCTTTAAGGAAATTACCCTGAAAGCATTGCTCCTCCCATCCTACAGTGCCATGCGTGAACAATTTTCCGACTACTTTCTATCTCCATCAGAAGTTCCATGGCAGTACCAATATATATAAATAATGCAGTGCAAATTTAAATTTATTAATTAATTAATTTGGTTCATTGTGTTTTGATAGCATAAAAAGACACAAAAGCACATGAAATTTTTAAAACAGTTTTAGTTTTATTATTCTGCATAACCCTTTTAAAATAAAGTTTTTTTCACTTTGTTTTTTTATTTGTCAAAGTATGAACTTGAATTATTTCTTCAAAACGGATCTTAACTGATCGGACGTTGGCGGATATTGTCAGTTAATATCCATTTTGATGGATCTGTATGTAGCCTTGTACGTTAATAAAAACGGATAAAAACAGAAGCGGAGGTTAATGGATGGTAACGGATGGTCATCCGTTTGCCCATAGGAATGCACTGACGTCCATTGATGGATGGAAGAAAAATGGATAGACGGTCCGTCCGTGTGAAAGGGGCCTAAGGCAGTTTTATTGTCCTGGAAAAAATCTGAGGCCACTTCTTCAACGCTTTGGAAGGGTCATATCAATAAAGCTCTACCACTGTATAAAGCTACATATTTGAGTAGGGGCTGCCGAAAATAAATTTAAAAAAATGGCATAGTTGGCTCTCTAATACATCTATGCTTAATTGAGGTTCCAGTGCTGACACCCAGCATATACTGACTCTCTCCATGAACTTTCTCTCTGGAGCATTGTCTTTGTAGTGTCTATGATGATGTCTGATCCTATGTCTTAGAGCACTTTTTTCCTGGCCACAGGTACCACAATGTTATATATGCCCAGGTTCCATAGTCAGGTTTCATTTATATGTTTTACCTATAGAGACAGTATCCTTTTATTGATGCTTCACTGAAGGAGTATTGCATGGGAATGGGGGGGGGGGGTACTTTAGGTTGTGGTTGAATTATATGTGGTGGGGTTACTTGTGTTATGTAACTTCAACTGACTCAGCCAGAGAAGGTACTGTATGTGCCTTATCTGTACACTTGTATGTTGTATTGTAGTATCAAGAAGTGTATGTATTGTTTTTGTATTATTGTATGTCTTGTCAAAAAGCTAAAAAAAACGAAAAAAAAAAAACAGAAAAAAGTGTCTAAACAGAACTTCAATCATTTTTTCAACTTTCCATCTATCAAATCCTCTGTCCTTGTTGTTTTAACTTTGGATAACAAAGCATTTTTCTGCCAGTAAATACCTTATACAGCCCACTTCCTGTTTTTTGTCTGGTAAAAAGCCTAGGCTTATGATATTATGCACAGCTCTCTCAGTCTCGTGAGAGATTGCCAGGAAGGGAGAAGGGATGAGTCATAAGAGGGCCATTGAAAGCTGTAGAGTGGGAGGTGTGCCTCTGTGTAAATCCAGGAAGCGAACAGGCAGCACCTTTAGCTGCCCTCAGTTAAAATGGATGCAGTCAAACTCAGTGGAGGGAGATTTCTGCAGCATATTTGGCAAGTACAGAATCACAGTATATATAAAATAATATGCAAAGTGGTTGGAGGGAAGTTTCAGAATGTCAAAGATGTTTTTACTACAAATAATGTGAACAGACTGCAGTTCCTCTTTAAGCGCTAGGCACATTTAGTACTTGAACGTTCATTCATTCCAATGGCTAGAATCTGGTCAATGGAATAAATGAATGCCCAAGAGTTTTTAATGTGGCTAAAAGAGCCCAAACACATTTATAAAACACAGATTTAGGTGCATTGTTAATGTTGCTTTTTCCTCCCCTAGGACAAGGTACCCCCCTTCTCCGCTCCGCCACAACACTCAGATCAGCGCTCTCCACCATTGGCGGAGAGCGCTGATCGCGAGCCGGTTGGATATTGGTTTTCCAGCATGCTCGTCCAACAAAAGCTGGCCAGACAGCTGGCTTTTGTTGGAGCAGGGTGCCCTACACATGGGCTAAATCTCGGCCATTTTTTTTGGACTGGCCGATGTCTCCCGACATTCATCCCGTGTGTACAGGGCTTAAGTGTGTGTGTGTGTGAGGGGGTTGGCGTGTCACTGCTAGACTGATTTACATTATGTGTAAATACTGGATGGTTGTCCTTTACCGGCATCTGAAGCGATCATACTAACACCTGTCAGGATCCCTCCAAATTTATCAGTCCAGTACACACATAGTTCAACAGTAACAAGCCTTAATCAAGTGGGCCCTCTAAACTCCTGACATATAATTGTTTTTCATGAAAAAAAAAATCTGCTTGTGGCACTTTTCACTTGCACACCCGTTTCCTAAACCCACAGATTCCTGCTACAGGGCTAAAATTTAGTAAATATGATTGGGTCTACTTTTTGATGGTGTATTAAAAAACAAAGTCATAGCTCACCACGGACTTGCCAGGTGCTGCTGCTGAAGCCTGTTCCAGCTCTGTACACACACTATATAAAGACACACTCCGGTGACGTCATGTCTTTCAAGTTCTTTACTGAACTGACAGTGCACATTTGTTTCCCTGCCTGAGAGACCCGCCCCCCTCTGGGCTTAATCGTAGAGATTTTCTCTAAGATTGGTGAAATACATTACAGAAGTGTGTCTATCAGGCAGGGACCTGGTTGTGCACTGTCAGTTTAATAAAGATCTTCAGATCTTGTCAGGTCATCGGAGTGCAACCTTTTTTTGTACAGCGTAAAGCACAAACAGATTACATTCCAGCGTGCTGTAAAAATCTAATTGCACATATTTCTACTTTAAATTTCCAAAAATCTCCTTGTTTCTTACCAAAAACCATGCTCCTGGCTGATGACAAATATCTCACTAGCATCTGGAATGCTAAATCTTGCCTGTTTCTCATCTGTAATATGCATCTCAGCAATACAATACCTAAAAACCACCAATGTGAGGGAAGCAAGATAATTATATCCCGCTGCTATCAATCTATCCAATGAGGACCCGAAACAGCAGCTGGAGCTAATGTGCTGGTCCCCGTTGTGGAACGATCGGGCTCAGGTAAGAAAAAGAATGCATTAAGGTGAAAAACAACGAGGGTTTACAACTCCTTTAACTTTGTTTCCTCCTCTCCACTTCCTTTTTCTGTAGGGGTTTCCCAAGGTTCTGTCCTCGGACCCCTCCTCTTCTCCATTTACACCTCCTCTCTTGGTCAATTAATAAACCCCATGGCTTCCAATACCATCTCTATGCTGACGATACACAAATCTATCTCTGTACACCTCACCTCACTCCATAAGGCTGGGTTCACATATGAGCACACAGAGGCTCACAGCAGGAGTCTGGTGTGTCCTCGTTCACCATTTCAGGTGGAATTTCACCCCGAATTTTTGGCTGAATTCGGACCTGAAATGGACCAAAAGACACACAGGGCTCCAGGGCAAATCACACCAGAGCCGCTGCGGAGATATGTAAACCGACTCCATAGAGAGCCGGTCACAATATCCTGCTATTGCGAATTGGATGCAGGAAACTCGCATCCAATTCACACTAGTGTGAACCCAGCCTCAGTCTCCTCTCGCATTACTAACTTATTAACTGACATATCATCATGGATGTCACACCACTTCCTCAAACTCAATCTTTCTAAAACTGAGCTCATAATTTTTCCTCTGGCCTGTGCCCCCTGACTTCTCCATCAAGATCAATAATACAACCATCAGTCCCTCCCCTCATACCAGGGTGCTAGGTGTAATCCTGGACTCTGACCTGTCCTTTCAGCCCCAAATCCAATCACTGTCCAAAAATGTTGCAGACTCCATCTATGTAAGATCTCCAAAATACGCCCCTTCTTAACTGTTGAAACCACTAAGCAACTTATTCACTCCCTTGTTATCTCTCGCCTTGACTATTGTATCTCCCTCCTCATTGTAACTCCTCCACCCCTCTCTGCCAGTCATTACACTGGCTTCTTATTGGCCAATGAATAAAATTCAAAACACTACCAATATCACCAATCTTAGTTCTCTTAGTTCCAAATATGACCCAAACCGTCCTCTCTTCTTATCCCAAGACCTCCTGCTCTCTAGCTGCCTTGTTTCCTCCTCCCATGCATGTCTCCAGGACTTCTCCAGAGCCTTTCCCATCCTCTGGAACTCACTACCCCAATCTGCCTGGTTATCTCCTACTCTGTCCACTTTTAGGCGATCCAACTCATCTCTTCAGGGAGGCCTATCCTGCCTTCAGCTAACAACCAAAACTTCTACTTGCCTCCTCGGCTCATCCCTCACACTTACTACCTTTTGTTTCACCAGCCCCTCCCTATTAGATTGTAAGTATGCAGGAGCAGGGTCCTTCTAACCCTCTTGTATTGAATTGCATTGTTGCTTTATTGTCTCCCTTTATATTGTAAAGTGCTGCGCAAACTGTTGGCGCTATATAAATTCTGTATAATAATAATAATAATAAAGATCAGATGGTTCATACTTAAAGTGATTGTAAGGGTTCGTTTTTTTTTTTTTAAACAAAGATTTCATACTTACCTCCACTGTGCAGCTCGTTTTGCAAAGAGTGGCCCCAAACCTACTCTTCTGGGGTCCGCCGGCGGCTCTCGGGGCTCCTCCACACATTACATAACCCCCTAGGAGAAGCGCTCTCCCGAGGGGGTTACCTTGCGGATGCACTCTCGAGTCCAGCATTCGTTGTCCATAGCCGCTGAATGTATGACTCAGCTCGCCCCGCGGCGCCCATGTCACTGGATTTAATTGACAGCAGCCGGAGCCAATGGCTGCGCTGCTATCAACCTATCAAATCAAGAGCCGAGAACCCCGGCAGAGAGACAGCACGTCCCGCCGGGTCAAGTTCCAGGGCTCAGGTAAGTAAAATGGGGGGGCTGGGGGGCCGGTCACTGCCAGATGTTTTTTCACCTTAATGCATAGGATGCATTAAGGTGAAAAAACATGAAGGTTTACAACCCCTTTAAGGCTAAATTCATATGGCACTGGTAAATGCAATTAAACGCACAGTAAACGCAGGGAGGCGAATACAGCAATACGTTGGTGGCAGAGATGGTCCCCTAACAATTCTCTCTCTGATTGGATTGCTCATAAAACAATGGCTGCCAGTCTCACAGTTTAAGCTGCAGCCTATGATAAATTGCTGCTCAATATCCTTCTAAAGCTTTGCTGGCAGCAGCAGAGGGAACAGCCTGTTTTGCTGGTGTCCAACTCATCTGTGGGCCCGTATCATAGAAAATTGGCAGAGAAGCCATGCACCGGTCCCTCTACTTTCTATAACAGTGCTGCCAACATGAATTTTTCTTAATTTGTTGTATCAGTTTTACAACCCTTTCTATGACAATAATCTTGCACTGGACTAAGTAATTTACAGTGCTTCTGCCAGAGTAGCCACCTCCGGGAGAGAGGAGGAAAAGGCCTGTTAGTTACTTACGAAATGTAATAAAACCCAAATGAGATAAAATAGCTAAGTCATGCAGCATTCCGAGCACGGCCCCGCAGACAAGTATCTGGTGAAATTACAGGGAATATAAGGCAATTTGCAATGTAATATTGCTATGGTTTTTTCATAAGCCCGCTGCCTAGGAAAATAACGGATTTGACCAGAGCACTTCTGCCTTGTGTTAGCTAAAAGCTTGCTCAGGTATTGATACAGCATCAGACACAGCTGAATCAAAATCTGAGCCAATCTCTTCCTTGGGATATGCGTCTCAGTAATGCCCCATACACACTATTAGATTTTCTGCAGATTTTTGTCTTCAGATTTACCAAAACCATATAATATGAGGTCAAACCTTAAGAGTTTCAATTTGTATGCAATCAGGCAGGCCCTTGCACTACATGGTTTTGGTAAATCTGAAGACAAAAATATGTAGAAAATCTAATAGCGTGTATGAGGCTTTAGGGTATATACACACTGGCATTTATCAATCAGAACATCATAAAAACCCAACTTCTTTTATAATGCATCTGTTCTCCCTTGTTGAAGCTAAATGCCTTCACCTGCATTTCATCAAGCTTATGTTTTATCGTGTGTTTTAGATGATTTGCATTTGATAGGTGCTCGTATGGTCAAAGCACAAAGCAAAGTAATTAAAGGCACTTCAAACACACTGTGGGCATGTTTAAAGTGGGTCTCATTGTTATTCACTGTTCATGTCTCCTCTCTGCTGATGCAAAAACGACATGCTGCATTAAAAAGAGACAGCAACACAAATTAACCACACTAAATAACACAGGTATCCAAATCTTCACCGAGAACAAAATGAATTTTTGGACTATTTCACTGCACGACAAATAAAAAGACAAATATAAAATGTAGATGTGACTGTAAGAAGGGTAAGAACCCTTACACATGAGCGGATCAGTCTGTCCTTTTTTTGACCCATGATTACACTGATCAAGAATGACAGCAAGACATCCCTATGGGCAATCGGATGTGAGTTGATTTTGCTTACATCCCCCATTGCCAGGTCCGTTGAGGTGCATTTGGGTCCACTTTTACTGACTGGACTGGAGGTGGGCAGATATAGGCAGATGCAAGTCCCCTTTGTTGGGCAGCCTTCCAGCTTCTCCCGTCATCTGATGGCTAATGAATCTTCTCAGGATCTTTGTTGTTCCCATCAGTTGCAAGGAAACAAGTCTTCTCAGATTTCAACCCAGATACCATTATTTCTACCAGCCCTGGCCTTGGAACTGTTTTTGGACTATGCTTGCTCACTCCCTGCCCTCACCTTGGACTGTGCCAGGATTCCACTACTAGTTGCTGTCTAGTGCCTGACCATCCTCGGGACTACAGGCCCCCTTCCTTGTAACAGTCCTGGTTTCATTTGGCCAGGAACTATAGCATCGTGCTCTAAGACCGGGGGGCAACCAAGGGCAGGTAGGCCTGCTTGCCCTAAGGAAACAGGGGCAGCTACAGGCAGAAAAAATACCTGCCAGTTTGGAGTAAGAGTTGGGAAGAGTTACAATCACTGTCAGCTTTTTTGCCATCTTCCAGGGAGATTTACTCTCAGTTCTTGTTTCGTAAGCTCAAAAATAATTGAGAGGATATCTTTTCAATGTGGGGTAAATCCCCACCCAGACAGTTGTTCCCATTGTATCCTTTCCCTTCTATTTCTGTTCTTAAAACTTAAAATCTGGATTTACCTTCACTTTCATTCCCAGTGACAATTGAGAATTGCCTCTTGGGGGATCAGTAAGGGATTTCTTCCCTGCTGTAGACAATTGTATTAGCAAATTGAAGCCTTTCGTTGGTGTCATTGGGAGGAATTGTGCCCTAACGTTGGTGTCATTGCACCCCATTGTTGGTGTTATTGGGAGGAACTATGTCCCATTGCTGGTGTTATTGGGAGGAATTGTGCCCCAATATTGGTATCTTTGGGAGGAGTTGTGCCCCTTCGTTGGTGTCAGTTAATGAAATAGTGCCCCAAGGGCCAAATAAAAGCAAGCAAAGGGCTGCATCCGGCCTCCGGGCCACAGTTTGGAGACCACTACTCTGGGGATGAGGAATAAGTTGTACTACCTGCCTTATTCCTCACTCCCACAGACTCCCTTCATCTGTATGACTGCTCCCCCAAGGTCTCTTCTATAAAGTGCTGCAGGCAGCCGCACAATGATGTAATCAAGTACAATGCAAAGTGAAATGTCCTGCAAAGCGAATGGGGACTGCCCACAAGCCAATGCAGAGAAGAGTGTCAGAGCCTACCTGAACAGGGGGTAAGGTATATATTACACCTTATATCTCATGTAAATGGGTAGTCTGGAGGGGTAGGGCAATGCAAAAGTTGTTTTTTTTAACTATTACCGTCATGTAGGTAGCAAAATGCAGTGTATCTTAGAGAACTAGAGGGGGAGGACCCTTTTTGATTCTGTGTTACATTCCAATGCAGGGGATGACATGCAGCCTCTTTAAAACCATGTCCTTGTCCAAATGCACTGCAGTGATAACATGATGCATGTGTTTTTTTCACAGGGCATATTTCCTAATTGTTGCTGGCTGCAATTGTGACAACAGTGAAATATTCTTGGTTAATGTGCATCAGCACAGCAGCTTAAAGGTTCCCTTGGGAGAGCAGGCACAGGGTGATTTAGAGGCAGAAGATAGCAGAAGAAGATAGTGGAAGAAGATAGTGGGAGATGGGGGAATGAGTTGTCAATGCATAATACAAAGTGCCCAAACAAGGACCTTTATTCCAGTATCACAAGCTGTTATTTTCATGAAAGCTAATGATTACAAAAAAAAAAAACTTCCGGGTGATGTTATCATGCTAAAGCTTATATGATATTTCAGTGATTATGATTACATCTACTTTAACAAACTATGCTTGCGTTCTTTGAAGTGCATTGTTGAGGTACATGTTCTTATGTGCCCTGTCTTTAATCTCAGGTCTGTACACCAAAAAAAGGACCAATATCTGTCCACAACAACCCACTGATGGCTAGCTCTTAGGTTCAAAATCGGACTTGAAACAGAGAACAAGGACCCCTGCTGTGAGATGCTCTGCACAGCAGTGTGAGCCCAGCCTTACATTTTCAACATCTTAAAGTGGAACTTCATTCTCTCAATTAACATTGACTATTTTTTTTCAATACCTTATTTTTAAGGAACACACGGATATTACAAACATCTCAACAGAACTATAACGACCATGGTATATGTACATGGAAAGGTCAGCACAACAAAACAATTCAGTAACATTGACTATTTTTAATCCTTATGCTGCTAGCATTAGTAAATAGATAGGAAATACATTATATTTACTTGTTTTAAGCTGTTTTTTACATGTCTTTAATTACTTCTTAGTTTCCATGCTTAGGAAAAGGATGTCCTACATCCCAGGAGTCTTCAGGAGGCATTTTCTTAGATAAGCACAACCTCCTGTCTTTGTTCCTGAGCTTAGGGCAGATGGATCCCAGGAAGTATATGCTACACGAATTATCATCAAAACAGTCACGGCCAGATATGCTATTGGGGTTTTTCTCAGCAAAATAAAGCATGGAAACCAGTGGCGGCCCGTCCATAGGAAAAAAAAATGTCCTTTAAGTGCACTGAGTTCAGGTGCCGGACACATTGCACTATGGGAAGCGCTACATCTATGCAATCACGTGATTGCAGACTAGACGCTTCATTTGTGGAGTTTTGAATTGCCGTGCGGCGCAATCCGGACAATTTCCACCTGGCTGGGTGCTTTGTTCTCTGAGTTAAGACATCACGTCCGGTTTCCCTGTGCAGTGATAAACCGGAAGTGACATCAGTGGAACGCACGGCCCGAGCGGAGAGACACAGAGCAGAGGAAGCATGAGGAGCAGACTCCTCCACTGCCGCTGCTGCTTTCTGCCCACTGAAAGAGACACAGCAGGAGGAGAGTTCACAACAGCCCGGTAAGTGAATTGCCTTCTGACACTTGTGGATCTCCTTGCAGCGCTGCCAGCTTTCTCCCTCCGGCAGCTCTGCAGGGGGATAAGTTCTACATACTGGCAATTGGCAAAGTGTCTCGATCTGAGGCTGCATTTTATGGGGCACAGTGAGGCTGCATTTGATGGGGCACAGTGAGGCTGCATTTGATAGGCACAGTGGATGCATTCGATGCTGCACAGTGGCTCCATTTGATGAGGCACTGTGACTGCATAAGATGGGCACAGTGGCTGCATAAGATGGGCCACAGTAGCTGTATTTCATGGGGCACAGTGGCAGCATTTGATGGCACAGTGGCAGCAAATTATGGCACAGTGGCAGAATTTGATGGCACAGTGGGAGCATTTGATATGGCACAGTGGCTACGTTTGATGGGCACAGTGGCTGCATTTGATGGGCACAGTGGCTGCGTTTGATGGCACATTGGTGGAAATTGATGGGCACAGTGGCTGCGTTTGATGGGCACAGTGGTTGCGTTTGATGGCACAGTGGCGGCAATTGATGGGCACAGTGGTTGCGTTTGATGGAACAGTGGCGGCAATTGATGGGCACAGTGGCTGCGTTTGATAGGCACAGTGGCTGCGATTAATGGCACAGTGAGGCTGCAATTGATGGGTTTTATTTTCAGAATTTTTCAGTTTGTTTGCGCCCCCCCAAAAAATTTTGAGCACCTGCCGCCACTGATGGAAACATGGATGGATGGAGGAGTTTGCTTTGAATAATAAAAATAAATTAAGTAGAACTTTTGGTTTGTGGTGCTCAGATACAGTGTAGCACTTTAACTAGGTTTGTTCTCTTAATTGGGGTGTTTTGCCTTTTTGTTTTAGGCCGGGTTCACATATGTGCGGTTCACAGCATGGGGTCTGGTGTGTCCCTATTCACCGGTTCAGGTGCAATTTAGGTCCCAATTTTTGCCTGAATTCACCCCTGAACCGGACCCAGATACGCACAGGACTCTTCTCCAGTCCGGACCGCAGCCACCCCGGACCCATGTGAAGCCACATCCAATTCGCATATATATGAATACAGCCTTAGATTACAACTTTTGACTTGGGGTGATTACAGACTATCAGGCAGTTGTTTATGACAGAATGTTCAAGAACTGTCTTTTTTCGCAGCATCTCACTGCATCCTTTAAAGAAACAATGTAAAAATACTGTGCTCACAAAACACCAATAACTGCAAACACATGCCGTATTCCAATACGTATACCAAAAATGGTCAGAACTACAGTTTTGGCATGATTTGGTAAAAATTGGCAAGCAGGAGGACAGTAGGTAAACATTTAGGCTAAAATGTGGAGTTACAAACCAAACCAGGTAGGTGTTTTGCTACCCTACAAAATTCAAGAGTAACAGCTCAGAGATGTAGCTGTGTGCCACCCAAAGAAATGCATCAATACCAATATATATATATATATATATATATATATATATATATATATATATATATATATATATATATACACACATTAAAATTGAGAATTACAATTGAGAAATCCCTTCAAAAGAGCCCCAGGTATGTAATAAAAAACCTTGCCCACTCTGTGCAAAACCAAAAGAAAAAGTTTTTAACTGATGTTAAACTCTGCAAAGCAAAAATTCTCTACTGTAGTAAAAAAAAATACATCTACTGAGCTGTCCAAACACAGAGCACATCAGGGGCACATCGGTGGACCAGAAATCCAACCTACCAAAGGTGTTGACCAAACCATTACTTTGCAAGAGGGCAAAGATCAGAGGAAAAGACAGAGGCAGAGATAAGTAGAAACCCACTTCTTCTACAGGTCATTCTGTGTGACATTTTTTAACTTTGCTTTAAAAATTATTCCAGCCAATATGTGAAATTATTTGATAAACTAGAGGGGTGGTATTTACAAAAAAAATAGTTATTTGTCCTGTGAAACTGCATGTGCATTTATTATGTGCGAATGAGGGGAAACAAAATCAAAGTTCTTACGCTATTTTCTCTCCAGGTCAAATGTCATACCTCCCAACTGTCCCTGATTTGGAACAAAGTCCCTCTGTCCCTCATTCCTCCTCATTTGTCCCTAATTTTAGTCTGATCTATATAGTTGTATATAAAATGCACTTTTTATCTTAGTGTATGCTAAACCTTTCATCCAATTTCTAAATCGTTGAATTTGTATACTTGTTAATCTAACTAATATTTTTTGGTATAATTCTCCTTTAAGGGGGCATGACAGGGGGTGTGTCCTATGCCTACATGCATTTGCTAATAGGCGTCCCTCATTCCCATCTCAAAAAGTTGGGAGGTATGCAAATGTATATTTATTCATAACTAATAGAGTGGTTTGGAAAAATACCATTATGGCCATTAGATGCAGCTGATGATGGTAGCAAAAAAAAATTTTTTTTTATGATCATCAGCTCCCTCTGGTGGCTTTAATGTGGTATTTTCACTCTATTCTTTATTAATGAATAACACTTGACCTGGAGAGAAAATAGCCCAAGAACATTTGATTGTGCCCCCATTCACACAGAATAAATATACATGCAGGAAGTATACATTACAGAAATAATAGCTCAGTGAATTTGTTGCAAATACAGCTTAGATCAAAAAGACTCATTTACAGTTAGGGCCTATGTACAGGGACGTTTGTTTCCATCAGCACTGCTTTACTCTACGTGCAATGAATGCTAAAGTAGCCTGATGTGTACAAGGAAGCCTAATGAAGGTCAAAACACCTGTGCAAGAATTCAAATGGATTTCAGAAGCATCTCAAATTGATTTCAAATGCAAGTTCCATGCACCTGAAAGCACGCTGCATTTTAACAATCTACACAAGCCCTTCCACTACATTTTTATGCAATCCATCAAACTGTTCAAATTTGCAACCGGTTGTGTAAACTCGGGACCATGGGGACCTGCATTTGTTTAGACTCCATTTCAGATCAATTTTTATAAATAATAGGATTTATTGAGTAGGAAGGCCAGGAGCAGAAGATGAGTGGCAGGGAGAAAATGATATTCTCTCAGTAGGTGACTGAGTTCAAATGCAAAATGTTCATGTCTGGCTGGAGTGTAAGTTTAAACAAAGCTATGAATTCCATCCAAAACTTATTATATTTATCTAAGATGAAGTGCATAACTTCCATCACACCCTCCAATGGTCCATCCAGTCCTAAACAAGAAAGGCGAATATTAGGCCTTATTCCAGCAGCCTCTACTTATCACTGGTTTTGCAATTTCCATGACAACTACTAAGGCTCAGTGGAAAATAAAGCTTCACTTTCAAAGCCCTGCAGATAGTAAAGAAATGGTAACTGGAGACACATATTTTAGTATAAAACCATCAAATTTCCATTGCCTCAAAATCAAATGATTTTAATGTCCCAAAACACAGATTTTTCAGAGCCATCCGAGACTCCAAATGAGGGTCAGGTCGGAAAGCCAATTTAAATGTAAGTAACCCATGAATAAATGATGTCTGTTAATTCCCAGAACCAAGATTTATATTTAATTAACAAAAAAAATACTAAACGATGGGTAAAAGGAAGAACAGAAACAAAAGAGGATAATTAAATCTTCATGGCATTTTTTAGCTCCCTGAACAATGGGACCTAAGGAAACCCCACTTACCGTTAAAGTGGAAAGCTCAGACTGTAGAAATTCACAAAGTCGCTGATGGCAAACAACGAAGAGAGTACAACGATGTTCCAATTTTGTATAAAATTCAGGGACTTGTCTTCAGTAACTTGGTACATGAAGTTTGAGCTGAAAAAAAAAAGAATTTAGGACACTTTAAGGTTTAAATCAATAACATTTAAGCATCGATTCAAAATAGCATAAAAGCAACAAAATGAATGAAGAGTAAACTACAATTTTATAATATCATACACGTCATTCTTAACATGTTAAAGATGAGTTGTAATCAAAACCAGAGCTCAGTAATGCTGGCTGCCAATAGGTAAAAAAAAGTTAAATGCAACATACAGCGCTACCCACAAATAAATACATGAAGAACTGATAATTCATACCATAACAAATAATCCTTACAAATAAAAAAGGTGCATTAAATCAATACTTCAACAGAGATCATGTGACCAAATGCCTAGGCTACTGGAGGTCTTATTTTGACAGTAGATTGTTTTCATGTTGGTAAATTCTGTGTCAATACGATAAGATACGTCAACCGGTGAGATAACTATGATAAATATATACGTTATATATACTGTATATAAACTATTTTACCAAAAGTATTGGGCCACCTGCCTTTACACGCACATGAACTTTAATGGCATCCCAGTCTAATGCCCGTACACACGGTCGGATTTTCCGATGGAAAATGTCCGATCGGAGCGTGTTGTCGGAAATTCCGACCGTGTGTGGGCTCCATTGGACATTTTCCATCGGATTTTCTGACACACAAAGTTGGACAGCAGGAGATAAAATTTTCCGACAACAAAATCCGTTGTCGGAAATTCCGATCGTGTGTACACAAATCCGACGGACAAAGTGCCACGCATGCTCAGAATAAATAAAGAGATGAAAGCTATTGGCCACTGCCCCTTTTATAGTCCCGACGTACGTGTTTTACGTCACCGCGTTTAGAACGATCGGATTTTTCGACAACTTTGTGTGACCGTGTGTATGCAAGACAAGTTTGAGCCAACATCCGACGGAAAAAATCCTAGGATTTTGTTGTCGGAATGTCCGAACAAAGTCCGACCGTGTGTACGGGGCATTAGTCCGTAGGGTTTAATATTGAGTTGGCTCACACTTTTTATCCTTTGTGGATATTCAGGCCTTTTTCAGTCATGACCTTCAACAGAACCGGCTGCAGTACACACGGGCAGAATGTCGCCTGGTTTCTATTGAACCGCCAGCTGCCGCCCAGCATTTGGCCCGTGTGTACGAGGCATAAGGAGGGACACAGCTGGACTATTTAGTACATATTGTCTGCAGAAAACTACAGGGAGAGGGATGCAAGACCAGTCACCCTGCACATGGAGAGAGCGACTGCAGGGACCAGTCTTTATTATAGGAGATTCCCACAGAGAAGCATAGTATAGGGCAGGGGTGAGTCTTTATTATAGGAGATTCCCACAGAAAAGCATAGTGAAGCATAGGCCCACCACGTCTTGCTCTGAGATGGCGGTTCAGCAAGCCCAGATCGCGGGTTCCAGACCCGCCATCTCTGAGCATCAGCGCAAAGAACGGAGCCGCCGCTAGAGGAAGCAGAGCCGATGCTTCGTGTATAGCACCGACTCCTTCACAGGCGGAGTGATACCAAATGTACTCTGCCTGTGACAGGAGGCATGCTTCTCACACTAATGCACGGGAACCCGCAATCTCAGACAGCAGCCAGCAGTGCCAAAGCCAGCAGTACCAGTATCAGCCACCAGTACCAGTCACCAGTACCAGTCACCAGTACCAGTCACCAGTACCAGCCACCAGTACCAGTCACCAGTACCAGGCACCAGTCACCAGTACCAGCCACCAGTACCAGTCCCCAGTACCAGTCACCAGTACCAGTATCAGCCTCCAGTACCAGCCACCAGTACCAGTCACCAGTACCAGCCACCAGTACCAGCCATCAGTACCATTACCCGCCAGCAGTACCCAACAGCAGTATCAGTACCCACAAGCAGTACCAGTACCAGCCAGCAGTACCAGTACCCACCAGCAGTACCAGTACCCACCAGCAGTACCAGTACCCACCAGCAGTACCCGCCAGCAGTACCAGTACCCACCAGCAGTATCAGTACCCACCAGCAGTACCAATACCCACCAGCAGTACCAGTCAGCAGTGAGCAGCGAGGATTAGTGAGTGGTGGTGAGAACCTTATCCGCACACCTCGGGTCCGCCGTGATCATCATTGCATCTGGTGTTGGGCGTTTACACAGGAGGATTGTGAGATGATGTTGCTGTGAATTTTGCTTGGTTTAAAGAGATTTTATGTGAGTGCAATGTTTGAAGTGTACACAGTTAATATTAAATCTGGTTTTACGTTACTATACTACCAGTGCATTTTTTATTTGCATGTGGAGTGAAATGGTACATACACGGATGGAATTTGGATTTTTCGCTTAAACCTGAGTGTAAGGTTTATCACGCCTATTTGCCAAAACACGAGAGTGTGAGGCATGTTTATCCGGTGAGTTTTGAATCTGAAGGGAGAGGAATCACTGGCACGTGTGATTTGGTGGACATTTAAGAAATCTGCACATCATTCACAGTGTTTTTTCACCGTATATTGGTCAAACACATGGTCACTTTACCACAATATAGTATCATTATTAGCGCCGCTTATATTAATTTTCTGGTATTTGCGAATTAATAGAGTTTACAGTACCAGCACCCGCCAGCAGTACCAGAACCAGCCAGCAGTACCCACCAGCAGTATCAGTACCCACCAGAGGTGGGGGACTCGAGTCACATGACATGACTCGAGTCGGACTCGAGTCACCTGTTTAAGGACTTGCGACTTGCTTGACAAAATTAAATAAATGACTCGACTTGACTTTGACTTGCCACTAATGACTTGCGACTTGACTTTGACTTGGGCTATTTGACTTGCAATGACTTGCAATGACTTGGCACCACCAGTGCTGTGTCTTGGCCTAGGCAAAATATGCCAAGAAAAAAGCACTAAGCAGTTTTGTTAATGTTGAAAATGAAACAAAACCTTTCCTGAAAACTGACTTTTAACTAATTTTAAGGATGGAAATGGGGTAGATCAGTATTTTGACTTAATTTGTGACTTGACCAAAATAAATGACTTGACTTGACTTGCTTGACTTCTAGCAGGGACTTGACTTGACTTGCTTGCTTTTCGCCACAGTGACTTGGGACTTGCTTATGACTTGAAGGTTAAGACTTGAGACTTGCTTGTGACTTGCACATGTGTGACTTACCCCCATGTCTGGTACCCACCAGCAGTATCGGTCAGCAGTACCAATACCCACCAGCAGTACCAGCCAGCAGTACCAGCCAGCAGTACCCACCAGCAGTACCAGCCAGCAGAACAAGTACCAGCCAGCAGTACCAGTACTCGCCAGCAGTACCAACCAGCAGTACCAGTACCCACTAGCAGTACCAGTACCAGCCAGCAGTACCGGTACCCACCAGCAGTACCAGCCAGGGGTATCTGCCTGCAGTACCAGCAGGCAGTACCCAATAGCAGTACCAGCCAGCAGTACCAGCACCTGTCCGCAGTACCCAACAGCAGTACCAGCCCTGGAGGACAGCCAGCAGCAGCCACCAGTTATAACCACCTGGGGGACAGCAGCAACCAGCTGCAGGAATCCTGAAGAAGAAGTGAAGATCAAGGTCAGTTGAGATGCAGATAAACCGCTGTGCATCAGTGTGAAAGCAGCCTTAGGCCCCTTTCACACAATTGGTCCGATCGGGTCTGCCTGTCTGTTTTTCAGGCAGACCCAATCGGACCCTCCATTAACCTTTATAGAACAGCAGATGTAAACAGACTTGTGTCTGCTTACACCTGCCTATCTGCAATCCGATCTCCTTAAAAAACAGGAGAGGATCTGTCCCCTTCTGTCTTGGCAGATTAGAGGGCCCTTTGGGTAGAGTGGGTTGCATCTGTGTCTGCTCTACATATGCAGAATGGACACAGACCTGCCATCCATCCGCTACACTCATTGTGGCCCACGACCTGTTACCAAGACGCTTAAGTGGCTCTCGCTCCTCAAAAGGTTGGGCACCCCTGGTGTAGGAGCTGTTTCATTCTGGATTACTACACAGATCTGGAGGACATAGACAAAGGTGCAAGTAAGAATGCACATCTTGTGTATTTAACCAATATTTGTTTCGTCTAAACCTCTGTTTTAAATTATGGGAACCCATAATAATAGAGTTACAAAAGTTGGATACTTGCGCATGGTACTGATGTTTGAACATCAGTATACCTGGACTAAATTTCTTGTGTTTATTTTGCGGGTATTTGTGCGTATGCACGTACATGAGTAAAGTAAATTTTAGCTAACAGAGTGCAATTTTAACCTTTTCAAATTCAAATGTTACGAGCATACGCATGTAAAATACTGACGAGCAACTCAGATTTCTTTTTTACTCATCTATACATTGATATGTGTACAGGCACATTGAAAACAATCGGCTGCATTTAGATCAGTAAAAAAAACACCTCCTGTATGCAGTGACGTCCCCAGCTTTCATATTGGGGGGGGGGGGGGGCACATGGGAGGACAGGGACAAAAGTAGGGAGGTCAATTCTAAAATGCAATTTATATATATATATATATATATATATATATATATTTCAAGACTAGAATACACTCCAGAGGTCTTTTTACAAATTCACCTTTGTTTTATTCTCCACTACACTGACCTACCTGATTTCCTACACTGACCTACCTGTCCACCCTGATCCCTACACTGACCCCTACACTGACCTACCTGATTCCTATACTGACCATTGCACTGACCCTTACACTGACCTACCTAATTCCTATACTGACCTACCTAAATCCTACACTGACCACTACACTGACCTACCTGTCCACTACACCGACCCTCACACTGATCTAACTGATTCCTACACTGACCACTACACTGACTTACCTCTCCATTACACTAACCTTCCTGATTTCTACACTGACCACTACACTGACTTACCTCTCCACTACACTAACCTTCCTGATTCCTACACTGGCCACTACACTGACTTACCTCTCCACTACACTAACCTACCTGATTCCTACACTGACCACTACACTATCCTACCTGACCACTACACTAACCTACCTAAATCCTACGCTGGCCACTACACTGACTTACATGATTGCTACACTGTCCCTTACACTGACCTACGTGATTCCTATGCTGACCACTACACTAACCTAAATGTCCACTACACGGACCTACCATCGCAGGGGGTGGGGGAATCAAGACAGGTGGCAATACTATCTCCCTCCATGCCCGGTCCGGCCGACTTCTCCTACCTGGGGCCCGGGAATTGGGTGCAGTGCTTCTACTGAAGCCGAGAGCCAGGGACCGATGGTGTCCCTTCTTCTTGAGAACCATGCTGGGCAACGCAGTGTGGGACATACAGGTCACTTTTGGGTGCCGGCGGAGTGATCTATTGCATTGTGGCCCCCGACAATTAAATTAAAGCCCTATCCTGCCTCAGCGTAGATATATTAGAGACCCGGGACTTTAATTTAATTGTCAAAAGACGCAGTGCGGTAGATCACTCTGCCGGCACCCGAAAGCCCATTATCGTCCCTGAGTTGCGCCCATGCTCTTAATGTCAGTTTAATTTATTTGGGGGGTACATGGGGGCACAGGATAATTTTGGGGGGTCTTGACCCCCTCTGCCCCCCTAGTGACGCCACTGCCTGTATTCCTAAAAACACTGAGTTTTTAGGCAGCAGTGTGCAAGAGGCATAGGAGTGCAAGCTAATTTTAATATTTGTTATACCACTTAGTGAGTCCCTAATTCAAAACAAGTATGCAATCAGAAAAGTCAGATCTCTTAGCAGGCTTGTTTCCAGAACAGTCTAATACCCCGTACACACGGTCAGATTTTCAGACGGAAAATGTGTGATAGGACCTTGTTGTTGGAAATTCCGAAAGTGTGTGGGCTCCATCACACATTTTCCATTGGAATTTCCGACACACAAAGTTTGAGAGCTTGCTATAAAATTTTCCGACAACAAAATCCGTTGTCGGAAATTCTGATCGTGTGTACACAAATCCGACGCACAAAGTGCCACGCATGCTCAGAATAAATTAAGAGACGAAAGCTATTGGCTACTGCCCCGTTTATAGTCACCGCGTTCAGAACGATTGGATTTTCCGACAACTTTGTGTGACCATGTGTATGCAAGACAAGTTTGAGCCAACATCCGTCGGAAAAAATCCATGGATTTTGTTGTCGGAATGTCCGATCAATGTCCGACCGTGTGTACAGGGCATTATTGTTATGTAGGGAAGCAACGATTAGGGTGCTAAGCTTTTGAAAGGCAAGTTAACTAAAGTGGCATCAACGGTTGTTTTTTGGCAGGCTCTGTTTTGCAGTTTTTCAATAAATGTATATATAGGCTTATGGGCAAAAAGGGAAATTTTACATAATCGCTGGTAGCTCTTTAAAGTGTCAAATCAGCACTTATGGTGTGTTTGGCTTTAAAAACTGCTTTCCTGGATCATTGTTAAGCATCACGAATATTGTATAAACATGACGTTATTGGTGTTTATATTACATCTAAAATATTCATGCTGTAATAAAATTTGGCCCGAAGCAACACAACTGTGTAGCTTTGTTCCAGTACTTGTTTATTAAAACTATTTAGCAAAATGCACTGCATACTCTATGCTTGCCATTCTGTTGTTCTGTATTAAAACTGAACAAGACAATGAAAGTTAAAAAGATACAGGAAGTCACATGATCAACTTGTCTAGGGGAAAATTATGCTGTAACAGCATTCTCATGTCTGGCTTCCTTTTTAAACAAAATACTTATTTCCATTAAATTTGTCAAGAACACCAGGCATGGATTAAAGCAATGATTAGAAAGTGTACCATACATTTGGTTAAATTGCAGATGTACAGTTCCCAGTTGCCCCAGTGGCTAATGAAGTAAACCCAAAGATCTGTGTGTGATTCCTTATCATACAGGAGAAATGATACATTCCCAACAGGGTCATTTCTACCATTTGGAAAGGTACAATTTTGTCTCAGGTGGTGTCCTCTCAGGGCCACATGAAAAGTTTTTCACTAAGCCTTAAGAAGTGGCCAATAAAGATGTTCATCCTCTAACCATGAGAGATGATTGGGGTGAAGCCCATTGCATGAACTTATATAGATCCCAGCTCAGTACAGCTTTAATGAAAGCAAAGTCAAATCCTAATTTGGGGGACATACATTTTTTTTAAATTTTACTTTCTGATTAAAAAAGAAAGGTTGCATACTAAGGCCACCCAGGATTCCATGTGACCCAAGACCAGCCAGGATAACATCCTAATTTTTTATAACATAAGCATTTAACATACATAATCAGGTTTTGTGGTTAATACACTTAGAGGCATATTTGTACATTCACTGCAGGTGAATCAATCACTGTAAATTTAACACAAGCAGCTGGGATATACTGTACACCCTGTAGAAAATGTTTGGGAAATATCACATTTACAGCTTTTTTTATTATACTCCTCAGGCAATGCATAATTGGTAGTTACATTCAGGTCTGTGAGAATTTAGCAGTCATTTTGCTTGTCGACTTTGGTGCCCTATCTGTCGACAGATCACCCAAGGCAATCAGCAAGGGGAATAAGTGAATGGGCCCAAAGGATGCAGCACATTGAAAGCAAATAGGCAAAGAAAAAGGCCAAATATACTGTATTTTAGGAAATTAATATGCCACTGTAAAATAACATATATTTTATAAGTAATTTAAGACTGTCATAAAAAAAAAACACACAATTCCACAAGTCACCTTCAGTTATGCAGTCATATTAGTAGTTCTCCTAGTCTTGTATAATGAAGCAGACATTCTATACAGTGAAGGGCAACCGCACAGTGATATTAAATGTAAACGGACAGAGATGTATATCTGAGCTTTGAGTTCCCTGAGGAGCCAATGCCAAGATTCACTGGTGACTCCTGACAAAACCTCCTCAGGGATCTGAAACGATGAATAAACATCTGGATCTGCTTAACTTCAATACCATTTTGTGGCTGACTTCAATATGTTGGATTGAGGGTTTTTTTACATGTTACACTTGGTTTGAGCTATTCTTGACATTACAGCTAAAGGACAACTAGACCATAAATAGAATATATCATATCAACTATTCAACATGAGCCATTTCCCCCATTTCTCAATCTTCTACCAATGTTGCCACTGCTACTTTTACAAACAGTTTGATGCTAATTAGGCCATTGCCTCCTATAGAAAATATAAAATAGCAAGTGGAGATGTTTAATCGTACAATGAGAAATTTACAGAGTAACCCAGGACAATCAGTCAATACTAGTGTTTCACTTGTATGCCTGCAGAAACATGAAGCATGATCAGGGCTTTTTTTTTCAGAGAAAAGGTACAGATACTCATCCCCTTCCAAGTCACTCCTTGTCTCCACCCTCTACCCACCTCTGAGCACTGTCCTATAGTTCCACCCCTACCCACCATCCAGTGCTGCCTCTTTTAGAGAATACAGAACCAAGTTTCATTTTTTGGTGCTAAGTAATTTGTATCAAATTTGTTATTTAAAAAACTATTTAAAAAACAATAAAAGCAGTAAAATAGATTCCCTGCAACCAGCAACAATAGACCCTCCAGCAACAACAGATCTCTCCCAACAACAAAGGCCCCCACAGCAAAATACTCCTTCAGCAACGATAGATCCAACCCAGCAGCCAGCATTAATTGACCCTCCAGCAGCCAGCAACAATAGACCCCTTTCTCAACTCCGTCAACTGTAGATCCCTCTCAGCTACAATTGACCCCCCCAGCAAAGGAGTAGTTATCAGTATCACCTATGATATCTATGCAGCTGATTCTTCCCTATTAATGACTTACCATGCCTTGTTCTACGGTGTCCTAAAGAGAGATGAAGATGATGCACTAGCTACAAATCCCTGATATATATTGAGAGAAGTTCTTATAAAGCCAAAGAGCTTGTGTTCACAAGCCCTCCACAAAACTGGGGCATACCAGAGGTCACCCAATTTGGGAAGTCCATATGGATTTGAACCAAGGAGGGCACAAATAAAAGTTCCCAGAATTCAAAGTGGTATTTTATAGATTCCATAAATGAAAACAAGAAAAAAAAAAGAAAAAACTCCAGGGGGCTCAGCACTCCCTTTTCATCAGGTGGCTAATATTTAAAAAGGCATGACAAAGGCACATTTTTAAAGATTAGCCTCTCAATTTGGAGTGATTTTTTCCAGGAGCTTTGCTCTTGTTCCAACAAATATTTAGTATATTTTAGAGCCCTGATGAAGGGGAATGCTAAGCTCCCGAAACGAGTTGGATGCCTGGTGTTTTTTCCTGTCGTCATTTGCAGAATCAATAGAATATCATTTTGAACACTGGGAACTTTTGTTTGGCAACCACTTTGGTTGAAATGCATATTTTTCTTTACGGTGTCTCTGTGTGGAGTCAGCCATCTTGATAGTGGCAGGGCATTGCCTCCCTGTGTCAGAGCCTCCGGCAAGGAGAGCAGTAGTGACATCATCCAATTTGACTTCAAATCTCCTGAGGCTAGCAGTCAGAGGCAGAAATTCCTTATTTCTTACACTGCAAAAATTCAGCTACGAGGCTATAGACACCAAAGTGTCTAGGCACCCTCACATACCAGGACATGCTCTGTTATTTTTAAACTGGAATTCCATATAAAAGATCATTTTTCAGCTTTGTCACAATTACCATTTCTGGATATTCCCTATAACTCAACAACTCTTTACTTTTTGAATTCAGTTCCATGTTAAGGTATGTATTTATAGAATATTAAAAGTCTCCTTGCAGTACCTTAACAAAAACCAGCCACGAAAGATATGTGGATTATCACTACTACTTGACTTGCAAAGTGAAATTCGAAATTGCATATTAAATATTTCCTTATTACTATTGTGCCTCACTAATGAATCCTAATGCCACGTACACACGGTCGGACTTTTCGTCTACAAAAGTCCGACGGACGCCGAGGGACTAAAGCTGGCTGACAATCCGATTGTGTGTGGGCTTCCCCGGATTTTCAGCGGACTTTTCCAGCCTCAAATCTGACGGACTTTAGATTTGAAACATGCTTCAAATCTTTACATCGTAACTACGCCGGACCCAGAAATCCGCTCGTCTGTGTGCTAGTCCGACGGACAAAAACCCACGCTAGGGCAGCTATTGGCTACTGGCTATCAACTTCCTTATTTTAGTCTGGTGTACGTCATCACGTATAAATCCGTCAGACTTTTGTGTGATCTATGTAGGCAAGTCCATTCGTAAGAAAGTCTGCCGCAGGTCCGCCGCAAGTCCATCAAAAGTCCGCCAAAAGTCCGTCGAAAGTCTGTCGGACCGGCTGTCGAACTTTTGTAGACGAAAAGTCCGACCGTGTGTACGCGGCATTAGTCCCCAAATCTTGGTTAAAGAGGCCATATAAGGACATAACCATGGCTTTACCTTATTTCAAAGGAATGTTATTGTTAACTGAATAGGATGTGGCCAAGCCCACTTTCTTTTTTAATATTGGTGATTTCCTTACATTCAAGTTCTAAATTACCATAGCCAAAACTTGTAAGACCTCAATCTCATAACAGAGCAGCCACTAGGCATGCATCTGTCTGATTATCTAGTCACACCATCATGGGGGGACTCCGTGGTGAAACAGCATCTTTACTAAAGTATTATTGCTATATTTTCTAATATTATCTGTATTTGTCATTACTTTTAATAAGTGGTATACTTATAAGTATTTGTGTAATCTCTCTTTGCACATATCGAATACAATCCTAAAAAACATAAACTATCACGTCACCGTGATACAAGAAGTGGGCACATTTCTCAAGTTGTAGTTACCTTCCTGCACTTCATTGCCTCCCTGGCTTGCCTCTAGACACCCAAGAAATTCCCAGTACTTTCAGGTAAGAAAGGTACTCTTCACTGTCTCCCATACTATACTGCCAAGCAGCCAGTCAGCAGGTTCAGATGCTGTCACATGCATTGTCAATGTAAGTTTCAAGCTTTCACTGGGGCTCTAACAAAGAATTAGAAAGCTCATGAAAGTGCAAAACACTAAAGCCATGTACACACGACCGGATTTTTCATCCGGACTGGTCCGACTGAACAAATCCGTTGGACAATCCAACCATGTGTGGGCTTCATCGGACCTTCAGCTGACTTTTTCTGTCGAAAATCAGACGGACTTTAGATTTGGAACATGTTTCAAATCTTTCCGATGGACTCGAGTCCGGTCGAAAAATCTGTTCGTCTGTATGCTAGTCCGACGGACAAAAAATGATGCAAGGGCAGCTATTGGCTATGAACTTTCTTATTCTAGTCCCTTCGTACGTCATCACGTTCAAACCAACGGACTTTCGAATGGACTTTAGTCTGTTCGTGTATGGGCAAGTCATTTGAAAGTCCGTCGTAACTCCGTCGAAAGTCCGTTGGACCTTTGATGCTGAAAAGTCCGCTTGTGCGTACGCGGCATTAGGCTTCTTGCACACGGGTAAAAAAAACCCCACCATATTCTTTTTTGTCAATCTGAACACAGATGCATTGTTGTCTATGGAACAATGCCCACAGCTGTGTAAATGTCGGTAATACAGCAATTAGTTTACAGCTGTAAAATAAAAACAGAAACATTTATGCTTAAGTGCAGTAATTTACACACATACATGTGTATATGTGCGTATACGAGCGTGTATTGCAACACTGGCAAATCGGAGAGGATGAAAAAAAAATGTTTTGCATGTACACACATATGCATGTTTATGTATGTATATGTATGGTCTTTATGGAGCATTTTAGTTAGGATCTTCCTGCCAGAAAGATCCTACATATAAATCAGTAGATTATTACGGCTGTGTATTGTGCATATAAAACTGTTATTTTACCTTCTATAGAAAATGTACAAGTTTTGTTTTTATGAGCACTTAGTATAAAGCTTTGAGCTTTCATGGAGTTTTAGGATTCCTCCAGGATATAGAGAGGAGACAGGGATCAGCCTCATAGGTAGGATTGGTGCTAGAGGGACAGTGGTGGTGTGCTGCCTCAGGGGTAAAAATCGTAGCATATACTAAAAGGAAAAACTATGATATTTAACTGTAAGCTCTATCTAACAATTAGAACCTTCATTCAATATGCACTGTATTGTTATCATTATACGTACGTGTACTGTATACCTTATTTTAAAGGAGAGAACACAATGGCAATCTTTAAATAGAAAAAGCAATAATACTATAATAATATTGGCATTCAATCCAACCTGTCTTGGTAATATATAGTTAATACGTACAGGAGATCTGTTTATAGCATTACCAGTCATGCAGTACTAATAGATGGAACTATATAGCAGATAAATGGAATGTTCTTAATGTGCCTTCTAGACAAAGATTCAGCACAAACTCTGCCCTTAATTGGTTTACTATCTACAACATATTCTTTTTCATTTCTCTGTCTTTTTTTTTTTTTTTAAGGACCCAATTTGCTTGACGGTTTTGTTTGAAGTTCTGCAGGTCTTTCTCTTACTTTATTTGCAACATGTTCTTGTAAGAAGAAACATAACCAGGATGCTATTAATTTGTTCTCTAGTGATTTTCTCAAAGGATTCTGGGATCAATGTCACCGCTCCATCCGGTCCCAGTGTGCATAAACTGCTTATGCTAGAGGATTAGCAGACAGAGAGAAAATTTTTTATTTTTGGGTGTTTTGTTACATTTATGTCTTGTTGGCTGTGGATTTATCAAGGATTAGAACGTGGTTCTGCATAATATATCAGTAGAATATATTATTATAACAAGTGAATGTGCAGAAACAAAAAAAAAATGTTTAATTTAACTAGTCTGTATGGTGATTTCAAAGGGGAAGCTTGTAATTTGCTGCTCTGGAGACAGTTGCAAAAGGTAATTCTAAAGGGTAGAGGAAGCGGAAAGCAGCTGTTTCTTATTAAAAACATCAAGACCACAGTGACCCCAACATGTTCAGGCATTTTGATATACCAGAAGCTATTTGTGCATGGATATCAACAATTTTGGAGTGACAGTGCATGAAGCTAATTTAGATGTCCTCTGTGTTTCTTACAATTCTCAGTAGAGACTTTAGCATTAATGTTTGTGTTTTACTGCAAAACCACATACTGTACATCTAAAATTATGCTCACTTATACAGGAATTTACAGGGAAATAAACTGCATTAAAGTTATATATTGAACTATTGCTAACATTAATCCCTCTTGTAACCTTAAAGTAGAACTATAGGTAAAACTTTTTTTCCATCTTGGATAGAATAAGGGAGGGTTATAACCCCTGTAAGGTTTATTTTTGCCCTCTTTATCTCATTAGGGAGATTTACCTTTACTTCCTGTCTCATAGCCAACACAGGAAGTGAGAGGAAATCCCTGCAAATTAAGGGAATCTCTTGGGGACCCCCTGGTCACCAGGGCTAGCGTCTCCATTAAAAGATTCCCCCTCTATTACTCTTCTGTAGACAAACCAAAATTTGGGATTTTCTTTTACTTTCACTTAAAATGACGTGATGTTTAAATGATGTTCTAATACATCTCTACTCTATCCAAAGTGAAAAAATAAGTTTTGCCTTTAGTAATACTTTAACACCAACTCTCACTGTAACCCTAACACTAAATTGCACACTGATCCTCCCTGTAGCCATAACCCTGCTACTTAACCTTCCTGTAACTATAACATTAACCCTACTAATAACCATCCCCGTAATCCTAACACTAACCCACTTGTGACTCTTATATTAAACTTCCCTGTAGTCCTAACACTGACCTACTTGAAACTCTACCAACCCTACCACTAACCCTACCAACTTTCTTACAACCCTAGCACTAAGCTTACAACTAACTCTTCCCTTAACCATAACACTAACCCTACCAATAACCATCCCTGTAATCCTAACGCTAACCTACTTGCGACCCTTAAACCAAACCTCCCTGTAGTCCTAACACTGACCTACTTGAAACCCTACCACTAACCCTTCTTATAACCTTAACACCAAGCCTACAACTAATGCAGCGTACACACGAGCGGACTTTACGGCAGACTTTGTCCGCATACTTTTCGACGTACTTTACGGCGGACTTTCCGAATGAACGGACTTGCCTACACACAATCAACCAAAGTCCGACGGATTCGTACATGATGATGTACGACCGGACTAAAACAAGGAAGTTCATAGCCAGTAGCCAATAGCTGCCCTAGCGTCGGTTTTTGTCCATCGGACTAGCATACAGACGAGCGGACTTTTCGACCGGACTCGAGTCCGTTGGACATATTTGAAACATGTTTCAAATCTAAGTCCGTCAAACTTTTGAGAAAACAAAGTCCGCTGGAGCCCACACACAATCGAATTGTCTGACGAAATCCGGTACGCCGGACCAAGTATGCCGTAAAGTCCGATAGTGTGTACGTGGCATAACTCTTCCCATAACCATATCAGTAACCCTACCAATAACATTCCCTGCATTCCCAACACTAACCTTTTCAATACCACTAACAATAATCCAACCACTGACCCTTTATGCAACCCTAACAAAACCCTTACTGTATCCCAGTTATAATAATAACCCTATCTAATGTATGTTTAATCTCTGTGGATCTTACACGCTTTAAGAACATGCACCATCTGCCATCCTCTGACCATGACAAACCAATTATGTACTCAGGCTAAACCTCTTTTTGTTACACTGCCAATGAAAATGGGCCACGTCTATACCCTCTTCATCTGCTTGATGAGCTCCCTTGCTATTACTAAAAAATATTGAATGCAATGGTGGAGAATTTCAGACACCACCAACTCTAGCCTTGGAGCTCATACACACTATTAGATTTTCTGCAGATTTCTGTCTTCAGATTTACCCATACCATATAATATGAGGTCAAACCTTAAGAGTTTAAATTTGTATGCAATCAGGCAGGCCCTTGCACTACATAGTTTTGGTAAATCTGAAGACAAAAATCTGCAGAAAATCTAATAGTGTGTATGGGGTCTTATGCTCAGGGAAAAAAATAGTGACCGGCCAAACACAACAGCAATCACTGTACAGCTGTAGTTGGTTATCTTATGTCTGTGGGAACTAGGGTTGTCCCGATACCGATACTAGTATCGGTATCGGGACCGATACCAAGCATTTGCGCGAGTACTTGTACTCGCACAAATGCTCCCGATGCCTTATCCGATACCTGGTTGGATAAGGCATTGGCGAAGTCAGCGTGTGGACGTAGAGGGCGGGCGGAGTCAGCTGATGGACGGACAGGGCGGGCGGAGTCAGCTGATGGACGGAGAGGGCGGGCGGAGTCAGCTGATGGACGGACAGGGCGGGCGGAGTCAGCTGATGGACGGACAGGGCGGGCGGAGTCAGCTGATGGACGGACAGGGCGGGCGGAGTCAGCTGATGGACGGAGAGGGCGGGCGGAGTCAGCTGATGGACGGACAGGGCGGGCGGAGTCAGCTGATGGACGGACAGGGCGGGCGGAGTCAGCTGGTTACGGACAGGGCAGGCGGAGTCAGCCTGTGTAATAAGACACATTACAAGGGGGCGTGTGTGAAGGGGGCGTGTCGTCTGCTCCCCTGTACCTCGCTGTGACAGCTTGAAGCTGAGTTTACTTTTTAAATTGTAGTGTAATAATATCAGCACTCAACTACCAATTTGATGAAAAATATATAGTGACAGATGAGAGAAATAAAATATTATAAGATAATGACTGAAAAAACGAGGAAATTAGAACAGAATAACATTATCCTCTAGTATAAATAATAATCACCCATTAGTCTACCAGTCATCTAAATTAGCATAGTGAGGGTTAAACTGAGTAGAATTTATTTCCAGCCTGAACGTCAGCCTGCAATAATTAAAGCCAGCCACTTGTCGGTGCCACCTATCAGTGCCCATAAATGCCGTCTATCAGTGCCATCTATCAGTGCCAGCCACCTGTCAGTGCCACCTATTAGTGACCATAAGTGCCGTCTATCAGTGCCATCTATCAGTGCCCATCAGTCAGTGCTAGCCATAAGTCAGTGCCACCTATCAGTGCCCATCAGTCAGTGCTAGCCACCAGTCAGTGCCACTCAGTTAAACTGTCACATGACCTTAAAAAAAAAGTATCGGTAATCGGTATCGGCGAGTACTTGAAAAAAAGTATCGGTACTTGTACTCGGTCTTAAAAAAGTGGTATCGGGACAACCCTAGTGGGAACCATTATTGTGGTGCATAAGTGAAAGAATACATAGCAACACTGGTATTAAAGCTGAATTCCAGGCACACAGCTGCATTCATATTTGAAATACATATATGAGAACTGTTTTACCTGCCATATAGTTTACAAAGCCTTCCCAGACAGCACAACCAGCTTGGTGACCTCACTTTCCTCTACCGTAGTTATGCAATATAGCTTGGTCATCTCCCTGGACCCTGGATGTGATTGGACAATGAAGAAGCAGCAGGGTATATCCCTTTGTTACCCTACGCTCTCCTCCTATCAGAATGTTCATAGTTAGTATATGTGCAGGCACACGTGATTAGCTTACAATACTGTCCCATATCCTTCTTTTCTCAGTTCTGATGTACAGGAAGATACAAGAGGATCATACCAAATTAAAGCAGAATTAAGCTGTATCTGAACACCACAAACGTTTTAAAATATTATGTTTTTATTAAGCAAGTAAATAGACAGAGTTTACAATTATGTAGCAGATCACAATGGGGGTATTTACTAAAGCTGGATAGTGCAAAATCTGGTGCAGCTCTGCACAGAAAACAATCAGCTTCCAGGTTTTATTTCCAAAGCTTAATGGAACGAGCTGAAGATAGAAGCTGATTGGCTACCATGCAAAGCTGCACAAGATTCTGAGTGAACCAGTTTTAGTAAATCTCTCCCAATGCAGTGGCGGCCCATCCATTAGGGGCGCAGGAGCACTGCCCCCCTATTCATGCGCCCAGCCCCCTAATCTACATGCGGAGCACCGGACGCATGGATTTCCGAGGCTCTAATGGGCTTCAACAATGGGTGGGCTCGGGGCACACAGAATTGCGCCCCGAGCCCACCCACTTGTGTGGCAATAGCAAATGAATATTCACTATTGTCTTCCTCATTCGCCTCCTGGCCAATCAGGATGAATCTATTGGCCAGGAAGTCTTAGGACCAATCGTGTTTCTGTTCAGCAGGGAGGAGAATGTCTCTCTGTGCTTGCTGGAAGAATCAGAGCGGCCCAACTCTTCCTTCGCCTTGCCTCCATAAGGTAAGGCATCTCTGATTGGCACATTCACATTTCCGTAGGGGGGCCTGGGAAATTGCTGCCATCCGTCTCCCGCAGGGGGGGGCTGTGCCCGGGAATCGGGTTGGTAATCGCCGCCGTCCAAAGGAGGGGGTGTTAGTTTGCCGCTCCCCCAAAATATTGAGCACTAGCCGCTACTGCCCCAAAGTGTAGCACAGTATACAAACCAGAACATTTTTTGCAACTGCATATTAAAAAAACAACAAACAATGAAGTATTTGTAATTGTATATAAATCGATAGGAGCAATTTACATTTTTTAAAGCATACTCACCCATCCACCCATGTCTCCATGCTTTTTTTGTTGAGAAATAAATTTGGAAAACACCCTAATATTTCTAGCTATGGCCATCTTGAGTAAGGGCAGACGAGTCTTGTAGCATTTACTTGCTGGGATCCATCTGCCCTTAGCTCAGGCATGCAAGGCAAGCAGGAGGTGAAAGCCCCTCCTCCCCTCCTGCAGAAGAAAATAAAACAAAATGCCCATTTGATTTAGGCCAGAAACCAGGAAGAGCTGAAGAAATGTAAAAAAAAAAGATTAAAACAAGTAAATATCATATCTTCTTATCTATTTAATAAGGCTAGAAACATAAGGATTAACAATAGTTAATGATACTTGAGAGAGTTTAGTTCTGCTTTAAATTCAGAAAGGTACACTAGTTGCATTTAAAAAATAAATTTAAGTAGTGCACGACTACCAATATTGGTGTTTGCTTTTAATATGCAAAGCTAAACCACAGTTTGGGATTGGATTTTAAGACTAAACTATTCCATATCCGGCTGCAGCATAAACCAATCTTGACTTTTGACTTGACTACTAAATAGATGCAACTTTCAGCTCTGATTATACAGAATTACCTCCAAACAAAGCCTAGCGCTGAATTAATATGTGGTCCGACCTGATGATGTGAGTCCAGTACTCTGTTTGGGAAATATTTCTAAAGAAGTTAAATTTTAAGCACAGTTCCAGGTTAAATAGCTTGGAACAGTAGATAAAATTGTACTGTATTTACATTAGTCAACTCCATTAAAGTTCTAATCTGTAAATAATTGCATCTTCCGCTATGGAGGGAAGAGGAAAATGTGAATCAATAGGATAGACGTTTGTCTTATGGAGAATTCATAGCTATTTCATCCATCAGTGAATTGCTCAGTATAGCTATAGATTCCTATACAGACTGCTACTTGGAATGCATCAGTACATTTTTATGCACTTTAAGGATATAATACTGTATTAAAATATAGTGTGCCAAAACTGTTTAAACTACATGTAATAACCTTCATTCATAAAACTGTATTAAACCCAACACCAAATATTTATTGTATTGCAGCTTACTAATTCTTAGATGTGATGGCTACATTTGTTTTCTTTTTTTTAGGCTTTCTTTCCTCTATTTTCACCTAGTGATCTGGCCAGTAAGTCTGTAAGTCTGTTGTTTTTCAAAAGAACAACCCTCTTGCAGTTGTAGGATGACCATTTACCACTTACAATGATCATCTTTTATTTATTTATGTCAAACCATTACCCCCCCCCCAAAAAAAAAAAAAAGGCTGTAACTGCTTGTAAAACATGAGCTGGAACTTGGTGTCAATTTGATAGTGTATCTAAATCTACTAGTACATTTAACACTTCCCCTCCCCAAAAAATGTGTTGTCCAAAGGTGTCCCAGTGCTCATTTATCAAGAGTGTAGGCCACTCATATACAGAAGGTATGTTACTGGGTGGGCCACCAGGTAAAAAGGCCTAAAAAATGCCTAAAATTGAAAATATCTAATGATTGCTAAGCTGCAATATATTGCATTTTTCATTTGGGGTTTAGTACTGCTTTAAAGGTAAAGTATTGTATGCAAACATCTCACAACTATATTTGTGCAGAATCATGGACTAAGGCCAGTCATACACGGTTCAGATCTCAGCCGGTTTAGCAGGAACCAGTTGAGACTCAAACCGTGTATGGGGAGACTAAATGTACCAAGTTGATCAACTGATCAACTTGGGTACAACCAGCATGCCGGCTTTTCCCTGTGATTACCGCTAGCGGGTGCTATAGCCACTAGCAATAATTACTGTCTTCTCCTGGTGGGGACTGCTTTCCACGCCCACCCGCCAGGAGAAGACAATGGCCTGGCAGGAGGGATTCCCACATCAACACTGTCTGTGTTGATAGTGCAATTGAGCAAATGTCTTTCCTGCAACCTGGTGCTCCGTGTATGGTTGGCCTAACTCAGTGAGATACTTCACATTTTATTCCTAGCTTAGAAAAAGACACATTTTAACTTTTTGGCCCTTTTTAAAGCATGTTATTGCTTTACTTTTCAAAATTCATAAAAGACTGCTCTAATAGCTTGGTACCTAGCACTGATGCCTGCAGCAGACTCTGATACACTGCATTTTTTGCTGCCCAATGACCTGTTATAATAGGCAGATCACCGACATGTAGTCAGGTAATGTTAGAACCTGCTGCTACCACTTAGAACTCCCTTTTGTTATTGGCTTATCACTATGATGGAGCTACCTCATGAGCCAATAGGAATGTGCAGGAGGAAGGAATGGGTGGGCAAGGGAATAGGGGAGCATGAAGCCAACGTTATATCATAATGTGGCTTATGTATGGACTGCATCTCGCAATGCTGGAAGCAGAGGCTTGGCTGCTTTGCTGGTATCAGAAACACCTTCCAAGTGCCCCTTTTTAAAGTTTGTGGGGCTAGAATATCCTTTAATTGTTAGCAAAATTTCTTTGGATAATAATGTCTGTGGCACCCTGGGGAGATGTTCCCTCATATCCTGTCTTGGTTGCAATGTCTCTGAGACCGGAATAAAGCAGCAATGAAATGTTGATGAAGGGTCTAGACTTCCTGCTTTTGGGTCACTAAAGAAGCACCAACAGACATTAAAAAAACAGTATTACCATGATTGGCAGCCAGAACAATTATAGCCTTGTGTGACTGGTGTGCCAGGCTGGCATTACTGTGAGTTGAGGGGGGGGAGCTGATATGTTGTTTTTGTAAAAAAAAAAAAAAAAAGTTATGCTGTAAATGTTAAATGCAGCAAATCAATCAAGTCTTCTCTAAAGAAAAAATAAAGGATTTACATGGAGTAGATTGAGTAACAATGGAGTTATGCATAATATTAAACACTAAATACCAACGAACACCTTTACTGAAACATACAAAACATGTGCTATTAAAACAATAAGCACATTCATCCAATATATACACTAGTAGCGTACAAGGGCAATAAGCAAGGCAACATAGTTGCTATGGAGCTGGCCAGCGTGCTGAAAAGGCTTTATAAAATAATCATCTTCCTGCTTTGTTCAGAGAATTCAGAACAAAGTAATAGATTTACCTGATAGCAGCTATGAAAAAAAACCCTTTACTACTTTCCCAATTACCCAATGCAGCCCGAAGAAAATTCCAGGACTTTGGGATATGGGAGGGGGGGAGCATTCACCTTCTCTGCTGCTTTACGCAAAATTAGGATATGTAGCTTGGTAAGTGGTGGTGGAGCAATATGAAGATATGTACAAATTCCTTATCATATCTGATATTCTGGGGTCCTGTTACTTTATCTCCAATGGGGAAAATATAAGTTTGCTTTAAAGCGGAAAGTCTTAAAGTAGACAATGCATCGCATTCCATCTATAACGTGTATAATGTTTAATGGCTTTTAATATACAGAAATCCAAAAAATCGATGCCTAGAGATCTTTTACGGCAGCCTGTAATGTAATTTCTATAGTAAATGGCTTTCATTAAGTGTATATAAACTTCACATACTAAATTTGTAAGTTCTTCCCTAGGAGACTAGAAAGAAATGTAATTGTACAATATTGTTTGAAACCTTCAACTTTTCAGCTAGTATATATATGAGGTTAAGTGCATCAAAAATATTTTAGAAATGTAAGTCACCTGGGAATCTGCTCTGTGTTGCTACTTTTGTTTTCTGTACTTTCTGTATGTAACTGACAAATCTGTCTCTTCCTGTGTTATAAAATGTGGAAAATACTAACTAAAAAATAAAGACATTTATTTTTGAAGTCCAAGAATGAGTGTGGGGAGTCATTTCCCATCCAGCTTGTTTCAAGAAATTTGCAGAGTTAAGTTAAAGTGTTTTTTAAGCCCAAAAAAACCAACAAAATTAAATATATTGCATTGAATAATTTCCCTTTTATTTCCACCTGTTGATCCTTCTAATAACAAACTTCCCGACCGGTCAGGAATGCCCTTAGATTAGGTAAGTATACAAATCTTTCCTTTACAGGCTGGTTAGTATGGGGTTTAGAATGGAGGTAGGAGTAGGTTTAGGTTTAGAATGGACTTCTGCTATAATGCCGTGTACACACGGGCGGACTTTTTGGCATCAAAGGTCCGACGGTCTATCCGGCAGACTTTCGACGGACTTTTGACGGACTTCCAACGGACTTTCGAAGGAACGGACTTGCCTACACATGATCATACCAAACGTGATGACATACGACCAGACTAAAATAAGGAAGTTGATAGCCAGTAGCCAACAGCTGCCCTAGCGTCGGTTTTCGTCCATCGGACTAGCATACAGACGAGCGGATTTTTCGACCAGACTCGAGTCCGTCTGAAAGATTTGAAACATGTTCCAAATCTAAAGTCCATCTGATTTTCGACCAAAAAAGTCAGCTGCAGGTCTGATGAAGCCCACACACGGTCGGATTGTCCCGTCGGACCAGTCCAGTCGAAAAGTCCGCCTGTGTGTACATGGCATAAGGCCTGGTAAGCTGCACAATATTACATTTTTGGGTTTAATACCATTTTAATCTTTAACCCTTATTTTAACCTCTAATTGTAAACCAGCATACCAGACCTGCTCAATACAAATTCTCTCGCAATCTGTATTTTGTATACTTTATTTCGTACTCGGCCTTGAATTATCTATTAAGGATTTGACCAGAAAGAATGCTGTGTCTTGAAAAAATTGCCATTTTTACTAAAAATTACCATTTATGATATTTCCTTCAGCTACGACAAAGCATACTGCTAAGGGTCCTTTAACCACTTGCCGACCGCCGCACGACGATGTACGTCGGCAAAGCGGCACGGGCAGGCAAAAGGGCTTACCTGTACGTCCCTGCCTGCCCGCGGGTGGGGGGTCCGATCAGACCCCCCCCCGGTGCCTGCAGCAGTCGGCAAATGTCCCCCGGCGATCGGTGGTGAGGGGGAGGCCATCCATTCGTGGCCCCCCCCTCGCGATCGCTCCCAGCCAATGGAATCATTTCCCTGCCTCTGTATTGTACACAGAGGCAGAGGAAATGATGTCATCTCTCCTCGGCTCGGTATTTTCCGTTCCGGGCCGAGGAGAGAAGACTGTACTGTGAGTTACACAAACACACACACACAGTAGAACATGCCAGGCACACATTTCACCCCGATCCCCCCCCGATCGCCCCCCGATCCCCCCCCGATCACCCCCCCCCCCCTGTCACAAACTGACACCAAGCAGGTTTTTTTTTTTTTTTTTTTTCTGATTACTGTATTGGTGTCAGTTTGTGACAGTTAGTGTGTTAGAGCAGTGAGTCTTAGGTCTAGGGTACCCCCCTAACCCCCCTAATAAAGTTTTAACCCCTTGATCACCCCCTGTCACCAGTGTTGCTAAGCGATCATTTTTCTGATCGCTGTATTAGTGTCGCTGGTGACGGTAGTTAGGGACGTAAATATTTAGGTTCGCCGTCAGCGTTTTATAGCGACAGGGATCCCCCTATACTACCTAATAAATGTTTTAACCCCTTGATTGCCCCCTAGTTAACCCTTTCACCACTGATCACCGTATAACTGTTACGGGTGACGCTGGTTAGTTCGTTTATTTTTTATAGTGTCAGGGCACCCGCCGTTTATTACCGAATAAAGGTTTAGCCCCCCGATCGCCCGGCGGTGATATGCGTCGCCCCAGGCAGCGTCAGATTAGCGCCAGTACCGCTAACACCCACGCACGCAGCATACGCCTCTCTTAGTGGTATAGTATCTGAACGGATCAATATCTGATCCGATCAGATCTATACTAGCGTCCCCAGCAGTTTAGGGTTCCCAAAAACGCAGTGTTAGCGGGATCAGCCCAGATACCTGCTAGCACCTGCATTTTGTCCCTCCGCCCGGCCCAGCCCAGCCCACCCAAGTGCAGTATCGATCGATCACTGTCACTTACAAAACACTAAACGCATAACTGCAGCGTTCGCAGAGTCAGGCCTGATCCCTGCGATCGCTAACAGTTTTCTTGGTAGCGTTTTGGTGAGCTGGCAAGCGCCAGCCCCAGGCAGCGTCAGATTAGCGCCAGTACCGCTAACACCCACGCACGCACCGTACACCTCCCTTAGTGGTATAGTATCTGATCGCATCAATATCTGATCCGATCAGATCTATACTAGCGTCCCCAGCAGTTTAGGGTTCCCACAAACGCAGTGTTAGCGGGATCAGCCCAGATACCTGCTAGCACCTGCGTTTTGCCCCTCCGCCCAGCCCAGCCCACCCAAGTGCAGTATCAATCGATCACTGACACTTACAAAACACTAAACGCATAACTGCAGCGTTCGCAGAGTCAGGCCTGATCCCTGCGATCGCTAACAGTTTTTTTGGTAGCGTTTTGGTGAACTGGCAAGCGCCAGCGGCGTAGTACACCCCGGTCGTAGTCAAACAAGCACTGCAGTAACACTTGGTGACGTGGCGAGTCCCATAAGTGCAGTTCAAGCTGGTGAGGTGGCAAGCACAAGTAGTGTCCCGCTGCCACCAAAAAGACAAACACAGGCCCGTCGTGCCCATAGTGCCCTTCCTGCTGCATTCGCCAATCCTAATTGGGAACCCACCGCTTCTGCAGCGCCCGTACTTCCCCCATTCACATCCCCAACCAAATTCAGTCAGCTGCATGAGAGGCAATTTCTTTATGTCCTCCCGAGTACCCCTACCCAGCGAACCCCCCCAAAAAAGATGTCGTGTCTGCAGCAAGCGCGGATATAGACGTGACACCCACTATTATTGTCCCTCCAGTCCTGACAATCTTGGTCTTTGCATTGGTGAATGTTTTGAATGCTACCATTCACTAGTTGACTATTAGCGTAGGGTACAGCATTGCACAGACTAGGCACACTTTCACAGGGTCTCCCAAGATGCCATCGCATTTTGAGAGACCCGAACCTGGAACCGATTACAGTTATAAAAGTTAGTTACAAAAAAAAGTGAAAAAAAAAAAACACAAACAAAAATATAAAATAAAAAAAAAATAGTTGGCGTTTTATTGTCCTCTCTCTCTCTATTCTCTCTCTATTGTTCTGCTCTTTTTTACTGTATTCTATTCTGCAATGTTTTATTGTTATTATGTTTTATCATGTTTGCTTTTCAGGTATGTAATTATTTATACCTTACCGTTTACTGTGCTTTATTGTTAACCATTTTTTTGTCTTCAGGTACGCCATTCACGACTTTGAGTGGTTATACCAGAATGATGCCTGCAGGTTTAGGTATCATCTTGGTATCATTCTTTTCAGCCAGCGGTCAGCTTTAATGTAAAAGCAATCCTAGCGGCTAATTAGCCTCTAGACTGCTTTTACAAGCAGTCGGAGGGAATGCCCCCCCCCCCCCAACGTCTTCCGTGTTTTTCTCTGGCTCTCCTGTCTCAACAGGGAACCTGAGAATGCAGCCGGTGATTCAGCCAGCTGACCATAGAGCTGATCAGAGACCAGAGTGGCTCCAAACATCTCTATGGCCTAAGAAACCGGAAGCTACGAGCATTTTATGACTTAGATTTCGCCGGATGTAAACAGCGCCATTGGGAAATTGGGAAAGCATTTTATCACACCGATCTTGGCGTGGTCAGATGCTTTGAGGGCAGAGGAGAAATCTAGGGTCTAATAGACCCCAATTTTTGCAAAAAAGAGTACCTGTCACTACCTATTGCTATGATAGGGGATATTTACATTCCCCGAGATAACAATAAAAATGATTTAAAAAAAAATGAAAGGAACAGTTTAAAAATAAGATAAAAAAATAATAATAATAATGAAAAAAAAAAAAAAGCACCCCTGTCCCCCCTGCTCTCGCGCTAAGGCGAACGCAAGCGTCGGTCTGGCGTCAAATGTAAACAGCAATTGCACCATGCATGTGAGGTATCACCGCGAAGGCCAGATCGAGGGCAGTAATTTTAGCAGTAGACCTCCTCTGTAAATCTAAAGTGGTAACCTGTAAAGGCTTTTAAAGGCTTTTAAAAATGTATTTAGTTTGTCGCCACTGCACGTTTGTGCGCAATTTTAAAGCATGTCATGTTTGGTATCCATGTACTCGGCCTAAGATCATCTTTTTTATTTCACCAAACATTTGGGCAATATAGTGTGTTTTAGTGCATTAAAATGTAAAAAAGTGTGTTTTTCCCCAAAAAATGCGTTTGAAAAATCGCTGCGCAAATACTGTGTGAAAAAAAAAAATGAAACACCCACCATTTTCATCTGTAGGGCATTTGCTTTAAAAAAAAAAATAATGTTTGGGGGTTCAAAGTAATTTTCTTGCAAAAAAAAATTATTTTTTTATGTAAACAATAAGTGTCAGAAAGGGCTTTGTCTTCAAGTGGTTAGAAGAGTGGGTGATGTGTGACATAAGCCTCTAGATGTTGTGCATAAAATGCCAGGACAGTTCAAAACCCCCCCAAATGACCCCATTTTGGAAAGTAGACACCCCAAGCTATTTGCTGAGAGGCATGTCGAGTCCATGGAATATTTTATATTGTGACACAAGTTGCGGGAATGAGACAATTTTTTATTTTTTTTATTTTTTTTTGCGCAAAGTTGTCACTAAATGATATTTTGCTCAAACATGCCATGGGAATATGTGAAATTACACCCCAAAATACATTCTGCTGCTTCTCCTGAGTACGGGGATACCACATGTGTGAGACTTTTTGGGAGCCTAGCCGCGTACGGGACCCCAAAAACCAAGCACCGCCTTCAGGCTTTCCAAGGCCGTAAATTTTTGATTTCACTCTTCACTGCCTATCACAGTTTCGGAGGCCATGGAATGCCCAGGTGGCAAAAAACCCCCCCAAATGACCCCATTTTGGAAAGTAGACACCCCAAGCTATTTCTTGAGTGGTATAGTGAGTATTTTGCAGACCTCAGTTTTTGTCACAAAGTTTTGAAAATTGAAAAAAGAAAAAAAAAAATGTTTTTCTCGTCTTTCTTTATTTTCAAAAACAAATGAGAGCTGCAAAATACTCACCATGCCTCTCAGCAAATAGCTTGGGGTGTCTACTTTCCAAAATGGGGTCATTTGGGGGGGGGTTTGTGCCACCTGGGCATTCCATGGCCTCCGAAACTGTGATAGGCAGTGAGGAGTAAAATCAAAAATGTACGCCCTTAGAAATCCTGAAGGCAGTGATTGGTTTTCGGGGCCAGACATGTGGCTAGGCTCCCAAAAAGTCCCACACATGTGGTATCCCCATACTCAGGAGAAGCAGCTAAATGTATTTTGGGGTGCAATTCCACATATGCCCATGGTCTGTGTGAGCAATATATCATTTAGTGACAACTTTGTGCAAAAAAAAAAAAAAAAAAAAAAAATTTGTCACTTTCCCGCAACTTGTGTCAAAATATAAAACATTCCATGGACTCAACATGCCTCAAAGCAAATAGCTTGGGGTGTCTACTTTCCAAAATGGGGTCATTTGGGGGGGTTTTATGCCATCTGGGCATTTTATGGCCTTCAAAACTGTGATAGGTAGTGAGGAGTAAAATCAAAAATGTACGCCCTTAGAAATCCTGAAGGCAGTGATTGGTTTTCGGGGCCCCGTACGCGGCTAGGCTCCCAAAAAGTCCCACACATGTGGTATCCCCATACTCGGGAGAAGCAGCTAAATGTATTTTGGGGTGCAATTCCACATATGCCCATGGCCTGTGTGAGCAATATATCATTTAGTGACAACTTTTTGTAATTTTTTTTTTTTTTTTGTTGTCATTATTCAATCACTTGGGACAAAAAAAATGAATATTCAATGGGCTCAACATGCCTCTCAGCAAATTCCTTGGGGTGTCTACTTTCCAAAATGGGGTCATTTGTGGGGGTTTTGTACTGCCCTGCCATTTTAGCACCTCAAGAAACGACATAGGCAGTCATAAATTAAAGGCTGTGTAAATTCCAGAAAATGTACCCTAGTTTGTAGGCGCTATAACTTTTGCGCAAACCAATAAATATACACTTATTGACATTTTTTTTACCAAAGACATGTGGCCGAATACATTTTGGCCTAAATGTATGACTAAAATTGAGTTTATTGGATTTTTTTTAGAACAAAAAGTAGAAAATATCATTTTTTTTCAAAATTTTCGGTCTTTTTCCGTGTATAGCGCAAAAAATAAAAACGGCAGAGGTGATCAAATATCATCAAAAGAAAGCTCTATTTGTGAGAAGAAAAGGACGCAAATTTCGTTTGGGTAGAGCATTGCATGACCGCGCAATTAGCAGTTAAAGCGACGCAGTGCTGAATTGTAAAAAGTGCTCTGGTCAGGAAGGGGGTAAAACCTTCCGGGGCTGAAGTGGTTAAGCCCTGATAATCTTGAGCTCTGTTTCTGAGACTCTAAAAGCCAACATGCAGGATATCCTGTCCTTTGTTGGACCTTCAGAGCTCTGGGCTCAGTTAGTCTTGTCAAATGAGCGCGGTAAGGAGTAACTGCGTTAGTGTGCAGACTGAGCAAACAGGATATTGCTTGACAATGAAAATGCCCTAATGCTATCTCAATAATAAAAGCAATGCTTCATAAAATCCACTGTTCATTGACTTTATTCCATGTTATTTGATACTGGCGTATCTGTAGCAACTAGGAAAGTCAATCTGCTCTATGTAACTGAAACCATTATTTCTCTCCGGAATGTCTCTAATCTTATCACTAACATAATGTTGTTTTCATATATAACCAAAATGCTTAGATCTTAGGTGCCTGGGTATATGAAAAAGATCTGCAAATAACCTCACAAACAATAAAGACAAGAAAGCAGCCAAGGCACACAGTCACTGCACATAAACTTCTTTATCAAAAGACACATTATTTAACCACATTCGATAAATAATGCTTGAGTTGTACTTAGAACAAGGCCTTCACAATTGAACTAAGCCCTCCTTTGCCAATGGTGGGGCTGTTAATGACTTTGCAGTACCAATGAAAGTGCCATTTTGCAACACTCCATTGCAACATTTTTAAGACCCATTTCACACTAAGGCGTTTTTCAGGCGCTAAAGGGCTAAAAATAGGGCTTGTAAAGCGTCTGAAAAACGCCTCCCCTGCAGCCCCAGCATGAAAGCCCAAGGGCTTTCACACTGAAGCTGTGCGCTTGCAGGACTTTAGAAAAGGTCCTGTAAGCAGCATCTTTGGAGCGGTTTAGGAGTGGTGTATACACCTCCACCGCCCCTGCCCATTGAAATGGATGGGCACTGCTGCCAAAGCGCCTGCAAAGCACTTTGGCAGCAGCGCATTTTGGGTGCATTTAACCCTTTCTTCGGCTGCTAGCGGGGGTTAAAAGTGCCCCGCTAGTGGCCGAAAAGCGCCACTAAAACGGCGGTAAAGCGCCGCTAAAACTAGTGGCGTTTTACCGCTAATGCCCAGCGCGCCTCAGTGTGAAAGGGCTCTAATAAATGTATGTATTTGGAGAGTCCTGCACTGCATTTGTAATAATAACCAGTACAGATAACGTCTATATGATGAAACGCATTGGGTGGAGCTTGGTCCCGTGGCATCGCCGCGCCATGGAAGCCAGCCATCTTTATGTTGAAGACTTTATTGCAGCTTTTTATGTAGTTTTATACCTATGCTTGTGAGTACATTGGATTATTTTCATAAACCTTTTGAGTGTCAGTAATACTGCACAATGAAGCGTCCTCTATTTATCTTCATACCCTGCATGAGTGGAGGTCCTTTTCTGTTGGAAAAAGTGTGGTTAAAGACATGTGTGGATCCTGTGGATCTTGCGATTTGGAGTTTGCTTAATTGAACGTGTTTGACCATTATATTGCATGGTCCATTACTGAGGGTAAGGGTCAGTGTGTACTGTACTCTTGGTGGATGACCTCTACAGCACCTTTTGTGTGTGAAAACTGCGCAGCTTGGTTTTCATACTTTGGATTTGCAATATTCAACTAAAAGGACTATACAGGAAAGCGCTGCACTCATGATATTATTGAGTAATTACACACTCTCAGAAAAGAAGATGGATATGAGGGAAAAGAGGGCTGTGCTAGGGTATTTATACTTTCTTTAATGTCATTTCCCTAGCAGAGGCACATTGCAACTCAATTTAAAATTTTTCAAATTATTGACAAATTTTAAAGTCTAAAGCCTGGTAACACCACTATGTTTTTTTTTTGTTCAGCCCAGCGGGTTGAACGAAAAAAAAAACTGGCAGAAGCTGGCTAAACGGCTGGCTTCTGTCAGACCTGCGGCCATACACACAGGCCGAATGTTGGCAGGTTTGTATTGAACCGGACGATGTCGCCCTAGTACACATGGGCATTTGACCTGTGTGTACTAGACTTTAGTTCACATTTTTTACATAAACTGGCCCATGTAAGCAAAGGGCCCCAGTAGTTTAGAATACACTGTACCTTTTGTAAAAAATATTGTTTGATGCAAATACCATACCTGCAGGCTATTTCTATCACCTATAAAGCATGGCCAAAATACTCCCAATTTTTATATTCCTATATTCTGCATTTTTTTGCAGGATATGACATACAACATGGCCACTGAGACTCTTTTATTGAGGACCACTAAAGAGAGTATCACTTTAGTTTTCCCCAGAGATGTAGGCTTAGTGGCCATTTTGTTGTAGCCATGTCCTGGAAATAAGCCAGGAAGTAGGAATGTAATCATTTGGAGTATTTTATCCAGGGTTATGGGTGAAAGAAAGGGCAAACAGGTAACACATTTTCATTTAACAATATTTTTGCAACTAGCATAGTGTATTTGAAACATCTGGGGCCCTTTGGCTGCATAGGCCAGTTAATGTAAAAAGTGAACCCTTAAGTCATTATCCAACAGAAAGTGCTACTTTATTTATAGACAGAGTCTATGGGACCACCTTGATGTGTTTCCTCTTATCAGGCTGCTTTCTGGAAAATGTACAATATATAAAGTATACAAAAAAGACAGTAGGTATGCAGGACTAGAACCTCAAATACTGGTAACAAAGATCCTCAGGAGTGATTTGAAATCATTAGATGGTTAAAGTTATATTAAACCTTCAGTTTTTTTATTGCTTTCAGGCAGCTGGTGCCATGACCTCTGCCCCAGGTTTTCTGTGTCAGGGTGGCTCCTTTCACTTGCAGGAACCTACGGAGCCCCCCTTGCATGCAATTACTAGAACTGTGTCTCCTTACACTGTGTGCATCAATAGAAACACACAACCCTGTAGCCTAGGATGGCAAGGCATTCCCCTGTTCCTCCCCTCTCCAAGATAACTGACTGGCTTGGGAATGCACTGTCCTCTGTGACGACTAGAAGTTCAGAGAAGCAGCACTGAAAGAACAGGAGCCAACAGTATTTAAAGTTGTAAACTGCAAGTGTTGGGTAAGAATTTTACTAAGTCGTTTACTGGGAAGGTTTATTTTATTTTAATTTTTTGTAAATATTCTCTTTTTTATTAATTTTCTTTACATATCACACACAACTTTAATAATCAAATCACATTCTTTAAAAACTTTCTCCATAGATCCTCTGATAACCCTTACCCTCAAGTCCCCCCCCCCCCAAAAAAAACCCACAAAAACAATCAAATCATATCCCTCTCTTACCCTCCTCCCTCAGAGACCCCATCGTGTTCCTTCCCTAATCTATCCCGGGTAACATATCCACTACATACGCAAAGGGGTTGATTTACTAAAGGCAAATCCACTCTGCACTACAAGTGCACTGCAACTACACTTGAAAGTGCACTTGTAAGTGCAGTCACTGTAGATCGCTGTAGATCTGAGGGGAAGCTCTGAAATGAGGGGAAGCTCTGCTGATTTTATCATCCAATCATGTACAAGCTAAAATGCTGTTTTTTATTTTCCTTGCATGTCCCCCTCAGATCTACAGAGACTACACTTCTAAGTGCACTTTCAGTGCACTTTCAAGTGCATTTGCAGTGCACTTGTAGTGCAAAGTAGATTTTCCTTTAGTAAATAACCCCCAAAGCGTCATAATGTCATTGCTAATAAAGATAGAACCCGCGCCGTGGAGAAAAATAAATAAAATTGTAAAAAAATTAATTGTAAATAAATATTGAATAAATACAAAATGTACATATATGTGTGCGTTTACACACACCCATGTACATATGTAGTAGGGCTGCCGCTGTAGTGCAAGGTGAGTACCCCAAAAGATGTGACAACAGAAAATTTTATACTCAGCGCTGCCCCTCTAAATCATGAATATACATATACTCGCATATATGTATAGTCATTTTCCATAGCTAATTGTAGCATATCTAGCATGAAATCTATTTGGGTCCTATGTAATGTTGTTTTCACTTTTCCAAACTTTACTACCTTGATCGTCTTTGACCAAGTAAAGTATATAGGATCTACATCAAGTGGTGAAGGAGAGGAGATTCCATTCTCTGAGGCACAACCAACCCATATATCTGCTGGACAGGGGACACCATCTTGATATACACAGGCGTATTTATCATCTTCATCTGGTGAGTGGGGACCCAGGAGGGGAGCACAGGAAGTCACCAAGATTACATCAACGTGTCACCAGCCCTATACCTCACACTTGATGAACTTTATTGATTGCACTTTATTTTTCACCTTTTTTTGAACTTTATTGAATGCATTTTTTTGCACTTGATTGGCACTTTGCTATACATATTGTCAGATGACACATATTTGATGCGAGTATATGTATATTCATGATTTAGAGGGGCAGCGCTGTCATTGCGCTATAGCGCTAGGCCGCCATTGCTATCATATGCCCACCAAATCCATATTCCTATTCCATCCATTTCCCCTAGATAGCATGATATTTCCCTAAGGAATCATCTCTTATATGAATCATTTCTTCAATAGACCTTACCTTGTCAGGGGAGGTTTATTTTATTGCGCTCAATGTGGTACTGTAAGCTTGAAAAATGCTTAGAGTTTAATATTAATTTAACTATTCCCCATTTACTACATGGGGAAACATCGGTTCTGGGTGGGCTGACCTTGAAAAGTACAAGTGGTTCTTAAGTACAATAAAACATTGCTATGGCAGTACAGAACTAAGGACAGAATTTGTAAAGCATTAAAAATTGGAATCTATGACTTCACTTGCCAATAGCTTTACATTTTTTAATTCACTAATTCACTGCTGTATCCCTTAGCAACCAATAATAAATCAGTTTTCAACATTTCCTAGGCTTAGTGATAAAAGGTGATTCTGACTGGTAGTCATGACTTGCTGTACACTGTAGCTCTCTGCTTTATTTTATTATACTTCCATAGGTCCCCAGGCACCTTATAACTACGTGCCTTGGTGATAAACAAAACATATTTAGTTTTGTGCATCCAAAGTGTTCTATTGAGGTTTTTTGGCACGACAGCTTTCATTTGGCCTCAAACTGGCAGCTGTGCAAAGTATTACCCAGAATCCTCAGTTGTATTGCAATCTTGAGTTTATAGTATGTTTCTACAAGTTCTAAGTATTCTTCAGTCTTTTTGAGACATTCAAATGTGCTTGTGAGTGATTTTCTTTCTTTTCACTGTGCTGTAAGAGCTACAATTTCAACATTCTCTACAGAAGAGTTACTTCCTATTATAATTAATGCTTCTTGTGTGAAGCCGTTGTAACTATTGTCGCTATTATACCCGTTCTATTATTGTGCAGAAGAAAAAAGGTTAGGCAGAAGATGTGAACTTTGATCTCTGAGATTTAGCAGCTGCGAAAAAAGTTCTATGTGATATGAAGAAGAGCGGCAATGCAGTGGGCGACAGCTTGGTTATATTTGTTTTTGAATTATTCCTTTAGTGACCAGAGATGCACAATTTATTAGTGCTGTCTGAATAGGTCAAATCGATTCACGTACACTACTGCAATATGTTTGAGATATATTTGATTGGCTGTGCGGATGAAATGCCTTGACCTTCATTTTTTAAATAAAGCAAGAAGCAAGGCTCTCTAGCTTTTGGGGAGCTACAAATCTCTGCAGGCAACAAGCTTTGGATATTCCCAATGTTTCTTTGCCTACAAAGGCTACATTGATTTGCTAGTGGTTACAATTACTTGCTAATACTCTCCAGTGCAGTGGTTCTCAACCAACTGGTCGTGGCGGCTGCCGACTGTGGCCTCTGTCTTCCTGGGCCTCCAGCCAGCTGCAGATCTCCTAACCTACCACAGTATCTGCCAGCTTCCATAGTGCCTCCAACCTCCGATAATTGTCCACAATGCTCTTCAACCCCACAATACCCCCAAACCACTCATGTTGCCATTCAGCCTGCTGCAGAACCTTCAGCCCCCAATTCCCTTATAACGCCCCCCAACCACTTATGTTGTCCTTCAGTGCCTCCTAGCCCTCCAGTCTCGTACAGTGCCCCAGCAAAGTCCTTAGCCTTCTGGAGAGACCCCATCTCCCTCCAAAAGCCTAATTCCCAACAGGGCCACTAAGTCTGCTGCAGAGTCCCCTAATCCTATTCAAATTCCCCATCCACCCCACATCGACACTCAAACACATCCAGAGCTATCCAGCATTCCCACACTTTTATTGAGCATAAACTTTTTTTGGACATGACATGTTTGCGAAGAATTTACCAGGCTATGGTCTCAATGATGATCTCTAGAATTGTTATGTTCTATATCTTGTTACAAGGGAGTATGTTTTTTATGCTCCTAAGCTCCATCTAGTGGCCATAATGTGGTATTTTACTACTGCCTACAACAAAACATTTGCACTCCCCTATCTTCTCTTTATTCCCCCCCTCCCCCCCTACTTGCTCACTAGAAATGATCCCATCCAATTTGCCCATATTGCTGTATTCTCTTGTTTACCAAGATGTTTATTTCTTGTTTAGATATGCAGTCACTACATATGTACTGACATTATTAGTATGGTTTACCTCTATTCATACTTTTTTACAAATTTTTCATGTATTTGTAAAAATGATGAAAACAAGTGTGAACCACCCCCCTTGGGGTTTTCACACACTTTAGCTCTTGTAAACTTGATCTCTTCAATCAATTCTATTGAAAAAAATTTAAAAAAAATTGGTTCTGAAGAGAAATTAGCCTAAGCAACATTCGTTTATGTCCAAATCTACACAAATGGACATGCAGATTAATGGCTAAGCAGCTTTTTTTATAAATAGAACCCTTAGTTAATGCCTACGACCAAAGCTTTGCACACACCTAACCATCACACCTATACTTTATGGCCTAAATTATATGAACACCATCCAAATTGTTGAATTCAAGTGTTGCTCCTGCCCCCTCCCTCCTGTTGAGTCCCCCCACAGCAAGAAGCTTGCTATGGGGGCACCAGAGCCGAGCCACAGCTCTGTGTGTCCATTCACAGCTCTGTGTGACCCTTTCTCTTCTCAATGGCTGACTGACTTTGATTCACAGCAGCGAGAGCCAATGGCACCACGCTGCTGCCTCAGCCAATGAGGAGGGGAGTCCCGGGCAACCGAGACACTCCTGCAACATCGCTAGATCTAGATGGATCTCAGGTAGGTATTAGGGGGCTGAGGGGGGCTGCTGCACACAGAAGGCTTTTTATCTTAATGCATAGAGTGCATTAAGATAAAAAAACCTTCCTAAGCAATCCTAAACTACTCCCGACATGGTCCCACTAACGCACGCCATTTGAAGCAATATGTAGTAAACAGGAACCGTAAGGACATTTAATTTCTGATGCATATTCAATGCTGTTTTCTGACCATAATCTCAAATCTAATAAAGCGAGCCATAAATAGGAGCAAGAGCTATCTTTGGACCTCACAAAAGAGGAATGGGAACAGATTTACACACACATTCACAAGGGAACAATAAAGGTTTCAACACAGGAAAATGGAATTAAAATCTTCTCCAGATGGTACAGGACCCCCCCCCGCCCCCTTAGGTAAAACAAGATCTATCCTTCAGTCTCGTCCAAATGTTGGCGATGCAAGGAAGCCGAGGGATCACTGTTACATATAGTTACATATATGGTGGTGGTGCTCATTAATTCAACCCTTCTAGAAGGAAGTCCACCACCTTACCACACGAATAACGACATATACTTTAGACTATACCCCGGCACAATTCTTGCTACATCACTCATCAATACCCGGAAAAGTATACTTTCGCTCCTTAGCCATGCATATGGTTAATTCAGCTAAAATTTGCATTCCATTCCGTTGGCGGGATCCCAACCCCAGAACAATAACAGAATAGCTTCAACCAGGAACTGATAGAAATCACAAGACTGCTATATACTGCCGATGCCCCTGATGTTAACCCCTTACCTACCAGTGTCATTAGTACAATAATAGCACATATTTTTAGCACTGATTACTGTAATAATGTCACTGGTTCCCAAAAAAGTGTCAAAAATGTCAGTTATTTTGTAGACGCGATAACTTTTGTGCAAACTAATCAATATACACTTATTGTGATTTTTTTTTACCAAAAATATGTAGCAGAATACATATCGGCCTAAACTGATGAATACATTTGTTTTTTTACAGTTTTTTTTTTTTGGAAATGTTTTATAGCAGAAAGTAGAAAATTGAGGGTTTTTTTCAAAATTGTCGCTCTTTTTTTGTTTATAGCACAAAAAATAAAAACCGCAGAGGTGATCAAATACCACCAAAAGAAAGCTCTAGTTGTGGGGAAAAAGGACATACATTTTGCTTGGGTACAGCGTCGCACGACCATGCAATTGTCAGTTAAAGTGACGCAGTGCTATATCGCAAAAAATAGCCTGGTCAGGAAGTGGGTAAATCCTTCCGGGGTTCAAGTGGTTAAATGATTCAGCACTATGTCAGTTTTTTCCATTCCTCTATGAGCATTACCGCTCAGGATTACTGTAGGGTGAATTGAAAGTACCAATAAGGATTTAATACCGCACAGGATTACCATACGATATACTAGAAGTACCTAATAAGGACCTAATCACCTCCTAGAGGATCTTTATACCCCTTAAAGGGGAAGGCGTATGGTGACCTGCAAGGTCATTAGTGGAGGTGAGCGTATATTTTTGTGAGCTCAATATTTTATAAATTGTTTCTCTATATTTGGTTCATATTGTTTTGTTGCTTACTATAAAGATTTCACAAACAGTGTTTATACAGTGTGGTAATTCATTATTGAGGTCAAGGGGGAAGCGCTGTACCATCCATAGCACTTTTAATAATGGGGGTACTATTCCTTCCACTAATATCAACGATTGGGAACTATTCCTCCTCCATCTAACTACAGGAGCGCTATGTCATTTTTACTTCCACTGACCACGAAGCCTGAGGCAATATCTTCTCCCACTGTCCACAGTCCAGTCTGCAGGACAGTAAATGGCCCTTTTGTTAGAACGTTTGGAGGTTTAAATTATTGGAAAATGCGTCTGTATCAGAGCTGAAAACAAATCATCCATTAAAAAGAATATGCAGTTAGTGCAAAAATTTAAGTTAAAAGGACAATAACATTTTATTTAGAAACGGAATGTTCCGGGTTAAGTTAGCCACTGGAATTTTGCACTTCTTGAGGTCTTCAGCAGCAGGTTTACTTCCATAGTACCACCAGCTCTGGAGCTTTCCCACCTACCTAGGCATGTACCTGGTCATTCTAGTGTACTGTATCAACCATAATGATGAATCCATAAATACATTTTCAACAATACAGGGAGATTGTGATTGAATCATAGTGGCTATGGAAGGTGTACAGAACTGGAAACTCAACTGATCTCCCTGTTGTAGTCCTCAAGAGACATTAAAAAGTGAAGCAATAGGATGAAAAATTCTTCAACATCTACCAAAATATTAGTTTTGGCTAGATTGGCCCTTTAATGTACTATTGCCTTCTGTTGTCTAATCTATTTTACCACCAGTGAGCACAAAGCCCTGCTATTTCACTTTATATTGTTCCTGCTAAATTTATGTCCATAAGCTGCCCAGTTCTCAATAACAGCTCATACCTATACCCTGCAGGGAAGTTAATGTGAAGTAACATATTATTTAGCGCCACAAAAGAGGCCAATTACTCTTTTACTTTACGATAATAATATATCCGAAGTTTCATGCTGAAATGACCATCCTGCAAACAGGGCTGAGATCACAAATGTGCTTTCCGCTGTGCTGTGGAGGCAACCATATACAGCCAGGCATCCTATCTATCAAGTGTCACGTGTTTAATGGCTTCTATAAACTGAAAAGCACAGTGCTAATGTTCAGATATCCTATCCTACAGCATGTAATATTATTCATATGTTATATGGATTTTATTTAGTGTATATAAGCAGACTGTACTAAGTTTAAAAGCTTTTCATTATAAGCCTAGTAAGAATCGTAGATGTGCATTAAAGACAAATGTTTGAAACCAACAAGCTGCACTTTTCAGCTAGTAAAAATACATGGCCGTCACGCACTGCAAAAGTAATTTAGAAGTCCTGTGATAAATACTGGGAAAATTCCCAACATTGCTAAATTTAATTCTGTGTACTGTTTGTTTCAACGTAAATCAAACAAATTGATAAATTGTGATTGTCTATTATTGTACTCTCTGGCTTACAGAACCTAATAACGCAAACAGTAATCTGAAATAAACTGCAATAGTTTGCAAAAATGTTACATTTGTTTCTTTAAACTACATAATTTATTGTACTCTTCCTGCATTAATAAAATCATCATAGTCAGATGAACGGGTTGCCGGCTTTCAATTTCCTACTTTAACTGTAGGAAAATTACTGCGCTAAACCAAATGTAAAGGAAAGCTGCTAACACTAAAACAAACAAAGTCCCAATGAAATGTGAAAAACCAAGTGTAGCACTGGAATAAATAAACAACAGTAGGGAACTGAAATAATACTGTGTAGAACATATGAACATGAAATGCAAACGTGCAAGTGCAGATCAAATATATCTATAGAAGAAAGTAAATCGGTGAGGATAAATCTCCAATAGAGATAAACAAAGCTTCCGGGGAAGTATGTCCATCAAACATGTGACTTGTGAGTCTTCAATGCAAATAGTGTTGATGTGACAACACAAATCTGGCTTGAGACTGTTGAGACTGGAAGACCTTCTATCAGACAGATGTCGGTGGGTACTCTTACAGGATAGGGTGGACCCACTTGCCAGCGGCAGTGGATCAATCAAGCTCATATGGGCCGAACGCTTCTGGATGAAGAGTTGGCTGGAAAATGGTCACTCCGAATGGGATAGGTCCACTCCGAATGGGATAGGTCCACTCCTCTGCTTTACAGCTATTCAGCACAACATCACACCAGAACCTTTCCCAGCTACCCGGATTGTGCGGGGAGCCTGTGGGATACAGTAGAACTGCAGGACTACTTATTACTCCCACTGCATTACTCCCACTTATATCTTATTCCGGTTTGACTGAGCCTACTCCCTCACCTACCATCAGTCTTCAGATGGCTCTCCTATTGAGTGAGAGTTCCACCTCTCCCCGGAAGGGGTATTCCAAACCTGGACCTTCGGGCAGATCCAGACTATAGAGGATTGGACCTATCCCGTTCGGAGTGACCATTTTCCAGCCAACTCTCAATCCGGAGGCGTTCGGCTCATATGAGCTTGATTGATCCACTGCCGCTGGCAAGTGGGTCCACCCTATGCGGTAAGAGTACCCATCTACATCTTTCTAATAGAAGGCCTTCCAGTCTCAACAGTCTCACAGCCAGATTTATGTTGTCACATCATCACAATTTGCAATGAAGACTCACAAGTCATATTTTCGATAGACATACTTCCCTGGAAGCTTTGTTTATCTATTGGAGCTTTATCCTCACCTATTTACTTTCTTCTATAGATATATTTGATTTGCACTTGCACGTTTGCATTTCATGTTCATATGTTCTGCACAGTATTATTTCAGTTCCCTACTGTTGTATATTTGTTCCAGCGCTACACTTGGTTTTTCACACTACTTTAACAATAGTATGCTTAAATCTGGTTTTCACACTAAGCAGGAGAGCACAGCATGGCTGGTTCTCTAGCTATGCTGGGAACTCAGCCTGCTCACCTCCACTGATCAAACTTGTCCTGACACGCCCTCACTGCACAGCCATTCACTGGCAAGGTCAGTGTGCTGCTTCTTCTCCTCCCCTCCAGCTCTTATGCAGCTGAGAACAGAGGGAATGTGATAACTTATAATAAAGGGAAAAAGGTATTTATAATGTTTTTTTGTTTTTTTTATCTAGACAAATTTGTTTTGCCTCACATTTCTATTTTAAACTGAATTTTTGATCATTTACAATCACTTTAATTCAGCAAAGGAACTATTGAAGAAAATGTGTGCAGGGGACATTGAGAGGATTCAGAGGGATCTTTACAGTTCAAGAAACATGAAATAAACTCTTCTTTCTCTTGCTTGCTGGTCTTTACATTTATAAAGTGTCCCCCACTTAAAGGCAAACTACATGCTTTCTCCAAAAGCATATTCTAGTATTAGTTTTACTTACAGTATCTCACAAAAGTGAGTACAACCCTCACATCTTTTAATGTGACAACACTGAAGAAATGACACTTTGCTACAATGTAATGTAATGAGTATACAGCTTGTATAACAGTGTCAATTTCCCTTTCCCCTTAAAATAACTCAACACACGGCCATTAATGTCTAAACCGATGGCAACAAAAGTGAGTACACCCCTAAGTGAAAATGTCCAAATTTGGCCCAATTAGCCATTTTCCCTCAACGGTGTCATGTGACTCGTTAGTGTTACAAGGTCTCAGGTGTGAATGGGGAGCAGGTGTGTTAAATTTGGTGTTATCACTCTCACTCTCTCAAACTGGTCACTGGAAGCTCAACATGGCACATCATGGCAAGGAACTCTCTAAGGATCAGAAAAAAAAGAATTGTTGCTCTACATAATGATGGCCTAGGCTATAAGAAGACCCTGAAACTGAGCTCCAGCACGGTGGCCGAGACCAAACAGTGATTTAACAGGACAGGTTCCACTCAGAACAGGCCTCGCCAAGCAGTTGAGTGCACATGCTCAGCGTCATATCCAAAGGTTGTCTTTGGGAAAAAGACGTATGAGTGCTGCCAGCATTGCTGCAGAGGTTGAAGGGGTGGGGGGTCAGTCTGTCAGTGCTCAGACCATACGCCGCACACTGCATCAAATTGGTCTGCATGGCTGTCGTCCCAGAAGGAGGCCTCTTCTAAAGATGATGCACAAGAAAGCCTGCAGTTTGCTGAAGACAAGAAGACTAAGGACATGGATTACTGGAACCATGTCCTGTGGTCTGATGAGACCAAGATAAACTTATTTGGTTCAGATGGTGTCAAGCGTGTATGATGGCAACCAGGTGAGGAGTACAAAGACAAGTGTGTCTTGCCTACAGTCAAGCAGTGTGGTGGGAGTGTCGTGGTCTGCATGAGTGCTGCCAGCACTGGGGAGCTACAGTTCATTGAGGAAACCATGAATTCCAACATGTACTGTGACATACTGAAGCAGAGCATGATCCCCTCCCTTCGGAGACTGGGCCGCAGGGCAGTACTCCAACATGATAACGACCCTAAACACACCTCCAATACAACCACTACCTTGTTATAGAAAGGGAGGGTAAAGGTGATGGACTGGCCAAGCATGTCTCCAGACCTAAACCCTATTGAGCATCTGTAGGGCATCCTCAAACGGAAGGTGGAGGAGAGCAAGGTCTCTAACATCGACTAGCTCCGTGATGTCCTCATGGAGGAGTGGAGGAGGACTCCAGTGGCAACTTGTGAAGCTCTGGTGAATTCCATGTCTAAGAGGGTTAAGGCAGTGCTGGAAAATAATGGTGGCCACAAAATATTGACGCTTTTGGCCCAATTTGGACATTTTCATTTAGGGGTGTACTCACTTTTGTTGCCAGCGGTTTAGACATTAATGGCTGTGTGTTGAATTATTTTAAGGGGATAGCAAATTTACACTGTTATACAAGTTGTACACTCACTACTTTACATTGTAGCAAAGTGTCATTTCTTCAGTGTTGTCCCATGAAAAGATATTTACAAAAATGTGAGGGGTGTACTCACTTTTGTGAGATACTGTATATAACATGTACAAGAGGGCATCACCATTCAGGTGTTCCTAGGGCACATTCATTTCTAAATACAGCCCAGACCCCCCAAAATTGGTAGTAGTTAAAGTTTTGTTAAAGGAGATTTTACACATATCTTCTGTTAAAAAATTCCTTCCACGTTCTCCTAGCATCTTTTATTGTTTTTTTTCATTGCATATGGTGCCTGCGCAGTGCAGTGTATGCATGGAGAATTGGAGAAGTGTCAGAACAATATGGTTGAGGTACTAAAACTGTAGAGTGCAAAACTTGGTGCAGCTCTGCAGAGAAACCAATCAGCTTCCATTTTTTTTGTCAAAACATAAATGCATTCTATGCATTAGGATAAAAAAAACCTTCTGTGTGTAGCAACCCCCCTCAGCCCCCCTAATACTTACCTGAGCCCCATCTCTATCCAGCAATGTTGCAGTAGTGCCTCAGCCGTTCGGGACTCTCCGTCCTGATTGGCTTAGACACAGCAGCGGTGCCATTGGCTCCCGCTGCTGTCAATCAAAGTCAGTCAGGTGATCAGGAGAGAGAGGGGGCGGGGCCGAACCATGGTTCCGTGTCTGAATGGACACACAGAGCTGCGGCTCGGCTCGGGTTCCCCTATAGCAAGCTGCTTGCTGTACGGGCACTCGATGGGAGGGAAGGGCCAGGAACATTGAAAAGTGACCTGAGAAGAGGTGGATCCAGGCTGCTCTGTGCAAATCCACTTCACAGAGCAGGTAAGTATAACACATTTGTTAATTTTAAAGAAAAAAAAAATGATACTTTAGTATCACTTTAATTAAACAAGCTGAAGTTAGAAGCTGATTGGCTACCATGCACAGCTGCACCATATTTTACACTCTCCAGTTTTAGTAAGTCAACCCTATTGCTCTTACACTTCTCCAATTCTCCATGCATACACTGCACTGCACTGCACAGCACCAAATGCAATGAAAAAAAAACAATAAAAGATGCTAGAAGACATACTGTGTGGTTACATCAACAGTGGCCACCCAAAAGCCAAGGACAGAGCAGCACCAGATTTGGAACCACCAAATGTGGAAAAAGCAGCATAGAGGATAGCAGTATAGGCAACAGCCAGGATTCATCACCACTGGGGGAGTCTGCCATAGTGTGCTGTGCATACTATCACTTTATGTCAAGATTTGGCACTACTCAGGCACTTTACATCTCTATAGTAGATAAAATACATTTATACATCATTAAATTTATATGTTATTTTTTTTTTACCCAAATTTTACTTGGTAGCAGCCTCTTACGGTCCTTATACAGCTGAGCTCAGACCACAAAAGGGAGAAACAGCACAATGAGCCAATAAGCTATGCTGCAGTACAAGGAGCATGCCAGAAGAAGAGAGAGGAAAGTGACAACGACATTAATGCATCACTCTGCTACTTCTCTTTTCACTGTCCAGTCAGGATGGGGGGTAGAACACGACCTGTAAGTTTTAGTGAATAGCACCCTAAAAACATAGATCTTCTGCCCTTCCAGAAAAGGCTGTGCTGTGTGTGTGGCTGAGCTCTGTAAATCTCAGGACTGCATGGACATGAATACAAATCCTTCGGCAGTTAAAACAGTATTAATGATTTGCATGCAGTTTACCATTAAAGATTTTTTCTTTCCTACTCCTAATGACAGCATTAGAATTCTTCATTAAGTGAATGATCATTTCATACCTTTAGCATGAAGTTTTGGAAAGTCCCTTGATCCTTTGAGACGCTTAGAAGACATGAGTAGTTAGAAGATCTACTCATCAGGATCCCAGGAATAAAACACTTGAAGTTCCCTGCAGCCATCACACGAATCATACCGTATATGACAATAGTATGTGCTGCTCTATTAGCTCCGAAATGCTGTAAGCAAGAACTGCTTTCATAACTATTCTGCTCTGCACAATTCCTGAAAATTTGCCTATTTATGCAACTATGTATTTGTAAATATTACAAAATGGGGCCAGTGTTCCTTTTTCTCTTTGCAATTTTCCCATAAGGGTTTCCTAGCAATTACGAAGCCTGTTTGCATTACCCAAACCAGCGGACACATTTAGTGTATATTAATCCTGCTAATGGTCACATTCGCATAATCTGCTCAAATTGCTGAGTCAGCTTTGTCTATGGCTCTATTCTCTAGATACAACATCAGCATTCTGTCCCCAAGTCAACTGGATTTAAGTGGCTGCGTCATAGATTTATCCTTTAACGCTTCACATTCTATGCTGTGAGCGGGGACAGGAACATGTTACTCCGGGGGGCTTGGCTTGACTACAGTGCCCTGCTGAACCACATACAGAGATAGGACTGAAGGCTCTAACAAAGCTTAGCACCTTGATAAGCACGTCTGCCGATTGATCCTTCTCCCTGTAATCAGATCCTTCAGCAAAGAGCAAACCATCATGTATTTCATTTAGATCCTACATGAGATATGAGCGTGTGTGGAGGAGTCTGATAAAGTATTAGGGTCAGCTTTCTGTAAGGTGGGTTTAAGAATCCACACAAGCTGGCACATGTGTTACACGGAGTAATTCAAAAGATTTTCTCTACATCTCTATATCTTAAAGTGTATGTCAGAGCAAATGAAAAAAAACCCCATATATTTAATAAATCTTTCCAATATATGAACACTTCCTTGGATTAAGAAAAAAAAATACCCGTTGACCTTCTCTGAAATCCAATATGCTCTTAGCCTCTTGTCGGCTCTGCTGCTTTGAAATCAAAGGTAGCGTTATCAGTTCTGCTACCTGGACTAGAGAACTCCACCTATCCCCACCCCTCACTGTCCCTCTCTATGTGCCTGCATTAAGTTCCTTCTCAGTTAAACAATGCTGCTGCCTTAAATTCTAATGGCCTGTCCACACACTGTGTGTAGGGAAAGGGCTCTTGGGAGATGCAGTTCTGGTGGTGTGCCTAGGAATTGGGAACTGTGATTAGGAACTAAGATCCCAGCAACTGTAAGAATTTTACTTGTTTTTTTCTTGCCATAGGAACAAGGTAAAAAAAAAAACATGCTAAAACACTTTCTAAAGGGAGAATGAGGTTTGGGGGTAATACTGGGGCATGCCCTAAAGCAGGGTTAGGCAACCTTTCAGAGGTTGAGATCACTGTCGCCTTTAAAAAAAAGCCCCCTATAAAAGAACATAGTGTGCCACAATAGTGTCCTCTGCCCTGCCTCAAATCCCCCCCCCGCCCCACAGTAGTATTCTCTGCCCCCCCACCGTGGTGTCCTCTGCCCTCTTTCACATCATTTCCCTAGTAATATACTGTGCCCTCCTCCCCCCTGTAGTGTTCTTTGACCCTCTGCCTCCTCCACACAGTAGTGTCCTCAGTACGACGTGTGCCCCCACACACACACACACACACACCGTCCCCCCCCCCACAGTAATGTCCTCTACACCACTCCCACTACAGTAGTTGCTTCAGCTCCCACCCCCATAGCAGTGTCCTCTGCAACCCCCCCCCCCACACTGTAGTATTCTCTGCCCTTCCTGGTATAGCAGTGTCCTCTGCACCCTCCCCAGTAGTTTTCTCTGCCCCCCCTGCACATCACTGTCCTCTGCCATCCCCTGCCCACGGCAGTGTCCTCTGCTCCCCCCCGTAGCAATGACTTCTGCACCCCCCCACCCACAATAGTGTCCTCTGCCCCCCATAGAAGTGTCCTCTGCCACCCCCCCAATAGTGGTGTCCGCTGAAACCCCCCCACCCACTGTAGTGCCCTCTGCCCTCCCTGGTATAGCACTGTCCTCTGCCCCCGCACAGCACTGTCCTCTGCCATCCCCTACCCACAGTAGTGTCCTCTGCTCCCCCCCATAGCAGTGTTCTCTGCACCCCACCCACAGTAGAGTCCTCTGTCCCCCATAGAGGTGTCCTCTGCCACCCCCTCCAACAGTGGTGAACCCAGCCTTAAAGTTATATTAAGTGTTCTTCCATGTTAAGAAGGTTAAGAAAGGCTGCTCTTACTCTCTTCTCTACTCTACTAAATAAATGTGCTTTTGTTGCCATCATTTAACACCAAAAAAGATTTACCTCTAATTGGTACTTTGAAGAGTCAGTACAAATCAACCCGTAAATATAGAAAAATAATGTTATTTTATTGGAAAAAGTTAAAAATAGTTGGATATATAATACATATAAAATGCAGGATGCAGATACAAACATATGCAATATTGAAAATACAGTTGAGAAACAACCAATACTCTGTTGAAAAGATAAAGCAACAGAGATAAACCAACGCATTTCGAGTCTGCGATAATAGTTCTCTTCTTCAGGGGTATGTGGTTACAACAGGACGGTAATACGTCTACAATTGATAAAAAACAGATATAAGAATATATACACATATATTTGTTGCCATCAGAGAGAGATATCCTATCTTGTCCTGTCCTTGTAATGCGGAGTCCGCGATAAAACATGACAGACGTTTTTTCCTTCCCCTTTACAAAAAAAGTGTTGGGCTTTAAGAGATTAAACTGGTCAAAGATTCAGTTGTTTTTGCTAAATTTGTGTATGTGACCCTTCCCTTCCATAATTTAGGTTGAGCGCACTCAGGTGCTGGATGTAGATGCACATCCCCTACATATACTGTATGGACTTTCATTCCAATGGGGTAACAAACACCAGTGAATGAGCATCAGAGGCTGTCATCAGTAAAATGTAAAATAGCACAATGCAGATGCTTCACTGAGCTCCTGTCTGTAATGAGCCTTCCGGCTTAATGCATGTCTTGTGCATCGAGTACTGGGGAGTGAAGCCTGTGTTCATTTCTTACCCCCCCACCTAATAATATGTATTCAGTCATAGAGAGTTCACCAGACTAAACAGCTGGAGTCAGAAATGTGTTACAGCCAGTAATGTGTAAGGGACTAGACAGCTATTTCTACAATGCTTTTGAGTACTATTATTATTATTACAGGGGGTCCCCGGGTTACGAACAAGATAGGGACTGTAGGTTTGTTCTTAAGTCGAATTTGTTTGTAAGTCAGAACAGTACCTTTTTTAAGTGCAAATCTAGTCTCAGAGACAGGATGTAAACCCAAATCAACAGAGAAAGGCAACCGGATGGCAGGGGCGGCATGGTTAGTTCAAATATGTTTTGTTTCTTTTATTGTTTTACTTTTTAATCACTTTTTTTTATTTTTATTTATTTGTATCTTGTCGTTTTTTTTTTTTTTGTATAATTTTCTTATTTTTAATATGATTTTTCTTATTCTTTACTATTTTTTAATTACTTTTTTTATTTTATTAATTTAATTATTACTGTATTTCTTATTTTTATTTTTTTTATCAATTTTTTTTTCACTTAACTTTATTGCTTTCACACAGGAGGAAACAATTCCCAATTGGAGGTGACAGGTTCTCTTTATTGACCCTGTCACCTCCAAAACAGGAGTCCAGGAGCACAGCTCTCCCCTTTCACTATTTTTATGGAGACAGCAGAGAGGAGTACACTGTACGGCACAGCAGGGAGATGGATGGTGAAGGCAGCCATCAGAGGCCAGGCAGGCCGGCCGGCCGTGGTGCACCTTCGCGGGGCAGCGGCGCAGGAAAGACCGGGGATCCTGGAGGCTTCGTTTGGCCACACTAGGCCAGACAAGGCCTCGGCCATGACGGGCAGTTTTAGCGGCCTGGCAGGCCACCAGACCATACCAGGCCTGTGGATGGGCAGGCAGGATGACGAAGGGGGCCCGCAGCCAAGCCAGGAACGGAGGAAAGGCTCAGGAGAGGAAGATTCGGACAGCAGTGACATCATTCGGGCCCCGTTCGTAAGTAGGAGTTGTTCGCAACTCGGATGTTCGTAAGTCGGGGACCCCCTGTATTATACAGGATTTATATAGCACCAACAGTTTACGTAGTGTTTTACAACTTGAGGGTAGACAGTACAAATACAATACACTTTAATACAGTAGGAATCAGAGGGCCCTGCTCCTTAGAGCTTACAATCTAAGAGGTATTGGTGATACTATATTTATTAGTACTAGTTATGCCCCGTACACACGGTCGAATTTTCCGATGGAAAATGTGTGATAGGACCCTGTTGTCGGAAATTCCGACCGTGTGTGGGCTCCATCACACATTTTCCATCGGATTTTCCGACACACCAAGTTTGAGAGCAGGAAATAAAATTTTCCGACAACAAAATCTGTTGTCGGAAATTCCGATCGTGAGTACACAAATCCAACGGACTAAGTGCCACGCATGCTCAGAATAAATTAAGAGACGAAAGCTATTGGCCACTGCCCCGTTTATAGTCCCGACGTACGTGTTTTATGTCACCGCGTTCAGAACGATCGGAGTTTCCGATAACTTTGTGTGACCGTGTGTATGCAAGACAAGTTTGAGCCAAAATCCGTCTAAAAAAATCCTAGGATTTTGTTGTCGGAATGTCCGATCAATGTCTGATTGTGTGTACAGGGCATTAGAGTTATCTGCTAAAGACAAGCTGATACACTCTACAGCTTGGACCTAGAGAAAGGGGCTAGTTCTCCAAAAGCTTGTCTTGAAAAATGAACTGTTAGTGCAAATAAAAAAAGTATAAGGCCTTATGCACACAGAGCTTATAAAAATGCTCCTGTTATAGGCAGGGCTGCTGATAAGACAGTACAGCCAACCCTCCTGTACTGGGCCCAGACCACGTCATTTCAAAAGGGGGGCCCGGGCACCTGCTGAGCAGAACGTCTTATTGCCTCCTCCTGCAGTGCTGCCAGCTTCTCCTCCTTTTTCTCCCTCCAGCTGCACTGCAAGAGGAGTGCTTCTAGCTGCTGTCCAGCCCCCCTGTGTGCCTCTTTCCCAGTAGCGCTGCCAGCTTCCCTCCTCTCCCGCAGGCAGCTGCTGTGGGCACGCAGGGGGATGTTTCAGGATGGAGAGCAGGGGAAGGGGGCAATACATATGTAATTTACTGGTCCCTTATTTTCCTGAATGAACACAGTGAGCGATTGATACCAATCACTCCTTTCTCCATTTATCACTGAAGCATAGTAAACTGTGTTTACTATGCTTCCGTTTGTGAATGAGCTGGAAGCCTTAGAGCACTTCTTATTTATTCATCTGTGCAGCTGAGGCAGAAGAGAAAGGGACTGATAAATAAATGTCACTTTCAGACGGGGAAGGGGTCCCTGTCAAGTAGGCTGTAAAGGACCCTGTGATTTCTAACAGCAGCCCTTGTTACAGACATTGAGCATTTTCAGTCCATAAAAGCACTTCTATGTTAGCCTATGTCAATTAGAGCTGCTTCTATGTCAAACATGTGTACTAAATAAACATATATAAAATGCTTGTGCAATCTCTAGTCCATCATAGTGCAATAATAAGTGAAAAGTTCATTCATGCAAGCAAAGTGCCAAACGTAATGGATTCCTGGATGGGATTCCCCATGGATGAACGTTTCACTTATTATATTACACATGTTTGATATTGAAGCAGCACTAAGTTTAATTTTGTTTATTGTCAATTAAGGGGTCTTTGACCTTACATGATAGCAGCAGCTTCAATTAGAATTGTTACATATTTTTTATTGCAATATCATTATCATTTATACAATATAATTTATAGTTAGTTGGATACACACAACCATAGCGCGGGTACTCTCATCACTTTACTATGTTAGCCTAGGTGTCCATGCACACCTAGGCGTTTACAGGCATATTAACCATTTAAGGACCGAGCCTCTTTCTGAGATTTGTTGTTTACAAGTTAAAAACATTTTTTTTGCTAGAAAATGACTTAGAAGCCCCAAACAATATACATTTTTTTTCTAACACCCTAGAGAATAAAATGGCGGTCGCTGCAATACTTTCTGTCTCACGTATTTGCACTGCGGTCTTACAAGTGCACTTTTTTTGAAAAAAATACACTTTTTTTTAATTAAAAATTAAATCAGCAGTAAACAACCCAACATGTCACGCTTCAAAATTGCGCCCGCTCTTGGAATGGCGACAAACTTTTATCCTTACCCTAAAAAAAAAAAAAAGTGTCACTTGTATTCCTATTACAAGAATGTAAACATCCCTTGTAATAAAAGAAAAGCATGACAGGACCTCTTAAATATGAGATCTGGGGTCAAAAGACCTCAGATCTCATATTTACACTAAAATGCAATAAAAAAATGTTGTCATTTAAAAAAAAATGAAATAAAAAAATGGCCCTTTAAGAGCTATAGGGGGAAGTGACGTTTTGACATCGCTTCCGCCCTGCAATGATATGGAGACGGGTGGGGGCCATCTTCCTCTCACTCGTCTCCATGAAGGGCCACAGGAAGGATCCGATTGCCTCTGCTGCTGCCGACGGCTCTGGTAAGCAGTGGAAGCCACTGGAGCGCAGCGATCAAAGGGATCTCGCGGCGAATCTGCCGCAGAGACCACTGTTATCTTAAACCGGACCGCTCACTGAAGAAGAGGATACCGGGGTTATGGCAGCTAGCTGCTACCATAATAACGATATTCCCCTTCAAACAACCGACGTATAACGATGGTGTCCAGGAGTGGTTAAAAATGGAAAAAAATGAAAAAAACCCCACCAAAGGCATTTTTAGGGGAGGAGCTCCTCTAGTGTTTGAGCGTTAATGTATTCCAGTGGCCAGAATAAATGAATAATCTGGCCAATAGAATGCATTAATGCTCAAATGCTAGACATGCCTAAATGCACCCAAACGCATGGGCAATACTTTTACTGAGTTTTTTAGAGCTGCTTTTTCCTGCCAGGAGTTCTGGCATTCAGAGGGGCTTAAACAGACCCCCTATGTGCAATGAGGCCTAATAGACAGTACTCAACTGTGTTGTTGCAAGTGCACCAATATATATATACAGACAAAAACTGTGCCGGGCTACTGAATAAATATTATATAATAGAAACTTGATAAATTCAAAAGTGCAAAACATAAATCAATAAGTCCACTGAATTTATATAAGTGAATCAAAGTTTAGGTGCAGATATTCAAAAAAATGCTTGTGCTCTCCTCCACCAGTATCACAGGCTGCTCACCTCACATATAAGTCAAAATCAGCAATGTTCCCCTTTGGAGATAATGAAGATTAGTGGCGTAGTGTAGACACTTAGACCCCTTTATCCCAGGCACCTTCTTTGTGTTCCCCAGAACCCCGATCACCTTACCCAATAAGATGTAATATGCAAAAAAGAAGGCAAAATCTAGTGCTCTCCGTCTAAGATTATTTATTTGAATAAAAAAAGGTAGGTACACTCACAAGTGTGGCACAATGAGCCATGCTAGCTGTAACAACATTCAGACAACCTAGTCTCAAGATGGTCGCGATGTGATGTCAGTATGCACGCTTCCACCCCCCTAGACGCGTGTCGTCAGGGCATTGACTTCTTCAGTATGGCACCAATATGGCTACAATCAACTTATACAGTACAAGTCTTCTCTTATCACATATATAAAATTTCACGCATACAGTATAATATAAAAAAATATATCTTCAATATGAAGTGCCTTTTTGTACAACTTTGTTCATCTAAAAAAAAAAAAAAAAATGTAGATATGTTTTTATTAAAAACTCCACTGCAAAATCGTAGCTGGCATAAGATAGAAGTTTCTGTATATCGTATATTCACAACTCACCACAGCAGTCTTTAAAGCAGTAGTAAACCACTGTGTGTTTATTTTTTTTAATTTTTTGGAACCTGCAAGGTAACGCCATAATGTGCTAGTATGCATTGCATACTAGCACATTATGTGAAATTTACCTTAGAACGAAGCCTTCCAGCAACGAGCTGTCACTGCTGACAAGGCTTTCATCTTCACCCAGTCTTCCTTCCGGGTTCGTGGACTCCGACTGTGTGATTGGCCGTAGCCTAGATGACAGCACAGGACTCTGAAGGAATGGTCCGGGTGTCCATGCCTTTAAAGCGTATGCGCCGTTGACATCACTGGCTGCATTAACAGTAAATATCTTCTAAACGGCGCACGTTTAGAAGATATTTACAGTTACCTATAGGTAAGCCTTATTATAGGCTTACCTATAGGTACAAATTATGCATGGGAGTTTACTACCACTTTAACAACCAGTATGAAGACATAGAAAATGTAAGCCTTTGGGTACATTACCCTGGATACCTTCTGCCCTGCATAAAAATGTATGTAAGCCTAACAATGAATGTTTTTTTTTTGTTCTGTTTTGGTCTCTCTCTGCATGTCATACCTACCTGCCTGCTCAGAGTCTTCTTTAGAATGTACACTTAGCTGCGCATGCGCAAATCAGTTTACATTCCAGCACAGAACTTGTGTGCATGTGCGGGAGTGTTGTCATTCCACAATCATCAATTAAACCCAGCACCCAGAATGAACCAGGTAGAAGATGCCAGCACTGGCCAGGGACCTTGGACCACTGAAGATGTAAGTATTGCGGACTTTAGTTTTGCTTTGAATATACTTTTGAAATTGTTTTATTATAGCTGTTTAGTAAATGCAAAAAAAAAAAAAAAAATCTGTTGACTCTGCCATAAACCAGAGTTTGTAACGTCTCGTGCTCTGTGCTTGTACTCAGTGCCGGGACAAGGTCATCTAGAGCCCAGGGCAAACATGCCAAACTGCCCCCCCCCACCAAGCACCAAGATGCATGAGCATTATGTATCAGCAAATATCCCCCAAGTGCTCAAAACTGAACACTAATCTACTTGATTATCTCCTAAGCATAAATCCGCCCCCCTGTTGAAATCACCCCTCCCAGTAAAAATCTTTGCCCCCCATCCCCCAAATCCCCCCCAGCACAAATGCCCCCCCCCCCAAAAAAATACCCCCCTAGCCCCCCCCCCAGCAAATCCTCAACCTCTAAAATTTCCCCTGCAAGTACACATCCTCTCCTTCCACTCCAAATCCCCTTCCCAGCACTAATCCCCCCCCCCCCAATTTCCCCTGCTAGCACAAACACCCCCCTCCCCCACCCCCCAAAAAAATTCCCTCCTTTCACAATTATCCCCTCTCTACCATACCATCTCTTCAAGCACAACCCCCCCAATCTCCCCTCCTAGCACAACTCATCTTCCCCCATTCCCCCTCCCAACACAAATCCCCCTAAATCACCACTCCTAGCATACACACTGGGACAGGAAGCGTGTTACTGTTCAGATCACCAGGTGGAAATAAGGAAAAAGAGCCTGAAATAAGAAAACTAATGCAGACCCTATATATAAGCACTAGCAATGCATTAAATGTTAGTTCCATTTCCATTGTAGTTACCATTAGTCCAGTCACCATAAGCTAGAAGCCATCTAGGAGAGACTCTGCTTGACCAGTGTTCAAGACTAGCCATAAGACCAAACACAGTTGTGACTGGAAATATTTTCCAATTTGTATGATCAATATTTCTCTTGAAATTCTTGGTCAGCAGTGCCTTCAATTACGCGCAAGCATGAGATATTTGGATGGCAGGAAACGGACATTTATTGTCTATAGGCACCTCCACTAATAACACCATTGCATATAATATTATTTGTCTTACCTTTGGCAGCAATATTCCTACAAGGATAAGGAGTGTAGTACCAATGCCTTGCTCCACTGAATCCAGAAATTGATCTGCCTAAGGCAGCACTTAAATTGGCATCCATTACACTGGCTCTAAACCTTGCTCTTCATGATCATGGTCACTCCTGTCATCATCTACACCGTGGGAACAGTTGCTACTGTATTACTTGTCACAACGCTTTGTCAACATATGCTACCTGTTTATTATTTATGCATTGTCACATGGCATTTACAGCACCAGCCACATACAGTTGGCTCTTCTCCAACAGTCTGCTGCGTTTTCTTTGATAGAAATAGTGCATCAGACGACGCTCATCCATCGGCATCTGGGAAGATGTCTATGGGTGCAAAGCCATATGCGACCATGCCATTTATGCCTTGCGCACACAATGTGATTGCTGTGGACTTCACAGGACCTTTTACCCTGTAAACACTACTGGTAACAAAGCTTCATTCATTGATTTGAGGGTATGTTTCATTTGATCACCTGCTGCTGACCTTACTTTCTTGCCTGACCTTATCCTGAATGCTGCCTGCACTGACCCTCGCTAGCTTCTGACCTCACTTTGCTTTTATTTTATACCTCACTCTGGTTGTCTTCTTGGTTAGAGACCCCTAACTTTTCCTGACTATGATTCTGCCTCTATTGTTCTCCCTGCTGTTCATCTGTCCTCTGACCTTCCTGGTTATACTTAGATCTCTGCATTCACTTATGGTATAGGAAACAGGAAGTGACTAGTATTTTATCACTTCTGGTTTCCCCAGATGTAAATAGCACCATTTTTAAATTGTGAAAGCATCTGATTACACCGATCTTGGTGCTTTTTAAGTGCAGAGGAGACATCTGGGGTCTTATAGACCCCTGGTCTCACCATAAAAAGCATAAAAAGTATCTGCCACTGCCTATTGCTGTCACAAGGAATGTAAACAGCCATATATATATATATATATATATATATATATATATATATATATATATATATATATATATATATATATATATATACAGGGGGTCCCCTAGTTACAAACATCCGACTTACAAACGACTCCTACTTACAAACGGAGAAAGACAACAGGAAGTGAGAGGAAATCTACCCTTAGGAAGGGAAATTCGCTCCTGTAAGAGTTATTATGGGGAAAAGGTACCTCCACTGATGCTTTATCACCAAGGCTTGTTTCCACAACAACCCAAAATTTTCAAAATCCAATTGTCATTGGGACAGAAAGTGAAGTGAAATCTTCTGAACGGGCACACACAGCAAAACAAATGTTACAGGGGTGTTAACCCTTCCCTATGCTATCCAAAAAGCTTAAAAAATTTTTTTTTGGCTGGAGCTACACTTAAAAAATGTACCTGTTCCGACTTACAAACAGATTCAACTTAAGAACAAACCTACAGACCCGATCTTGTTTGTAACCCGAGGACCCCCTGTATATATATATATATATGTATATATATAAAGTTTGGGGGTTCTAAGTAATTTACTAGGAAAAAATACAGATTTTTAAATGGAAACAAAAAGTATCAGAAAAGGACTGGTCTTACTGGTCTTAAAGTGTACACCCTCACATATATCCAATGAAGTGAACAGCCTCAGATGATGCACCGAGGTTAAACAAATCTCCCTACACAAGTTTTACTTGTTTCTCTGCAGTCTTCTCTTCCCTACATCCCTTCAAAAGGGCAGAAAAATTTTAAAATCTTTCTTTATCTGTGAGGGGCACAGAGGAAGGGCTGCAGTAACAGTGTGTGAGAGCTGATTGGAGGAAAGGCACACACCTTCTTCCACACAGCAGAAGAACTGTGTTCTGAATAGACAAGCTGTCTGCTGAGCTCTCTACCCCTCCCTCCCGACACAAATGTATCTCATGTGTGGGGAAAACTTCTCAGAAGTGAGTCATGCTGATTGCAGAGGAACGGAGAACCAGAGAGAAATGACACTTAGAGCTTTGGAGAGAGCTAAGTAAACACTACAGATATATGTGCTTTGTTCAGATTCCATGACTACAACCACTTTAAGCCCAACTCTGGGAAATTTTAAAATAGCTCCCACTGCAAGGGTTAGCTGTGAAAGGGACTTTTATTTACCTAATCCACTGCTCCTTTGGCAGACAGCGCTCCCCTATGCTCCAGTGGTGGACTGTTCCTCTGTGTCCTGCGGCGGCCCATCCTTTAGGTGTGCCCGGGCGCTGCCCCCTCTCTCCACACCACCTCTTATATGATTAATGGATAGATTCAAGCATAGCATGAATCTATCCACGGCCGCCGCAGCCACCCCCTATTCAGGTGTCCAGCCCCTTTTAGGATGCCGGGCGCCTGAATTACAGCGGCGGGGTGTTTTTTTTAAGCACCTGATTAGAGCCACAGGCACTAATGGACTTTAAAATATGTGGGCTCGTGGTGCAGAGCATTGTGCCATGAGCCCACCCAGGTGTTACAACAGCAATTGAATATTCGCTGTTGTAACACTGATCCTCAATCCGGCCAATCAGAAGCGGGTGTGAGACCCGTTTTCTAAAAGGCCAAAAAGAGAAGACTCCCGATTGGCCACCGAGAAGGAGGGAGGAAACGGGAGCCAGAGCCATCGCTCGTGGAGAGCAGGAGAACGGGAAAGCCGCCGCCGAGAGCCCAGGAGAAGCACCACATAGATGGTGTAAGTGCACCAGTTCCGCCTGCCGACCGACCGTCCACTAACTGGCTGACAGACTGACGGGGAGGGGGGGTTGGTACTGTTTGCCCCCCCAAAGAAAATTACCACCGGCTGCCACTGTCTGTGACATCATGTTCAATGCAAGGGTATGGACCTATCATTCGTCTTGATGAAGGTAGAGGATCTTAGAATGCTGGAGTATGGGAAAAAAAGATGCTGTGGGGACCGGTCTATCAGTGTAGAGGAGTGGAAAATTGGGTAAGCAAATCTTCTTTTCTATGCACCCTAGACATAAAGGAGCAGTTAACCCTTGCAGTGCACGGCAAATATACAAGGGGGGATTTTTAAGTTCCCTGGTTCAGCTTTAAAAATGCCTCGACGACATTTTCCAGCAAATGACAGGTTAATAAATAAGCCATAAGTGTAGGGCTATGGATCCTGCAACTTTGTAGTTCCCACATCTCGCATACCATCAGCAAGGGGGTGCCACTAGCACAAAATAGTCACTTTGCTCTATGGTGGCAACAAACTTGTATCTCTGCAAAAAATATTTATTTAATTTGCAGGCTACTTATTCTGCCCATACCAAATAACCCCCCGTGGACTTATCCATCTAAGTGTCCCTCTATTCATGCATAAACATATATAGTCAATTACTGTAGCAGTGCAATTTCTCATTTACATTACAAATCTAAAGATGCAAACTTGACTATAAAATCTACAAGCCACAGCATGTTGCTGTGAAGACATGTAAATTGTCTCCACGGTGGAATTAGCTTCACACCAGAATACTGTTGAACGCGCTAAGAACAATATGTACACATGCATATCTTTTTATATATAGCAGCAATATCAGTGCTGTACCGTTGCTGCAATTAAGTGACTCATTAAGTTGAGCAATAAACAAAGTTTCGAGGCAGGAACTAATGTTACTTATGTTCCCAGTGAGATTTGGAATCATGGTCACATATCCTGGCATTCACTGGCTATCATAACATTTTAGGGATAAATAAGTTAGAGATGGGGAAAGTAACAAATTGAACTGAAGTGCCTCGGCCCATTCTGTTCTTCAGTTAACTGACCCATTTTTTGCAACCGTTAGCTTTGAACAGTAGTAGCAGGGTATCAGTAATAACTGACGTGTGCAATGCAGTATATAATTGAGAGATCAGATCCTTCTTGCCCTGTGCTTGTGTCATGAGTGAGATCTGTCTTGTGTATGCTAAGATCAGTATCTTTCTGTTGACTAGTAAGTGCATGGCAAAGTTGAAGGTATATAAAGAACCTTTCCTTTGCTTTTTAGTAATGCAAAACTAAGAAAATTAGTTGTGCCTTCTGTATCAATCAATTAAAAGTTTAATGACCTATATAATAAGTGGTCAAAAAGGCTAAATGCCTGATCCCACTATCAAAGGCTTCAATAACATCAATGTTGGTGATGGGGTATGAAGCCAATTCAAATCCATGGTTCCAGGTGGACCTGGGAGATGGCGCCCATTATTTCTACAAAAATTGTCCTCAGATAATGTGTGACATTACACTATAAACTCTCTGATGGCACACATGAAAAAAATTACTGACATGCATTTTAACCCCCTCCTTACAAAACTACAAAACTATAAAAAAAGGTTTTAGTATGCATACACTTTAATACGATGATATTGATCCACTCTGCCTGACTTTAAATACAAGATGAATTGTTTAACCCAGGAGTAAGCAACCTTAGAGAGGTGGAGATCTGCCTGAGTAACATAGGAGAAGTAAAAGATCACTGGGCACAGGAATTATACCCCCTGTCACTTTGGACGGGTGATCGCGACCCATTCAAGTTAATGGGGCCACGCTGCAAGAGCCCCACAACTTGCTCATGCAGGATCCATGGGGGTAAAGGAGGTGGAGAGAAGGGGGTGAGGAGGTGATACAACACCTCCTCACTGCCCGTTTTAACCCTTTGCTCACCGTACTGCACAAGGTTGCAGGGTGCTTGCAGAGCTGCCCTATTTAATTGAATGGGTAATGGTTGAAGGGTTCTACTAAACCCACCAAGTGTGACAGGGAGTATGAACCCTGCTGCAGCTTAACTGGGGTTTTACCTCCCCCAAACCGCAAATGTACACAAGCCCCTAATGTTCTAAGCTCCCTATAATAGTTGTCTTCCCTGTTATAGATGGTATTGTTCTCAGTTCAGTATTGTTTGTGTAAGACACACTGATCTGAACGAGATAATACAGAAGTCCACTGTGATTACACCATGGAGCTCTTATATCTTCTCTCTTGCAGCTGCTGCTGGCAAGGATTTGGCTGCAGTCCCAGGCAGAGTTATGTCAACCTCACCCACATCTCTGTATCCCTGCCTTTGCAAGGATACAGAGAGGTTGATTGCAGTTGATATCCCTCCACCTAGAACTGCAGCTAGAACTACAAAAGCAGCATCTGCTTATGCGGCTACCTGATCTCTCCACGGCCGGCTCTGGTGCAAATAAAGAAATTTCCCACTGCTTCTATATGACTCCACTGTGTTTGAGGCTCTGTGGAAGGTGGGTAGTCAAGTCAAGGGCATGATCTTCAAGTCACCTGGCCATGATCAACTGATAGATTGTGATTGTCTGGTTGCCGACCCTGGTTTAAGGTATACTCATGTGCACTTATAGTAAAGTGTTTTTTAGCAGAAGCTTATAGTTGCCAGAATCCCTACTATATATATATATATATATATATATATATATACAAGAAAAAACCCTCATAGATGGGACTTTGTGTTGCTGTTAAAGTCCCATCTATGAGGGTTTTTTCTTGTATACATATCTACTTATAGATTGCAAAGGGAGTGAGTGACTGTGCAAGATCCTCGGTCTGAGGGAATAGAACAGAGGTGGGTTACGGTAGAACGGGCCCTAGGCAAGACAACTTGGGTTCCCCATTCCCTTCTAGACATGTGCACACTGAAATATTTCGTTTCGGAATTTCGTTTTTGTCCGAAAAATAAATTTATTTAGTTACTCCCGAAATTCGTTTTTATATTAATTTAGTTTTTCGTTAAAAATTGCATTCGTCCGAAAATCCAAATTAAGGTCGAATCTGTCATTGAAGGCTTATGGTGTCTGTCGAATGCACAAAGAAGATTCGACGGAGCAGCTAAACTGTACGACGCTGTATAGTTTACCTTTTCCGTCGAATCTTCTTAGAACTTTCAAAAGACACCATAAGCCAAAATACGTGTGTACTTAGTTCTAGCTATTTTACTGCTCCTCCTCTTTGGTTACAATCAGCCAATAAAATTCATCATCATCATTATTTTTATTAATCTTTTCTCCCCTACGTGGAATCTTTTCTCTCTATGTCGAATCTTTTCTCTCTATGTAGAATAATCTTGGACTAATAGAGTTAAGGTTAGGCACATTCGACCACAGGTTTGATGGACACAGATTGTTATTGTCAGCATCATGTCGAATCTCCTATCTATATCGAACTTTTGTAGCAACGAAAATGAAAATAAAGCATTTGTTTATGTTGGATCTTTCGTTTTTCGGATTCTGCACTTTCGTTATCGTTTGTTAAAATGATAACGAAAATACCTGAAATTCGGACGAAAATGCATTGGGACGAAAACGAATGCACATGTCTATTCCCTTCCAGTGAAATTGATAACGATTACAATAGGTACAGAGAGGTGGTCTATTTGATATGTCTCATTGGCAAAGGTCTGTCTCAAAACCCATCTACTGCCTACTGGACATCAACCAAGCCCTAGGCTCTTGTGTAGGTTACCTTGTAGATGATCTGGATCTAGAACAGAATCAGTATGATGCACATAATTATATTTACCTTGTCCCCTTGTAGACATGTTTACAAACTAAAGTTCACTTATCCAGCATGTGTAATTTTTGTGCATGTATCTTTTCCAGAGACCTTCCTCTTTCCAGTACCCTGGAATAAAAGTTTCAGCTCCAGCAATTCATTGCACTGAACACTGAGCGTGATTTTTCATGCAGTTTACACTTTGATCATAAAGATCTGTAAAGGGAATCTCACTCTATTTGTGGGTGGTGTAAACAGCTTTCTATGTAAGCAGTGTGCTAATCTACGCCTTCCATTTACACACGGTTGTTCCCTACCTCCTTTCCTTACATTCTAAATTCTTCTATACTCCAACTGCTTGTATCAATTTCATTAACAACAGCGTCAGAAATAATAACACTGCAAACAAAAAAAGCACTTATGATAATAATGGCACTATTATAACATTTCCCACTGTTAAAAATCGAAAATAAAATAAAGCATCCACTGGTATTTTATGGTAATCTGGAGCTCCATTAGAAGCAACTAATACATAATTGTTTTCTAAGGAGAGAGAGAGAAAAAAAATGTATTTTCTCTAAGTGAAAATAATTATCATTAAAAGAAAATCCAGAATGCGCCTAGGAATGCAAATATAAACTTTTGTTACACGGTACGAAGACCCGCTTTGTTTTGTACAGAAGTCGCTGAATGCATTCTAGATTGACCTGTGTGCGTTATTATACTCTCAATATTTAGCTCTTTGGTACATTTCCTGGATTGACCTGCGTACGTTTTTTTTCTCAATGTTGTTAGCTAGTTGTTCGAAGCAATGAATATTTTTCTTTTTCATTGTATGAAATATTTATTCATAGCTGAGTGCAAGAATGTGTTGAGTTCAATTGAGTCTATTATTCTCTGGTAATGAAATGATGTCAGAGAGTTCCAATGGCCCCTCTCTTGCAACACCCAACCAGGTGCATGCAATTAGCCGAACAATGCTCAACACGTTCCAACAGGACGACGGCATAAAAAAGGCTATTACAATGTTATGAATGTTCGTATAATAAACATGGAAATTCCTTTAAGGCCTGTTCTAGAGAATTACGAACGTCTAGGAAATGAAAAATCACATCAGTTTTCAATGGGCTCATTTTGATCCAGGGCCTGACTGCTCTTATCATTTCTAGGAAGCTTATTTGAGCAGAAAACCACAAAAAAAATAGCAGGAGTTCGGGGAAAGTTCCAAAAATGTTGTTTCTTTTTGTGCGTATTAAGGTGAACCTGTTGGCAAAGTAGGATCTCCAAACCCTCTGCCTAACCCACTTGCTAAAGTCTAAAAGTTAACAGCAGCAATACTATAGTTATGTTGTCTTGACAAACTGCTGCTCTTGAATCCTGTGGTGACCAAATGCCAAGTGATCTCTGATAAAGGAGAGGATCAATCAATCTATGGTCATCCATTTATGTCACCAGATATGTAGGCACTACCCACCATGAAATCCTGGAGCAATGGTTTTCCTAGTCAAGATTTCACGGCATCTGCCAGTATTTTCTACACTCAATTTTTGTAAACTTTAGCACTTCCCTCATTCTTCATCATAATTGCTTTGTTCGTTTTATTTTATGATCTCTATGTTGGTAGTTCATCAGTGTCCACTGGCAGTGATCAATTTCTTAAAAGAACCAGTGTAGCCTATTTGTTCTTGGAGCTAGGCTGTCAAAAAATGTAGAAGGCATTGTATAAAGAAACCATTAAGGCACCTCTGGCTTTTCATTGCTTTTCTATGCACATACATACTTGCCATCCTGGCATTATTCCAAAGCCTGCCAGAAAGTCTACGAATGTCACAGTCGTCCAAATGTCCTGACCTTACTGGTTATATGCTCTTCCCCTGTTATTTTCTTTTGTCAAATGCCAGAACCCCAGTAGACAATAGAGGCTTTGACATCTAAACAATATGGCAGAGTTGGGGATTCTTGGAAAAATTCTGAGGTCTTGTGTGCCTCCTGGTTCCGGAATCCAAATGATTCCAATGGGATACATAGATATTTATGATAACTATCAGGGTTACTTGCATGCATCATAAGATGTCTGAACATCAATGCTATTGCTATCTGCACAATTCTCTAATTCCATCAATGCTTCTTGTAATAAGAAAATTATTTAATGCTTTTTTTTTTTGTTATGTGTGTTATTAGTGGATGCTGTGGTTAATATTGGCCGTGAGCAAAAGTCATTTATGCTTGGCTTATATTTTTTACATTGGACCCCAGTTGAGTTTAGTAATGCCACAGCATTCTTGACCACTTTGCCCTTAACATGGTTTCCCTTTTGTATTTTTGGGCCCCCATTTCATTAGCATAAGCTGTACAGACAGTATGTCCTTCCCTGTGGAACTGTACATAAAGGTAATGCATAGCATGTGCAAGTATTCTGCTTTCAAAAGTGGAAAACTCTAGGCCTTCTCCTCTGGCAATAAGCAATAACTTGTAATGCTAAAAAGCGGAAAACTAGTTGTGGCTTTAATTTTATTAATATTAATATACCGAGATATTTTTTTTAATTAAGGCAAAAAGATGATATTTTAGATCTCACTGATGTCCCCTCATAGCTGCTAATACTCTCTGTCTGCAGAGTGTCATAAGAGATGTTTTTGCTGCGTCACTTGATCATATATTAATTTCTAGGAATGTGGCTGAATTATTAATGCATTTAATGATATTGCAATGGCTGGTATCAAATCAATTTTTTCAATCCCCAGGCACTTTTCAAACCAATAAGGAGGTCTATCATAGTGAGGAAAGACAAAACATTAATTATTAACTGCCTTTACTGAAATGCCTGGGGAGTATTTTAAAGGATGAATCATCTATACTTATTAAGCATGAAATGATTATATATTGTATATATAAATATATGATGGATATATATATATATATATATATATATATATATATATATATATATATATATATATATATATATACACACACACACATATATATAGGCTTGTCTCAGGCCTGTTGTGTGATGAATGGGCCACCCACCTACTGAAGGGGCCTACCCAAACCCTGCCTCTAATTATGTGGAAACTGCCCACTCATAGTCCCCAATCATCTCAACGAATGCCCTATTGTGTTACTAAACATGCACAGAGACTCAAATACTGATCCAAGGACATCGTTCAGACACAGAATTAATAGGACAGAGGTTCAAGTGTGGAGCAAATCTGGTACAGTTGGCATCTATGGTTTGACAACATTTTCAGATATGCAACTCTGCATTTTTTTTATCTCTGTTTTGGTCTAGGATATTATCCACTTGCCACCAAATCGCATAGTACATGTTTGTGATTGACTTCAAGTGGTTATAATGGGGTTTTGGCTGAAGCTGTCAGCCATAACCCTGGTAGCAAAATTTTCAGCCAGCCATTCCCTACCGAATAAAAGTGATCAGAGTGGCTGATTAGCCACTGGATTACTTTTTCAAGCAGTGGGTGGGGGTCGTCTTCTCCCTCCCGCATGCTCACAGGTGCCCGTACCTTGTTTTCCAGTGCACAAGGAGCCCGGAATACGAAACGATGGTTGCAGCCAATGATGATAGAGGTGACCGGAGACCAGATCATCTCTGATGTTCTCTATGGTCTAGGACTGTGGTTCTCAAACTCAGTCCTCAAGTACCCCCAACGGGCCATGTTTTGGGAACTGCCCTTAGATAAAATAGTTCTTATCAATACCATGTCATTGATATATTGATTTAAAGCAGCTGTGCAAAGTAAAGGAAAACCTGAAGACATGGCCCGTTGGGGGTACTTGAGGACTGAGGTTGAGAACCACTGGTCTAGGAGACCTGAAGCGACAAGCATTTTTGGCACTTCTGGTCTGGGCAAATGTAAACACCACCTTTTTTTCTTTTTTCTTTTTTTTTGGGGGGGGTGGGGGTTGGGGGCAGAAGATCAATTTTTTCTTTTTTGTCTTATGCTTTCAAGAACCATAAAAGTGGTTAAGAAAAAAAACAAATTTAAACAGTGTATACATTTTTTTTTAAATAAAATAAATAATAACTTTTTTTTGTAACGCTCCACCCCCAAGCTTGTGCGCAGAGACAAACACATACATAGGTTGCCTATGCATATGTGAACAGTGTTCGCACACATGTGAGGTATTGCCTCAAACGTTATAGCGAGACCAATAATTCTAGCTCTAGATTTTCTTTGTAACTTTAAACTGGTAACCTGTAAACATTTTTAAACCATCGCCTAAGGAGATTGTTGAATATACTGTAAACGCTGGTATAGGAAACATGGCCATGGCATCCCTGGTTGGGATGTTAAATAAACCCAACTTTGTTGCACCATTGACTTTTTGGCCATTTGTAACTGTTCTACTGAAAAAATATAAAATATTGAATTCCATAACAACCTCAATCCAACTTTTTCAATGTCTGTGATCACGAAGTAGGAACTCTTTTAGAACAGTCTCTACAGCCCCAGGTAAAACGTACTGGCCAAAGCACAGCAAGACTTCATTGGCTGCATTGTACAAACATTGCGGGAGCAGTTCAGCCCTGTAAAATAATATAACTGCAGCAGGTAAGGCTACAACACCTTATATTACTGTTCTGTAGAAGAAAATGTTATTACGGCAAAGTCCTGCAGCCCAGCGTGTACTCTGGGAATGTTAATTATTTTTCTGAAGCTTTCTTTCAAAAACAACCTTGTGCTTAGTACTGACTACTCTGCATTAGACCAGAAACTGATTAAAGCTGATGTATAGTTCAAGCTACTTAGTGCCACAGTAATGCAGTTTATTTAAGGACTTTTCTGTCGTTACCCTGCAGGCCTTGATAAGCATACACTTTATATGCATAATTTTAAACTGTGCTATTATATGTTAACATAATCAGCGAACAGCAACGCAGAAAGCTTGCAAGCATCTACTTTAAGGGACAGTCAGCACGAGACTGACTACAGCTCTGGACAACCTTTATAGATGCTGAATAATTAAGAAGAACCTGTCATGACAGGCCTGTGCTGATATTTCTGAAAATAAAGCCCCCTTGCACTGTGCACCTGTGCAGTTGTGTATGAATGAAACACTATATTAGATACATATACATGTAACATTTGCAGAAAACTTTAAGGGGAAGTCTACCCTAAGGCCTCTTTCACATGAACGATCCGTTCAGGTCCGCCTGTCAGTTTTTTAGGCGGACCTGAACGGACCTCTATGGAGCATCGGATGTCAGCGGTGACATGTCCGCTGACATCCGACCCGCTCCGATCCGAAAAAGTGTAACGGAGGAAAAACCTACATTTCCATCCGTTTTCGGATCAGATCGGGTGACGACGGACTTTACGGTCCGTCGTCATCTGATCCCCCATAGGGGAGAGTGGCGCTCTGACAGGTCCGTCGCTGCACAGTGTGCAGAGACAGACCTGTCATCTTCCTGCTCATCGGTGATCAGCGTAGCGATCCCCGTTGAGCAAGCGGATGTTCACGGGGCGGATCTTCACAGATCTGTCCCGTGTGAAAGGACCCTTACACTAAAATCTGTAAATCTACAGGCATCCACAATCTAATGCCGCGTACACACGACCGGACTTTTCAGCATCAAAGGTCCTACGGAACAAATCCGTCGGTCGTGTGTGGGCTTCATCGGACCTTTTCTGTCTAAAAATCTGACGGACCTTAGAAATAGAACAAGTTTCAAATCTTTTCGATGGACTCGATGCCTATCGAAAAATCTGTTCGTCTGTATGCTAGTCCGAAGGACCAAAAACGACGCAAGGGCAGCTATTGGCTACTGGCTATGAACTTCCTTATTCTAGTCGGTCGTACGTCATCACATTCAAAACGATCGGACTTTGGTGTGATCGTGTGTAGGCAAGTCCGTTTCATTGGAACTCCATCGGAACTCCGTCGAAAAGTCCTTCGGAGTTCAGTCCGACGAGAAGTCTGCTCGTGTGTACGCGGCATAAGACTAACTTATCTTGCCCTGTAAAGAAGAAATCGCTCTACATACCTTTTTTTAAAGCCGCTACGGTCTGGTCCCATGTTAAGCTGCGATCGGTGGCTTCGCTGTGGAGGCGGGTGCAGAAGAGGCAGCGGATAACGGAAGCCCCATAGTAAGTCTATGGGTGACATCACTTCCCATTCATTTCCCAGCCGTTGTTGGCTGTCTCCTCTGCAGAGCTTCGCTGCTGGAGATTGGCCTAGAGTGGCCTAGGGCGGCTTCAAAAAGTGTATGTATACCGATTTCTTCTTTACATGGTTAGATAGGTTAGTCTTAGATTGTGGATGCAAGTAGATTTCCAGGTTTTAGTGTTAGGGTGGACTTCCCCTTTAAGAAAGCCTGGTCTTTGCAAGTGTATTTAAACTCAAAACTTTTTTTAGTTACTGTATACAGCTCTTGAATATGATCTTACCTGAAACAATGAATCTGCATACATAGTTGTACACCCATACACATACACATGTTTATGCAGATACTTGTGTACACATGCATAGTGCTATGTACAGCCATTGGGGTTTATTTACTAAAGGCACATCCATTTTGCACTGCAAGTGCACTTGCAGTGCAGTCGCTGTAGATCTGAGGGGAAGATCTGAAATGAGGGGAAGCTTTGATGATTGATGACTATATCATCCAATCGTGCAAGCAAAACGGCTGTTTTTTTTTTCCCTTGCATGTCCCCCCCAGATCTATAGAGACTGCCCTTCCAAGTGCACTTGTAGTGCAAAGTGGATTTGCCTTTAGTAAATAAACCCCATTCACCTCTATAGGCAGCTGTACACAGCACCTGTAGGCATCCAGATGGGCAAATATGCCAGAATGTACACTATGGGGTTTATTTACTAAAGGCAAATCCACTTTGCACTACAAGTGCACTTAGAAGTGCAGTTGCTGTAGATCTGAGGGGGACATGCAAAGAAAATAAAAAAACAGCATTTTTGCTTGTACATGGTTGGATGATAAAATATTCAGAGCTTCCCCTCATTTCAGATCTTCCCCTCAGATCTAAAGCGACTGCACTTCCAAGTGCACTTGTAGTGCAAAGTGGAGTTGCCTTTCGTAAATAAACCCCCATATGATGAGATATGGCCATGTGCAAGAGCCCTAAGATAGAGGGGTTGGAGTTCCTGTTTTGTTTTTATTGCTGTCTGTGTCCCCGCTGGGGAGATTTTTTTCTCTATGGGGTTGATTTACTGAAGTTACATAAACTGCACTTGTAGCAGTGACAACTATATACAAGAGGATTTCTCTCATATCGTAAAAAATCCCTCTGCCTTCCTGTTGTGTCTGTGGGGGAGAAAGCAATGGTTAATCCCCCCAATGACACCTAGACAGCATATCAAAATTAGAAAGGGGTTTAACTATTTCTATAGTATCCAAAAAAAAAACAAGTTTTATTTTACTTAAATGAAATTTAAATTTAACAGGCATACAGGCAAGTTTATACTCAACGTGATTGTAAACCTTCAGGTTAAAAAACAAACAAACATTTTTTTTACCTACTTGGGCCAAACTTACCTATGCTGTGTAATGGTTTTGCACAGAGCAGCCTTGATCCTTCTCTTCTCAGGTCCCCTGCCGACGCTCCTGGATCCTCCCCCTGCCGAGTGCCCACCACCACCAGGGGGCATTCGTTACGGGCTCGTTACCAAGCTGGCTCTGTGATTGTGATTGACAGCGCCCGCTACTGGGTCTGAGTCAATGAAGAGGGAGAGAACCAAAAGATCATGCTCAGGTAAGTATAAAGAGGGGCTGGGGAGGGGGGGGGAGTGCATACTGAAGTTTTTTGTCTTAATGCAGAGGATGCATTAGGGTAAAAAAGTTTCTGCCTTTATAACCACTTCAATAAGTAATAATTGTTCCATACTTTGCCAACGTAGATCAATGTTGAACAGAAGCACCTTGCAGTTGGCATGGGGTTTGCCTATTATTTGCAAAAATCAGTTGAGACCTGTTGTTTCGCATTTAATTATATTTCTTGCTGGCTCTAACAGAGAAAGGGCTGGTATACTTTGCATTTGGTGCGTAATTAACAACCCCTCCTACTGTGCACGCTCCCAGATAGTTTTAGTTATCCTTTTCATACTTTTTATACTAATATATACAAGAGAGAAGCCTTTATTTCACAGAAACAATGACATCCCTAAAACACTTTATGACCTAGAGCCCCTTATTGTTTTCTTTTTTTCAGGGGATGATGAGAATAAAATGGAAGACGATAGGAAAGTGCACAGCGTGGCTTAAATCTAAACTCAAGGCAGATATATATATATATATATATATATATATATATATATATATATATATATATAAAAGAAACAACAATGAACGCAGTTGTGTATTTTTAATAATCATTAACAGTATTTGTTTTTAAAGACAACTACTGTAAATACCTGAATTTTATTTGATTTCAGCCTCTTGCAATCTTCCATACTGGCAGAAGGAAAGAGCAGAGAGCATCAGTCTATTGTTGCTCCTTCACTAAGGAAGCTGACCCAGCTACACTGCTTGAAGGGTTAGTAGTTCACCATCTCCAATCTCATATCTACAGCCTCCCCATCACCTCCTCCCCCCCCCGTCACCCCGGCAGCTGGTGCAGAGGTCCAGGTATTTAAAAAAAATCCCCACTCTTCTCCCCCCTCTTTCTGTAAGGTTTCTGGGAGGGATCAGAGAAATGCTCCGTGCCAGTGCTGACCAATCAGAATCGCTCTGATTCAATTCAGAATCCCTGCAGAGAGAAAGGGGAGAAGAGCTGGGATTTCCAATCCCCGGACTGCTGCATCATCTGCATGGGTACAGACTGCTCATCACCCATGGAGGTAAGTACAACAGGGACCGATGGGGTGGGGAGGCTGTAGGGTGTTAGTTCACCTTTTATTTTTTTTCTGTAAAGCTGAACTTACACTTTAAAGTAGTTGTAAAAGCAATTTACAAGAAAAATCCCCATAAATGCATAAAACTATTGTATGTTCAATTCTTTAAAAAATCATCGGGGACATTCCTGGGACTAAATACCTTTATTTGATGTCTTTGTTTGCTGTTACATAACTTCTCACCCTCTGGGTAATATATCCCACTCCCAACAGCATGGCCTGTAAGTGACATAAGCTGTATGGAGCCAATCACAAGGCACTGTTGGAACATCCGCAGGAATGACAGGAATGAAGCATCCGATACTTGAAAAGCTTAAAGCGGAGTTCCACCAAAAAATGGAACTTCCACTTATCTGGTTCCCCCCCTCTAGTGTCACATTTGGCACCTTTCAGGGGGAAGGGGAGGGGAGAGCAGATATCTGTCTAATACAGGTATTTGCTCCTACTTCCGGCGCAGATTCTGTGGCGATCTACGTCATGTCAGTCCCCTCCTCCGTCCCCCCCGCTGTCTTTTGGGAGACACACAGGTCCCAGAAGACAGCAGGGACCAGTGAGGACGCGCAGCGCAACTCGCACATATGCAGTAGGGAACGAGGCTGCAAGGCTTCACTTGCTGCTTCCCTTACTTAAGATGTCAACGCCTCCACCCGGGAGCCGAGGGATGGGTCAGCAGCTGCAGTATTTGTAGCTGCTGAGTTGTAATTATTTTTTTTTTTGGTGGAACTCCGCTTTAATGGGACAGGAAGCTTCCGAGTACTGACAACGTGTGTTGCATTTGATATAAAATATGATTTTTTATTATAAGACTGGAATAGCATTTTGGTTTCACAGACACAGAACTTCTCAAACAAATGCTGGGAACTGGGAACGTAGATACCATTGTTGTATTCAATTGACAGTTTGAACAGTCTATTGTCTCTATAGGTATTTAAATTGGTGGTGCCTCATAAAGTATACAAACAATGGGTAGGGGTGGATACCATCATCCTAGTAGAGTTTCTATAGCTATAGTAAACAGGTAAGAGAATGTCTCTCAAACTTAAGGCCCCTTTCACACTTGTGCGACTTGTCTTGTGACATGGGACTGCAAAGTCTAATGACAAGTCATTACCCATGATTTCCAATGAGTACCATTCATATATGTGTGACTTTAAGTCATGCCGACAGTAGTCCCTGTACTACTTTCTGACTTTCATGCGAGTTGAGGTCCATAGACCTCAAGTTTACACAGGCATTTCCTGGAATTGCAGCAAAATTGTGGTGAAATCACGCAACTTTTAAGTTGCTGCAGTGTGAAAGGGACCTAAAGCTAAAGAGATATCTGTTAGTCGGTTGTTATGGTAAATAACCTGACATATAAAAGGACTTATGATGCCTTAAACACGAGGGACTTCATCATGCATTAGAACCAAGAACAGTCTGTAAGACCAGAAGACTTGCATCATGCCTTAAGACCAGAAGAAGGACAATCTGTAATTAGCCAAAAAGAAGGAACCTGATCTCCTAAAGAAGAAGCCTGTGATCCAGAGATCACAAACACACAGTAACCAGAGTTAAGTAACTTTTAAGCGTATTTCTACTGTTACAGAGCATAGTTTCTGCTTATTTGCTAGGCAACTTGCTGTAGATATCTGTCACTTTTGATTTCTATTGTTAATATTGTAATAATTTTGTATGTACAGCATTTTTGTTCAGTAAAAGCACATTTGTACACTGCAGAGGTCTAAGCTTCCTTGCTTATACTTCAAAGTAACCTTTCAAGATAGATGCAACCAAAACACAACGCTAAGCCATTCAACCCTTAAATGGGAGATACAAAAATACGTTGCAAGGCACTGGAATTTTGCATCATCAATAGAGAAACAGCATGATCAACAAGCGCTTTCAATGTCATTTCAACTATGAGTACATATGGGGACTTTTTAAAGGCTCTTTGTTCTCCCAAACTTTATATTGTGGGGTTTTTACCCAGAAAGACACATTGGAATTGATTACTAAGAACAAATGGGCTGTTCACTTTGCAAGGGAAGTTGCACTTTACAAGGGAGTAATCTCCAAAAGCAGTGAATGAGGTGAAGCTATGCTGACTTCTATCATTCAATCAAGTGTAAATAAAATTCAGTTTTGTTTTTTTTTATTATTATTTATTATTATTATTTGCACCTGATTGGGTATTCTTTGCACAGTAAATTTTCACCAATCATTAAGCTCTAAGGAAAATTTCCTTGTCAACTACATCTTAACTTGCAAATTCAACAGCCTATTTGGCATAAGTACGTGTAGTAAGGCATAAAGTAAGCAACTGTAGTAGGGAAAGGCAGGTCAGCAGGCTTGCTGTACTGTAGTGTAGAGATGCATAAATCTCCAACTGGCTATACAGAAATACAAGTCCTTTGGTAGTTAAAACAACTCCTATATATGTATTTTCATTATGCAGCTGCGTTTTTACAACAGAGCTCGGTTTTAAAAATGGCTTTAGAAATTGTTAGATCAAATTGTGTTTTTTTTTTTTTTTCATTTTCCTGTGTACATTAGTAATTGTAACCTAGTCTATCCATTATATGAACAGCAGTTTATGGTGCTTTATGGAATAAAGGTTTTTCAGGCTCCCATCAGTGAAGAGTTAATCAATGATGCTGTCCTTGGTACGATGACAGAAAGGTAGGCAGCTGGAACAAGCCTTGAATGCCTCTGCAAGAATCCCACTTGCCAAGCAGAAGGGCACCACTGCACGGAATCTTACTTTATTGGAATATTACCTGGGGCAATCCCCATATTGTGCCGCTGTGAAGCTGCTCTCACTTCTCCTTAGCAGCAATTGATGGCATTCCTAAACTGGAAGGGTTGAACAGCTGAATTATAAACTGGCATTGACTTGAAGCAGCTGAGGGGAAGCTCCGACTGCGGAAATCTCACAAAGCACCAACTGTGCCCTGTTGTGGGAAAGCTGCAGCTCCTGGCGCCTTTCAATCATGTTGATACAACCGATAAAACTGGATTATTTACCAGCGCAAGGCAGCATATGAAGCGTAAACTGGCATTACCAGGAACTCAGCTGAAAGCTGGCACCACAAGGGCCAACAAAGGCCGTGCCAAGCTGATTCTCAGCAAGCAAAAGAGGATCAAAGTAACAAAAGTACAATAAATAGTGGACATTTTATAAATCGGGATTAACATACTACAAGTATTTTAGGGTGTCTTTTTTTGTGTGCTGCAACATATTTTAAAATATAGATTGCATTACATGAAAAAAAGTGGAGGAAATGATAATTACTACTGTGTCCTCCAGCTACTGTATATTAAACATTTATACACACCACATACATGTTTAATACATGCAGCATATGCAACCTCCATTATTATTCATTTGCAGATAGAAAATTGTTTAGGTTGGATATATGGCATCATTTGCAAAGCAGGGCCATTGCCCATATTAACCAGTCAGATTCCTTGCTTAATGTTTAGAGAGAAATTAAAAATTAAAGCCTAGAGCTAACTAGGTACTAAGGACAGCTGCCTTATTTTCCCTTTACACCTTTTTTCCTAAATTATAACTGCTTTTCTAGATGAAAGTGCCTTGTCTTTTCCTTTACCCACCTAATGTGGGAAGCTTCCACTTAAAGGGAATGTACAATGGTTTTGTATATATATATATATATATATATATATATATATATACTCTTCATGTATTATGGCAATGTCTAGAAACATTTTGTTTCATTTTTAATCTTTTTTCAGTTAGGTAAATAGAAATCTATCCTCTGGGGTTGATTTGTTAAAGGCAGACAGTTCATTTTGTTAGGGAAGTTGCACTTTTCACCCAAAGTTTAATGAAGGAAGTGAAGCTCTGCTGACTTCCATCCTATAACTATATGCAAGCCAAAATGCTGTTTTTTTTTTAAATTTTCCTTGAAGCGGTTGGCTATTCTTTGGAAAGTGAAATTTCACCACATTCTTTAAGCTCTGGGGAAATCCCCCTTGCAAAGTGCAATTTACCTTGCAAAGTGAACAGCCTTTTTGCCTTTAGTAAATCAATCCCTTTATCCCCAACCCTTTAGAATGCCCCATTTCAGGCCTCAGAGATAGCGGGGTTGATTTACTAAAGGCCAGGGGCGTTGCTAGGTCTGCAAATGATCTGGGGCTAGAGCCCATAGCAGTGATCACCAACCTTTTTGCAGGCCCGCGCGGGGGGGGGGGAACGCCGGTGGTAAGCCATATTTTGCGGGCAATGGCTGGTGTTGGCGCTGGTTGATATGGTGTCAGGGTGATTGAAGCGTATTGTTTCTATTGTTACATTCTAATATATAATGAAGTGGTTTAACTCACCATAATGCAGAATCAGTTGGAGCCCTGGGCGTGTCACTTGTCCTATCTCCTGCCACCAGATGCAGCGTATCCCTTGCCACCATCGCCTGTCACCAGATGTAGCATGTTACTTGCCGTTACCTGCCCCCAGATGTGGATTGTCGCTTGCCACTTTCACCTAGCAGCAGATGTGAATTGTCACTTTCCACGTCACCTGCCATCATTTGCAGGTTGCCACATCTCCTGCCACCATTTGCAGATTGTCACTTGCCACATCTCCTGCCACCATTTACAGAATGTCAATTGTCACATCACCGGGCACCAGATGTGGGTTGTCACTTGCTATGTCACCCGGCCACCAGATGTGGGTTGTCACTTGCCAACTGATGTTGATTGTCACTTGCCATGCCAGCCAGTGCCACCAAATGTGCATTGACGCTGCATTGCTGACAGCACTGGTCCATTTAGTGGCAGTGAGAGATGATGTCATCCCGCTGCTCCCCGCTGCACCTCCTACATTGAAACATAGGAGTCTGGCTGCAAAGTGGAGCTCCACCGATGACAGGAAGCATGTGACCTCCACTCCACCGCGATGTGAGGGCGGAAGAGCGCTGATGTGTGGAGGGCAGTGAGAGATGATGTCACCTCCCTGCTCCCTGCCGCACCTTGCTCCCACATTGAAGAGGCCCGACTGTGAGCAGCGCTGATGTGGAGCGGGCGGAGAGAGATGTCATCTCTGCTTGTCCGCCCGCTCACTTCTCTCGTCTCCTCCGCCTGTCTCATGCAGCCAGCCCGCCCGCTGCAGCAGCTGCGGTCGCGACCCGCTGGTTAAGCAGGGACCCTGCGGCAAGAGACTCGGGGTTATGGGCCCCAGATTCGGGGCTATAGCCCCAATAGCCACCCCCTAGCAACGCCCCTGCTAAAGGCAAATAGACTGAGCACTTTGCAAAGGGCAGTTGCTCTCTGCAAGTGCAGTTGATCCAGAGCTTAGTAAGTGAGGTAAGGCTTTACTTTGCAAAGAATACCCAATCACGTGCAAGGAAAAAGAAAATGAATTTTTGCTTGCACATGATTGGATGATGGGAGTCAGCAGAGCTTCTGCTCAATTACCAAGCTGTGGCGCAAATGCTCTTGCACAATGCAACTGCACTTTGCAAAGTGCACAGTCTATGTGCTTTTAGTAAATCAACCCCCGTGTTACTGTTAGACAAAGGGGTTGATTTACTAAAGGCAAATCCACTTTGCACTACAAGTGCACTTGGAAGTGCAATCTCTTTAGTTCAGAGGGGAAGATCTAAAATGAGGGGAAGCTCTGCTGTTTTTATCATCCAATTGTGTACAAGCAAAAATGCTGTTTTCTATTTTCCTTGCATGTCCCTCTCAGATCTACAGCGGGTGCACTTCCAAGTGCACTTGTAGTGCAAAGTGGATTTGCCTTTAGTAAAAAAAAAACCAAAGGGTGTGGTAAAAACAGGCCGCTTATCAACATTTGTACCGTCTACCTATAAGCAGACATTGCAGCGACTCAGGTTTGAACACACAGTTGCAGATTTTATATAGGATGACGCATTAGGCAGCGGCGCTGTTTGCCAAATGTGTCCATTGAAGTTAATGGGATCACATGGTAACCATGTGCCTAGTGCTTAGCTCGCAGTTGCGAGATGGTATTTCAATATAAAACCTTTGGGATCGAAAAAAAAAAAAGCCATTCAGGGGGATCACTTTTCAGAGGTGTTTTAAGAACTACCACACAGGTGAACGAGGCCGTAAATAGAAGATGTTACATACCAGTTTTCAGAAACAAAGTTAGATACCAGATTTCAGAGACCTTCTTCTCAGTTTATTTTTTCCACTCTATGTCCTGTTGTGGAGATTTCCCTTCACTTCCTGCCCAGGGGATGCAACAGGAAGTGATAGGAAATCTCTACAATGTGAGGTGAATTCCCTCTTAGGCAGATGTCATTGGAACAGATTTCCCCATTGGAAGTTTTTCCCTCTTCTGGTGGCAACTCCAAAATTTTGGGGATTTCTCATCACTTTCCACTTTAGTAACAATGTCAGCAAGACCAATACAAAAGGTATTGAATCTACCTAGTGGGGTACACAGGCAGCAATAAAAACCCGTCACACAACTGCGCTCACACACATTGCACAATTTGTATCCATTAGTTATGGCACTTAAAAAGGAGCTAAACTCTCTCAATCAGCATTAGTCATTTTTAATCTTTATGCTTCTAGCATTAGTAAAAATATATTAAGGTGTTACTTGTTTTAAAGTTTTGATTTTTTTTTACATTTCTCCTGTTTCTTCCAGGTTTCTGTCCTTGGCTAAAATGGTGTCATACATCCCAGGAATCTTCATGGGTTTTTTTGTTCTTTCATCTGGAGACAATCTTTATGCTGCTAATATTAATAAATAGATAGGAATATATAATAAATGTACTTGGTTTAAACTTTTCATTTCTTTTCATTTCTTTAGTTACTTCCTGGTTTACAGGCCTAGGAAAAAAATGCCATAAATCCCAGGAGTCTCCAGGAGGGGAAAGGGGCTTCCTCAGCTAAGAACACCCACCTGAATGTGTTTTGTCAGATTAGGAAACCCATCAGATCAGGTTACAGAAGTGACGTTTTGTCAGCTGACTGACCAGAAATATTCGCTGCGCATGCGTTCCACCCCTAATAAGTTTCTTAGCCACTTGCTTACTGGGCACCTAAACCCCCCTCCTGCCCAGGCCAATTTTTAGCTTTAAGAGCTGTCACTCTTTGAATGACATGTCATACAACAATGTACCCAAATGATACATTTTTTATCATTTTTTTTCCCACAAATAGAGCTTTCTTTTGGTGGTATTTGCTCACCTCTGGGTTTTTTATTTTTTGTTTAAAAATTTTAAAAAGACCATATTTAAAAAAAAAAATACAAAACCATTTTATATTTTGTTAATAAATTTTGCAAACAGGTAATTTGTCTCCTTCATTGATGTACACTGATGAGGCTGCACTGATGGGCACTGATAGGCTGCACTGGTGGGCACTGATAGGCTGCATTGATGGGCACTGATAAGGCAGCACTGATGGGCTCTAATAGGCAGCACTGATGGGCACTAATAGGCGGCACTGGTGGGCACTGATGAGGTAGCATTGGTGGGCACTGATAGGTGGCATTGGTGGGCACTAAGAGGTGGCACAGATGGGTGGCACTGATGGGTGGCACTGATGGGCGGCACTGAAGGGCATTGATAGGAGACACTGAAGGGCACTAATAGGTGGCACTGATAGGTGGCACTGATAGCTGGCACAGATGGGCACTGATAGGTGGCAGTGATGGGCACTGATGGGTGGCATTGATGGGCACTGATGGGTGGCAGTGATGGGCACTGATCGGCACTAATATGTGACACCGATAGGCAGTACTGCTAGGTGGCACTGATGAGGCACTATTTGGCACCACTGGTGGGCATTGATAGGTGGCACTCGTGGGCATTAATAGGCACTGATAGGCACTAGTGGGCATTGATAGGCACTGGTGGGCATTGATAGGCACTGATAGGCTGCACTGATAGGCACCGATAGGCTGCATTGATGGGCACTGATAGGCACTAATAGGCGGCACTGATGGGCACTAATAGGACACTGGTGGGTGGCAGTGATGGGCACTGATTGGCACTGGTATGTGACACTGATAGGCAGCACTGCTGGGTGGCACTGATGAGGCACTGATTGGCACCACTGGTGGACATTGATAGGCTGCACTCGTGGGCATTGATAGGTGGCACTGATTTCTGGTACTTATGCACTGATCTGTGGCACTGTGTGGGCACTGGCAGGTGGCACTGGAAGGAGGTATTGGTGGGCACAGATGAGGCGTCTTCGCCTCTTCCTCTTTGGGGCCGATGTCCCTTGCACTGAAGCCGCTGTCAGCATGAGGAGAAAAAAACCTATTACCGATCTTCTGTTTACATCACGTGATCAGCTGTCATTGGCTGATAGCTGATCACATGGTAAGGGGCCGGGATCGTCCCCTTAATCAGATTTGTGATCACCCGAGTCTTGGTGACTCGGTGATCACAGCGCGCGCCACGCGCACCCTGCAGGGGGAGTGCGGGGAGCATGCAAAGGGGTGGACTTCTATTGATGGCCTCCTGGCAAAGTAGATCCACGCTGTAGCCATCATTCAACTATAGCGCGGATCTGAAGGAGTTAATCTGACAGAACACAAAGGCGGCAGGACATTTTGTTACACCCAGCAAAGTCTTCAATTCCACTCTTATTATAGCAGTAAACTGAGCTTATAAACTGAAATAGAGTATTTTGAAATCTGTGAAACTGTTTTGATGCTGAATTTTAAAAGCAGCGTCAAGCCTGCAGTCAGAAGGTGACGACGGCCATCTTGGTACACCCTGCACTGCTCAGCGCCAAAGTCATAGTCATAAGGCACCGAGGGACATTTTTGGACACCCTCACTCAGTCACGGTGAAATACTGTATTTTAGTATATAAACTCAGTTTACTGCTAAAATAAGTGTGAAATGCAAGACTTGGGTGGGTGTCACAAGATGTCTGCTGCTGCCTTCATGTTCTGTCAGATTAGGAACCCTTTTAGTGGTGGAACGCATGCGCAGTAAGTATTTTTGGTCAGTCAGCTGAGGGAACGTTACTTCCATTACCTGATCTGATGTGTTTCCTAATCGGTGTGAACACCTGCATGTCTGAGCTAAGGGCATGTTTTTCAAAGTGATTTCTCCACAAAATAAAGCGGAGACATAGGGGTTGATTTACTAAAGGCAAAAAAGACTGTGCACTTTGCAAAGTGCAATTGCCCTCTGCAAGTGCAGTTGCTCTACAGCTTAGTAAATGAGGTAAGGCTTCACCTTGCAAAGAGTACCCAATCACATGCAAGGAACATAAAAAAAAACAGAATTTTTGCTTGAACATGATTGGATGGTGGACGTCAGCAGAGCTTCTACTCATTTACTAAGCTCTGGAGCAAGTGCACTTGCAGAGTGCAACTCCATTTTGGAAAGTGCACAGTCTTTTTCCCTTTAGTAAATCAACCCCATAGATGGATGGGGGAGTTCACTTTGAATATTAAAAGTGAATTAAATAGCTTTTTTAGTTTGTGGTGCTCAGATACAATTTAGTCCTGCATTAAAAACCCATAAGAACTCTTTTAAATAACATAACAGTTTACTACAATTTACAGAAACAACTACTATGAATGTGTCCCCTGGCTGTTGCTGGCCAGAGCACCTTTTTTTTTCCTCTCATATAAAGTCGAGCAAAAATAGCATTACATTTTCTGCAGAAAAAGATTTCCTAACCTCTTGCGACTATAAGGAAGTCTGTCTCCGACATCATCAATTAGATTTTAAAGGCTTTTGGGCAGTGCTGTGTACATAGTCAGCACTATAAAGAGTGAATTATTTGCGTAGATTCCCATAGTTATTAGAAATGGAGGAAGGCTAAAAGCGCAAGGCAATGGTGAATATATTTTGCTGCTCTGTCATTCCTCACACCCACTGGCATGGATCCATGGCCATCCATCAAGCCGAAATGAAAAGTTTGACTCCTGCGGATGAAAGCAGGACCTGCGAAAGCTGCCGAGGGGGCATTAATACGCAGAGAGACATTTGGGATCGGCTCCAGGTGCATTGGCCACAGTCACACGAGAAATGTTATGCAGTGATTGTCAATGAAGATTGATTTTGCTCTGCTGTTCTAACAAAAACAGGGAGGGAGAGAAAAGCTGCTTTCAAACATGGAGGGGGGGTACTTTATGTATTATATATGGGATAGTTGACTCCCTATTGTACATGATAAGGGTATTTATTATTATGTATTTATTATAGACATACATAGCGTTGACAATTTATGTAGTACTTTATATGCTATACATTCACATCAGTCCCTGCACTCAAGGAGCTTACAATCTAGTGTCCCTATCTTGTATTCATACATAGACGTACTAGGGCAAATTTAGACAGGAGCCTTGGTTACTTCTACTTAGCAGCACTAGGGTTGTGGGTTTGAATCCCAACCACAGTGCTATCTGCCTGGAGTTTGCATGTTCTCCCTGTGCTTACTTGGGTTTCTTCCGAGTACTCCGTTTTCCTCCCACACGCCAAAGACATGCTGGTAGGTTCATTGGCTTCTGTCTAAATTGGCCCTAGTATATGTATGCATGAATGTGAGATAGGGACTTTAGATTGTAAGCTCCTTGAGGGCAAGGATTGATGTGAATGTACAATATATACAGTATAAGTAAAGTGCTGCATAAATTAAGGGTGCTATATAAGTACCTGTAGTAATAATAATAATTAACCTACCAGCAAGTTATTAGAGTATAGTGGAAAACCAGAGTACTTGGAAGAAAACCATACAAGTACAGGAAGAACATACAAAGTCTATGTAGGCAGTGTGCTTTTTTGTATTTGCAACAATGACCCTATTGCTGCAAGGCAAAATGGCTAACCATTTAGACATAGACTGACAAAGGACATTTTCTGAATTTCAGGCTCCACCTTAGGCATGAGAATCCCTGTTAATCTAAAAGACTAATCCTAATTCTTGCCAAACGATTATATAAAAATTAATTTTCATTAAGATGGTAAGGCTGGTCATGTAGATTTTTATGTGTCACCAATATCAGTCTTAGTTGGTCCTACAAAAATGGCACAATATGACATTCAATTATGTTACAAAACAGATATAAATTATAAAGGAGTTGTACTAAAATAGATGTAAGTATTATTTAAGTGCATCTCTGGCCAAAACATTTTTTTTTTGTTTTGGGTGCAATGGTGAGGGGGTAAGAACCTTTATCAAGCTTTTATTACTGTCTGCGTCCCAACAAGGATGATTCACCATATCTATTTTGCCCCTTTGGCCATTATCAGAAATCCTAAAGTGTTACTAAACCCTGGACCCTGCATTCTCTATATCTGGTCTCCCACAGTACACAGAACATGGAAATGAAATTATTTTAGTAAATATAAACTGCTAAATACCTTTTCTCATCAGCAGTATATAGCAGTCTTATGACTTCTATCAATGTCTGGTTAACGCTTATAGGAGGAGCTTTTATTTTCCCCTTATTGTCCTTTGAGGCTGCATGACTCCTGACCCTCTTTCTAAGCAGTGCTGATTGGTCCTGTGCTGATCGCATACACCCTCCCAGAGAAAAATAAAACTCTAGCAATACACATGGAACTGAGCATGTGCAGAGTGCCCCAAGGCTCTGTTCTATCAGCAGATGGATTGGGAACTGTGGAAGTAGGGTAGGATCAGAGAAGACAGGATGAAACAGCCTTTTTGCACAATGTACAGGATTAACCCCTTAGGCTCCATATTGAGTATAACAAGCATGCCTTACTGCATATACAGACCTATTTTACTGCTGTGAGTTTAGTAACACTTTTAGGAAAATGCGCAATTCTACATTTGCCACTGTAACAGGGATTAAAGTATTTGTTAACCCATTAATTTAAGTCTATGCCAGCCCCTCTATTAGAGCCTGGCATAGCACATTGTATTAGTCTTTTATAAAAACTAGGCATGTAAATACCTGTTTAAAGTTATCTTCAGGCCGGTCACGTGACTCGAGGCCACTGTACAGCTCCGATGGATGGCTTCTGCAGGAGGGGTCGAGATCTCTCTCTGAAGTCAGCTGGGGAGGTCACCTGCTCATACCAGGCTATAATAGAGGGGCTGGCAGTAATTATCATTATCATTTTTTAGTTTACTAATAGCGGCAGGGGGAGGGGGCAGAGACAGAGACCGGGACACAGAGCCGATAGGCAGGGAGGAGCGGGTGAGGGGGAGAGAGGAGAGCTAAGAGCAGGGCTGCAGATGACAAAGGGACGTACACTGACCACGGTGGTCACGGCTCATCTTCCCTGATTTTCGTGGTCAGCGCAGAGAGAGAGATACAGGAAGTGGCAGGAACAGGCAGGTTTTTTACAGTTTTGAGAGGGGCAGATACCCCAGCACAAGAACTGTGCAGTTTATTCTGCTTTAAGGGACCAGGATCTCTATTTTTTGTGGGTTACCAAACACTTTAAGAATAAACCTTCTAATAGGCTAAATCAAATCTGGTTATAAGTGTTTAAGAGGATTTGCCCTCTTTTTGAGAACATTTCTTCAGCTTTTTGTTGTGTACCCAGAACAAGAAATCTGCCTAATTAGATGCAGACAATGAAAAAACATGAGCTAGCATCCTACCAGTCCATGGACAGGACAGGGAAGCGGGTCTGGAGCAGTGCTGTGGGTTTAGGATACTTACTACAATGAAAAAACATTGACAGGGGTTGTAAATCTTCCCTACGCTATCCAGAACTATGAACTACAACAACAACCACAACAGTAACAAAAACACAGCTAGAGATACACTTGACTGATGGATTTGTTAATTCCGTTCTCTTTGTGAATTTTTTTATAAACACACAGACTGCTTGATATAGGTTTAAATGGACCTTTATTTTATTACAAATCAATTCACAGTTTCAATTTACAATAATCAAAACTAATATATACCAAATAATTCATATAACAACTGCTAATTACGAGAAGGGGCCATTGGTGTTCACTAGCCAAAAGGCTTCACCAAACTCCCCCTTTATCTGCAGCTGCAACCCACTAGCTTGAAGAAAGGCCCAAATTGACTAATTCGGATTACCCAGGGTGATCGAGCCCCGTTAAACAACTGGCACCAACATGGCAAGCCCATACCACCAAATGAGCCCCCCTGCTTTATAACCTTTTCACCTTTTTACAGACCCTCAAAGACCCTCTAACCCAGCAAGCTGCCGTGACAATCAGCTATAAAACCAATACGATTACTAACATTATATGAAGGTGAGCAGGTGGGACAACTTTCTTAACCTCCCTTGTCTATCGTTCTGAAAAGAACTCCCAGCAGCCCCTGAAGGTCCTACTCATGTGGCTCACTTCAACCTGACCTACGCCACCAATAACTGTTTTTTCTCTCTAACCCTTTAACTCTTTTTATGTAGGGATTATTCAAGTCAGCCTATCTGTTGATTTCTTGATTTCCTCCAGGTCTTTTTTAACAAGGCACATTATGCAAAGCCCTAAGGTATATACACTAATCAAATTATGCTCCTAATACTTCAACAAACTGAAATCACGTGGCTATGATTTACTGTGTGTATAACCTACATGCAACTCAGTACTAATATATTGTTTCTGGGCAGATGCTAGTGAGCTAAATCACCACAGAGGTTCTTATAATGAACTGAAAGTCAAGGGTTGAGGCCTCCATGCCTGAATTTGGCTCGGTGCCTTAAGCTTGGTGTCTCAGTTTTTTGGATATTACTCTGTAATATAAAATAAATAAAACATCCCTGACGGCCTTTAGTCCGTTATATTAGCCATGTCAAGCAGGTAGAGCTGGGAAATCTTCCAACAGTCTGCAAATAATATATTAGAGCAGTGGATGCTTCTACTTAAAAAAAAAAAAAAACACTTTATATTGAAATATCAAGTTTGTGAGTGAAATGGCCCTTTAAAACAAATTGGATCTAGGGAAGTTATAGCAGCCACCAAAGCCTGCATGCATGTTTCAGCTGTTTTCTACAGCGGCCTAGGAGCCCTGCTTCTATTCTCTATTACCAAACTTTATCCAAGATATCAGAATTTTGACCCACACTCTAGGGCACCTCACCATTGGTTGGTTAGTATGATGATTAGTTTCATTATCCAATAGTATATAGAAGTTGTGGAGGGTGGGCGAAAACACTGAACTACTAGCTAAACTCATTATTTACATACTGGTGCTCACTGGAACACTCTACAAGGTAAGTGAAAGAACCTGTGAGTGTCTGGTATAAGATCGCAGGAGCAATTTACTAACTTAGTAATGGACAAAAGTATACTTTAAATATGCCTGACAGATGCTAAGCTCCCTGTGCTTGTTCATCAGAATTCTTCATTATCTCCTATTAGGCTAAGGATATGAAGTTCTCAGCAATATTACGAGGCTTACACAAGTCCCCTAGAAGTAAATAGCAAGGCTTCTTATTTCTGTCACTCGGTCTATAAAAGAAGCTTTAAGAAATGGACCCCTATGTGTTTTTCAATCTTATTGCTCAGTGGATTGCAGCGTGACAGACAGAACATATTCTTATAGGATGATTTGCTGGGAAAATAAATACTGAAATATGTTAAAAGAATGATTTGATAGAGAAGTTGTTTGGGAGAAGCTGTTTGTTTGACCTGCCCTTATGTCATGAAGCCACCCTCTAAATATCAGCATGGTCACCGTCAGGATAATTCAGTTTGTCTATCAAATGATACTGACAAAATATCAAAACTAGCAAACAGAAAACAGTATTGATCATTACACAATAAAAATGGGGAAAAAAAACTTTGCAAAGATTCTATCTATCTATCTATCTATCTATCTATCTATCTATCTATCTATCTATCTATCTATCTATCAATTTATCTATCTATCTGTATATAGAACAAGTGTTGGAGGTGAAGTGCACACGATCCAAATATAGCAGTGCTGAGCATCAGACCCTTCCACAGATCATATATAGAAATGAAAATCTAATGGGATCGCTGCACTTAAAATTTATTTGGAAATTTCAAATTCCATTTAGTGTCAAATGCATAACGGTTTCGGGCTATATAGATAGCGCCCTTCTTCAGAGCAAGACACATACAATAATAATGATCTTTACAAGCATATTTATACACTTCTGTCTCATATGGGATCAATCAATTAATCAGCCATTCAATACCGATTAGGATAATTGACAAAGAAGGAAAACATGTAGGCATATATGGTATCATGGGTAATCAGGCGTTATCATTTTACCTATTACATTCGGTATGCGCTAAGAAAGAAAAACACATATAGTGAATACATGTATATAACCAGCTATATATAATATATATATATATAAAAAAAGACATCACTAAAAATAAAAAATAAATCAAAGAAATAAATATAAATCAAAATCAAAATTTAATCCGTTGGGCCAAAATTGTATTTAAACTGTGTATCCATTGAACCTCCCGCTTTCTAAGGGTCCCTATTTCCTTCATGTCTGTTGCCTAAAATACACAAAAATCCTTCAAATTCACCACCTGTTTTCTGAACGTCTGTTCTTAGGTATACCATCTATGACCATAAATCTTAATTGAGAAACAGTATGTCCTCTCTCTATAAAATTTGGGGCTAAGGGTAATTTGTCTAATTTATCCATGATGAAATACTTATGTCTAGCAATCCTATCTTTCCCCTTTTGGTTGGTTTCTCCCACATATAATAACCCACATGGACACTTAATTATGTATACAACATAAGATGATTGACAAGTATAATGATTTTTAATGTCAATATTATACCCTCTATGTGGATGGGAAAAGGATTTCCCTTTTATCATACTGTTGCATTGAATGCAACACAGACAGGGGAAAGAACAAAAATTACGTGGTCCCAAAAAGGTTGAAAGAGGTGAGGGAGGACAATACTGATCAGATTTAACCAATCTGTCATATATCGTCCAACCTCGGCGGTAAGAAGGTAGCGGGGAGACACTGGAATTCCTGCGCTGACGGATAACCGTCATGCAGGATAGACCAGTGTTTCTTTACTATATTATAAACCCTAGTGGAATAAGGATGGAATTATGAGATGAAGGGGGGTGTCGAGTGTTACTATGTACAGATCTGTGACCAAACAGATTGTATCGTTCCTTTTTAGACCCCTTTCACACTGAGGCGCTTTACAGGCGCTACAGCGCTAAAAATAGCGCCTGCATAGCGCCTGTAAAGCGCCGCTCCTGTCTCTCCAGTGTGAAAGCCCAAGTGCTTTCACACTGGAGCTGTGTGCTTGCAGGACGTTAAATAGAATCCTGCAAGCAGCATCTTTGGAGCGGTAAAGGATCGGTGTATACACTTGCCCACTGAAATGAATGGGCAGCGTGGCTATACCGACGGCATAGCGCTGCTGCAGCAGCGCTTTGCAGTGGTTTTAACCCTTTCTCGGCTGCTAGCGGGGGTAAAAGCTCCCCGCTAGCGGCCAAATAGCGCTGTGAAATTGACGGTAAATCTCCGCTAAAAATAGCAGTGCTTTACTGCCGACGCACTCACCTCCCCAGTGTAAAAGGGGCCTTAATAATTTTCTTGGGATAATGTTGTTGTAATTTCCCTTCCATCTCATCCAATCTGACATTCAGGATACACAAACCAATTGGCTACGAGGGATAGACTTAAAAAAAATTGATGGGTGAAAACTTGAATAGCTGATTACGATCTGTAGGTTTTGTGTATTACACTATGTGTTGTTCATTGATACTTAATAAAGTGTCCAAAAAAGGTATTTGACTATCACTAACTGTCATATTACATTTTAAGCCTGGAATTAGAGAGTTAAGATACATGTTAAATACATTTAAAGATTCTGGGTCGCCCAACCAGATCGCAAGGGCATCATCGATAAATCTATACCAGCATATGCAATTTTGGATAAATAAGTTGCAATGATAAATAAAAGCATTCTCTGTCATATGCATAAATGCATTGGCGTATGGGGGGGGGGGGGGGGCGACATTAGACCCATCGCAGCTCCGATGAGTTGTAAATAGTATTTTTCTTTGAAAATAAAAACATTTTCCTCCAAAGCGATCGACAATAATTGTATCAAAAAAGTAATGTGCGGATGTGTATTTATTTGAGTGAATCAATTGACGTCGACAGGCCTCTATGCCCAAATCATGGGGTATAAGTTCGCTACATCCCAGGTGACTAACATAGACTTTTTTTAAAAAATGTTGAGTATCTCGTATATAAGACTGTGTGGTTTCTATAAGGGGTGTAAAACGTTTGTCCAAAAACTTAGCAATCGGTGTAGTAACGGAATCTGTGCTAGAAACTATGAGGCGTCCTGGTGGATTTAAATGATTTTTGTGTATTTTAGGCAACAGACATGGGGGAAACAGGGAATTAACCCTTAGAAAGCGGGAGGTTCAATGGATACACCGTTTAAATACATTATGGCCCAGCGGATTAAATTCTGATTTTGATTTATATTTATTTCTTTGATTTTTTTCTATTTTTAGTGATGTATTTTTTATATATAGTTTTCCTATATATATTTTTTATATATATATATACATGTATATATATATATATATATATATATATATAGAAATGTCTTTAACCTCTTCCAGCCTAATGAGGACCTTCAAGCCAAAGACAGCTGACATCCTTCAATATGTAGTGGGTTGTGAGGCATAGTGGGTGCAAAGATGGTGAAAGTCATTGAGCGCCAGACACTTCTTGGATGCAAAAGAGGTTTTATTTCTTTTAACAGTCCTTTTTATATTTTGAAGGGAAAGAGGGTTATGGCCAGGACACCCTTAAGTAGTTGCAATTTCAATTAGCAGACTCTGAGACTTCAATAGGAGGACAGCCGTACAGGGAAAAGCTCCAGCAAGGCTCCACTTCTGCGCGTGCAGGATTGCTGTCTCCTATGGCAACAGTACTTCACAGTTCCTAACACAAAGTTCACTCAGCTTCACTACAACTTCTACTTGTAGTTCTTCAGCCCCTTGAGTTTCTAGTCTCTCACTGGACTCTCTGATTCACTGACTCTGAATCCCGTGAGCTCCTCAAGGCTATTGCAGTGGTATCTCCCTCAAGCGTCACCCACGCTTTCCTGCTGGGTCCCTAGCTTGAAACTCTACATACTTTTCAAACTTCACCCCTGCTAACCGGCTCGGCCCCTGGCTTGATACACAAGTCTGCTCTGCAAGTGTCAACTCCGCTGGTTGGGTCTCTGACTTGGTCACTGCCTGAAGTTTCCTGATTCTCCACCGTGCCCGTTCGGTGAGAATACTGCTCCGGTACTTGCTTCAGTTACTCACTGTGGTCCTAGTAAAGGTGGTTGGTCCCTTAGTGGTGACAGCTTCCCTTCTGGTAGGTGAAATGTCCTGTGCTGAGAGGTCATACGGTGAGGTGTAGTGTTCTGTGTTGGTAGGTCATACAGGGAGGTAAAATGTCCTGTGTTGATAAGTCATACTGGAAGGTGAAGTTTTCCTTGCAGGGTCATACTGGGAGCTCTAGTGCCCTGTGTTGGGAGGTGATTCTGGGAGGGTGAGTTTCATGTGCTGGTAGATCATGCTGGAATATGAAATGTCTTGTGCTGGGAGCTTATACTTGGAGGTGTAGTGTCCCATGCTGCTAGGTCATACTGGAAGGTGAAGTGTACTGTCCTGTTAGGTCATACTGGGAGCTGAAGTATATTGTGCAGTGAGGTAATACTGGGAAATGTGTGGTGTCCTGAGCTGGGAGGTCATATGAGGATGCATGCAGTGACCTGTGCTGGGAGGTGTAATGTCTTATACTAAAACATTATGCTGGGAGGTGTAGCATCCTATGTCTACAGAGTTTCTAATATAATTCTATTATAATAACGCCCAGTGTGCAGGTTACACAAGGAGGTGTGTATAGAACGTAAAAGGATTTGAATGGGTTAAGGAACTGCCATTCAGGTACAGATAACCATTTAGAGTCCAGCCATCCAACTGAGATTATTTTACCATCTGTTCATGTGACCAGCCACAAGGGTGGCTCAGTAGAACATTTTCAGCAGTGGCTGTAAAGGGGATGAATAGTCTGGATGGAGTAGGAGGAGATTACATTCGGTGTAAATCTCCTTTATGTATCAAGGTGTTACACTTCAGTATGCTCAGATTGCAGATTCTGGACAAGAGGCTGCTGGTAGTTTTTGTTCTGCAGCTGTAGTATGTTAGCAATAGAGAAACATCTAAAGGGCAATTTCCAGGGATTTAATCATTCAAACAATATATATCAACATTCTTTACTGACATGCAAAGTGGCAATACAAAATAACTATCACTTAAGCTTTGTTATTGGCTTTGAATAGAAACTGGGTCATGATTTAAAACTAGTGCTCTAGATAGCTGGCTAAAGCAGCAAGGCTTACATAATCCAGCTTGTATTAGTTCAGTGCAGATAAAGTGGTATAGACAGATCTAATTTGTGGCTCAGGACTGATGTAAGCCAGTTATGGCTAAGTCGCTCTGTCATGGCTCCAAACATTTCCAATTATTTGCATTCCTATTCTCCTACGTGTCTATCCTTTTTAAGCTGTATTTTATTGCCCAATGTTAATGTTTAGTGCTTTCAGGTTACGATCATGCATCTGACATAAAATGTAATTAAATTAAAAGGCAAATGAGAAGCCAACGACAGATTAAAATGATGGGCCTCAGGCATGAGGGAGCTGAGGTAAAATGAAAGAGAGGGGTGAGGAGAGGATAGAATGAAATGCTAGACTGAAAACAATAGTCATTTCATCAGAATTACAGGTTTCGGCCGAAAGATCCTAAAGGCGCATTCCATAATTTAGGATGGAAGGGAACACAGTCTGTCCTGGATTTTTTATTTTTGTTCTGATGTGGTTTGTATAAAAGCTTCATGTTGTTTTGGGAAAGGTTCAAATAAAGCTTTCTGTCATATTTATATCACAAAGAGCCTTCAGAATAGGGATTCTCCTCTCTGAGTGGCTCTTCAGTCTAAACAGACACTCCCCCTGGTGAGAAATAGTTATGAATACCCCTAACCATTCACAAAGGGATGATCCATTTCCTTGAAGCCTACTGGATGCAGGTTGAATGATCCAGTGACATCTTATAAATCTTTGGGATCCAGTGTTTTCTTCTAAATCCTTGATAGGGTCTCACTCATGTTCTTCAATTATAAGTGCAGGCCCTGTGACTTGTTTTAGGAGGTGGCAGAACTGGGACCTTGCTGATAAGCAATTACTTTAAGGACTCATTTACACTGGTGTACTTAAAGTGGTTGTACACCCTGTACAGCCACTTTTACCTACAGGTAAGCCTATATTAAGGATTACCTGTAGGAGCTGGTAATATCTCCTAAAACTCCACGGTTTAGGAGATATTTACGAAAAAGCCGAGCGCCGATGACTACGGCGCATGCGCCAATGTCATTGGCGCATGCACACTTTAGAAAAGGTACATTTGTAATAGGGGTCATGCCGTGACTGGCAGCTCCCGCGCGCATGCTGGCCAGTCACAGAGCCGGAGTTTGTGGCCTCAGAAGGAAGAGGGGCAAAGATGGAGGCTCCCTGCTAGTGGGGACAGCGGTGACTTCGCAGGCTTCGGTTTCAGGTAAATTACACGTAATAGGCTACTATGCGATACATAGTAGCCCATTATGCTTTACCTTTGCAGGGAAATAAAGAGGAAGTAAAACCCACAATTGCAGCAAGTCCGCATTGCATGACTCCAGATCAACTTTCTTTGCAAACATTCTGCAAGTTTTCTGCAAGTTCTGATTCAGTTATGTTGTACAATAGTCAATTCAGGCTGAATTTTCATGCTGTAGACTTGCAGAGCTCTTGCTGTAGACTCACCACTGCGACTTGCTCTTCCTAGAGACTTGCCATGCAAATTTGCTACAAATTGGAAAAGTATCAACTAGAACTTGTGCTTCAAGTGCTCTGCAGGTGCACAACTTGCCAGTGAAAATGTGCAGCATGTTATCAGACTTACAATTCAACACTGCCACGAATTTGTGGCAAGTTATCATTGCTATCTGGGAACAAGCATTTATCTCTTGAGGTGCAGGGGAGCCCCACTGCAAGGGAACATTTTTACTTTCCTTGGGGTTCAACTTTAATGCACAGTTAATATGTAATTAATGCCATTCATTTATCTACAATATCTGTCAATACACCTGTAATATAGGGCACTACAAAGCACAAAAGTGTAATGTGAATAGGCTGCCCCAATGCAGCATGCCATAACACACAGGTGTGAAGTGCCCTCTAAAGTTTCTGAGAGATATGAGGAACTAGTGTGTCATTCTATCCACTGATGTACACTCAAAATGATTATTTTCTTTTTTTAGGTTTAAGTAGAACTAAAGTGATTTTGGCACCTATAACATCCAGTATTTCTTTCCCCTTCTTTTGTGTTCTCTTAAGTAGAACTTAAGTGTATCTAAACTCAAAACCAAAAATGCAATATATTGCAGCTTGCTAGTTATTAGTGTGGTAGCTGCATTTGTTTTATTTTATTTTTTTCAATCTTTATTTGCTTTCTTTTCTCCTGGTAATCCTGCAAATAAAACACTTCCTGTCCATGGGTGGCTGCATCACTCCACCACTGTATCAATGGGGGAAACCATGGTTGTCACCGTAGGCTGCTCTCCTAATATGGAAACAAGTCTCCATCTCCATTATATGGGGGTTAGGGCAATTGGTGGTTTACAGAGGATGGCTAGGAAGATATTCTCTGTTTCAGCTCACAGGTAGTGACAAGGACACTACATTTCTGGCAAGATCAGTAGGTATTTTCTGTATTTGCTGAAAATGTTCTTAGCCTGATAAAAAGAAAACCATTGCATCTACCACATCTAAGAATAGTAAGCTGCAATTTACGACATTTTGTTGGGTTTTGTTATTCTTTATCATTTAAGTGGTAGAAATACAGTTCTGTTTACATAGAATAGTCACCTTCCTCCCAGATAGTAAGGGTAACTTGCCACAAATTTGTGGCAGTGTTGAGTTGTAAATCTTGTTAACTTACTGCACATTTTCACTGGCAAGTTGTACACTTGTAGAGCACTTGAAGCACAAGTTCTGGTTAACACTTTTCCAATTTGTAGCAAATTTGTCTCTAGCAAGAGCAAAGTTGCAGTCGGGAGTCTACTGCAAGAGCTCTGCAAGTCTACAACATGAAAATTCAGCCACAGTGACCCCTGTGGTGGGATGACTATTGCATAACATAACTGAACCAGAAATTGCAGCAGACTTGCAGAATGTTTGCAAAGAAGGTTGATCTGGAGTCATGCAATGCGGACTTGCTGCAGTTGTGCAACAAACTTGTGAAGCCTGACAAGTCTAGCAATAGCTTAGCAAGTCATTTTCAAACTTGCAGCTCAATTGCTTGCTATCTGGGCTCTAAAACAACGGCTTGTGTATTTAGTAATTTTTTGCTAACACTATTTCTGATTTCCATTTTGTTCAAATCACATGGAACATTGCAACATTATTTTCCTAGAATTGATTTTGCCACCAACATTTTTATTAAGCACCCAAATTGCACATCAATAAACGCCACCACAGAAAATTCTCCAAGCCTTTTGATAAACAAACTGTTAAATACGTGAAACAGCCTCTCCAAAATGAAAGCTACATAGAAATCAATTATATATGTATAGTATTAGAAAACAAGGCTAAACCTGTTCTGATGTTTTAGGGCCCATAGGGAAATTGGATAAGCTCAGAAAATGTTCTACGCCTTTCAAGTAGAATGTTTGCACATTACAAAGAGGGCGCCAGGAACGCTGCAATCTTGGCCTTGCAAGGAACCGAGTGATGGATAAAAAATGAGAAATACCTCTTAGCACATACATATATACAACACTGGTTCCTTTGGGGAAAAAAGGCAGAGAAACGTTGAATGAGCTTCGAAGAAAAAAGCAAACAAGCAGAATCTCTGTTACACAAGAGTTAAGCAGAATGAAAAACAAATAATTGGATGGATCAGGTAGTGCCACTTTAATCTCTGACAGTGAATATACAAGTCTCATCCTCTGGCACAATGCTCGGTGTGGCTCAGTCTATAGTACTTTGTATCCAAGCCAACACACATAAAAATCTGGAGCATGCTGGTTCGTGTCAGGGAAGCTTATGTATCAGAATACCTCGTTGAACTTGTCATTGTGGATGGAAATGGCAGAGCAAAATTCTCTTCAATGCACAATATAACGGTTTATTCTTATTGAATATATGGACTTCCAGGAACAACATGGCTAGCGATTATTTAAAAAAATACCATCGTACATCAGATCTGTAATGTTAGAAAAAGGCTTGCATTGTGTACAGTGAACCCATAACAAGGTATTACACAATAAATTAAACAAATTAAAATAAAAACATGAAATAAATACACTAACCACTTGCCTACCAGGCACTACAATGTCGCAATTTTAATGACAATTGCGCGGTCATGCTACACTGTACCCAAACAAATTTTTTATCATTTTCTTCACACAAATAGAGCTTTCTTATGGTGGTATTTAATCACTGCTGTTTTTTTTATTTTTTACAAAAAAAAAAAGACCAAAAATTTGGAAAAAAAAATGTTTTTTACTTTTTTTGTCAGTAAATTTTGTAACTAAGTAATTTTTCACCTTCACTGATGTGCACTGATGAGGCGGCACTGATGGGCACTGATGGGCTGAACTGGTGGGGGTTGATGAGGTGGCACTTATGGGCACTGATGAGGCGGCACTTATGGGCACTGATGAGCTGGCACTTATGGGCACTGATGAGATGGCACTTATGGGCACTGATGAGATGGCACTGATGAGGAGGCACTAATATGCCGCACTTATGGGCACTGATAGGTGGCACTGATATGTGGCACTGATGAGCACTGATAGGCGGCACTGATGGGCACTGTTAGGTGGCACTAATAGGCGGCACTGGTGGGCACTGATAGGTGGCGCTGGTGGGCACTGACAGGCAGCATGGATAGGTGGCATGGATAGGCGGTACTGATGGGCACTGATGGGCATTGATGGGTAGCACTGATGGGCTGCACTGATTGCCAGCACTGACTACCATCACAAATGGGCACTGATTGGTGGCACTTGTGGGCACTGATTGCTGCCACTGGTGGGCACTGATTGCTGGCATTGGTGGGAACTGGTGGTCACTGTATGGTGACGCTGTTTTACTATACTGTAATCAGGGCACTGATGATCAGTGCCCTGATTACATTTTTACATGTCCCCCTGCATGGAGATGCCGCTGATCGGCTCTCCTTGCCACACACTCTGTCAGTGTGAGGCGAGGAGCGCCGATTACCGGCACTTCCTTGTTTACATGTGACCGACTGTGTTTGGACACAGCTGATCACATGGTTAAAGAGCCGCAGATGCGGCTCTTTACAGAGATCAGGGTCGCGCCGTGTCCTAGCAACACGGCTCAGCCGCTCCCCCACGAGAGCGGCCATTCTGGGATGCCGTCATATGATGGCATCGCAGAACGAAAGCTGCTTCGCCCTGCCGTCATTTGATGGTCGGTGGGCGGCAACCAGTCAAAGACAAAACATTTTTTTTTTCATTTTTGGATTGAGTAAGAAAGGGCTATATCTCCTGTAGTTTTTTTTGCCATTTGCGTTCCATTGGGGAGATTGCCTTTTACTTCCTGTCCTATTGCCAAAACAGGAAGTGGGAGGAAATCCCTCTAAAGTGAGGAAATCTCTGGTTGCCATTAGGTTTCTTAAAACTAGTGTTCCAATTAGAATAATTCCCCTCTATTTCTGTTCTGATGACAGCCCAAAATTTGGGGTTATTTTTCATTTTCACTCTCGGTAATAATGGTAAACAGGGCAAATAAAGTGGGTGAAGCTCCCTAAACCTGACAAAGTAGGCAAAAAAAAAACAGACAGGGTTCTTCACTTTATCCAAAGGCTAAAAAAAAGTTTTGCCTTTATTTTTTTTACTTTAAGACTGCAGTTAGGGATCATGCCACCATATGTGCAGTTTGTGTTTGCATAGCCCTAGATATTAGGATGCCTTGTCCCTTCCTAAGCCAATCCCTAATTCATAATGATGGAGGATGGTAATAGGTGGTTCAGGCACCAAGCACCACCCTGTAGGAGCTAAGAGGTGGTGTGTCTGTTCACCATCAATGTGAAAGTTCAGCTTTTTCAGAGAGCTTAAAGCGGTAGAAAACCGCTGTGGTTTTGTTTTGGTTTTTTTGCAACCTGCAAGGAAATGTCATAACGTGAAACTTACTTTAGAACAAAGCCCTCCAGTGACGTGCTGTCAGTGTTGAAGGCGCTTCCATCTTCACCCGGTCTCCCTTCTGGGTTTGCGGACTCCGGCCGTGTGAGTGGCCAGAGCCGCAACGATTTCACTCCGGCGCAAGCACACAGGAGCCACCGTTTATGGCACAGGACTCTGAAGGAATAGCCCAGGTGGCCATTCCTTCAGAGCGCATTTGCCAGTGATGTCACCGTCTGCATCTACAGTAAATATCTTCTTAACGGTGCACATTTAGGAGATAATTACAGTACCTATAGGTAGGCCTTATTATAGGCTTACCTAAAGGTAAAAATTATACATGGGAGTTTACTCCAACTTTAAGTGATAATCTGAACACAGACCTTTACGGTGAAGGAATGCTCTGGCATTTTAAGGCCTGGGAGAAGAGTTTTTTCAATATAGTACCTTATATAGTACCTGTCATCTATCATTGCAATGGTGGTCACACTTTGATAAATGATTGATTGATTTTCCTATCAATGTCTAGGAATAATTGATCTATAGTCGAATTGATCAATATGCTATAAACAGGGAAGTGGATTTCAATCAATAGTTAAGATAAGACTCTAACTTGCAATTATAAGTTATCGATCACATCTTTGTTTCCACCATGTTATCTCATAATCTGATTGATCAAAAGATTGTTGTATTCATGACCAAAGTATGGCAGTGCTGCCCATTGATGCAAAACAATCGAAAAAAATTCTACCCTGGAAATCAACTTAATTGAATCAAATCCTATTAAGATTAGAGTCTAAATTGATCGGAAATTAAGTTTTGAAACTGTTTGCGGATTTGACCCTTTTGATCAAGTCACACGTTGATCAGATAAATAATCAAAGCATGTGCAGCCACCATAAAGCCTCTGAATGCTGTTTATGATCACACTTCATGGTCATTTTGGCAAAATGTTTATGAATTGTGTGCCCAGTAGATAACTGGGACCCAGCGCTGTATGTAGAGATCATGCTGCTCTAAGCACACATAACTGATGTGGTAAAGCCCAATAACATTTTAGGAAAAATATCAAGGTATGGATTTCCCTGGCTTCTAAAAAAAAAAAAATAGAACCACTATTCTTACCTGATTTCTGAAACTGAAACCCCTCCCCAGATTTATTAACCAAGTGAAGCGGCTCTGCTCCTTTTCTGGCATAAATGGTGTCCATTATGATTCAGTTCACTTCCTGTGAGCCCAAGGGGACAAGGCTCTCTAGAGTCACAGGAGAATTCTGCAGTAACCAAGACAATGTCACCTGGTCCAGCTTTTTATAGCATTTAGGATACACTCACTGCCAGAGAAAAAAGAGGTAAAGAGGGACCAGACCAATAACACCTCGTAAATAGGTTTGTATATAGATTTGTTATTTTACTTTAATAGATGCTCCAAGCAAAGTTGGGGACACAGAGTTGGATTTTAAACATGCTCCTGGAATGAGCACTTTTTTGGAATAATAGATATTGCTGGTGTCAAGATCTCCAATGGCTGCAAACAATTGCTCAATTCTGTATCTCATGGCAAAACTAAAAACCTCTCCCTCCATTTCATTGATTATAGATCGTTAGATCCCTGGGGGGATTGGGAGTTTCTGGCATATTGAAATAGTATTATGTGAAACATTTACCACACTTAGGGGTTGATTTACTAAAGGCAAATACACTGTGCACTTTGCAAAAGCAGTTGCTCCAGAGCTTATTAAATGAGCAGAAGCCCTGCTAACTTCCATCATCCAATCATGTGCAAGCAAAACTGCTGTGTTTTTAATTTTTCTTGCATGTGATTGGGTATTTTTTGCAAAGTGAAGCTTTATTTAATTTACTAAGCTCTAAAGCTACTGCACTTGCAATATGCAAAGTCTACTGGCCTTTAGTAAATCAACCCCTTAGCCTCTTGGGCAACACTATGGTTTTGTAATCACTGGACAATAATAAAAAATAAAATATATTTTGTCTGGAACCCATTAACACAAACTCTTTGCTTTGGAGTTCAGGATATATGATTCAGATTCTGCTTTCCATGCCCCAATGGAATTTACTAAATCCATATGGAGAAGCACTGGGGACAAAGTTTGGCTAACATCTATGAAATCACTACTGACTTCCTTTTTAGGTACCCCAAATATCCTTGATAGTCTGTGCAGTGATAAAGCCCTGAAGAACAAACGTTTTGTTTTGATTTGAAAATTTAGTAGACCACCACACACACAGGCTCTTGCTGTTGCAAGGACAAATCTGACCTTTCTCTTTCATCTATCTACAGTTATCCTCAAATTTGACATTTTGCCCAGTCTCTTATGAAGGATCTTGCATTTACCCAGCCCACACTCCCTTTGATAAAAAATGGGCAGAAGGACCTTGTAGGAAGGCTTTATTCTCTGATATATATAAAGAATGCTAAAGAATGCTAAGCACAGTCTTGGAAAAGCCGTTTCCTAAACATTCCTATATGTTGAAATGGGAACAGGTGCTGGGACATGAGCTTTCCTTGGAGATTAGGCAGATACATTGAGCTCCAGCTACACAACTTACAAAGAAAATGCATCCAAAATTTTGATGGTATTACACTCCAGAGCTATCTACTCCACAGTTAGTGACTTATGCTGGAGGTGTCACTTGGAAGTGGGTACTTTGTATCATATCTTATGAACCTGCTCGGGTATTACACCCTTTTGGAAGAATGTTAACTCCCTACTTTCCAAACTGGCTGAGACATTGATATCCCTTGAACCCGTGACACACTCCCTGGACCTTCTGATAAGAGGTGTGGGGAAAAAAAAATACAACATATCCGTACAGCGATGAGTTGCCTGATTACCACTAGATGTAAACAAACAACTCTCACTACTATGTCTGACCTACTGAATTCAGTTAAAAAGGTGAGGCATATGGAGCATCTTACAGCGATAAAAAATACACTAGATATATTTAACATTGTCTGGAGCACTTGGGATATTTACTTAATTCTAAACAAGAGTTAAACGTAACCTATGTTAGGCACGCTGAGTGGTTCTCGCCCTCTTTCTCTGCTATGTTTTATTTTCAACCTTTGTTGTATCATGCTTTGGAGCAGATCCCCATGTTTCTCACCTTTTTATTATAATTATTTATCATTATTATATAATTGAGTTCATCTCATGTCTGTCGGCCTCTTGTACATTATTAGGGAGGTCCATTTACAATCTTGATATAGGATTTAACATTTAGATGACTGCAGCTCAATTTTTATTAAATTTTTTAAATTCACTGAAGCTTTCTGGATACTACGATATACATATATATATATATATATATATATATATATATATATATATATATATATATATATACACTATATTACCAAGTTTTGGGACGCCTGCCTTTAGACACACATGAACTTTAATTGCATCCGAGTCTTAGTCCGTAAGGTTCAATATTGAGTTAAGCCAGTCAAGTTCCTCCACCCCACACTCGCACATCCATGTCTTTATGGACCTTGCTTTGTGCACTGGTCCAAATCACTTGGTGGAGGGCGGATTATGGTGTAGGGTTGTTTTTTCAGGGGTTGGGCTTGGCCCCTTAGTTCCAGTGAAGGGAACTCTTAAGTCTTTAGACACAAGACATTTTGGACAATTTCATGATCCCAACTTCGTGGGAACAGTTTGGGGATGGCCCCTTACTGTTTCAACATGACTGTGCAGTGCACAAAGCAACATCCATAAAGACATGGATGTGCGAGTTTGGGGTGGAGGAACTTGACTGCCTGCACAGAGTCCTAACTTCAACCTGATGGAACACCTTTGGGATGAATTATAGTGGAGACTGCGAGCCAGGCCTTCTCACCCAACATCAGTGCCTGACCTCACAAATGCACTTCTGGAAGAACAGTCAAACATTCCCATAGACACACTCCTAAACCTTGTGGACATCCTTCCTAGAAGAGTTGAAGCTGGTATAGATGCAAAGGGTGGGTCAACCTAATATTGAACTCTATGGACTGAGACTGGGATGCCATTAAAGTTCATGTGCGTGTAAAGGTAGGTGTATACAGTGTATATACAGTACTGTGCAAAAGTTTTAGATAGGTGTGAAGAAATGCTGTAAAGTAGGAATGCTTTTAAAAATATATATTTTAATTGTTTATTTTTATCAATTTACAAAATGCAAAGTGAGTGAACAGAAGAACAATCAAATCAATATTTGGCGTGACTACCCTTTGGCTTCAAACCAGCATCAATTCTTCTAGGTACACAGTTTTTGAAGGAACTATGCAGGTAGGTTGTTCAAAATATCTTGGAGAACTAACCACAGATCTTCTGTGGATGTAGACTGCCTCAAATCCATCTGTCTCTTCCTGTAATCCCGATAGACTCAATAACGTTGAGTCTCAACATCATAGAGTCTGTCTGGGATTACATGAAGACACAGAAGGATTTGAGACAGCCTACATCCACAGAAGATCTGTGGTTAGTTCTCCAAGATATTTCGAACAACCTACCTGCTGAGTTACTTCAAAAACTGTGTGCCCAAGCACTGTGTGTACCTAGAAGAATTGAAGAATTGATTACGCTTTGAAGGCACAGGATGGTCACACCAAATATTGATTTGATTTTGATTCCTCTTCTGTTTATTTACTTTCTATATTGTTAATTGATGAAAAAAAAACTATTAACAATTCTATTTATTTTTACTTTCTTATTTATTTTATTGCAACATTTCAAGTATGAGGTACAAACTAGAGCCTATTGGGCATACCCAGACTTGAACATACAAACTACGAACATAACTAAAACAAAAACAAAGAAAAACAAGAAATAAAAACTTGGTACGCTCGAACCACATATGCAGGCTGAAACATTAATGATTTTCCCAACTAATCTTCAGAGCCTGGCTCACTATGAAGATAAATACTCTCTCAGAATTTAGATACCCAGAAAGTTATCTATCTAATGTAACATGAGTTCAAAGTCCTGTTAACTAAGAATTGGTGATTTAAAATACGGAGTATATTCTAGTCATCTATAGAGTCTACATTTGTAGATGGAGCTTCCACCCAAATGTCCCATTTTTTAGCACAACCTCTAGACAAGTAACACTTCGATTTCAGAAAGCATTTTTAATTTAAAGCATTTTTTTACACCTGCGTAAAATGTTTGTATATAACATATATATAACATTTCTAGACCGGATGTTTTCTCTGTTATAGTATGATGTTATTTATTTGCACATGTATGGATTGCCGGCCCGTCCATTAAGGGTGCCCGGGCACCGCCTCCTCTATCCACGCCGCCCCCTATATGAATAATGGATAGATTCATGCATAGCATGAATCTATCCACGGCCACCAAGGCCACCCCCTATTCATGCATCCAGCCCCTTTCAGGGCACCTGAATTGCAGCGGTGGGGGTGTTTTTTTTGAAGCACCTGTTTAGAGCCATATGCTCTAATAGGCTTCAAAATAGGGTGGGCTCGGAGCGCAGAGCATTGCGCCACGAGCCCACCCAGGTGTTACAAGAGCAAATGAATATTCGCTGCTGTAACACTGACCTGTTTTTCGATTGGCCAAAAAGAGAAGACTCCTGATTGGCCGCAAAGGAGGAGGGAGGAAACGGAAGCCACCGATGCCCATGGAGAGCAAAGGAAGGGAAAGCTGTCACCGCCGCCTCTCCCCCCACCACCGCCGAGCAAGGGAAGCCACAGGCGAAGCGCTGCATAGATGGGGTAAGTACACCAGACCCGCCTGCCGACTGACCGACCGTTGACCACCACTGCTTGTATGTGAACTTTTTATGCTAAAACCTATAGATAAACATTCAAACAGAAAAGCTATTATATGTATTTCAGATGGAATAGGTAGTGGACTTCTTCTAACAAAAAGAAACATAGGTAAGAAAACATTTTGACATCTTTGGCTTCATTTATTCAAACCTTATCAATTGACAGACAACAATCAAGTGCACAATATTTTCCATACACATAATGGCATCAAAATAGAATAATAACCTATGACCTCCAACTGCAATCCCACCTTCAACTTAACCTATACCCTGTAACTCTTTGGAAGAGGCCTCCCTCCTTCCTTCACATAATGCCACACACCAGGGGCGTTGCTAGGGGGTGGCTATTGGGGCTACAGCCCCGGATCTGGGGTCCATAGCCCGGAGTCTCTTGCTGCAGGGTCCCTGCCTAACCAGCGGGTTGCAGGCTGACTGCATGAGAGAGGCTGGAGGAGAAGGGTAAAGCGAGCGGGTGGACGAACAGAGATCACATCTCTCTCTGCCTGCTCCACATCAGCGCTCTTCACAGCCGGGCCTCTTCAATCTGGGAGCGAGGTGCGGCAAGCAGCAGAGAGATGACATCATCTCTCACTGCCCGTCACACATCAGCGCTCTTCCACCCTCACAGCACGGTGGAGTGGAGGTCACATGCTTCCTATCATCGTGGAGCTCCACTTTGCAGCCAGACCCCCTTGCTTCAATGTCGGAGGTGCAGCGGGGAGCAGCGAGATGACATCATCTCTCACTGCCCACCCTGCATCACCGCTCTCCTGCTCTCACTAAATGGACCAGTGCTGTCAGCCTGCCACCAATGCAGCGTCAATGCACATTTGGTAGCACTGGCTGGCTGGTTACAATCCACATCAGGTGGCAAGTGACAATCTGCAAATGGTGGCAGGAGATGTGTCAATCTGCAAATTGAGCCAGGAGACATGGCAAGGGACAATCTGCAAATGGTGGCAGGTGACGTGGCAAGTGACAATCTGCAAATAATGACAAGAGATGTGGCAAGTGACAATCTGCAAATGGTGGCAGGAGACGTGGCAAGTGATAATCTGCAAATGGTGGTAGGAGACGTGGCAAGTGACAATTGCAAATGGTGGCAGGAGATGTGGCAATCTGCAAATGGTGGTAGGAGATGTGGTAAGTGACACGCCCAGGGCTCCCACTGATTCTGCAGTATAGTGAGTTGAACCACTTCATTATATATTAGAATGTAACAATAGAAATAATGCACTTTATTCACCCTGACACCATATCAACCATGATGCCATGATGATTGAAGTGCCAACACCAGCCATCACCCGTGGAAAAATTGCTTAGGTCTCCCCCCCCCCCCCGCGGGCATGCAAAAAGGTTGGTGACCGCTGCTATGGGCTCTAGCCCCAGATCTTTTGCAGATCTAGCAACGCCCCTGCCACACACACTGGATTATTCCAGAGAGATATCCAGAGGTTATCAGAGACAAGCCAAAAGAAAAAAGTAAATACGGTTTATGAAAGTTGAACTTTTCCACTTCCCTTACCTTATAAAACATCCCTAAGAGCAGGCCTACAAGTACTCTGTGGAAAAAAGCCATGAAGTGGTTCAGAACTTCTTTTGATAAAAATGAGCTCCATTGCAAAGAGCATACTGCTTTCAAAGGCTAAAGCACTTAAAGCCGATGTTCCATGTTTGTTTGACCGCTGGCGACAGTGGCGAGATGGCCTCTTATATCTTATTTAGACTCTTCTGATAGATCTTGAACTTGCATTCCTGTATATGTTCCTCGCTGTAGCCATTAGAAAGTCATACAAAGCAGTCGTATTACTGCAGCTACTTTCTCTGTAGTTAAAAAAAGATTTCAGAGGCATTTTTGAATTTGGTGGGTGAACAAAGTGGCAAAAAGTTGGCCAATACACCCAAGATGCAGCATATAGGACTTTAACTCATTAAAGAAAACAGGACCTACTGAAAACAGTGTGGGGAATTCACTAAAATTGGAGTAGACAGAATTTGTCTGTGCAAAGCAACCAATCAGCTTCTAACTTCAGCTTATTCAGTTAAAGTTTGAAATGAAAACAAGAAGCTGTTTGGTTGCCATGCCTAGCTGCTCCAGCTTCTGCCTGCTCCATTCTTAGTAAATTACATTCAATGCATTTTTTCCTGCCCATGTGAAGAAACCCTTCAAAATGGCTTCAGTATGAAGGGTGGTTTGTGAAATAGGGATCAGGGATCCTGCCATCCAGGAGATATTATTACCTATTGGACTAAACCTAATAGTAAATATTCAACACTTAAATATCACTTTAAGGCTGGGCTCACATATGCTGCAGCCGCGGTTCACAGGATGGGGTCCTGGAGCATCCCTGTTCACCGATTCAGGTGCCAATCAGGTCCGAATTTTTGCCTGAATTTGCACCTGAATCAGAACCAAAGATGCACAGGACACTTTTTAAATGCGGACCGCGGCCGCCCTGGAACTGTCTGAACCGGCTTCATTAAGAGCCGGTCACACTCTCCTGCCATGAGAATCGGATGAGGAGAAACCTGCTTCCAATTTGCATATGTGTGAACCAGGCCTCAGGTAAACTTTTGAATCTGATGTTTGGCTTGAGTGACCTAACTTAAGCTAGGCATACGCTAGTATATTTTAACCTTTTTGCTGCCATTTTTGCATTTTTTGCACATATTTTTTTTTTAATTATTTTAGGCCTGAAGATTACATAAAACCCCAAAACATTATATATTTTCTGGAAGCAGACACCCTAGAGAATAAAATAGTGGTAATTCCAATTTTTTATGTCACTTGATATGACATCTAATATTACTACAATTGTCTAGGAAACCCAAAATGTCAGTATAAAAACACACTAAAGTGAATGTTAGGGAAAACAAACATAATAAACTACCCAGGTTTTTGGTAAAATATAAAGACAAGGTTACATCAAGTAAACAGTTACCAATAATGTCAAACCTTAAATCTGTATGCGCCTATGAAATGGTGACAAACTTTAGTACCCTATATTTTCTGTAGGCAAAGATTCAAAAGCCCCCTATAGGTCGTCAGTTTAGTGTTACGGAGTTCTTGTGTTAGAATTATTGCTCTTACTTGGCATGCGCGGCGATATGTAATATGTATCGTAATTGACGTTTTCACGCATAGGCGCCCCTTGACCCATGAGTTTACATTCGTGCTTGCATGTATGTGGGGGTGGGGACCTCAAAAGATTTTTGTAGGGGGATTTCATGTGCTTGGGTGTTTGCTTAACTTTTTTTTTTATCACATAGGGGACAAATAGTCCGCTAAGTGATGATTCTTAGGTGACAGGTTCTCTTTAATGAGACATGCTGGGTCTTTTAAACTCTAAAAGACCTTGCATGTCCCCTCTTGGCTCCACTGAATATATTGCAATGTAGATCGCATTGCAATACATCCCCTCCCGACTATGCTAGCTGGGAACACTGAGAGCCTGACCCGAAAGTGACGTCATACACGTTGCTTTCCGGGTCACAAGCGTGTCTGCTCTTCTCCTTCCCCTCCACCCACCGGCACCCGCCATGTTGGTCCCGGGCCTGCAGGTGGGCAAGCGAACCCGGAATCCATGGCAGGGTTGTGAGCGCAGAGGGTGCCCCGGTATCGGGGTGTGTGGAGGCAATCGGACAGCAATCTGAATGCATCCACCTGATAGGCAGGAGTCTGCCCATCAGTTTTACACACAATCCCAGTGGCTACAGCAGGCATATGAAGTGTAAGGGTAACAAACGCTTTAAAAGCTCTAACTCTTCCGTGTAACTGCAGTGAGCAAGCTTCTGACACCCCCTCCTCCCTCCTTCTCTATTGAGAAAAGTTTTTTCATAGTGCACATTGCATGTAACTCAGTCTTTGTTTTACAAAGATTTTGCTGGGTTTTTCGTTTTTTTGTGTGTTTTTTTTTATGTTATAGAAGGGTGGTACAAAACAAACTGATATACATTAAGAATTGCTCCCAACTGTCCATGATTTCGAAGGACTGTCCCTGATTTGGAACAAAGTTCCTCTGTCCCTCTTTCTTCCTCATTTGTCCCTCATTTTGGTCTAATCTATATAATTATATATAAAATGTATATTTTTATCTTTCAAAACATGTTTTGCAGTGCTTTCATCAAATTTCTAAATTGATTTGTAAATGTCTAATTTGTAAATGTTCATTTGTAAATGTTATAAAAACTTCATAAAGGAATAGTAGTGGTAAAAAAAAAAGCACTTGTGGCTTTAACTAATTTTTTTTTTTTTGCATAATTCACCTTCAAGGGGGCATGGCAGGAGGTGTGTCCTATGCCTACATACTTTTGCAAATTGGTCTCCCTTGTTCCCATCTCCAAAAATTGGAAGGTATGAGTAAGGGAGGGTACAAAGAACATTGGAGGCAAAAAGAAAATAGTTACAATGCCATCAGATATATGGTAGTAGCGCATGAATGTCACAATTCAATTCAGAGATACCTACAAGTGCATTAGTGAAACATCATTGTAGTTCTGAAAGCAGTACAGTAGAAATAATGGCTTTCGGTCAAAACTTTCTTCGCCTTTAAGCAAGCCAGCTGTACCCATGCTGTACCTTCAAAGCTCTGTGGCGGAGCCGGGGCATGCACGAGGGAGTGACATCATCCCAGTCTTGGCCATTCATACAGCTGGAATCTGCGAACCCAGAAGGTAGACTGGGTGAAGTTGGAAGCGCCGGGGAGCTGTGACAGTGCCGCCCTGGAGGGCTCTGTGTCCAGGTAAGTCTGTCATAATGTGCTAGTATGCAGTGCCTACTAGTACATTCTGACTTAAACCTGCAGGGGGGCACAATATTTTGGATCACTCCAGCCGTTTCCTATCGTATATGTAAACTCTCACCTTGCAAAACAACCCATTCAGTGTAAAATAGAAATGAAAGGCAAAACATTTGGGTATAGATATAAAAAATTATAAACACTGTTTTGCCCCCCCCCCCTTTTTTTATAAGTGATCACATTCCCTCTGCTCCCAGCTACATAGGAGATAGGGGAAGAGAAACAGGAGCACACTAAACTTCCTAGTCTGATCATTGGAGGAGAGCAGGCTGGGTTCTCAGCAGCTAGAGAACTGACCACGGTGTGTTCTCCTGCTTAGTGCGGTCAGTTTAATAAGAAAGCAGAGGGACTGGTAGGAACACCAGGGATTTCACATAAAGGAAGCAATACAAAAAAAAACCAGGATACTTTTTCATACAAGTACATGGTACAGCAGGCACTTATCAGAAATATGAAGTGTTGGGTTTACATACTCTTTAACTACCTCAGCGCCAGAAGTGCAGTTGCCTGCACAACATGAGGCATACTTTATTATGAGTAAATTAGGCCATCAAAACTGTAGAGAAGATTTTTTTCTTTTTTCTGGCTAAACTTCAGCTTTAAAGGGAGTGCCAGATTTAAACTTGAAAAGCAGCCCTGTAATATATAGAGTGCAAAATAGAATCTTTGTAGGTTGTACAATTATACTTACACAGAATGCATGAAGGTAAAAAACCTTCAGCCTTTATAACCACTTTAAAGTAAATTTGCATTTTTATATAACTGGTATCACAATTGTGGCAGCTTTATTCTGTATATTTTTGCCCTAGAACAGATTATTTTTGATCTTATGTTCAATTTAATTTACTGCAGCAACTTTGTGATGCAGCGGTTTGTGTCGCAACATACTGTGCTGAAAAAAAGTACTGTATGCACACATAGTTACATAGTAGGTGAGGTTAAAAAAAGACACAAGTCCATCAAGTCCAACCTATGTGTGTGATTATATGTCAGTATTACATTGTATATCCCTGTATGTTGTGGTCGTTCAGGTGCTTATCTAATAGTTTTTTGAAAATATTGATGCTCCCCGCTGAGACCACCACCTGTGGAAGGGAATTCCACATCCATGCCACTCTTACAGTAAAGAACCCTCGACGTAGTTTAAGGTTAAACCTCTTTTCTTCTAATTTTAATGAGTGACCACATGTCTTGTTAACCGCTTGCCGATCAGCCGCCGCAGTACTGCGGCAACATGGCTAGGCTGCGTGAATCGCCGTTGTGTTACGTCGCTCCCTCTGTTGGCCAATAGGGGCGTGCACATGCGCCCGGAGCTCGCCCCCCAGAGCCGATGCTCATAACACAGCGAGATCCCGGTTCTCTGAAGGGAGAAGTGACAGATCGTCTGTTCTTACACTGTATGAACAGTGATCTGTCATCTCCTCTAGTCAGTCTCCCCCCCCTTCACTTAGAACACACACTAGGGAACACAATAAACCCCTTGATCGCCCCCTAGTGTTAACTACACTGCCAGTGACATTTTTACAGTAATCGATGCATTTTTATAGCATTGATCGCTGTATTAATGCCAATGGTCCCAAAAATGTGTCAAAATTGTCCGATGTGTCTGCCATAATGTCGCAGTCATGATAAAAATCGCAGATCGCCACCTTTACTAGTAAAAAAAATAAAATAATAATAATAAAAATGCTATAAATCTATCCCCTATTTTGTAGACGCTCTAACTTTTGCGCAAGCCAATCATTATTGCGATTTTTTTTTTTAACAAAAATATGTTGAATACATATCGGCCTAAACTGAGGAAAAAAATTGTTTTATTTATATATTTTTTGGGGATATTTATTATAGCAAAAAGTTAAAAATAATGCATTTTTTATAAAATTGCCCCTCTTTATTTATTGTTTATAGCGCAAAAAATAAAAACTGCAGAGGTGATCAAATACCACCAAAAGAAAGCTCTATTTGTGGGAAAAAAAGGACGCCAATTTTGTTTGGGTGCAACGTCGCACGACCACGCAATTGTCAGTTAAAATGACACAGTGCCGTATCGCAAAAAGTGCTCTGGTCAGGAAGGGGTTAAAATCTTCCGGGGCTGAAGCGGATAAACTCCCTTCTGCGAAAAAGTTTTATCCCTATTGTGGGGTCACCAGTACGGTATTTGTATATTGAAATCATATTCCCTCTTAAGCGTCTCTTCTCCAGAGAGAATAAGTTCAGTGCTCTCAATGTTTCTTCATAACTAAGATCCTCCAGACCCTTTATTACACCGCAATACAATGGTGTGAACTCATATCACAGCAATCAATTAAAATTGCCTTGTCTTTGCATTAGAACTGTGGCGGGCATGGCTGTCCACCACAACCCAACACAAATGGTGTGAATGGGCCGTAATGCAAAATTGCACTTTCTTACAGTAGTAAGCACAAATTTATTAAAGTCTACATAATAAATCACATTTAAATGTAATGATAAATTAAAACAAGGCACTTTTTTTTTTATAATTTCTAATGCTCGGTGTCGCACAAAGTCTCGCTAGACAGATAAACATGTTCAGTATAAAACTTCACTCCTAGTGAGAACGCAGTTGGGGAAAGCTGCTTTAGGTCCATCAGATAATTGTATTGTAAACAAAATATTGGGCAACATGTCCAACCAGCTATTGAACCATGGCTTGTTTATCTCTCTGGCTGTTTTCAATTAAATTAATGCTTCCCACCAGCTTTTTTCTAATTAAATGAACCTTAGGAACCGTGGAGATACAACCATCACTTCTACTTTATCAGTGGAATAATGATAGCCCCGCATAATTTAGTGTCCATAAAGGACTGGTTGATATGGATAACAGGTATATTGCTGAGACAGTGGGGTTGCACAATCACTTTTTGCTCTGGATCCCTTAATTGTATAACCACTCACAGAGGTGTAACTATAATGAACTAGATGGCAGTAATTCCTGGGCCAACAGGATTCAACCCCTCTAAGCCCTAATCCCTTCTCTGCTCGGTTGCCACCCTTTCTCTGCTTAAATATCTAATTTTGGGATCTCCATTGATTATTCTATGCTTGGGCTTCCGGTGATCCCTGTATAAAAAAAAATAATATATTTTTTAGATGGAGAAGTTAGGTCACCTAATAGTGCCAACAATTTTAGGAAAATGAAAGACAACGGTCATGCGTCTGGCATTGGAGATAGAAAAGAACATAATGGGGTGGATTTACTAAAGGGAAAGCGACTGTGCAGTTTGTAAAGTGCAGTTGCACCAGGCCTTAGAAAATGAGCAGAAACTCTGCTGACTTCCATCATCCATGTGCAAGAAAAAATGCTGTTTTTTTAATTGTATTTTCACATGATTGGGTACTCTTTGCATGGTGAAGCCTTACCTCATTTACTAAGCTATGGAGCAACTGCACTTGCAGAGGGCAACTGCAAATCTATTTGCCTTCAGTAAATCAACCCCAGTGTGCCTCATTCATTAAGGTGTCTAAAGTAAAAAATGTTGAGATTCATTTATTTATCCTCTGATCTTGCTGATTTGCATAATTGCTATAGATCAGCAAAAGCATTAAAAATAGGGATTTGGAAGACCTTATCTAAGACAAAAATTCCTGATTTGTGCTGTATACTGCGCTAGACTGACTAGCTCAGTCCCTAGTCATGGATGGGTGAAAATGTGGATGAAAATGTGGATGCATTATATGGACGCAGTGTCCTCATAATAATAGTCCTTTCAACATTAAAGCCCATAGAACACCACACCAGTGATGGAAAAATCCTGCTCCCCAGTGACACTGCTCCCACAAAATCCGCCACCACTCTCCTGTGATACTCACTGTGTAGTGCACCCGCTCCCAGGGACTCTGTCTCACTCACCAGATGGATTTGCCTCTTAAACAAATGATCAGCAAATGTGCTTGTTTTAATCAATCAGCTCCCCAGTGCGCAAGATCATTCCATCTCCACTTTTCACCAGTATACACAGGTTACCATGAAAAAAGAAGAATGCTCCAAATAGTGTAATCCCATTAAATAAGATACATTTATTTCAGCCAGTTTAAAAACTACTCACAAGCAAACTAAGATAAGTGCTAAAGATGAATAATCATCCATCATCCAATGTCCATCATTGCATGTCAGCCTTCCTCCGGTCTCACGCCGAGTGACTGGCGTCTTACCTGGTCCTCGCATAGTGACTTCTACTGCATCACTTGTGGTGGGGGTGGGTGAGATTAAATTACACACAGGTGGACGCTATTTACTAATTAGGTGACTTCAGAAGACAATTGGTTCTACTAGATTGTATTTAGGGGTATCAGAGTAAAGGGGGCTAAATAAAAATACACGCCACACTTTTCAGATATTTATTTGTAAAACATTTCGAAAACCATTTAGCATTTTCCAATCATGTGCCACTCTGTGTTGGTTTATTACATACAATCCCAATAAAAGACATTTTTTGGTTGTAACATTACAAAATGTGGAAAATTTCAAGGGGTATAAATACTTTTTCAAGGCATTGTAGATAAGTATGATTCTTAAAAAAAATACCTTTCTTTTAAGAGAAGGGCAAGAAAAGGGCTGGAATGCACCATCTCCAATGTCCACATAGATGGAAACAAAAAACCTAACAATGTTTTTGACTCTCCCCACCCTACCTTAACCTTCCTGGCGGTATTCCTATGTGTGGCTCGGGGTGAATTTTTAATACCAAAAGCGGTAACCCCGAGCCACACTCAGGATCGCATCGCAGGATCCAGGCAAAGTTACTTACCTTGTCCCCAGGATCCTGCGATGTCCTCCCGCTGTGTGTGACCCATGTCCTCCGCTCGATCTACCACAGTGCCGGGCTCCATTCCCTGCGAGTGTCGCGACACATGGGGACGGAGCCCGGCGCCAAATTCAAAACCTACCTTTATGTGTTGTGTGAAAAACACACAACACATACAGTACACTGTAATCTTACAGATTACATTACTGTATCAAATTATTTCACTTCTCTTTTGTCCCTAATGCTTTGTCCAATGCCCTGCATGCAGTTTTATATTATAAATACTGTTCTTTCTGCCTGGAAACTTGAGATTGTCCATAGCAACCAAAAAGTGTCCCTTTACGTCAAAAGTGGTTTTAGATGAGCTAGAAAACAGTGATAGTAAATTGGAACACTTGCAGAATTGAGCGATAGTGAATCGTGGGGAAATTCATCATCAAACACTAAAAGTAACAAAAGCGACAATTCTGCAACTGAGCAAATTATTGAATAAATTGTATTATTTTTATATTATTATTTGTTATAGTTATTTATTTTATTATAATTTATGATTTCGTGTTTCAAACTTTATCATACCCGGGATGTCTACTAGACTCTTGTTTGGACAGATTTAAGTGTGTTATTGCTAAGAATTACAGGCCTATAATATAAAATGCCAAGTTTCTATGCAAAACAATTGTACTGCTTTGAGCATCAAAAATCTGACATAATCATACCGCCAAGAAGGTTCAACTGGTTGGAGATGGTAAGTAATTTTATATAGTTTCTGATCACCTTTTGTAAATCAGGCTTCAGAGGAAGCCCAGAATAAAGGCAAACTATGTAAGCAGACTTTGCAGTATTTCCTGTATGCCATTAGCTGTTTAATAACTGTTTTTACTTGTTGCCTGTTGTTGTGGTTTAATTAGTACTAGCAGATGGCCAAGTTTGTGTACTAACTTTGTGTTATATTGTTATGCCTATTATTATATTATATTCCAGCCAAAAGCTTAGAAGCTTCACCTTGTATGGCACACATCTCTTTGTTGGACTTCATTTTCTCCATTGCATTTTTTTATTTTCTGATCCATTTATTTTATACCCATGTTAAAATTTCACTGGCGCTGAACCACAAACCATATAAAATGCACTATTACCTTTCTACTTTCCTGTCACTACCTGCTGATTTACTGCAGCTAAGGATGATTGTTTCACAGAAAAAATGCAGTTTAATCAGAATTTCTGCAAAGCACTAAAGATCTTTGGGTAATGAAAAAAAGTTTATTTATTTTTTATTTTGGGTAGCCAGTTTACACCAAATTCACATCCTGCATTCATGTAGGTTTGACAGCTAATCTTAAATAGCAATTCCAGATAATAAGCATGATCAGTTAGTCAACTGTTAAAGTAGAGCTCCAGCCAAAACCATTCTTTAGTTTTGAATAGTCGGAAAAGGTTGGCATCTCGGTCAGGTTTTATACCTACCTTTATCAACCTTGTGGAGGATTTTTCTCACTCCTTGTCCCAATGACAATTGTCACCAAGACAGGAGATCTATCCAACACAGACATACAATATTCATACAGTAGGAAAGAGTTAACGCCAAAAGTGTAGAAGAAAAGGAGTGACAAAAAGGACACATTTTGGGGTGGATTTCCTAAAGGCAAAACAATTGCAAGAGCAGTTGCTCCAGAGCTTAGTAAATGAGCAGAAGCTCTCCTGACTTCCATCATCCAATCATGTGCAAGCAATAATGCTGTTTTTTTTTTCTTCTTTGCTCGTGATTGGGTGATTTTTGTGAAGCTTTACCTCATTTACTAAGCTCTGGAGCAATTGCACTTGCAGAGTGCACAGCTGTTTTGCCTTTAATAAATCAACCTCTTCATCTTATCTTCTTCTATTTGTACCTAACTGCCTCATAGATTTGTCCTTTTTTTGGTGCTCATTTCTTCTAAACTTGAAAGTAGATCAAAAATAGACATGTGCGATTAGTTTCGTACGAATCGCAAATTCGTACGAATTTCCATTAATTCATGCATTCGGGTGGATCCGAAATACGAATTGCTATGCTTCCGAATTTTGTACGGAATACGAAATTTCGGTTACGAATTTCGGATCCAAATTCCTAATGAACATTCGTAATTGTTACGAAAAGTTAACGAAAAAAAAATTCATACATAAATTCAATAAATTCATACATTCGGGAGGATCCGAAATACGAATTGCTATGCTTCCGAATTTTGTACGATATACGAAATTTCGTTTACGAATTTCGGATCCAAATTCCTAACGAACATTCGTAATTGTTACGAAAAGTTAACGAACCTAAAAGCAAAAAACCCAGAAGGTCAAGCACAGGGATGGTGGGAGCCCCTCATAATGATAAATTCATCATAACGAACATTCGTAATTGTTACGAAAAGTCAACGAACCTAACAAAAGTTTGTATTTCGTATGGATCCGAATTGAATTTTGGACACGAATTACGAAATCCGAATTAATTCTAATACGGAAGGAAACGAATTTATTGACGGCGCACATGTCTAATCAAAACCTAATCAGTAAGCTATCATATATTCGATAACACATTACAGGCAGTCCCCAAGTTACAAACACCCGAGTTACGAAGGAGTCCTACTTACGAACGGCCTCAAATGCCGGCAGTCCACGCTGGTCCTGGATACCTCCGGACACATGCCATACTGCAATACTACATGTACTGCATGGCCAGAAGAGCCCCAGATAACATAACAAGCGCCCGGAACATCCCACATCCATGCACAGGCGGACGTTACTCTTACGAATGCAGTGTTCCGACCGGAGGTTACACTTACAAATGCAGTGTTGCGACTTACGAACAACTTCGACTTACGAACAAACCTACAGTCCCTATTGTGTTCGTAACTCGGGGACTTCCTGTAATGTCATTTCAAAAGCAGTTGTCAATCTTTTCAAACCCGTATCCTGATTCTGTCATATTCAGACACATCCTGTTATGGTATGACATCTGTCTCCCAGTAGCGCTCCAGCATTGCTATCCTGTCACTTGCACTCCCCGGAAAGAATACACCCTATTAAGCTGACATACGGTGGGATTTACTAAAACTGTAGAGCGCAAAATCTGGTGCGGCTCTGCATATAAACCAATCAGCTTTCATGTATTCTTGTCAAAGCCCATACCTCCCAACATTTTGAGATGGGAAAAAGGGACACCTATGAGCAGAAGTATGTATGCATAAGACACACCTCCTGCCACGCCCCCCTTAAAGAAGAATTATACAAAAAAAAACGATTAGTTAAACCCACTAATGTTTCTTTTTACCAATACTATTCCTTTATATTGGCTTTTTAAATGTACAAATGCAGCAAATTACAAATTGCATGAAAGGTTTAGCAAAGGAAAACACTTTTTAAAAGCTAAAAAGTGCATTTTATATACAACTATATAGATCAGACCAAAATGAGGGACAAATGAGGAGGAAGGAGGGACAGAGGGACATTGCTCCAAATCAGGGACAGTCCCTCAAAATCAGGGACAGTTGGGAGGTATGAAAGTCTAATTGATCAAGTGGAAGTTATGCCGCGTACACACGAGCGGACTTTACGGCGGACTTTGCCCGGCGGACTGGATTTCGTCGGACAATTCGATGTGTGTGGGCTCCAGCGGACTTTGTTTTCTCAAAAGTTGGACGGAATTAGATTTGAAACTTGTTTAAAATTTATCCGCTGAAATCGAGTCCGGTCGAAAAGTCCGCCGTCTGTATGCTAGTTCGACGGACAAAAAGCCACGCTAGGGCAGCTATTGGCTACTGGCTATGAACTTCCTTGTTTTAGTCCGGTCGTACGTCATCACGTACGAATTCGACGGACTTTGGTGGATTGTGTGTAGGCAAGTCCGTTCGTTCACAAAGTCCGTCGGAAAGTACGTCGAAAAGTCCGCCGGGCAAAGTCCGCCGTAAAGTCCGCTCGTGTGTACGCGGCATTAGATGCTGATTGGCTACCATGCACAAGTGCACCAGATTCTGAGTGCTCCAGTTTTAAAAAATCCCCACATATTGTGCAGCCATGATCTACTCTTGTCACTATTACTAACAGGGAGCCATTCTAGAGCAATGATGTGCAGCCAAAAGTGGAGTGAGTGCATATAGACCGAAAATGGATAAAAGAAGCTAGAAGATATTAGTAACACTAAAATGATAACCAGGAGAAATAAGTTGAAAATAGTATTGTATTGAAAATTCATATTTATGATACATGGTGCTCCAGCACACTAGAAATCTTTCACTTAGGGTTTATATCATCTTTAAATCTTCTCTCAATGTTCCTCAATGAATATAGGGTAACCCTGGTATAGGAGCTGCCTAACTGCTATAATGACGCTACTAAGCTTGTAGTTTTTTTTTGTCTGAACTTTATTGAAATGTCAACCTGCTATGCTGAAAAAAGTACTGAATACAGCAGGGGCGGCCCGTCCATTAAGGGCGCACGGACGCCGCCCCCCCATCCAGTGGCGCCTCCCCCTACCCATGCATCCGGCCCCTTTCAGGATACCAGATGCATGGATTCCAATGCGGGGTGGGTGTTTTTTTGAAGCACCGTATAGAGCCAGAGGTTCTAATAGACTTCAAAATAGGGTGGGCTACAACAGCGAAAGAATATTCGCTATTGGAACACTGATCTTCCTCCCGGCCAATCAGGAAGTGGGGTTTGACACCCGTTACCCGATTGGCTGAAAGGACAGGCAATCCTATTGGATGCCTAGGAGGAGGGGAGGAGCCACATGCTAGAAGCTGCCGATAAAGAACTATTAAAGAACACCTGCTACCCACCGTCCAGCAAACAGCAGGGGGAGGGGGGGAGGTCCCGCCGGCTGCTCGGGGGGGGGGGTCTGCTGCCCTCCTCTAAAAAGAAAATACCAGCTGCCACTGGCATACAGTACTTTTTCCAGTGCACACCACTGCACCACTCAACAGTTGTGTGAACTGACACCAGAGGAAACAAAGCTTTCAGAGCACCTGCTGTAAACAACCCCCTATTGGTGGGCAACCTCTAGAAGCAAAACTTTATTTAAAGTGATACTAAACAAACACTGTTTAATATGCATTGGGGGTTATTTACTAAAGGCAAATCCACTTTGCACTACAAGTGCAAACTACAAGTGCAAAGTGCACTTGAAATTGCACTGAAAGTGCACTTGGAAGTGCAGTTGCTGTAGATCAGAGGGGGACATGCAAGGAAAATAAAAAACAGCATTTTAGCTTGCCCGTGATTGGATAATAAAATCAGCAGAGCTTCCCCTAATTTCAGATCTTCCCCTCAGATTTACAGCGACTGCACTTCCAAGTGCACTTTCAGTGCAATTTCAAGTGCACTTTGCACTTGTAGTTTGCACTTGTAGTGCAAAGTGGATTTGCCTTTAATAAATAACCCCCATTCCTGTATTTCTTACATGTAATAGAGTACAGCTTTACCTTATTTACTACACTCTGAAACAACTGCACTTGCAGAGTGCACCGTCTTTTTGCCTTTAGTAAATCAACCCAATTATGCATAACAGTAGGGCTGTTGAGTATTGGGCCACTTTACATTAGAAGCTTCTTCCGGATCAGGGCCTGAGCGGGGTTGCCTGTACACAGCTACCATCAAAGGAACAAGCAAAGTCTTGCTCTAGTAGTCCATTTAAACAGTGCTTTATCATAAATCCATGATCCATAAAACCAGGAACAACTGACAGGTAAATCAAACGGTCCAATGATCTTTTTACTCGCACACATCAAGGAAGTGACCTTTAATAATTTGAGGGGATAGCATGTGAAACAGTCATATATTTGCATATATAATAAAGCACCCTTAAATGAACAACCAATCTGAGTCTTTGCTTGTCCCTTGAATGGTAAGACCTTTCTAAAGCTGTACTTTTCCTCAGCACAAAGGAAGGAACAGAAGTCTAAGATCAACCCATGCGAGTGTTCATATTGGTTACAGTCCTTGGGCTCCTTGTATGTGCTTTTGTTTTTATTCTAGGACCAGATTTTAACCACTAGACCGCTGGAATATTTACCCCCTTCATGACCAGGCCATTTTTTGCGATACAGTACTGCGGTATTTTAACTGACAATTGCGCGATCATGCAACACTGTACCAAAATAAAATGTATGTCTTTTTTTCCTGACAAATAGAGATTTCTTTTGGGGGTAATTGTTTACCTCTGCGTTTTTTTATTTTTTGTGCTATATACAAAAAAAGACTGACAATTTTGAAAAAAAAACAAAAGAAAACAATATTTTTTACTTTATGCTATAAAATAATATCCAATAAAAATATGTAAAATATCAAATTTCTTCACCAATTTAAGCCAATATGTATTCTGCTACATAGTTTTGGTAAAAAAAAATCAGTAAGTGTATATTGATTGGTTTGCACAAAAGTTATAGCGTCTACAAACTATGGGATATATATATATATATTTTTTTTTTTACTAGTATTGGTGGTGATCAGTGACTAATAGCGGGTTACTAGTATTGGCGGTGATCAGTGACTAATAGCGGGTTACTAATATTGGCGGTGATCAGTGACTTATAGCGGGTTACTAGTATTGGTGGTGATCAGTGACTTATAGTGGGTTACTAGTATTGGCGGTGATCAGTGACTTATAGGGTTTGAAACAGGAAAATCTGGATGCCGCACACCGGATAAAGTTGAAAACATCTTCTTTATTGTAAAACTTGGATCATAAAAAACAGGACAATCAGGCGGGTGGTACAGACATAGCTGACGCGTTTCGCGCTCTAGTTCGAGCACTTACTCATAGCTTAGATCAGTGACTTATAGCGGGTTACTAGTATTGGCGGTGATCAGTGACTTATAGCGGGTTACTAGTATTGGCGGTGATCAGTGACTTATAGCGGGTTACTAGTATTGGCGGTGATCAGTGACTTATAGCGGGTTACTAGTATTGGCGGTGATCAGTGACTTATAGCGAGTTACTAGTATTGGCGGTGATCAGTGACTTATAGCGGGTTACTAATATTGGTGGTTATCAGTGACTTATAGCGGGTTACTAATATTGGCGGTGATCAGTGACTTATAGCGGGTTACTAATATTGGTGGTGATCAGTGACTTATAGCGGGTTACTAATATTGGTGGTGATCAGTGACTAATAGCGGGTTACTAATATTGGTGGTGATCAGTGACTTATAGCGGGTTACTAGTATTGGCGGTGATCAGTGACTAATAGCGGGTTACTAATATTGGTGGTGATCAGTGACTAATAGCGGGTTACTAAAATTGGCGGTGATCAGTGATTTATAGCGGGTTACTAGTATTGGCGGTGATCAGTGACTTATAGCGAGTTACTAGTATTGGCGGTGATCAGTGACTTATAGCGGGTTACTAATATTGGTGGTTATCAGTGACTTATAGCGGGTTACTAATATTGGCGGTGATCAGTGACTTATAGCGGGTTACTAATATTGGTGGTGATCAGTGACTTATAGCGGGTTACTAATATTGGTGGTGATCAGTGACTAATAGCGGGTTACTAATATTGGTGGTGATCAGTGACTTATAGCGGGTTACTAGTATTGGCGGTGATCAGTGACTAATAGCGGGTTACTAATATTGGTGGTGATCAGTGACTAATAGCGGGTTACTAAAATTGGCGGTGATCAGTGATTTATAGCGGGTTACTAGTATTGGCGGTGATCAGTGACTAATAGCGGGTTACTAATATTGGTCGTGATCAGTGACTTATAGCAGGTTACTAATATTGGTGGTGATCAGTGACTTATAGCGGGTTACTAGTATTGGCGGTGATCAGTAACTAATAGCGGGTTACTAATATTGGCGGTGATCAGTGATCTATAGCGGGTTACTAATATTGGCGGTGATCAGTGACTAATAGCGGGTTACTAATATTGGCGGTGATCAGTGACTTATAACGGGTTACTAGTATTGGCGGTGATCAGTGACTAATAGCGGGTTACTAGTATTGGCGGTGATCAGTGACTAATAGCGGGTTACTAATATTGGCGGTGATCAGTGACTTATAGCGGGTTACTAGTATTGGCGGTGATCAGTGACTAATAGCGGGTTACTAATATTGGTGGTGATCAGTGACTTATAGCGGGTTACTAGTATTGGCGGTGATCAGTGACTTATAGCGGGACTGCGATACTGCGGCAGACAGTCAGACACCAACTGACACTTTTGACACTTTGTGGGAACCAGTGACACTAATACAGTGATCAGTGCTAAAAATAAGCACTGTCACTGTACTAATGACACTGGTTGGGAAGAGGTTAAACATCGGGGGCAATCAAAGGGTTAACTGTGTACCTAGCCAGTGTTTTACTGTAATGAGTGAGGTGCTTTTACTAGGGGAAAAGATGGAACTTATTCCCTGCTTTGCAGGGGCGCAAACTCCATCCCTTCCCCCCGTCAGAACAACGATCTAATAAAATGAAAGGGTAGTTCCATGTTATGGACCTAATGATATGTATCTCTATAGCTGCTGCCTCCACTAAAACAGCTACCAAGTTAGAAGTCAGAATATAGTGTAGAGCAGGGATATGCAATTAACGGACCTCCAGCTGTTGCAAAACTACAAGTCCCCTCGTGCCTCTGCCTCTGGGTGTCATGCTTGTGGCTGTCAGAGTCTTGTAATGCCTCATGGGATTTGCAGTTCTGCAACAGCTGGTGGTCCGCTAATTGCATATCCCTGGTGTAGAGGGAAGAAGTGGATGTGGCGCTGCGTGTGGGAAAAATGTGCTAATGCGTGTTACAACGTGTGTTTCAAAAAAATGAACATGTGATCATTCAGGGTGTTTTACCCTTCTATAGTTAATTGGTAGATAAAAAAACATCTATCACAGCTGTGTTCAGTAAACATTCATCATACAATAATATAAAAGTGCCAGAACTCTAATAGTGCAAAAAGCTGTTAAAGTGACAGGTGCTATAATGAATAAGTCTGTTAGTGGTTCAGCATAAAGTGACATGTGCTGTAATTTTAAGCAGTTGATCCAATGTTGCAAGAGGATCTCATAAAGATATATTTATAGTGCTGCAAAGGATCACAAAACCATGCGGTGTGTCATTGTCTCCACTTGTGCTCCCCCTTTCTTGCTGCACTCACTCTCCCCACCAGGGGGGTAACCAGCATTCACAGCACCAACGGCTGCAAGAAGATCCTAAGCCAAGCAGATTTCTGTATCTCCTTTCTCCTTCGTTTTCAATGCCCCATTATTCTCCTGCATATGCAAAGATAATAAAAGCCTCCATAGCAAAACTCCGTTTTGCAGATTTACTAGAAAAGTAAATTTGTGCACTTACATGAATGAAGATAATTACAAGCGGTTGATAAGTACAAAAAAAAAGGGGAAGTCCGGGACGCAATGTTGTTTACATAGGCAGATCACAGTTCTGTGTCTTTTCCTTACGATCGCTGGGTGCTGGTGGACATCAAGTCCACTGTACCCACGTATCGGCTCTCGCTGCATGTAATCACAGTGGTAGCGAGCCGCCGTCGTGTATGCGCGCCCCCTTCCCGGGAGTATCGGACCACGTATATATACTCGATCCGGAGCTCAGGTGCCACCCTGTAGCAGTAAAACTTCTATAGGGTGGACGGGAAGTGGTTAAATAATCTCTAAGGCCCATAAAGTAACTTAATGAAAAGTTGAAAGAAGGCAGGGCTGCCAAGTGGTTACAAACATGGATCCACACATCCAATCTTTCTGCATCCAGGGTCAGACATCTGTCCCTAACTGTAGGTAACTGCTGGATCCATGCAGATACATGCTTACAGCCACAAACAGCCCCGATTCCTTTTAGCTTATCATTTAGTTGAACAGGCAGACAGAATATCAACCAAAAATCCAGAAAATACACATAAAACAAATGCTATAAATTGAATTGCAGTTCAGTGAGTAAAATAAGTATTTGATCCCCAAGCAAAACATGACTTGGTACTTGGAAAAACTCTTGTTTCAGCATTTTTCTTTCTAAAAACATGGTGAGTCCCCCTCCCCAGGAAGACACATGTACAGTAATGCCAATGAACATCTTATTGAACCAGAGAAGGATTGGGAAATTGTGCTGTGGTCAGATAAGATCAAAATTGAGCTCTTTGGCATTAACTTGACTCAAAAATGCTGACTATGACCCTAAGAACCCCATCCCTACAGGCAAGGACGGTGGTGGAAACATTATGCTCTGGGGCTGTTTCTCTGCTAAAGGTACAGGCCGACTTTGCCGCATTGAGGGGCCAATGGATGGGGTCATGTATTGTAAAATCTTGCATGAGAACCTTCTTCCCTCGGCCAGAAAACTGAAGATGGGTCGTGAATGAGTCTTCCAACATGACAATGGCCCAAAACATACCACCTAGGCAACAAGGGAGTGGCTCATGAAGAAGAACATTAAGGTCAAGCAGTGGCCTAGTCAGTCTCCAGACCTTAATCTTATAGAAAATTTATGGAGGGAGCTGAAACTTCGAGTTGCCAAGAGACAACCAATAAACCTTAAGGATTTAGAGAAGATCTGTAAAGAAGAGTGGACCAAAATCCCTCCTGAGATGTGTGCAAACATGGTCACCAACTACAAAAATCATCTTACCTCTGTTCTTGCCAACAAGAGTTTCTCCACCAAGTACTAAGTCATGTTTTGCTTGAGGATCAAATACTCACAGAACTGCAACTGAATTTATAGCATTTGTTTTATGTGGGGGTTTTTTCTGGATTTTTGGTTAATATTCTGTCTCTATCATTTAAAATACACCCAAGACAAAAATTATACACCCTTCATTTCTTTGTAAGTGGGTAAACTTACAAAATCGGCAGGGGACCAAATAATTTCATTTGAGTACAGTGTTGCATGACCGCGCAATTGTCATTCAAAGTGTGACAGCGCTGAAAGCTGAAAAGTGGCTGGGCAGGAAGGGGGTTTACGTGCCCAGTAAGCAAGTGGTTAAAATAGGTTTAGTCTTCACAGTATCCTTTTAGCCTTTTCAAATGTGGAGTCTGGAAACAAAAACACAAATTTGAGGCTTTTCACTTCAGATCTACTCTATATTACTAAGCACATACCTCCCAACTTTTTGAGATGGGAACGAGGGACACCTATTAATAAAAGTATGTAGGTATAGGACCCCCCCCCCCCCCACTGCCACACTCCCTTAAAGCAGCATTATACAAAATTTGATTAATTAAACCCACAAGTGCTTTTATTCACCACTACTATTCTTTTATGGCTTTTAACATTTGCAAATGCACCAATTTAGAAATTGGATGAAAGGTTTAGCACTGAGAAGCACTTTTTGAAAGATAAAAAGTGCATTTTATATACAACAATATAGATCAGACCAAAATGAGGGACAGATGAGGAGAAAAGAGGGACATTGTTCCAAATCAGGGACAGTCCCTCGAAATCAGGGACAGTTGGGAGCTATGTAAGTATTATATTTTGCTTGAACTTTGTTTTTAAAATAAGTTGCAAGGAAGCATTGATATTTTACAATGAGTATGGCGCTTGCACAATTAATCATTTTGGGAGGGTAATTATTGGCTATGGCCTTGGGTAGCATACAGTCTAAATACCGCCCTGCAGAAGTACAGCAGAAAATCAGAGATAATGAACTTTTGAGAGAGCCTTAATATAAGCCCCCTTTGAGGCAGTCATTTCAAATGGAGAAATTACTTTAGCACTTAGGGAAAAAATAGCTTTCTTTTTTATAAAGGAAAAAAAAAAAAGTTCATTAAGGCAAGACAGACAAAAAGAGGACATAGCAAATAAAGAATTGTTGGTAATGGAATAGTTCAGATTTTAGGACGTACGGTTTCTTTGAACTTGAGTAAAGCATTGATTAGGGGAAAAAGCAGGACTTTTGGAAGTGGAACTACTCAGGGCGGCTGTATTGATGTTGGAGCACTTCACGTTGGGGCCCTACTGTTTTAGCAGCTCGACAGACATTCAACCAACAAATTTGCAAAGAGAAAGCGAAAAAACTATTAGAAACTGGGGATGTTCGATATTTGCTCCTGCTGGACAGCAATAACTGGTGATGAGAGTCTAAAGTGTAAAAGAACTTTCAGTTGCTCATTAGGCCTGCTACGGAAAACTGACCTGAGACAAAACAGCCCCCCAATGACCTCCCATCCCGATCAATAATTTTTATACAGGATGGCTCTGAAGTAAAGCAGGCACGCAGCGGGAGCTTGATAAATGAGATGCTCTCCTTTCCTTTGAAGAACGTCTGACTTTCTATACATCAGTTTTAAAGACAGCCTCAGGTATTACCCAGAATGTCCCGCGCCAATTAAAATGTGAGCGTCTGCTTTAGTTTGTGCCAAGCTGGGAGACAGAAATTGACATTTTTCCAATGCAGACGTAGAAATTGAAAAGGCAGATCAGTGCGGCTCACCATTCCTAACCTTTTGGACTTGTCTTAATGTCATATTCGGGTGTAGATTCAATCCTGCTCTTTGGAATAGCCTTCATTATCACACATCTGAGGCATTGCATATGACTTTTGTTAGAACACAAGGTCAGCACTCAGTATATATATTTTTTAAATACAAATCTTCTTACAGAATGCAAACCGGACCAAAGTTACAAAAACTAAATGTGAAATAGGAGAAGTGTCATAGCTCTGGCCTGTTGAAGAATAACTCCACCAAATAAGCTAATCTTTAAAAACTATGTAAAGGAAAAATAGGTAAGACTTTTTTACTGCATTTAAAATAAAAACCTTGAAAAGACAGTTTTTTTTAAAATCAAATACTTTTTATTATTTTATATGAAAACAACATTGACACGATACAGACAAGACCACAAAAATAGAAATTACACCAAACCAAACCCCCCCCCCAAAAAAAAACCTCCAGACCACCCCCCTTCAACAAACCCCGCCATCCCACCACCACCCCACTCACTTGGAGTTTATGTGACACACAAAAAAAAAATAAAAATAATATCCAGTATTACAAAGTACACAGTACCCATTGGTTGACGTGATACCTAAGTCATAGATTGAAGGCATCTAGACCAGATAACATCAAACTTATTCATAGGATGCATTAAGGTAACACAAAGGTTTACAACCCCTTTAACACTCTAGCACTAAATGCGCCTAGTGTTAATGCACATTTAGATGCATTTATGCGCGTCAATAATTTTTTTTGCCAAAACGTTGCTACTCCTGACATACTGACAGTGGGGTTCTTTTCTGCTTCTAAATGCCCCTGCCTCTTAACTCCTCTAAACACCTATGTGTGCATGAACACATAGGCGACCATACAGGGTTGTTTAGAGGCAAAACAAAAAACGCCAGACCCCCCTAATAGCAGTGTTAAAAACAACCAGCGTGCATGAGGCCTTATGCCCCGTACACACGGTCGGACTTTGTTCGAACATTCCGACAACAAAATCCTAGGATTTTTTCCGACGAATGTTGGCTCAAACTTGTCTTGCATAAACACGGTCACACAAAGTCCGATCATTCTGAACGCGGTGACGTAAAACAGGTACGTCGGGACTATAAACAGGGCAGTGGCCAATAGCTTTCATCTCTTTATTTATTCTGAGCATGCATGGCACTTTGTCTGTCGGATTTGTGTACACACGATCGGAATTTCCGACAACGGATTTTGTTGTCGGAAAATTTTATATCCTGCTCTCAAACTTTGTGTGTCGGGAAATTCGATGGAAAATGTCTGAAGGAGCCCACACACGGTCGGAATTTCCGACAACACGCTCCGATCGGACATTTTCCATCGGAAAATCCGACCGCGTGTACGGGGCATAAGAGCATCATGCCAAACCCTGCTCCAGTCTGCTGCAAATGGTCCAGTTGACATGTAGGCATAGTCAGGGAGCAGAAGCATAACATTTGGGAGCAAAGCATAGCATTCAGCAGTCAAAACAGGAAATACTTGGAGAGAGCACAAGTGTCCATATTGACTGGCTTTGGGTGATGCAGAAAGCCAGGGGCGGACTGACAACTCATGGGGTCCCCAGGTAATAGGAGATTATGGGGCCCCCGGGCAATAGGAGAAGATTATGGGGCCCCCGGGCAATAGGAGATTATGGAGCCCCCAGGCAATAGGAGATTATGGGGCCCCAGGCAATAGATTATGGGGCCACACAGTATACACACACACACACATACAATATACACACACAGACACACAATATACACACACAGTATACACATACACACACTGAAAAGGTACTGGAGAGGTGGGGATTTTTTTAAAAAACACAGATTTTTACATACCGTATTTATCGGCGTATAACACGCACTTTTTTCCCCTTAAAACCAGGGGAAAATCGCAGGTGCGTGTTATACGCCGATCCCCTGCGATCCGACCTGTCACATTTTCAAAATCGCCGATCGCGATTTGAAAATGGCGCCGCCGGCGCCGAAATACACAGAGCCGGTCCTCGGCTCTTTCCGGCGGCTGTCGTTCATTTTCGGCTCCACTCGTAGTCCCGAGCGGAGCTATCCGAACCTACTCGGCTAGGTTCGGATAGCTCCGCTCGGGACTACGAGTGGAGCCGAAAATGAACGACAGCCGCCGGAAAGAGCCGAGGACCGGCACTGTGTATTTCGGCGCCGGCGGCGCCATTTTCAAATCGCGATCGGCGATTTTGAAGCCCAGAATGGCTGGGATCACTGTAGCAAGGCTGCACTGGGGAAGGCTGCACTGGGGAAGGCTGCACTGGGGAAGGCTGCACTGGGGAAAGCTGCACTGGGGAAAACTGCACTGGGGAAAGCTGCACTGGGGAAGGCTGCACTGGGGAAAGCTGCACTGACAAGGCTGCACTGACAAGGCTGCACTGGGGAAGTCTGCACTGACAAGGCTGCACTGGGAAAGTCTGCACTGACAAGGCTGCACCGGGGAAGGCTGCACTGACAAGGCTGCACTGGGGAAGGCTGCACTGGGGAAGGCTGCACTGACATGGCTGCACTGACATGGCTGCACTGACAAGGCTGCACTGACATGGCTGCACTGACAAGGCTGCACTGACAAGGCTGCACTGACAAGGCTGCACTGACATGGCTGCACTGACATGGCTGCACTGACAAGGCTGCACTGACATGGCAGCACTGAGAAGGCTGCAATGATGGGCGTTTAAATGTAAGTTTTTTTTCCCTTCAACTTCCCTCCTAAAAGTTTTTTTTTCCTTAAAATTCCCTCCTAAATTGGGGTGCGTGTTATACGCCGGTGCGTGTTATACGCCGATAAATACGGTACTGTCCCTGGTTTTATTGAGGCTGGCAACCCTGATGGGGCCCCTTAGTGGCATGGGGCCCTCGGGCAGTGCCCGAGTGCCCGAATAGTCAGTCCGCCCCTGCAGAAAGCCAACTTCTGGAATTAGATGGTTGGCAGCAGAGTGAAGGACTGCCAAAGTAGTATTGAGTTCACTCTGAACTTACATTTTAGGTCAAAGACCATATTATTACAGCACATAGGGGTTATTAGATTTCTCTAGGTCTCTTGAGTACCTGTCCTTCCCCCCTTCCCACCAATAATTAGCTACATGGTAAAATCTTAATGAGATTGTTGAGTTCTGGCAACTAAACTGCCCAGCAGAAGAAGCCTGACCTCCTTGTTCAGCCAAGCCAGGCAATATAGTAATAGGACATGACACTGGGGGGTGAAGCACTTAGTCTAATCCTAATTTTATAGCTATTGCTGCTTAAAAGCATGGATATCTACACCAGCGCTATGGTTTGCAGCACACCAGCAACCACTCGATATGGAAATATCAGCTTGGATTGGACCTGATTTTTTTTACTTCCAGGTAAACTGTCTTATGAAAGAGCAGCACATCATGTTCTAATGATCGTTTTCTTGGTTTATTTCCTACAATGCTTTTCTCTTACAGTGCTATGACAGGCTAAATCACTTGCCTGGAGCTAGATTGTCACACAACCACAAAGATGAATAGGTGTTAAAGGATTCTGATGGGTATTAGGGGAAAATTGACTGATGTTTTAAGATTCGGTTTGGCTGGAAGCTGGAAGACATTGCAGCTGGATGCAGAAAATGCATGCTACTTGGAATGTTATATCCACTATTATCCAAGTATAGACTTGCTATACAATACTTCATATTCCTGTGAGTGGCCATTCCTTCTTCCCGTATGTCAGAACTGAGTATGTTTGAATCAGGAGCGAAAATTCAACTCCCATGATGAATAGAACCTTCTCTGCCTATTCTTGTCATGAACTGTGTTATCAATCAGCATGATGTGGTAGGGGTGTGAGCACACATACATCGTTTGGGAGAACCTTAGGGTACAGAGAACAGATCTCATTACAAGGAAAGTAAGTTATTATTGAATAATAATACCATTTCAACTAGATTGTAGTCTTACTGTGACCATAAGGATTCTGAGTGGTAAGAGCACTGTGTAGCTCTGTCTGAGGAGAATATTTCCCCTATACCAAATCTAGGGATCATTTCTCTAGTGAGATATTTTACTATAGTTCTGGCATCATTTTCCACAAGGGGGCATATCTGAAAAGTCAATTTGCACAATTTGAAATGGCTCTTCAGTATGCGGTAGGTGCTTCATAGGGGTAGGTACTTCATAGGGGTAGGTACTGGCTTCCCAATGTTATGGGTTTGGCATGTAACACATTCACAAATCTTATTGGCAGCATATGTCTGAAACCCTGGGGCCCACCAGTACCTGTTAACCTGTTAATAACCCAAACACATTCCTCCTGTTGAGACATGGTTTCAGGTAAGTGACACATAATGGGCTACTGTGCGATGCATAGTAGCCCATTATGCTTTACCTTTGCAGGGAAACAAAGAGGAAGTAAACCCAACAGGGTTTACTTCCTCTTTAACCAGATCATGTCTGGACAAAGCAGTTTCATCTACTGGGATTCAAACCACATACTTTCTAACCACATCTGGACGGCACAGTGGTGTAGTGAGTAGCACTCTCACCTAGCAGTAAGAAGGGTCGCTGGTTCGAATCCCAAACACGACACTACTTGCCTGGAGTTTGCATGTTCTCCCTGTGCCTGCGTGGGTTTCCTCCGGGTACTCCGGTTTCCTCCCACACTCCAAAGACATGCTGGTAGGTTAATTGAATCCTGTCTAAATAGTCCCTAGTATGTATGAATGTGAGTTAGGGACCCTTAGATTGTAAGCTCCTTGAGGGTAGGGACTGATGTGAATGTACAATGTATATGTAAAGCGCTGCGTAAATTGATGGCGCTATATAAGTACCTGAAATAAATAAATAAATCCTTGATCCTATTCCAGGATTCAAATACATCCACATATATTCTTACACTATCTTCTACGATATTTTTTTTTTTTTTAGTTCTCTTTAAATTCTTATTGACAAGTTAGAAACTGTGGCAATAGCTTCTGCCTGCACTATCCTTCCACTCACTGACACAGAGCCTGTTGACCCCTCCCTTTCGGAAAATCATAAGCACATCTGCAATTTGTTAGCTGTCCCCATGCACTTAGATAGGGAGAGAATAATCCATTAGCTAACTCATCACTTACTTCTCTCTATAATATTTCTTGTTCATAAGCACCCTTATTTTTGGCAAACACATTCCAGACATCCGCGTACCTAACATTTGACAAATCAGCTACAATTGCCCTAATCCTATGAGGTATCCAGTGAACATAAACTTTGCTTATATATGCTGTGTATCTTCCATTACCATCTGTCACTCCTGGAAGAGCAACCTCCCTCCGAGGCATTTGTTCCAGGGGTGCATCTCGTAATTGAGAGGCAAAGTACTTCCTATCTCTTCTCCGTGATTCAGGAGTTACAGCAAGTCCTGCTTCTCGGAGAGTTTTTTCCTTCGCTTTTGCTTGGTTCCTGGTACGGACTGGTGAGGGACCCTGAGCCAATAGACTTGTAGGTTTATCTAATCTTCTGAACTTGGCTAAGGCGTCCCAGCTTTGTGAGGTATATTGCACTTCTTACTCCTCAAAGTCCAAAATTCTTTTTTTCTTTTTTTTTTTTTACATTCAATACCACCGCAATCATACATTTTAAAAAGTAAACAGAATAAAGCATCCGGTTGTAATTTAGCAATACTTAACCCTGTGTTTTTTGCTATTTTTAAAAGGCATTTAGCATTTTTCCTTGTTAACCCATAGCTTGCCATTAAGGGTAAGACACTTTTATTAAACAAACTTCCCATTTCTATTTAGGTATACCTTATATTAAGTGAAGAATTTGCAATTTATTACTATTATCTTCCTTTAGAAATTTTTCGTTACCTCCTTGATAAATGACAATATTTAGAATCCCGGGACCAAAGGACTCTCCTTATTACACCTCAATAACTGTGTACCAGCAGTCAAATATATACTGTATTTTTCGCACCATAAGATTCACTTTTTCCCCCCAAAAATTGGGGGAAAATGTCCCTGCCTCTTATATAGCGAATACTGACCATGCACCGCCCCCCCCCCCCCCTTGCCGCTGCATCAGAATATCAGGGCTCGGCTTCTCTGTGGAGGAGAGAGGACATGATGTGCGGCGGATCCTTGCAGGGGCATGCCAAGTAGGAGCTGGGGAAGGCGGTCTGCCCCGGGTGACAAAACATGGGGGGGGGGGTGTCAGTGGCATTGCTATGGTGGTGCGCTCCGCACAGGTCAGTTGACACCCGCCAGATGTGACACCATCCCGCGGCGGCAAGAGCCCTGGCTGTTTTTTTTTTCAGCCAAAACACCAGCGGCGCCGTGGTCTGGTCCAGTCTTACCTCCTGCTTCTTCCACTGGCAGCTGCTGCTGCAAACTATGTCCCCAGTCCTCCTTCCTAACTGCTGCCCGGGTGGATCTGAAGCTGAGAACAAGCCAGCCAGCCAGAGTGGGTTGTGGATTGTAATGGCAGTGTCCTCCACTGCCTGAGGGGAGCTGGTGATAAGTGGGAGATGTGGACTTGCATGCTATCCACTGCCCAGTCACCTGAGCTGTTGTGATAGAAGAGGCTGAATGGGGTATTTGTGTCTGTCCTGTCACCCTGAGCTGATCTGGGAAGGGGGGAGGTTGCTGTGTCCACCACCACCACCACCCAGGTATAGTGTAGCTGAGCTGATTTGATAGGGGGTGCTATTACTGTGTCTCCACCACCCACCTATAGTAGTAGTATAATATTAAATATTTTAGGACACCATTTGGTTCAGAATATTTTTTTTCTTGTTTTCCTCCTCTAAAACCTAGGTGCGTCTTATGGTCAGGTACGTCTTATGGTGTGAAAAATACGGTATATATATCTCGAGATTTCTTTCTTGTTCTAATTTCTCAGAGGGGCATCCCCCGTTCTGAGCGGCGATAGGCTGGCTAATCCCTGATTATGCTTCCTATACCAAAGAACACACAGCAGGTTACTCCTTCACTGTGGCTATTCCGCTGAGGGCACATACCTTCGCCCTAGGACCACAGGCAAGGGCGGACTGATAACTCAAGGGGCCCACGGGCAATAGGAGATTATGGGGCCCCCAGGCAATCAGAGATTATGGGGCCACACAGTATACACACACACACAGTATACAATCACACAGTATACACATACATGTACACACAGTATACACAGATGTAAAAAAAACAGATTTATACATACTGTCCCTGGTTTTAATGAGGCTTGCAACCCTGATGGGGCCCCCTAGTGGCCCAGGGCCCTCGGGCAGTGCCCGAGTGGCTCAATGGTCAGTCCGCCCCTGACCACAGGTATAAAAAATGATACAAAAATTCACTATTCAGCAGCTTCTATGCACTCTTAGAAATTGTGGTACCTGCGTTTTAGTACACATCCCTTATTTAAAGTATATATTATATTGTCATTTCAAAGGGTAAGGAAAAATTAGTACGCTTATTATTTTAGCATATATATACACGTGCACTTAATTACTTTACAATTTAACCAACATATATCCGAGAAACAACTGCTCTCAGTAAACATGCACAAGCAGTATGCATTTTTAAAATAAGATAAGCATGTTACCTTCTGACATCTGCTTTAACATCCGCCCCCCGGATCTCATTCCCACACAGCAAAGACAATAATAACATGGGAGAAATATCTCACCTTAGGCGCCGTTGTTAGGTATCCTGTAGTGGGATGAGAGCCAGAAATGGATGTGCAGAGTAGAAGACACGTATCGGGGTCACCATCTGTTATATTAACCTTTTTAGTTAGCCTTGTATTAGCATTTTGGAATAGAGGACAGAAGCATTCTCTCCCGATAACAGGTTTACTTCAGAGTAAGGTCATACAAAAATTATAGTGTACACCGGACCACCGCTCAAATGGGTGTGGTGGTTACAAATATATTTCTTCAGCTTTTTATACAGATACAGTTAAAATGGATGCCTATGTATGGCATGTTACCAAAGAACAAGTTATCTCAACAAGTCATCTTTAACTAAATATTTCTACATTAGATATGGTCATTTTGACCTCTAGATTATATTGTCATACTTAATCAATCAATCTTATAGTGACACATGAGGGTGCTTTCCAACTAGGGTTGTTGTTGCATCTCGTTCTTTCCCAGAAGAGGGCCAATGTACCGCCAAGTTTGTCCAGACATCACTTGGCAGGACATTGTCTTTCACAATATTTTCTAATACACAAAAACAGTTAAGAACATATGAGAGGGGGAACTCCAGACTCCTAAGAACCAATGAAATATATATATAGTTCAATAATAAGGGGAACTCCGGACTCCAGATATTCAATATCTTAACAATACACAGGACCTTGTTTCCAGATTAAGAGACTAGCACATGCAATAGGGTTGATTTACTAAAGGCAAACAGGCTGTTCACTTTGCAAGGGAAGTTGTACTTTGCAAAGGAGTTTGCCCCAGAGCTTAGTGGATGTGGTAAAGTTTCACTTTGCAAAGAATACCCAATTACATGCAAGGAATATAAAAAGAGAGCATCTGTTTGGATTATGAATGTCAGCAGAGTTTACCCTTATTCACTAATGTCTGGGGCAAATTCCCTCGCAAAGTGAAACTTTCCTTGCAAAATTAAGTCTATTTGTCTTTAGTAAATCAACCCCACTGTATCTTTTTCAGTGCCCTCACACCTTTGATACATTCGTTACATATACTGTAGTTTTCATTTATAAACTTGACAAAGACTTCTTCCTTATGCTCATCAATCATTCAGGCCAGTTTAATTCATTCTGAGTTTTTGGTTTTCAGACTCTGAGAGCAGAGGGCTGCTTTTTTGGGTAGGGTGAAGGTTTAACCACTTGCTTACAGGGCACTTAAACCCCCCTCCTATCCAGACCAATTTTCAGCTTTCAGCACTGACGCACTTTGAATGACAATTGCGCGGTCATACAACACTGTACCCAAATGAAATTTTTATCATTTTTTCACCACAAATAGAGCTTTCTTTTGGTGGCATTTGATCACCTCTGCAGTTTTTACTTTTTGTTAAAAAAATGTAAAAATCTGAATTTGTAAAAAATTTTTTTTATTTTTTTATATTTTGTTATAAAAATTTTTAAACTGGTCATTTTTCTCCTTCATTGATGTACGCTGATGAGGCGGCAGTGATGGGCACTGATAGGCGGCAGAGATGGGCACTGATGGGTGGCAGTGATGGGCACTGATGGGTGGCAGTGATGGGCAGCACTGCCAGGTGGCACTGATTGGCACTACAGGTGGGCATTGATAGGTGGCACTTGTGGGCATTGATAGGTGGCACTTGTTGGCATTGATAGGTAGCACTTGTGGGCACTGTTAGGTGGCACTGTGGGCACTGTTAGGTGGCACTGTGTGCACTGTTAGGTAGCACTGTGGGCACTGTTATATGGCACTATTAGGTGGCACTGATGAGGCAGATGTGCCTCTTCCACTTGGGGACCGATGTCCCTCACATCCGAGCCGGTGATCGGCTTTTTTTTCTACTCACGCTGTCAGCATGAGTTAAAAAAAAACGATTACCAATCTTTTGTTTACATCATGTGATCAGCTGTCATTGGCTGACAGCTGATCACATGGTAAGGGAGCGGGACGGCCCCTTACTCGGATCGGTGATCAGCCGAGTCTCAGTGACTCGGTGATCACAGCGCGCTCGGCGCGCGCCCTACAGGCGCAGGGAGCGTGCACAGGTGAGGCCGTCATATGACGGCCTCCCAGGAATTCAGGTCCACGCTGTGGCCGTCATTCGGCCATAGCGCGGATGTGTAGGGGTTAAAGAAAAAAGGGAGTAATTCATGTTTATTGTTTTGTTTTGGTAATGCCCTTGAAAACAATAGTGCTAAAATCTTGTGAGCCACAAATGGGTTAATGCCTTCAGTGTGAATAAATGAACCTAATTCAGCTGCACACACTAACCACGTTCCATACCGTGTATATGCCAAAAATAAATAAATATATGTGTATGCGCTAAAGGCTATAAATACGTGAACAAAGAATATAATAAATCTATACAATATTAAAAATTATTTTGAAAAGTAATATAATTTGAAAAGCCCTAAAAACAATCCCTCCAGGAGGGTACTCACAATGCTTGGGTGCATCAGTGCGTCAGGGATCCCCCAGATGAAGGCACGTATACCCTGTGCCGAAGACGCGTAGGGGAGGGGCAGGACGGAGCTTTCTACACACAGACAGGCAGAGGATTGAACACCGCACGCCACAGGATTCTTCTGTATTGCATGTTTTGGATAGGATGGTGCACTGACGCACCCAAGCATTGTGAGTACCCTCCTGGAGGGATTGTTTTTAGGGCTTTAGTGGTTTAGGCTCACTTGCAGAGAGGAAATCGTCAGAAGAACATCCCTCCCTTCCTTTTTTTCAGTTAGTACTATTATACTTCTTTTGTTGTTCTTTGGCGGTTTGGGGTCCTTGACGGGGGGTCTAAATCTGGTGTTATTGATAAAACGGTGGGGACCCATCTTAAGTGTGGCATCCTCTAGTTGGTACAGTTCAATACATAGTGATCGGGTAGTGGTAAGACCAGTGGGTGTCTGAGGTCAGCTGGGTTAGTTCCAAGGCGGTGTTTGGCGGCTGGAGTCATAACTTAGCTAACTGGTGCCACACACACAAAGTTTTAGTCATATGGACCTGCATATACTGTCAAGTACCTGCAATTATGGTTACCTGGATTAATATGTTTATTGCTATGTTTTGTTATTTATAAGCTTATGTTCAATGAAAGGTCGATTCGGCCATTTAATTGGGAGTTGTGTGTTTTTTTCTAGGAGTTATGGGCAGGTGTAGTTGTGTGCATTTTTGGGTAAGAGGTTAACCTCTTCGGGCCGAGTGCATGGAAATATGCGGCCTCCCAAAGGCCGGGTCTTGCGTGAAATAGTGTGTACAGAGCTGTGCCGAGAGTGTGCACCCTGCGCGCTCCCGACAACAGTTACCGGCGGTTAACTGAACGCTCCCATTCGCTGCTTGTGATCGGGAGCTTTCTGATCATGTGAACACCGTGACAGCCAACCACAGTGGTCATGTGACAAAAAGCCCCACCCTGCCTCCCGGCCGGCAGGCACCAGCTCTGAGGGGTTATGGAGATGAGCTCTGATCTGCCCTGGACACGGTAGAGTGCACTTATCCTTTTTAGAAAAGTGATTTAACATAAAACGTAATAAAAAGAATAAAAAGATAAATAAATTCAGTCACTAGTGGGCTTAAGCCTCGTTCATACAGGGCATACTTAAGCATACATTTTTGTGAAGGGCCGTATTTTCTCGTACAGGATGTACATGTGTTCTGTGCATCCGGGTGTAGGCAGTCCCATACCATTCACGTCTATTGGGACACAGCAGCTGCTTCTAATTTAACATTTGTGTGAGTGGTGCATGTTGGTGCCTGTCCCTGAACACAGACAGTTTGAGTTCAGGGGCATGCACTTGTACCCGCACAGATGTCAAATTGGGAGCAGCTGCGTCTATGCTACCACTGCATCCCAATAGACGTGAATGGGACTGCCTGTACGCAGATACACGGAGCACCTTCACTTTAGTGCACTCCTGTGAAAGAGGCTTCATGCAAGAATGTTCAGTCTTAAATTATAACAACTCTGCAGAATAACCTATGAAAGAGTTGTACTTCCCTTATTTTGCTTTACTCAATTTGTTCATATTCTTGTACAAGCCAAGTCATAACTGATTGTGTTTTAATCTTCTGTGCTGCTGTATGCCCAACTAACTCATCCAGGACCCGGTTCAGCATAAGCACAAACTCTTCTTTCAAAAGAATACTTCCCCGGATTTCTCCCTGGAGTCTGTCATCTTCGAACTACACAGTGTGACCTTTCGTGACAGCACTTCTACTGCTTTGATATATGTCTCCCTCAGGCGGTTTGCTGAATTCTTAAATGTGTCCGAAAATTAAAATGTGTATTCCTTCCATAGAGACTGCAACTGTTATTTTTTAGGCTTAAAAGTCACTCTTAGCCTGTGGAGGTAAAAGGATCTAATGAGTAGGACCAGGTACAGGAAGGGACAAACAAGGTGTCTTAGATTATGTGGACAATTTTAGGGGCAGATATTGTAAAATTGAACATGTTCCTACAACGGGCAGCATTTCAATTGCCTGTCTGCAGCTGTAAGGGAAATAACAGAAAGCTTCTGTAGCACATTGGCATTCAGCATTGAAAAAGGTTTCACTGTCCACTGTAAACTTGCCTTGAACGTTCTAAAGAGGTATAAGGCTTCAAGCAGGCCACTTTACTCTTTAGCAAGCTGGACAGGTGGTGGAGAAATGGTAATATAACAGGAAGAATCATGACTGATGCTATTGAAGATGGGATACACTCACCTAGACTTACTGTTACACAACACCTTTTAAATTTATTAGGAACATTTAGAGCAAGTATTCCTCTTGGGAAAGCAAGAAGGAGCACATCACTATGCATTCCCACACCCTCATTGAAATATCGTGCCACATTTCATTTACATATACCTGGGCTTTAGGGACTGTTCAAGGCACTTAAAGTGTACTTAAAGTGCATGTCACAAAACCCAGAATTTGAATACAGAACAAAGATGATATATAACGTGGCTACAATACAATGAAGTCCTGAAATATTTCCAAAATAAGGTTCAACTTCTAAAACTGAGTATCTTGCAGTGTCTCGTAAGCGTCAGCCTTGTACCTATCATTACAGATCCTTTCTTGTTTCATGGCATATCATTGTTGGTAGTGTAGTGCATTCCAACTCAACACATGTATGGGCACATTTAGGAAACCAAAAAGAAAGTTCCCACAGCATACCAATCTACTGTTAAATAAACCGCCACAAAAATAATAAAAAAAATCGGACCCCAGGCAGGTCTAAGTCATAATGTACGAGTAGGCACCGCATACTAGCACATTATGACAGACTTACCTGTACACAGAGCCCTCCAGCCCAGCACTGTCAAGACGCCTTGATGCTTCCATCTTCACCCGGTCTTCCTTCCTGGGTTCACAGGCTCCATCTGCTTGAATGGCCGAGGCCGCGATGATATCACTCCCATGCGTGTGCACAGGAGCCACGGCTATGGCACAGCTCTCTGCATTTTCACGGCACACTCTACTGAGATAGGTGGGATAGCCTCTTGCAGGAGGGAGTTAATGTTGGCATTCTCTCCATGAGCGGTCCTTCTCCATAGCAATGGGGGCAGAATCTTGGTACAGAAGAGTTGAGTAAAGTGTGTTGTCCACACTACATGCACGGTGGGACCCCATACTGCTATTGGGAGTGAGGTAGCAGTGATATGTTTGACAGGTGGTTGTGGACAAGGCTCAACGTGTCCCTCCTAATTGCAAGTTACAGAAAAGATATACATCTACTAAGAGTAGAGACCTGCCTTAAGGTTCGGTATTCCCCCACGGCGGACTTAGTCTTTTCCCAAGGCATTGATAAAAACGGCACAAAAGTAAAGGTACCCCATGTGTAGTAAAGCGATCCTGTTACAGGCAGTGGCGTTGCTAGGGGGTGGCTTTTGGGGCTATAGCCCCGAATCTGGGGCCTATAGCCCCGAGTCTCTGCAGGGGTCCCCAAGGGAGGGGGGCTCTCTGGGGACCCTGATGTAAGTGGGGGCTTTCTGGGGATATATATATATATATATATATATATATATATATATATATACACACACACGTACACCCACATATTATATACATGTGTATGCCCACCCAAGCGTATGACTTTCTTTACTACGCTGCTATGGGCTCTAGCCCCAGATCTTTTGTAGACCTAGCAACGCCCCTGGTTACAGGTTTCTAGCCTCTCATGTGACCTTTGCTTGACGCCCAATGATGAGGGAAACATGGAGGAGGAGGAGTACGTGACTACCACCTCATGACCCTACTATCCCCCTTCCAACAAGCTTCCAGTTTCTTTTGTCAAAACTTAACTGAACAAGCTGAAGTTAGAAGCTGATTGGCTACCATGCACAGCTGCATCAGATTTTGCACAGTATTAGTAAATCAATCCCTAAGTGTATCCTTTACCAAGGAACAAGAAGAAAGCAATGGGGTTGATTTACTAAGGGCAAAACTTTGCAAGAAAAGTTGCACTTTTCAAGGGAATTTTTCCCCAGTGCTTAGTAAATAAGGCAAAGCTCTGCTGATTTCCATCATTCAATCATGTGTAAGCAAAAATGCTGTTTTCTTTATTTTTTTTTGCATGTGATTGGGTATTCTTAACAAGGTGAATTATCACCACATTTTCTAAGATCTGGAAAAAAAATTCACTTGAAAAGGGAAACTTCCCTTGGAAAATAACTAGACTATTTGCCTTTAGCAAATAAGCCGTATTGTCTTATTCAATGTACATTAAAAGTGATGGGCCCACCGCTTTGATTCTTAGGTGGACTTTGATGCTTTAGCTGTAAAGTTGTTTTGGCGATAATGGTCAAAAAGAGGATTTCCCTCACATTAGAGGGATTTCCTGCTGTGTCTAGAGGACAGGACAAAAGGTAAAGGAAAATCTCCCCAATGGGACACAGATGAAAAAAAAAAGAAAACAGGGGTTTTCCCAATTCCTTCCTCTACCTAAAATTAAAAAGGTTTTGGCTTTCATTAATCATTAATGGGTGTCAGACTGAACAGAAAGTAAGGAGATCTCTATATTGGACATTGGGAAGGAGTTGAGCTTCTGTATTGCTTGGTACTGGAGCTAAGGTAGGGAAATAAAAAAGATAGTGCCTATGGTTATTGGTCTGAAGCCAGAATTTATTCCAAAGCGAAAAATAAGCCAGCGTGTTTCAGGAATCAGGCTGCACTACCATCATTGGGACTTCAAAAATGTTGTTAGAAAAAACAGGACTCGGACTAGCTAGACAGTTATCTGTAATCCCGGCTAATTTTACAAACTTTTGGATTTTTTCTACAGTTTCTGTGCTCCTTAGTTACTCCATTATAGTTTCCTCCATTATACACAGCAGTTGTAGAACATGTCCTACTATTTTAAAAGGGTAGGTAAGGCTTATGCATCACTCCATACAAACACTTTTAGGAACTAAAAGACCTAAAAAATGTAGATATCTTTGTATGCACACTAGCAGTTGGGGCGCGGCAAAACTGCAGTTGAGCTGTGCATTTACTGCCTCTCCCGCCACCCCAGCTTTTGAGGGTGTACTCATGTCACGGTCTAAATGCTTTGCTTCATGGCCACGGAAGGAATTATACCCCCTGCCGTGGCAGCCAGTCCATAAGGGGGGCAGGGGCACCACCCCCTAGTTTGCATAATCCCCCCCACTAGTTTGCATAATCAAATATTAAAATGATTTATTTTTAAATAACTAATAATATTATGAACATTTTTTAACATCTTAAAGTTAAAAAAATGTTAGTCATATTATCATTTATTTAAAAATCAATCATTCTATGCGTGTGGCTGTGCAATGTGTGGGGCGGCCGGACTAATAGGTTTCTATTAGGTCTTTCATTTTTTTACAAGTATGTGATTTAAGCCTGAGGCTCTAATTGGCTTGTTTTATGTTGTCCTCGGGGTGAAGAGCACTGCGCCCCAAACCCTCCCACTTTGTGATATTAGCGTATCAACATTCACCATCCGCTTACGGCTTCCCCTCCTGGCCAATCAGGACAGGAGGTTGAAGATTTAGAACCCAAAAAGAAGACCCGGTTAACACAGAAGCCGCAGCGTCGGGTATCATGGGGGTCCGTGACCGCTGGAGGGCTCCGTTTGTAGGGTGAGCGTGGACTTGGAGGGGTTTGTTTGTGTCTCTCCCCAAATTTTTTTAGCACCAGCCGCCATTGACCCCTTGTCATTTTCGGGGGGGGGGGGGGGCAGCGCCTGCGATGTGCAACCCCTTTGAGAGAATAGGGCCGCTCTGCAAGCAATTGAGGCGTGCTAGTGTAGGGTTCAAGGGGATAAAGCAAGTGGTGAGGAGGCGCCTCAACGCCTCAACGTGAGGAGGCGCCACAACTCCTCCTCACTTCCTGCCAAATGCACTTTGAAGAGCAATCTGAACGCTAATTGCTCTTTAGAAATCAAAGCACGTGTGGATGAGCCCTAATAGGAACAGTCAATACTATATTCAAATGATGAACAAGGGTATCTTTCAAGGCAGAGATGAATAAGTATAGGATGGATACATTTCTACTTCTGCCAGAAATGGTTCTAGTGGTTATTAAGTGGAGGAGATTTTCGATGGAGCACTTCCACTAAATGACTGACAGCAAACCGGGAACACGACTGAAGTCTTTTGTTCACAGAGACATTACTGACTGTGATTGAATGACAATTTCTGTATTAACGTAACTACCGGTTCTGCTTTCCACCAACAGCACTCTTGTATCTGTCCACTATTCCTAGAAATCTATACATTTTTCAGAAATATAAAGGCTGCAATAAATCAAAGTGAAATAAACAATAATACAATGTAAAAAGAAAAATCCTTGAAAAAATTACTCTAAAAAAAATAAATAAATAAAGCCAGCGTCCTCGTATCTGGCTGTGCCTTGTATGCCCTGAAACACACTGCAATTGAGTCATCCACTTCAAGCTCAGCGAGATCATGTAATTGTGATCAATACATCTCAGGGCTCCTGAGGCTGTTTAAGTTTAAGCGTTGAAGAAAGTTGCACAAATTGTAGTTTTCAGCAAATCTCAATTAACCCCCTCCTAAGCCCTGGAAGCAAGTTAACAAATATATTTAAAAAAGGATGCTGGGATATCCAGTGACAGGAAAGAGAAAAAGGAAAGCATCATTATTATTATTATTTTTTTTGTCTCTACCAAACCATACTTATTAATTTACAGTAAAACCTTGGACTGCGAGCATAATTCATTCCAGAAGCATGCTTGTAATCCAAAACGCTTGTATATCAAAGCAAATTTCCCCATAAGAAATAATGGAAACTCAAATGATTTGTTCCACAACTATTATTCATAGGTCCTTCAGTTTATAGTCCATATAAAAAGAATATAATAGCAATGTAATAGGTTGTGTAATCATAAAATGTCCATCCACAAATGGAAGCCACCACAAGGGGATTAGAAGTAAAATCCATCAGGAGCTACAGAGTATAAAAGAGAAGAGAGGCGCCTCCAAGTGTAGCAATATGGTGCTAAATGTTGTACCTTCATTAAATGTAACCATATTGGTACACTTAGAGGCGCCTCTCTTCTCTTTTAAACTCAGTTGTGACATGACGCTACTTGTATATCAAGTTATCACTTGTATATCAAGTCAAAATTTATTAAAATATTTTGCTTGCCTTGCAAAACGCTCTCAAACCAAGTTACTCCCAAACCAAGGTTTTACTGTAGTTAAGTTAACTTGCGGAACAGGTGTAAGACGTTTCTTGATAAAAAAAGACTATAGCTTACAATAGGGTTCTCGATGTACCTGAACACAGGTCTGTGGTTCCATAGTAATACTAGATCCACAAAATCACCTAAGCTTTCTATACCGGGGCTTCAGTTTCTATAAGCAATGCGTAAAGTCAGTTTTTACAGAACATTTTCAAAGCATTAGGCCTTTAAAGCACACTTTAGCTGTAGTTTGAGTAAGCAGATCTTTATATGAATGGTTTTCACTTCAAATAATTTTCCAACAGGCTTTAGCAGACCTTCAGCAAGCTTCAAATTAGTTAGCTACTTTTTTAACCACTAACCCTGGAAGATTTGGCTGCTGAATGACCGGGCCATTTTTTGCGTTATGACACTGCGCCTTAGCGGTCGCGCAACACTGTACCCATGCAATATTTCATTTGGTGGTATTTGATCATCTCTGAGGTTTTACATTTTTGTACTATAAACAAAAAGAGAGCGACAATTTTGAAAAAAACACAATATTTTGTACTTTTTGCTATAATAAATATCCCATTTTTTTTTTTAAAAAGCTATTTTTTTCCTCAGTTTAGGCTGATATGTATTCTTCTACATATTTTTGGTCATAAAAATTGCAATATGCGTATATTGATTGGTTTTTGCAAAAGTTATAACATCTACAAAATAGGGGAAAGATTTATGGCATTTTTATTATTTTTTTTCTTACTATTAATGGCGGTGATCAGTGATTTTTATCGGGACTGCGAAATTATGGCGGACAGATCAGACACTTTTGACATATTTTTTTCCCTGAAGAAGTCACGAGGTAAGTGATGTAACGCGTAGGACTGACGCATTAGACGCAATCGGAAGTCCACCCTTTGACCTGGTTGTTTTTTAGCGAACTGATGTATTAGGCAACGGCGTTCTGCCATCCTTGCTGACTGTACAAGCTGTTTACATTGCTTTGTACAGCCGTTCTATTCATTAAAATTTCGGTCTATGGTAATACACAATTGGAGGCCCCATTTTTTGTTCTTCTCTTTCCATACTCATTTGAACCTGGATGCGGGCTTGTGCCGGCCCTATATTCACCACTGAGTTTCCGGATGATAACTGCTGGTCTCAAATCAACATTCATTCATCATGAGCTGTAAGGCATTTATCCATGCCCTTTAAGGTAAGGGCTCTGTGAGCTCATCATTTCATCAATCATTCTACCACCGATCACATGTTTTTCATTTGGTACATCCACTTAGAAGATTTAAGAATGTTTTCCTTCACCAGTTGATGGACTGATTTAATATAATATAATAATTAATTAATAAATTAATTTTTTAATTTAATTTTATATTATTTATTTTTACACGTTTTTGTTCTTATTTCTCTTATCCAATTGTCTTAAGAGTCATCATTTAGCTATTCAGCACTGGGACTTTTTTTTCACTGCTATATATATATTATATATATTTTTTGAATGTCACTATTTTCATGAATTATCTTTCATGTTTTGATACACCCACTTTGAGGGATTTTTTTGCGCGAAATCATTTCATTTATTTACTTTATATTTTTGGGACCATTCACAATTATACAGCGATCGGTGCATAAAAATGCACTGATTACTGTGTAAATATCACTGGCAGGAAAGGGGTTAACACTAGGGGGCGATCAAGGGGTTAACTGTGTTCCCTCGTGTGTGTTCTAACTGTAGGGGGATGGGACTGACTGGAGGAGATGACAGATTGTTGTTTCTAATTACTTTAGTAGGAGCAGACGATCTGTCTCTCCTCTCCTCACAGAACAGGGATTTATGAGTTTACACACACGTGTCCCTGTTTTGGCTCTCGTGCCCACGACCGCCGGCCACGCGCATCAGCACCTCCGTAGTGCAGCGGGCACGCCTGCTTTCCACGCTTAAAGGGACCGACTTACAGCTAAGAGGGTTCGTGGGAAAGTGCTGACCTGCCGCCGTATAATGATGGCGGCTGGTCGGCAAGCGGTTAAAGTGATTGCCCAGATAGCAAGCAATTGAGATGCAAGTTTGAAAATGACTTGCTAAGCTTTTGCTAGACTTGCCAGGCTTCACACGTTTGTTGCACAATTGCAGCAAGTCAGCATTGCATGACTCCAGATCAACTTTCTTTGCAAACATTCTGCAAGTTTTCTGCAAACTCTGGTTCAGTTATGTTGTGCAATAGTCATCCCACCACAGGGGTCACTGTAGCTGCATTTTCATGCTGTAGACTTGCAGTGCGCTTGCTATAGACTCACCACTGCAACTTTGCTCTTGCTAGAGACTTGCCATGCAAATTTGCTACAAAATGGAAAAGTGTCAACTAGAACTTGTGCTTCAAGTGCTCTGCAAGTGTACAACTTGCCAGTGAAAATGTGTAGCAAATTAACAAACTTTCAATTCAACACTGCCACAAATTTGTGGCAAGTTATGCTTGCTATCTAGGTGTAAATGCTCCATGTTTTTGGTTTTACAAAAAGATTCTCCTCTTCTTGGGTCTCCCATAGGCACTTATGGAGGGAGAGAGTGGAGAGAGCCACTGATTTTTTGCACAGTGATTGATTGAGATTGAGCTCAGGTGAGTATAAGGGGGGGGGGCTGCATACTTAATGCCGGTTCACACTACTGCGTTCTGCGAGATCGCATGTGATTCGCAGTGCAAACCACATGCGATGTCTGTGCGATGTAATTTTAGCCATAAAGATATTGTATCGCATTCGGACCAAACTCGCACAGGACCGTTTTTTTGGTCCACACCAGAACCAGATCGCATGGGTGTTCACACCCATGCGATTCAATTCATGTCCGAACTGACAGTTCGCAGTGCGATATGCGAGCTGAAATGGGGGTGCCATTAACAATATATTAACACTCCCAGCAGTTCGCATATGGCAGTGTGAACTGCCGTGCGAGTCGGGTGCGATGCGGAAACCCGCAGTGAATTTGCAGGGTTCCCGTATCGCACAAGTGTGAACAGAGCCTGAAGGTGTTTTTTACTTAATGCAGAGAATACATTAAAGAAAAAACGTCTACCTTTAGAACCACTTTAAAGTGACAGCATGCAATCCAGTTATGATCTACACCAGGGGTCTCACTACGGCCCCAGGAAAATCTGGCCCTCTGCTGTAAGGGGACTTTCAGATAAGGGGGACTCTAATAGGGACTCTCATATAAGGGGGATCTGATGGGGAATATCATATCAGGAGGCTTTGATGGGAAGTCTGATATAATGGGGCCCACTCTGGCGTAAGTAGGTACTTTGATGGTTTCGAACATATTTTGAATTTCTTTGCTTTGTTTTTGGAAGTTTTTTCTCTGTTGTTCCAAACTATATCATCCAGATTACAAAAAAAAAACAGGATAAACGCATTCAGTAAAAAATCCCAATAAACATATATGGTTTTGTGCAAAGTTATAGCGTCTACAAACTCGTCTACAAACTATGGGATATTTTTTTTTATAGCATTTTTTTTTAATAGTAATGGTGGTGATCAGAGATTTTGAGTGGGACTATGTCATTGCGGCGGACAAATCGGACATTTAACTGAGCGATCGCGGGTGGCAGGCGTACATCGCGTCTGCTGGACCCATTGATTGACTCACCCTCTGGCAAATAAGCGCACGTGCGTGCCGCCGGCGCACGTGTGCCCCCACTGGCTAATGCACAAAATGACATACATGTACGTCGTTTCGCGCAAAAGAGCCGACCTGCCACAGTATATGTACTGTAGCCGGTCGGCAAGTGGTTAATTTACATTTGATTGGTTAATTTTTTTAAACTTTTTATTTTTTTCTTGACCCATGAATATTTGTAAAATATACTGTACAACGTGGACCTCTTACTTAGAAGTTTGGAGACCCCTGATCTATTCCTAATATCCTCAAACAAGCTGTACGAAGCTTCTGAAAGGCTCTGCTAATACTTTGAATAAGCTTGCTGTACACATTGCTCTTGCACAAGTCCGTATGTACAAAGCATAGTGAAGCGGAATGCCTTCAGCTTCACTGCCTTGAAGTAGGTATGTAGTCTGAGAGCAACAGAATCACAGCATCCAATGTACACAGGTAATTATGCTTGTCAGAGACTCCTTTTGATCTGGAACAAATCTGTGATTCTAGCTGTAATTCAGAAAAGCATATGTAGCAATAACTCATGGTGGAGCTGCTGGTTTAAGCGGGTCTGTTACCTTCACTTTGCTTCCCTCTATTTCACCGGCACCGGGTCTAGGGGTTCCGTTGAGTTTACTGCTAGACGACACACGCACCAACACTGGAGTACGTTTTCAATGCTTTATTAAACAGTCAAACTTTAGGAAGTAGCAGGAAAGAGGTGGAAAAGGAAACCTTCAGGAGAAATTTAAATGTCTTCTTATAAGATCTTAGCAACAAATGTCCCGGTAGATTTCAGATAATTATGTGGAATGCATTCCCCTCATGGGATGCACTCTTTGCTCGTCTGGATAGGCCTCTCTCACCGGTCTAGCAGCCAGTACGCAGCACGAATCTAAAGTCTCTGCCACAGACTTGTTTGGGGGGTAAATCTACACGATCCTCTGCCACAGGATGTATCAGATCTTCTGCAGTGAACAGTCAGTCACAGTGCCTGAACCTTTAAGCCGAACCGGCGACACTATGCTGTAGAATTACTTCTTTTGGATACGTCCTGCAACCGAGTCACGTGATCTCTCTAAGACGGGTCCTCCCCTGGGATCTCCTCGGCTGTCCAGCTTCGTCACACAGGACCGACAGCTCAGGACCATTCCTCGGCCGCGGTGGTAGGCCCAAGACAAGCCTCTGGGCCAACCCCTGCACTGCAGCATCGTGGGCCTTCCGATCGGAGGACCACGAGGTAGCTCCTTAACGCATACCTGTCGGCCAGGAGGGCCAGCAGGTGGCTGTAAAACGAACCCTGAAATATGGCGTCTGTCCCATAAATACTCCCTTCCCAGAATGCAACTCGGAGGACCACCTCCACCGAGCGTGCCTCCGGGACAGAGAAGCATCCACACACTCCGACACGTTGCCTTTCCAACACTGACTAATGGCAACAGTGACACCCACCGGTCAGCACGGAAGTACACACAACGGCAGCCAAGCTGGAACAGAGGCGAACTTTTAACCTTCCTAACACACAATTTACTAAATTTACCTAATCTGCGGTAGATTGTAAATCTACCAGCGCTACACATATATTTCTGGTAGTTTGATGACTGTTTTAGAAACCAATACAGTTTACTATATCAACTATATATTTCTCAACTGTACCATAGCAGATGCTGTATATCTTTATATACCTAGTGTACTGAGTACCCCCAGGGTGGGTCACCTTTTTTTCAGTATCCCTTGACATTATTACATTTATTACTAGTGTAGGTATCGAAGGACAAACTCTTTAAGGCATAGTTCAACTTTACCACAAACTGCCTATGCAGGAATGGATTGCCGGTAGATAAAAACAAACTGTACAGCTTTGATCAAAGATGAATAATTTCCTTGCTATAGATGTAGGCCATTTACATACTGTACCTCCTGAAGCCTGGAGAAAAAGCTTCCAGAGATAACTTCATCTGGTCCTGCCATGTTGCTAGGATGTTGCTAAGACACTCCCACCTGTTAATGCTCACCCCCCCCCCCCCCCATCACAGTAGCTAGATCTTTAACCCCTGCATGTGTGTGGTCCACTATCTCCTTTCATCAGAGCAAAGTAAAGCTCAGAACTACTGGCACAGAGGAGAGGGAGCGCTTGCAAGGGGGGTTGAATTGGCTGGGAAAAAAGCATGCACTAATGGAAGAAGCGCAAGACCAAAGGATAAAAGAGTCCAAATTCATGTTTTGGGGCCAGAAAACATTCCCCCTTCATCAGGGCTTCAGTTAAAATATTATGTGAACAATCAGGAATCCTATATATACAGCAAGATATACTGTGTCGTGTATGTTTTTAAAAAAAAATATGCAGCAAAATATCTTATTTTACAGCACCACTGTGCAGTCACGTGAGCTCCGGGCGCTCTCCTTCCCTGATCTCTGGACTACAGTGGGAGGGCCTGAGATTTCCCTCTGATGTCACCCGGGAGGAGAGTGGCGGGAGGTCACATGAGCGCACAGCGGCACTTTGAAATAAGGTATTTCACTGCATCGTTTTTAAGAAACAGTCAGTGCACAGTGTATCTTCCTGTAAGAGAGGGGATTCCAGGATTTGTAATTAGTGATTTTACAGCCACAGTAGATTAGCGGCGGGAGGGGAGGGGCGGGGAGGTGATGACTCTCACACAAAGACTCCCGAGCTGACAGGCAGGGATAGAGGGAGAGACTGTGGGATGATGGAGGCACGTAAACTGACCATGGTATCATGAATCAGCAGCCATGATAACCGTGGTCAGCACACTAAGGGGGACACAGGAACAGGCAGGATCAACCAGGTATTTTACAGCATAGAGAGGGAAAAATGACACTGCACAAGCACTATGCTGTATATCCAGCTTTAACCCCCCCTAGCGGTATTCCCGAGTCTGGCTCGGGGTGGATTTTCAATACCAAAAGCGGTAACCCCGAGCCAGATCGTATCACAGGATCCATGCAGAGGTTACTTACCTTGTCCCCAGGATCCTGCGATGTCTCCCCGCTGTGATCTGCGAGCCGCCGTGTCTCGCTCGATTCACAGTGCCGAGCTCCGTTCCCTGCGAGCGTTGCGACGCAAGGGGACGTTGTTCGGCACCAAATTCAAAAAGTGAAACACACAGTATAGATGCAGTATACTGTAATCCTACAGATTACAGTACTGTATCAAATAATTACACATCCCCTTTGTCCCTAGTGGTTTCTCCAGTGCCCTGCATGCCGTTTTATATTATAAAAACTGTTTTTCCTGCCTGGAAACTGGAGATTGTCCATAGCAACCAAAACAGTCCCTTTACATCAAAAGTGGTTTTAGACCAGCTAGAAAACAGCGATAATAAATAAGAATCACTTGCAGAATTGAGCGATAGTGATTTGTGGGGAAATCCGTCATCAAACCCTAAAAGTAATGACAGCGACAATTCTGCAACTGAGCAAAAATTTCAGTGTTTTTGATTTGATTACATTATTTAATAATTTTTATTATTATTATATTATTATTTGGTATAATTATTTATAGTTATTTATTATATTATAAATTATGATTTTGTTTTTCAAACTTTATCATACCCAGGATGTCTACTAGACTCTTGTTTGGACAGATTTAAGTGTGTTATTCCTAAGAATTACAGGTCTACAATATAAAACGCCAAATTTCCATGCAAAATAATTGTACCGCTTTCAGCACCTAAAATCTGAAATAATCATACCGCCAGGGAGGTTAAAGGAACAGGATCATTTTTTTTTTTTAGGGTTACAACCACTTTAAGAAAAGGCCAAAATGAACATTTCAAAGTCCAACATACAAGTACATGGTCTTTCCTACGTCCCTACTCCTAGCTACAGGCTTGTGTTGCCCCGGCATACCTGTAAAGGTGGAGTCCAGCAATTATAGTCCTCTAGAGGCACCCTCGTGCTGATGTAAGTCCTTCATAGGTATACTCCAGTGCTGGTGTGTTCAGGGCGAACATCAATCCCTGAACTCTCCCAAATAACTCTCTCAACTATCTCTCCCAGACCCAGAGAAGAACCTGCCAAAAAAAAAAAAAAATGAACTAGGAAAGGCATTAACTCTCCTCGATAGGATAGCACCTATCTGGGTATTTCAACCTGCTTACAAATGTGAGTTAGGGTCATAAGATTGTAAGCTCCTTGAGAGCAGGGACTGATGTGAATGTCCAATATACAGTATATAGATATAAAGCGCTGCGTAAATTGATGGCGCTATATAAGTATCTGTTAGAAAATAAATATACTCCAACTGTTTATTTAGCCGCTTGCTTGGAGTTCAGCTTTAAAACTGTGATACTGGTTATATTTAACCATTCTATCTAAATTTGTGAGATGGTTGTCCTGCAGATCCTCATCTCCCTCAAAGAACTAGATGCCCACAATGCCTTACAGTGTATTTAGGTGAGCGATCCTACTGATCATGATATATATATATATAGTGCTGCAATAACCGAATGCCCAGGGCTGTCTAGACCTTTCCAGCTCCATCCTACGGTGATATGCGAAATAAATAAATAAATACAACTAAGGACCTTAGCAGACGCACTGTGGGATTTTCTGTCTGCATGGTTAGCAATGACATTTCCTGATTCAGATGCCTGAGTGCATGGCTCATTTTCAATCTGCTTGAAACCAAGGCAAGTCTCATGTTGGACACTTAGAGGATGTTGCATTTAAATGATGTGAAATTGCCCCTGTGTATAGGAGGATGCTGGCAGTATTGGATGTGACAGCGATGACACTGTGCTATGGGAAGCAGAGAAAGGGTCTCTGGGTAAATGTCAGCTCTGTGAATCTCCATCACTCTCGATTTCCTTGCGGGCTCTCTGTGTGTCACTCCTGTTGCTCTCTTTTTCCACTCCCTTTCATCTCTGCTGTGCTCCTGACTTTTTACCAGCATTTTTTTTGCCATGTTTGTTTCCATGGATACACAAGTGATAGCAGGACGGCGTTGCTTGGTCATACGTGACCCGGAAAAATGCGACGTGTATATGATAAAATGCAGAGGATAAAGTGACGGAGACGGCGTTTTCAGTGTGCGGAGATGAATGAAACAACGCGCTCATTGTGACAAAGGACTCTTTGCTTTAGATCCATCTTTCTGATCTGACACCTGCTGTTCCAGACTCTGCTAGGACTATCACAGGCATTCACTGCCGACAACGTGGATCTAATGACTCGTTTTCCATTTTTAAGCAAATGCCTTTCTCTTTATTCTTTAAAATTAGTGCAAACTTTAAAGCTGGCCATACATGTGGTAGTTTTCCTTCACTTTTCATCCACATACCATCAAAAGTAACTGCCAGAAACTAACACCCACCATTTGTTTATCATAACCCATTGACATTTTGAAAAAAAAAAAAAATACTTGTGCCTGTTTAGGGCCCCTTTACACTAGAATGTTGTGCGGCAAGCCTGCATTGCATGTCGGATTCCTGTCCTGCATCCAAGTCGCACTGCCCTTGTGATCTGCAGTGCAGTGCAAAATTAAACTGGTTGTAAAGAAGGTTTTTTATCTTAATGTAGTCTATGCAACAAGATAAAAAGCTTTCTGTGTGTAGCAGCCCCTCTCAGCCCCCCTAATACTTAAAGTGTAAGTAAACCTCCCTATCGTTTTCAGCCAAGGAAGCTGCCATCTTTGCCTCTGTTTAATCTACAACTGCCATGATGCTGCACATGTGATCAGTTACGACACCAGCCATTGGATGGTTTGACAGTTTGGTTGAGAGCACAACCAATGGGAGTCTTACATTTGCGGCATGTGCCGGAAATGAAACTGTTTTATGGATGGGTTTACTTCCACTTTAACTGAGCCCCATCTCTGTCCAGAGATGACTTACGAGTGTCTCGGCCGTCCGAGACTCTCCCTCCTGATTGGCTGAGACAAAGCATCGGCTCCATTGATTCCCGCTCCTGTCAATCAAAGTCAGTTAGCCAATCAGGAGAGAGAGGGGCGGGGCCGGGCCGCGGCTCTGTGTCTGAATAGACACACAGAGCTGTGATGCTGCTTAGGCGCCCCCATAGCAGGGTGCTTGCTGTGGGGGCACTCGACAGGAGGGAGGGGTCAGGAGCACAGAAGAGGGACCCGAGAAGAGGAGGATCCGGGCTGCTCTGTGCAAATCCACTGCACAGAGGAGGTAATTATAACATGTTTGTTATTTGTACAGAAAAACAAACTTTACAATCACTTTATTGACACCCCAAGTGCAGGTTGCATGCACCAAATCGTAAGGTACAAGTGTACCTTGTGATCCAGTTGCAGTGCATTTCCAAAAATAGTGCATGCACTGGTTATATTGCGATGCAGTGCATTTTCAGTCCATTCAAATCGAATAGGCTGAAATTGCACTGCACAGAGCTGCATGTGAATTGTACAGGATCATACAGCATGATTCTGTGTGATTCACATGCAGTTTCTATTGTGAATAGGCCCTTGAACTTGCAATTAGGTGTGGTAAAAAACACACGATTGCGCCATGGTTTTTCAACCCCCAAACTGCTCCGCCTAATCTGCAAAGGCAATTGTACGGGTATATACACATTATCCCCGCTGTCCTGTCCAGGCGGCTGTACTGTCTGCCAAAAGCAACCTATTCAGGTGAACGGAGCCATGCCACAAGCATGCCCAATGTCTGCACTTGAAGTGCAGTGGTGCAGGATTTTAGGGGTTAAGAGAGGCAGTGAGGAGGCAACATAATGTCGACTTACTGCCTGTCAAAGGTGGATCACTCTTCAGAGGCAAAAAAAACAAAAGGAGAATGGCGCTGGAAAAGGTCCAAAAAGCAGACTGGTTGGTGAGTTGAGCTATGGTATGTTCTGTTTTTGTCTTTCATGTGTTTGCCCTTCCATGTGCTCCTTGCTGTAAAGGCCAGTTATAGGTGGGGGCAGGGGCCTTTTGGTTTGTTAAAGGTCCAAAAACACCAGTATAATCAAACAGCAGTATTGGAACAGTCCTTATTGCATCATTTGTAAAATTTCATGTAGTCCACTTGTGGCAGCTTCCTTTAGAGTGAAGCAATTCTGTGGAAGACAAGCAAAAGAACAACAAGGTGCACCAACCTAAGTGTAGCAGTATGACCATATCCCTTTATGGTCATACTGCTACACATAGTTTGGCGCACCTTGTTGTTTTTATCCTACTCTTTAGAGGTATAATGCAAGTGTAAATGAGCACTTAAAGTGTATGTATAACCAAAAAGTGTGTGTCTCTGTATCATTTAGGCTCGATTCACATCTATGCATGTTGCTTTTGAGCATTTCTACAGTGCTTTTTGTGGTGCTTGCCGCGTTTTTGGAACGCATTTTTACAGCTATTTTGCCACGATTTGCATTTTGCATATTTTTTTTTACAACTGTATATAGCTGGTTGCTAAGGAGGGGGCCAGTAAGCCAGCCGCCATGTCCTTAACAACCGATGAGTCATCAGCTGTCAGCGGACTTCCCCGCTGAATGTAAAAAAAAATAAAAAATTGCCCCCTAAAAAAAGAAAATCATGAAAAAAACAGTGTGGTTCCCCCCCCCCAGGTCCATACCAGGCCCTTGGGTCTAGTATGCATTCGGAGGGGACACCCTCATGCCAAAATTTTAAAATAAAATGACGTGGGGTTCCCCCCCAAATCCATACCAGACCCTTATCTGAGCATGCAGCCCGGCAGGTCAGGAAAGGGAGGGGACGAGCAAGCGTCCCCCCCAACCATACCAGGCAAAATACCCTCAACATGGGGGGGTGGGTGCTTTGGGGCAGGGGGGCTCTGTGACCCCCCACCCCAAAGCACCTTGCCCCCATGCTGATGGCGACAAGGGCCTCTTCCCGACAACCCTTGTCCGGTGGTTGTCGGGGTCTGCAGGCGGGAGGCCCCCAGATCCATACCAGGCCCCAGAACAAGAGGGCCCCCAGATACCGGCCTCCCCCCTATGTGAATGATTATGGCGTACATTGTACCCCTACCCATTCACCTAAAAAAAAAAAAAGTGTAGTGTGAAAAAATACACTAGACAGTTTTTGACAAGTCTTTTATTAAAAATATCTTCTTCTTCCCTGCTTCTTCCTCTGGTCTTCCTCCATCTTCCTCCTCTGGGCTACTCCTTCTCCTGATTTTCCTTCCACTCTTCTTCTTACTCCTGTCTTCTTTGTCCGGTGTTATTATTTCTCTGCCGCCGACAACCCTCCTCCGATGCTGAGTCCCGCTCCCGCCGATGACCCTCTGTCGGTGCCGATGTCAAGCATGGCTTAGATAACGATGGGGGCGTGGCCATTGTATGACATCATCCGGAGACCCCGCCCCCGTGGTGTCACCGCCCGGGGCATGATGGTGCGGACAGATCAGTGGGATGCAGCATCGGAAGAGGGTCATTGGCGGGAGCGGGACTCAGCATCGGAGGTGGGTAGGCAGGGGAAGGAGAACACCGGATAAAGAAGACAGGAGAAAGAAGAAGAGCGGAAGAAGAAGCGGGAGAAGGAGATGCCCTGAGGATGAAGATGCGGGAGAAGATTATGGACGAAATCTTAAAAATTTTGGGTTTCACTGCAATTTCTTTTTTTGGCGACAATGATCACCAGTACAAATAGAGGGTTGAATCTTCCCTCCATTGATTACTGTATGGCATTTCCCAGGGCAGTTTTCCTGTGGTAGTAGCAGTGGACCATGACTGTATATGATGTGTTGCAAAGGTTCCAAGTCACCCATGTGACAGGGTGGCAATGCAGAAGCTGGGGGACAGGGAAAGCACCTCATCACAGGAAGTGCCTGAACTCGATCTCTCAATCAATTTCTGTACAACCAGCCTGTTGGGTTTTTCTCGCTTGACAAGTGCCCCCAGTTGTCTGAATAATATAGCTCCATGGAAGGGATTTGAATCACATCGGTTTTATTTTGTTCCGTTTAACCTGCTGCTTGAATGAAAAAAAATGCATCATCTATGGCCTGCCCAACACACCCCTGCACAGTACTTCAATCAAATACATTCCCAGAGCAGCATTGTTGCATGTAGTAACATACCTCTCAACTTTTTGAGATGTAAACGAGGGACACCTATTAGCAAAAGTATGTAGCATAGGACACACCCCCTGCCACGCCCCTTAAAGGATAAATAAACAGAAAGAAATCATTAGTTAAACCCTACAAGTGCTATTTTTACAACTATTATTCCTTTATATTGGCTTCTGAAACTTACAAATGCAGCAATTTAGAAATTTGGGGTAAAGGTTTAGCTCTGGGAAACACTTTTTGAAAAACAACTAGTGTATTTTATAAACAACTATATAGATCAGACCAAAATAAGGGACAAATGAGAAGGAAAGAGGGACCGAGGGACTTTGTTCTAAATCAGGGACAGTTGGGAGCTATGTAGTACTGTTTAGGGGGGGCATGTTGGACCACTAGAGATCCAGCTTACTGTGCTCTGTGTAAGAGCAGCGGTCAGGCTCTCCAGTGTGCTGCCAACACTGACTGTTTCAATTATGGACACAAAAAAAACAGATTCAGCCAGGGCCGGATTTACCACAAGGCCACCGAGGCCAGGCCTCGGGGCGGCAGTGGTGTAGGGGCGGCGCCGCTCCTGCAGCGACTTCGCGGCCGCCCCCCCTTTCGTGCTGTCTATTATGGGCACCAGTGCCCATAGAAAAGATGGCCGCGAGCCGACCACGAAACTGCGCATGCGCCGTTCCGAAGCCGGCCGGGCTCGGGAAAACTCGTAAGCGCTCGGCCGGGCGGCGCATGCGCAGTAGCGTGATTGCGCCGCTCGGCGCCATTTTTAAAAAATTTGAGAGTAGCTTGTAGTGTCAGCGGTGCGGCGGCGGTGGAGAGAGATGACATCTCTCATTGCCCGCACCGCTGTTCCGCCCTCCTCCTTCTGATGGCAGGCAGCATGACAAGGGACATCCCCATGTGGTGGCAAGTGGCATCCCCATCTGGTGGCAAGGGACATCCCCATGTGGTGGCAGGCAGCGTGGCAAGTGACATCCCCATCTGGTGGCAGGCATGGTGGCAAGTGACATCCCCATGTGGTTGCAGGCAGCGTGGCACGTGACATCCCCATCTGGTGGCAGGCATGGTGGCAAGTGACATCCCCATCTGGTGGCAGGCATGGTGGCAAGTGACATCCCCATCTGGTGGCAGGCATGGTGGCAAGTGACATCCCCATGTGGTGGCAGGCAGCGTGGCACGTGACATCCCCATCTGGTGGCAGGCATGGTGGCAAGTGACATCCCCATCTGGTGGCAGGCATGGTGGCAAGTGACATCCCCATCTGGTGGCAGGCATGGTGGCAAGTGACATCCCCATCTGGTGGCAGGCATGGTGGCAAGTGACAAGAGATGGTGGCAAGTGACACGCTCAGGGCTCCCAATGATTCTGCATTATGGTGAGTTGAACTATTTCAGTTTATATTACAATGTAATGATAGAAATAATGTGTTTCAATCATCCTGACACCATAACAACCATGGTGCCGGGGATGATTGAAGCAGTAACACCAGCCATTGCCTTGAAAATTTGCCTGCGAAAAATCCTTACCCCTCGCGCGCTTACCCTGAAGTATTTTTAGTCTGTACAATTAAAGCCAGTTATTTTCAGTGTTCTCGTGTGTGGAGATATGTTTTTAATTGATCTATTGTAGAAGTCATCGATAAAGGACGTGGTATGTGTGTGTGTGTGTGTGGGGGGGGGGGCGGCATTGAAGGACCCGGCCTTGGGGCGGCAAAGGGAGTAAATCCGGGCCTGGATTCAGCCTAACAAGTATTAAAACAATACTTATTTAATATATAAGGGGCTCACAGTTCACATTTTAACCAAGGGGGGTTCTCTGTTTGTGGGGCCCTCTACAAATCTTGCTGCAGGACCCAAACCCTATAAGTAACAAAACTGGTAACCTTCCCTAAATAGAGTGCAATGGAAACACAAAGGAAGAAGAGCATGACAAGCTACAAATATCACATCCCTGTGCTTATTTAAATGTTTATCAGTTGCCCAGCAACAGCCAAATTTGACCATTATTATAATATCTACAAAAGGTTAGATAAAAGCAAACCTTTTAGCATTGAAAAAAACTAATTTTTCCCATTAGAAACACTAAAGTACTTTCCTTTTGATGGCAAATTGCTACTTTCTGAAGTTTCATGGCTTAAAATCTTTGTTTGTAATAGTCATGTTCTATTTTGGGAAATAACCGTTAAATAATATCCTTATTATGTAATTATCTTACAATACACTACGTAAAGTTAAGAAAGGTAGTGTATATCCAGTTCTTTGCGCTCATTCTTATGCATACCGCACTTGTCAGATAAATAAAGTTATTTCAAAATATCCTTAAGAAAACAGCAACATATTGTATATTGAAAACATGTCATAATCTTCTGGTTCACAGATCGTGTCAGTCATCTAAAAGCTTGAGTGTAACCTTAAAGTAAACCTGTATTTAAAAAAAAACACACAAAAAAAACACCCATTGTACAACAAGCACTCTCCGGGTCTGAAATTCACAACTCTGCTCCTTTTGTCTTTAGGCCATATTCACACATGCAGCAAGGGGGTGGCAAAAACCTACGGTTGAGCCATGGTTTTACCATCTCCCCTCCTTCTACCCACCTAATGCCTACCATACAGCCTGAGGCGAGACATTTTTTGTGGCATTTGAAGCTGACAAGTAACATTGTCTGTTTAACTTGACTATTCAAATCAATGGGTCTGCCGCACACTTGGCTCGTGGTTGCAGCACAATAGCCCTCTTGAAAATTACTGCTTTGCAAAAAATAAAAGCAAATAAAAAAGGATTGTCTTTTGAATGCATAATGGTGGCTGCTTAGGCTCACTGTAAAAAGCTATCCGTCGCAAATCACTTTTTAGAGAATCAACAAGTTTGAAACCTAAATTAACTTGATCCCTGCTGAAGCCTCTGTTAAGATCCTGGACAAGCAGTACTCATATTAACACCAAGTACTTGCACAATACTGGGGACACCACCTTCCATCCATGTAGTAAAGCTGGTGGCTAGTAACTTGCTGCTCAAACACCAGCATACCTCACAACTTTTTGAGATAGGAACGAGGGACACCCATTAGCAAAAGTATGTAGGCATAGGACACACCTCCTGTCACACCCCTTAAAACAGAATTATTCCAAAAAAAAATATTAGTTAAACCCAGAAGTGCTTTTTTGTACCACTACTATTCATTTGTACTGACTTAAAAACTTTAAATATGCAAATGTGCCAATGTAGAAATTGGATGAAAGGTTTAGCAATGGGAACCACTTTTTGAAAGATAAATAGTGCATTTTATATACAACTATATAGATCAGAATGAGGAGGAAAGAGGGACAGAAAAACTTTGTTCCAAATCAGGGACAGTCCCTCGAAATCGGGGACAGTCCCTCAAAATCAGGGACAGTTGGGAGCTATGGACACCAGTACTGTACTTCGGAAGGGCAGAGACCATCTTTGATACATAATATGACGTAGTGAGACACATTTATAGGGGAAATACAATAGGGCCATTAACCCCTTACTGCACTTATGATCTAGGATGGGTGGATGAATGAAAGGCCAGTCTTCTCCATTCATAGATCATTTTTCATACATAGAAGCTCTAGTATGGCTTCTACAAATGGAGGAGGAAGAGGAAAGGGTGGGCATAATGGGCATTCTTGTTGATAGGTTCCTCTGCTATATTAAATCCTGCAGCACCAAAATATTACGGCAGTAGGGGTTGGGGGAGGAGGGATTCGGAGGAAGAAGATTTCACCTAAAGCACGGGCCAGTAGCACAAGGGACACATTGCAATGGTGATAAGCAATGTCCCCTGTGCTGATTTTTTAATTTTTTTTAATAAACTTAGGCTTTAAGTACTAGGGGGTAGTTGGCTGTATGTGCATGTCAAGTCTTCATTGCTAATTTTGATTAGATTGTACCTTCAAAGAGATCTAATTATTATGATTTCAAGCCAGAAAGAAATGTAGAAAACAGCTTTTTCCTGCTGGATTATTACAGTGCAACTGCTTCATCTTTCCCCATAAATATCTTCTAATTAAATGCATTTGTCATTTCTGCAACAATTAGATTTAAGTTACAGCCATCGCATTATTTCAAATGACACACAAATCTTCTTTTTAACCATGCAGGAAATACAAGTGTTCAAAGAAATGTGATGTGAAGATGAGTACTAGAGAAGAATATTTAGTCTAATTGATTCAAGGAGTATAAAGGTATCATAGATGCTAAGCGATTGTCATCTGGTGTGGACAGAAATGGTTGTTTGGAAATTGAGAATCATTTTTTTTATTTCAGGCAGACCAATTTTGGGGAAAGAATCAATGGGTTAGGATGCATTTCTCATTCAATTTCCAGTGTTTTTTTCTTAAAGAGGACCTGTACTGTACAATGGAGCATCTGCACACTGCCTGCACATTCCATAATCATGTCTACTACTCCTATGTGGATGACATTATTTATGCCGTTGTTGTTTCCTGTAAAAATGTTGCGGTCAAATGTTCTGACTATCATTCTATGTCTATGGGGTTCTATAAGTGTCTGAAAGAACAAATGTCTGAGTTCCCCTGTTATAGTCAGCTCATCGATGAGTTAATCAGCTTAGACCAGCAGAACTGAAGAAAATTCCCATCAAGCTCTAGATGACCCATTGATGTTCAGAAGATGTGAAGAAAACACAATGGTAACATCTTTTTTGTCTTGAATCCCCATTGGACCTACTTTGATGTACTTTGCTGCCCAGTTGTTGAACAAAAGTGGATTGTGGTGGTTACCAGCTTCCTAAGGACGTTTTAAGGTGTTTTTAAGGAACATGAGTGGAACGTGGTGGTTACCAGCTTCCTAAGACGTTTTAAGGTGTTTTTAAGGAACATGAGTGGATCGTGGTGGTTACCAGCTTCTTAAGACGTTTTAAGGTGTTTTTAAGGAACATGAGTAGATCGTGGTGATTACCAGCTTCCTAGGGACGTTTTAAGGTGTTTTTAAGGAACATGAGTCTAATTGCTAGATTTTCTACAATACCCACAAAACTTCCCCAGTCTGTTTTCATCTTTATAAATTAGGCCTGACAAAGGGAAGTTGATGGTGCTCCAAAGCTGAATACTTTATGTCACTGGCTAGGAAAGGAAATCTTGTGATGGCAATTATCTAATGAACTATCTTGCATGACAGTAAAGGTAGCATGCCATTACGATCACTTGTTACAGTATACATGTACCCTAGTACGGAGTTACCATTACCAACTTAACACTGTCCCATGGCTCCCAAGCAGAAATTGCTTTAAGAAACTAACAGAAAGAAGAACCCGCTCCAGGTGTCTACTTCATAATAATCTCTCCGCTCTCCACGCGTGGGTGTGGCTCAATATGCAACCATATGCAAAAATTGAACAAAAAGGTCTGGATGGCCGCACTCCAATGAAAACGATTTCTTTATTGTTATGATAAATGCATGCAGCAAGGATAAAACCACTAACGTGTTTCACGCCGTTATAGCAGATGCTTATTCATAGCTAAGTTTTTAAAATAATAACAAAGAGAGATATGCAGGCATGCAAAACCGTAATTTGGTGTAATTAGGCATTGTGTACACCCACTATAGGTGACACAATGCTCTCAGTTGATATTTGGCGGTAATGCATGCTTAACACAGGTGAAAAACATCCCACTCAAGAAAGTCTTCTAAGAACAAAAAATTGTTTAAAAAAAAAAAAAAAAACTTTCATAAACATATGTGTGCATATATGTATATGTACTTTGATAAAAAAATGCCTGCAAAGGCACCCGTGCATGCCTAGCATTAGAATTTAGCATTAGCAATTTCATAATTGCATGCAGACCAAACTTTCAGCTGCAAATACCATGTTCAAGATCACCCATCAAACACACATATTGCATATACTGTAGAATGTTGCTATATTCTATCCACTTCCTTGTATGTATTCATTCTTTCTAGAGTTTGTTGCAATATGTGTGTTTGATAGATGATCTGCAGGAGGTATATTGCATATATGTACCTAATTGATTGAATCATAACCATGAACATGTTGTTTGCGGCTGAAAGTTTGGTCTGCATGCAATTATCTGGCCTTGTTGTCATGGGGTTAATAGCAGTGTTTTCATGCTGTGCTGTGTGATGGGAATACTGTTTGCCTGCAGGTCTTTCTAACAAAATTTGGGTTTACCTACCTGTGCATTTATATATTTTTATTCTTATACATTTATATGTTTATTTGAGAATCCTAATGCTAGGCATGCACGGGTGCCTCTGCCGGGAAACTCTGCAGGCATTTTTATCAAAGTACATATACATATATGCACAAATATGTTTATGAAAGTTTTTTTCTTTAAACAATTTTTTGTTCTTAGAAGACTTTTTTGAGTGGGATGTTTTCCACCTGTTTAAGGTGGTTTAATTATGTTAAGCATGTATTACCGCCAAATGTTTGGTCTTTATTTACATATCTTTCATGGGTTTGGCTTGTTTGTCTTTATTTTTGTCTGAAGAGTTAACCTTGTGATCATGTGAGAGAGAATTCCAGCTGACTCACCTTTATATCAACTGAGAGCATTGTGTCACCTGTAGTGGGCGTACACAATGCCTAATTACACCAAAATTGCATGCTTGCATATATATGTCTTTGTCATTCATTTAAAACTTAGCTTTAAATAAGCACCTGCTATAACGGTGTGAAACGCGTTAGTGGTTTTATCCTTGCTGCATGGATTTATCATAACAATAAAAAAATAGTTTTCATTGGAGTGCAGCCATCCGGACTTTTTTGTTCAATTTTTAAAGAAAGTAATAGAGGTCACCTCTATATGAAACTGGATTTAATAAAGCACTTTGCATTGGAATAAATCTGTGCACTTTGCTATCTGGAGACCTGATCTGATGAACTGTACTTGATATCACGAGAGAAAACATAGAATATAATAGAGGCCTCGAACAGCAGATTTAGTTCTGTATAACCACCAGTCAGGTTCAGTGAGGTTTCTAGGACCCTTTCACACAAGTGCAACTATATACAGTGAAACATTGCAGAATTATGATTATTATTAGCAGCCTACCCTTCCTTATCCACAGAAAATCCAACACAACAGCTAACTTTGTTCCTGTTAAGACTAAATCATTTGCATAAATAAACTGCTATGACTTTATTCCTCTAGAACAAGGGAACCTGTTGGCCTTGATCATCACTATTCTATTATATACCCATTAAAGGGAATCAAAAAGAAGGGAAACCTTTCCTATGAGAAACATGGAGCCCACCATTGTTGACTTCCCACTCTGCAAATGCTAGTTGCCCGTCATGCTGACCCACTTGCTTTAATACTTTGAGACTCAAGCCCAGAACCAGTATGCAGCTCAAGCCCAGAACCAGTATGCAGCTCAAGCCCAGAACCAGTATTCAGCTCAAGCCCAGAACCAGTATCCAGCTCAAGCCCAGAACCAGTATGCAGCTCAAGCCCAGAACCAGTATCTAGCTCAAGCCCAGAACCAGTATGCAGCTCAAGCCCAGAACCAGTATCCAGCTCAAGCTCAGAACCAGTATGCAGGCAAGAACATATAGAATTCTTTGCACAATACCTGACCGGTACACTTGTTCTAGGTTGGCGACTTTGAAAAAAATAAGAACCAGCACTGTAACCAGGCCACTTGGACTTTAAGAAGGAGGGCAACAGTGGGCATCTCCACATTTGTTTTATATTTGCTTCTATCTGCTTATACATATTGGGGGTTATTTACGAAAGGCAAATCCACTTTGCACTGCAAGTGCACTTGGAAGTGCAGACGCTCTAAATCTAAGGGGAAGATCTGAAATGAGTGGAAGCTCTGATGATTTTATCATCCAACCACGTGCAAGCTAAAATGCTGTTTTTTATTTTCCTTGCATGTCCCCCTCGGATCTACAGCGACTGCACTTCCAAGTGCACTTTCAGTGCAAAGTTGATTTTCCTTTAGTAAATAACCCCCATTGTCGACTAATGACATGTGAGTACTGTAGTTGCACACTAATATAGATTTACCCTATATCTCTCCTACTGACAGATCACAGATGATGTATCATCATATTAAAGATTTATTCATGTCTAATAGTTATCACCCTGCCACATTAAAAGCAATAACATGAAAAGAGTAATGAGCTGGAAAAAATATATCAGTGCCTTTTCACGGAAGCCATACCTGTTTGATTTTATAAAGATCTACAATGAGCAACCACTCCAACATACGCACAAACAGCAAGTACCATACAAGTAATTGATTACTGAAGGAAGCAATAAGAAAAAAAAGGCAAAAAGCTTGAAGATCAAAAGACTTTCTACAGTCATGCAACAAAAATCCACTAAAAATGGTGTCAAATAGCAAAATCTGTTATTTTTTGATGTTTAAATTCACAACCAGCAACTAGTTTAACTCTCTGTAGTATATTCCAGGTAGAATGTATCGTAGTTCTGAGATTCCAAGGCTTAAGCAGCATACACACGGTCGGACTTTTCGACCGGACTGGTACGACGGACGCCAACTGACCAAATCCGGCGGACAATCCGATTGTGTGTGGGCTTCACCGGACCTTCAGCTGACTTTTCCAGTCGCAAATCTGACGGACTTTAGATTTGGAACATGCTTAAAATCTTTACGTCGTAACTCCGCCGGACCCAGAAATACGCTCGTCTGTATGCTAGTCCCACGGACAAAAAACGACGCAGGGCAGCTATTGGCTACTGGCTATCAACTTCCTTATTTTAGTCCTGTGTACGTCATCACGTACGAATCCTTCGGACTGGTGTGATCGTGTGTAGGCAAGTCCGGTCGTTAAAAAGTCTGTCGGAAGTCCGCTGGGAAGTCTGTCGGACCAGTCCGGTCGAAAAGTCTGACCGTGTGTACGTGGCATTAAGCGTAGAGTAAGGGTCTCTAAATGGTCAAAATCTAAATAAACAATGTTAAGCTTGCTTTTACACTTAAACACGTATACAGGCTTTTTTTTTTTTCAACAAAAATGTTTAAAATCACAAACAGCAACTAGTTTAACTCCTTGTGGTATACTCCATGTAGCTTGTATTGTGGTTTTTAAATCCCAAGGCTTATGCTGAGAGTAATGCCGCGTACACACGATCGGAAATTCGGCCAGCAAAAGGCCGATGAGAGCTTTTGGTCGGAAAATGCGACCGTGTGTATGCTCCATCGGACTTTTGCTGGCGGAATTCCCGCCAGCGAATGATTGAGGGCAGGTTCTCAATTTTTTGGTGGGAAAAAGCTCCTATCTGAAAATGCGATCGTCTGTTGCAAAATTCCTACGCATGCTCGGAAACAATTCGACGCATGCTCGGAAGCACTGAACTTCATTTTCTCAGCTCGTTGTAGTGTTGTACGTCACCGCGTTCTTGACAGTCGAAAGTTAAGAGAATTTTTGTGTGACCATTTGTATGCAAGGCAAGCTTGAGCGGAAATCTGTCGGAAAAACCATCCAAGTTTTTTCCGACAGAAAATCCGCTCGTGTGTACGGGGCATTAGGGTCTCTCCTTGGTGTAAGCTAAGACTTGTGGGGGGCCTTATTCCTGGCCTGGCCATTGAGTGTATTTTATCTTTGCCCTCTTAAGTCAAGTTCTAAATATGGATAATAATTTATATTCACAAATTCTTTTACTCTACTTTTAAAAAAATCTATCTGTTGAGACCCCAATAACTCTGATGGTCAAAAAATAATATTAAGCCTGCATTCACACATAGTATATGCTTATACAGGCTTGTTTTGTTTTGTTTTGTTTTTTTTTAGTGTTTTGCAAGCTTACGTGCGCATGTATGAAGAAGGAGGAGGAAAGAACAGGAGAACTATTTTTCAGGCATGAAAATTATGCAAAAACGCACGAAAATGCTTTTTTTAATTTTCGCGTGTTTTTGCATGATTACATTTTTTTGTGTGTTTTTGTACTTGTATTGAAGTATTTGGGGCCAAAAACATATTACAAAGCTCAAATAAACTCATGTATTTCAAACCTCGGGTGCTGAGGTTCGAGGGGCTGAGCGAAGAGACTGTATTGAAAAAAATAGGATTCCTATTGCTGAGCATTGTCATGTGTAGGCTTAGGAGCAGAAATATGAGCAAAATCTCTCGGGTGTAAATTAGGGCTAAGTTATTGCTGTTCCATGACTGAAGTAGCACAATAGTACAGACAACAAACCAGCTTTTAGAAATCACTGATAAACAAGAATAGTAAAAAAAACAGAAGACAAACACGGTGCCCTTGTATTAGAAAGAAGAAAAAAAAAACGTTAACCTTTTCTCATTTACATTGTTCCCATTCACTATTCCTGGAAATGTCTCTGTGCCAGCGTACTTATTTCACTGCACCCTGTTCTGTACATGGTAATCTCCAATAAGGAGGGCATAGTAATAATGTACAGGGTATTATGTCCCATAGCAACCACAAACCAAGAAACTTCCCAGCTAATCTGACGTTAGTGAATGGAAAACTGGAAAGTTGTTCTGTGTACAAGAGGAAAAGGCAACATAGTAAAGCTGGCTACACATTATACATTTGTTTTTGTTCAATTTCCTTTAGATTTACCTTCAACTATGTGGTGCAAGGGCCTGACTGATTACATACAAATTGAACGTGTTTGGATTTGACCTCATATTATATAGTTTTGATAAACCTAAAGGAAAATTGCACAAGAAAAATTGTATAATGTGTAGCCAGCTTTAGCCAATCAGGCTTTACGGAAGTGCAGGGCGCGCTGGCTTATAAAATGATAGCACAAGGCTGATTAAATCAGTGCATTGCTGCCCCTTCACTATTTAATTACAGATTAGGGCAGAGCTTGACCGAGCTATAACGGCAGAAGAGAAAGGAGAGGTCAGGGCTTAATTTGACTCTAGGGGATTTATTTATTTAAAAAAAACAAAAAATAATGCTGTGCAAATTCCTAGCATTTACACAGCCATTGCAAATAATTCCCTTAATGTGTCCTAAATGTTAATTCCCTATAATCATCAGCTCCATCTAGTGGCCATAATACAGTATTTTTATGTTTGAGATATCTCAGGAAAATACTGCATTATGGCCACTAGATGGAGCTGACAAACAAACAAAATTAAAAAATATAGGCAGGTAATACACATAAATACACACACACAGATATACAGTATATATATATATATATATATATATATATATATATATATATATATTATATATTTATATATATATATATATATATATATGTATATATATATATATATATATATATATATATATATATATATATATATACACACATATATATATATATATACACATATATATATATATATATATATATATATATATATATATATATATATATATATATATATATATATATATACATATATATATATATATATACATATATATATATATATATACATATATATATATATATATATATATATATATATATATATATATATATATATATATATATATATAAAACCAACTGTGAAATAAGCTTTTACCTTATATTTCTCTTTTAGGTTTTAGTACGTTTATACTGGAGGTGTTCAAGCTTATAGCAACTTGTCTACTTATCTACAGAGCCAATAATATTGCCTAATTGCAGTCAGCAGCAATAAGTGGAAAATCAAAACAAGTCAAGATGTTTACCTCGTTTATGTTGCTCTGTTAGCGGATATTATAAACTTGTACTTGAGTTTTTAATTATGTTTCCTTGTGGCAGTTATAAAAGTCTTCATTTAAGGGCCTGTTGTTGTGAGAAGTCTACAGCCTAAGAGCCTTCTCAGATCAAATTCCAAATCCAGAATGCAAACTACAAAATAAAACAAGAAAGATATAATCACGTCATGGAATTAGGATATCAAACTGTGCTCTAGACTTAGGGACATCATAATCGCTATTCCCTGCTGAGGAACACTAAGAGGAAAAGCACAGGGCAGTGGGGATTAAACAGTGGTATAAAGGGCAACAAGAGAAAATCAGCATTCATAATATAAGACATCAAAACAGCTAATCAGACACCGGGCAGATGGAACTGTCAAAAGCTAGAAACATCAGATGACTGGGACCGCAGGTGGACTGGCAAGACAGGAGGGAGATATCAAAGGGTATAAAGAGATAAGAGATTAATATTAGAAGGGAGTCACTTCAAAATACTAAATTATACATCTGTGAAGTTGGTTTTGATCCAGGACAGGTGTCAGAGATAAAGGACTTGTGCTAGTAGCATGTTTGAGGGCACATTTCTGAAGAACCTCTGAGGTGTAGCTCAGAGTTTATCAGAAGCTGGAGAGGTAGTTTAATCAGATGCCACTTGCCAGAAAGCAATGTTTCTTAGGCCACTGGCTGCCAACACAACTGGGTCTGAGTAAGATATTCATAAATTAGGAACAATACCACAGTAATCAGGAACATACTGTGGCTTACTGGGTTGTAAAGACCTATTCTGACATTTAGGCAACTCTGGTCTTTGCTACAAGGATTGGTATGATGTATTTGTGGGCTCTTTTAATCAAACATTATAATAACGATTACATCATTTATTATAGTTGTCAAAAGGTTGTGTGACAGCTCCATTGTGCACTGTGCATTAATAAGGAGTAACCCTTTCCTCCTTTGAAATTATAACAGCCCACACTCTATCAGAATTTGAAGTGTGCCGAAGGGAATGAGTGACCATTCAAGAAAAGGTAAGGATCCTCTGGCCCAGGGGAGAAGGAGGGTAAATCGTGGCCTTTGTTTCCCATGTAATTGGGGCACCAGGGATCTCTTTGGTGGGCCGTGAGCCTTGACCCATAACAACCTCCCCCTCCTTTTTCTATCCCCTAGAATGAACCAAATCCAGCGTTCTATGGCATTGATGGACAGAATTGCTTTAGCTCTCTTTTGTTTATCTTATGTCATATCATCCCTGGCAGCTTATGGGACTTGTTGGATCAACCGCCCATTGGCTACTGATCTGATACCATCTTAAGTGAGTTGAGTAGAAGAATGGGACTTTAAATGAGACACTAGGTCTCCATCCCTATACGTCAGTACATAAAACAGGAGGGTTGGGACTTTAGATGAGGTGAGCAAAGAAGGCCAGGGGGACAGTCAAAAATTGCACAAAACACTTTATTGATACATAGTAGTGCAATGCCACAATTGGAGTTCAAGTGTAGATTGTAATAATAAGTCATATAGCAGTCACATCCTAACTGATACATGGCAGACATAGTAAACAGCCCCCAAATGGATGCAGAGAAAATAATCCTAATCTGGAAAAAATATTCACTAGAGTAACATAGAATCATAAGGTAATAAAAAACTTGTAGGTATATGATTGTCTGGTGCATGTCGTAAGCCAGACGCGTTTCGTGTATTGAACACTCTTCAGGGGCGATATAGCACCAGGGTCTACAAAGGAAAAGAACAGTGTGATAAAAACTGTATGAAAAAGAAAAAGCAAAAGAAAGAAAGTAAAATGAATAAAAAATGAATAAAAAATGGGGAAACAGAACCCCTAGCCTCCAACATGCCACGCGATAGTGATAGTGATAGTATATCGCCCCTGAAGAGTGTTCAATACACGAAACGCGTCGGGCTTACGACATGCACCAGACAATCATATACCTACAAGTTTTTTATTACCTTATGATTCTATGTTACTCTAGTGAATATTTTTTCCAGATTAGGATTATTTTCCCTGCATCCATTTGGGGGCTGTTTACTATGTCTGCCATGTATCAGTTAGGATGTGACTGCTATATGACTTGTTATTACAATCTACACTTGAACTCCAATTGTGGCATTGCACTACTATGTATCAATAAAGTGTTTTATGCAATTTTTGATTGTCCCCCTGGCCTTCTTTGCTCACCTCATCTAAAATCTTAAGTGAGTTGTGTACTTTGTTTTTCTGTTCTTGATCCTGTTCCCGCTCCTTTTATATTCATATGTATGCCGAAGCTGTACACTCCAGCCTTTTTGGCTTACTGTATGTTCTTTGTACTTTTTCTTTGTCCTAAAAAAAAATGTACCGATGTTGAAATAAAAAGACCTGGCTTGCAATTAGTGGTCCAATTCATTCCAAAGGTGTCCAGTAAGATCAAGGTCAAGGCTCAGTGCAGGTCACTTGAGTTCCTCTCAGACCAAACTCATCAAAGCATGTCTTTATGAAGTTAGCATAAGCACAGGGGCCCAATCATGCTGCAACAGAAAAGAGCCTTCACTAAACTATTGCTACTAGGTTGGAAGCACTTGATTGTCTCACATGTTTTTGCATACTGTAATATTACCAAGACCCCTCACTGGAAATACCTGAACTCAGGGAAGAGGGGTGTCTACTTTTGGCCAAACAGGTAGGTTTGACAATCCTGCACAGAAGCTTATTTATGGAGGCAATAAAAGGAGCACTGACGGTGTGCAGAGTACAGTAATCCACATCAGTCAATAACTAGTCAATCATACTTTGAGTGGCTGTAAACCTCAGACATGTCTGCTGCAGCATTCCTCTGCTATCAGCATGAATTACTTCTGACAAGTTTTCCTGACACCAAGAGAAAAAATGGTGACAGAGGAGGGACCTCTATCTGATTAACAGCTTCAGCTCTCTTCCTGTGTGCTGTGTGGAGAGGTGTGTGTGTGTGTGTGTGGGGGGGGGGGGTGTCCCTTCCCTCCAATCAGCTTTCAGGGCTCTATTCACTGAGCTCTGCAGAGTGTAACTTTAGCTCTCTGCCCCCTTTTTTCTGGACTCTCAGACAAGCTTTAAAATTCTGCACTTTGAAAAGATGTGGAAAAGTAAGGGCTGCAAATGGACAGGTACAACTTATGTAGGAGGATTTGCTTCATCTCTTTGTATCACCTGAGGCCAGTCACTTCACTGGGTATATGTGAGGGTTTACAACCACTTTAAGGCTACTGTTGTCATATCAGATAAAAGATTTCTGATTGGTTGTTGAGGGTTGGCACACTTCCTTACTGAATAAACGGATTATATTTTCTGTTGTTTTTGACTGAATGCTAGTGGGCTTATTCAATAAGGCAGTACACCATAACAACCGATCAAATATAATTTTTTACACGAGTTGATTAAAGTAATGCAATTTGATTGGCTATTAGCTGTTACGGTACATTATACATCACAACATCCTCATTAACTGCCTTAATAAACACATATAATAAAGTTTCATGAAAACCAAAAAGATTTACAGGTACAGTATGGACAGATAAACTATTTTTAATATTTGGTACAAAGAAACCAGATTTTTTTTTTGGATGCCAAAGGGTTTGGAATGAAAGATGGGACTAATGAGGCAATTGAAAGAATTCTAAGTTTAACTTTTTGCTCAAAAAGTTTCACAGTCTGCACTAAATAAACAAATAGTACAGCAAATGAGGATGCCAATATTTGCCGCAATAGCAGTGTGCAGTAGTGCACCAAAAGGATGATTATGCAAGACAGTTACCCATTCTACTATAGGCACCAAATAATTTATATGCCCTGCAACATAATGTTTTATTTGACATAAAAAAAAGATATCATGTGCGACAAGTCACATTTTTCAACAACCCCCTGATCTTAGTTTATCCAGCCCATAGTGTAGGCAATAAGCATTCCTTCATATGGCAATAGTTTGGCTTATTACTCTAATCTTCCATTGTTTGATGGCTTGGTGTGCATTCCCTATGGCTCTTGCGTCAGACAGGATTTTTTGCTTCTCAACTCTAAGTATATTAAACGCTAAATAATAATTACTGTCATTACTAGAACATATTCACAAAACACTAACAAAACCATAAAGGTAATTTTCTAAATGATCTTAAATATGGCTGTAGAATGTGCTGACTTTTCTATAGAAGACGTATTACAATAACAGCACTCAGCTCCATTATTAGAGGTGTTTAAAAGTTCTGTAAATGTACATTTTAGCATGGAAGGGGGTTGACATGTATTTACAGACTTTCAACAAAATAAAGCTGAATTTAAAAAGTAAGCCTACATTTCAGCAGACACGCTAAGCCCCGCTGCTTATTAATTTAGAATGTACAATAATGTAGTGGCAGAGAGCTTTGTGATTAGAAGTAGAACTGTGTATTGCAGGCCTGAGCTGAACACAGCAAGATTTTAGGGGGCAGCAGACAGCTTTTTCGTTTTTTGATGAAGAATATGTTACCCCAACTTTTTATATTCCTGATATGTGCCTGTTCTACCATGTACTTGTATGCAAAAGTATCCTGTTCTCTTTGTATTGCTTCCTTTGGGTGAAATACCTGGTGTTCTCTGCCAGCTTACCGCTTTCCTAATAAGAATGTACCACACTAGACCTACACAAGGCCTTTGACTCCCTTTCCTGGGAATATCTGTTTTTTATTTTAGAACATTATGGGTTTGGTCCGAAATTCTTGACAACACTTCAAAATATATATACTGCTCCCACAGCGCACCTAGTTGTCAAGGGCTTTAGGTCACAAAATATAGATATACGCAGAGGAAACCGACAGGGATGCCCACTATCCCCCTTATTGTTTATTTTGGCGTTAGAACCATTAGCTATTAAAATACGAGATCACCTAGATACACAGGGAGCTCATTGCGGAGACCGCGAACATAAATGCGCGTTGTTCGCGGATGATATTTTGTTACTTCTCTCCTCCCCAGTCACCTCTTTGCCCACTCTACACATAGTACTAGAATATTTCACTTCAATAACGGGCCTACAAGTGAACCATTCAAAATCGCAAGCACTCAATATATCTTTACCAATACATATAATCCGAGCTCTACGAAGTTCTTTCTCATTTAAATGGCAGAACGAGGCCCTTCCATATTTAGGAATCTTTTTAACTCCATTCCTCTCCACATTATACAAAAGAAACTACCCTCCCGTGTTTAAAAAATTATCAGAGGATCTCAAAAGATGGTCAAATAATCCCCCATCATGGTTCGGTCGATTGTACTCTGTTAAAATGACCATTTTACCTAAGGTTTTGTACTTGTTCAGGACTCTTCCGATAGCAATAGTAAGATCCGATTTGGGGAAGTTTCAGAATAAACATTTGGAATTTATATGGGGAAACAAAAGACCCAGGGTGAATAGACGAACATTATATGCACCAAAACTGAAAGGGGGCTTAGGGGTACCGGACCTGATTAAGTACTACCATGCAGCGCAACTGTCCCAGCTTACTCGAATCCACACACGACAACCAAATCCACTTTGGATGACGTGGGAATCCTCTCTGTATCCAAACAATGAGATTAGCCATTTAATGTGGATGAAAGGGAGGGATAGGCCGACAATATTGTGTCCGACTCTATCCTTCTCGTTAAATTTTTGGGACAGATTGGTAGCTACATACAAATTTAAATCCCCACATACCCCACTAGCCCCATTTCTCAATAATCCTTCATTCACCCCGGGTCTCCTCCCCCACGAATTTACATGGTGGACTAATAAAGGTCTGCTACGTATAGCAGACTAGGGATGAGAGCACAGCTAGGTCAGTTTTCTGGCTGTGCTGGGAACTTAGGCTGCACTCCTCCAACGGTCAGACTTGTGCTGACACAGCCATTCACTGGGAAAACTAAAGTGCTGTTATTTCTCCTTCCTTAGCTGCCCAAGCCTCCAAGCCCCTGTTGCAGCTGAGAACAGAGGGTGATCATTTAAAAAAAAAGGAAAAAAGGAAACTACTGTATAATGTTTTTGTTTTTTTTACACAGATGTTTTGCCTTTCATTTCTATCCTAAACTGAATGGATTGTTTTTACAAAGTGCAGGCTTACATATACTTTAATTTAATAACTTTAATCTAGTGCAGAAAATGGTTGAGATGGTTAAGTTGAGTTGTTTATATGTGTGTGTATATATATATACATATATACATATATATAGATATATATATAAAATGTAAAACCCATGCTGAGATCTAAATTTACAGCAGCACCTGTAAAAGCCTGAATACCCTGCTTAGACAATATAATTAAGAAAGACAGGTGTGTTCCTCCACTAAATCAACCATATAAATAAAAAAAAAATGGCATTCAACATGATATAGACATTACTCAAAAAAGTGCAAAAATATTTAGAGTGCAAATATTTAAATCGCAAAAGAGTTCTATATATATATATATATATATATATATATATATATATATATATATATATTCTATATATATATATATTCTATATATATTAATATATATAACAAAGTCCCAAACAATGCAAAAAAACATATATGTAACAAAATGTACGATAAAAAAGTGCAGAAAGTATGTAACTCAAGAACAAAAATAAAATTAACCAAAAAATGAATAAACTTATATGTATCATAGCCCCGCATATATATATTTTATATATATATATATATATATATATATATATATATATAAATATAGCCCCCTGATTCAACCCTTTTGAAGAGAGGTCCATAGACTCACATGCCAGATCTCTACCCTTCCACTAGATTTCTCCCCGGCCCAACTTACATAACTCCACCATTCCAAAATTAATGTAATTTCGCTCACTTGCCATGCATCTAGTCAATGCGACCAAACTATGCATTCCGTCGCAGTGGCGCTCCCCAAACCCACCGACTATAGCAGAAAGGTTCAACCGTATATAAAGAATCGCTGATATGGAAGAACTGACCCACCAAGCGAGAGACAGCTCTAATAAGTATAGAACAATGTGGTCATGCTGGCAACATTTTAAAACATTGGACAATTATCAAAGACACATGCTCTAAATTTGCAGAACCATTTACAGAAACAGAAGGGGAAGGAGTAGGACGACCTCTGACCCTTACTTACCCTCACATACCCACTCGCAATAACCAATCGGCTCAGATACACATTTTCCCGCAGATCTGTTTCCTATATGTCCTGTCCTTTCCCCTACTCCCCCTCGCGATATTTACCACACTATACACTGTATGAACTCTTAACTACACACCCCGGACATATGTGCATGCCTAAACTAAAGTATGACGGCACCTTTCCCTAAACCCAATCACACTACCAATAACCAATGACACCCACACTTAAACTACCACATGTGGAATTTGGCAGAACACATTGACCCTGGAGGAACCTACATGGAAACCCCAAACGTCTAGTAAAAGCTTGTTACTAAGACCGAATGGTGGACCCAACCTCTAATGACTACTGGACACTACCTCTCAAATTGCTACAGAATCAGATTGCCCATCCCTAACACGAAATCACCTAAATCAGCACGCCCAACCCACCATTACTGATACAATGAGGGAAAGGTGGTGGAAAGTGCAAACAATACCAATCTTTTATTGTTAGGTAATGTGCAAAGACAGTAGGGTGTGGACCCCCCCCCTCTCCCCGCCAACATAGTCTGATTCTGCATGGGGTGTCGGGAGAGGGAGGATTAACACCCTCCAATGTATGTCTATTATTTCATAATGTTAACACTGTTCTTTCCTGTTCTTTTATGATCAATGTACAAATATGTCTTCAAATATATCACACGTTTGCCTTACAAGTATGATAGATATCCTTGTATCTCCCCCCCACCTTTCTTTCTGTATGTCACTGCACGCTTTGTGAAAATCTTAATAAAATACTTTTGGAATTATATATATATATATATATATATATATATATATATATATAATCAATTATGTGATACCATGCTAATTTATTGCTTTCTTCGTTGCAATTGTGAGGGTTTCGTCTTCTATTCTTTTTCTGACACGTCACTTTCAAAGGGAAATGAGGGGAAATCTCCCTTATAGGGTCACAAATTCCAATTAAATCTTGACAGGTATTCTAAACCTCTACAGTTCAAATATAATTTTTTTGTTGTTGTCATCTGTGTCGCTGTTGGCTAAATGTTAATTCCTAAATGTAAATGCTGTCTTTGTCCCCTTGGAATGATTTATAGGAAACAATTTAATGAAAAATAGATTACAGGGTGATTAGGTAGTGGATGTGTATGGATTATTTATGGAGAATAAGGATACTGATTAGTGCCACTTTAATTATAAGGCTCAGGAAGGCTCAGGACAGAGTTATAACTAGTAGATATGTGTAGAATGGAAAAATTTGTTTTGTTTTGTTTCGGATAGATTAGGTATGTTACTAATTTTGTTTTGTTGATTCATTCAGGAATTTGTTTGATTTAGTTTCATTTCATTAAATTTCATCTCGCTCATTAACTTTCTAACAAATTCCAAATTTTCGGAAAAATTCAAATTCGGATCGGTCGAAAAATGATCGACCGATTCAAATTCTGTGTGAAGAATAGCTGTTGTTAAGGAGCGGCAGGCAAGCTTGCTGCTGTGTCCTTAACAACCAAAGACTCATCAGGTGGGCTTCCATACTATGATCTGAAATGCAAACAAAAGAATGCCGGCAATAGAAAATTCTGAAAAAAAAAAAAAACAGCGTGGGGTCCCCTCCAATCTATTCCAGGCCCATTCAGTTTGAAAATGAACATACAAAACAAAGTTAAACAAATTTCAATGAAATTCGCTACTATTGCATTCAGAGGTTTCGGATACATCCGAATCTACAAATAACCAAAAATGTGTTGAATTTACATTCAGGCTGAAGCTAATTGTACATGTCTAGTAACTAGGAAGGTTCTGAGGTACCAGGAGGAAGTTTCATCTGAGCAACAAAAGGTGATTTTTAAAAACTGGAGAACTTAAAGGTGAAAATGCCCCTTGCTACTTTTCCGATTATGCGCTTTTTTTGTACCAGCGCAGATATCCACTAAAATGTGGTTGGTTGCTATGAAAAATAACTCTATTTACACTTTGCTCCATTTTCCATAAGTCAGCTCCAGTGCTTATTATATTGGTCTCAGGTTTGTTTTACGTGTCTTGGTTGCAGAGGGAAGTCTCTACCGTAGATCATTTCATGACACCATGAAAGCAACACAAATCAGTGAATGTACTAAGGGAGAATGGAGTTATAATTTTCCTCTATGCTATCATCTAAATCTCATTACGTTTTTCCACCCTGGGTAATTTAGAATTATTTGTCATGAGAGACATACAGGGACTGCAGAAAATACTAGTTTCCTGACCACTGGCTTCAGTTCTTGACCACTGGCTTCAGGTCTTTTTGAAAGCACTAACACAGAACATGCACCATATGTACAGTTAAACAATATTGTTTGATCCCACTGCTCCCAAGCTTCTCTTATAGGGTGTACACACGGTCGGACTTTGTTCGGACATTCCGACAACAAAATCCTACGATTTTTTCCGACGGATGTTGGCTCAAACTTGTTTTGTCTACACACGGTCGCACAAAGTTGTCGGAAAATCCGATCGTTCTAAACACGGTGACGTAAAACACGTACGTCGGGACTATAAACGGGGCAGTGGCCAATAGCTTTCATCTCTTTATTTATTCTGAGCATGCGTGGCACTTTGTCCGTCGGATTTGTGTACACACGATCGGAATTTCCGACAACGGATTTTGTTGTCGGAAAATTTTATCTCCTGCTCTCCAACTTTGTGTGTCGGAAAATCCGATGGAAAATGTCCGATGGAGCCCACACACGGTCGGAATTTCCGACAACACGCTCCGATCGGACATTTTCCATCGGAAAATCCGACCGTGTGTACGGGGCATAAGTCTCCTTTCCTCAGTATAGGCATGCCAGGTGCCGGTTCTTGAAGCCCATTCCAGGTCTGTATGAGAAACCAAATAACAAACTGTGGGCTGCAAACCAATGACATCATTTCATCTGACCAACTGTATTGCTGGGGACACCATATCCTGCTTGTTTCCACCTAAGAACCATCCTTCTGGGCTTAAGCCTAGTACACATTAGTAGTTTTCTTTAGTTCAACCCAGCAGTGCTGAACAAAAAAAGACTGGGAGCGGCTGTACTAACCATCCAACAAGAGTACAGCGATTTCCCCTGCTGTTCTAGTCTGTTCTGACAGGGGGGCGGCTCCCCATCAGAACACTCTGGCCATTGACTGAGAGCTCTGAATGAGAGCCGATCGGCAGACCTTTTTCGGGCTTCTGTCGGAGAGACTGCAGTATGCACAGGCTGAATGTCGGCCGGTTTCTATTCAGCCTGTCGGTGCGACTGCAGTGTGCACAGGCCGAATGTCGGGCGGTTTCTATTCAGCCTGTATGTGCTAGGCTTTAGTCACGGGGAACTTCTAAAGCATTAGATGTCTAAGACATTAAATATGCATTGTATGTAGATCAAAAAAGTCAGAGTCAAAAGGTCTTGTCTATATAGTTTTTCCAGATCATTAATAGAATTTATAAAACAAGCCGTATGAAAGGCAACTAGGGGATGTTAGCTATGGCAGCCTGCAAGTTTCACTCTTTTCTACTACAGCATATCTATTATTATTATTAATATAGAGGATTTATATAGCACCGACAGTTTGTGCAGCGCTTTACAACATGAGGGCAGACAGTACAGTTACAAAACAATTCAATACAGGAGGAATCAAAGGGCTCTGCTTGTTAGAGCTTACAATCTAGGAGGGAGGGTCAAGTGATACAAACGGTAATAACTGTGGGGGAGAAAATAAAAGAACAGTTGTTAGGTGGGGCAGAATAAGTTTCTCTGAAGAGGAGGGTTTTCAGGGATTGTCTAAAAGCAAACAGTAGGAGATAATCGGACAGATTGGGGTAAGGAGTTCCATAGGATGGGAGAGGCTCTAGAAAAATCCTGGAGGCGAGCAAAAGGAGGAGGAGGTAACGAGGGAGCTAGAAAGCAGGAGGTCTTGGGCTTAACGAAAAGAACAATTAGGTTGATATTTTGAGACTAAGTTAGATATGTAGCTGGGGGCCAAATTGTGGATGGCTTTGCAAGTTATTTTTAGTTTTCTGAATTTAATTAGTTGGGTGAGTGACAGCCACTGGAGGGATTGGACAGAGACGAGTAGCAGTTGATATGTTGGATGAGTCTGGTAGCAGCATTCATTACAGACTATAGGATAGATAGCCTATGTAAAGGTAATCCAATTAGAAGGGAGTTGCAGTAATCAAGGCGAGAAATGATTAGGGAGTAAACTGGGAGCTTTCTGGTGTCATTGGTTAGAAAGAGGCGTATTTGGAGATATCTAAACTCAAAAACAAAATGTAATATACTGTATCGCCTGTGTATCAGTTCTTAGATAATGTGGCTGCATTAGTTTTTTTTCCACGTTTTTTTTTTTTTCTAAACAGTAATTTATTAAATTACATGCTTGCTGTCCCTGGGTGACAGCACTCACTACTTCAGTGTTTCTATGGAGGGAGCAATGATTGTCACACAGGCTGGCCTTGAAACATGTCTGCTTTAGCTCATCTCCACTACTTTAAAGCAGAGTTCCAAAGGTGTACTTCCGTCCCAGCCTTGCCGCACCGAGGTATTTCATTTTCTGTTCCGCCTCGAGCCCTCCTTCTTCCCCCCCCGCTGCCTTCTGCCCCAGAAGACGACGGGGCCATTCAGAAAGCGCCTCTCGACTCGTGCATGCACAGTAAGAAACCGGCAGTGGAGCCTTCAGCATTCCCTTAGTTGCAATGGAGGCGTCTGCACCCAAGCCGATGGAAGAATCAGCCTCGGAGGGCCAACATTACGGGCTCCCTGGGACAGGTAAGTGTCCTTATTAAAAGTCAGCAGCCACAGTATTTGTAGCTGCTGACTTTAAAGAAAAAACTTTTTGAGGCTGGAATTCCGCTTTAAGGCTGATAGGAATAGTAGTTTACGCAAAAAAATTATAACATTGTTTGCTGCCTGTCCAGCGCATAGGAGGAAACAAAGTCATTGCATTTCTGGTAAGATCAACAGGTATTTTCTGTTCTTGTTGAACTTATTCTTAGTCTGAAAAAGGAAACGATTGCAGCCACCACAGCTGAAGACTAGTAAGCTGCAATGTATTAAAACATTTCTTGGACTTAGATATGCTTTAGCATGTGCAGAAAAGATTAAATAATTAATGTGAATATGGCATATGCTGTATATCAGTGGCGGCCCGTCCATTAGGGGTGCATGGGCGCCGCTCCCTCATACATGCATCTGACCCCCTGATCTACATACAGGGCGCCGGAGCATAAATTCCAATCGGGGGGTTTGAACCAACCTGATTAGAGCCAGAGGTTCTAATAGCTTCAAAAAAGCACTGCGATCCGAGCCACCCAGTTGTGTGAGAATAGCGAATGAATATTCGCTATTCTCACAATGATTCTCCTCTCAGCCAATCAGGAAGCGTGTCCTGAGACCCTATTGGCCTAGAGGGAGGAGATGCAGGGCCAGACACTGGCCAGCTTCATGTCCAATGTTTCAGATTCCAACTCAGACTCTCCGCTGTCCCAGGCCGGCTCAGAGGGGTGAGGATCGCTCAGGGGCCCCGGGATCTCCAAGAAGGACCCAGAAGGTGGGACCATGGATGAGAGGTTCCCTGTCTGTATCTGGGAGGCCATGCCCCAGGTGCTGAAGGGCTACGACTGGCCCCTGGTGCCCTTGTCAGTCCGGGGCACCGGCTCCCTCAAAGCCAAGCCCCATGTCAATAAATGAGGGGAAGCCCAACCCACCAGCCGCCACTGCTTCCAGCACTCCCCGGTTTGGACAGGGGAGATCGGAGTGTCATCCCATAATAAGGTAGAGAGGCCTTCTGCCTTCCTATCCGTCCCCCGCGGGGGTTGGGGTGGCGTTGGCTTGCCGTCCCCCCCAAAGTATGGAGCACCAGCTGCCACTGCTGTATATCCATATGGACTGGTTAAGAATTGTTGGATTGTTCAAGGGTTTACATCTGCCAGAGGGCGCCCTAATGTGGATCGATATGTGTTGACCCCTCAGCAAGCTACAGAAGTTAACTTGTTGAAGGGACATGTTGTAAAACTTTCCATTGATCAATGGCTGCAGCCACTGATCAGTGTATTCTGACTGTAGCAGGTACCACTGTCAGAATACAATGTCCCTGCGGAGGGATTTCTACATCCACCATAAGACACTCACTAGAAGTCTGCATTTGCAAACTTTCTGTTGGTCAGATGGACAACACCTATTTTGGTAAGAAGTAAGGACTTCAAATGATATTAAACCCAAAGGCAAATGTTTAATATATTGCAGCTTACCAAATCTTAGATGTGATGGCTGCATGCATTTTTTTTTTTAGGCTTTCCTTCTTTCTAATTTCACTTGGTGATCCAGCCAGTAAGTCTGTTGTTTTTCAAAAGGTCAAGCTCTTTTGCAAAATGTATCAGGTACAGAGATGAGGCAAATTATACAACACTGGAAAGGGCGCTTACAATGATTTGTTTTATTTATTTATGTAAAACCTTTATTTCAAAAGAAATGTATTAGTGTATCTGAATCTGCTAGTACATCAAACGCCCCCTCTCCCCCAGACTGACAATGCTGCTGTCCAAGTGTACCTACCCCCTGTACTCCTTCATCTAGAGTGGGGGCACTTTAATACAGGAGATGTGTTAGTGGCCAGATCATTAGGTGAAAGCAGAGGGGAAAAAGCCTAAAAAAAGAAAACGAATGCAGCCACCACATCTAATGACTGGTAAGCTGCAATATATTACCCTTTTAGTTTTGGGTTTATTATCGCTTTCACAAAACTCTTAGTTTTATATTATTGACTCTTTCCTAAGCAGCTGGCAGAACATAAAAAACAGGTAATGGCTTAGATGCAAAGCTTCTAGTTTTACATATATATATATATATATATATATATATATATATATATTTTTTTTTTTTATCTGTACTTTGGATGCTGGACCTTTGAAAGGGCAATTTCAGCCAAATGGGAACATAATCCACCTATACTTGCTGGGCTGTGTGGCGCAGCAGTAGAAGGGTGACTCCACTTTTCAAAGCCTGAAATTTGGCTGTTCTTGTGCCACTGCGCCAACCCCTGCCTGTAATGTTCACCTTGAACTCTTTTTCCGGTTAGCTGTTGGGTAGCTGGTCAATAAACCACAAATTACTTAGACTGAAGGCCTCTTGAGCCCCCCTAGGGAAAGAGAGCCTTGACTGATGGGGGCCTGGCCAGATGCTGGACAAAGGGGTGGATGGTGATGATTGGTGGCGACACGGGGGATGGGATGGGCCTGAGCTCAGGGAACGTGTGCCCCAGGGAATTCTGGGTTTTTCGGAAGAATTGGATGGAAGAACTGCCCACCCTCCTGCCCCTTTTTTCCTCGGTTATGGCATGTCACAGCTAGCTGCGGTTTCTTGACCTTGCCAGCATTTAAAGTTGCTGTAATTGGCTATGCCATTGATGAAAAAATTGGAAGTAGGCTGTCTGTCCAGCACTTATGGTAAGGACAGGCCCCACTTCCCCTTTTGGAATTGAGTGCTCACAGTATGACTGTGACTGGCACTGGTTAAATGTGTTCACATGTTACGTGTTGGAATTTAATAAAGCTGTGGCCTTGCCCTTTCCAACCTAATGGTTGTAAGCGTTTTATGTAATGGGGTAAAAGGGCAAGGGTGGTGGGGGATTCTATCCCATGGTGTTACATTCATTTGTACCTAGACCCATTGCGCCTCAGCAGTCAAGTAAAAATTATTTAATAACCTCTGAAGGAATAAAAGGGTGAACTAAATGGTGCTTTCCTACATTTACTTGCAGGTCTTATTTAACTGCATCTAATCATGGGGTAATGAAAAGTGCAGTTAATAGAATAGATGCAAAGCTAAACAGGTTTAGGATGGTAAAAACATGCATACACTGCAAAATAAGGAAAAAAAGATTGATGATGGTAAAGAATAGGCAAGCACTGCACAGTTTGATTATGAAAACTATACAAACATGGACTCTTCAGGGCAATGTCTCTGTGGTTCAAACACGGTACCATGTGGCTGCATAGCATAGTCTTTTTAGGACTCTATAATAACAGCGAGTCTAGCTGAGAATTACTATTTCAGTTAAAGTTCAGAAAACAGGCAGTTGTGATTATCCTTATAACCAGCATTCCAGAAAAAAGATGTATATGATCTGAAAAGAAGAAACCTAGCACCCTGGTGGTTCAGGGATTGAGACCCTTCCTCTTTGGAGGTTTGATCATTCTGTACCCTTGTGCACTTTTTCCCGTGTGCAATGATTTCAAGGTTCACTTTTTTTGTTTTTTTGCACTGCACCGCAGAGTTCCGTAACAACAAAAAAGGATCACTTACTGAAAGGTCCAGGCTATCTCTAGTAACACAGGTTAATATGTAGGCAGGTGCAGTCTATCTTCACTGCAGGTGGCACTTTTTTGCAGCGCCACTACAGTTGGAGAGGAAGTCAGGAAGAACACTGTTTCTCTATGGTTTAATGGGTCACTGGGGAGCATCCAATTGGATGCTACTGACCCATGTGACTCTGGCAGCCATCTTGGGTCAGGCAAAAAGCCCAGGCTCTCAGGTTTGGTGTGCATTTGTGAGTTGGTAGAGTAGGGATAGGTACCCCATCTGGTAGGGACATTACTAGGGTCAGGGAAAGGTTCCTGACAAAGAGGGAAACCGTAGGGCTCACAACTTCTCTGGGCATCTGCCTGTTGTGCACAAGACAGCCAGACCACATTCTACTCTCTACAGAAGCTGTCAGTTCGGCTGCACTCTCCTGTCTTCACGCTGTTGGAAATGATAATGTTCCTGGTTGGGCTACCTTCCCACCAGCTTATTTGTGAACTGTTTCTGCATTATTTCAATAAAAGTTATTCCATTGCACTGGGACTGAGTGTGATATTCCAATGTACCACGCAGCACCCAACCAACAAATGACAGGAGAGATTGCCCGAGGTGCACAATGCCACCCCACTAGAATGACATTACTCTGATAGCAATCAAGGAAGTGCTCCACACAGTAACTGGGTCTTCTAGAGAAGCTGCATGCTATTAGCCTTTGGACCCATTGCTTGTGTGTTGGTTCTGACAATGGGGGGCCCCTCACCTGGCTGCAGATCTCTTGCCCAGCTACCTTTGCCTCATCAGGTGTGGCCTCTCTGGGAAGAAAGCTAAGACATGTATACTCCATGGGCATGTCCATGAACATAGGTGGTTGTTGGAAGTAGAGCTAAATGGGCTCTGCTACTGTGTTACTAGTCAACTTCTTTAGACATGAGACCTGAACATATGGGCTGAGGATTATATTCTCGGTTCTTCTTTTACTCCACTGAAATTAATTACAATAGGTACCTTCACCACAATGTCAGCCTTGAAAAGTTGCAAGACAAAAAACATTGGCTTGTCATAAATCTACAGGAGGTGTTGAATTTCTATGTGAAGAGTGATGCATCTTTGGTTACCTGATGCTGTGTTATCAGTGACTCATGTCATTCACTGTCGGAAAATGACAAGATTAGAAATGTTCTTAGAGTGGAGAGAACATCATCAGCAGAACCACACTTCCATAAAGTACAATATACAGTAAAGTCCAGTGGTTCATATGTGACTTATAAAATTGATGTTTTAGATGAATCACGATATGGAACATAGCAGCTGGCTCTCCTAACACTCTTGCTCGTCCACTGTAACTAAACAGTTTCCTGTACACAGTCAGCCTTATATAACTAAAGAAACCCTTTACTGCAAGAACAAGTGAAGCTGCCACTGTGAACCTCTCATTCTGCAAATGCAAGTTGTCTGGCTACGATATTAACCTATTGGCTTCAATAATTTGAGACACCGGCCCAGAAAAAAAAGGAAGATAAGCAACTTTTGATACTTCGTGGACTTTACTGATCAGCATACATGTTCTGTGTCTGTGGCGCAGAAAACGCTGATGCCAAGGGGGTCAGCATACTAGCCAGTCAATATGAATTTTTAAAAGGAGGTCTTTAATGGTAGCCCCAGATATATTTGACATTTCTCAAAGAAGAAAGGCAACCTACAATTCCTTGATGGTAATTTTTTTAACTTGTATAGCTTCACCATATTGAATTTTCCAGCTCTAGTTTGTCCTTTTTGTTCCTACCACCCCTTTCTTTTGCCCTCCTCTTTCCCCTTTCCTTCTTCTCACTCTTGTCCATGCTCTCTCACTCTCCCCATCCCATTCTCTTTCTATTTTTCCCTCCATCTCTCCATCATTTGCTTCATTCCTTGTTTTTTGTCACTTGCCATTTTAAAAGGAAAGGGATAAAATCCATATCACCAAGCTTAATACATAATGGGATATTAACAATTCTGTATGGCTGTCTGTATTTAATATTGCTCATTTCATTGGCTAACCCCTGACACTATAAGGAGACATTAACATAGTCATATGCAAACGCAATACTTCCCTCGCTGCACAAGAAATGGGTTTGATTTCAGTGCCGTGCTCTGGAATGGTATATTACCGCTTACATTATACATTCAATGATGCAAATATTTTCATAAGCAAGAGAATAATTTACTGATATGTGCATTTTAAAGGCATCTGCATTTTAGTTTGTCCTTGGTATTTTACATTACAAGAGTGCCAGTGTCTAAAGCCTCTCATATGTTTTAAACATCAATGCTTCTATTTCGGCAGCCGGTGCCTGCATGGGTGTTTCATTGAATTTAAGATAGAAAGTTAATTTTCCAGTTACTTGCTTTGGACATAAATTTATCTGGTGTGTCAGATTTCTAATTCTATGGAAAGCTGAGTTTGTTTTCTAATATGCTTTTTCTAACCCACATCACAGGGCATACTGGTTGTGGGTTACCGATCTCTAGAGCGTCTGATTTATTTGAACGTGATAAGACATTGCTTTATAGAAGAAATAATTCTTTGTTTCAGTATAAAAAAGAAATATACCTTTTGAAGTATATGTGAATTACACTGCACATCTCAATTACATTGGCAAAATCAATTCTTACTTTAAATCAAACCGCAGTGCCTAATGTTTTTTGAAGATGTTCCTGAGTCAAAGAATGCTGAGGGGTGCCACTTATACTATATAGCCACCTAACCATCACTCTTACATGAGATTGTTAGATGTCCCATTCCAAAACCATGGGCATTAAAATGTAGCTGACACCCTTCACTCTTTATGGCTAAAACAGCCTCCACTGTTCTGGGAAGGCCTTCCACAAGAATTAGAACTGTCTGTTGGAATTTGTGACCATTCAGTCAACACAGCATTTGTACAGTCAGGTACTGATGTTGGAAGACGTAACCTGGCTTGCAATCAGTGTTCCAATTTATGTCAAAGGATTTCAATAGGGCTGACGTAAGGGCTCTTTGAAGGACATCTACGTTTTCCCCACTCTGGACTCGTCAAACCATGTCTTTATAGAGCTGGCTGCGCGGGAGAAAAGAAAAGAGGCTTCCCTAAATTATTTTCACAAGCATGGAAATGCTCAATTTACCATACACATCACCATAAACACCCCAATTAAATTATTTGGAGGGGTCTTCACATCTTTTTGGTCATAAAATGTACCTTGTTGTATCTCTGCTCTGAACAACAGATGCACAACATATGCACAATATTAATAGTTCCCAAACTCCTGGAATCAAGCATTGCCAATTTTTCAGGGGAGACTAATTTAAAGAAAAAATCCTGATAATGTAATATTTATATTTCAATGTACAGATGATGCAATTTTCTAAAACTGAATAGGTCAACCAAATAAAAGAATTTAGGTTGCTTTGCTTGCAATATGGCAATCCTGTCAGGGCTGGTCTCCTGTTATTTACAAGCAGCTCTTTTCTTTCAGTGCACAGAGGCTGCTCAGCTGTCCGTTAATTACCAACTACTCAATGTTTCCACAGTGAGTCACCTGGTTACCATTATCTACCTCATTAGTCCAGCCTTCAGCCAGCACCTTTTGGCTATTTAAACAGCTTTGCTCATTTCCTCCCTGCCCTTGAGTGGTCTATGATCTCCAGTGTGTTCCTGTGTATGACTTGGCCTGGCTGACTTCTCTTCCAATACCTTTTCCTGCTTTTGCTCCTTACTACGCTGACTTCTGGCTTCCTGACCCCGGCTCATCTGATTACCCACTCTGGCATCCAAACCCTGGCTTGAGTTTTTGACTACGTTCCTGAACTGTATTATTTTTTGCTATTTTATTAAAGGTGTGATTTTAACTGCATTTTCTGTCTCCTCCTGGTTTATGATTCCTGACAAATCCAAGGGCCTTATATAGTTGGTTTAAAGAATACACAAAATATAATTTCTGGCTCTGTTTCTACCATTAGGGAATACAGATGCTGCAACTTTTCTCATTACACTGAGATTCACTAGAATTTTAAAAAGAAAGTAAAACTTCCCGTTCAGAAATCAATTTGAGAAAGAACACGGTGAAACAAGCTGCATACATAACTATATACATTTTTTATATCTGTCTGGAGTTCAGCTTTAAGCAGGATGTGTATAAATACATACAATATATGGGAGTACCATGACATCCCACTTGTCATTTGTTATAGGTAAGCAATGAACTGCTATGGTCTAAATAGACAATTTCCTTTCAGGTATTTCTATGCAGGAGGCCCTTCTCAGCTGCCATTGAGAAATTATTTTTTCAATACTGTTTCATGACCTCCGTCATGAATATGTAATACATACCTGACACACAGAACGAAGAACGTGCATAGCCCTGAGTAAATACATTATGTTTACATAGACTTCCATTCTCATGACTGCATTTATAAGGGTATGCACTATAGCAGGGAGAGGGCTTACAAAGTGAGCTATGGGGAATTGTGTAGTGAAGAGACCAAAGATAGATATGACATTTTTCTTTTTTCTTTTTCTTTGATATTTTTCTGTGCTTAGCTTACAGTGCTGAGTCTCAGGAAACACCCAAACATTGCAGCACACCAGTTAGAATCAACAATAATCCAGTTGTTTAAAATATAATATATAAAAATTCAAAAGCATGGTGCAACAGTTGACATCAAATGTTTGCAGCATACTCTTACAGGTTAATCACACAGAGATCAAAAACTGTATTTAAAACATATTACTCCAAGCTGAAAGTGACACTGTACTAATTTTTAAAGGCTAAGTTCACCTTTTTTTTTCTAAATTCCAGCTCCACTATGTACCAATTTAGCATTAATGTACTTATTTTTCAAAAATAAAACAGCTTTCCATTAAAATAGCTACAAAGGCTTACCTCACTCTCTTTATAGCTTTTGTCTCCCGGTCCATACGTCGTACAGACCTAACAGTGGGAGGTATCACACACAATCCGGTGGCTGCAGATCTGCGCTTACCCAACGTCAGGCCCGGGATGTCCATGGCGGGTGCCGGCGGGTAGAGGGGAAGGAGAAGAGCAGACACACGTCCCTTGCCTCTTCTGACGTCACTTCAGGTTCAAACTCTCAGTGTCTCCGGCTCGATTTGTCAAGAAAGGATGTTTTGCAATGCGATGTGCAGGGGAGACATGGAGTTCAGTGGGGTACATAGGGGACTGTTTGTCCCCTATGTGATGAAAAAAAAAAGTTAAGTTAAAAAAATATTTTTAATTTAAAAAAAAAAAAAAATAAAGTTACACCCAAGCACATAAATCCCCCCCCCCAAAAAAATGTTGAGGCCCCCCCACCCCCATATATACACACGCACAAACGTAAACGCATGTGTCGGGACGCCTACGCATGAAAACGTTGATACCTCGAGTGCGATACACATGTTACATATAGCCATGTACGCCGGAGTGAGAGCAATAATTCTAACACCAGACCTCCTCAATAACACTAAACTGATACCTATTGAAACATCGCCTACAGAAAGTATAGGGTACTGAAGTTTGTTGCCATTTTACAGGTGCACGTAAATTAAGGTTTGGCATGTTGGGTATCTATCTACTCTGTGCAACCTCGTCTTTTATATTTTACCAAAAAATTGGTTAATTTATTGTGTTTGTTTGCCCTAAAAATCACGTTAGTGTGTTTTTTACAGAAATTTTTCATTTCCTAGACCTTTGTGGTAATATTGTGTGACATAAAAATTTGCACCTTGTTTTATTCTCTAGGGTGTCTGCTTTCAGAAAATATATAATATTTGTGGGTTTTGTGTAATCTTTAGGCCTAAAAGAATTTTTTAAACATGTGTGCAAAATAATGCAAAACCGGTTCTGGCAGCGAAAGGGTTAAACACACTGCTCGATTACGTCTGCCTTACTTCCTGGTCAGACTTTAGGTCATGGCACAGAAAGGGGTTGACCAGCTGAGGGTAGATGATGCAGGTGTGCTAATGAGATCAGCTGGTCAACTCCTTCCTGTGTTATGACCTAAAGTCTGACCAGGAAGTAAGGTAGAAGCAATCGAGCAGTGTGTTTAAACAGACATGAAAATAGTGAGGTAAGCGTGTGTAGAATTAATGGAAAACTGTTTTTTTTTTGCAAAAGAAGTACATTAATGCTATATTGGTTCATAGGGGAGCTGGAATTTAGAAAAAAAAAAGTGAACTAATCCTTTAAGCATTAAACTTACTGCCTAAGAGCTGCTTTGTTAGCCAGAGAAGCCTGGTCTGTGCCCCTCACTGATTTAGTTTCACTTGACAGAGGTATTGCTGATGTTGCAGCCGCTATAACCTTACCTCTCTAATGCATACCACCCGACAACCCCAATAATGACACAACCACATCATTTGGATTTAAATGGCCATAGCAACAAACCATGACTAATAAAATAATATATTAATTACATTCTGCGTAAACAACATATTTCTCAACCCTAATGTACCTAACTGACTTTTGCTTGAGTCTTAGTTATTAAAGGCATGTTTTTCTCTATCGCATTGGCTGTAAAAACCACCACATTCATTTCTCAGCCCCCAGCCACAGTTACACTGGCTCAGGAACAATTTAATGCCAGTTTTCCACCTGATGCAGCCCGGCGACCAATAGCCCCTTATTGACATCACTAAGTAGGGAAGGTACACCCATACTGAGGTGGACCAAACCCTTTCCACTTCACCTACTATTTTTGACCATGTTCACCTTCAAAAACCTAAGACCCCTGCCTACTGCTATGACAAAACCAAACCTGAACCCATGTGCAAAGAACACCCTGAACAACAGCCACCTTTACAGCACCAATTGCCCCTTTAAGAAAAACAACAACAAGAAAAAAATGGCCTTTACAAACTTTAGAAAATTGAGGGGAGGGAAGGCAGGCAAGTGTCTTAGTCTTTGACCTGGCCCCCACTAACCACTAGCATCTCCCACCCTTCTGCTAGACAACTGGTGCCATACCCCAGCCACACCCTACCCCCCTCGATCATCCAATAAAGTAAGCCTACCCAGACTTTCAAACCAAACCTCTTTAACTGCCTGACTGTAGCCTGCCCAGCAACTCAGTCATGCAGGCCCCCCCATCTATGCTGTGCATGCAGTTCCAGGCCTATTGCTTTATTTCTGGATACATTTTATTAATGGATTCATTTAAAAGCGAACCCATCAGTAACTTCTCAAGTCTGCATGAATACATTTCTGACATGTCACAATTTACAATAACAGTACAATATTCCAATACAACTGTACCTTTTATCCTTTAATAGATGTCCTTCACCTCCAGTCAAGTTTTTGTTTAACTGAGTGCAGAAACCAGGGAAAATGATGTCATCAGTTTGCTGCAAGCAGAAGGGGGAATTTCCTCAGTCTCCACAGTAATAACTTTTGTAATGTAACTTTCTGGCAGCTGCCAAGGTGAGAGGACACAGTAGGGGTCTTATCTAGTTGGAACATTTGCATACACATTCCAGAACATAAAGGATAATGCAGAGACGACAGGAGTCATATTATCATGATGTACATGATGTCACCTCTAAGCCAGCACCTCAATTAATGAAGGAGATACTGAACCTAGATTAAACCTAAACAGTTCTAATTCCAGATATCTGGGGGATTGAAGAAAAGGTCTTGTCAGGGGAAGTAGTACTGTGATCTCTGAGGGGTGATAAGTACTGAGTGTTACACTTACATTCAATACTGATTAGCATGCATGCACTTTGACTTTGCAAAAAATGAGCTTCTTGCCAATGACACAAAGGCTTTATGCAGCAGGTTTGAAGCAGCTCAAGATAGTCTACCTGGAGATGAAACCGCTGCAGCATATTACAAAGTGGATCCCTTGGGGTTGCCCCAATTTGCTACAATTATATATACCCAGAGTCAAAAATGGCCCATTTAGAGGAAGGCAAAACTTGTCTTCCTTTTACAGCAAGGTCTTGAAGAGGCAACTTGAAGACAATTAGCTAGCAAACAAATCATGATAAGTATACAGTATGTGGTGACAATCTAGCAAATTTGAACCTGTGCACCCATCAATAATTTGCTGGGAAAACCATCAGCTGCATGATCCAATGGGGATCCTGCATTTATTTAGATACAGAGGGATTTTCAGGGTGAAATTCCTTGCTCTATGAGACATCTTTGCCCCATTTTGGAAGTATTTTGCTTTCCAGTAAGACTAATATATATGGCATATCAGTTAACCAAGCAGATTGGTTTGCCCAGTGTCAATCACCCAATCGACCAGGAAACCCAGTTTTGCCACACATGTACTCAAGCCTAGTTGCCATCATTACCTAAAGTAAGGAAGTAGGTTCGAAGTTTGCAAATTGATATTGGTGGAAGGAATAATACCCCATATTTGCTTTCAGTGGAAGAAACAGTGCCCTATCATTGGTGTCAGTTGGAGTAATAGTATGACAAGGACCAGTTAAAGACAAGCGAAGGGTGCCAAAACCAGGGAAGAAGCCAGACTGTCCTCAAAACTTTAGACCAAGTTGCTTAATACTGGTTTAAAAATATATGCAAAAATTATAGCTAACCGCCTAGCAATAGTGACCCCACAACTAGTCAAAGCAGACCAGGTAGGCTTTGTGAAGGGGTGTCAGGCTCCAGATGGTACACGTAGACTATACAATTTGATACACATAACAGGAACTCACAGGACCCCCACTGTATTTCTGGCGCTGGATCCCGAAAAGGCGTTTGACAGGGTACATTGGGGGTACCTGAGTGCGACCTTGAAAAAGTTTTGCATAACTGGTCTCATGTACTCTGCAATTATGACTTTATACACAAAGCCCTCAGCTAAAGTCTTTAACTCGAATGTTTTATTAGACAAATTTCATGTTACCAATGGTACTCGGCAGGGATGTCCTTTATCGCCCTTGATTTTCTCATTAGTGATGGAGCCCCTGGCGAGGACAAAGGAATATCTCAAAGCAACACTCCCATTTCAATGGGTATCTAACAATTTAACATACCTGGGCTCACACTGACATCACCATCAGCTTCTACGTATGAAGCAAATTTTCCTAAACTAATAGGAATTGTTAAACAAGATCTGCAACACATATCTAAGTTTAAATTATCCTGGGTGGGGAGGATTGCAGTTCTGAAGATGATTCTTTTTCCTTAAATAATATACTATTTTAGAACTATACCAATCACTTAACCTGACCGCTTCTTTACAGAAGTGGATAAACAATTTAAACGATTTATATGGGGTAAAAAAAAAATCCAGAATCTCATGTCCCTTACTAAGAAAGCATAAATCTAGAGGGGGGTGAACTTCCCCAATCTTAAAAATTACTATTTGGCGGCTGTCCAAATCAAAGTGTGGTTTGACCCACATTTAGACAAACTATGGGTCCAAATTGAGAAGAGTGTGGTGGGAAATAGACATCTCCCTAACTTGCTATTGTCGAGCCTGACCCATATGAAACTAAACTGCAAGGCTTTCCCATCAGTAGACGCTACTATATTAGCATGGAACAAACTACATACTACAACACCACAAGAGGAAATGGACACTTGTACTGATTTCCCATTACAAAGTTACGGATATATCATCCCTAATATGAACAGTCAACCATGGATCAAAGAGGGAATACTGACTTACAAAGAGTTGTTATCTAAACAACCTAATCCCACAACATTTTCTCATTCAACTTACATATCTTCATAAGAATAACCCAAATATATCTTATAGCATCCATAGGGAAACTTGGTCATACTTGATGTCTAGCCATGACAAGCCCAGAGGGCTCTCATGGTTCTACAACAAACTACAGTTTAGTGGACCCTTTCAAAAATCTTCCAACATGCAAAATTGGGAAAAAGAGCTAGAAACCTCATACACGCAGGGGGAGTGTAGGAGTGCCATTCAATCTCACTTTCGATACTCCCACTGTGTAAACCACTGGGAATTTATGTTAAAAATGATATATAGGACCTATTTAACCCCAGTCAGACTGGCACAGATTTATCCAGGCTCATCTCCCAATTGTTGGATAGAGTGTGGAGAAAGAGGTGGCATTTTGCATACTCTATGGAAGTGCAAGCTTCTGGAAAATGGTATTTTCCTTAAATACTAAAGTCACAGGCCTAATCATTGCACCGTCACCACAGATGGCCATACTGAACATAGGAATACATACAATACCCACACAATTTAGACCTATAGTAACGCATGTTCTTATAGCGGCAAAGCTAACTGTTACCTCTAAATGGAAATCTGTAGAAGCCCCTAACCTATCTGAAGTCATTTATAGAGTTAAACTGCAACATTCGTACAAAGAATACTTTGCCAAACCATCCCAAAATCTAACCAAATTTAAATTCCATTGGGATACATGGATTGCGAGCTACCCATGTGATGATTGGAGGCATGTTCTAATATTCTTATACATATGTATGGTACATGTTACTTGTTATGTTTGATCATTTTGGTTTTTTGATTTATGTTCTGGTCTCTCAGTCATCGTTAGAGAATATTTGACTATACAACTATAAATAATAACATAGTTAAGGTTTAAATACTATAAATGGCACGGCTCTGTACTCCATGGCACAGCTAGTTCCCTTTATGGGGTGCCGGGAGTGCTTCAGCGGCACCGATACTGAAAAAGAGCACAAGGCTCAAGTAGTCATTTGACTTATGAGTAGCAAGATTCTTTTATGTTATTTGCCTACCAAACTGCCCTACTGTAACTTCTAATCACAATTCAGTTATCTATTATGTTCATGTAGTGTAACCTTTTGTTTTATTGCTAAAAACTCAATAAAAACATTTGAAAAGACAAGCGAAGGGCCACATCTGGTACACAGGGCATCATTTGGGAATCACTGCTTTAGAATTTATTCAGTCTGTTCAAATGTACAGTCACAGAAATTGTCGCCTGAACAAGTGTCCTTACTAAAAGATTTTCCCTCCATTCATCTTCTGGCCACAAAGCAAAAATGTTGGATTTTCCCTCACTAATAGTCTTGGTAGCAATAATCACTAGGGCAAATTAGGAGAGCAGATCTCCAAAGCAGGGATTCAGGCACCATTGAAGACCTGACAGGGGTTGTAATCCTTCACCACCTCTATCAAAATCTAAAAAAAGTTTTGGCTTTAGCTATACATAAAAGAGAAGTGTGGAAAAAAAAATTAAAAAAACCCCAAACATTTATACTCACCTGGATGACTTCAGCATTGATATGATGCTGCAGCTGTCCCCTACTGGCTCTACAGCAAGAAATGCGTGATCAAAGACCACTGACTGCTAGGTTTTCGGGACCACTCAGTACTCACTGGAGCTCTGGGCTGTGGGGTATGCGGAAGCAACTGGCTCAGGCTCTCAGCAGTGCACTGAGAGGCTAAGCCAGATACCGGCCCTGTGACATGAGCTGTCAGACTTTGACCCACTGTTGGCTGAATCTGGCTCCAGGAGTGCAGAACTAGGTGCACTCCTGTGACCCACAGGAGAAGTATGGTCAAAAGAGCTCTGGCCATATTTCTCCTTTAAGTATGTTCTGACAGCACATTACTGCCAGATCACAAAATTGGTATAGCATTGTTTTCTTTATAGAGAAATCCGTTACTGGGAAGCATTTCTGTCAGGAAGACACATTTGGTACCTTCAGCAGTTGTGCATACACCATTCTAAGGGTACCACTTTTATCCACATAAAGAACACTTTTCCCATATAAATTAACAACTCTCTGCTAAAGTCATTTAAGCCTAGATGAGATACAGAATATGAAAGTGATTCGTTTAGTTGCCTGTGCTGAATTGCAGTCTCATTTGATATCACATATAAATATAGCATTTTAGTGTGCAGAGCACATAATTAAATTTCAGGTTTACAACATGAATCTGGCTGCTTTATTGCTGTCACCAACTGTCTCTACATCCTGACTTACAGAGCCCGTGCCAAATTTAGATTTGCTTCCCAACAATGAGGGTTAATTACAAGCAAAATGTGAACATGCACCATAGAAATTCTCTTTACTAGCCAGACACGCGCTAGATAAAAGGGACCATTGACTTTAAAGAAGATTTCTGCCATCCTCCATTGATTTCCAAACTGGTAATATAAAGTAGCTCCAGAGGAGTTCCAAAAAGAGATCCTTCTGTCATAATTCATTGCTGTTATCAGTCATTCATATTTGAAGGAATAAAAAGACTGAGTGCTTTGTGTGGCTCCTAGTCCTCCTTCTTCTAAGCTGACAAAATGGACATCCAGGAATAGCTTTTTCCAGTTCTGAAATGACTAGGGAAGGGTTAAAGTCCAATTCCAGGGCTCTCCCCCACCCTGTACCCCCCTCGCTTTTGGGGAACTCCCACGCGTTTTTTTTGTCTTTCATTGTAGATATCCACCCTTTTTCTATGGGTCTTCAGTCTGGCCATTTGTAGTCGTGTCTTCAGTTGGATTATGGAAGGTAATGGAGGGAGGGGGGGGGGTCCTAAATGCTGAAGAGACCAGTATCACACAATGACTTGACAATGTTCTCTACAGTACTCTCCTGTGAGCTCACCAGGGGGAAGATCTGTTTGAGAGATGCTGCTTTACCTCTAGTCTTGGTGACACCAAAGGAAGTGGGGGGAAAGTTTCTCAAATGAGGAAACCTCAGAGCTATATGAGGCCACTTTTTTTCTTCCTGCAGAATGATGATGTTACAGTTTTGTCAAACAGTGAAAAAATTAGATTTTAACTTTTGCTAAATTTTTGTGGAAATTGTCTCCAAGTGTTGAGGAAAAAATTTGCTTAACCACTTTAGCCTCGAAAGATTTTACCCCCTTCCTGACCAGAGCACTTTTTACAATTTGGCACTGCGTTGCTATAACTTTGTTTGGGACGCTGTACCCAAACAAAATTTGCATCCTTTTTTTCCCACAAATAAAGCTTTCTTTTGGTGTATTTGATCACCTCTGCGGGTTTTATTTTTTGCGCTATAAACAAATACAGAGCGACAATTTTGGAAAAAAAAACAATATTTTTTACTTTTTGCTATAATAAATATCCTCAATTTTTTTTAAAAAAACAAATTTCTTCATCAGTTTAGACCAATATATACTCTTCTACATATTTTTGGTAAAAAAAAAAAAATCAAAAGCGTATATTGATTGGTTTGCGCAAAAGTTATAGCATCTGCAAACTATGGGAAAGACTTATGGCATTTTTATCATTTTTTTTTTTACTAGTAATGGCGGTGATGTGTGATTTTTAGCTGTACTGCGACATTGCGACGGACAGATCGGAGACTTCTGACACTTTTTTGGAACCATTGGCATTTATATGCTATAAAAAATGCACTGATTAGTGTGTAAATGTCACTGGCAGGGAAGGGGTTAACACTAGGGGACGATGAAGGGCTTAATTGTGTGTTTCCTCAGTGTGTTCTAACTGTATCAGGATAGGATTGACTAGGAGAGGAAACATATCGTTTTTCCTACTTAGTAGGAACAAACGATATGGCTCCTCTCCTCTGACAGCACAGAGATTTGTGTGTTTACACACACAAATCTCCATGTTGGCGCTTGTGCGCGCGCCCTCTGGTGGCCGAAAAAGGGTAGGACGTACTCGGATGGTACTTCGCCCAGAAGAGCCATTGTGCTGCAGTATATCTGCGTGACATGGTCAGGAACCAGTTAAAAAAAAAAAAAACAACCTAAGCCTATTTCTATAGATAACATTAGTGCTAACCCAAATTCTGACTCAACTAACCCTTAGGGCTGGTTCACACCAGTTGCATGAAAAATGCATGCACAGTGTTATTTTCATGTATTCCAATGTCCCTAGTTCACACCAGTGCAGTCTACAAAAAAATGCACCAAAACACATCAAAAAAGCACCGGAACACAAATATCCTGAACTGAAATGGAAAAAAAAGTTGAAAAATGCACACCACTACACATCAAAAACACATAAAAAATGCGCTGTAACACATAAAATTGTGCATGCAGAAATGCACCAGTAATGCAAAAATGATGTTGTGAACCGGGCCTTACTCTGATTCAACTAGCTTTAATGTTAAACCTAGCTGTACCCCTAGCCCCTGCAGTGCTGATAATTTCAATAGTAACCCTAAATCTTTGTTTTGTAATTACTTTCCTAACAGAGCCATATTAACTCCATGCCAGTGCTGACATTATGATGAATGGCTTTTCTGATAAATAAATTCCTTCACCACCAGCTGTGCAGATGAATAGCGTTAATACCAACAAAGGCATAGATCACCATGCTACGAACCACTCAGTGACATGTGGCTTTGTTTACCAACAATATTGTTACTATACATCATTCTTGGAGCATGTGATTTAAATATATAAAGAAATACTTTAAGAAACGTCCTTCATATTTTGCAGCGTAGAGTCCTTACCTATATATGGTCCAAAATCAGACCCCGGATATCTAAGACAATTCTATACCTCCATAAACTCCAGGGCAGACTGGGTCTATCCCACTTTGCTAAATACTACCAAGCGGCTCAATTGGCCCACCTCATCAAATATCATGCCACACATGAGATCCCCCTATGAGTAGCTTTAGAGTCAGTTGATTGCGACCCGCTTTCAGTGGCTAATTTACTTTGGCTTTGCCCTAAAGACTGCAAAACAGTGACAAACCCAGTGACACGGCATTTCCTACAGGTATGGGACACTCTCAAATTCAAATAGAAACTTCAATCCCCTTATGACCCCCTTCTGTCCTACCTACATAACCCTGCTTTTTACCCAGCCTGGTCCCCACTTTCCTCCTTCTGTAACTGGTCAAACGGCGGTCTCATTCGTGCCCACTCATTTACCACTCCTGACACTTTCAAAATGTTTCCTACACTATGCAAAGCATCAGGTCTTCCTGGTTCTGAAATATTCCGCTTCCTTCAGCTCAAACTTTTCTTTACCCCGTGTTTGCATACGGATCCATTTTTACCCAATATGACTTCCTTCGAGCACTCTTGCTAAATGACCCCCACGCACGAAGACTGATTTCCCTCCTCTATGCCCATCTATTAGACCCCCTGCTTACGCTTCCCTCCCCTATGTCAGATTTGGACCTCCATTTAGAGGCCAAAGACTGGTCAGATATATGGCAAGCCACAAAGTCGGCTTCCCAGAATGTAGTGGCTTCGGAAACAAATTACAAAGTGCTATTGCGCTGGTACTTGGTCCCTGTTCGGATTTCTAAATACCTCCCACTTTATCCACCTACATGCCTTCGAGGCTGCACACACAGAGGCACCTATCTCCACAACTGGTGGAGTTGTCCTATAGCTCAGAAGTTCTGGACTGAAATCTTTCGAATTATTTCTGCCCTAGCAGGCGTGACCATCGAGCCTGCTCCTTTTGTCGCCCTACTTAATACAAAGCCACCTGAGGTATCTCACCTTCAATTCAAACTGCTCATACAGGTTACCACTGCCGCAAAGCAAATGATCGCAAAGGCCTGGAAATTCCCCAGCCTACATATTCTTGAAGTCAAACACAGAGTCACCAGGGCAATGATCCACACCAAACTTGAAGCTGTGGTCCTTGACAAAGTCTCCAAATATGAGCATCTTTTACAACCCTGGGTGGACCATTTTCTTCCACCGGACTTTGACGGCACCCTCCTCCTCCCTTAACTCTCTGTCTTCCAGGGCTCAAAGGTTTGTTGGCACCGGACCCCACCTTTACCCTTCTCCTCCCGGCGACTCCACATCTTTTCCCACTTTCTCCCCCTTACCTATTCTGTCACTCCTTCTTACTTCTTCTTGTCATTTCCTTTCCTCCTCTCTCTCTGAGGAAACTATGGCACCTTCCTTCATAGGCGGGATCTCCCCCATAAATCAGTTCCCCCAAATTGTCATGAGATATTCAGTCTCCCATAGTGGAGTGCTGCTTGCTTGCCCACGCACCCCATCTACTACTGTTGCTAATTTGTTTTAACCTGATTCCAGGGTGCCGCCTGTGGATACTCGTGAGCTCTTTGCCCACTTAGATTTCCAGCACTCCTAAAAAATGTCCTAATCCATACCCCACATTGCTACATTATTGATCTATTATTGTATCACAGACCCTGTATTGATCACGCTTACATCTCCTGTTATTGTTGTTGACATATTACTTGTTACTCCTCTTTATTGATGTATGGGACTATTCCCCTCTGTTTTATTTCATTTTTTCTGTTCTGTCATTGGAACTTTGTACCATTTCAATAAAAATTTTTAACAAGAAACACTTTAAAAATAAGTAAATTAATTAAAATAGTAAAACTTATTATTTTTTTAAATAAAGGACCCTTTGAACCTCCAATGAGAAATTTAAAGGCCATTAAAAACAAACAAACAAATTGCATTACTTTTACCTTTCCTATTAACTCTCTCAATTTCTATAAAGGGTATCTTTCACTGAAATGTCTTGACTATCGCCAAAATCTTTGCAAAGCAAAAACTTTGGGTTTCTTGGATCCTAAGTAAGTAGCTTTTAATGTACCCTTAAATTGGGATTCCATATAATTTCATATTGTTTTCAAGCAATATACATACAGTCTATTTGTGCTTCACCAAATGAGGCTATGGGCAAATATCCTATGAAATATATACCATCGACCTAACTGTATTGTTATGTGTAGTCAGAATCATTTCTGACATAAAGCAGTATATCAACCCTATAGTTTATTTATTAGTGTCCATAGACCAGAAATGAGTAGTTCATGTGTTTTTGATAGTTAATAGTTTTCGACAATGTCATGAAGGGGAGCGGCTTAGTCATTATCACATAAAGCGCAGCCATGCAAAGGTTTGAGAAACCTGATGCAAAAACTTAAAAGAGAAGTATGGGTTTGGGGCTTTTTCCCCCATCATACTTACCTAGGTGGATGCAGCATCGGTCCGATGCTGCATCTGTCCCCCGGGGCATCTACACTGAAAACCGAGCGATTGAACATCACCGATGGCTCGATTTCTCACAGCTCCCCGTTTAGAGAGCTGCTGACTGTCATTCGCTCCATTACCTGGATTATCTACCGAAAGTTGAATATTCAGAAATAACCTGCATATGTTCAAGGCTGTGGATCTAGCTGGTATAAAGCCAGATTGGGCCAGATGTACCAGGCCAGAAACTACACCCGCCAGTCTGGTTGCAAATACCTTAGCCAACAGCTTAATGTCGGTATTGAGAAGAGAAATGGGCCTATAGGAATCGGGCATTAACGGGTCTTTTCCAATTTTGGGATTACTACTATGACTGCCTCATTTATTGAATCCACATTTAAGAGCAGCATTGAGAGTATTTAAGAGAAAGGGAGGAAGGGGTTAATTCTATCTCTTGTATATCTCTGCTGGGAGACCATCAGTGCCTGGGGATGGTCCTAATGGTCATAATCTGTAAGCCCACACAGAATGATATTTAGTTGGCTAAAGCACTGTAAATAAAAACAATTGTAATTTTTTAATGAAATAATTTTCACCAATTTTTACCCTTTTTGCATCTCAGTGCTTTTAATCACTTGTAGTACATTTGTAGCCATTTCCTGGCCTCATGCACTCCAGTGATGGCTGCATGCCACTTCTTAGAGCAGACTTCCTTCCTGGCAACAATGGACCACACCTCTGTAATGTGTGCTGAAACAGCAACTTGTATTCAACAACCTAAACTGATATGATAGAGCGACAACACAGGAGCACAACACGGATACAGGGACAGACCGCTGTCGCCTATATAACGAGCAGTGCTAGAAAAAGGACACTCATGGTGGATCACCAGGTCTTTTTTTAAGAAATCTGCAAATTTTTAACTATTTCAAAATATGTTAAAAATCACATTACTATATTAAAGCTTATATGAGATTTTGCGGATAGATTTTACATATATTTCTCTGTGCTCGGTCTACCCACTATCGGCAGAAGAAACTCCAAGTAGGCCTTATCGAATCTGAATGACAACAGAAAAAAATCCTGGTGGAACTGTCACATTTTTAAAATTATTTATTATTGATATATTTATAGGCCTACAAGAAAATCCCTTTAAATTAGTTGCTCTCTAGCACCCAAAATAAATATAAAACCAGCAGACCTTTTAATATACATAAAAGAGGACCTTTCAGCAAGCCAAAGCAGCCCAGGAACGCTGCAATAAATCAAAATAATTCTTCACTTGCATGGCCGTGGAGAAGATTACAGAGAAGAGAAAGCAGTGCATAAATATAAATGCTAAAGACAAATGAGGCAAGAGGAGAGGATAAAAATCAACCATCTCCGAGACAAAGCTGATATCATAACAGATATCAGGATGAGGGGGCAGATGTCACAGGAATTGAATAAACACCAATCATTCCTCAAAAGATGGCTGCTCTAACTCTGTTTAGTATCAAATTGCTACTTTGGATGTCATATTGAGTTATACACTGATTTATAGAGGATGGCTGCGAGGACGTTGTTATTTATTTTTTTCTTATTTCATCCTACCTTTCTGTGTATTTCCATGAATCCTATCAGAATTTATGAAAGCAGCCATTTGGAATAGCAGATACGGAATAATTGTTTCATCATGCATGCAGCTTGAAAAAGAAGATCACAAGAAAGCAGAAATAGAAGGTATAGGCTTTCCTTTTTAGTTAGGTGTTAAAAAATAAAAATGTAATCTTGTTTGTTGTATTAAAGAGCCCCTTTACTGTTGTGATAGTACTGCGGAAAAGCCTGTTAGAGTAGGTAGATGTACCTGGTTGGTGCAGTAATGGTTTAAGTATATTTTTGCAAGTGCCTTGTTTTAGAGTCTTAAGATCCTTCACCTTAGCAAAACATCATATTACTTGGGAGGAGGGCATTTGAAAGTACAAAGTTGAAACAAAGATGCTTCTCCCTTTCAGCAATCATCACATGACAAAATGTCTAGTTTTTGGTTAAAAGAAACCTTTAAGGAATAAGATAGGGTAAGTGGGCACAGTACTTGATTGGCTCATTGATTGTCTTAGTGTATTTGGGATCAGTCATGTTTAGCCTCAATAACACATTTCCCGATTAAGTGTATGAAGGTGCGCCTATAGCATTGATTCATATTTTAGATATATTGCACACATATTTAAGTTGTTTTAAGCAACGCTCCCCAAACTCCCTCTGTGCTGTTTTTTTAACACTTTGCAATCACATCGTAAACATGCTGAAGATGCTCTTAAAGGAGAGGTACAGCCAAAGCTTGTTTGGCTGTACTTCTATGGATCACAGGCGTGCAATTTGTTCTGCATTCCTGTGACCCGTTTTCTGTAGACAGTGGGCTGAAGCCTGCTGTCGGCTGACGTCACAGAGCCAGTCCAAGCTCTGTAAAGATCAAGACCATATAGTCAGGATCCGCCCACATGCCTGGACCTGCACTTGGCTCAGCCTCTTAGTGAGTTAGTGAGCTGCTGAGAGTCTGAGCCGGCCTGCTTCTGCCCCCTCTACAGTCCAGAGCTCCAGTGAAGTTGGGGGGGGGGGGTGGCAGAGAAGACAGTGGTGACTGACAATCTCCAGCTCTCTGCTCAGGGAGCCCTGATAACCAAGCGATCGGCAGTGTTTGATCTCTCGATTCTCAGCATTAAAGCTGGTGGGGAAAATATGCTGCATCCACCTAGGTAGGTATTAAAAAAAAAGAATGGTGTAGTTAAGGTGTGCTATAATAGAAGTCGATGGAGACAGTTGCAAAGCTTCAGTGCCTACTAGTTGTGGGCAGCATTTCTTTTTTGCATTGCCACAACATGAGACAACATAAACACATTCATTTGTGCAGCTCTATCCTATCCCCATTTTACATTGTGAAACCAATGCAAAGGTGGTCAGAAAGCAGCAAAAATGCAGCCAAACCATATGTTTGTGCTGGCTGTATGAACAGAGCCTAGAGTGATAATGTTTTCATGAGACAAAAAGTGAGGAGCAATCTCTCCAACAATACTTCAGACAGTGATAAAAGGGAAGAAAGTCCTGGCTGGATTACCATTTAAAGCAACACTGGTACAATGACACTGGAAACTAATCTTAGAAAAGATAAGTGGGCATTACTAGGCACCAATCAATGCTATCCACTGTTGCAGGGTACCCTAAATAGCTTGTACTCACTACACATTACCATGCAAGGTGCCTCTTCATGAGTTGTTGATGTCTGGCATTACGCTGTGTGATGTGGTGGAGTTGGTTCTGAGTATATACTTCCTATAATTCAGAATCTGCATGGTGCAGCTGCCAGAGGTCATGGTTTCCCGGGAGTCTTGCAGCAGTTATTTAACAAGTTGAAAGCACCGATCAGTACTTGCTGGTGCCTAATCTTCCATACAAGGTTAAGCTGGCTGCAGACGTTAGGATGGATGGATGTGCACGTATGATTCTAGTGGCCTCCGGGCACAAAATCTGAAGAGCACTGCAGGGAGTTCCATGAACGTGTCAGCTTATATCTGCTATGCTTATGTGAAATAAGATAAAAAGGAGCTATGACTAAAGAGGCTGGTGCTGGTTTGTCAGGGGAAAAAGCAAGCTTTTAGGTCTTCTCACCTGTCCGGTCACTTGTTACTCTCAACTGTCCTTGTAGAACAACACGCTATACGTTCATTTGTGTAACCTTAATTTCCTATGTTAGGTGACCGGTTCACGCCTACGGGTAAAACAAATCTTAATGCCTAAGCACAATTTTGCAACTTTGACATATGTTAGTAAAACCGTACATATCATCACAACTACTTTGTGCATCCAGGTGGATTATACCTTGTCTTTTTCAGGACAAATTGGGCTTTTATTTGGTAGTAAATGGTTATGGATCTCTCCTGATTTCTTTTTTTTTATTATTGAAGGAAAACTGGCCCAATATAGTAAAAAAAAAAAAAATTTTTAATTTAGTTGTATATTTGTTGAAACTACCATAACCTACCACCAAAGAACAACCCAAGATAAATTCTCCTGCTCCTGACAAAGGCAGCGATACCACACATTTGTATGTTGTTTGTTGTTTGTAACCGTAGTAGAGCCCAGAAGCAATAGTGCACATTTTCCTTATTTTGTCCTACCTAAAACACACTGACACTAACTGACACTGTAACTGAAAAGATACATTGTATCTTTTCTCTCCACTCACAGAGAGAGAAACACAGGGGCGGGCCTCACAGAGACTGATCACTGCGGTAGCCAATCAGAGGCTACTAAACCAACCTTAGTACGGGGCCCAGGGCTCTAGATGAGACCCCGGTCTCTGTGCTGGGAGTGCATATATGCGACCCCACGGAAAAAAAAAGCCCAGTGCAGTGGGGCAACATATATGTGTTATGTTAGCAGATAGGGGGTTAAAATAGAAAGCTGCTTAATTATATTTTGGTGTAAGGAAATGTTTTAAATTTGCACAGTCCCAGTAATAAATTTAAAGAGATCCTGTCAGGTCTCTAAAGGAAATTAAATCAGCATTCATTCCCCTGCAAAAGTAAAGGTAGGATTTACACTTCTCCAGTAGCCCTGTGTACTACCCTGCCTTCATTCTGGTGCCACAACCTCTGACAGTATTGAAAACGTTCAAGGGTTATGGGTGCCTGTGTCAACAGCCTTGCTTTGGCCTTGGTTTGTTCCTATGACCCCCTACTTCACTGCTATGTCCTGTAATGATGGCAGTGATTGAGGGAAGGAACCCACATCGGACAGTAAAGAACACAAGCTTCCAACATCCAGAAATGTTGAATGCTAAAGAGATTGACAGAGGCTGCATCACTGGAATCTAGATCAGGTACATGGTAGGGACTTGAAAGGGTCCATTTATATTTTGTAGTTGGCATTTGGGCCAATTAAATTTTTTTAAATGACTTTTAGACTCGGTTCACACAGGGGCGACCTGTCAGGCGACTTAACCACCTGACAAGTCGCGCTCCATTCTGTGCGATGGAACTGTTCTAATAGGAGCGACTCAAGTCGCTCCGACTACTTTGGGGTGACTTCAGAACGGCTTGCATTGACTTCTATATAGAAGTTGTTTTGCTAGCCGTGCTGAAGTCGCACTGTATGGGGCAGCTTCAGAGTTGGGCGACTTTGAAGCCACCTCTGTGTGAATCGGCACTTAAACCAATTTGTTATATCTTTGTTTTTACTGTGGGATCTATTAGTAAATGTTTTCAAGCAGGATTTATACAACGTTTGGCCAAGATTCACATGTTTTTCGAACTTGATTCCATTGTGAATCCTCGGTAAACATTATGTGAGTCTTATGTGAAAAATGTTTGTAAAGCTATGTGTATTAGGTCTGTATTTTACAATGACACAGATTTTACTAAAGCGAAAGAGAAAGCAGAGTTGGAGATGTTTGCCTTCTGGCTCTCTCTTTCTAAATGCACATTTTTATGGCTGTCTGTATAGAGCAGGTATAGAGGCAGGAAGGGGGAATGTTATCCTCATTTGAATCATTCAGATGTATTAGTAGGCTTGAGCCTGATCTATTGTGTTTTGTTAAAAATTATTTTCCTCAAAAGAGCAGTTAAAATAAAGAGGTAATAAAGAGGCTAGAGCTCCTTCTGCTGGTTGTATTGAAGAAATCTTAAAGGAAAATTATGGTCACAGCATATACTTTAATTTTTATAACATCAGCATTGTAATAGTAATACAATCAATAGTTATTTTTGACAATCCAATTTAATATTACTTGAAAAATCTCCTTTCATGATATGAGTCTTGCCTTTCTGATAGCTATCTCTTTCATCAAGTTTGTGGATTCCCTGCATGCTTTGCAGCTCCCCCTTGTCTTTCAATTTCTAAGGACCACATATCCCATAGCACCTTGCTGCCTGCAAGCAGTGATTCCTCTACTGACTCTGCCTTCTGAGACTCCTCTCAGCATCTCTGTAGTTTAGAAGCCAACCTTATAGAAATGTGTGACTCACCACCAGTGCCTACTCAGTGGGCATAGTGGATACATGTCAAGAAAGTAAATGTATGGGGTTCTTCACAAATTAAGTTTACAAACTTCAAACTCACTTAGATTAATAGGAGTAGGCTAGAGATAACTGAAATACAATGAAGAACTGCATGCAATGATCCTAAATTTTGAACAGTAATATACTGTGTAATACAATTTTCATTATTATCTGGATAAGAATAAAAATGTCCTTAAATAGGAAGTTTTTATTCCCGAAATGAATAAAGACAATATAAATAAACAAAAACACTATACATTTTTAAAAAAAAAAAAAACAAAACAAACTTTCAAATAACCACATAATGAAACTAAGCAGGTCAACCTGATGATTTGAAAAAAAATAGGCTTTTCAACTGCAGAAAAATGCTAAACGCTCAAATAAACAGCGGATCCAGAGATATAGCAAGCTGAGGATTTAGATTTCTATAAAGGATTAGTTTGGTTCCAAACCTACCTTACGTAATCAAGGGTGTTACTGCCAATGAAGGATTTTGACTTCCACCCAAGTCTGCCTATTTGGCCTTCAATGTGATCAGAGAGCAGCATGTACCAATAGAGCAGCCGAGGAGTTGAGAAGATCCAGACTTTACCCTTTCGTATTTTGACATAGGTTTTCCACTAATGCAGGGGTCTCCAAACTATGGTCCGTGGACCAAATCAGGCCCACTACAGAATTGCATCCAGCTTGCAGCTAGGATCAGGTTAGACCTGCTGCTCTGTCTTTCTCCAAGTTGCTAGGACCACCATCAACCAATGACGTGCTTGCCCCAGCAGGAGCTCAGAACCTCCTCCATGCATACCTGCTCTGCCTCCCAACTCCTGTCCTGCTGCTACACTGATTACAACCACTCTATAAGCAAGGTAGGGGCAGACAACTGAATCTGGCATAGGGGGGCTCTGATGTAAGGGGGGACCCTTAAGGTAGATTCTGATGCATTACTAGTTTTATTTGCCCAGGCCTGTTAGAGGTTAACCATAGTGTGGAACTGTGCCCATTTTCTCCCCTAGTTTTAGCTAAAGTAGAGGAGTTAGAACCTTAATTGTAATCTTATTGCTTTCTCTGTCCCCACTAGGGATATTTTTTTATCACTTCTTGCATTGAAAATTTAGGTGAGTGGCAATGTCATCCATGAAAGGGTAAATCCCAACTTTGACAGCTATCGCTAGAACAATTGTCCCCACAATGTTACAGTTGCCTACTCCTGTCCTGGTGACAACCGTCAACAGTGAGGTTGAATCTTTCAAACTGGGACAAAGAACATTCAAAACCTGGCAGAGGTTCTAAACCTTTCCACTTTGAAGTGGAACTCATTTTACTTTATTTATTTATTTTTTTAATCCTAATTTTGATCTACTCTCTCCATGCTCCAGCACTGTTCCCAACTTCTTCCTCGGCACCGTAGGTTCTCCTGTGGATAAAACAACACTCATTCTGACCATTTCCTGTGAGCCCAGCCTGTCATTTACATTCAGGCTGGGCTCACAGTAGTCCAGAACTAAGCAGAACATATCTTATGTGAGTGCTGCTCAGTCCTGAAGGAATAACCTCCCCACCACCACTGGAAGAAGGAAAAAAAAAAAACAGATGCAGCAATATCTTAGAACCAGCAAGAAGTCTTGATGAAAAAAGGTAAGTATGAGGGATTAACCACTTAAGGAAGGATTTGCCCTCTTGATGACAGGCCTTTTGTTATGGCAATTATGGCACTGCGTCGCTTTAACTGACGATTGCAGGGTCGTGCGACGTTGTACCCAAACAAAATTGACGTCCTTTTTTCCCACAAATAGAGCTTTCTTTTGGTGGTATTTGATCACCTCTGGGTTTTTAATTTTTTGCGCTATAAACAAAAAAAGAGCGACAATTTTGAAAAAAAAAACCAATATTTTTTACTTTTTGCTATAATACATATCCAAAAAAAATCATAAAAAAAAAAACAAACTCATTTCTTCATCAGTTTAGGCCAATATGTATTCTACATATTTTTGGTAAAATAAAATTAAAATAAGCGTATGTTGATTGGTTTGTGCAAAAGTTATAGCGTCTACAACAGGTGTAGGCAACCTGGGGCCCTCCAGCTGTTTCAGAACTACAAGTCCCATCATGCGGAGTAATTGTAACTGCCAGCCTTGCAATGCCTCAGGGGAAATGTAGTTCCAAAACAGCTGGAGGGCCCCAGGTTGCCTACCCCTGCTCTACAAAATAGGGGATAGCTTTATGGTATTTTTATTACTTACTTTTTACTAGTAATGGCGGCGATCTGCGTTTTTTTAGCAGGACTGCGACATTGAGGCAGACATTGGGCGGACATTGGGACCATTGACATCTATACAGCGATCAGAGCTAAAAATAGCCACTGATTACTGTATAAATGTCACTGGCAGGGAAGGGGTTAACACTAGAGGGGCGAACAAGTGTTCCCTAGGGAGGTGTTTCTAACTGTGGGGGGAGTGTACTGACTGGAGGGAGGAGAGAGATCGCTGTTCCTGATCACTAGGAACAGCAGATCTCTCTCTAATCCCCTGTCAGAATGGGGATCTGTTTCTTTACATACACAGATTCCCGTTCTGGCTCTCTGTGGAGCGATCGCGGGTGGCCGGCGGACATCGTGGCCCGCCGGCCACGCGCATCGGCTCTAGCGCCACGCACCCCCTATCGCTCTTAAAGCGCTCGACCTATACCTATTGTGATTCGCCAAGGGGAGCAAACCTGCCGCAGTATAATGATGGCGGCTGGTCGGCAAGCGGTTAAAAAAAAATACAGGGGAAACGTCTGCTTTAAGGATCAAAGTTTATTAACATTACAGTAGATAATAATCCACTTTACCTTATCCAAGCTCAATGTTAATTACAGCAAATTTAAAATTCTCTGGGCTTGGTAACTTATGTCCATATGTTTGGCTAAATGTTTACATAAAATAAATGATCTGAAGCTCTGCTTATGACTAGGTCGTTTTTATCCTAATTCTTGATAAATTACTAGCATCAAGCAGGCAGAAAAAAAGTACTGGAAAATTAGAAAAAAAAAAAAAAAGGTTTCACTGGCGTATCCAGCCGACTACTGTGTGGTCAATTAGCAATATTATTAAGTGGATTACAGCTTTTCTTGCTAATGTATGTTTACATACTGTAGCTCCCTACGTTGCCTGACTTGTGACACAACCACGGTATTTATAGAACTTTAAGAACCCAGGGAGAGTTCAGGAACATATACAAGAAGATTACCCCGCATTAACCCACGAGGGGCCTGAGATTAGCACTCTCCTTGGCAATAGGATAATGTTTATGAGTCACAGCTGTTCAGCTGAAAATGAAATTAAATGTTTCTTGGTAAAAATAGTGCAAACAGTCTGTTACCTTACAACCTACATATGGAAAATAATGAAAGCGTCTAAATTTAATGATGTTTTCACTGTCTAATGAGGGAGGCTGAATGTGCAATATAGAATTCCATCCAACCCATCCTCAAGACAGGGTGATAACGCATGATAATGAATGACATGTGATTATTAAATGAGCCTGTGCGCTTCAAAAATTGAAATATGACCATTTACTCAGTGAAATTGATTATGTCTTCTATGACAACCACCGCCGGCCCCTCTTCTGATATCGTCATATCGACTTTGGTTTTTTTTTTTTGACTGCTAACAATAAATAATATTGACATGATGGGTATACTGTTCAGAACAAGAGAGGCAAGGAAATAGGAATAAGGCTTGATAGGCATAGGCTTGTTGTTAGGCTGGATACTAAGCCATTTTAATTAAAAGAAAAAATTGGAAATTGCCCAGGGCCCAGCAGATGTGGCCTACGGTCACTGTATAAAACAGGAACAGGTTCTAAACCTCTGTCTGGAGAACTCTGACGTGCTCAAACACAACAATGTAACAATGTTACAGCAAAGTTGCCTTAACGTGACACTAAAAGTCCTTTTAAAAAACAAAAAAAACAAACTTATCATACTTACCTTCACTGTGCAGCTTGTTTTGCACAGAGTGGCCCCGAACCTGCTTTTCTGGGGTCCCTCGCGGCTCCACCCCGCATCAGATAACCCCCTGTGAGAAGCGATCTCCAGGGGTGTTACCTTGCGGGCGTGCTCCCGAGTCCAGCATTCGGGGTCCATAGAGGCCTAATGCAGGACTTGGCCCTGCCCCCCGGGGCCCGCGTCATTGAATTCGATTGACAGCAGCGGGGGCAGAGAGACAGCGTGTCCCTGTGGGTCAAGTTCCAGGGCTCAGGTAAATAAAACAGGGGGGGGGGGGCTGGGGGGGGCTGGTCACTGCCAGGTGTTTTTTCACATAGGATGCATTAAGGTGAAATAACACATAGGTTTACAACCCCTTGAAATAGAAAATAGTAAGGTATTGAAACTAGAACTAAAAGCATTTTTTTTTTATTTTGGAGTAAGTAAAGTTTTTTTTTTTTTCTTTGCCATCTGCTCCATTGGAGAGATTTCCATTCACTTCCTGTCCCATGGCTTTGAAAGAGAGCGAGTGGAAATTCATCCAAATTGATTGAATTCCTGGTTGTCCCCATTGGAATATTTCCCCTCTATTCCGGTTCTGATGACAACCCAAAATTTGGGATTTCTTTTCACGTTCACTTTTTGGTGAATCTCCCTAATGGGGACACATACAGCAATAAAAACCCAACAGGTTTTGTAATCACTCTATCCACTTTGTCCGAAACCTAAAAAAAAAAAAGATTGCCTTTAGTTATACTATAAGAGTCGTAGTGGTTGATTTACTAAGGGCAAATAGACTGTGCACTGTGCATTTGCAGTCACTTTCCCCCGAGTTTATTGAATGCGATAAAGCATCTTTCCATCATCCAATCATGTGCAAGCAAAAATGCTGTTTTTTAAAAATTTTCTTTGCACCTGATTAGGTATCCTTTACAACGTCAAACTTCACCACGATTACTAAGCTCTTGGGAAAATGCGTGCAATGGCATTTGCAAAGTGAATTTTCCTTTAGTAAATCGACCCCATAGAGTCTTAAAAAATGGTATACAGGCATACCCCACTTTTAAGTACATAATGGGGTTTATGTACTAAAGCTGGAAAGTAAAAAATCAGGCTCACTTCTGCATAGAGACCAATGAGCTTCTAACCCCAGCTTGTTAAATTAAGCTTTGGTAATAAGACCTGGAAGCTCATTGGTTTCTATGCAGAAGTGAGCCTGATTTTGCACATTCCAGCTTTAGTAAATAAACCCCATTGTGTACTTAAAAGTGGGGTATGCCTGTAAAGGTTATTAAAAAAAGTGGCGGCAATATTTTTCTATAACAGTTCTATCATTCTTCCTGGAAAGTAGAAAAAAGTGGTAACCGCTTCTTTTTTATTCTCCATCACAGGCTGGGGGTAGTATGGTAACCAATCTATATTGTTTATCTGCAGTAGCAAATAGTGAGGTCTATGCTTTCTTTATTGGTGCCCGAATCACAGGACTCTAGTGTTTAAAGAATGGTGTTTAATGGGTCAAACGTGATAGTCAGGCACTTCTACATATTACCCCGAATCTGGAGGGGTTATTGTCCCAAGGCAGCTCTTGACATAATGAATAAAAAAACCCAAAAAAACCCTAAGGCCCCTTTCACACTTATACGACTTGTCCCACGATTTTGTACTGCAAAATCGCATGACAAGTCATTCTCCATGATTTTCAATGACTACCATTCATATTGGCACGACTTTAAGTCGTGCCGACTTCAAAGTAGTCCCTGCACTACTTTGGTCCAACTTCCATGTGAGTTGATGTCCATAGACTTAATGTTAAACCCTCAAGTAGCATGCAAATCGTACCTGAATAATATAGACACGATTTCAGTACGACTTTGTAAGCACAAGCTGTAAGCACAAGCAGCTGTTGTAAACCCCAACTCTGTAAAGTCGTACAAAGTAGTACTGATCCCAAATCGCGGCAAAATCGCAAAAATCATGGTAAAATCGCGCGACTTTGAAGTCACACAAGTGTGAAGGGGGCCTAAAGGATTCTCAAGTGTATTGCACCGTAAAGGCAAGTCAAGAAAGACACCACAATTGGAGATGAAGCAACTGGTGTTTTTAAAAAGTATGCTTTATATTAGAAGAACAACATATTTTTAACTACCTTTATTGTCCCTAATGACTTACGGACACTCTCTGGAATTCTTCCACATTATACATTTGTACGGGTTATGCTATGTAGCTTACAAAATTTCAATAAAAACATATTGAAAGTGAAAAACAACATATTTATTGGGCCAAAGAAGCCCCCTCCATCAGGGCTATTAGTCTAATGTTTCTCTACTATAAAGCAGATGTTTTGAAACCAAAAGTACCATCTTCATTTTGTGATGCTTTTTATGGCTTGGCCTTTCGATGAAATTAAATACTAGCTGGACAAATTTACAAAACCTTTGGCAGGTAAACAGTGTATACTTATTTATTTCTCTGTATTTGCCATAAATAACCCTGTCTGTACTATACTGGTAGATTTCATTATCAGGTATACTAGATTTGAACTGAGTTTCTGCATTCTATTTTAACTCCATCTGTCCTAAGCTTTTTTTTTTGGGGGCCAGACTTACTTTGAATTTGTTCAGTGTTGGCAGTCTGCCATGACAACTTCCCCTAAGAAACATCTATTTTAGGTATGATTTGAATGGGAATACATAACAAACATAGTGGGGGTTTCCCAAATTTCACAACAAAATTGGGAATACACTTTAAAGCCCAACTGTACTTTCAGGAAAAGCATTTTTTTGTTAAAGATTCCAAAAATATATGATTTATAAGTGTGTTACTGTTGGGTTCTTTATAAGGGATCCTCAGTGCCAGTTGGAAACCTTCACCATTAGACTGCAGGTTTCACAGAAGGGTTGCTGCTCCCTGTGTAAGGCCAGTGATCTCTCAGCCATGGTCTGACATGTACCCCCTTCAGTGACAACTAGAGCTGTGCAATCAGCAGGAAACGTGTGCTTTGTTGATTGCATAGCTCTAGCAGTGACTTTGGTGGACGCAGCTTCAACAGGAGTCATTCTTGCCTCTGTGCTGGCTAGCTGCGTCCTGTACTCTGTAGGACCAAACTGTCTAAATGACTTCTCAGTCCTGCAGAGTACACAGGTGGCCAAAAGCATAAAAGAGATCAAGTTTCCTCTTGAACATATGTACAAAATCATGTATATTTTTAGTGCTTTAGAGATAAAAAAAGAAACTTTTTTCCATGCGTTTTCATGAAAGGTCATATTCCTAAGCACTTACATATAATGTATGTTGAAAAGAATAGAGAGTCCATGGGAAAGAGTATTTTATAGATCTGAGATAGGCAGGGGGTAGGAGAGTCTTGTGAATTGAATAAATCCTCAAATGGGGTGAAGTAAGCAGAGGAATGCAAAGGCTTTGGTAGTGAAGCTATAAAGTGGGACAGCTGTCAATAATTTCAAAAATCCATTGGAGATATGCTCCATTTATGTCTGGTGCATCCATTAGGTTGAAGGGTAATGTCCTCAAGAATATGTTGCAAAAGTGTATTTATCTGTCTATTTTAGGAAGGTAGGGTTTGTTAGACCTAGTAAAAAGTAATGATAGCCCATGAAGGGCATCAGAAAAGGCCACTGGTAGCATTTATGCAGGAATCCTAGTTTCAGAGTATGACGAGTAAGCGGAGAGGAGGGTGGTAACAGCTCTCAGGCTGCACAGGTGTCCACATAACAGAGAGAGTGGCATGGCGCAGAGAATGCATCCTAACAGTGGCATCACTGTGTGGGTGTGGGGGGATGCGGACAACACCTGGGTGACACCATCACGTCACACTGTGGCAGACTAGGGGGAGAGAGCCACGCCGATGGGCTAGCCTGCTCAGTGCCCCACCGCCTGTCCTGTTGTGAATCCGTCTGCAGCAGCAGGACAGAGCACTGTGGAAGGTTACCAAGGAAGGGAGGGGGTTGGTGGTGCCACCTTTTTTACTACACCGTGTGACACCAACTGCATTCTAAAGAAATCCAGTATTTCTGTTGCTGGTTAGAGCAGCCTTTTTCAACAAGGAGGCTCAGGCACCCTGGGGTGCCTTGAGGTTTCTTCAGGGGTGCCTTGACAAAATGCCTAAAAATGGCCAAAAAATTGTATACAGGCGTTTAGATAAAGCCTGCCTTTTAGGTACACAAGCCATAGGTTTTCATAGTGCACCATAACAACCTTCTAGCTGCTGGCATCCTAATGACCAATGGCATCATCAGTTGATATGGAGGATGTCAATTGCCTGCATAGCATCCTTGTTTGACCCTCCCCTGCCCCTCTCCGTCAGCGTTGGGGTCACATTAGCTGAGTGCTAGTGAAAAACATTGGAATAGTTGCCAGTATCAGCTCGCAAAAGTGTATTTGCTTTAGAAGCATAAATGACCTCTAATGTTGGGTGTCCTACTTGTGTGGATTTTGCTGCATTATGTAAAACTATTAGAATAGTTTTTAAATTTTAGAATGGGGTGCCTCAAGACTGACCATCATTTTTAAAGGGTGCCTTGACTAAAAAAGTTTGAGAAACACTGGGTTAGAGGACCAATTTACTCATAGAATTAACACAGATGCATTTGCAATACTATTTTCCAACAATCTTCTTAAAAAAAATGAAATTTTACAAATAGTCTGATATCTTGTCACATTAAATTATGTTATACAACAATAATCTAAATCAGAACTAAGCATTTGTTTTAAATCCTGCTAGTTAAAAAAAAACTATTTGCCAGAAAATACAGACAAGGAATTATTAGTTTAATGGTTCCATACGCAACAGTGGTTTCTGAAGCTTTTTTTGCACCAACTATTACATCCTAGCTGTGAAATTCAATCAGAACTGCAGAAATTAGAGGTGTGATGAAATGAATTATAGAAGCACAAATAGTTTCTTGTTAAATATTTCAGGCTGTTTGCTGTCAGTGCTGCTTGAACTGCTGTTAATACCTGTCTTGTGTATGGACAACCCCAAACTTTCTGGCCAAATACAATTTATGAGCAAAACTTTATTGATATCTGATCATTACAACTTGTATATGGCCAAAGGTATGTGGATACTACTCCAAATAATGAGTGCAAATGTTTCCAGTGAAGGGAACTGTTCATGCTACAGCAAACACAAATAACTATGCACATCCAACCTTGTGGCAACGTTTGGAGAAGGCCCTTTTCTGTTTCAACATGACTGTGTCTCTGTGCCCAAATCCAACTTTATAAAAAAACATGGTTTGGCAAATTTGCCATTGAGTAACTCAAGTTTTCTGCACAGATCGCTGATCTCAACCCTACTGAGCACCTTTGAGATGAATTGGAATACTGATTGTTAGCCAGGTCTTCTTGTTTAAAGTTAGTACCTGAACTTACAAATGCTTTGTTGGCCAAATGGGCACAAATCACCATAGACACACTCCAGAGGCCTTTCCAGAAGAGTGGGGGCTCTTAAAGTAATAAATAACAGTATAATTGTCCATGATTTTGGAATCATATGTCTAACAAGCTTATATGGATGTGATGGTCAGGTGTTCACAAACTTTGGCCATATCATGTAGATACCTGCTTGATATGGAAATAAAATATTGCATTGTATAATAATTGTATTGGTATGTCTCCTAAAAGAGGTCTGTTGGACTTCCTGTTTTGACATGTTTAGTGTATCAGTTTGGGGCAAACCTGTAATGAGAGAATAGGTGACTTCCAATGGTAAACCCTCCTTCTCAAAATGCCAACTCCTTAGCTTGCATGGTAATCCAATGGCTTCAGTCTGACTTCACTGTATTACTTGCATACTAGTTCTGGATCAAATTGCCCAAGAAAGTAATGAGAAAGCCAGGATTCAAGGTGTCTTAGAAGAAAGTCAGTATTGGAAGCAACCTTATTTCTCTCAGTGCATAATTCCTCTATAGGATCAGTCCACCCAAAACTGATAGTTCAAACTGATAGTCAGCTCTTGGTATATAATGAAAGATGCCAGAATGAAAAAACAAATCCAGCCCCTGGATATAAAGACTGGTAAGCTACAAGATATTACTTTCTTTGCTGGGTGCAGATATACCGTACTTTAATTTTACTGTTAGTATTTCCACTGCCACAACTGCTTGTGGTTTTCAGTGAACTTCAAACCCAGCACTGCGCTTCCACCATTACTTTCAATTTAACTTTGTCTTTTGCCGGGTTCTGACTTATAACAAGGCTACCTGTCATTTTCTATGTGATCCACCCAATGTGTTCTTTCCCTTTATTCTCCTTCCTTTGATCGCTTCCACAATTTTGCATAGCTCCTCTAAAATCGACTTTCTTGAGATATGGCCTAAAAATTGGCATTTTCTCTTCAATATTCCCTCCAACAAACAGCGTTTTGATTCATTGATTGTTGTGTTGCAGTCCCTCTTCAATCGTGACCATCCAAACGATTTTTAAGGTCCTCCAGTAGCATCATAGTTCAGAGCATGTGATCTTCTTTTTTAGAGACATTGAGGTTGATTTACTAAAAGATTTAAGAATTTTCACACAATAATGTGTGGGGATTAACTTCAATTATCCAATTATGTGCAGACGTGAATCATCACAGAATTAGTGCACAAACATTCTGAATTTTACTAAATCATCTTCCTTGTGAGAGAAAACATTTGTCTGCTATACATAAGAATGGGCCAGACTTGCAATTTTAGCAATCTTTTCTTAGAATACATTATATTTTTTTTTTTAGTTTTGGAGAAATCAGGAAATGCTGGAATGTGCATACAATGGGGTTGTGGGGGGAGGGGGGGTGGAGGTTGTTGGTGGTTAGGGTGAGCACCCATTACTCCTAGGTAATTTACTCCCTGGTATGGAGACTTCTACCTGTTGGAGTAACCTAACAAATGTTACCTGAGGCTAATTCATCTCACTTCATCCCACCAGGTTCCATGTGCCATTTTTTGTGTGAAATTACCCTTAAACAAGACGTAAAGTGGAGCTCCACCCAAAAGGGGAAGCTCCGCTTCTTTGCTTCTCCTCCCTCCTCTGCCACATTTGGCACCTTTTGGGGAGGGGGGGAGGGGGAGCTGGTCCCTGTTTTGGCAGGTACTTTTTCCCACTTCCCTGGAGACCTCACCTTGGTGCGGTCCCCTGGAAGTTTGGTCCCCCTCCCTCTTCCACCGCCGCTGGTCCATTCACTTTGAGTGTGTGCAGTAGGGAACCGGCAGTGAAGCCTTATGAGAGCCGATTGAAAAATCATCTGTGATGCCGACATCTCGGAATCCCTGGACAGATAAGTGTTCTAATATTAAAAGTCAGCAGCTTTAGTATTTGTAGCGCATCGGGACCCTACGGGGTAAATGACCGCGCTATATCAAGGTGCCACTCAACTCAACTTTTAATTTTTTGTTGGAGGACTGGAGCTCCGCTTTAAAAAAGATCTTCACTTGCCAAAACAAACTTGAAAACACTTTAGATCCTTTCATATGACTACAGGTGATGATATAAACTTGTCTGAATCAATGTCAGAATGAGCTTTATCTAACATTTTGTTCCATCTCATATATCTCCTGCATCTCATTTTGTATGGAATAATATGATATTTTATCTACTAAGCTTGATTCTTTTTTCACCTGCAAAGAACATGGGTTCATAATCCAATAAGTGGAACATGGGTTCTGATCTATGTTACAATGCAGGGAAATGACAAGAGGGCAAAGCTCTCAATGTATCAGGTAACCGTATTAAATTATAATCCTTTCTAATGTTTGTTGTGATTTCTATGCCAGTACCTGATGTGTTTTATGACAAGTTAAATGATAGCGACTGCTGGGAGGGTTTATTTAGCTAAATTAGACAGTTATGTAGGGCAATCATGACATTTTCCTAACCTTCTCATCAAATTGTGCAATTGTTGATTCACTGACAACGCGCAGAGGATGCTTAATCTCCACAGCTCCCTCCACTTGTGCTGAAGGTTGTATCTCTGTGTTTCTAAACTATTTTTGCCAATGGCAACATCTGTACCTCTCTCCGTCGTCAGAGATTTTCTGATAATACTCTGTGAAATGTATTTTTTCTTTAAGTTAACCTGTACTAAAAGAAATATGCAGACTGTGACTGTTGACCTTTGTCTGGAAATGCTGGAAGTCCTAGACTCCAATACTTGCAGAGCAACCCAAGACCATTAAACCACTGCAGACAGAACTCCAATGGTCACCAGTCTAGATGTCCTTTAATGGCGGTATGCTGACAAGATTCCAAACAGAAGTTAAAATACTGAACTCGATAATTACTACTCCCTAGCATCAATACCCATACTGTACCAGCAAAACCAATTTTTTTAAATTAGACCCTTATTGAATGACATTTAAGCCTCATACATACCACTAGTACTTTCGTCATTCAGCTGAGCGGGTTGAGTGAAAAGAAACCTGTCAGCTCAGGTTGGAGCTTCTGTACTAACAATCTGATGTTAGTACAGTGATATCCTCCGCTGTGCTGTTGTGTTCTGACAGGGGGCGGCGGGCTTATGCCGCGTACACACGGTCGGACTTTTCAGCTACAAAAGTCCGACAGCCTGTCCGACAGACTTTCGACGGACTTTTGGCGGACTTTCGACGGACTTGCGGCGGACTTTCTAACGAACAGACTTGCCTACACACGATCACACAAAAGTCCGTCGAATTCTTACGTGATGACGTACACCGGACTAAAATAAGGAAGTTCATAGCCAGTAGCCAATAGCTGCCCTAGCGTGGGTTTTTGTCCGTCGGACTAGCATACAGACGAGCGGATTTTTCGACCGGACTCGAGTCCGTCGGAAAGATTTGAAGCATGTTTCAAATCTAAAGTACGTCGGATTTGAGGCTAAAAAAGTCAGTTGAAAGTCCGGAGAAGCCCACACACGATCGGATTACCAGCCAGCTTTAGTCCGTCAGCGTCCGTTGGACTTTTGTAGACGAAAAGTCCGACCGTGTGTACGCGGCTTTACTGTCAGACCGGTTGCCATATACACGGGCCAAATGTGGGCCAGTTTTTATTGAACCGGCCAATGCCAGATGACATTCGGGCCATGTGTACTAGGCTTAAGATTGTTAGAGCACTTTGGGGTTGACTTACTAAAACTGGAGAGTGCAAAATCGAGTGCAGCTCTGCATAGAAACCAATCAGCTTCCATTTTTGTTTTTTGTTTTTTTTTTTTCAAAGCCTAATTCAAGAAGCTGAAGTTAGAAGCTGATTGACTATGGCTACCATGCACAGCTGAACCAGATTTTTTACTCTCCAGTTTTAGTAAACAACTGTGTGTCTGTTTTCTTTTTTTGTGTTTTCTTTTTTTTTATAAAATCTTGTTTCACCTTCCTTTTTTCATCCCTTCTTGTATCTTAAAATATACTTTTAACATAGCATTACCATGTTAAACTTATAAAAGAGTTTAGTCATTGGGTTTACATATATTGTATGGGGTTTACTTTAAACCTGCCAATAGTTCCTAGACATGTGCACACTGAAATATTTTGTTTCGGAATTTCGTTTTCGTCCGAAAAATACATTTATTTAGTTACTCCCAAAATTCGTTTTTATTTATTTTGTTTTTCGTTAAAAATTGCATTCGTCTGAAAATCCAAATTACGGTCGAATCTGTCATTGAAGGCTTATGGTGTCTGTCGAATGTTCAAAGAAGATTCGATGAACCAGCTAAACTGTACGACGCCGTACAGTTTACCAGCTCCATCGAATCTTCTTAGAACTTTCAACAGACACCATAAGCCAAAGTACGTGTGTACTTAGTTCTAGCTATTTTACTGCTCCTCCTCTTTGGTTACAATCAGCCAATAACATTCATCATCATCATTAATTTTATTTATCTTTTCTCCCCTACGTCGAATCTTTTCTCCCCTACGTCGAATCTTTTTTCTCTATGTAGAATAATCTTGGACTAATAGAGTTAAGGTTAGGCGCATTCGACCACAGGTTTGATAGACACAGATTGTTATTGTCATCATCATGTTGAATCTCCTATCTGTATCGAACTGTTGTAGCAACGAAAATGAAAATAAATATTTGTTTATGTCGGATCTTTCGTTTTTTGGATTCTGCACTTTCGTTATCGTTTCTTAAAACGATAACGAAAATACCTGAAATTCGGACGAAAATGCATTCGGACGAAAACGAATGCACATGTCTAATAGTTTCTATGTAAGTTCACCTTTTATTCTGTGTAACCGCTAATAATATTTGGCACAGAAACATTTAGGCACAGAAACATTTACTGTAAACTAAGTGTCTGCTTTTCTTATGTGAAAATATAGTCTTTAAAAAATGTACATATTCCACATTGCTTTTTGAATGTACTTTTTAACCACTTTCCGAGCAGCCGCCGTCATTTTACTGCGGCAGGTCGGCACGACGTAGCTATACGTCAGGTCGCGGGATCAGGATAGGAGGCGTGCGCACGCCCGCTGCACAGTGGGGGTGCCGATGCTCGTGGCCGACGGCCGCGATGACCACCAGCCACAAGCGATCGCGGGCACGAGAGGCAGAACAGGGACGTGTGTGTGTATAAACACACAAATCCCTGTTCTGTTCTGTGAGGAGAGACAGATCGTGTGTTCCTAATAGCTAGGAATCACAATCTGTAATTTCCTCTAGGTCAGTCCCCTCCCCCTTCAGTTAGAAACCCACATAGGGAACACAGTTAACCCCTTGATCGCCCCCTAGTGTTAACCCCTTCCCTGCCAGTTACATTTCTACAGTAATCAGTGCATTTTTATAGCACTGATCGCTGTATAAATGCCAATGGTCCCAAAAATGTGTCAAAAGTGTCCGATGTGTCCGCAATAATGTTGCAGTTCCCATAAAAATCGCAAATCGCCGCCATTACTAGTAAAAAAATAATAATAATAAAAAATGCTATAAATCTATCACCTATTTTGTAGACGCTATAACTTTTGCGCAAACCAATCAATATACGCTTATTGCAATTTTTTTTTACCAAAAATATGTAGAAGAATACATATCGGCCTAAACTGAGAAAAAAATTGCTTTCTAAAAAAAAAAAAATGGGGATATTTATTATAGCAAAAAGTACAAAATATTGTGTTTTGTCAAAATTGTCGCTCTTTTTTGTTTATAGCGCAAAAAATAAAAAGCGCATAGGCCATCAAATACCACCAAAAGAATGCTCTATTTGTGGGAAAAGAGGACACCAATTTTGTTTGGGTGCAGCGTCGCACGACCGCGCAATTGTCAGTTAAAGAGGCGCAGTGCCGAATCGCAAAAAATGGCCCGGTCATTCGGCAGCCGAATCTTCCGGGGCTGAAGTGGTTAACAATAAAGAAAAAAATGAACTTATGATAAAAAAAAAAATTGCTAAACACTAATGTGACCGGTGTAAATTCTGGAACTTCAGTGCCTAAAGTGTACTAGCTGCTACTGTACCAAAGTATAATATCCACAGATTTTGTTTTGGAAGTTGATTATGTAAAATGTAACTTTCATTCCAAGATTAACTGGTTATAAATGATTATTTGTATAAATTGGAATATTCATTCTCAAGTGTTATTATGTGCAGACTTATCTCTCAAGTATAGCAGTGTGTGCTGTTATTTAATTGGATTCTCTTTGTGTCAAATTAAAAATGGCAGCCCATTGTCAACCTGTAGAACCCCTGAATTTGTCTGTGTTCAGAGCTGATAACTAAAGCTGTCGATACACTGTTCGGTAGGCTGAACTAAAAAAAACGTACAGATTTCTCCATCCACACAAGCTAGGTGAATGGAGGAAATTGCTCCTGCTGCTGTAAGAATACATTGATTAGCTTGTTGACTGCTGAAACGGTTGAGATTCAAACAGTGTATGGCCGGCCTTAGACTATTATTATTGCCCATGGTATACTAGTTCTCTTTAAAATAAAACAGTAGTGTCAGTTCTATATCATAACCACTTAAAACCATCCAAATAGTTTGTGTAAAGATGCTACGGTGCCTTATAGATTTTTCAGTGCAGTGTTTTACAAAAAAAAGAAATGTTAAAAAATATAATTGAATTGGTTGTCATTGGCACCTTCACTGTTTCCCCCTGCTACAGTTTCTGAAAGAGCCTTGTAGTATGCAAAATCATGTATACAGTATTTTTGTTTGAATAATGCTAGAAGTGTAAACTATGTACTGATTTTCATTAAATCCTTTTGTTAGTTTAAAGACTGTACACAGAGCTAAACAGAATGCAACATTTTAATGACCTTAAATAAATTTTAATGACATAAATGCCTTTGAGGATATCACCACAGCAGTATGCTGCACATCCCCACATATCAACAGTAACTGCCAGAGCGACATTAATTTGTTTTTCGGTGTTAATATCATGGGGAAATATATGCTTTCCGTTTTCTAGATAATGGATAAACCATTTTTGCATATTTTACAGAAGCATTTACCCCCGGCACAACCCTGAGTACATAGACCACCCACCGAACAAGCTTACGTTTTAAAGTGGACCTGTATTTAAATTTCAATATGAAGTTATCTTAGGTCATCTGGAATTGATGAGTAATAAATATACTATATGGCCAAAAATGTGTTGATATCTGACCATAACAACTATATGAGCTTGCTGGACATTCTATTCCACAACCATGGGCATTAATATAGAGTCTCCACCCTTTGTGGTTATAATAGCTTCCACTCTTCTGAAAAAGGCTTCCCAACACATTTTAGAGTGTTGGACTTTGTGTCCATTCAGTCAGAAAATAGGGTTTTTGGCCATCCTGTCAAATCTTTTTCTTGGAGTACAATATATCACAAGGCACAGGGTCTTAGTCCTGGTTTATAGGTTATGCAGCTACCTTCAGGTTATTAGACACAGGCAAACAAAGCTGTAAAGCCCTAGCATACCCCTCCCACTCTGAGTAAGCCTTAGTTTGTAGCAAGCAATAATGAGGACCCTCAAGAATAACAAAAAAAAAATCCGAAGAGGCTGTACCCGAGAGGTAGATTCACACAGAGTGTACCATATTCACACAGTGGAGAAGAAGCTCCCTGGAATGTTTTGGAGAAGGACTCAGAGAGGAAGGAACAATGTCCTAGTTAAAGTAAAAGGGGGAAACCACCCTGGGAAGAAAGGTGGCCGATGGCCACAAGATAACCTCATCCTAGCAAGGGCTTACAGGATAGGGTAGCTAACTCTGAGACACTTCTCACAAAGGTGATAATGAGGAAGTAAATCTTGTAAGTGAAGGAAAACATGAGTATATCCCTGATAGGCTTAAAGGGCAGTTTCTGAAAAACGGATAAAACCAGGTTGAGGTCCCACAGTGTTACCAGGGAACATACAGGGAGAACAATGTGAGCAAAGCCCTGTCCATAAAGTTTTACCAAGGAGTGGGAGGCAAGCAGAATTTGAAAAAAAAATTGCTAGGGCCATAATGGTACCCCTGATGTTACTCAAGACCAAAAAGATAGAATGAGAATGAGAAGCAGAATGGTGTAATGGCACCCGGGTTAGAAGGTGTGGATGATCTGGGAGAGTCCATTGAGTAATACATGCTTCTGGGCCAGTTTAGTTAAATGAGGATCAGCTGAATGCCTTTCCCCTCTATCATGTGAAGCAGATAAAGGAAGAATTTTAGAAGGGGAAGGCATAGATCAAGTTGAACTGATCCCACTATGTCACAAGGGCATCTATTATAAAGGCTTCAGGATCCCTGGTTTGGGCAATAAACCTGCCCAGTTTGTTGTTGAACCTGGACGCCAGAAGGTTCACAACTAGTGTTCCTCACCTGTGACAGAGATCTTGAAACATCTCTAAGTGAAGAGATGTTTCCACTGAACACTGATGATTGGGAGAGTTCACCTAACAATTTTGCATTACCCAAACAGTTGCCACAAGGTTTAAAACACACAATTGTCTAAAATGTCTTTAAAAGCTGTATAACTGATGGCACCCCAATGCAGTAACCTAACGCACCTCCAAAGCACATGCATTTGCAGCGCACCACAACAAACAGTAACACACTGTAGTGCACTGCATCCAAAAAATAAGTGCATGTGCAGTGTTTTAGGCTTGGCTGGCCCATCTAAGTCTTGATATTCCCAATGCACATAAATGCATCATATAACCAGCGGTGATCTTTCAGTGAAATCATTCATCTACTATGGAAAAATCATTTCACAATTGGCTGTACCATGCAACAATATTAGCCAGCATATGGCTGCCTTTACAGCTACAGTAGGATCTCTCTGATAAAAGAGATCTTCTGTGACTGCAAGCCTGAGGGATCCCAGCTTGGCCCTTCTCCAGGGCCCAGCTGCAGTTGTGACAACTGTAACTTATTTTTCCCACGTGTTACTTCTTAGTTCCTTTATAAAGTTCCAGTTGAATAAGAGAAAAACAAACTGATGAGAAAAAAAAAACCTATGTGCATTGGGTCAATGTATAGTAGTCAGATAACTCATGCTTAGGCAATCTATGGTTCGTTGATCTATGACCTGCAGCAGAATGTAAATGCTAATATGCTAATATATACAGTGGGGACAGAAAGTATTCAGACCCCCTTACATTTTTCACTCTTTGTTATATTGCAGCCATTTGCTAAAATCATTTAAGTTTTTAAGTAAATTTTTTTTCCTCATTAATGTACACACAGCGACCCATATTGACAGAAAAACACATCATTGTTGACATTTTTGCAGATTTATTAAAAAAGAAAAACTGAAATATCACATGGTCCTAAGTATTCAGACCCTTTGCTGTGACACTCATATATTTAACTCAGGTGCTGTCCATTTCTTCTGATCATCCTTGAGATGGTTCTACACCTTCATTTGAGTCCAGCTGTGTTTGATTATACTGATTGGACTTGATTATGAAAGCCACACACCTGTCTATATAAGACCTTACAGCTCACAGTGCATGTCAGAGCAAATGAGAATCATGAGGTCAAAGGAACTGCCTAAAGAGCTCAGAGACAGAATTGTGGCAAGGCACAGATCTGGCCAAAGTTACAAAAAATTTCTGCTGCACTTAAGGTTCCTAAGAGCACAGTGGTCCCATAATCATTACATGGAAGACATTTGGGACGAACTGAACCCTTCCTAGAGCTGGCCGTTCGGCCAAATTGAGCTATTGGGGGAGAAGAGCCTCCATAATCCTTAAATGGATGACGTTTGGGATGACCATAACCCCGGCCAAACTGAGCTATCGGGGGAGAAGAGCCTTGGTGAGAGAGGTAAAGAAGAACCCAAAGATCACTGTGACTGAGCTCCAGAGATGCAGTTGGGAGATGGGAGAGAGTTATAGAAAGTCAACCATCACTGCAGCCCTCCACCAGTCGGGGCTTTATGGCAGAGTGGCCCGACGGAAGCCTCTCCTCAGTGCAAGACACATGAAAGCCTGCATGGAGTTTGCTAAAAAAAACACCTGAAGGACTCCAAGTTGGTGAGAAATAAGATTCTTTGGTCTGATGAGACCAAGACAGAACTTTTTGGCCTTAATTCTAAGCGGTATGTGTGAAGAAAACCAGGCACTGCTCATCACCTGTCCAATACAGTCCCAACAGTGAAGTATGGTGGTGGCAGCATCATGCTGTGGGGGGTGTTTTTCAGCTGCAGGGACAGGACGACTGGTTGCAATCGAGGGAAAGATGAATGCGGCCAAGTACAGGGATACTCTGGACGAAAATCTTCTCCAGAGTGCTCAGGACCTCAGACTGGGCAGAAGGTTTACCTTCCAACAAGACAATGACCCTAAGCACACAGCTAAAATAACGAAGGAATGGCTTCACAACAACTCCGTGACTGTTCTTGAATGGCCCAGCCAGAACCCAATTGAGCATCTCTGGAGAGACCTAAAAATGGCTGTCCACCAACGTTTACCATCCAACCTGACAGAACTGGAGAGGATCTGCAAGGAGGAATGGCAGAGGATCCCCAAATCCAGGTGTGAAAAACTTGTTGCATCTTTCCCAAAAAGACTCATGGCTGTATTAGATCAAAAGGGTGCTTCTACTAAATACTGAGCAAAGGGTCTGAATACTTTTCATACTTTTCAGGACTATTTCAGTTTTTTTTTTTAATAAATCTGCAAAAATGTCAACAATTCTGTGTTTTTCTGTCAATATGGGGTGCTGTGTGTACATTAATGGGGAAAAAATGAACTTAAATGATTTTAGCAAATGGCTGCAATATAACAAAGAGTGAAAAATTTAAGGGGGTCTGAATACTTTCCATCCCCACTGTAGAACAAAAAGCTATTATATCATAAATTCATATTTGTTTCAACAAACCTAATAAAGCCACGGTGTAATTTTTTATTTTAAAAATCGCATTAGCAGATCAATATATCCTGCTGTTCTCTTAGATCTATTTTTTTAATACCTTAAACTTCTCTTTGAACAACAAAAAATCTTCTTGGAAGTAAAATCCTATTTAAAGCTGAACTCCAGGCAAACAGCTAAATACACAGATGAAATACATATAAATGAGATGTTTTACCTGCCAGAGGATTTGTATTCTCTCCATCCAGTCCTGAGATTTATAAAGCTCTGCCCTCAGCATACCCCTGCCTAAGACCTAATTTTTCTCTATTGCCGTTAAAGCAATATTAAACCCAGAAATATTAATGTAATATATTGTAGCTTACAAATCCTTCAGTGAGGTGACTGCATTCATTTTCTCTTTTAGTTTTTTTAATCCTTAATTTTAAACTGGTGATCTGCCCAGTAACACACTTCCCGGTGTTATGGTAGCTTCTCTATCTATGGAGGAGCAACAAAGTAATCCTTCAGATGGAGAGGGTACTGTTAGAAGAACTGGTAGATATGGATGGATGTTCCTTACGTGACTAACAAATTAAAGCTGAACTCCAGCTAACACTTATTAATCAATTACAATTTTTTTTTTTTTTTATGTTGGGATCAAAGTTTTAACTAAATGAATAAAAGCTGACTATTGTAAGCACCTCTCTACATTGCACTTTTGCTGCACAACTTGGTCTGTTAACCACTTAGTGCTTGCGCTATAGCCGAAAGATGGCCACAGCGTGGGTTTAAAATGCCAGGAGGGTATTCATGTACATCCTCCTGTTCTCACGCTGCCGACGTGCCCCTGGGGCACCTGTCCGGCTGACCACTGATCAATGTAAAGGGCCAATCACAGCAGGCCCTCTAGCAAGTGAACACCTGTCAGCTACTGACAACTGATCGCGTAAGTAAACAGAAGTCGATTATCGGTTTATTTTTTTCTTCACACTGTCAGCGTGAAGATAAGAAGACAGCCATTAACCAGTTTCTGTTAGAGGGACATCAGTCCTCTTAGTGCCCACCAGTGCTACTACTATGTGCCCTCCAGTGCTGCTAATCAGTGCCCACCAGTGCCATATATCAGTGCCCATCAGTACTGCTAATCAGTGCCCACCAGTGCCATCTATCAGTGCTGCCAATCAGTGCCCATCACTGCCTCATCATCAGTGTCACTTATCAATGCTGCTTATCAGTGCCACCTACCAGTGCCTATCAGTGCCCATCAGTGCCACCTATCAGTGCCCCCTCTCTGTGCTGCCTAACAGTGCCACCTATCGGTGCCACCCATCAGTGCAGCATCATCAGTGCCTTCTGATCAGTGCCCACCAGTGCCGTCTCATCAGTTCCCATTAGTGCCACCTATCAGTGCCAATCAGTGCCCCCTAACAGTGCACATCAGTTTAGCCTCATCAGTGCCCATCAGTGCAGCCTATCAGTGCCCATCAGTGCCACCTCATCAGTGCCCATCAGTGAAAGAGTAAAATTACCTGTTTGCAAAATTTTATAACAAAATATGAGTACAGTGTTGCATAACCGCGCAATTGTTATTCAATGGGTGACAGCGCTGAAAGCTGAAAATTGGCCTGGGCAGGAAGGGGTAAAAGTGCCCAGTAAACAAGCGGTTAAAGGAAGTCAAAAATAACAGCAGAATCAACAGGTATAAAAAAAGTTACAGAGGGGAATCAGAAAAACAAAGACTGCTTGGGTAATGCTAGTGACTGCATAATATACTGTATGTCATTTTTTTATTTGGCCTTAAAACTACTTTAAAGCAGAGTTCCACCCAGAAATGGAACTTCCGCTTATCCGGTTCCTCAACCCCTCCGGTGTCACATTTGGCACCTTTCAGGGGGGAGCAGATACCTTTCTAATACAGGTATTTGCTCCCACTTCCGGCAAAAGATCGGAGCAGTATCCACGGCGATCTACGCCGTGTCCGGCCCCTCCGCCGACCGCTATCTTCTGGGAGACACACAGGTTCCAGAAGACAGCAGGGAGCAGTCAGAGCGACTTGCGCATGCACAGTAGAGAAACAGACTGTGAAGCCGCAAGGCTTCACTTCCTGATTCCCTTACTTAAGATGGCGGCGCCTCCACCCGGAAACGAGGGACGGGTCGGCTTCAGGTGAGGACATCGCGGGCGCCCTGGACAGGCAAGTGTCCATATTTTAAAAGTTAGCAGCTACAGTATTTGTAGCTGCTGACTTTTAATTTTTTTTTGCAGGCAGAACTCTGCTTTAAGTAAAACTTTCAGGTCTTGTCCCCGCCCCGGTCTGTGAATGGTCAGTGAAATGAGAAGCAGCATATTGATCAGCTCATTTCTCTGTCACTCTGCTCTCTCCTCCTTTCAGGACACACCTTGTTAGCAGGTTAAGTACTGCAGCACAGCTGCTGCTTTTCCCTCTCTCATTCTGAGTTTTGCTGTACTACAGTGGACTACAAGAAGTTGATGAAAATCAAATCTAGGTACTTACACTGCTTACATAAAAAATAAAACTAAAATCATTAATGAATGCAAAGCTGCATTAATTTGCGTCTTTGATATTCACAGGAGTTCACTTTTTAAGTTTCTAAAAGACGAAACACCAATTCTCAAGCCTCTCTTTCTCTAGGACATTTCACCTTGCTGATTATACCTTTTCAAAACACTTAAAGGAGTTTTTATGTTCTAAGATGGAAAAAAGACACACATAAAAATTATAGAAATAAAGAAAGAAAGAAACAAAATTAAAATTGAGAACAAATCGCAGATCTGATCAGAGAAAGCATTCCTAAGCTCTCTGCAGCACAAACGCAGATTCTCAGGTAAGAAAAAAAAAAGGGGACAATTATACAAAGGGATTCAAAGAGCTCTTTGAAATAATAAAGGAATATGACTTATTGCTGATGTATGTGCAAGCGCTGGCAATGACTGGCATGTAATCATCGCAAAGCTGTACCGTTACTTAGCAGATAATGCTGGCTTGGCTGAAAGCGAGGATAAAAGCCCAAGAAAATGAATTGTGGCACTTTAATTAACTTATAATTAAATTAATAATGGGTAGCATTTAAATACCGCGTGCTAATAATGCTAAAGGTGCCTCTAAAAAGCTAATTTAAACAAACATGGGAAGATTATAAATAAAACAGCAGAGTTTTCCTTATTAATATACGCTTGGGTATACTGACAATAAATGGAATGTCACCATCATGTAGAAAAGCCATCATAATGGGGATAGATGAAAGAAAAAAAGATGCAGTCGCCTTGTAATGGAGTTTGAATTGCTTTCATTTAATTGAGTAACAGTGCTGGTGACAGGCTAGAGTGTAATTATAGCAAAACAAGACCATGTGACGGCTTTGGGGGCCCCAAAGCAAATGGAGTCCGGAGCTGCATAGTTAGCATTGGAAAATGTTTTTGGGTAAAATTGCCATATATAAAGTGTGGGAACCTCTATATGATTGCTGTCAAAACAGTTAGTACTCTGTATCACTAGAGGACGTTTTACAAAGCTGGAGCTTAGAAAGACAAAGGACACCTTAAAGCGGAGTTCCACCCAAAAATGGAACTTCCGCTTTAAGGGAGGTGACCCCCTGACATGATGCATTTGGTATGTCATTTTTTGGGGGGGGGGGGGCTGGGACCCTCTTTTCAGAGGGTCCCAGCTCCCACTTCCATCCGGTGCACTGGGGCACCGGAAGGGAGATCACCTCTCCCCCCTCCCAGGTCCCAGATGATTGCCCGGCCAGTCACGGCAGGCGGCGCGGCTCGTGCATGCACAGTGGGTGCCCGGCTGTGAAGCCACAGCCGGGCGCCCACAGTTACAATGCCGGCGCCGCAGAGAGGAGGGGGAGACAAGCGGGGCTTCGTACGCCTGCATCGCTGGACCCTGGGACAGGTGAGCGTCCGATTATTAAAAGTCAGCAGCTGCAGTATTTGTAGCTGCTGACTTTTATTATTATTTTTTTTTAAGCAGAACTCTGCTTTAATTGTTTTGCTATGGGACCCCATCACACATTGTGGTTGATTTACTAAAGGCAAATAGACTGTGCAAATAGACTGTGCACTTTGCAAAGTTGCACTCTACCAGAGCAGTTGCTCCAGAGCTTAGTAAATGAGCAGAAGCTCCGCTGACTTCCATCATCCAATCATGTGCAAGCAAAATTGCGTTTTTTTTTCTTCCTTTGCATGTGATTAGGTATTCTTTGCAAAGTGAACCTTTACCTTATTTACTAAGCTCTGGAGCAACTGCACTTGCAGAATGTGCAGTTTATTTGCCTTTAGTAAATCAACCCCCATAGTTACAGCTCTAAAACAGGAGCAGCAACTGCTACCATACTCATGGCTCTAGTTCTAATTTTGATGAATGCCTGTTGCTTTCCCCTTTGACAGCAGTCCTGCATTGTATGGTGGTATTAATAATGAATAGATGTTGCACATGTTTTCCATCTGGTTTAGAATAATTAGAAATAGTTTAGAAAAGACACTCTCATCATAAAGATCTGGTGGAGTTAACCAGAATCTTTTGGCACAGACCTGAGAGGATAAGGTAAATAGAGATATATAATTTTCCCGAAATTTTGACAAAAATCAGGAGATTCCAGGTAAATTTCATGATTTTGCTGAAATGCATTTGTGAACATTAGGAAAGCTAATTTTTTGCTTTTTTAGGGGTAACAATGGACGTTAAATCCTGAGAGTTAGGAGGTAAGATTCCTTCAAGGACCTGATCCTTTTCCAAATAATAGACCCCTCCTTACTTTATGTCTTTTCCATGAAAAGAAAGAACAAACATAAAAAAAAAAGAAAAGACAACAAAAAAGAAATCTTTAAATTGACAGTGCACATAACAATCAAATACACACACAAAAAAGGAACAACATACACATACAACAAACCATCATAAACAAATTAAAATACACCTCCACTCTTTAACTGGTCAATGATGTTGTATATATTTATAAAGTTCTATGTTTATAAATGGATGTTTTATGTCTTTTTTTGCTATTTATAAAAAAAATTATCACAGGGGTATACCTGTGACAAAAAAAACTCAAAGTATTATGGGTTTTCTGGAAAAAAGTCCTTGCCCCTTTTCTCACTTATAGTTTGCTCACACAAACTACAGTGACGGGCATTTTTTTGCACTGTAATTTTTTTTTTCCTATGTGCACTGTTCACACCACAATGTTTAATTTTCTGCAGCTGCAGCGTAAAGAAACAAGAGTTTGCAGTTTGTACACTTTCAATAAAGTAAAAAAAAATGTAAATAGTGTCTTCCATTGTAAAACTCAAGTCCACCGCTTATCAATGCTGCTACACACTGGCCACTAGCTGCGTGCTAAAATGGAACGTTTTTGGTATAAGGCTAGTTTAATCCAGCTCTCACTTTTGTAAAACTTTTATAGAGCTGTACAATAAGGTGGAGATAGAAGTAGGGGGGGGGGTCATGAGTTTGAAGCATTTAGTTGTGTGAATCTTGGCTTGATCTATTGAGCTCTGTTAACAAAGGTCTTTTTTCAGCACAGTAGAGAAGAAGAAATTGGTATACATGTTAAAAGAAGCCCAGAGCTCAACTTTGTTATGGGATATTAGGGATGTTATATACATATATATATGACTCTTAAGGCCCCTCTCCATTTGAGTCTGCCTGCTGAGCATGGAATCTGTCCATTGATCACCACTGAGCAAATAGATGGCTGCTCTGTGTCCGCTCTGCTTTTGCAGAGCGGACACAGACACAGCCTGCTGTCCTCTATGAGCGGTCGCTGTATATGGACAACCTTATGTCTGACTGCCATCTGATCCGCCAGATAGATGAGGATTGGATTCCCATCCGTCTGTTTTTAGCAGACAGGACTGAATGTCGGCGGGTGTCAATGCTGACACCTGCTGCTCCATAGAGGAGACTGAAAACCTTACACGCAGACCCCATCAGTCCACCCGTGTTTAAAGGGCCCTTAAAGATGGACTGGTGTTGAAGTAGATCAAAATAAAAAAAAAAAGACACTCTACTTCATGTTCCAATTGAAATTATGCTTTTTGTTTGAGCTCATTGCTGCATGATGGAATTCTACCCTGCTAATGTTTGAAAATTACAGTATGCTTCCTTCCCTCCCAGGCCAACTTTTTTGTGCCCCCCCACCCATCATATTCCAATTGATAGGCTATGATTGGGGCCCATCAGAACAGCTCTTTCCTTATATAAGTATATGGGATGGTAAAACAGCTTGAAGCAGGTTGATGTAGCTAAGAATTAGATCACATGCAGGTCAGAAGGAAGTAATCTGTGGGTCAAATGTACCTGTCAGTGAATTTTGAATGATTCTTAAACTAATATCAAATGCAAATAGATTGCAACTGAAATTAAATTGCATTTGCCTATCGGCACAAGCCTAAGATAAAGTTGACACAGGCTTTAATTTTCACAGTGACAATATCATAGTTAGGAATGAGTGAATATTCCTGCGTTCTATTTGAGAAAGATTCAGGAAATCTGTTTGAAATTCAGCTAAGTAAAACTTAATTGTAAATTCCATTGAATTGTATAGAATTCAAACATTGTTAGTAAGATATGACCATGTTTAGGGCTGATAAACAAATGGCTGTCAAAAAAGGACATGAGTTGCAGGGCAATGCCAAGGGGGACACATATCAATGCGAAAAAAATAAAAAAAATAAAAAATCTAAAAATAAATACTGTACAATGAAACATTTGAAACATTTAAAATACACAATACTTTAAACAACATGTTTGGGGTATCCTTAAAGCTATGCATATTGTTAAGAAACAGTACAATTTTCACAAATACCACCTTTTATATAGGTAGGGGGCCCGTTAATCCAAAATCCCTGGTTAATCCAAAACCTCCTATGGATTTTGAGCATAGTTCAAAGGCCATGCAGTGCATTGTGGTTTTAAAAAGAAAATTCTCCAAGCTCAATCTACACATAACATTAGCCTGGACCGGAACGTCCTGGAACCCATAGTAGTGGCAAACCCCCAGCCAAAATTACACAAACTATACAAGAAAATAATGAGGATCAGTAGCGGCATCTTATTCCTCCTTATATGACAACTTATGCTGGCTATGCAGAAATCCAACCCTGTTCATGAGAGATGGATGTCACCATCTAACACCCTTTAAAGAAGCAACCACGGATACTGTACATTAATAGATACAGCAGTAGCATCATTAGTGTCACCCCCCTCCCTCCTCCTCATATTGTCTGAGAGAAAATGCTATCATCAATGTATTGAGACAAGGAAGAAAATCAAGTTCCGACTCAGAGAGACACACTTTTGGTCCCTCACTATAAAAGCAACTGGGTTCAATTTTCATTGTTTTTGAAAGAGAAGTTATACTTGAAGTATATGTAAACCCTGCCTTCATATGACCATGCAGGGTATTGTGGAGGCATGTCTCAATATAATGGTGCAATGGTTTCACATTTAATTTCCTGATAAAAATTTCAGTTTTTCATGGTCCCGCAACATGGTCAGATTGTTTCCATAACTGCAGGGCTGTGGTTGTGGAGAAGGCCCAGTGCATCGCATCGCCACTGGCCTGTGATGTTGGTGCTCTCTGAAGTAACACACTTCTCTTTGGTATTTTTCACTAGAGGTGGAGGGGTGGCTGATTTACATGAACTGAATATGTTGAGATTGCAGGCATGCTGTGCATCTGTATCCAGTTTCCCACCAAAGGAATGTATATGGCCAGGTGAGGCCAAGTTAGTGTTGTCACCTTTCTACAAGAAGCCCATTGCACAGTACTGTAACTGGCAGGCTCGTCATATAAAATGAATGGGAAAAGTATCTCTTAGACAAAAAACAGCGAGCATCCTGAAAACACAAATGCATGATGCTACATATATAACATTCTTCAATATATGGATTGCATACACTTTATATATGGTAAAGATACTTTCTATTCACATTTTGCTGCAGTTTCCAGAAATCAGACAGCATCATTTACATTTTTTTTACATTACACCACCATGACACCTGTATCTACAAAAAATAATTTTTGGATGGATTAATACATTTTCAGGTTTCCAGCAGGGGTACCACAGCTGTGTCTGGAAGACATGATCACAGCCTATATGGTCAGCCCTCTGGTCTAGGTGCACATTATTTCATAATTCTATTAAATACTAAAGGGCTATTTGTCAATGTTTTCATCTAAAATTCACATACCTTTCACCCAAGATTCACCCATTTTCCCCCATGCGTTTAAATTAGAAAAATGGGTGAATCTTGGGTGAAAACATTGATAAATAGAACCCTGAGTGTACAGTATAGTGTTAATGTCCGCCTTTCTGTCCACCACTCACATTTTCAGGGTTGAGTCTATGGGTTAATTTACTAAAGGTAAATAGACTGTGCACTTTGTAAAGTGTAGTTGCACTCTGCAAGTGCAGTTGCTCCAGAGCTTAGTAAATTGGGCAAAGCTTCACTTTGCAAAGAATACCCAACCATGTGCAAGTGCAAGGAAAATTGAAAAAGCAGCATTTTTGCTTGCACATGATTGGATGATGGAAGTCAACAGAGCTTCTGCTCATTTACTAAGCTCTGGATTCTATTTGCCTTTAGTCAATCAATGTATGTCTGTCCCATGGTTCAGACAAGTCTGCCTTGGGTTTGCCAGCCTTCTCCTGAAATGCATATTTTATAAATCAATTCCACTTTCTTTGGCAAAGATGACAATACACAGGCATCATCAGCAATTTAAAGTGTATTTAACCCACAAACAAAAATGTAATATATTTCTTAGATATGTTGGCTGTATTTGTTTTTTCTTCAGCCATTGTCTGCAATTACAGAAAAATGGCTATGGATCCTGCCAGAAATCCAGTGTCCTTAACTGTGTACCTTTTTGTGTTCTTAACAGATATCTCAAACCTTTTTTCACAATCAGCCTTCCCAGTTCTCTTTAGTGGATTGTCGAAAAATCACCCTCCATGTAATGGAGGTTAGTAAAGGGAGAGGTGTTTTTACTCCAAATCAGTAGAGCAAAGATTGTAAGCAGGGGTTAGTACTCCTTTTAAGGAAACCTCGCCCATAGGATGGGTGCTATGGGTTGGGCTAGCTTTCTCCTTTATAAGCTTGGGCTGGAAGAACTAGAGTAGAGAGGTTAATGGGAAGTGATATCCTGCAGAACATCATTATGTAGGTTACAGTTTTAGGGGGAGTATGCTCTTCAGGGTAGGCCCCAGAAGACGATCCATCTCAGGGAACCTACAACTTAGGAAAATTAAAGGGCTGGTTGGCATCTCCATATAAATTTGCATTTGGACCATACAGTAATGCCAATGTCTGATGGAAAGAGGAAGAAGTATACTTCTCTATTGGGAAAAAACCTTACACTGTGTTCACGTTACAGTAAAGCGTTAAGAACACTAATTGTGTGGACTTTCATTTATTTCTGGAGGTGGGCCTTTGGCTGGGAGGATGTAAGTAATCACGATGGCGGAGTTCCTCCATTCTAGGGTGTATGTTACCCCACCACATACCCGTTGCAGGAGAAAGATGGGAGGTCCCCCTGGCTGGCATGACCATTGCTGACGGTGAAACAGGGCCCTGCTTAAATGCTGCTGCTCCATATATACAGTACAGTGAGTAAGAATGCTCACCATAGGTCTGGATGTATGATAGTAGCAGGATTCCCATGATAAGGGAAAAAATGGAAAAGAAAACTAATGCAGCCACCACATTTAAGGACTAGTAAGCTGCAATGTATTTATTTTTGTTCTAGGGCTCAGATATGCACTTTACTGTGCTGTTGGGCCATGAGTTATCTTCAGTTTATGAGCCCACCCCATCAGATTAATGGATTAACGCATAAGGAAATCTCTCCTGAATGCAATACAAATGCTACCATTGCTAATCACCTTCTGGAAAAAAAAGTGCAAAGACATGCAAAGCTTAAAATGGCTTGTTTTAAACAGCAACAAAGTATCTTCATGTTTTCCCCTGGAGTTTTATCTCAAGCAAATGTCCGTTTCGCCCTATAACAATTCACCGCTGGCTGACTCTCATTTATGCACAACTCAGTAGATTCCAACTGTTTCCAGCAAATATTGTACAAAGTATGTGTGGGCAAAGATGAGCTTAGAGGCAGATAATTGGACAGACGGCCGTTCACTTTAGCTGCAAATTCTCTTTCATTTACCTTCAGATTTGGACAGTTTAGAGTAATATATGTTCATAACTTTCTACAGTTACTGAAGCAAGCATGACAGAATACAAGTATCAAAAAAAATCAAAGCATGTTTACACAGTGGGGAACAGATTATTCATTGCCATCTTGTTTTCAACTGAAGGTAGATAGTAAATAGCCAATCTCCAGTGTATTGGTGTATCAGTTAAAGCAGACCTGCATGAACAATGACATTCTAACAATTTACTCTACAGTGCTCAGCCAGCTTTATAAAGTTAGTGAAATGTATCTCAGTAATGATCTGCTGCAAAAAGCCCAGCTCTTCCTTTTTTCATGTCATGTTAAAGTCAAACATTTTGTTCTATTTTCAAGTAATAAGTAGCCTGTTTGTATACAAAGTTATGGTCTCTCTTTACACCACTTTGGGCTCAAAAGTGAACCTTTGTCCAGGCAATGGGGTTGATTTACTAAAACTGGAGCATGCAAAATCTGGTGCAGCTCTGCATAGAAACTAATCAGCTTCCAATTTTTTTCCTCCTCAACTCTAAACCCAGGACCCTGCATTCACTATATCTGGTCTCCCACAGTACACAGAAATACAATTATTTCAGTAAATATAAAATGCTAAATACTTTTTCTCATCGGCAGTATATAGCAGTCTTGTGACTTCTATCAGTGTCTGGTTAAAGCTTGCAGGAGGAGTTTTCATTCTCCTCTGACTGTCCTATGAGGCTGCAGGACCCCTGACCCTGGACAGTGCTGATTGGCCCTGTGCTGATCACATGCACCCCCCCCAAAAGAAAAACTCTCTAGCAATACACACTAAACTGAGCATGTGCAGAGTGACTCCAAAGGCTTTATCTTGTCAGGAGATGGATTGGGGATGGTGGAAGAAGAGGAGGATCAGAGAAGACAGGATCAAACAGCCTTTTGAAACAACGCAGAGGATAACAAGCAGGCTTTACTGCATATACAGACTTATTTACTGTTGTGGTTTAGTAACACTTTATTGAACAAGCTAAAGTTAGAAGCTGATTCGCTAACATGCACAGCTGAACCAGATTTTGCACTTCCCAGTTTTAGTAAATCAACCCCAATGTGTTTACTTATATTTAAGTAATTTATTTAAAATCCCTCATTGACCTCTGTAACGGAAGGCACTGTGGAGCAGTTCATCCTTAAAGATCACAGCAAAAGCGCTAATCGTTCTCTCAGCAGCTTAGCTCTTCTTGCCTCATTCTCCCAAAAGGCCTGCTATGTGTTTACAAGAGAGAGGAAAGGGCTGGAAGGCAGCCGAGTTACTGCTGAGAGTGGGGAGCAGGGGGAGCTGAGCTGCTGAGAATGACTTGGATGACTTTAGTGCTCCTGATGTGAACTTTGAGTATTATTTGCTCCACATTTCCTGTGGCTACAGAGGTCAGTAAGGGCTTGCTATAAAGCTATAAAGCTCATTTACTCCATCTTAGATGTAAGTGATAGGGATATAGACAGCAATAAAGACCTTGCATAGGTTTTAAGCTTCCTTCAAAAATGTCTGAATAAGATTAGGGCCCCTTGCTAAATTATTTACCTTTCTTGCTGAATTACCCAGCCAGGTAGAGGAAGGATTGTTCATATTTGTTATGGAAGTAAAAAGCCGTCTATGAATTGGTAGAAACACAGTATTGGGCGGAAATGTGCAATGGTTAAGTACTTGGCAGTGGCCATTACTGAGGGTTTTAAAAATACCTCTGCATTAATTTCTTCAAGATGAAGAATTTCCTGAATGTGATGTAGACATATCACTTAGTGCAAGTGGGAGATATATTTTAATTCCATTTGTCAGTCTGCCAGCAGAGACCAGAAATGTAGATATTGATTATCTGAACTGGCTATAGGCTATGTAGGCTATGTGTTTCCTCTAAGCAATTGCAATGTTGAGTTTAAAAACTGTATGATATGAAAAAATAATAAATCTATTTATGGTATAAATATAATTAAAGTCAACACACTTAGTTCTTTCCAAAAGGAAAATTATAGTGTTCCTCGAATGTAATAATTAGTTTGAGACTTAAAGGAAAACCTTTTTTTTTTCTTTCAAACCAGTTAAATTAAAATTTGTGATATAAATATTGAATAAAAAAATTGAAGCCAGCTGGTGGGACAGTGAGGCTGGATTCAGAAAGCTTTCAGAAAACAACTAATATTTTGTCAATAGAACTGAAAGCTGGATTGCCATTAAAAATCATGGGGCTCTGTGAAGCTCCTGACAATTAAATCAAAAGTCTATCTTCTTTTTCTATATCAATCTACCAGGGAAAGTCAGAACTTCAATTTCATTGTTGGGAGTCACGGCACAAAGGATTACTATCCCTGCACCCAAAAATGATTGAATAGTCACCTCTCTACCCCCAGCCCCCTAGCTGAGCTGATGGGACCCAGGGAACTTTTCTTTAATTGCTGAGAGCTGCGGGATTACTCTGCCTGCACCCAAAGGTAATTAAAAAAGTCTCCTTTCTGTCCCCTCCTAAACTGATGGGGTCTGGGCCTGGTATAGGAGGGCTGGCTCTACATCCCATCAGTGGCCCTGCCTGAATAACCCATGTTGTGACTATCAGATTACATACACGCAACTGAGAAAACAAACGAGCCCTCCTTCTCTCCTACTAGAGGTACCAGTCTTCATCCCCTTGATCTGTGTGTTGGACTTTCCTCTTAGAAAGCGTGTTCTACAAACACTATATCATCGACGCACCTTTATCCATAGTTAATTTGCAAAATAAAGATTTTGCAACAAATATTAAAAAAAAACACAAAACATTAGTTTATAAATGTCTAAACATTAAAAATAAAACTGGCCAAAAAATATTAGAGTTTCTCTTTAGGGTGCAATAATTGAATTATTAGTTACTGCTGCTAGGTGAATATAGCTGCCTTACTGTAAAACTGTAATAGTATTTTAATTAATTTAAACTGTATTCCTCAGAGGTTGGGCCTGCCATTGTAGCCAGTAAACAAGTCAAAAGCCCCACCGGGCGATTATATAGCATAGTGGTAATCTGTGGGAAACGTGCATTTCCAGCAGGAACTAAGCATTCCTGCATCAGGCTCTTGTACTATGTCAAATGTCTATAAAGAGGGCACAGATTCCACTCAGGATTCATATGTTCTCAGTAAAAAATTGCTTATCTCTTGATGCTGGAGAATCAAATGGAGATAATGATTAAGAAAGAGATGGTCATGAATGGGATCCTCAGTGCTATCAGGGGAAAGGCAGGGAGCTGTACCTATGGGCAGTTTGTATGAAAAATGTAGGCTCTTCGGTTATATAGTCTCTGGTACATTTACAATAGTTTTATTGTTTTCTACAGAATACCCCAGGAGAAATGGTAAGCTGCACAGGGAGAAGAAACACTACCATTAATTATCATTGTTTACCAACAAAGCCAATGATCACTATTGTATATACATGGTAGTGTATTCACATGGCTTTGTTGCTAAACAAAGCTTTACCAAGGATATGGCTTTTTTTTATAAATAAAACAATGTCACTGACGGCTGTCACTGTATTTGTTACTAGGATCAATCTATGTTTTCTTAAAGTGTTACTAAACCCAGGACCCTGCGTTCCCAATATCTGGTCTCCCACAGTACACAGAGCATGGAAATGCAGTTATTATAGTAAATATAAACTGCTAAATACTTTTTCTCATCAGCAGTATATAGCAGTCTTATGATTTCTATCAGTTCCTGTAGGATGAGTTCTCATACTGCACTGAGCTGTCCTATGAGGCTGCAGGACACCTGACCCTCTGTCTAGACATGTCTGGACCGTGCCGATTGGCCCTGTGCTAATAACATGCACCCTCCCAAGAAAATAAAATCTCTCTAGCAATACACACCAAACTGAGCATGTGCAGCCTGACTTCAAAGGCTCTGTCTTATCCGGACTTGTCCAGGGGGACAGTACAGGGAGGGGAGGATCTGTGCATAGAAGATCAAGCAGCATTTTTACACAATGCAGAGCATTAACCCCTTAGTTTCCACAGTGAGTAGAACATGATTTACTGCATATACGGACTAATTTGACAGTTGTGGGTTTAGTAACATTTTAAAGAGAACAACAACCAGTTAAAGAAATAGTAATAAACGTTTAGAAAAATATTACAACATTTTGTTTCCATCTGTATGAAATGCTAGAATTAGGATACAGATTTCTTTGTTTCTCATTCCGTAATATGTTCCCAGTTTTTGGAGGTGCCATTGTTTGGTAGTAGTAGGTCCAGGATAGTTAAAAAAAAGTTTAATGACTCTCAGGTGCCATTTGAAGCCACTTGAACCCTAAAAATCATAAAAATGTTCATGTGTGCATGTCCCAAAGTATTTTGCTAAAATGTTCCAATTTTTCACGAAAAAAAAAAAAAATCTTCTTGGAATGACTGAGCTGCAACTGTTTTTTGCACCAGAGCAACAGCACTCTATCCACAAAGGTCATCTTTGATAATCTCACTGAGTTGTGTTGAGTAGGCTCTGCGGTTCCCCACCAGAAATCATCTTGGGTAGTTTCCAACTTGATTCTGTTACAAGCATGGTCCAGAACCTCATAGCAGACTGTGAAGTGTCATCTTATGGGGTTTTAAAGCTTGCAACAGAATCAAGCTGGGGATCATTTTAGTATAGTTAGACATACAACATATATGAAAGTGTTAAGGTTAAATTTAATTCTTCTGCTCACAACATTTCTTAAATTTTGAATGGAATGAGGGTTAGAACTTGTGCTGGATTTTTGTTAATATCTACGACCCTGACATAATCATCTTACACCTTCCTCTAAACACTTATGGGCTTAACTTGCCTGTCTCTCTTTAAAGAAAAATATGACATGCTTTTTTGCTGGTGTTGCCATTCAAATTGTGGATTCTAGATTAGAAATATAGGAAGGAAATGGTTTTGATGTGTTAACCCTCCCCATTTAAAACAACATACATACTGTGCTCCATGCTTCTGCTGACTGTTATGACTTTTCTCTATTTCCAGTTTTCTCGATTGACTACAGAACACCTCCCTCCTATGTTATGTGTGAAGGGTGGTAGTTGTTCTGTAGTCTTAAAACAGACCCTATCCTAGCATAACAACAATGCCACTCCATAGGCACAGTAAGGTAAGTGATCTTTGTCATGCTAGGGCAGGAAATGTATAACTAGCTGGATTACCAGGTAAAAATAAAGGGGAAAAAAGATAATGCAGCCATTACCTCTATGGAGAAGTAAACTGCATTATATTCAATTTTTGCTCTTGGGTTTAGATACTCTTAAGATTGAAATCAATAATCTGTAGTATAATCATTAAAGTAATACATAAGTATGTAGGCGTGTAGATGTGTAAAAAATGATTTGCAGGCAAACGTAATAATAATAACTAAAAATGTTTATTCATTAAAATGCAGAATGGCTTCTCTATAAAGAATAGGATGCACTGTAGGAGACGTGACTGATCCATTTCTCACTGAATTTTAAAACTAGATTCACATTAACAATGAGGCTGGAGACTTGGGGAGGTAAACCCTTGACAGCATAGTAACATAAATATAATGGACGGATGCTTGTTACTTAACATAACGAGGTGAAAAAGATGTGTGTGGAGGAATGTAAGACATTAGTAGGTCATTAGGCTTTAGCAGTGAGGCCAATTTATCCGTTTTCTGACCATTTGCTCATGAGAAGACAAATTACTTATTTAAAGTCACATATCAGCCAAGAAACAAAATCATAAAACGTACAAAAGTTGAGGGCTATTTGTATTTTTGTGAATTTTGTGTTAAATGCACTATTTGGAAGAATAAATAAATAAATAAAATAATGGTCCATGAGTTTAAGACCCGTAATATTATTTGTAACTTGAAACAATTTCTAATCATGATACCAACTAGCCATTGCACACAACACAGTGCATAATAGATCCACTTTAAATTTTGGAGGGCACTTGGTCACATTATAGAAATTGCTTAAAATTACTATAGTGTTAGTTCAAATGAATTTCTGATAGACTAATGTGAACCATTCAATTCCATGTAATTCTTTTTTCATTCATCTTCCAAAATTGCCATGTGAGTGACCAGAATTATGTGATATCAAATAAAATGGTTAATTCACATGCTACATTTAATGTATAAAACTTTAACTTACTAGCTTGAGGTTTATTTCATACAGATGTACTAAGGTAATTGCTAAAAGATATACAGAGTCAGATGAGAAGCTGAAAGCTCAGAAACCTAACCTACATTTTTTTTAAAGTGGTTGGTTGTAAAGTCACAAATCCCAACTCCTAGAAGCGCTCTGAAATAAGGTATTTTGCTGCATAATAATAATAATAATAATAATAATAATAATAATAATAATAATAATAAAACAGATACTGCAAAGTATATCTTTCTGTAACAGAGGGGCTTCCAGAATTTGGGATTCATGATTTTACAGCCAAAGCAGCCGGAGGAGAGGGCCAGGGAGGAGATGGCTCACACACAGACTGCCGAGCTAACAGGCAGGGAGGAAGGGGGAGACTGCGGGATGATGGAGGAATGTAAACTGACCACAGTATCATTGATCAGCAGCCATAATTACCGTGGTCAGCACACTAAGGGGGACACATGAACAGGATCAACCAGGTATTTTAAAGCATAGAGAGGGACAAATTACCCCATACAAGCACTATGCTGTATATCCTGCGTTAAAGGAACAAGATATATATATTTTTTTTAGGGTTACAACCACTTTAATGTATGAGAATACCAGATTAAAGCTGAACTCCAGGCAAATATAAAATACATAAATTCATTTAGCTCTATATTCATTAACACACCAATAAATAATAAAATTACAGTATATCAATACATGTATTTTTCCTAATTGCAAGCAGTGTAACAGCCTGCAATTGACTTGGTATCAGCCTCTTGTAGTCCCTCTACAGTGCAACAGAACTCAGACTGCGGGAGGGAAAACTGTACAGCAAGCTCATAAGTTGTGCTGCAGTGCAAGCAGCATGCTAATCAGACGAGAGAAGAGTGACATAAAGATGGGCTTTTCAGTTTGGTGCTTCTCTTTTCACTGGGTGGGGGATGGGAAGGAGACCTGTATGTTCTACTGCCTCACTGGTCAATAGAAGTGTGAGGGAGGAGGATGTGAGCAAGCTTTAATGCTGTCAGAAAGTGCCAAAGGTTTTTCTGATTAATAGCTGCTGCAGGTATGTGTAGGGACCTCCAAGTTCCTGAACTTTATACCTTATAAAAGTATTTTTTGTTAAAGTCTCTTTAATATCAAAATGCCCCAAATTGTTTTATAGAACTATACTCTTTATATGATTGTTAGCTATACATATAAAAGAGTTTAGGTTTATGTAAACTGTTGCTCCTGAGATACCTGATCATCTATCGTCATGGCCAAGGTCATGCCTTCTTTATGAATGTTGACTATTGCTCAAAAGATTCCTCAAACTACCAATAATATATTAGCTCAAGTCTGTTATTTGCATGACTTGGTACTTTAAGTAACCAAATTTTGAGAAACAAGCCTTTCCCTTTTTATAAACCATTGCAGAATTCATCCTATTCACTTTAGCTATTGATCGCCTCAATCCACCAAGCAGATGGATGTGAAGAACCTTTTGCTTCAATGCTGCTGCAGTTCACAATCAATTAAAATAAGCTCCAAGTGCACATATTTCTAGACTATTTAAACATATTGGACAATTTTTTATCCTGACTTCAGTCGTTTGTAAAGGCTATTTTATTTGTAAATTAAAATAGCCAGTGTTTTACTTACCTGCTCTATGCATATGGTATTGCACAGAGCAGCCCTTTACCTCCTCTTCTGTGGTCCCCTACCGGCGTTCTCCTCTCCTTCTCTCCCGCACGTGCCCCATAGCAAGTTCCGTGCTATAGGGCAGTGGTTCTCAACCTTTCTAGTGTCGTGACCTCTTGATAAAATTTCACAGGATGTGAGGACCCCTAACAGTAAATTTATTTTCGTGGCATGGGTTGTCAGCACCCAAGGCATGACAAGTAATTTGCACCCCTAACCCACAGACATTTAGCGCTCCCTGAGTCCCTTCCACTCGTACAGTATTAAACCCCTTATGGTACATTTTAGGATGTACTACTCTTTCTCTTTGTTCTCCTTTTGTTTCCTTTTATCTCTCTCTATCCTAATTTCTTGTTTTTTTTTTCCCATCCCTCTCTCTATCCTAATTTCTTGTTCTTGCTCTTATTCTTTCTCTCCCTTTTTATTTGTTCTTCCCCCTCTTTTCCTCTCCCTTCCATGTATTCTCTATTTTCATTCCTTCTCTTACTCCTTGGTGGCGGGTGGGGGAAGAATGGGATGAGTGGCAGTGCCCGTGGGAGTTGGGATGAGTGGCAATGCTGTGGAGAGTTCTGATCAGCCAACTTGGGTGCTCTTGATCAAGGTCATCTGCTGATCTTAGAACTGTAGTGGGGACTTTTAACTACAATCACAGGTAGTGTTACTCACTGCTTCTCCAGCTTTACTGTGCCACAGGCTCCAGGGACAGCCCTGCTAGGCCACCGCAAAAAGGCTGGGAGAAGTGCGGGCTTCAGGAACAGCCCAGGATTTGGTGACCCCTGGCAAATCATCATTTGACCCCCGAGGGGGTCCCGACCCCCAGGTTGAGAACCACTGCTATAGGGGCACATGTGCGGGCACGCTCCCGAGACAGGCTGTGTGAATCCATAAACATACACAAAGTGGCTTGGCCACGCCGCCCCAACTCCCTTCTCACAGGATTTGACTAATAGCAGCAGGTGTCAATGGCTTTCGCTGCTGCCTGAATCTCTTGTGAGACTAGGAAAAGGGGATAGAAGAGATACAGATGGGCACAGTGCTAGATCGAGAAGAAACTCGGGGGGCACAACAACAAGTGGTAAAACGTGTTTCACCAGTTGTTCTGTATTGTAAACCTGAAGTCATCCGGAAGATGCTAAAGCACCAGTACTGTCCCATAGACGACACCTCCAGCATCTTTTATATTAATTTTACTGTTAAAGAAAAGAGAAACTCCACTTTTGTTGAGAAAAAAAACATTCCCCTCTGGGTGACCATTGCAGGTATTTTAACATGTGTTGTTGTAGAGTCCTACCTGTTACTGCTCTGAAGGAATAGGCCTTTGTTAGATCATGTCTTGTGCAGGACTGGTTCTCAATGGGAGTGACTTTTTCATTTTTGATGAGCTGGCGCAGTTGCAGGGTTCTAATGAGGAGAGTGGCAGGGTCTAGATTCCTTTAGAAATTCTTTAGGGGCACCTCACAAGAAATGACATTTTTGTTGCTTAGGATCCCTGAAATCTAAATTATATCATTGTGCAGACTTCTGGAAAAATCAGTGAGCCAATCACACAAGCAGGAAATGACATATCCTGGGGTTGTTCCGTAACTGTACTGTAACTAACTGTGTACAGAACACCAGGTAGCCATATCGCATTGAATTTTACAGAAAATTCCAATGCTGCAGGTTGAAAAGGAATGGTAATTTTTGTAACATAAAATTACAATATGGTCTGTGTCGCAATTATACATGCTATAATATTTTTTTTTTATTTGCGATATTTTTTTCCCATGAGAGTGGAGTTATCCTTTAAGAAACGATCAGCCAGTTTCAATCAGCTCTCACAGTCTACAGCAACCTTTCTCAACCTTTTTTTTCACGGAAGAACCCATGAAATAATGTTCAGGAAGGCATATTCTAATATTTATAATATATACACCTCATGGTGCATTACCAGGAACAGTATGTTGTAGATATAAGAATGTAAAAGAGAATAAGAAATGTGACATACTTCCCAAATTTAATACCCAATCCTGTTCTATATGACAAAATTAATTAGTAATGATAAAAAAAATAAAGAAATAATAATGACCAGTAAAGAAAACAGACAGTGAAAATATAAGGTTCCCTATCCTGTTGGTGAGTGGAGTAATATCCGCTTACATTGATGGTTTATAGAAAATTGCCCCCTTACACTGGTGGTCAGTGGTTAAGAGCCCATTAGATTATCGTCAGTGGGAAAAACGCCCCCTTTCAATGGTAAACAGTGGAGAAGGACCCCTTCACATCGGCAGTCAATGGGGAAGGACTTTCATACAAAGGTGACCAGTGATGGGTGAAGACAGACGCCCTTAAATTGATAATCAGTTGGAGAGGTGCCCCCTTAAGATGCTTGTCAGTAGAGCAGGACCTTTTTACATTGGTGGTCAGTGGAGTAGGACCCCCTTACATTGGTTGTCAGTGGAGAAGGACCCACTTACGGTGGTCAGTTGTAGAAGGGTCTCATTACACTTGTGGTCAGTAGGAACAATGCTCCTTGCTTTCGAGATCAGTAAACAGTATGTCCCTCTTAGAGATGGCTAAAAAGGTCACTGATGTTAATGGTTTCTTGAGAGGCATAAATTGCCTGTGCTCAAGGAACCCGTAGCAACCTTTGGAGGGACCCTGGTTGAGAAAGGCTGGTCTAGAGCATGGTCAAGAATATGGCTCAGTTTTCTTTTTCATCAACTGTTTGTTTCATCCCCCAATGAAGATGTCCAAAAGTGAGCCTCAGCAAGCAGGAGAGATGGGCCTAGGCCTTCAACCACAGTCACTGCATATGCAGAAAACATGAAGTATTTCTGCGGTACAGCACTTTTAAATGGTTTCTGGTGAACCCTAACAATCTTCTACTAAGAATGGTAGCATGAAATAACCTATAGCAACTATATTTCAGCATTTATTTTGAAGCTGGATAACAGGTAATCGAAAGCAAGTTTTTGAGTTGTTTTGGGGGTTTACTGAATGCTACAGCATTATGGTATTAAACTAGACTGAATACACTTTTATGGTTTTTTTTTTTAGTTTTATTGGGAGCCCTTAAATCTCACTTACCAAAGTCTGAGTAGGAAAGCCTGTCCCCTTCCAGCATACTGTAGTGAAGGACCCTTGCTCTCTGTGTGAAAGCAGTGGTATTTCAGCAAAATACTTGCTAAGCAGAACCTCAAGCACTGCATTTACTGACACCAACATTGGGGCATAATTCTTGCCACTGGCACCAACAATGGGGCACAATTCCTTCCACTGACACCAACGATGGGGCATAATTCAGTCCACTGACTACAAAAATGGGGCACTATATCTCCCACTTATACCAACTATTTCTACCCCTAATTTCAAAGATCAGGCATTTTTACTCCCACTGGGCACAGTCTGCGCCCCCCCCCCCCCTAAAGTCTGAAGGACAGTAAACTGGCCCTTTCTTTTGAAAGTTTGGAAACCAGTGATCTACAGTCTGTAGACGACAAATGGGACTTCACCTAATAAGACAAAATGCAAGAAATGATGTGACTCACAGCCTGCTCACATCACAAGTTATCATTTAGTGGACAGGTTGGACTAAAGCAAGCCATAAAAGGCCCAAATCTGGTTCTCAATGCAATGTTTAGGAGAAAGTAGCAAGAGTAACTGCCAAGAGTCATTGTTGATGAGCACCATTGACTGTGAAACAGAGCTAATCTTTTCCTCTTAACAATGAAAGTTGTGAAGTAGGTGGTAGACATCACATGCACTGCTCTTTCTTATGGAGGAAGTCATACAATATGAAGAAGCTTTAGTGTTGTTCAGAAACAGGCAGATGTCTTTCTGCCAGGGGCGTTGTTAGGTCTACAAAAATCTGGGGCTACAGCCCATAGCAGCGTAGTAAAGAAAGTAAAGAAAGGCATACGCTTGGGCGAGCATACACATGTATATACAGTAATATACGTGTGTGTGTGTATATATATCCCCAGAGAGCCCCCCACTTACATCAGGGTCCTCAGAGAGCCCCTCTTATATCAGGTTCCCCAGAGAGCCTCCTCCTTACATCAGAGTCCTCAGAGAGCCTCCCCCTTTCATGAGGGTACCCAGAGGGCCCCCCCTTACATTAGGGTTCCCAGAGAGCCTCCCTTACATCAGTGTCCCCAGAGAGCCCCCCCCTTACATTAGTGTCCTCAGAGAGCCTCTCCCTTGCATCAGGGTCCCCAGAGAGCCCCCCACTTACATAAGGGTCCCCCTAGAGTCTCCCCTCCCCTTGAGGATCCCTGCAGAGACTCGGGGCTATTGGCCCCAGATTCAGAGCTATAGCCCCAAAAGCCACCCCCTAGCGACGCCCCTGCTTTCTGCCATCAATCTTGGAAATACTTACATGCATTGTGGTTAGCCTAAGCTGCTAAAAACCGATATCTAACTCATCATTGCTCTTTGCTTTAAAATTAAATAAAAACCTTATAACATTAAATTTCCAATATAGTGGCAAGAGCAGTTATGTGTGGTTGCCCCTAGCAAGCAATTAAAAAAAATCTGATTTCAAGTTTTGCAGTTGCACAATATTTAATTACATATTTCTATTTAGTGTTTTTTTTTCTCTATCCTCCATTATTCTGTTTAGTTGCAACTTAAATTTATACAGCTCTAGATGATAAACTTTTCAATTTACTAAAAGAAAGGCGTTATGTAATCTCTTTTTTTTTGTAGATTTGATTAATTCTTTTATGTAGGAAATATGTAAGAAAAATAAAAACCTAAAATTACTTTGTAAATTATCTAACCATGCTTTGTACAAGAAACTTATTTTGATGTCTTTGTAGGTAAAATGGAATAAAATTGCCAACTTTTTTGTAACTTTTGCAAAAGTTACCCTACTTCCAGATAGAAGAAAACATTTTGTTTATAGTAATATTAGTAAAAACCTGTCCAGGTTTTGCCATGCTAATTATGACCAAACTACATTGTTTTAACCACGCCTATTGAGCCAAGCCCATTTTAGATAAGTCATGCCCTCTATTTTCGAAGCACATGGACTTAAAGGTGGCAGTTCTATATGAGTTACTGCAATTGTACATCACTATAGCTGTCTGCAGTAACACTGGAGCATCAAAGTGAACACATAATAGAATTCCAATGCAATTTAAGAACAACTACATACCTGTAAAATTATACTTATCATTTATAGGGTCCCACAGCTCTGTTAAGCACATGTGCACACATTTAATTTGCTCATGCATGCGATAATCCTCAAAATATGATAACTGAGTAGGCCTAAACTGGGAAAAAAGAAGCCTTCATGAACTGTTCTATAAAACAGGATGAGGTACACAATGATGGCTCATAAACACAGATTACTAGGTGTGCATAACTTATTTCCTACAGCAGGGAAAATGGGTCACGGTCTTAAACAATTTGGCTAGTGATGTCAACAACTTCCCATTTTAATTTTTTTTTTTAATTAGATCAGAGTTGATCTTTAAATATCTATTTAGCTAGTTTTCCATGGTTTCAAGTAAGCTGAATTATTTGCTAGATTCTTTGTAATGTGATTGGACTGTGACTGTAATAACACAGGCAAGCAGTTTCAAGCAGAAGCGTATCATTAATTCATTAATTAATAATTTATATAAACATTTCAGTAAATACCAAAACACTGGATACCGGACAATAAAAATAGCCCAAATTAGCAATTTTTTATTAAAGTAATAAAAAGAAAATACATAAAACCAGTCTGCACTAATGAGCAACCAGGCAGCTAGCAAGGAATAAATAAATGCTGACTTCCAACAATTTCAAAACAAAAAAGAGCTTAAAAGCCGGCAAAAGGGAACTCGGACAGCAGCGCTTAACGTCGCACTCACAGATTCATTGTTAGGATGTATATTCACTTTTCAAATATGGAAGACACTAAGCCTATTTTTGACATTTGGTGTTTACAAGTTAAAATCCGTATTTTTTGCTAGAAAATTACTTAGAGCCCCAAACATTATATATATATATATATATATATATATATATATATATATATATATATATATATATATATTTTTAGCAGAGAATCTAGAGAATAAAATGGCGATTGTTGGAATATTTTATGTCACACGGTATTTGTGCAGCGGTGTTTTAAACGCAACTTTTTGGGAAAAGGGACACTTTCATGAATTTTAAAAAACCAAACAGTAAAATTAGCCCAATTTTTTTGTATAATGTGAAAGATGATGTTAAGCCGCGTAAATAGATACCAAACATGTCACGCTTTATAATTGCACACACTCGTGGAATGGCGACAAACTATGTACCTAAAAATCTCCATAGGCGACGCTTGAAATTTATTTTACGGTTACCAGGTTAGAGTTACAGAGGAGGTCTAGTGCTAGAATTGTTGCTCTCGCTCTGACGATCGCGGGGATACCTCACATGTGTGATTTGAACACCGTTTACATATGCGGGCATGACTTCCGTATGCGTTTTCTTTGCTGCGCGAGCTCGCGGGGACGGGGGCGCTTTAAAAAAATTTTTTTCTTATTTATTTTATTTATTTTAATATGAATAAATTGTGTTTTAAAAAAATATATATTTTTGATCACTTTTATTGCTGTCACAAGGAATGTAAACATCCCTTGTGACAGTAATAGGTGGTGACAGGTACTCTTTATGGACCCCCGATCCCTCCTTTGCACTTCAAAGTATTCAGATTGTCGTTTTCGGCGATTCTGAATACTGTGTATTTTTTTTAAACCGGCGCCATTGGCAGCCGAGTAAACGGGAAGTGACGTCATGACGTCGCTTCCGTGTTTACGATTAGGAGGCTGGAATGAAGCAGTTCACGGCTTTGTTCCAGTCTGTCCCTAGCCGCCGGAGGTGACGGATTGGTCATCGGGCCTCCCGATGGAATGGGAAGCCCGGTAAGAGCGGCGGGGGGGCGTCCCCTCCCACTCCTCCGGTATAACAGCCGAGCAGCTTTTAGCTGCACTGGTTGTTATACCTGGATAGCCGATCGCCGGCTCTAAAAAACAGTACTGGGATAATGCCTGCAGCTGCGGGCATCATCCCGGTATAACCCCGGAAAGCCGAGTACGCACATCTGTGTACGCTCGGCAGGAAGGGGTTAATGAATTTTAGTGTGTTTATGGACACTGTGGGGTTGATTAATCAAAACTAGAGAGTGCAAAATCTGGTGCAGCTCTGTATGGTAGCCAATCAGCTTCTAACTTCAGCTTCTTCAATTAAGCTTTGGCAAAAAAAACCCTGGAAGCTAATTGGTTTCTATGCAGAGCTGCACCAGCTTTTGCACTCTCCCGTTTTAGTAAATCATCCCCTATATTTATTACATAGTGGTTTAAGTATTTATATACAGTATATATTTTCACCCATCATTTTTTTTTATAGGAATATTTTTATTTGTATTTATCAATATTGGCACACTATTTATTTTGTTTGTGGGAGATGCATTTTGTTTTGGTTTTGAAAAAAGAACATAACCCCCACCGACTGATGGTAGAGACATGAGTCTAGATTTGTATATTCAGACTCTGGCTGATGATCATTTGCAAAAGTAAAATACAAAGTGCAAAGATACATATATTCTCCCTTTCTTAGAATGAAAGGGTTTTTTGGTAATCTTCAGGAAGGCTCCTACTGTTCCTTCCTCCCTTCCAGCAGATTTTAGAGTATACACTATATTACCAAACGCCTGCCTTTACACGCACATGAACTTTCAAGACATCCCAGTCTTAGTCCGTAAGGTTCAATATTGAGTTGGCCCAACCTTTGCAGCTATAACAGCTTCAGCTCTTATGGGAAGGCTGTCCGCAAGGTTTAGGAGTGTGTCTATTGGAATGTTTGACAATTCTTCTAGAAGTGCATTTGTGAGGTCAGGCACTGATGTGGACATGAAGGCCTGGCTCTCGATGTCTGCTCAAATTCATCCCAAAGGTGTTCTATCTGGATGAGGTCAGGACTCTGTGCAGGCCAGTCAAGTTCCTCCACCCCAAACTCGCTCATCCATGTCTTTATGGACCTTGCTTTGTGCACTGGTGCACAGTTGTGTTGGATCCTGAAGGGCCCATCCCCAAACTGTTCCCACAAAGTTGGGGGCATGAAATTGTCCAAAATGTCTTGGGATGCTGACAACTTAAGAGTTCCCTTCACTGGAACTAAGGGGCCAAGTCCAACCCCTGAGAAACAACCCTGCACCATAATCCCCCCTCCACCAAATGATTTGGACCAGTGCACAAAGCAAGGTCCATGTAGACATAGATGAGCAAGTTTGGGCTGGAGGAACTTGACTGGCCTGCACAGAGTCCTGACACCTTTGGGATGAATTAGAGCGGAGACTACAAGCCAGGCCTTCTCATCCAACATCAGTGCCTGACCTCACAAATGCGCTTCTGGGAGAATGGTCAAACATTCCCATAGACACACTCCTAAACCTTGTGGACAGCTTTCCCAGAAGAGTTGAAGCTGTTATATCTGCAAAGGGTGGGCCAACACAAAAATTTGAACCCTATGGACCAAGACTAGGAAGCCATTAAAGTTCATGTGCATGTTTATGCAGGCGTCCCAATACTTTTGGTAATACACTGTATTTTAATATTTTGGATGTCTGCCTGCACCTTTCTAAAAGACTTGTAAAAGAGGGCTAGGATTATAAATTACTGTGAGAGAAAATTGACACTGGAATCTTTAGGATGTCTAAAGGTGACCATTACACTTAAGGGTGGTCATACATGGAGGTAGGTTCTGGCCACTAGGAAGCACATTGATTGGCCAGAAGAGTTTAACACATGTATACTGGGATCAAGTGATAGTACAGTACATGTATAGTAAATAGAACAGAGAGAATGGAGGGATGGCCAGGTGCATCAACACTGCCTATCTCAAGGGAGAACAATTACTGGACAAGGTTTTCAAGACTGTTGGGATGACCATTTTCCCACCAAGAGGGTCTATAGCCATTTTTAAGGCAAGCAGGTGATTCTACCAACATTCTGTTTTCATATTACCACATTGATTACCAAGGAGACAAGCATATTTCTTTAAACCTATTATTTCCTTTGCTAACAGCACTTAAAGATATGCTTTAAAGATTTGATGACCTTTCCATAGTATGGAGATATTACTGGGAGATCTTTGCTCGCTCTAATTTATCAATAACACAAACAACAGAATAATGGTATGGTGATTCAACATGACAGCACAAAATGAGGCTTGCTATCATTATGAAATTGTCTATATTATGTACTTAAATATGTTTCATTTTCAGAGTGCATTAAGACAGCTGCCAACATCGTATTATATGCAAGCTTTCTATAAAGTGCCTAGAAAAAATTAAACGGGGGGGAAAAAATGAAAAATTACATTTGTAATATATTACGGTTAAGCATATTTTTCAAAGTCCAGTGCTGTGAACATTTTGCTAATGGAAGCTTTTCTGTAATCAAGAATAGGTTAAACAAAGAAGATCACAGCTGAAAATGATTAAATATAATATAGTAGAAAAATAAGACAAAATAAATAAAATCAATGACAGACTGGTTTTAGGAATAGTGGCACACCTGTATCTTTATAGAAATTGAATTTGTGAAGCACTTATTATGGTTTATGAATACATACCCATATATTATACATGCACAGGTTTTTTTTGCCAGAGGATAGGGGCAGTAACCCCCCCCCCCCCCCCCCCCCATTGACCACCCTGCCTGCGAGGATAAGTAGCACTGTGACGCGCTGTGTGTGCTGCATCGAATATGGGTTCAGGAGTGCATTATGCACAGGGTGCAGGGTTCAGGAGTGCATTATGCACAGGGTGCAGGGTTCAGGAGTGCATATCTTACAGACCAGTTTACAATCAAAAATGATATCCCCCACATTCTCCTTCCACCATGTTCCACCTGAAAAAAAAAAGCCCTGTACATACATAAAATACACAGTGAACATGTGCTTTGCCAAGACAGGACAAAGCAACAGGTTCACTTAAAAGCAGACCTTCGCAGGCATACTTACCTTTCTTTTGCTCTCCTGCTGCTCCTTTCAGCCACCAGGAACAAAAGGAAAGTCTAGTATGATTTATGAGTCACTGGAGTCTTCTTGCACACTAGTCTATAGACTACCTGTTCTCCATACCCCAAAGTAGCAGGTTTTTCTTTCCATTCCCTGCACTAAACGAGCCAGTGGAGGAGTCAAGGAAAGGTAAATGTATACTACTGGAGATGGTGAAATCAACGTTTTTGCTCTGCCCTCAATGGCAGTATACCTACCTTAAAGTGACACTACATAGTTTACTCATTCTCCAAAAAATACCATCCACTGCTTACTACCGTAATCTAGATTTCATTAAATCTTTTTTTTCCCTACTCACTTCATTTTGTTTGGAATGAGCAGTGTACATTAGTTGCGGTCATGTGCTCTGTTCTATGCACACTATAAACTCCGTAGTCCATACTTCATAGTCCATCTTAGGACCGAGCAAAAGGAGGTGGTTATGTTTCTACATACATTGGGACCATGGAGAACAAATGTAGCCATCCTCTAATCTAACAGAAAGTCAGATTACAACAGCAAAAAAAAATAATTCGGAGATTTGGAGGAGGCCGAGTGCAATGAATTAACTTTCTGAGTTACGAATGTATACTTGAACTGTTTTTTTTTTCCCCAGAGTTTAGGGTCACTTTAAAGGTCCTAGCCAACAGATTTTGTAATTTCTCACTGCTTATTGACTAGTGGTATGTGGTAGTGCCAGCAATGGGTGCAGTAGGAACAGCTTTGAGTAGCATATATCTCTGTATTCTTTATTGGAGGCTGGTATCTCGGGGAGCTAGAATTACCTGTCATAAAATTAAAAGATTTGCAATCTCATGCTTTAGCAGCCAGTGTTTTATCCAATGCCAGAAGTTGGCACTGTATGTTTTCCCTTAAACATCACATATTACATAATTACAGATATTAGGGTTTATATTTTTCACTTACACCATTGTCTGCAAAATGTTCCACTTTTCAGGCCCTAATACCCCGTACACACGGTCAGGTTTTCCGATGGAAAATGTCCGATCGGAGCGTGTTGTCGGAAATTCCGACCGTGTGTAGGCTCCATCACACATTTTCCATCAGATTTTCTGACACACAAAGTTTGAGAGCAGGATATAAAATTTTCCGACAACAAAATCCGTTGTCGGCAATTCTGATCGTGTGTACACAAATCCAACGGACAAAGTGCCACGCAGGCTCAGAATAAATAAAGAGATGAAAGCTATTGGAAACTGCCCCGTTTATAGTCCCGACGTACATGTTTTACGTCACCGCGTTCAGAATGATCAGATTTTCCGACAACTTTGTGTGACCGTGTGTATGCAAGACAAGTTTGAGCCAACATCCGTCTAAAAAAATCCTAGGATTTTGTTGTCGGAATGTCCGAACAAAGTTTGACCATATGTACGGGGCGTAACAATCTCAAAAACCTGCCTGTGACAATATTCCTGTGCTTCAAGAGCCTTGAGAGGGACTACAATGGAGAGGAACTTGTAAGTGAGACTACTTATTGCCACTGAAGGTATACCAAATGGTAAAATATACCCCAAATTGATTAAAATATATAACATCCGAATTGTTGTTCATAACTCGGGGACAGATGATAAAGAACAAACATAAATAGGTATTGTGACCCTATTGCACAATATTGGATATAGCTGCACAGTCCAGGCCCAATAATAGGAGGCTTGCTCCCTTGGGAAAAATTGAGTATTGCAATAGGGTCGCAAATATCCAACATAAGAGACAACCTACTAATTGGACAGAGAATCCGGGAAAGGTTCCCGAAACTCTGAGGTAACTGTAGTCAGTAAGGAGTTAAGAGAGGAACGCGATGATAGAAAGGAAGAGAAGCAATAGAAGGTGAAGATGGAATATAAGAGAACAGTAGAAGGGGAGATACCTATGCGGGAGACAGCTTACAATGTCAAGCTACAATAAAATAGAAAAATATATGCCAGATTAAAGGATTGACTTTCATATAGGCAGTCCAGGGTTCCCAGGTCAGCTCAAATTTCTCAACAGAATTCTGTAGCATGCTTGTCATCTTTTCTTGTGACATTATCCAACATATTTTCTGCTTTGCCATACTAAATGATAGAAAAGGGCTCTTCCATGCTCCAGCGATTGTAATTGTAGCTCTGATTAAGATAAGCCTAATCAAATTTTGAGTAGATTTAGCTATTCGTAGATTGAGAAGAGCTGTCTTGGGGTCCTGGGTACCAAAAATCCAGTTATCTTGCGGTTTAAATGAGAGATTTGATTCCAGAACCCTCTGATTCTGGGGCACTGCCAAAAGATGTGCAGCAGTGAACCAGAATGCCCACATTTTCTAAAGCATAAAGGGGAAACTGCAGGATATATTTTTGCAAGGCGAGCAGGTACCATGTACCAGCGGAAAATTAGTTTCAAGTTAGCTTCTATCAAAGTTATATTTTGGATACCCTTAAAGGAATGCTTGAAACAGAGATGCTATGTATTTATATCCCAGTCAGAATCAAGATCTCGTTCCCATCCTAGCATATAAGAGGTTTTATCCATGGTCTCCGCCAAATAGATCAAAGAAATACCTCCTCTAATCTCCAAGACTTTAGAGCACCACTGTTCATAAGGTGTCGCTGTTAAAGGTCTGGGTTTTGTAACATAAATCGAATTTGTAAAGTGAGAAATTAGGGTGAAGCGAAGTGACAGTAGCATCTCTAACACAGTAGCTAAAAGAAAGTGGACCTGAAGAGTTAATGAAGTGCTAGCGGATGCCATGCTGATGCGATTTTAGATAGCTTATGTAGGGAATCACATAAGGCTATAGAGTGAGACAAAGTTGGGGAGAGCATCAGGGGTCTGGATTTAGGGTCACTCCATATTAAATAGTCTATAGTTAAGTTAGGGATCAATTGTCTCTCCATAGCAACCCAATCAGGTTTGGCACCTCTAGAATAGACAATAGAGATCTGAGACAAATGAGCTGCCTGGTAGTACCACCAGAGATTGGGGAGTAATCCTATAAATAGATTTATATTTTAAGATGTAAAACAATACATTTTGGGTTTCCTAAAGAGAAAAAGCGCAACAGTCATTGTCTACTTTCAGGCATCTTCTCTCTTGGTAAATCCTCACATGGAATCGTGTAGGAAAAGCATGGGGGGGGAGGGGTTGTCAATGAGCCACTGCTCTGATTAATTCTGATTCAGCGTGCATCCATTTAAGCTTAAGTTATTGAGCTATGTGAAAAGAAGACTAGAATTGCTCCTTTTGGCTGATTTTGAAATATTTCACACATATCAGATAAAAATGTTTTGCATTTGTATTTTCAGTCCCCACCATAATCAATAAAAAATATGAACCGTCCACCATACATTTCCTTTAAAGTAGAAGTCTGTGCTAAACCAATGTAATTATAAACCGGTTCCCACCCTCATTCTAAGTCCTGTACTGATCAATCAATCAGATTCCAATCGCTCCACCATGGCCAAGACCAAAGAGCTGTCCAAGGATGTCAGGGACAAGATTGTAGACCTACACGAGGCTGGAATGGGCTACAAAACCATCGCCAAGCAGCTTGGTGAGAGGGTGACAACACTTGCTGCGATTATTCACAAATGTAAGAAACACAAAATAACTGTCAATTTCCCTTGGTCTGGGGCTCCATGCAAGATCTCCCCTCGTGGAGTTCCAATGATCATGAGATCGGTGAGGAATCAGCCCAGAACTACACAGTAGAATCTTTTCAATGATTTCAAGGCAGCTGATATCATAGTCACCAAGAAAACAATTGGTAACACACTACACAGTGAATGACTGAAATCTTGCAGCGCCCACAAGGTCCCCCTGCTCAAGAAAGCACATGTACAGGCCTGTCTGAAGTTTGCTAATGAACATCTGAATAATTCAGAGGAGAACTGGGTGAAAGTGTTGTGGTCAGATGAGACCAAAATCCAAAAACTACAGCAAACATCTGTGATTACCATCAAGGGTTTTGCCACCAAGTACTAAGTCATGTTTTGCAAAGGGATCATATACTTATTTCACTCATTAACCACTTGCCGCCCGCCATATAGCAGAATGACTTTGGCAAAGTGGTTTCAATACCCTGACTGGACGTCATATGACGTCCTCAGGATATTGAGCCACTGCGCGTCCCCGGGGGCGCGCATCGCGGCGATCGTTGTTGCGGGGTGTCAGTCTGACACCCCGCAACACCAATCTAGGTAAAGAGTCTCTGACGGAGACTCTTTACCACGTGATCAGCCTTGTCCAATCACGGCTGATCACGGCTGTCAATAGGAAGAGCCGGTTATCGGCTTTTCCTCACTCGTGTCTGACAGACGCGAGTAGAGGAGAGCCGATCGGCTGCTCTCCTGACAGGGGGGGACTGTGCTGATTGTTTATCAGCACAGCCACCCCTCGGATCCTACCCAGGACCACCAGGGAAGCCACCCAGGACCACCAGGGAAGCCGCCCAGGACCACCAGGGAAACCAGCCACACTGGACCACCAGGTATGCCCCCTAGACCCCCAGGGAAATACTGATCTGTGCAAATGCAGCTGCCAATCAATGCCCAGGCAGCTGCCAATCAGTGCCCACTCCCATGCCTACCACTGCCAGTGCCACCAGGGATGCCCATCAGTGCCGCGTATCAGTGCCCATCAGTGCCACGTATCAGTGCCCATCAGTGCCACCTATCAGTGCCCAGCAGTGCCGCCTATCAGTGCCCATCAGTGCCACCCATAAGAACCCATCTGTGCAGCCTTTCAGTGCCCATAGGTGTTGCCTAACAGTGCCCATCAGTGCCCACCAGTGCCACCCATAAGTGCCCATCAGTGCCGCCTATCAATGCCCATCAGTGCTGCATATCAGTGCCACCCATCAGTGCCGCCTACCAGTGCCCATCAGTGCCGCATATCAGTGCCCATCGTCTGTGCCCGTCAGTGCCCGCTCATTGGTGCCACCTCATCGCTGCCGCCTTATCAGTGCCCGTCAGTGCCGCCTTATCAGTGCCCATCAGTGAAGGAGAAAAGGTACTTATTTACAAAATTTTTAAACAAAAACAAAAGCAAAACTTTTATTTTTTTTAGAATTTTTAGTCTTTTTTTATCTGTTTCGCAAAAACTAAAAACCGCAGAGGTGATCAAATACCACCAAAAGAAAGCTCTATTTGTGGGAACAAAATGATAAAAATTCAGTTTGAGTACAGTGTTGGATGACCGCGCAATTGTCATTCAAACTGCGACAGCACTGAAAGCTGAAAATTGTTCTGGGCAGGAAGGTGTCTAAGTGCCCGGTATTGAAGTGGTTAAAATGCAAATCAATTTATAACTTATAGACTAATCATTTATTTGTCAGTGGGCAAATGTACAAAATCAGCAGGATATCAAATACTTTTTTCCCTCACTGTAGGTTTACCCTGAACTTCCACTTTAAGATATTGATTGCTATAGTACAGGTCCTCTGTTTCGGTAGTTGCATGATTTTTGCCTTTGAAGTCAATTCCGTTTTTTTGAATGCAATACATCACCTAAACTGCTGTTTATTTTCAGAAATCACTTGGTTTATATTCCCGTGGTGCAGAATTGCTGAACCTGTCACTTTTCAAAAATAATATTGTAATAATATTGCTAGATTAATTGTATGATTTACTGTCTTTGCAGGATAAAATTTAAATTGACACCTAAGGGACAAATGCTCTCTAAAATGGCAAGAACAGACTATGAGAGCCAAATTGCTTAACGCGGTGCTCAGCAATTTAGTTAACTCACCTGAAGAGATCAAATGGCATAATGATTGTGGTATCCATACATAAATGTATACCTATGCATCTCTCGTGTTGACCCACTGCTGTTCTTTCCACTTAATATGTAAAATGCCCTTTACCTATCTCTAGCAGCAAGTGACTTTCATGCCTATGGACTTATCTTTGCCAAATAGATCAATCTTGTGCTTTCATTCAATTTATTGCTGAATTCTCAATGATTCATTTTACTTTATATTTGCTGCTCGTAGGGCTGTGAAAATTTCAGAGGCTCTTCAGGGTGAAATTGTTTGATGCTATCCATGTGCTGTGCTTATAGGAATTTTAATTCTCAGAAGCTGTGTCCTTTCTGAATCAACTGTGGCTACACGGTACAGTACACTGTCATTTCCTGCAAGAAGATAGATGTCCATTATAATGCGGGTGCTGACCTGGTGGATCGGCCTTTGTTTAAAGGATAAATACATTTTCAGGAAAAATGTGCTTATTCTTTTGGCTCTTCCCCTACCCATACTATTTCCATTCTACCTCAGTCCCTTGGCAGTGGTTTACCCCAATGTTAATGTACGCTGTCAATGCCTGTGCAGTAGATCCCCATATATTTCTAGGATGGAGATGCTCGTAAGGTGGTCTCATCCCCATTCTGCACAAGCAGAAGGGTGGGGTATTTTAAGTCAGGATGGGACAAAAATTATATGTGCACTTTGTTAGACTGCTACAAAATAATCTGACTGATTTGCTTGACTGTTATGCCCTGTACACACAATAGAATTTTCTGATGGAAAATGTGTGATAGGACCTTGTTGTCGGAAATTCCGACCGTGTGTAGGCTCCATCACACATTTTCCATAGGAATTTCCGACAAAGTTTGAGAGCTGGCTATAAAATTTTTCGACAACAAAATCCGTTGTCGGAAATTCCGATCGTGTGTACACAAGTCCGACGCACATAGTGCCACACATGCTTGGAATCAAGCAGAAGAGCAGCACTGGCTATTGAATTTCATTTTTCTCGGCTTGTCGTACGTGTTGTACGTCACCGCGTTCTTGACGTTCGGAATTTCCGACCAACTTTGTGTGACCGTGTGTATGCAAGACAAGTTTGAGCCAACATCCGTTGGAAAAAATCCCATGGATTTTGTTGTCGGAAAATCCTATCGTGTGTACAGGGCATTAGATGTACGTGGCATTGACATTTCCCCAACCATGCATTGGGGTTGGATTAATTTACTGAAGAGACAGAAGCTGTTTATCAGTGAATAGGTTGAAGATGTGTTCATTTTTAACACCCAAGCATGTACTAGCAAAATTCCTGTTTTTTATTATTTTTTAATTTTTTTTATTTATCCTTCACGTGATTGGGTATGCAAAGTAAATGCACCTTTTATATTAACATTCAACATCCATATTTTCTATTTATTACTGAACTTTGCCATTATATGTGGGTTCCTAAGTAAACCTATATAAAAACTTTATTTTTACATGCATGATGAAGGGGTCCTGCATTACCCTGGAAAATTGCACTTTAGTTCATGTGATGTGATTGCTTGAATAAAACTCTAGACCAGCATTTCTCAACCAGAACTGTGGAACCCTAGGGCTCCTCCAGAGCTTACTTGAGGTTCCTTGAGAAATTACCAATATCTGCCTCTTAGGTAAGTTCCCACTGATACCAGTGATGTTTTTATTAGTTATCTGTAAGATAAAGTTTCTTCCCACTGACCACCAATTTAAGGAACATACTTTCCAATGGCCATCACAAGCTGTAGATATAGTATTTTTTAGCAGGGGTTCCCCGAGACCAGAAAGTTATTTCAAGGGTTCCCCTGTGTTGAAAAGGATGAGATAGGCTGCTCTAGACTTTTAGGGTTGACAGGACTGATATATCAAATAAAGTAGAGTGGCAGCGAGTGGGCCAAGGGGCTATCGCCTGCCGCAGTGCTTGTGCCGTGGAACAGTATAAACATAGATAAGTACAAATTATATCGAACAATAGAAAAGAAAATAAGGGGAAAAAGAAAAAGAAGCATAGGAAAAGAAAGGAATGGGGAAGAAGGAAGAAAGGAGGGGGGGAAAGAGAGGGAATCTGCTAGGAGAGCATGGAGTAAAAAAGACAGCAACTTGACTGGTGATGACAATCACACATAAAAAAAAAAATCATGGTAAAGGTTGAACTGAGCTCGGAGGGGTGGGGAGTGCTCTAGACTTTTAAATGGATCCATGGTGTGCTGGTGACATATGCTTTCTGGTACATTGATTACCAATTAACCAATTGGTCAATACTACAGCATGGCTACATTCTAGGCCTTATGCAGGGAGGAGTGTGATGGAAATAAATCCATAAACTATTATGAAAACACACACTTCATGTGAATTAGCAGGTCACCTATTAGTATCACTAATATCACGAACTATTGTGAACAAAAAAGTACCACTTTCTTGCCATGAATAAGAAAATTTTCTTTGCAATTGCCATCATGTGACCTAAAGCCTAGGCAAAAGATTACATTATCTCTACTGGAAGCAATATGGGCTTTTTATGTCATTAGAGTGTAAAGTGAGCTGTAGGTATAATACTTTTTAGTGGGGGCTCCCAGAGAAATTAAAACTTTTCAAGGATTCCCCCATAGTAATAAAGTAGTAAAAGGCTACTATAGAGAGGGTATCATTTTCAAACAGACACAGTAGGGTTGATTTACTAAAACTGGAGTATGCAAAATCTGGAGCAGCTCTGCATAGAAACCAATCAGCTTCCAGGCTTTTTTGTCAAAGCTTAATTGAACAAGCTGAAGTTAGAAGCCGATTGGCTACCATGCACAGCTGCACCAGATTTTGCACTCTCCAATTTTAATAAATCAATCCAACCTTTTCTGGAAGACTTGCAGAGACAAAAGAGGAGGAAGTATTAATGCCAATGGTCCCAAAAATGTGTCAAAATTGTCCGATGTGTCCGCCATAATATCGCAGTCCCGATAAAAATCGCAGATCGCCGCCATTACTAGTAAAAAAATAAATAAGTTAAATTCCATAAAACTATCTCCTATTTTGTAGACGCTATAACTTTTGCGCAAACCAATCAATATACGCTTATTGCGATTTTCTTTACCAAAAATATGTAGAAGAATATATATCGGCCTAAACTGAGGAAAAAAATAGTTTTTTTAATACATTTTTGGGGGATATTTATTATAGCAAAGAGTAAAAAATATTGTGTTTTTTTCCCATCATGTGACCAATTGGGGTGGTCACATGAGCCCGCCTCCTGCCATTCCCAAACCCTTAAAGGGCAAGCAGGTGCCGGATCTGAGGGGTTAATCACGCAAGTATAGGGTGACAACGCTCTGTCTCTGTCCCCCATTAGTTCTCCTGAATGATAAAGCATTAAATGTGAATGTTTGGTGAATGTGACATTCACTGCTTTAAAAATTGGCCTCTAGATGTAATTAAATCCCAGTTGAACCCTGGGTTACCTGGCTGTATAATAAGTAAAGAACATGTATTATTTTTACCGAGAGTATGGGTTTTGAAATGTAAAATCTTTTTGTGTCTGCAACACACTGGAGAGTCAGACCACTGCTCTCACACAGAGCTCAGCAGTACAGGTCTCCAGTGGTCTCTCTTCCAGCACAGAGCTCCATCCAACAATGCTGCTCAATAAGTATAAGCATTGTTAAGTGGAGCATTATACAGGGAGAGAACTGGATAGCTGGGAACCCAGACTGCTGCACTTTATGTGGGAGCAGTAGTCTGGCTCTTTATTACGGGAAGCACTTACAGTTCAAAACACATACACTTAGTAAAAATTATAAGAATAATACTTTATACTTTAGGACGCATAACAAGTACAAAATTGAGGGTTTAGGATAGGGAGTGCTTACATCTACATTAGAGTGTATGTAAACCCAACATTTTATATTCCTGATATGTGCCTGCTGTACCATGTACTTGTATGAAAATGCATTCTGTTATGTTTGTAATTCTTCCTTTGTATGAAATCCCTGGTGTTCCTGACATTCCCTCTACTATCCCATTAAAAACTGACCACACTAAGCAGAAGAACACATAGTGATCAGTTCTCTTGCTATGTTGGGAGCTCAGCCTGCTGTCCTCCAATGATCAGACGTGTCCCGACCCCCCCCCCCCCACACACACACACACACACACACACAGCCATTCACTGGGAAGCTCAGTGTGTTGCCTTTTCTCTCCCCCCCCCCCCCCAGCTCTCTGAGATCCTTATGCAGCTGAAAAAAGAGGGTTATCACTTATAAAAAAAAAAGGGGGAAACTGTATTTATAATGTCCATACACGAACGCTTTGCCTTTCATTTCTATTTTAATCTGAATGGGTTGTTTTACATAGTGAGGGTTTACATGCACTTTAAAGAGGAAATAAAATTAAAAAAAATGCTAAGATAGAGTTTTTTAGCAGAGGAGAATTTGCATATCTCTTCTGCTAAAATAACAACCCTTTCTTCTATCTACTAGCAATTTTTTCTATTGAACACTACTTGCAGCAGATGCACAGAGCAGTGTGTACTGCCAGCCCATTCCTGGCATCTGTAAAATGCTGAGAATGTAGCCAAGTTCTGGAATGACATAACTCCTGCACATGGCTCATCCATTGGCTGAAGAGGAACTCCGGGAACCCAGGAGAAGACAGGTTGCGGCAGTGGTGAGCAGATCGAAAAGTGACAGCTATGATCGGTCCGTACTGCAGGAGGGCAGACAGCAAGGGAACTACAGTGCCATTTGAGGCTGATCACTTTGTTAGGTATCTATGAAGAGTGTCCTTCGCGCTCATCGGATGGTAAAAGTGAAAAAAATGTAAAAATCTCAAAAATATTAAATGGTGAAAGTGTAAAGGTCACATATAGATAAACACATTAAATTGCAGCAAAATGAGGGTGTTCACACCAACACTTAATAAAAAAAAAATTGTAACAGAATTTCGCACAATAATCTAGTGAGTGGAGTAAGTAGATTAAATTAAGTGCATCAAAATAGACACAATATGCATCTAAAAATGGTGAAAAAATTAAAATAGTTAATAATGAATGATAATTAAAGTTGCATATACAGCCTAATGCCCCGTACACACGGTCGGACATTGATCGGACATTCCGACAACAAAATCCTAGGATTTTTTCCGACGGATGTTGGCTCAAACTTGTCTTGCATACACACGGTCACACAAAGTTGTCGGAAAATCCGATCGCTCTGAACGCGGTGACGTAAAACACGTATGTCGGGACTATAAACGGGGCAGTAGCCAATAGCTTTCATCTCCTTATTTATTCTGAGCATGCGTGGCACTTTGTGCGTCGGATTTGTGTACACACGATCGGAAATTCCGACAACGGATTTTGTTGTCGGAAAATTTTATAGCCTGCTCTCAAACTTTGTGTGTCGGAAAATCCGATGGAAAAAGTGTGATGGAGCCCACACACGGTCGGAATTTCTGACAATAAGGTCCTATCACACATTTTCTGTCGGAAAATCCGACCGTGTGTACGGGGCATTACACTGCAAGGACCAATAGTCTCTAAACTACAGTTTATTGCTGCAGCCACTGGTGCCTGATTAATAATACAATGTGTGCAAATCGTGCAATAAAAAGAATAATGTTAAAAAACCACAATGGAGTGAAAGAAATTAACTATAATAAATACTGCACACTAGTGCTAAAACACAGTGAAAAACTTTCGATGTGTTAAAATCCACTGGAGAGGTATGACAGAAAAAATAAAAATGAAAATGAAACAAGACAGTCTTTTAAATAAGGTATACGGTGAAAGAAGACCCTCTGATCTTTCTCATCAATAACTAGCTGATGTTCAATATAGTGTGATGGTCTTGTGACCCTCCTGATGGTGTCTTCTGTGTATGGTCTCACAAAACTCTCACCATCAAATTGTAGTAAAGAGGCATTGGGGGGGGGGGTGTAGATTTCTGATACAAGCGCTATCAGTGCGGTCCATGCATCTTTCCCTGTTATTCCTCCATCGCTACTAGTACAACTCCAATCTTGTCACCTCGGTGGTAGGGGAGAACAAGTAGGGAGGGGGAAAAAAGAAGGCTCCACTAGTGTGATAACGTTTAAAAAAGGGGGGATATTTATTACGTGTCTAGGTAGTGCTCTTACATTGTGAACAATAAAAGTAGGAAAAGTAGTGAAAATGACAATCTGGCGTTCTCAGCGCCCTCTCACTTGTATTCCTGGTGTGTGTGTCGTAACACGTAGGCCAATCCCTACGCGTTACGACACCGTCACGTGTCTTCATCTGGGGACCAGATTTTCACCATTCTTAGATGCATGTAATAGGAAGAATACCGCGCTATAGTGCACACAAATTCTTAACAAATCGTGCCTCAAAGTAAATAATGTGAATGACAGACCCAATTTACAAAGCAGTGATAAATATTAAAAAAGATTCCATGAATCTTTCATTTTCATTTGAAAATGCGCATTTCATTTGAGCTATCACATCAGTGCGGTGGAAGAATGCTTACTTTATCTACATACCTTGAGGACCGATAACTGAGTCTAGGTCTTCTCACAACACTTTGTATGGACTATTATTTGTTATGTTGGACTTGATAATGAATGTTGGTTTAATCTATTGACTTTGTGGTCATTTATTTAATTATTTCTTTTTGGTCAAAACAACAGTTAATCTCAATACTTGGTACTATTGATTCACTTAGGGTATTAGCGCTGCTATTTTTGCTATTATTTTTAGATGCATATTGTGTCTATTTTGATGCACTTTATTTATTCTACTTACTCCACTCACTAGATTATTGCGCGAAATTCTGTTACAATATTTACTTTGTTAGGTATATCTAGAAAAAAATTACAAAAGCTATAGTTCCCTTTAAGAGCAAATAATCCCTGTATAGAGAACCTATGAAAAATTTAGTTCATTTTAGAGCATTTTTACCATACCATAAAACCTACTAGCAGCATTCTATGAGAGCAACAATCTGTGCTCTGCACTGCAGTCTCTAAGGTCTATTAGGAAAATAAATACGGCAAAAGTGAAGGATTTTCTTTACACTTTAATTTTTAACAACAGTACAGAAGAAGGAAAGCTGGAGGTTCGGTTGGCGATGCTTGGCTATGAGGCACGGTAACAGGCCAGTAGAGACTATAAAAGCTATATCAAGTATAATTTCATTAAGTTTAAGGTTTCTCATTGCTTGCTCATAAAAATCCTTAACCTGCTGAGAATTGTGTTTTCCTGGAACACTTGTAACATCTATTGATTTTTACCACCTTTACCTAAAAGGTGCCTAAAATATTAAAATGTCAGCTTGGTTTTAAAGAGCAATACTACTTAAAGGTGATAAACATAGTGGAAAAAGTGAGAGTAAAATGTATGTAATGGTGGCCATACACGCTTTGATTTTTTTTGATCCAGTGCGATTCGATTAAAATATTCAAAGCTGAAAACAATCAAATAGTCATAACTTCCCTTACGATTCTTATAGAATTAATTCAATCAAACTCAGATGTTCGGCAAGGGCAGAACATTATTGATTGTTTTCCATCGATCAGCAGCACTGGGATACTTTGTTCATGAATACAAACGTATCTACATTGATCAGATTATGAGATTACATAGTGGAAACAGGGATGTGATCGAGAATTTACCAACGCACGTTACGTCGTATCTTAACTATCGATCAAAATTCCCAGTATATGGCTTATCGATTAAATGGGCTGTTGACTATACATTGATTATTCTTATCAGAGGAGATCAATCGGGAAAGAAAGTCATCAAACCTTCTGTGTGCAGCGCCCCCCTCCCAATCCTTACCTGAGCTCCCTCCGATCCAGAGATGTTCGCGCTAGCCTTGCCTGTCCAGGAACTCACAACCAGTGAGCCAATGAGGAGAGAACTAGGGGACAGGGCCGAGTCGCGGCTCTATGTGTGTTATGGATTCATAGAGCAGCGGCTTGGGAGCGAGCACACAGCAGTGCCCTCAGGGTCCACCCACCAGCTACGCACTTACCCCATTTAGGTTATGAGCAGCTTCAACGGCTTTCCCCTGCGTCTCCTCCTTGGCGGCTTCCCACTGTGTCTCCTCCTTGACAGCCAAAACGGTCACTTCTCCTCTCAGCCAATCGGGTTTTAGGATCTGCTTCCTGATTGGCCTGGGAGGAGAATCAGGAAGACAATAGCAAATATTAATTTGCTATTGTCACACAACTGGGTGGGCTCAGGGCGCAGTGCTCTGCGCCCTGAGCACACACTTTTTTGAAGCCAATTAGAGCCTCAGGCTCTAATCATGTGCTTCAAAGAAAAAAAAACCCATTGAAATCCATGCATCCGGCGCCCTGCATGTAGATTAGGGGCTGGGCGCATGGATTAGGGGGCGGCGCCCCTAATGGAGTGGCTGCCACTGCTATCGAGTAATTAATCTCTTATTTACTGCAATTCATTTATGAGTGGAAAAGTAGTGGGCATTCATTACTGCAGTAACACTTATAAACGGCACTGGATAAATCACCCTCAGGCAGCTAGTGCCATGAACAAAGCTGCCATTGCACTGTGTGGTTACAGAAACAGTGTGCAGAGCCAATTCAAGCAGCTCTGTACCCTATGATCACTGTGATGACCACAGCAATCACAAAATGTAAACAGTACTGCTATTTACACCCACCCATTTCTCTTGCAATAAAGAAAGGGGAAGGATGAGGAACTAACGAATTAATAAATAAATTACATTTTTCAGATCAGCGGCAGCATATATTCAAGGTTGCGGGATTGGTTTTACCCCTTTCACCACCACATCCTCCTCTCCTGTATATCTCAGCTTCATCATGTCTGCAGTGACCTGTACATATACCACCAACTTTTTGAGATTGGAATGAGGGGCACCTATTAGCAAAATTATGTAGGCATAGGATACACCCCCTGCCATGTCCCGACTAATCTTTTATACTGGCTTTTTAGAAATTTACAAATGCAGCCATTTATAATTTGGATGAAAGGCTTAGCACTGGGAAACACTTTTTTTAAAGCTAAATAGTGAATTTTATATACAACTATATAGATCAGATGAAAATGAGGGACAAATGAGGAGGAAAGAGGGACTTTGTTCTAAATCAGGGATAATCCCTCAAAATCATTGACAGTTGGGAGCTATGTGTATATGAACCCCTTCACCTTCCTTATCCTGCACATCTGTACACTGACCTCTCATGTCATGGCTAGTACTAGAGAGATTAGTCCTCCAAATTCACAAGAGAAGCTCTGCCATACTTCAAGTCTGGTCTCAGCACTCTGTTCTACCTTTGTTCTGTGTACCTGATTAGAAGGCTTGCAAACTGCCAACTTACTGCTGTAGGGGGAGAGCAAAAAGAGCTACTGAGAGAAAATAAAAATACATTTTGCTGTGAACTTTGAGGATGTATTACTTCACAGTGCCTGCAGCTACAGGGGTCAGCAAGATCTTGCTTTAAAGATTATATACTGTTTGTTAAAGTGGACTTGATCTCAAAAAAGTGAAGATTTTCTTACAGGGAACATTTAGAAAATATAAATATATATATAAGAATCACGCTAAAAATCAAATAATAGAGTCCATGTGAATAAATATATATATATATGAGCAAATTAAGTCTATAAGTAATGTGATAGTGGGTCAAATCTTCTTAATAGTAGTATCCATCCATCACCAAAACCGCAGTGAATCCAGCACCAGCTGTAGAACCCGCTTACCAGCTCTTGTAGACCCCTTATTACAGGGTGTTGGTGTACACCTGTGGCTTAAAATCCAGCCGGGGCCTTCTTCCGCATCTCAGGGTTCCTCCACGCCTCTGATATTACTCAGTAAGTTGAATGAAGATTGGGTACCAAAAAAAAAACGAGAGGCTCCACATAGCATAAAATCTTTGGTGTGTTTATTAGATAAAAGCACTTACAACAGTAAGTACGTAAGTAAAAGACCTTAAGTTTGGTGTGTCGGCTGGCACACAACCAAACAAACGCTTCCGTCGGGACACGAGGGGGATGGTGACATCAACACGTCACTCCTCCCTAGAAATATAATTATGCCTAAACAGTAACCTAAAAAAACCTACCCTTTCTCTTTAATTACTCCTAAACAATAGATGTGCACTCAATGATATGGGAATGTGCCTACAGCCTCATAGCTTTTTATCTTCAGTGTGAGATTTAAGGTACTGCTGCCTCTGACTGCTAGCCTTAGGCTGGCCATACAGGGTTAGAATTTCAGCCGGTTCAGCAGGAACCGGCCCAGATTTGAACCGTTAATGGGCAGGCTGAATGTACCAAGTTGAAGGATTGATTGGGTACAACCAGCCTGCCAAATTCTCTTACGATTATCGCTAGTGGCAGCTATAGCCGCTAGCAATAATCACTGTCTTCTCCCAGCGAGGACAGCTTCACCAGCCCCTCCCCCACTGGGAGCAGACAGTAACTCAGCAGGAGAGATTCCCCTGTAAGCACTGTCTGTGTTGATGAGGGAATCGTGTGAATTTCTTTCCTGCAACCCGTATAGGATAGAAATTTGCACCGTTTATGGCCGGCCTTAGGAGATTTAGAGTAAGATTTGATGATGCCACTACAGTACTGCCCATTGTTCTCCTTTCTGGAGGCTCTGGGATGAGGAAGCAAAGCCCTGCCTCTACCAAGATGGCCGCCTCCACACAGAGACACCGTGTAGAACAAGACATGGCAAGTCGGTAATGGAGAAAATATCAGCATGCAATGCTGGTGACTGGTCCTTTGCGTTTTGCCTGCATTTTTGAGCACAGATTCCAGAGTTTATTTTTTTTTTCTTTTGTAAATATTTGAATGTCCAAACCCTGGCCACAGTTGTACTTTTATGTGGATCTATTTTTTTTTCTTTTTTCGGGAACCTCTAAATGTTTTTATACAAATCCAGTATCACAACTGAAAGGGAAAGTGGTGGGGAAGCAGTTGATGAGATTTTAAGTCAAGTGATATCCATCTCTTCCTTCACAGGAGACCCTTTAGCAGATTCTATACCTTGGTGGTATCCCTGTAAATTAACCGACAACACAAAGTCTTTGGAAGCATCTACTTCCTTTATTTTTGCAGCAATAATCACATAACACAATGCAGAATACCTAAAAAGCCACAGGTTTCACAATCATCTCCTATAATACATCATATTCCCTTTCAAAATGCAACCCGTGAAAGCGTTGTACTGAAATTAAAGTTCATATCTCTAAGTCTGAAAGATTCCATTACCTCAACCTATTTCGGATGCCTTCATAAATACATCTGTGGTATTTTACCCATCGTGGAAATCATTGGCCTTATCTGTGAGAGTGGAGATGTCTTGTACATCTCCACCGTGCTGCATAGCCAGCTGTCTCCAAAGATTTTCAAAACTGTTTATCGGATGATTATAAGCTTTAAGATTTAAGAAGTATGGTTATCTTTTGGAAGCTGGCTCCTGAGATGCATTATTTATGATCTGCCTTCTAAATAGGACTGAAGCAGCCCAGGAGCTAACACAATGGGATGTACATTTTACAGTCATCCTACAAGAAATGGAATAGCAATTTGATATTATTGCATACACTTGCTTGAGTGGTCTTTTATCAGAACCTACACAAAAAAAAGCACATTAAAGCCGCATTCACATCAGTGCTGAGGCCAGTACATTGTGAACGGGAAATGTGTTTATGAAGTTTCAGCCATCGGGTGATACAAGCAGGCCGCTCTTGTAAGTGTTTGGGGACACTGTGGCTGCATAGACACAGCCACGCGTCCTTATTTGACAGGCATGCTGGTGCAGGTGATCGCCTCCGAAAGCACACTGTCTGCACACGTATGTCTGTAAGCCTAAAATGGTGCATCAGTGCCCATGCAGCAGCTGTGTCCCCCATGCATTCAAATGAGCTGCTTGCGAACAGCACCTCCAATGAAAGAGAAAACATCCAGGAGGTGCTGGGACTTTGATATGAGTTCATGCAAAGTAATGAGAGGACAAAAACATTTAAAGAGCTCACTGGCTAAGGTTAGGTTGCTCACAACAGACAGGAATACCCTCCAGCAGGTTACCAGGAAAAACATGCACCAAGGGAAGGAATGCCAGATCAAAGGATAGAAAAAGACCAAATTAATTTGGAAAAAAAAAAAAGTTTGAATGGACTCAAAATAGGGCTTTCCTGTGTGAATCTAATGAATGTAGTGGAGCTAATTGCTGGATTAGGAGAGTTTCTGGCCAGCAGTATCTGTGTGAGTAATCAAGGAAGGAATTCTGTTGAGTCCATTGAAGGTTCTTATTTCAACTAAAGCTCTAATGAAGGGGGGGGGGGTCTGACCCCCAAAATCTGTTTTTTTTTTTTTAATTTAAACCAATTAATGAATTCGTACCCTTTTATCCTTTGGTCTGGCGCTCCTTTCACGCATCACCTGGCAGCTCAAGCCGCATAAACACGTGAGCCTTTCAGAATTGTTAAGCCTCAGCACCCTTGTGAATGAGGCCTAAATAGACACTGTCATGAATTAACATTTTTTTGGCTGCTTACATAAATAAATTGTTTAAAATTAGTGCTTACCAATGCTCTCCTTGATATAGCAATTGGTCATGCTTTTTGTAACAGTCCTGTAGTTTTATTTAAGCTCTGACCAGGGCTGGTGCAAGGATTTATGACACGCTAGGTGAAACCTAATTTTGCCGCCCTCCCTGGCTCCACCCCTGACCCCACCCCTTTGCTCTGCCCATGTATACCCCACCTTTTTAATGAAGCGCCCATCAAATGCAGCCCACCAGCACCCATCAAATGCAGCCTCACCAGCGCCCATCAAATGCAGCCTCACCAGCGCCTATCAAATGCAGCCTCACCAGCGCCCATCCAATGCAGCCTCACCAGCACCCATCAATGCAGTCTACTAGTGCCCATCAATTAATGTTTGCTTGCTTCCATTCATTTGGTAGTTGGGACACAGTCCTCCACTGTCGCTGCGCCTCTGAAACTATGTGCAAATGGAGCAGCGGCTGCCTGCTGATGCAGAGACTTAGTTGCTTGCTGCAGAGAGACGAGAGTAGGAACAACAGTGCAGCAGTGCACCCTAGGCGGCTGCCTAGTTTGTCTAGTGGTAGCACTGGCCCTGATCTGACCCTTCTGGGGGTGTTGGAAGCTTTCTTTCCGGGACAGCCTGCACTACTCTCTTCCTCTTCTTACCTGTGAACCTTCTGGCACTCTGTGAGTGACGGCAGTGCTTAGGCAGAGTTTTTTTTGCATCAGAACTCTGACATCATTGATAATGTACATGCACTCTCCCATACTTGGCCTCAGGTTCTGAAGGCTTCATAGGCATCAACCAGGCACCCTGGTAAGGCATAGCTTCCAACTGTCCCTGATTTTGAGGGACTGTCCCTGATTTGGAGCAATGTCCCTCTGTCCCTCTTTCCTCCTCATTTGTCCCTCATTTTGGTCTGATCTATATAGCTGTATATAAAATGCACTTTTTATCTATCAAAAAGTGTTTTCCAGCGCTAAATCTTTTATCTGATTTCTAAATTGCTGCATTTGTAAATTCCAAAAGCCAATATAAAGGAATAGTAGTGGTAAAAAAAAACACTTGTGGGTTTAACCAATCTTGTTTTTTGGTACAATTCTCCTTTAAGGGTGCGTGGCAAAGGGTGTGTCTTATGCCTGCATACTTTTGCTGATGGGTGTCCCTCATTCCCATCTCAAAAAGTTGGGAGGTATGGTAAGGTCAGGGCCAGGAGGGGGAAAGTCTCTGCTTCAAAATGCCCCTGACATGTGCAGAATTGTCAGAGGTTGTAGAAACTGACATCACTGTTACTGACAAAAGGTATGTGAATTGCTATAGTAAGGAAAACGTCCATAAGTGCTAATTTCAATGGTCTATAAAGTGAATGGTCTATAAAGTGTTCATTGTTGACTGTGTCTCTTTAGAGTCTATGTCTGGGTAAAATAAAATAAAAAATTAGTACATCTTTGAAATACATGCACATTTCCCCAGTTTTTATCTATTTCAAAATGTTGCAAGCAAAGAAAAATAACTGTTGATCTGCTGTGTTCCTATCTTCCAATATGGGCTGATAACACAGTGCCTCTAATAGACTGAAACCCCATCCAGCATTGAGCATTGTTCGCCTTGTCTGCTGGCTTACAGAATTCCACCTACCTTCCATCTCCCTCTAGTCCTCTCAATTTGCATATAGCCTTAACTCCCAATCCTGAAGCACAAAGGTTAAAGGCATAGAATGCCTTATGGTAAAAAAAAAGCCTTAAGGTTTTAGAACCATTTTAAGCATTCAGTGCCAGAAAATTGGCACAGTTTTTGACAATAGCTCCGTGGTCCAATCAAAATCTCTTTTATACTAACCTGCTCTGTAAGTTTAGCCCTAATCCACCCTGTAACCCTAAATCTAGCACTAACCCTCCCTTCATTAAAAGTATCTCCTTGGCTGACTACTTAGATCTCTATCAGGATCCTATGTACTGAATGAAAACTAACACAACCATGCCAAAAGATACCAGCAACGAGGCCCTAGTGTCAAAAGTTTCTCCCTATTTTTATGCCTGTTTTTCATGATCTTCCTAGTACATTTTTCTAAAGTCTCTTTATTTTAGAGCTTTGGTCATTTGTCAATATCTAACCAATCATGTTATCTTTGTCTATGATGAGTGTTAAGAGTGTAAAGTCTGTAAAGGCTTGTACATATGGGTCCTAGATATGAAAGTGCACCCAAAGGCTGTGCTACGGTTTGCACCAGCTAGTAAAACCTGCCCCTTTTACTCCTTCCTACCCCCACTAATATCTTCCCAGTCCTATCCACTACCCCAGCCCCAACGTAAGCAGCAAAATATAGCAGGATTTGCTGGAGGCTTCTGTCAGTGGCAGCTGCTATATTATGTTCATTCAAGTGGGCAAATGTAAGTTAAAAATCATACGAGTAACAAATGTGTGATATAACAGCTGGAAGATGAAACCACAAAGTACACAGTGGGGGACATGCTATTTGACACGCTTGGAGGTGCCAGACACCAGTGGCGGCCACAGACTTGCAAGAGAGGAACGACTGGAGTCATCACTTGCTTGCTGAATAGGTATTAGTAATCTTTTTGCAGGGTTCTGCTATTTTAGTCTGTTTATCCTAACATGGTTGCTAGGTTGCATGGTTGCTCAAGCTCTGGTAAACTGACTTTGCTTAGGGTAAGAGGGATGCTATCAGTCTGTTGGAAATACAGTAGAAGGTAGTTTCCTTTCTTCGGCACCGTCAGCTGGATTGATCTACGTGCAACAACCATATGTTCACTCAGCCATGAACAGCATAGGCACAAAACTACATGATTTTGTTATATCTGAGCCAACGTCTCAGTCCAAGAAGTAGGTTCTCCAGTCCCATCCTTCTTTGATGTTACCTACTTTCGCTTTCAATCCCTCACACCAGTAGTAGTCAAACAGACAGAGAAGATGGTAGGTTGCAGTTGAAGAACTTGGTATAAGGTGAAATACAAAGCAAGCAAATTAATTTGTAGCTACATCATGCCATACCAACCTACACCAAGCCTGATGGGATATTGTTAAACTGCTACCCCTTGGATGCTCTCACGACCATGTAGGATATATCTTTGGTGTAATTGGTGGTGTGACTTATGTCTAGTAGGCATTTTTGTATATTGTGCTTTTTTAGCAATGTATGTCTATTCTAATGGAATTTTTGTAATAAAGTTGTTTAATTTTTAAACTACGTGTTTATTAGTGCACTGCATGTTTCATAGTCAATATTCCAGAGAGTGAAGATAGGCTTCGTCACCCAATGGTACATTTTTGAGAATTCTTTTGTAGGGTTTATTTTTTAGAATTCGTTTTTAAAGTGGCTATAAAGATTTTAAAGAAGCAATAATACCATCCATAATTATATACTGTAGGTGTTGTTCACAGCATAATATCATTCTGCTTTACATGCAAATATTCCAAGCTCGAATGGAGTGTACCTTTAGCAGTATAATTTTCATTTCTATCTTTGAATTCAGACTAGTCAGGCACAAGCAGCCCTGTACATCACAGCAGAGATACCAGGTTATAAGAGGTAAACAGAAATGCACTAATGTAGGAATGGTATGTCTCATTCAGTGTTATTTGCAAGGTAAGGGTACAGCAGAGTACATTATTCATAATTCGTTCATATCACCAAATAAGGAGAAAATGCACTTGCTGATTTTGGATTTTTGGAGCATAAGTTGAAATGAAATTTCAGGATATCTTATCTTCCCGTGGAGATTCTGGCTTATCAGTAATGGTCAGGCATGCTTCATTGTCAACGCAAAAAGATTTCAGAACATAATATGCCCAGCCTGGTGCTTTAGAAACGAGTGTAATCATTCAGGTAAAGGGCTTTTGATAATGCCTTCTCTTATCTTTTGTCTATGAAATTAGTATAGTAAAAGACCATAACAAAACCTACCACCTTGATCTTGGTCACATTGCTTTATCCTCTAAGCAATGGAGCTTGCTATCAGGGTTCCTAGTTTGCTTGATGAACACAACACAGAGTTCCAGGCCACTTGGGTCCATGAAGGTGGAGGCATGGAAATGTATACAGTTTATTCAGCTACTGTATGCTGGGACCCCCTAAGACCCAGCTACATAATCGTTTTAACACCTCTCTCTTCACTTTGTAACAGTGCCCCCATGGGTATTTTCTCCCGTTCTCATAAAATGGCTTCAGCAGCTCACCTACTGCATTCAATGGCCCTTCTGGGAGTCAGGTCTGGACTGTGGTTTTCCTGCCCCCATGAACAACTGCATACTGTATATATGTGCACTCTTTGTAATCCTACTATTGTACCTCTATTGGCAGCCATGCATTTGGTTGCATTTTAAGCGTTGAGCTTACTCTAGTTCTAGGCAGTGCCTGTTTTATTCACTGCCCAATTGAACTATGCTGTTTCTTGTACTAACATTTAAATAAATAGAACTTTGAAAAAATAAGCTTTTTAACTTTTGCCCATTTAGTGCAAAGTTACAGTTTCCTTAGGAATAAATGACCCCCACCTACTGATGCTTATCCTACTGCACTTACCCACCACACTTTCAGATCTGGGAGTCTAAATCCTGTGTAAGCTTTGTGTCAGATAGTGTTGGAGCTTACATAGGGTGATGACTTCTCTCCTTTTCTTTAGCTGATAGGTTCCAGGCCTGACCACTACCTGCTGAATGGAAGGGGAGAAGATCACATGCTTTTCGATACCCAAAAGGGCACAGAAAAACAAGTATCCTTAGGTAGGGTGTTATTTTTATCAAAAGAACATGACATTATGCCCTGAATGGGCTTCTGGGTAGCACTACTTTTTGCGTGACAACAATGAGGCTCAGGGCTGCATTTATATATACTTTCCTGCTAACCTAGAAGTCTTATGCCCCCACCCCTCTATCCTCCTCCTCTAATTAACAACCGTACCACCTGAACAGGATGAGCTATCATAGCTATGCAAGGTACAGTTGGTTTAAAGAGGCTGAAAGAGACAGTTTGCCTGCTTTGTGCCAGTAGACCTAAAATTAAAAGTGCAGGACAAACTGTGGCTCTATTTGGATAACAGTTCTACATATACAGATCCAAGCAGCAACATTATGCATGGGTGGCTGCGTGCATGTTGGCTATGCAGAAATCTGCTTAGGCTCCTGGGCTCTCAAGCTATACCAACTTGGCTGTTGGGACCGTCCAGCAGCAAGGTGGGAAAGGGTTTGGTGTCTCCACCAATGTTTCCCCTGCTTCAACCCTATATCCAACAGTGTCATGAGGCACTGTACCCAGAGACCTGCTTAAATTGCCACCCCAATTCCTGTGAACACCATAGTCTAAAATGACTGAACCAGGAATATAAAAAACACCTTTGACACAACATGAGTTCTCCCTGCTTGCATTGTGTTGTGAATTAATACAATGTAATGTAGGGACTGCGAACAGACATTTGGTTGGGTGTCAAATTCTAGAACGTTAGACCTTGGCACAACATAGACTTGATCATAATGCATGTGTTCTGGTGGGTAACAGGCTGTTTTGCACATACCAGTCCCACCAGCTGCATATTCCTTGCTCCTCCACCAAGATTTAAGCCTGTGTAAGCTCCAAGTAGGAAATTGGGGATGTGGACTCTCTCTCAAACTCCATATGCCAGCACTGCGTGCTACCAATTATCAAGCACCATCAATGTCTTGCTGGGCATTCACCATGTCCCTGTACCTTTAAGGAGAAGTGGGCTCGCTCCAGTCAAACCTGCCATTAATCTATCCATTGCTATATGTGCTCCAATTTGGAGACTCTCAAAACTATTGAGTTAGAACTACAATATACAGAGGAGCCGTGATGTGGACACTGCGGTTTACACATATACACTATATTGTCTAAAGTATTGGGATGCCTGTCTTTGCACAGACATGAACTTTAATGGCATCCCAGTTTTAGTCTGTAGTGTTCGATATTGTGTTGGCCAACTCTTTTGCAGCTATAACAGCTTCAACTCTTCTGGGGAGGCTGTCTACAAGGTTTGGGAGTGTGTTTATGGGAATGCCAGTAAAATTCCTCCACCCCAAACTCGCTCATCTATGTCTTTATGGACCTTGCTTTGTGTACTAGTGCACAGTAATGTTGGAACAGGAAGGGGCCAACCCCAAACTGTTCCCCCAAAGTTGGGAGCATGAAATTGTCTGAATTGTCTTGGTATGCTGAGGTCTTAAGAGTTCCCTTCACTGGAACTAAGGGGCCAAGTCCAACTCATGAAGAACAACCCCAAACCATAATCCCTCCTCCTCCAAATGATTTGGACCAGTGCACAAAGCAAGGTCCATAAAGACAAGAATGAGCGAGTTTGGGGTGGAGGAACTTGACTGGCTTGCACAGTCCTGACCTCAAAATGATAGAATACCTTTGGGATGAATTTGAGCGTAGACTGCGAGCCAGGCCTTCTCGTCCAACATCAGTGCCTGACTCCACAAATGCGCTTATGGAAGAATGGTCAAACATTCCCATAGACACACTCCTAAACCTTGTGGACAGCCTTCCCAGAAGAGCTAAGGCTGTTATAGCTGCAAAGGGTGGGCCAACTCACTATTGAACCGTATGGACTAAGACTGGGATGCCATTAAAGTTCATGTGTAAAGGCAGGCGTCCCACTACTTTTGACAATATAGTGTATTTGCAAATGTGTGCAACTACCCTCTGCCTTTAACGTGAATTGTTAGAGAGGGGCACGTTGGTCTTTTTGCAGGCTAGCTGGTAAGTGTGCTGGGAAATTTTTGTTTGTTGGGGAAGGCTGTGAATCACATGCTCCCCATGTGTATTTATTGGGTGAGACCTTCAGTAGGTCTACATACCAAATGAAAATTTCTTCTGCTTTAAACAAAGCAAAGCTAAAAAGTAATATTCCCATACGGTGTGATCGATCACAACACATTTGTACATTTTGGCATGTTCACCTTGAGAGGTAGAGGACCTTGTCTCAGCAATGACTAAAACTTCAGCTTAGACTTATAGCTGTAGTGCTCGATCATTTGTGTTCTTCAGAGCAGGATTCTATGTGCGCAAAGTAGTATGTACGTAATCCCCGCATTAGCATGGATTTACTCTGTTTACATTGGCTTCCTCGCACCAGGTATAGACATGCTGATAGGTTAATTGCCTCATAACTTAACTGACCCCAGAGTGTATGTTCATATGTCTGAGTTATGGAAATGAGACGATTTGCTCCAGGTGGTACAATGTGCCTGAATAATGCTTTTTGCCTATAGCTGTGTGCTGTATAGGTTGAATTGCATGACTAAATATAATTACCAGCATGAGCTTATGATTGGGTGCTTTTAGGTGAGACCAGGAGGTGTACTCTTGCATTTGTATTTTGAAGAAGTGACATGAGTGGATACTGCTATATCTGTAATATACATATTTCTGTTTATAGCTGAACCCCAGGCAAACAGCTAAGTAGAAAGACTGAATAAATATATGAGAATTGTATTACATGCTAAAGGATTTGTATTCATGTCCATCCAGTTGATATATTTACACAGCTTTACCTCACAGCACAGTTCTGCCTGCTGCAGTTTCACTTTCACATACAGGTCTCCTCCCCAAACCAACCCCTTGTGACTGGACAGTGAAAGAAGAAGCATTGCACAGAAGAAATGATCTCTTTGTCATTCTACATAGCTCCCAACTGTGCCTGATTTCGAGGGACTGTCCCTGATTTGCAGCAATGTCCCTCTGTCCCTCATTCCTCCTCATTCGTCCCTCATTTTGGTCTGAAATATATAGATGTATATAAAATGCACTTTTTATCTATCAAAAAGTGTTTTCCAGTGCTAAACCCATCGGATTTCTAAATTGCTGCATTTGTAAATTCCAAAAGCCAATATAAAGGAATATTAGTGGTAAAAAAAGCACTTGTGGGTTTAACCAATCTTGTTTTTCTGTACAATTCTCCTTTAAGGGGGCACGGCAAAGGGTGTGTCCTATGCCTACATACTTTTGCTGATCATTCCCATCTCAAAAAGTTGGGAGGCATGATTCTACCCCCCAGGCTTTGCTGTACAGTAGACTGCAAGATGGTGATGCTAAATTCAAATTCATTTACTTACCTTGCTTGCATTTAAAAATACATTTAATGGGTATTACTGGTTACTGAGCTGCATTGTTTGTGCCTTTAAGACCCCTTTCACACTGAGGCGGTTACATCGCCCTGAAACAGCGGCTCCATTCACTCCAGTGTGAAGACAATGGGGCAGCGCTGCTATACCGCCGGCAACGCGCCGCTGCAGCAGCTTTTTGCGGGCAGATTTAACCCCTCTTTGGCCACTAGCAGGGGTTAAAACCGCCCTGCTAGCAGCCGAATAGCACTGCTAAAACTACGGTAAAGTGGCACAAAAAATAGCGCCGCTTTACCACTGACGCCTGGGGTGGCTCAATGTGAAAGGGGTCTTATATCTGTCTATAGTTCAGCTTTAAATCAATCTTACATACCTGAGGAAGTACAGTGTAACACTATTCAGTATTTTAAAATCTTTATCGACATGAATGTTTATATAATATTTTTCTTATTTTTAACTCATGTTTTAAAATTGAAACATGTTTCAGATTTGTTCTTGTGGACCCCATGTTTTCTGAACACTGAAGACAGCAGAAAAAAATGTGTTATATTCATTTTCATTGGTCATTTTGTTTGACAACTGGTTAAAAAGCACAATGAAGTTCTCTTTTAGCCGATTTGCTAGGACTCTGGCATATAGTTTAACATCGGTGTTGATCAGCGATATCGGCCTATAACTCGAGCATAATGTAGGGTTTTTCCCTTCCTTTGGGATAACCGTGATCTCTGCTCTAAGAGCTTCTCTACTCAGGTCGAAATCTCTGCCCAACCCGTTCATATACTCGCAGAGTCTAGGGGTCAGTATTTCTTTAAATTTTTTGTAATACCTACAGGTAAATCCGTCGGGCCCCGGGCTTTTACCTGAAGCTGATTCTGATAGTGCTCTGTTAATTTCTTCTATTGTTATGGGGTTTTCTAGGATATCTCTGTCGGCCTCATTGATCTTCGGGAGGTTGGCTTTCTTCAAGAATTCTACTATTTTCCTATCCTTTGCTCCTTTTAGCCTTGTATTTTTAGTTACTGAATATAATTCACTATAATATTCCTTAAAGGATTCCCCAATCTCTTTTGTTGTGTGTAGCATTTCTCCTTTACTGTTTTGAATTTTTTCAATATAGTTTCTAGTTCTTTTCTTTCTTATTATATTTGCTAGTAGTCTACTGCTCTTATTTCGACTCTGATAGTTTTCTTTCGCCACCTTGTAAAATGCTTTTTTTGTTTCTATATCTGTATAATTCTTTAGCTCCTCCCTTTTTTCCACCAATTTTTGATAGACTCTCCTCCCTTGGCCCGAGCCCTTCTTATGTTCTTGCTCCAGATCATATATTTCTTCAGTTAGTTTTTTGATTTGTTCCTTTGTTTCCCTTTTTCTCTTTGCCCCTATCTTCATTATTACTCCCCTTATGTAGGCCTTGTGGGCCTCCCACAGGGAGGACCCTGAAATCTCTGCTGTATCATTCGTTGAGAAATATTGTTTTAATTCCTGTTCTATTTTCTCTACATTTGATGCTTCTTGCAACAGATCTTCATCCAATCTCCATGTTATTGGGGTTCTCTGATTTCCTGGGACATACAATCTCATACTAACCGGGGCATGGTCTGATATGGTGATAACTTCTATCTTGGCCTCCACAACTCTTTCCAACAATGAATGTTCCGTCAATATATAATCAATCCTAGAGTACGTCCCGTGCGCAGAGGAATAGAACGAGAAATCTTTCTTATTTGGATTCATAATCCTCCATACGTCGACCAGTTGACACGAATGCATCTTCTGTTTTAGTTTCTTCAGCTTCCCGTTCGTAGTCCCCTGCGCACGAGACGTATTATCTATCTCTGGATCCATACACATGTTGAAATCACCCATCATGATCAGGCTACCTTCTTTGAACTCCATTAGTTTCCCTAATATTGTTCCAAGAAAACCACTCGGCTCTTTATTAGGTGCGTAGATATTTGCCAGTGTAACCTTCCATCCCTCCAAGGAACCCTTCAGGAATATATATCTTCCCCCCTGGTCTATTAACCTCTCTTCGACCTTAAAATTTATCCCTCTTGCTATCCCTATTGCCACTCCTCCCGCTCTTGATGTTATTGAGTCCCCATAAAACCAAATTGGGTACATATTGGACTTTATCTTACTCTTGGAATAGTATGTTAAATGGGTTTCTTGGAGGAACACAACCTCAGCCTTATATCTCTCTAATTCCCTCAAGATCTTATATCTCTTAGTTGGCTCATTTAGACCCTTTACATTATAGGTCATAAAATTTAATTTTCTCATCTCCTCACTTTTTTTTTTTTTTTTTTTCTTTTTTGGTCTTTGTTGGGTCTGTATTACTGAGCTAATCTGAGTTCTTCCTTTGTTGACTTCTAACCTTCCTTTTCCCTTCTTGCTTCCTTGTACACCGGGTTCCCCTTTCCCCTCCCCTCTCCCCGACCCCCCCTCCCCTCTCCCCGACCCCCCCTCCCTACCCCTCAGCCATCCCCTGGCTCCCCATTCGCCCAGCGCCATAGATACCATGGAGCTTTGGCGAATCACATGTTTGAGGTGGAAGCCCGAGTGTGCCCTTTACCCCCCCCTGCCTGGTGTTTTAAGCAGAGAGGGGCAGTCCAGATATCACAGAAGAAAACTCCTCCTCCCCCCCCGCCACCCCTCCCCTCTACTACTCAACTAGACCACTAAACCACTAAACCAAAAAAGAAAACCAACCCCCCCCCACCCCCCACCCCCCCCACACCCCCCCAGTCATCCCTCCGCCCAGCCCGGCAGCTCTGGTTCTTTCATATCAAGCCTATCACAGAAGTCCTTTAAATCCTCTGGGAACCTCAATCTTGCCGATCTTCCGTCTCTAAAGCCCCTCAGGCACGCCGGGAAACCCCAGTTATACTTGATGTTTAGTTCTCTCATCTGGTCTCAATGGCCTGATACATCCAGACCAAGTGGGGTTCATCCCAAAAAGAGAGGGGCGAGACAATGGCGTGAGAGCACTCCTCTTGCTGCAGCATATTAAGGACAATGGACCCCCAGGTCTACTCTTGTCTATAGACGCAGAGAAAGCGTTTGACAGAGTAGACTGGGGGTTCATGTTCCAAACTCTGGAAGCTATGGGTATAGGTCCAAAAATGATCAATAGGATACGCGCCCTGTATAACCGCCCCACGGCCTCGATAAAAATTAATGGCTCCCTTTCAGAGGCTTTTGAAATGGAAAATGGAACGAGGCAGGGGTGTCCCTTGTCCCCCCTGCTCTTCGTCCTTTCCCTGGAGCCACTGTTGTCAGTGATTAGGGCAGACCCAGAGATTTGGGGTATAAGGGTTGGAGATGAGGAGCACAGGATCGCGGCTTTTGCAGACGATCTTCTGCTTTTCATAGCCAACCCCAAAATATCAATGGTTAATATCCTCGGAGTCATGAAGCAATATGGAGAAATATCAAACTTCAAAATTAACTTAGCAAAATCGGAAATCCTGAATATCAACCTGGGTAAGAGGGAGGAAAGAAACTTGAAAAAGGAATTTAAATTTATATGGAAAAAAGAAATAAATTACTTGGGTATAAAACTGGCTAATTCATTAGGGAAGATCTACAAAGCAAATTATATTCCATTATTAGATGAAATAAAATCGGAGAGTAAAAGGATAACAACTAAACCACTCTCATGGGTTAGACGTATTAACGCCATAAAGATGATATTATTACCTAAAATCACTTATAAACTACAGATGCTCCCATTGAATATCCCTCAGTACTATTTTAAAAAATTGAAATCAATCATTATGAGAGCTGTTTGGAAAAACAGAAGGGCTAGAGTGTCTTTTGACATCTTAAAGCAAGAAAAAAGAAAAGGGGGCTTGGCGATACCTGATATTCAGGGTTATTATAGGGCAACACTGGTCTCAAGAGCGATAGAGTGGTTTAGAGAGAACTCACAGAAAAGATGGGTGAATATAGAGAATAGTTTGAGTAAGGCGCACTTAGGGCACTTGATTTGGAACCCCCCACACTATAGGATATTAGATGCAAACACACACTCACTGACAAAGGCGGTGTTTAGAGTTTGGGATATAGTTTACAAACAAGTAAATAACACTTATAATTCCCCGTTAATTTCACTTTCAGAGAATGATTATTTTGCACCTGGTAAAAAAGAAATTGGGGGGAGTTGGATAAAAAAGGGAACAGTACGGTTGAGAGATATTGTTAAAGAGGGGAAGATAGCCACGTTTCAGGAACTAGAGCACAAAACAGATTTTTGGGTGTTAGATCGCTGGAGATACCTGCAGTTAAGCCACTTTGTCAGCCGCCTGCCACACCCAATAAGATCAGGGGAGGAGCTATCAGAGTTAGAAAAGATATGCATGCTGAATAATACTAAAGGTATAATTTCAAAAATTTACAAACTGGGCCTGGTGAAGGGTAGTAGGGAGATACCACCATTTATTACCAAATGGGGAAATGAACTAGGCGTACAGTTAGATAGTAATAGATTAAAGAAAACCCTGGAGCTGACCCATAGTTCGACGATAGACATCAGTGTCGCCGAAATGAACTACAAAATTCTAACAGGCTGGTACATTACCCCGGATAAGGCAAGTAAATACCAAAGAGACAAAACATCAGAGTGCTGGAGGGGGTGTAAAGGTGTAGGAAATATGGCCCACATATGGTGGGACTGCCCTGTAATCAAACGTTACTGGCTAAAAATCTTGGGATATATTAAGCAAATAACTAAGATAGAAGTTAAATTAGACCCCTGGACAGTGCTACATCATGGAATAGGAGGGGAGGTTAAAATATATAAAAACACCTTAGTACCTCACCTGTTGAATGCGGCAAAAAAGGTCATAGCAAAAAATTGGCAGAAGTTAGAGGGCCCATCAACATGGGAGTGGGTTGATGTAGTGGAAAGGATCCGATACATGGAAGAAGGAGGACCTGAAAGTGAAGCTGAATCAGTAGAAGGGAGGAACAAGTGGCAAAACTGGAAGGACTTTAAAAAATTATGGAGTGTTGCTGAAGGTCTGAGAATAAGAATTGAATAAAATAGAGATAACAACAAATGTACACAAGAGGAGCGGGGGGGAGGGAGGGAGGGGGGTAGGGGAGGGGGTTAAGGGGTTGGGGTTCCTTTCCTTTTCTGTATTTGTTAAATTGAATTTAAGATATATACACTTGTCAAGTAAGCTACAAATGATGTGAAAAAAAGGAGAGACATAGATGACACTGATAAAGTGGATCAGGTCTCCAACTAATCACTGAGGTGGCGAAAAAAAAAAAAGAAAAGAAAAAAAAAAAAAAAAAAAAAAAAAAAAAAAAGCACAATGAAAAGTAAATAAAATGGCTTAGAACAAAAATTAGGAAAATCAATGTACAAAAAGAATAATTACAAAATGGATTGTATACTGTAATTACAAAGTATTTAAAGTATAACTGAAGGCAACACTTTTTTCTTTCGCTTTGGATAGAGTGGAGAGGGATTCGAACACCTATCAGTCTGTGCCCCCCATTAGGAACATTTGTTCTCTCTATTTGTCCTGTTTACTGTTATCATTGAAAGTGAAAGTAAAAGAAAATCCCAAATTTTGGGTTTTCCCCAGAAAGGTTATAGAGGAGAAATGTTCCAATGGGGACACTAGTTCTGGTGACCTGGGGGGTCCCCAAGGGATTCCCTAAATTTGCAGGGATTTCCTCTCACTTCCTGATTTGGCTATGGGACAGGAAGTGGAGAGAAATCTCTCCAGATGGCAAAAAAAAAACTGAAAGGGCTTATAACCCTCTCTTACTCTATCCAAAATGAAAAAAAAAGAAAAGTTTTGCCTATAGTTCTACTTTAAAGGCATCTAAACAATGGGGGTGTACATATAGAACATGTCTGCAAAGTTTTTTTTTTTTTTTTTTGTGAAATATTATTTGAAGATGTTTAGTTTTGTATGTCCTACTGTCTTACAAGATAAATTATTTAGCAAAATTGTACATTTTTACTAAAAAGCAGAAGTTGTCCATTTACCTGCTCAGGTAAATACAATGCAAATGTCTCTTAATTTGTCTTATTTCAGTTTTAGTTCCCACTTTGTGAGAAAATAAAAATCTTTAACGTGTACACATGTTCTCTGTCCTCCAGAGCATACAAATAAAATACTTATCATTTTGAAATACCTCTAATAATGCTTTTGCCAGGTTCACACCTGTGCAGTGCATTATAGCAGCCAATTTATGGCAACCCATTTATTTTGAATGAGCAGCCAATGCACAAAAGAGAAGCCACATGACCCTTTTTTTAGGGAATGTGAAGCACGGCAGTGTACAGGAGCATTGCTTTAGTGCGTTGGGTTCGCCATTCAAAATGCTTGCATTACCACAACCAGTGTGGGACTGGTCTTCAAGTGGTTCTAAAGGCTTAAGGTATTTTTACCTTATTTATTTCAGGTACTTATATAGCGCCACCAATTGACGCAGCGCTTTCCATATACATTCTAAATTCATGTTAATCCCTGCCCTCAAGGAGCTTACAATCTAAGATCCCTAACACACATTCATACATACTAGGGCCAATTTAGACAGGATCCAATTAACCTACCAGCATGTCTTTAGAGTGTGGGAGGAAACCCACAAAGGCACAGGGAGAACATGCAAACTCCAGGCAGATGGTGTTGTGGTTGGGGTTTGAACCAGCGACCCTTTTTGCTGCTAGGTAAAAGTGCTACCCACTACACCACTGTGCTGCCCTTATCTTCATGTATTCTATGCATTTAAGTTGAACCCTATACAGGTCATTGCACTTGGTTGGTCATCTTTGGTGAAGTTTTATGTACATACAGAGCTGTTTTTTCTACATTGAGGTAAATGTTTTTGACTTTTTTTAAAATAAATTGCTTATACGGATTCACACTATGTGTGGGCATCTATGTTTTTGCATGGATCCATTGAATGGGAGAATGTTCTACATGTATTGAATCTGGCCAGAGCGGATATGTTGGAAGAGTAGAACCTGCTCCAAGTCCAACTGATGTGGGATTTCTTCAATGATTTATTATCACAAATGCCCATACACACGATCGGAAATTCCGTCAGCAAAACTCAGATGAGAGCTTTTTGTCGGAAAATGCGACTGTGTGTATGCTCCATCGGACTTTTGCTGGTAGAATTCCAGCCAGCAAAAGATTGAGAGCAGGTTCTTTATTTTTCGGTGGGGAAAAGTTCCTATCTGAAAATGCGATCGTCTGTACAAATTCCGACGCGCAAAAGTCCTCGGAAACAATTCGATGCATGCTCGGAAGCATTGAACTTTTCTCGGCTCGTCATAGCGTTGTACCTCACTGCGTTCTTGATGGTCGAAAGTTCAGAGAACTTTTGTGTGACCGTGTGTATGCAAGCCAAGCTTGAGCAGAATTCCGTCGAAAAAGCATCCAAGTTTTTCCGATGGAAAATCCGCTCGTGTGTACGGGACAAAAGGCTTGGTTTGGCCCTCTGCCTAATAGGTAGTTGAGTCCACTATTTCTGGTAAGAGCAACCTTACTCTTTTGGGTGTTGGAAGTTTCGCACTGGTGATATGCATGAAGAGGGATCATTTGGAGTCATTTGTTTGAAGTCACATTTAATGGACTTACCCTGTTTCCCCCGAGAATAAGACCTAGCGTGATTGTCAGTGATGGCTGCAAAATAAGCCCTACCCCCCAAATAAGCCCTACCCTGTTTTCTAGAAAAAAAGCCCTACCCTGAAAATAAGACCTACAAGGACTTTAACTAGGGCTTATTTGGGAGGTAGGTCTTATATTGCAGCCATCACCAACAATCACGCTAGGTCTTATTTTCGGGGAAACAGGGTATGAACGTTTGTGACACCTCTTGTGACAGCACTGTGGGACGCACCTTTGCACTTTAAATCTTTATTTTTGTTCACTTTTGATATATTTATGTTTGATTTTTACTATCTAAGCAACATTATTGACTAAATAGGCTTTCTTGTATTTACATAATTATTTACATGTTAAGTGCAGTATTTTGATTTCATGAAGGTAAAAAAAACTTCTTTGTCCAGCATACCCCCAGCCCCCCATAATACTTACCTGAGCTCCTCCTAATACTTACCTAAACCCCATCACAATCCAGTGATATGCATGAGAGCCTCTGCTCTCTAAGGACTCTCCCTCCTCATTGGCTGAGACAGCAGCGGGAGCCATTGTCAATCACAGCCTGTGAGCCAATGAGAAAAGAGAGGGGGCGGGGACGAGCCATGGCTCTGTGTCTGAATGGACACGATCGGAAAGCCCTTGATGCATACTCGCGAATGGCAGCTTTGACCCGATGCCTACCCTATCTGTCTAGATGCCTGTCTTCGCCTCCTGGCATTTAGTAGTTCCTAAAGGGCCAGGAGGTGTCGGCAGGAAGGGCTTAACATGTGTTGCATTAGGGCAGCCCATTTATTTTGAATGGCACACTGGAAATGGCACCTGATTCAGTGGAAATGGCACAGTAGTGGCTGGGAATGTTGTTTCAGTGCATTGGGGTACCATTCAACGTGCTTGTACTACGGCAACATACCATGCGCTACTGAGGTACCATGCGATTTGGTGCCTGCAAATGCACTATTTGCGATCTGTAGTGCAGACTCTGAGAGCAGCCGGAGCCATGCTGCTGCCACTCAAATCTTGTGAGGAATGAAATCCTGTAAGGAATGAAATCCTGTAAGGAGGGAGTGGAGGGGCGGGGTCAAGCCACATTGTGTGTGTCTATGGATGCACACAGGCTGGCTCAGGAGCATGACCACACAGGAGCCCCCTAAGCACATGACTTGCTATGGGGGCACTTGTAAGAAAAAGGAGGGGAGAGCACTGGTGTGACTCCAGAAGAGGAGGTGCTGGACCGCTCTGTGCAATACCATTGCACTCGGCAGGTAAGTATAACATCTCCTTTATATTAATAAAAAAAAAACAGATAGCATTTAATATCGTTTTAAACTGCAATATATTACATTTTGTTACTGTGTTTATATAAAAGGGATAGAACATTGAGAAATCTTAGTGTACTGCAGAAATGTACAAAATATGTTGGGTTTTTTTTGCCTTGACCTATGCTTTAAAGGGGATTGATCTTTAAAAATTCAAACTTTACCTACTGTATATTTATCTATCATTATTTTTTTTATTTTATTTTTTTGCCATGAATAAAAATACATGTTTCCCAGCTCCCAGCCTGGATCATATGGTTCCTATCAATTAACACTACAGAGTCTATTGTCTTCAATCAACACTGAGATAAAAGGATCAAGTAGGCTGCAAAGATAATTACACATTCTTCATAGGAACAAGTATTGCAATATATTAAAATAGTTTACATTACATTAATCTCATTCACCTATGTATTGAAGAAACATTAAGGCTAACAGTTCTCTTTGACACAAGAGATGTTTCATTTGTGAAATGCATTACAGGCCATAGAAAATTGTTATTCTGTATAACATTAGTTCCTTTACAGGAATGCTTAATAGAACTGTTAGAATAAAATGTAAAAAAAAAAATAACAATAGGTATTATTGTCATTTCATTTGTTGGGTTGTTACATCCCAATGACATTGTGCTGTATTTGACTGATAGTTATGCACGCTGAGCTGCTGTCACCTTATTATTTTCAAGTGGTTTCACGTTCTTAAAGGGATGTACCAGTTTTTAATGACTTGCCCCCCATCCTGCATATTCCCAAGAATTGCCGATCGGAATACAATACATAGATGTGAGATGGATGACATCTATTGGAAAGTAAACACATGTTTATTGCGCTGGCTGCGCAGCTCTGAATGCCGATCTATAATTGGCCATCAGCAGGTTCCATGTATTATTGTAATGTGCATATGCCTGATGACAATTCCAGCAGGAGCACGCTCTATCAAACAGTAATTGTCCACAGACAAAGTTTAATGAACTTCTTATAAGCCATACTTATTGACTCCAGATTGGTAAATCCCAATTGCACCAATTATACGAGTCTGCGTAGGCATGACATTTGCTATAAGTCATCTGATTTTTCCTCCCTGCAATTAAGATAACATCTCGTTTTTATTACCTAGAGTTTGATCATTCCAATCGCAATCCAGCATTCCAACAAGCGCAATAGTAGAAATTTTTATGGACGAATGAGGTGTTTATCCAAGTACGGAATGCAAAATGGCTTTCTGAAGGTTGTCAGCAGCTGGTAATGGAGCCCCAAGTGTAAGCACTGAATTTATATTGTGTATGTAAATGCTTGGGAGAGTTAGAAGGGTATTCACTGCTAAAGGATTAAAGGGACATCATCTTTACGTGAAAATCTGGACATTGAATTCTTCATATACCTAATTATTACACGGGGATTGTCAAAGCAGATTAAGGTGCAGCTTGTGAGAATTTGGAAAAATGAAAAAATTCTCTTGTATACATTTCCCAGCATATTGCTCAATATAGGTATAAAGTGAAGCTCACTTACATGTGGCCCTATGATTGTAACAAGAATGGGCTCATTTGGTCACAACTGCTGTAAATGATGAGAGGAGAAAATACCAAAGTGCTCTTAGATCAGCGTCCTTTTGAATTTGTATTTTAACCACTTCAGCTCCAGAAGGTTCACCCCCCCCCCCCATTCATGACCAGGCTATTTTGTGCGATACGGCACTGCGTTACTTTAACCACTTAAGCCCCGGACCATTTGGCTGCCCAAAGACCAGAGCACTTTTTGCGATTCGGCACTGCATCGCTTTAACTGACAATTGCGCGGCCGCGCGATGTGGCTCCCAAACAAAATTGGCGTCCTTTTTACCCCACAAATAGAGGTATTTGATCACCTCTGCGTTTTTTATTTTTTGCGCTATACACAAAAAATAGCGACAATTTTGAAAAAAAAAAAAAACACATTTTTTTTACTTTTTGCTATAATAATTATCTCCAAAAAATATATAAAAAAACATTTTTTTCCCTCAGTTTAGGCCGATGCGTATTCTTCTACATATTTTTGGTAAAAAAAAAAATCGCAATAAGTGTTTATTGATTGGTTTGCGCAAAAGTTATAGCGTCTAAAAAATAGGGGATAGTTTTATGGCTTTTTTATTAATAATTTTTTTTTTTTACTAGTAATGGCGGCGATCAGCGATTTTTATCATCGTGACTGCGACATTATGGCGGACAGATTGGACACATTTGGCGCGATTTTGGGACCAATCACATTTATACAGCGATCATTGCAATTAAAATTGCATTGTTTACTGTGTAAATGTGACTGGCAGTGAAGGGGTTAACCACTAGGGGGCAATGTAGGGGTTAAGTGTGTCCTAGGGAGCGAAGGCAGAACGGGGAAATGCTTGTTTACATCAGCATTTCCCCATTCTTCCTCTCCATGAGACGATCGCGGGTATCCCTGCAGACATCGGGTCCGCGGGACCCGCGATCACGCTCATGGAGGTCGCGGCGGGCAAGGTACAGGTACGTTAATCTGCCTGTACATACCCTTCTGCCAACATACATCGGCGTGAGTCGGTCGGAAAGCGGTTAACTAACAATTGCGCAGTCGTGCGACGCTGTACCCAAATAAAATGTATGTCCTTTTTTTCACACAAATAGAGCTTTCTTTTGGTGGTATTTAATCACCACTGTTTTTTTATTGTTTGTTAAAGAAATAAAAAAGGACAAACAATTTAAAAAAAAGAAGGTTTTCTTAGTTTCTGTTATAAAAACAGAAACAGGTATTTTTTCTCATGCACTGATGTGCGCTGATGAGGGTGCACTGATGGGTACTGATGAGGCGGCACTGATAGGCTGCACTAATGGGCACCGATGAGGCGGCACTGATGAGGTGGCACAAATGGGCACTGATAGGCGGGACTAATGGGAACTAATAGGCAGCACTGAAGGACACTTGTAGGTGCCAATGATGGACACTGATATGCGGCCCTAATGGGCACTGATAGGCGGCACTAATGTGCACTGATTGGCGGCACTAATGACGAGGCACTGATTGACAGCACTGATTGGCACTGATTTGCAGCACTAATGGACACTGATTGGCATCATTGATGGGCACTGATTAGCACTCATAAACAGCACTGATAGGCATTGTTGGGGCTACACTGAAAATCAGGACACTGATGAAGTGCAGATGTCTCCTTTCACACTACACGGTTACCGGCAAGTGTGTTTACATCATAATCAGCTGTGATTGGACACAGCTGATCACATGGTAAAGAGCCGCTGTGATTGGCTCTTTACCCTAATCTATAATCAGTTGTGTTGGAAGAACACATCGATCATAGAGCGTGCCGGGTGTGCGCAGCAGCAGGCGCGGTTCTGGGAGGAGGTCATATGGCGCCCTCCTAGAACTGGACTACCGCGCTATAGCCGTCATTTGGCTATAATGCAGTTACCTGGTAATTCTGCCAGTAAGTCTGGTGTTTTTAAACAGAACAAGCTGTTTTGCAGATGTAGCAGTTAAATGGCTGAGACAAACCATTTACCACTAACAGGCGTGCTTACAATGATCAAACATTTATCCTAGAAGGAACAAAACGGTTGCTGCTGTAACTGTTTAAAAATGAACTGAAGTTTGCCTTCAATTTCTTAGTGTATTTAATTCTGCTAGTACATTTAACTTTACCCTCCCCCTCAGATTGACATTATCCTTCTGTTCAGAGGTGCCCCCTGTGCTCCTTCATCCAGAGTGTAGGCACTCTAATACAGGAGGTTTGTTACTGGACAGATCATTAGGTTAAAACAGATGGAAAAAAGCCTAAAAAAAAAAAGATAATGAATGCAGCCACAAGATTTAATGACTGATAAGTTGCTATGTATTACAATTTGGGGAGATCGGGGAGGAGAGGGGCGCGGACAATGTTATATAAATTATACTTGTTTCAATATAAATTAGTCTTAAATTTTATAATTTTATAAACAGTATGCAGAATTCTCTTTTTTTTTATCTACATGAATGCTCGAATTATATTTGTATTAGATCACAATTTACTTCTTGCTTTTAAATTGAAACAAGCTGCAGATTGGATCTTGCTGACCCCGTGTTTTGCTATCATTTCATTTTCATTTGTCATTTTATTTCCCGCTCAGTAAAAAAAGCATTTTGAAAAAAGATACAATAGCTTTACATTTTCATCCAGTTAAAATGATCCTGATATCAAAATGCAAGTTCTGCTTATTCTTTAGCGCTCCAGCCCTTGTAAAAATGAGGCATTAAATATTAAAGAAACTTACAAAATAGAATAAAATGTGGAATGTTGTATTTTTGGGGGAGTCTATAGAATAAGCAGACCTTGTACTTTGATTTATTTGATTTATTTAGTACCTTGTTCAAATACTTCATTCCAATTTAAAAAAGCCATTCAACCTAATTGAATAAAACATTTTTTATCCTAAATGCTTAAAGTGGTTGTAAATCCCTGAAATAACAAATAACCAGAACACATCCTCATACATTTGTACTTGCTTCAGTCCATGACACTCAAGTGTGGAACATGTCTGCTTTCTCCTTCTACCATCTGAATGAGCCATTTTTGTCAGTTTTTTCCAACATCAGGCAATCCTGGGAGATGCCCCCCCCCCCCCCCCCCAGCATATATAGCAGGTGATTGACAGCTTCAGCTGCGCATGTTTCTATATAAGACTGTGTAAAGGGGGGGGTGTCCATTCTCTCCACTCAGGTTTCAGAGTACACTCAGCTCTCTGCTGTGCAGTGTGTGGCATCAGATCCCCAACCCCTGCCTCGTGAAAGCTGAGAAATACCCTTTGACCTGTGTACTTTGAATGGCTGCAGATAAACAGGTACATCTTATGTAAGAGGATTTGTTTTATCTCTGTGTATCACCTGAGGTCATGCAATGCTGGACCACAGTTGGGAGACAGTTGTCACCCCATAACAGGAAGTGTCTGAATAAGGACCTTCATGGCAGGTCATGAAGGTCATTTTGATGAAAGTTGCAGATATAAGAGACTCATGCCCTGTACACACGACCGATTTTCCTGTCGGAATAAACTTTGAAGGTTTTTCCGACAGAGTTCCGACGGAATTCCGCTGAAACTGTCTTGTGTACACACGATCACACCAAAGTCCGACCGTCAGGAACGCGGTGACGTACAACACGTACGACGGGACTAGAAAACGGAAGTTCAATAGCCAGTAGCCAATAGCTTCTGTCTCGTACTTGCTTCAGAGCAAGAGTCGTTTTTGGTCCTTCAGAACAGCATACAGACGAGCGGTTTTCCCGATAGGAATTGGTTCCGTCTGAAATATTTGGAACATGTTCTATTTCTAGGTCTGTCAGAATTTTCGAAAAAAAAGTCCGATAAGGCATACACACGATCGGAATATACGATGAAAAGCTTCCTTCAGACTTTTTCTGTCTGACATTCCGCTCGTGTGTACGCGGCATTAAAATAACTTTGAAAATTACATTAGCATGGTAACGTTTATATGAGATTTTAATGATATGGTTTATATACAGGGTTGAAACTCGGGGTGGGGGGGGGATTGGGAGGGGAGCCACTGCCAGAAATCCCTGAAAGGAGTGCTGTGTTTCCCTTAACCATGCCCGCTCCACACCAACCTCACCATCACTCCTTCAAGGCCCTGCTCTCCCCAACCCCGAGGACCGTTGGCCAAACACCTCCTTGTACCACCTGCCCTGGCCCAGGTGAGCCGGAGACTGAGTCCCTGAAAGATCTCCACCTGTACTGACATGAGCTGGAAAACCACAGCATGTACTGGGGTGTAAGACCCCGTGTGCTACCAGTGTCTGGAGGGGGGGGCGGCACCACAGTTACAAGGTTAAGACTCCGGGGGCCATGTGGAAGCTGCACAAGGTAAGGGGGAACACGGGGGGTGGAGATGCTGCACAAGGTGGCAATGGTGCACATAGTGGGGGGGGAGAACAAGGTGAAGGGGGTGCAGAAGGGGAAGGGGGTGAAGGGGTGCACAATGAGGGAGGGGCAGGGGGAAGTTGCACAAAGTGAGGTGGGAGAAGGACAGGGTGGGGGTGGGGGTGTCAGGGGGTGCACAGGATGAGGAAGAGGATGGGAAAGCTACAGAAAGTGAGAAAGTTACACAAGGTGGGAGGGTTGAGTAGGACAAGGTGGGGGTGTACAGGGGGGGGGGCGCATGGAGAAGCTGCACAAGGTGGGGAGAGGGGAAGTTGCACAAGGTGTTGGTGGTGGCACCTCCAGCTCCTACACATGACCAGCCATGCTAGACCTCGAGAGCGGGGTGCAGCTGGCTCGAGTTAGCGGGCACTGAAAGCTGGGTGGAACAAGTGGATAGTGAGGCTGGCTGCTGAGCTACTGCTTCTCATGGGACTTCTACTACTGACCCTCCACATCACCGTGCTCCGGGGGGGCCCAGCCAGTCCATCCAATATTAGCTGGGTGAGACCCATTAACCACTTCCGGACCGCCCACCGGCGTTATTCGTCGGCTGTTTGAAGAGGAAGCTAGCTGCCACAACCCCAGTATCCTCTTCTTCAGTGAGCGGACCGGTTAAAGATAAAAGTGGATTCGCCACCAGATCACTTTTATCGGTCCCCCCCCTCCCGCCGCTTACCATAGCCGTTGGGTCCTTCTTGTGGCCTGACATGGAGATGAGTGAAGGGAAGATGGCCCCCACCCGTCTCCATATCATTGCAGGGTGGAAGCAACATCAACGTCACTTCCTCCCATAGTTCTTAAAGGACCATTTTTTATTTATTTATTTTTTTAAATGACAAATTTTTTATTTTTATTTTTTTTTATTGAATTTTAGTGTAAATATGAGATCCGAGGTCTTTTTGACCCCAAATCTCACATTTAAGAGGTCCTGTCATGCTTTTTTTCTATTACTTTTTTTTCTTAAAAGAACAGTGTAAAAATAAAAAATAAAAGGTAAAACAATTAATATAAAAAAATTTTTTAAACGCGCCCCGTCCCGCCGAGCTTGCATGCGGAGGCGAACGCATATGTGAGTAGTGCCCTGCATATGTGAACGGTGTTCAAAACACATATGTGAGGTATTGCCACGACCGTTAGAGCGAGAGCAATAATTCTAGCCCTGGACCTTCTCTGTAACTTAAAACATAAAACCTATAGAATGTTTTAAACGTCGCCTATGGAGATTTTTAAGGGTAAAAATTTCGTGAACGAGCGCAATTTTGAAGCGTGACATGTTGGGTATCAATTTACTCGGTGTAACATTATCTTTCAAAGTATACAAAAAAATTGGGCTAACTTTACTGTTGTCTTATTTTTTAATTTAAAAAAGTGTATTTTTTCCAAAAAAAAGTGCGCTTGTAAGACCGCTGCGCGAATACGGTGTGACAGAAAGTATTGCAACGACCGCCATTTTATTATCTAGAGTGTTAGAAAAAAGAAATGTATAATGTTTGGGGGTTCTAAGTAGTTTTCTAGCAAAAAAAAAAAAACGTGTTTAAACAACAAATCTCAGAAAGAGGCTCGGTCCTTAAGTGGTTAATAACAGCTGTATGATAACATGCCCCCCCCCACCCCTGTCCTCCCTTTGCCCCTCTGCAGCGCTGCCAGCTGTTTACTATGCTTCAGGTTGGGAATGAAAAGGAAGCTGCTCATTCCCATTCATTCACTGTCCAGTGCAGCTGAGGCAACAGAGAACCAAAATGGGAATCTGTCAAATTAAATAAACAGATCCCTGTTCTGTCAGGAGAATACAGCGAGATTGTCTATTCCTAGTGATCAGAAACAGCCATCTCTCTCCTCCTCCAGTCAGTCCCATCCCCCCACAGTTAGAAACAACTCTCAAGGGAACACTTAACCCCTTGATCGCCCCCTAGTGTTAACTCCTTCTCTACCAGTGTCATTTATATAGTATACAGAAAAAAGGAAACAAGCCAAGAAGGTTTGCAAAGGGGCTTCAGTATGGAACTCTACCGCTGAGAGTTCCATACTGAAGCCCCTTTGCAAACCTTCTTGGCTTGTTTCCTTTTTTCTGTATACTTTCTTTGGCTTTGGGAAACCCAACCTATTAAGTTGAGTCGGTAATATACATATTCTCTAAATTCTCAGCGTTGTTATTTTCCCTATTTTACTATGTGTATTTTTAAATCATTTATACAGTAATCAGTGCATTTTTATAGCACTGATTGCTGTAAAAGTGTCAAGGGTCCCAAAAAAGTGTCAAAAGTGTCGCATCTGTCCGCCGCAATGTCGCAGTCCCACTAAAAAATGCTGATCACCGCCATTACTAGTAAAAAAAAAAAATTATAATAAAAATACCATAAATATATTCCCTGTTTTGTAGATAGGGAATATACCTATAACGTTTGTGCAAACCAATCAATATAGGCAACGCTTATTGCGATTTTTTTTTTTTTACCAAAAATATGTAGAAGAATGCATATTGGCCTAAACTGATAAAAAAAATGGCCTGGTTATTATGGGGGCAAATCAATACAGTCCTTAAGTAGTTAATGTACCATTTCTAGCGAGGCACCATGGCTGGTTTGCACCTTATGTGATAAGGTTAATAGGATCTTTGCATATGACAATATTGCAGTAAAGTGACTTTGGAAGGAAGAGCGATGTTACAGGTAGAGTTTTCAATCAATTAGACACGCTCACGTCTAGGGACCATTCAGTGGTACATTCAAATGAGCTGTAGTGTCCATACTTCAAGAGAAACCTTCTGTCTCTCTGATTAAATGATCGAATCCCCATTCGGCTATAAAAACTGATCTATATACTAGATTACCATTAATAATTATCCTTCAGATGATCTAGGGGTTTTACTTTTTAATTGGAGCTTGTCTGTGCCAGTACATTTTGTACAACAAATGCATCAAATTGTCATCATTTACATGCAAGCCCAAAGATTTAGTAAACATTAAAAGAAGTTATTTATTATAAAAGCTTGTATATAAATAATTGTGTTTGCTGTGTAACGCCAGAATGTTTAGCACATTTAAATGATAATTTTATGACTCAGGTGGATTTTTTTTTGCAGTATCTTTAATACCAATACATTAGCATTAGATTAAATCAAACATCAGGTCATGAGAAAAATCCAACACTGGTAGCCGCGCTCCTGTCGGTAATTAAATGAATGACCGGCTTCACCGGAGTCTATACAGGGATAGTCCTTATACAATCCCAAGAAGTTGTTGTATTTCATGCACCAATCACCGGGGTCAGCCGGCTATCATATGCCTTCGTATATACAGTGCTGCTCTATTCATCCCCAAGGGGGTGGCTTGAACCAGGATCCCTTCCAGGAGTTAGGTCACTTATACAAAAAAAGAGCTCCACATAGCATAATCCCATTCAAACAAAATGTGTTTATTCTAAAAATCACCCCTTGAAACTGCACTTACAAACTTGGGTAAAAACCACGCATTTTATATTTAGATGCTAGCGTATTCACCGGACAGTAGAAGCGATCTCACCCGCCACGCTGTTTAGTTTAGCTGTATGGTCACACCCTGACGTGTTTCGTCATTACGACTTCGTCCGAGGGTGTGTTCACATGTCGCGGCGTCTCTGAGTTTATCAGCTGTCTGTTCAGTACATTAACTCCATGCTACCCATTGCGACGATCGACGCAGTTCAAACAGCGATAGAACACCGCAAAAAGGGGGCATTATGTAAAAGTAGAACTCCTCAGCTGATCAATAGCACATTTCAGAATGAATCGGTACATTTTTATGTGCAAATTCATTACTATATATTCCAGAAACTGACAATCTACAGTATACTGGATACCAAACATCTATAACATAAAATAGCATAATATTGTTGCTCAAACCAAAAACTAATGTAATTTTCTTTGTAAAAGGCAATAATAACACTAAAAAATGTACAGCTCTAAGCAGCTCTTACCTTTTTTTGTTTATAGCGCAAAAAATAAAAACCACAGAGGTGATCAAATACCACCAAAAGAAATCTCTATTTTTGGGAAAAAAAGGACGTCAATTTTGTTTGGGAGCCACGTCGCACGACCGTGCAATTGTCAGTTAAAGCGATGCAATCGCAAAAAGTGCTCTGGTCAGGAAGGGGGTAAATTCTTCCTGGGCTGAAGTGGTTAATAAACATTGTAAAGTGGCCCCTGGACTAAACAGCAATAACCCCCCCCCCCCCTCCAAATGACTACTTTTACCCTTTTATGAAAAATATTGCCCAAAGCAAAATAATCTTGCTAATAATTGGGCAGGACAGTGGCCAAGTGGTTAGCACTTCCAGCTGGCAGTATTAGAGATGTTGGTTTGAATCCCAATACCAACCACAGCACTACCAGCATGCAGCTTGCATGGCCTGCCTGGGTTTCCTCTGGGTAATCCAGTTTCCTCCCACACTCCAAAGACATGGTAGTAAGTTAATTGGCTCATGTCTAAATTGGCCCTTGTATGTGTATGTACGAATGTGAGATAGGGGCCTTAGATCGTAAGCTCCTTAAGGGCAGGGCTTGATGTGAATGTATAATTAAAAAATATTAAATTGACAGCACTATATAAGTACCTGTAATAAAATAAATAATAATGAACAATCAGCATGCAAATTTGCAAAATGTATACTGTAATACAACTTTTAGGAACATTTCTGTAAAAGCAGAACCAGCAGACTGATTAACTCATCTCAACTTTCTTCTCCTATCAGCATGCTCCTTGCATTGCAACGGAACTGATTGCCACCTTATGCTGCTTCTCTCTCTCCCCTTCTGTGCTCTGCAGTACAAGGAAAGCAAGGGTCTAAATCCACATCAAATTCAGGTTCCTTCACTGTTTACATTTTCAAAAATATATTAAGGATGTATTAATGAATACAGAGCTGCATTAATTTGTGTTCAGCCCCTTGACCTCCAGAAGATTCCCCCCCCCCCCCCTTCATGACCAGGCCATTATTTGAGATACAGCACTGTGTTAGTTTAACTGACAATTGCGCGGTCATGCAACGCTGTACCCAAATAATGTTTGTGTCATTTTTTTCCCACAAATAGAGCTTTCTTTTGGTGGTATTTGATTACCGCTATGTTTTTGGGGTTTTTTTTGCACTATAAACAAAAAAAGAGCAACAATTTTCTAAAAAAAACCCCCAAAAAACAATATTTTTTACATTCTGCTATAAAACATATCCAATAAAAAAAATCTAATTTCTTCATAAAGTTAGGCCAATAAGTTTTCTGCTACATGTTTTTGGTAAAAAAAATCCCAATAAGTGTATACTGATTGGTTTACACGAACATTATAGCATCTACAAACTATGGGATATATTTATGAAATTTGTATTTTTTACATTTTTTTATACTAGTAATGGTGGCGATCTGCAACTTATAACGGGACTGCAATATTGAGGTGGACAATCAGACACTAACTGACACTTTTGACACTTTGCGGGAGCCAGTGACACGAATACAGTGATCAGTACTAAAAATATATACTGTCACTGTACTAATGACACTGGCTGGGGAGGGGTTAAACATCAGGAGCAATTAAAGGGTTAAATGTGTGCCTAAATAGTGTTTTATGATGTGTGTGCTGCTTTTACTAGGGTAAGAGATGGATTTTATGCCCCCCTGTCAGAATGGAGATCTGCCTTGTTTACATAGGCAGATCTCTGTTCTGTGTGTTTTACCAACAATCGGCGGGTGCCAGTGGACATCCAGTGCCCAGCACACACAAGATCAGCTTCTTTGTGATTAATCACAGCAGAAGCGCCCGCCAGTGGCGCACACTGACTCCCTGTAGGCCAGTGGTTCTCAACTCGGGGGTCGAATGATGATTTGCCAGGGATCACCAAATCCTGGGCTGTTCCAGAAGCCCGCACTGCTCTCCCAGCCTTTTTGCAGCCCTGGAGCCTGTGGCCGCCCAGCTGGGCTGTTCCTGGGGCCCGCAGCCGCCCACTCAGCCTCTTCGCAGTCGCCCATTCAGTTCACGGAATGGCTGGGGGGCAGAGACTAGAGGTCAGCTGACTGATGAAGAATGTGAAGTGGGAGGGGCTGGAGGAGACCCTATCTGCTAATTTTGGCATAGGTGTCACTGCTACGAGACACCACAAAGTCGGAGACACAGTAACACTATCTGTGATTATAGTTGCCATTAAAAGTCCCCACTACAGTTCTCAGATCAGTAGATGACCTTCATCAAGAGCACCTAAGTTGGCTGATCAGAACTCCCCCCAGCACTACCACTCATCCCATTCCCCCCACCATGGAGTAAGAGAAGGAATAAAAATAGAGAATACATGGAAGGGAGAGGAAAAGAGGGGGAGGAACAAAGAATAAGGAAGAGAAAGAATAAGAGACAGAACAAGAAAGTTGGCTAGAGAGAGGGATGGGGAAAAAAACAAGAAATTAGGATAGAGAGAGATAAAAGGGAAAGAAAGGAGAACAAAGAGAAAGAGTGGTACCATAAGGGGTTTTAATACTGTACGAGTGGAAGGGACTCAGGGAGCGCTAAATGTCTGTGGGTTAGGGGCGCAAATTACTTGTCTTGCCTTGGGTACTGACACCCCACCCTACGAAAATAATTTTACTGTTAGGGGTCCCCACAACTTGGAAAATTTTATCAAGGGATCACGGCACTAGTGAGGTTGAGAACCACTGCTGTAGGCAGACGTGCAGGATCACGTATATATATATACCTGATCCTGCACAAGAGGGCTGCCCTGTAGCAGTAGATCTGGAGGCTTGGATATATTAATGAATACAGAGCTGCTTTCATTTGTGTTCAGCTTTAAAAAGTCAAAAAAACTGTAGAGCTTTAGCACACAATAAATAATTATCATAATAGATCTAGGGATGGGGTTCAGGTTTACCAATATCATGGGTTCAAGCAAATCATGTGTGCTTGAGATTTGCGGCCCTGAATAATTTTGCGCAGATTTGCCAGGAGGATTTTTTAAAACCATAATGCACTGCATGGCCCTTGAACTATGGCCAGTGGGCTTAGAAGGACCAGCAAAGGAGTACAGAAAAGCCACAGTGATGTAATTGTATGAGAAGCTGTTGTAAAGAAAGCAGACAAATGGCATAGGATGAAATTAGGGTCATTTAGGAAATTGTATTCTGACTCTGGTAGCTTTTTGGGGACTCAACACCTTTTGCTTTTTTGTTGTTACTATTGTTGGGGCTGTTTATCTTTTATTTTATTTTGTGGTCAGCAGTCACTTTTAGCTGCTGTCCCATCCTTGGAATTCATCCCTTTAAAAAGAAGTGCACTTTTATTTTGGGGTTTGTATTTTGCGCATTTTATTTATTTTATGTTTTTTTTCCTGTTCCTGCTTTAATGCTGTCTTTTGTTTACTGCAAGCCACTGCATCATTTGGAAGAAAAACAAAAGGGGGAGAACAATGTACACCTAAACCACCTCACATTATATCACTCACAATCAACACCCCCCCTACCCCATAGATAAAATAAAAGTTAGGCATATACCATTAAGCCCAATTATCCCTGATTAAAACTGTCCTGCTGACCTCAGTCTGTTCTTTTTGTCTCTAATACATTTGGGCTTAACCTTGCTCAATAAAATTGTGCTGCTGCTGCTGCTGACCAATTTAACACTACTGTATCATCAGCAGTCTAATGGTTTCTTTTTTATGCTTAGTCTCTAGTACACTTTGGGCTGTTATCTCTAAATCAAACTGTCCTGCTGCTTTATCCTCTGTAGTATCTTAATTCTTGCTGTAAAGCCTCAGTTTGTGCTCTTTGTCCTTTGTAAATTTGGGCCTAGCCTTGTTATTGAAAATGTTCCTAGTGCTGGTAATTTTACACTGTTGTGTCATCTTTGGTCTTTAAATTTGTGCAGTAAAACACCTGCCTGCTCTATTTTGCTTCAGTATATTTCAGCCAATACTCCCTCAATAAAAATGTTGTGCTGTCCTGATCATTTTTACACTGTGCTATCCTGGTCCATTTTACACTAACATTCATCTGTATGTAAGCCAAGCTAAAAGAAAAAATAAATTCCACAGAAAATTATGTGCTGACGCTGTATGCTGTCACTGAGACTTGCAATGAAAACTGTACAGTTCAGTAACACCACTACAGCTTTAAAGGATAACTCCCCTTTCGTGAGGAAAAAAAAAACAAATAAAGAAAAAATAACAAGTCACAATTGTGTGCTATTAAAAATGACCTTTTCTTTTACAATCTGCAGCCTCTCTAATTTTCTGAAAATGCAATGCAATATGGCTACATGGAGTTGTTCCGTACACAGAATGTGTACAGAACACCCCCCAGAAACATCATTTCCTGCTTGTGTGGTTGTCTCACTGATTTTCCCAGAGGTCTGCACTAAGATACAAGACAGATTTCAGGCATCCCCTGCAGCAAAAATTTAATTTTTGGTGAGATACTCACAATAGGAACACATCTAAAGGGATTTAGGCCCAGCAGCTTGCCACAGCTGATTGATAATTATGAAACCACTCCCATTAGACAAACTCAACACAGAGGAACAAACAGGTATTTCTTCAGAATAACAAAAGGTAGGAATCTGCAACAAAGATTTGTATAATCCTTGTAATGTACATAGATCACCCAGAGGGGGATCTTTTTTTTCTCAACAAAAGTGAAGTTACACTTTAAAGCATCCCCAACCATGTTATTTAATACCTCCCATATTATTATTTTATTGTTTTCCTTTTTTTTTTTTTTTTAGATGTTCCCTCATGGCACTGCCCAGCTTCCTTTGCCTTTTTTGACAGTAGAATACCCCCTAGTAGACTTCAATAAGATTCTCAGAAGTCCAGTTTCACAAACTTTCAAACTATATTTGCAGAACTCTTGGGAAATCGAACATGGGCAGATTTGCACATCACTAGATAGATCTGGGTAAGTATTACATTTTTGAACCAAAAAAAAACAAAACATAAGGGATCAATTGGAAAAATATGGGGCAGGGTTATATAAATAATAGCTTTTAAAGGGGTAGATACAGTGGAACCTTGGATTACGAGCATAATGCTTGTAATCCAAAGCACTCACATATCAAAGCGAGTTTTCCCATAGAAGTCAATGGAAACAAAGATAATTAGTTCCACATTGACTTCTATTACATGCAATCCCGCATGTGGCCAGAGGTGGGGAGGCGCCGGAGAACCTCGGAAATGCTTGGGGACAGCTCGGCTGAACTCGGAAAGCCTCATAAAGGCTCGGAAACACTCGGAAATACTCCATTCCCGAGTGTTTCAAAGTGATTCTGCGTATTTCCGAGCGGCTCCGAACCGTTCTGAGTGTTCCTGGTGCCCCCGCACCTCTGGCCAAATGCGTTACTGCACACCCCATTAGCTTGAATTCTGCTCGTTTTGCGAGACAACACTCAGAACAATTTAGTAAATGCATATATGTAGTTTAAAGCAGGACTCTACTCATATTTAAAAATACCATACAAGCAAGTATCTATTTATGAAAGTTAGTTCTTGTTTGATAGAACTAGCATAAATAACTGATTTTCACCTGATATCATGCTCCTGTAATCTTCTGCACAGCAGCACTCACAATGAGAGAGAGAGAGACGGAAGGGTAGCACTTTGAGCCAATGAGGGCTCTGCTGCTTTGCACTTGTCAATTACCATTTGAACAAGTTCCCATTTTTGTCAATTTTGTCCAATCACAGGCCCGGGGGCAGGATATGAACCAAGCTGTATTTATGAAAGGGTTGGTAAAACCTTGAACAAGAAACATGAATGTAATAGCATATCACACATTGATGTTTCTAGCCCAGCCTTTCTCAACGTTTTTACCCCAGAGGAACCCTTGAAATATTTTAAAGTTCTCAGGGAACCTCTGCTAAAATGAATTCATCAGGGGTCAGTGGGAAGAATGCTCCTTACATTGCCGCACTTACAGTGGTGGTCACAATACCATCTTTGTAGACAGCATAAAAAGATCATTGGTGTTGTGCCACTGGATCTGCCAAGTGCCTCTGGACCTGAAGCTATGTAGGCACAAAAGGGCGGTCAATCAGTCACAGCTCAAGGATGCCCTAGCAACCTCTGGAGGAAGCCGGGTTGCGAATGGCTTCTCTAGCCTATGAGCGCCTAAAAATCTTAGAAAGATCACTTCTGAACTTTGGGGCAGCTATACTGTCTTGTAGGGTCTTCCTGGATACCCAGCATAGCCACCCTGGCGTGTGTGCCCCCATTAGGGAGGTGCAGACCCACTGTGTCTCCACAGAACAGAAGAAGTCCTTTCTAATTCACACCACTGCTCCAACCACCAGTGCTTAGATTGACAACTGACTCTCTTCTGTTGGTTTTTACAAGAATAGGACATGCATGCAAATTGTAGATGACCTGATTTGAACAGCATATGAACAGCATATGCTCCCTGACCGAAAGTTTGGGAAAGCAGCACACAAGACAGAGATCTACACAACAGCTATAATATATGTTTGAGGCCAAAATAAAGGCTATGAATTGCAAGCGTACCCACTGTAGTATGATTGAGCTAGAGGTAAAGAACAATCAATAAATTAGTGTTCAATATTTCTTTAAACTATTACTAAACCCAGGACCCTGCATTCACTATATCTAGTCTCCCACAGTACACAGAACATGGAAATGCAATAGTTTTAGTAAATATAAACTGTTAAATACCTTTTCTCATCAGCAGGATGGGCGAACGGTTCGGCCCGAGCATAAGTTCGGGCCGAACTTTGGTTGTTCGGATGTTCTGCGAACACCGAACAATATTTTATTTAAAAAAAAAATTGCACAAGGTTCCCCTTAATATCCATACCAGACCTGAAGGGCCTGTTATGGAATTTGGGGGGACCCCTACGCAATTTTTTTTTTACATTTTGGTTCGGGGTTCCCCTTAATATTCATACCAGACCCAAAGGGCCTGGTAATGGACTGTGGGGGATTCCATGCCGTTTTTTTCAATGACTTTTATCTGTATTGCCGGGACAGACAATTCATTATAGCCACTAGTACTTTTAAATGACTTTTTTTCCTTTAGAAATGTCATTTTGTGCAGGGACTGTTCTAAACACGGGAAAAATGTGCCCCTTTACAGGCATACTATAGTCACCCCCCAGGTACGAAATTAAAAAGAATATTTCACTTTTATTGTTTCACTTTAAGCATTATTAAAATCACTGCTCCCGAAAAAACTGACATTTTTAAAACTTTTTTTGCATTGATACATGTCCCCTGGGGCAGGACCCAGGTCCCCAAACACTTTTTATGACAATACCATGCAAATAAGCCTTTATAATGAGCACTTTTTATTATTTATGTTCGTGTCCCATAGACTTTAATGGTGTTCGTGTGTTCTGACAAATGTTTTGCCTGTTCAGTATGTTCTGGTGCAAACCGAACCGGGGGGTGTTCGGCCCATCCCTAATCAGCAGTATATAGCAATCTTATAAATTCTATCAGTGTCTGGTTAAAGCTTGTAGGAGGAGTTTTCATTATACTCTGACTGTCCTATTAGGCTGCATGACCCCTGACTCTCTGTCTGGACAGTGCTGATTGGCCCTGTGCTGATCACATGCACTCTCCCAAAAAAATAAAAAACCTCTCTAGCAATACGCATTAAATTGAGCATGTGCAGAGTGTCCCCAATGCTCTGTACTATCAGGAGATGGATTGAGGACAGTGGAAGGAGGGAAGGATCAGAGGAGACAGGATCAAACTGCCTTCTTACACATGCAGAGGATTAACCCAATAAGTTCCACAGTGAGTATAACAAGCATGCGTTAATGCATATACAGACTGATTTTACTGTTGTGGGTTTAGTAACACTTTAAATGATGTGATTAAAAGTGAGGTCACTAACCTGTATATGCTATCTGGTAGGAGTGTCTATATCACAAGACTGGCAAAATACAATAAAAATGGCTACTAAAACAGTTCTCATACATATATGAAATGTGTATTAAGCTGTTTGCATAAAGTTAAGCCTTAAATGCATGCTGGCAACAATGTTCTTGTCAAAGAGACATGGAAAGTGCCTCAGTATAAAGAGTCCTACTGACGTATATGTTCACTGAGATCCTGACACAGAAGTCAAATAACCTTTGTTCTGCTTTGCTGGTAGTGATCATGAGAAAGAGGCCTCGAGTTGTCACTACGCCATGTCACTCAAGATCTTTTCAGTAAGTTGATAAAATGTGAGAAATGTGTATACAGTTTGTAAATAATTATATTAAAAAAAAAAAGACTCTACTGCCTTACACCCCTCTTATCTAATTCTCTCAATTTAATTGCTCAATGTGAAGGATAGGGGTCACTAATTAATCTAATTACATCGCCATGCCTTTGTCAATCAAACAGATTGACAGTCAAGAAAACCCATAGATCTGTCTTGTTGCATGCTGGGCACTAGTGAAACCATTACATAAATGAATTTAATTCACTTTGAGCATATATGACACTACAGACCCTGCATCCTTAACAACATTGATGGAAATGACAGACGGATGACAGCAAACATTCAACCACTTTATGATTTTGTTGAAAAAAAAAATGGCTTGTATTACTTTCATTGCATTCATATCAGGAACTGGAAGCTCCCAGGTAGACTATAATTAATTTTATACACAAGGAAACAAAATGAGAACTGAGTTTGCTAGAAGCTCAGCTCAGTCTTACACACAGCTCAATAAATCCAAATCCAAAATACTAGAGACCAATGTAAACCTTACTGCGTTCCTAAACCAAAAATTATATAAACTGTATTGCAGCTAACCAGTCCTTAGTTGTGATGGCTGCATTCCTTTCCTTTGATCAGACTTTTTCCTCTTTATTTTTATAAATAAAGTAAAAAAATAATTCTTTTTATGTGGTAATGCTGCTGTAATCCTGCCCATGCGTGACTACACTCACTCCTCCGTCGTATCTATGGAGGGGGCCATGGTTGCCATCTAGAACCGCATACTCAAAGAGGAACTTTTAGAAATGCAAATGTTGTCAGAAGAGGGAAAACTTTGACCAAGCTCAATTTCTCTGGAAAAGCCTCTCCCACACAGCAAGGCTTCCCTTGGTGGACACCCAACAGTAACTCAAATCATAGAAATAGAGAAAGGAGTGCCAGACCAAAATTGGGCAAAAGTGACCGATATCATTTTAATTGTTAAAAAACAAAGCCAACGCATTTCAGGGGGCAACACACTCACCCTTCGTCAGGGCTACAAGAATGAACAATTTATAATCATAGTGATGAAAAAATATGTCTAGATATGCATTTTGTTGTATATATTTATATGCATATCTAGACATAGTTTTCATCATTATGACTATGTTTTTTTGATTATTCTTGTAGTCCTGATAAAAGGGGAGTGTGTTGCTCCCAAAACATGTTAATGTGACGTAAATATCAAAATATACTGCGCTGTCTACACAATAGCAGCCAGCACAAAAGTGTAAAATAAACAGAAATATATATGGAAAATGTGCAGCACTAAGCAAAAAATGATCAATATCAAAAATAAAATTGACATATGAAAAAATGCAATATAAATAGTGACACATGTTCCGTGAGAATTAATGTCCAAGGTGTAAATAGAAAAAAAAAAAAGGGGGGACACAGACAAGTCCCAAATGTATTCTATTTTCTAACTGGAAAATGACCTGTTAACCATCTGGATCCACTTCCTGTGTTTCAGAATGAGGCTTGAAACACACATGGCGGCGCCATCTTGCCCAAAACAGGAAGTGACCTCAGAAGTGTCAGCAATTGGTGTCAGAGCTTCTGTTCATTATGGGGGGCTCATATATCTATATAAATATAAAGGCAGTAACTACCATGGAACAGCACCCCAGATGATGCCTATTTAGGCGAAACACGACGGGTTGTTACGCTGACCCCCTAGTAACTGTCTATTTTGAAGCGCTTGTTTTTATTCTGGAAAATGTAAGTGCAACTCTTATGTTTACAACAATAAACATTTCTTACGGAATTACGCTATGTGCCCTGTTCTTCCTCTCTTTTCTCTTTATGGTTGGGCTCATTTGCCCATTCAGTTTACCTGCTTTATCCATCGTTTTGGAGTGTTTGCCTGAAGACCGTATCCACTTAGTGAGCCTGAATTCCCGGGTCATCCTGTAAAGCCTGTTTGACCCATCAGGTGTACACCTGTATGAGTCTATCCTTTCTGGTAAGCGACTGGTGCTTTTGCTGGTGGATCATCTATGTTACCTCTGTCATATTTTGGATGTTCACTCAGGAGTTCTGTGACTGTCACCCATTTATGTTTTGAACTTGTCTGTGTCCCCCCTTTTTTTTTTCCATTGGGACTTGTCTGTGTCCCCCCCTTTTTTTTCTATTTACACCTTGGGCATTAATTCTCATGGATAACGTGTCACTATTTATATTGCTTTTTTTCATATGTCAATTTTATTTTTGATATTGGTCATTATTTGCTTAGTACTGCACATTTTCCATATATATTCCCAAAACATGTTGGCTGTTTTTATATGATGCACTTATCAACAATCTTGGACTTTTTTTGGTCTGGCTCTCTAACTCTATGGTTGCACCCAGGCTAGACTTCAGACATAACAATCCAAAAAATTGTGTTGCGCTGTGAATATACTCAAACAAACATGTATTCAAATAATCAAAATCATGTAGTGCTCATACACTTATTAGAAGTTTCTTTTCTGCAGAAGTGCAGAAAAGAAATTCATCCATGTATACATACAGTATAAGGCTGTAAACATGTGCGTTCATAAATTATATTATTCAATAAAGTGCCAAGTAAGGTATACAGACTGAATATTTTCAATTAAAGTGCCAATTAATCTATGCAAAGCATAAAAACATTCAAATAATGTTAATTCAAAATGTCAAATCTTCAAATGTGGCAAAACTTGGTAAATGATATAGACCTTGGCACCCCAGATGTTTTGGAACTACATTTCCCATGATGCTCTACTACACTGCAAAGTGCATGAGCATCATGGGAAATGTAGTTCCAAAACATTTGGGGTGCCAAGGTTTGCCTTCACTGATAGAGACAGAGGAATCCTAATTTCAAATACTGGTGGTGACACAGGTGCTCCACACGTACTTAATTATAGTCCAAAAGTGCTCCAAGTGATCCTTTGTCCATGATCCACCATATATAATAATGAATGGACGCTTACCAGATGAGGAGACCCCAAATGAGGTCTAGCCACGCATTAATGGCTGGACCTTGAATCTCTATTGCCCCTCTGACAATGTCTATTGAGACGAAATTGGAGGACATAGGGGTGATGTCAGCACGCCCCCCTGGGGTGCAGGACGATAATTTCTGAATGCCTGATGTATTCATTTTACTTGCCTGGTTAACTACCTCAATACAGGGCACTTACACCCCCTTCCTGCCCAAGCCATTTTTCAGCTTTCAGCGCTGTCACATTTTGAATGACAATTGCACGATCATGCTACACTGGAACCATGTAAAATTTTTATCATTTTCTTCACACAAATAGAGCTTTCTGTTGGTGGTATTTAATCACTTTTTTTTAGGAAAAGATAAAAAAAAACAGAAGACTGAGAATTTTGAAAAAAATTTAAATTTTTCTTCAGTAAGTTTTGTAAATAAGTAATTTTTCTCGTTCACTGATGGTTGCTGATGAGGCGGTACTGATAGGCACTGATAGGCTTCACTGATGGGCACTGATGAGGGGGCACTTATGGGCACTGATGAGGCGGCACTTATGGGCATTGATTAGGTGGCACTGATGAGGAGGCATGAATATGCCGCACTTATGGGCACTGATAGGTGGCGCTGATGAGTGGCACTGATGAGCACTGATAGGCGGCACTGGTGGGCACTGATGGGTAGCACTGGCGGGTGGCACTGATGGGCACAGATAGGTGGCACAGTTAGGCAACACGGATAGGCGGCACTGATGGGCACTCATGGGCAGCACTGATGGGCATTGATGGGCAGCAGTGATAGGTATTGAAGAGCAGCAGTGATGGGCAGCAGTGATAGCCAGCACTGACTGGCATCACTAATGGGTACTGATTGCTGGCACTTGTGGGCACTGTTTTCTGGCACTGGTGGGCACTCACTTCTGGCACTGTGGATGCTTTATTGTAATCAGGGCACTGATTATCAGTTCCCTGATTACATGACTTGATGTCCTCTGGCAGGAGATGCCGCTGATCGGCTCGCCTCTCCTCATACTCTGTCAGTGTGAGGTGAGGAACACCGATTACCGACATATCCAATTTTACATGTGACCGGCTGTGAATGGACACAGCCGAATAAATGGTTAAAGAGCGGCAGGCGCGTCTCTTTACAGAGATCACGGCTGCGCCGTGTCCTAGTGAGAGCGGCCGTTCTGGACTCCGTTATATGACGTCCAACCAGAACGAGAGTCGCACAATTTTTTTGATTGTTATGTTTTAGTATTGGGATGTGCAATGCAGTGAGTGCAGCTGTTTACTAATCAATAATCGATGATTTTAGATCACGAAACTTAGCACAGATTATTTTCCTTGTTTAGACTTCAGATATATCTGCATTTGTTCATCTCTATCACCTGGGGATGATGGGAGTAGTAGTTTAAACAAGAAAGATAATATTGTTTTTGCTTCCAGTTTATCTCATAAGATGTTACACAAGCACTTCTTTTCTGACCAAATCAAAAGGTAATTTTTTGTTCTTGCTCAAAAAATGTTCATAGCCTGAAAAATGAAAACGAATGTAAGCACCGCATCCAAAGATTGGTAAACTGTAATATATTATGTTTTTGTTGGGTAAAGAGGTACAGTACTTTCCATTTTATGAAGTCATAAAGGAATCTAATATCACTTAATTGTAATGGTGCCAACTGACATGAAATAGGTGTTAACACATGCAGGGAATTTAGACTATATCATTCGAACACCTGTATGTTAATTACGTTAATTATGTATGAGCAATTGTTAACCAATGACCTCCATCTGGATATATTGTCTGAAGACATTGATTGGATATGCTTGAAGACTGTGAGCAGTTGTGGTCTTTAAAAAAAACAAACTATAAAATAAATGGAGAAATTGTAAAACAGCAAATAGGTATGATTCTGTGTTAGAAAGTTCCCTTTTATCATTTACAACATTATTTTTTCTAGTGTTATTTCTGTGTGCTCCTTGCCCGACTCTGCAATTAAATTGGCTGATTCTCTTGACAATGTTTAATGAACTGTTTGAATCTTTTCTTGTCTAATAAGCCTCTAATCTGCTTTGAAGGGAAGATCCAACTCTAAAGTCTATATCCATTTTTAGATATCTGTTATCTACATGCAAACATATCTAAGAAAAGCCAAAGAAGTATAAAGTGTAAATGCCAAGGTAAAACTTCTTTCTAGTGTTGAATAAAGTATGAAAAGGTAAAACCTCTGTCAGGTTTTTATTGCTTCAAATCAAAAGAGTAGGTTTTCAATTTACTGACCACTGCTGCTTTTATATTCCTCTGCCATTAATTATCTTGCATCCAGATTAATCTTAGTTAAAAGTCCAAATTTGCAGTCAAATTTGAGAAAACTTCATTTTACGTTTGTCATGTGTTCCTATTTACACAGCATAACTAAAAAAATATAAGTATTTATTAGATGTATCTTAGGCTGGCCTTACAATATACAATTTTCTTGTACACTTTTCCGTTAGATTTACCAAATCCATATAATCTGAGATCAAACCTAAACACTTTCAATTAGTATGCAATCAAGCAGGCCCTTGCACTACATCGCTGAAGGTAAATTGAAAGGAAATTGAATAAGCAAATTGTAGGAATAGAATTCATAGTAGATTGCAAGCATTTGTGGTCAATCTCATAGTGAATCTGTTCCCACACAGACTGGGGACACGCTGATCTATCCCCTGTATTCAGACCCCCTTAAATTTTTCACTCTTTGTTATATTGCAGCAATTTGCTAAAATCATTTAAGTTCATTTTTTTTCCTCATTAATGTACACACAGCACCCCATATTGACAGAAAAACACAGAATTGTTGACATTTTTGCAGATTTATTAAAAAAGGAAAACTGAAATATCACATGGTCCTAAGTATTCAGACCCTTTGCTGTGACACTCATATATTTAACTCAGGTGCTGTCCATTTCTTCTGATCATCCTTGAGACGGTTCTACACCTTCATTTGAGTCCAGCTGTGTTTGATTATACTGATTGGACTTGATTAGGAAAGCCACACACCTGTCTATATAAGACCTTACAGCTCACAGTGCATGTCAGAGCAAATGAGAATCGTGTAAATATGGGGTGCTGTGTGTACATTAATGAGGAAAAAAAATGAACTTAAATGATTTTAGCAAATGGCTGCAATATAATAAATAGAGAAAAATTTAAGGGGGTCTGATTACTTTCCGTCCCCACTGTACAATACAGGAGTCCAGCTTCTAAATCTTTAACCCGTTATTGGGACAGAAATGTTTTGTTTTAAATCTAGTCTAAATCTGAGATTAGATCTGCCAGCATAGTACACGCAGAGTCCACTATGGCAATCCTAAACTCCTAAGTCCCCTCATAAAAAAACAGAGCTAAGTAGGATTGCCTTTGTTGAGCTTTCTAGAAAAGAGCATCTAAAAAAGTGAGCTGCAATTTTTGAAACATTTTTTAAACTTTTGCTATTTGAATGGGGACCTGTAACAAATATAAAGTAGGTGTTATCCCAATTTGGCTGCAAGAGTGGAAATATACTTTAAGCCCTGATGAAGGAGGCCCTTTGAAACCCTAAAATGTGTTGACATTTACGAAAGAACTTTAAACTAGTAAACTTTCTACGGGATAATAAAACCTTGTGACGTCCTCTTCTCTTTTGAAAAATTCCAAAGGAATGTTCTGTACACGACTCAAGTCTTCTCAACACTTTATTAGAGATTAAATAGGTGCATAAGCACACAGCAGTACTCCCTTCTCATTTCTTAAAGGTCTATGGCCATGACATTCTAGAGAGCTGCCTGTATCTTATAAGACTGTTACACCCATTTGAGAAACTTACAAATAGGAGAGTCAACTGTTTTCTCTATCGCATTTTAATTGCCACTTGTGTTCCTACCCTCTCAGTATGTCCTGGTGAACATTGCAACCTGGAGAGAAAGAGATGAGAAATCCAACATTTTGAGGCTTTCACTGAACAGGGGGTGAGGAGAAATCTTTTCTTTCCCAGTGACAACTGACTACTTTGTCAAGGTTTCCCTCACCACTGAGTCTGTGAGACAAGAAGTTCCAGAAAATTTCCCCAATTGGACACAACACCAGAAAAGGTGACATGGGTTTTTACTCTTCCCTACTCTATCCAGTCTTATGAAAAGAAAACCCAACTGTAGGCCATTTTTTTTTGTTTTAGATAATACAGGGATGGATTATAACCTCTTTCAAGATTTTATTGAATTCACTGTCCCCATAGGGATACAAAATCACCTTCATGTGTTTGTGCAGTGTTCACATATATCTGAAAACGTATTTAACTGAGACCTCTAATTGATTGATAGACCACATATTTGGGAGCTTTATGTTGTGTTATACATTTTTTGAATGTCTCTTCCACTCAGTAGTATCACTGCTTAGGCCACTGGATGCTTTTGCAGCTGCTGTTTTTGGCTTCAGGCATTTTTTTCTGAGCCAGTAAACTCCCCAGCATGTTATTCTATGTGTCCATGCACACATAGGCTGTTATCAGCGTTTTTTGGCAGGGGCATTTTCTGGCTGGAAAAATACACACAACTAGTTGGTTTTAAGAGGAGTTTTTCAGCTGGAAAAATGCTCTAATGGGGCGTACACACGGTCGGACTTTTCGACCGGACTGGTCTGACGGACGCCGATCATGTGTGGGCTTCACTGGACCTTTAGCGGACTTTTCCAGTCGCAAATCTGACGGACTTTAGATTTGGAACAGGCTTCAAATCTTTACGTCGCAACTCCACCGGACCCAGAAATCCACTCGTCTGTATGCTAGTCCGACGGACAAAAACCGACGCTAGGGCAGCTATTGGCTACTGGCTATCAACTTCCTTATTTTAGTCCGGTGTACGTCATCACGTACAAATCCATTGGACTTTGGTGTGATCTTGTGTAGGCAAGTCCATTCGTTAGAAAGTCCGTCGGAAGTCCGTCAAAAGTCCGTCGAATGTCCGCTGGAAAGTTTGTCGGACCAGTCCGGTTGAAAAGTCCGCCCGTGTGTACGCAGCTTAACTCTGAAAAAAAGCTGAAAACGTGGCTAATCTGCATTTATGAAAGTTTTTGAGCCATAAGCTTTTGTGGGAGTATAGTCTTGCTAAAATAAAAAAAAGCTAAAAGACGCAAACACTAAAAAACACTGAAAAGCACTACTGCAAAAACGTTGCAAAACTATTCTACAGCTACAGCTTTCTACAGCTAACGCTTCTGGTGTTTTTATAATGTCCAATATGCACAAGGCCTTAAAACTACTGAGTAGCTGCTATTTTGTTCTCCCTGTTGGAAAACTTTTCCATCCCTTAAGCCTAGTACACAGGGGCTGAATGTCAGACGGCATCGGCCAATTCAATAGAAACCAGCCAACATTTGGCCCGTATGCACTGGAGCTGGTCCGACAGAATGCAGACGTTCATTCTGGCTTCTGTCGATGCGGCATGACCAAAAACGGTGTGCCTTTCAGTTCCCAATGGCTGAGAGCGCTGCCGGAGTCTTCTGGCACAGGGGCTGTCCCCCTGTCAGAACACAATAGAACAACAGGGAAGATTGATGTACTAACATTGGATAGTTAGTACAGCGGCTCCTCCAGAGCTGTCAGTTTTTCTTTCCTTTAGTCCTGCTGGGTTGAACGAAAAAAACAAAAAACGACTAGTGTGTACTAGGCTTTACTGTCCCATAGATACCTTGTCACAAGCCATTGGCTTACATACAGTTACAAACTAAACAAAGAAACAAGGTTTTTACAAATGAAAACCCATTGATAAGATTACTTACATTAAGCTCTGCCACTTTAGTATGCAAAATTCATTAAAAAGACTCTAGTTTTCCTGTAACTTTTTTTTAGATATGTCTGCAGCAGGATGGCCAATTAAAATTGTAATTTCTTTTGAACAAATAAGATTAATTCCCACCTGCCAGGACACTGACAATATTAGATTAGCCACAAATTTTATGCAGGATGCTAATATCTCAGACTCTCATTAATTATTTCTTTATTTAGACACCGAGAAGGCCTTTGAGTCTGTCACCTATCCATACTGTACCTCCTAGATTGTAAGCTCTAACGAGCAGGGCCCTCTGATTCCTCCTGTATTGAACTGTATAGTACTTGTACTGTCTGCCCTAATGTTGTAAAGCACTGCGTAAACTGTTGGCGCTATATAAATCCTGTATTATAATAATAATAATAATATATATGTCTAGCAAGCTCTCAATATTTGGCTGTAAAAAAAAATGTAATATTATCTTTTCTGCCTGGTTACCATAAACATTTCTCATTCCACAGGGAATACTGGAAATTATAGTTTCACAAATTCAGCAGGGAATCAAATGGGAAATTCAGCAGGGAATCAAATGGGATTTATTAATTTGACTAATGTTCCACTGGATGCTGGAATTACTGATCTGAAGTGCAGAGGCGAAGGGAAGGTCTAAAGTTGTCACTTTGTCTACTACAAAAAAATTGTATTGAAGTTCTACTTTACCTTTATAATTAAAACTCCTGAGAACAAAATGTTGGCAAGGATATGAGTACATAGAAACAAAGGTTACCAGTCTAGGACTAAAACCTCTAACTTGATTTGGGTGAAGGACAATATGTTTAAGTTGAAGCAAACTTGTCTTTAAAATAATAAAATGTAGATTATTCTCCCCCCCCCCAAAAAAAGATGATACTGTTGTGATCTTTTTGCTGCAATGCACCTTAGGAGACCCAAAACCTGGGTCCCCCGTGTTATGAAGATAATGACTTACCCACAATGTAATGATGTCTCTCAAATAACCAGGGAGGTACCCATACAATTCTGGACTGAGTAACTCAGATCTAAGGTATTAATAGTATGTATACACTTTTACCTCCTTTTGTAAGACTAGCTTATGTAAAAAGCTTGCAATTTAAAGGCTAAGTTCACTTTTTTTCTTCTAAATTCCAGCTCCACTTTGTACCAATATAACATTAATGTACTTATTTTGCATAATAAAATAAGGAGTTGACCAGCTGAGGGTATATGATGCAGGGTGTGTGATAACGAGATCAGCTATGAAGAGAGTGAGGTAAGCCTGTGTATAATTAATGGAAAGCTGATTTATTTTTGCAAAATAAGTACATTAATGCTATAATCGTACATAGCGCTGGAATTTAGAAAAAAAAAAAACGTGAACTTGAACCTCGAGTTAGCCAATAAAGAGGCCCTGAAAGCTTGCTTCTAAAAGCCGAGGAAGACATCTAAGGGGTCCCACAAGATTGTATATTTTACAACTTGAGTTAGCCAATAAAAAAGTCTCGAAAGCTTGCCTAAAAATCCTGAGGAGCAGATATAAGAGGTCCTGAAAGCTTGTATCTTTAATAACTTCAGTTAGCCAATAAAGATGTCCTGAAAGCTTGCTTCTAAAACCTGAGGAAGACATCTAAGGGGTCCCACAAGATTGTATATTGAACAACTTGAGTTAGTCAATAAGGACATCCTGAAAACTTGCTTTTAAAGCCTAGAGAAAAGATCTAAGAGGTCCCTAAAGTTTTAATCTTTAATACCTTGAGCTGGCCAATAAGGAGGTCCTGAAAGGTTAAATTTAAAGCATGAGGAAGGGATCTAAAAGGTCCCAAAAGCTTGTTTCTAATGCCTGAAGAATAGATCTAAGGGGTCCCAAAAGCTTGTTTCTAATGCCTGAAGAATATGTTTAAAGCTTGCATCTTTAAACATGGCACACGATGCTACTAAGGCTATCTTACGAAGATTATCCTGATGACATGATTCTTTTTACAATGCCACATAGCAAAACACAAATTCTGTCTCCACAGACCACAAGCAGGAAAATAGAATATTAGGTTTTTGAGACCGTACAAAGGTAAAACTTCTACGAAATGTAAATACTGTATTAGTATACATTGTTTGTCTCACATATTATTAGTGCTGCTTTATAGACTACAGCATCACACGTGTACTCCCCTCCTGTCTCTAAAGACCAGATGTAGTTCAGAATAAAGTCAGTTATGCAGTGGATGGAAAAAAAGTCTATATAATGGAGTATGCTGATACATTTTAGGTTTAGTGGCTGGATTATTCAAGCAAATCTGGAACCATAATACCATAATATAGTTCTTTCATTTACTAGACAGGTGTTAATATTCATTTGTCAAATGCCTCAGCCCATCCAAATGGAACAGTACGCAGATGCTTTCCAGTGGTTCATTGCATTGGTAAATATACTTATTGTAATGATTTGATTACCTCTCATAATTACTTCTTTTCTGTATACTGAACTTCCTTTTTACAAATTATTCCAAATGCAACATAAAAACATAGCAAACAAGAGAATTTCCAGCATTTGTTGAAAACCAATGACAACTGTCTGTATAATGTTGTGACAAATTTAACAACAATCTGTATTATAAATACTATATGAAGTAGACCTAAACCTTATAAAATAAGCTATTTCTCCCCAATTATTATTCACACGTTAAAAACATAATTGTATAAATACAAACTCTTTCTACATCAGATCATATAGTATCTATAACATCACAATACTTGCATCAGCATCATAATATTGACTGTGATATCACAAAAAAATGCCATAGCAGCAAATGTCGTGTCTGGCTGCAGAAAACCATTTATGACATCTAAATTCTGGAAAAAGCATCAAACTATTTTTTGTGACATCACAATATCTATTATGGCACCATAATATTGACTGCAGCATCAGGAAAATGAGTGACACCAAAATGCAGTTACTTCACAAAAGTGACTTTGACAAAAAAAAAGTGACTTTTCACTTTAATATTATAGATGTAACAGTAAATCACACAACTATTTTTTGACTTCAGAATAACTTCTTTAGCATTATAATACTGATAAAAACATCAAATTCCTGTGATCATAAAAAGGACTGTGACATATCAATCCCATTAGTGCTATCACCATTTATTCTTTGTCATTATGCTATAGTGTTAAACAAGTAAATGCCTTACAAAATGATGTAAAAATGGATGGCAAACTAGAGTTATCACCAAAGTAATGACTTCTGTATATAGCGCTAAACTTGCAAGCCATTCTTTAGTTTTCATTTTTGACCAACAATTATGCATCCTAAATCATTTTTCTAGACAGATGTCCCATTTATTTGATGGCATTTAGTAACCAATGGATTTTTTTTTTAATTTTTATTTTTTTTTACTATATAATGAAAAAAGTCCAAAGAATTTTGCAAAGTAAAAACAAAATGTTCCCTTACTTTCTGTTATAAATCAAAGCAAAGCAAAAATGCCAGGACAGTACTAACACCCTTGGAAAGACCTTTTCAAAAGTAGACACCTCTAGGTGATCTCATATTTTTATAAATGAAGAAACATGTTGGCACTGTGGAGGTTAAAACATGCAGCCTGGTAATGGTGTACTAGATACAGCAGCATCATAAGTCATACACAGAGGGAGGAGGAAATTAATCTACAGGTCACATACAGTGGGGGGGTGGGGATGAGGGGGTTAATGCTGAAGGTATTCTTTTTTTAAACATACATTGGTCTAGCTTGATTACATCTAATTCTTCTTATCTCACCTCCTGAGGACTGCTGAGGATACAGAAATGTATTGTAGTACAAGAAAACAGAAAAAAGAGGGCGCACCAGCCTTGTGCATTATCCTTTGACACATTTATTAAGAAAAAACATGATTAAAGTGGAGGGCCACCCTGAAAAAAAAATTAGACCAAAAATCAAAAAAAAAAAAAAAAAACATTTGAAGAAAAAAAAAAATTTAAACTTACCTAAACCCTTGTTGCTAGGCAGTCTTCCTAATCTGCCTCTTCCTTTTCCGCGGCATCTTCTGCTCCTCGGTGAGTGGCCCCGTTGTTCTTCTGGGAACTGTGTGTGTTCCCAGAACACCACGGGGCCATTCACAGAGCGCGTTTGCAGTAGGAAGTAGCAAGGCTCCACTGTCTGTTTCCCTTACCTAGGATGGGGGTCCCGGGACCCGAGAGCCGGGGGAGGAGTCGGCCTCGGGCGGCCGACATCGTCGGCACCCAGGACAGGTAAGTACTTATTTAAAGTCAGCAGCTACGGTGTTTGTAGCTGCTAACTTTTAATAATTTTTTTTTAGGCCGGAATTCTGCTTTAAAACTACTCACAAAGATAAATAGAAAATCACACTTAAAACAGTCTTTGACTTGTGACAGTCTGTCCACTGATAGCAGTCTCCAGATCCTAAGAAGAGGACGTACAAACCGCTGCTGTCTGACGCGTTTCGAAGGCAACACCTTCTTCCTCAGAGCCAGCAGCCGTTTGTACGTCCTCTTCTTAGGATCTGGAGACTGCTATCAGTAGACAGACTGTCACAAGTCAAAGACTGTTTTAAGTGTGATTTTCCATCTACCTTTGTGAGTAGTTTTAATTGTTTTTTCTTAATAAATGTGTCAAAGGATAATGCACAAGGCTGCTGGTGCTCTGTTCTGTTTTCTTGTTTGATTGTTAGGATATCCCTATCCTGGAGGGCAGCAAGGCCGAAAGCTATTGTCCATCCTGAACTTTGAACTGTCTGGCCAACACATTTGTGCGCCAGAGTATTTGTTTTGTTGTACAATGTATTGTAGTAGTCTGTGCTACATACAGTTAGCACTGGTCTCTTTGGAGTTCTGCATAAGGGACTTGCTAGGGAAGGTGAAAGGATTAAAAAAAAAAATCCCACATTCAAGCCCCCATCCTGTATCTGCTGTTGCTTTTGCTTTGGAGCTAATAATGATTCATTAGTTCCTCCTCCTTCCTCTCCCTCCATTCTAAGTGGGAAGGACAGGCTCTGGTCATCACAGTGATCACAGGGTACAGAGCTACTCGCATTTGCTCTGTACATTGTGTCTATGAACTGAGTCATTCATGAACTGACTAGGCTCACAACCATAAACAAGCTCCATGCCTGCCCGAGGGCTATTTTTTTTCAGAAACAGGTGTCGACATCCCCACATTTTTTTTATTTTACAAAATAGTCGTAGGGAGGGGCCTTATCAATGCTTATTGATGCAGCTGAATTTTGTCTGGGCTTCCATGCATCAATGATGAATCTCATCTTCAAATGGTTTTTGACTTGTTGGTAGAGTAAAGTCCAGGGCTATCTGGGATGGGTCCCTGACCTGGAACAAGCATCTGCATATCAGCTGTCCTGATACTTCACTGGTTGCACACTTGTTCCAGGTGAGAAACTCAATAAGTAGTGATGGGATAACATAAGCATGGCATCTCTAGTGCTTCTATCTTTAAAAAACAAGTCAGCAATGATAACACTTGTATATCTGTTCTGACAGGTTACCATTAAGCTATTAGCACTTGACACCTATGCTTTCTCACTTGAGATTTAATAATGGCTTGTAGAGTTATTACTAAATCCCATTACTACAAAAATCTGAGTCTTGCAACACTGGCAAATTGTCATTGAATCCTTGGTGTCATTATTAGACAACGGGGTTAAACAACAGTTTACAGTATACTGCAATAGGTGGAATGTCTCACTAAATATACTTTTTACACTGAAGAATGAATGTTAGCTAATGTGTTCTGTACAGAGAGACTGCATCAAAGGGAAGGATGACACGGGAGTTATTTGTAAAATATGCCACCTTTAAAAATAGCTTTTCCCACCATCAGCCATATACAACTGTATCAGGTTTTATATATATATATACACTATATAACACTAACTTGCTATTTTAACATGGGCTAAATTAAGTGACTGTAGTGTAAAATGTGGGTGTAAAAACTAGAGCAGAAAATGAACAACTGTTACCTTTACTTATTAGAAGTATAGCTATTGCCTAATAAAGACCACCTGGCATTTTCAATAAAGTTTTATGTAAAGAATTGCAATGAGTATATAACTCCTCCCAAGCAGTACCTACAAATCAAAAATGATGCCTTGCCTGAATCTGTACATTTGCATGTTCTTAAAGAATTTTTTGCAGGTGATACGAGGATGCCCAAAATTTGATTTGTATCTTAGTGAAGACTTCTGGGAAAATCAGTAATGACGTGTTTTTTTCTTTTTGTTTTTTTTTTTGGGGGGGGGGGGGCGTTCCATACACCATCTGTGTACAGAACGCCTCTAGGTTGCCATATTGCATTGCATTTTACAGAAAATTACAGTGGCTCCAGATTGAAAAATAAAGGTGAGTTTAATAACATTCGATTAGAATGTGACTTGTGTAGCATTTTTATATGCCTATTTTTTTTATTTGTGATATTTTTCCCTCGAGTGGAGTTATACTTTAAAGCAGACTGTCACACAAAAAAGGACTTTGCATCACTGTGCTCCTCCACAACCTTAAAGTGATATTAAAAGTTTATTTTTTTTTAAATAACAAACGTGTTATACTTACCTGCTCTGTGTAATGGTTTTGCACAGAGCAGTCCCAATCCTCATCTTCTTGGGTCCCACCACCTGCGCTCCTAGCTCCTCCTCTTATCCAAGTGCCCTATAGCAAGCTGCTGCAGGGGGGATGTATACTGAAGGGTTTTTACCTTCATGCATAGAATGCACGAAGGTAAAAAACCTTCAGCCTTCAGAGCCCCTTTAAAAGCCACCTTTTTTGGAGGGTATTTACCTTTTTTCTTCCTTTACACTTGACCCCACCGACTGCCTCCATGCTTGTCTAGGTAAGAGTGGCATGTAAACAAATGAGGGGAAGAGTGACATGTAAAAAAATGAGGGGAAGAGTAATGTGTACCCTGCACCTGCAGCATCCTGGGATATCCACATCAGATATTCCAGGCATCCACACAATGGCTGGAGAAGGATGGACCTGGAAGTGCATCATCAGGGGGCTGACTGGAAGATCCCAGAAGAGACATCTAGCTCTTGAAGACATAAGGAAGGAAGATGGTAGTGTGGGACTCGCTTTGCAGAAGTGCAGAAACAGATTATTTCAGAAAAATGCTGGATTCACTGGGGGGTGTAATTATGGGGGAAGTGAATATGGGGTGTGAGTGTAAATGAGAATAACCCAGTAAAAAAAGAAAAATGGGTTTAAATGCCCAAGCAACATTAGAAAGGGGGGTAAAGTTCCTTTTTAATGCTACAGTATTTGTGATTCCCTACTGAATAATCTAGATAAATTATAACAGAAATACTGGGCAGCCAACTGCAGCAGTATTGCACAGTTAGGAAGTGGTCAGGGTCAGGTTTCATTATGTTGCTACTTTAGTGCAGTCGTGGGTGGAACTTTTGGCTCAGGTTGTATCCTTGAAAAAATCTGTTGTCTTACAATCTTTCAGTCAAGAAGGTGACACAATGGGGTTGATGTACTTAAACTGGAAAGTGCAAAATCTGGAGCAGCTCTGCGTAGAAACCAGCTTCCAGGTTTCTTTGTCAAAGCTTAATTGAACAAGCTGAATTTAGAAGCTGATTGGCTAACGTGCACAGCTGCACCATATTTTGCACTCTTCATCTTTAGTAAATCAACTTCAATCTGTCTAGCTGCTCCTGCTCCTCATTGCCTTGCTGTGTGACAGAATTGATTAATGTCCCCCAATGTCACTCCCTCTCTCTCTCTCTTTGAGCATTTAATTGCTAAAAGGTGTGATCTTACTGTAGCTTTGCATATACCCAAGACAGCATACCCCCTCTTATAAGAGTATTAGCTGAGTATTACACAGTAATAGGAACAAGGTTTTCTTGTTACAAAAGTGGTGGAACTTCTATAAAATGGTATGTTTACATGAAATTGGAATAGACAGTTGACCTGAGCTTAAAGATGTGAAGAACTGCTATTTTAGAGGGAACATCTAGAAATGTTAATTTGTGTGTAAGCAATACCCCAAAAAATCTACCCTTTGTCTGTATTCCCCCTAAAAAATAGCAGTGCATTTCCTGTGCCTGCAGCCTCTTAGCTTTATATATGTGTGTGTCATCTAGGGCACTGCTGTCTCTGAAGGCTAGTTTTGAGGTTTCAAGTAAGACTTTGTGATGTTAATAATGTGTTGCTTACTGTTCTACTTGCTGGAGGCTCTGACATACGGAAGGAAACCCCTGTCTCTACCAAATTGACCACTTCCACACTGAGACATTGTGCAGAACAAGTCATGGTAAATCAGTAATGGGGGAACGATCGGAAGCAGGGACCACAGGCAAATTTTGGTGACTAGCCCTCTGCCTGCCTTTATCCAGACACAGTACCTCTTTAAATAAAGCCCTGCATTGCAAACAGACGCTAGTTAAGGATATCTTGTTCTGTGCTAATTTGACAAGTTTTTTCTGTAAATAAGTAGTTAACCGGATCTGCGGATCTGAAGTAAAGGATGAAACTGACACAAGACAGCTTAGAAGGGAACAGATGTTTGTGCTCTCCCCAGGTCCTCGCTGTTACACGAAATGGTGATGAGATTAAACTAATTCCTTGCCATGTAGAGACATCTGAACATTTGGCTGGGGGCTGGGAGCAGGTTGTTCCTGGTTTGGAATTTTACCTTAGGGTCTTCAGGAAAACTTTCATAACACTCATTGGCTGGGTATGGAACACTGGTGATCACTCATCTCAAGCGTAGCTAAGTGATCGGTGCTTAGTGAGACATTAATATCATTATGAATGTTGGAACAGACTCTGGTGCAGCACAATGACCTGTCTTTACCTACGTAGAGGCAGCATCTAACTTAAAAGGCTTACAGGGAAGATTAGCATAGAGACAGAGATTGGAATACGGCTGTGTAGATACCAAATGATAGGTTACACACCCTTCTCCCTGCTATATAATGCATCCTCCTCCTCGCCTCTGTATCTTAACACACATCAGATGCAGCTGAATTTAGTGTAGTTCAATACGTATAAAGTGTTAAAGCATTTCAATAGACTGCTGACATGCTGCAACCTTCTGATATACAAATCCAAGTATAAGAATCCAATTGCGTTCAGGAAGAATTGTATTTTTCTCTCGCTGGAGAAAATTGGATCATGCTTTCTATGGTTTTTTTTGCCTTCTTCTGGATCAATTATAGGCATAGGATTCGGTATATGGAGGGTTTCTTTTTATTCTATTTATTTATTTATTTTTCTACTATTTGAACTAGATGGACTTGTGTCTTTTTTCAATCTGACTAACTATTTAACTGTGCAAGTGCAGGGCCAGTTTGTACCTGTTGCACATTTCAAAGAGAACCTACTAGTCATTTGAAATGGGCCCTACCTAAGAGTAGATGACCCAAGTGATCAAGTCTTTTTTTGTGTATTTCTGTGATCTTGGTTTTACTTTATTATGGGCTTGATATCCTTGACTTTGGATTTTAGCCATGTGCACCTGCTGTCCCCTTGTCTATCTGAGACGTTGTACTAACAATGTAAAATAAAAAGCCAGAAAAACCTTTTATGTGTGATCCTCTGAACTCAGTTTTCCTTTCCAGAGTTTGACTTTCTCTGTTAGCACCTTAGAGGCCTCAGTGATGCTCTCACTGGACAGGCAGACTGTGCGAACAGAAGGCTTAGATCCACGCAGTCAAGTACAAAGTGACAAAGGGAGACCAGGATCAGAGGAGGCCTTTCTGGTCAGTAAAGGTAATTGTAGACACCCTGTGGCATCTTTTCTTCATTTTAATCATTCAAAATGGCTGGCAGCCTCTTTCTAAATTGTCAGTTGGCACTTAGCTAACAAAAGTCTTGCACAGGCAGAGTTATGTGTTCTCAAAGAATCCGCAAAATTCAATTATGACACTCTGGTTCTCCTTTTTTTTAATAAGAAAATTCTATTTACAATAAAAAATTTAATGTAAGATGTAAAAAAAAGCAAGTAAAATGAAAATGCATTTTCATTAAGTACTCAAGTTGTATTGGTATAAAATTTGGCTAAAATAACTTTTGACACTCAGTTATCCTTTTGTCAATGCCCCTCTCTCTCTCTCTCTCTCTCTCTCTCTCTCTCTCTCTCTCTCTCTCTCTCTCTCTCTCTCTCTATACATATATATATACACACAGGGCTTTTTTTGCAACGTCTGGCTGGTAGAGGAAGTTTTTTAATGCTGTGCCCAAGGGGGACTGCAGAGGTGATTGTGGATTGGGGGTGTAAGCTGGAGATGGGGGGGGGGTGTGCAGTCTTGACACGTTGACAGAGGTGGGGGTGGGGGGTTGACAGGGAATGATGGGTACCTGCACCTATTCTCTGAGAAAAAAAAGACATATATATTTTTCAGCAGGAATGTGTGGAATTGCAGTTCCAGCACCTCCAGCACTGAATGTATGTAATGACAAGGGGTGCTGGGGGTATGCTGGAGGCTCTATTGATGCTGGCTACTGGGGAATCAATTGTTGCTGGAGGGGATCTATTTTTGTGGAAGGGGTCTATTGTTGCTGGTGAGTGATTGTATGTTGATAGAGGGGTCAATGGTAGCTGGGAGGGATCCGCTGTTGCGGGAGGGGTCTATTGTTGCTGGCTGCTGGAGGATCTATTGATGCTGGCTGTTTGGAGTCTAATGTTGCTGGGGTGGATCTATTGTTGCTGGATGGTTCATTGTTGCTAGCTACAGGGAATCTATTTTACTGTCTTTCTTTTTGTCATTAACAAATGCCATACAATTTACTTAGCACCACAAAATGATACTTGGTTCTGTATCCTCTAAAAGGGGCACTACTGGGTGGTGGGGTGGGGGTGGAACAAAGGAACGGTGCCCAGAGGTGAGTACAGGGCAGAGACAATGGGTGACTCTGAAGGGGAGAGTCCCTGCATCAATTTCCTGATTAAAAAAAAGCCATATATATATATATATATATATATATATATATATATATATATATAGCTATTCAATAAAATTGCTCAATTTGTAATCTAAGCTATACCAATCAGAACTGTTCATACATTCAGGCATCATGAGGGTGAATGTCAGACTGAGCCTGACCACTGGACTCTAAGTTAGACTCAGAGACATTGTTTCAGGATTGAACTGCCTTTTGCACCTTTTTATTTATTGTGGAGTTCTTTTAACAGTTTCTATACATACTTAACCCTGGGAGTGTATTGTTTGCTCAGCAAGACTACTTTTTTTGCAGAACTAATGGTTCTGTGTAATGTAACTAAGCTTCACATTTAATTAGCATGTCCACGGGTTACATTATGAAGGTGCTGGGAGAGTACACCACGATGTTTACTCTTGCCGCTGTCAGGGCTACTTCACATGCCGAGAGCACACATAAATTCTCCTGGTGCCGCTCGCTATCTGTCATGCTGTTTCTTCTGTGCCGCAGCTTTTGGCTTGATGTCCTGGCACGAGTTTAAAAGAGCATAATTGTTGCGCAGCTTAATCTCAATAATTGTCTGCATTATGCAGAGGGGGCGATTAGTGGGAGTAATGGGACTGAAAAAAAAGGTCTCTAATTTTGGAGATTCTGACAGCGATGGCTAGCTAGACCCTTTTACTTCTCTCTGTGAATGGGGAATAGTGCAGTGACACAAACATTTGCAATAAGCTCTCAAGAATGTTAATGTATAAAGACTATCAATGGTCAGTTACAGATCCCTGGGAGAGTGATGCCCAAAATTACCATGGGGGCAAGGGAGCTCTAAAGGTGTACTATTGCGAATTTTAGATAATCATTTTAGATCAATAAAGCTGAATCCTGGGATAAGCAAATATTGACTTAGTATAAGAGTTGGGTATAGTCCTATCTTCATCTTGTTCTGCTTTGTATATTTCTTCCAGATCTGTGCATAGTCCACTGTGAAACTTTACCTCTATGCAGGAGTTTCCTGTATTAAAGACCGGTCACTGCTGCTCTCTCTCAATGTGCAGGGTGACTGGTCTTGTCTCCACCCCCCTGTAGTTTTCTGCATGCAGTCTGTAGTGGGTGGGGCCTGCTGGGTCCCTCCCACAGCAGTGCCCTCTGCACAGACTATTCACAGAACAACATGATGCCACTGCTACCTGTAAGTATAAACAGGGTTTGCAAAGACATTTAGTGCAGACAAAGTATTGTGGTTATTGTGGATTATATTTAAACTGTAAAGTTTTTGTGCATGGAGTTCAGCTTTAAAGGGAAAGTATAGGCTACCGATGATAGGAGGGGATTACATTAATTGTGTTGCTTTGCCATGATTACCAGGAATTCTAACTCTTAAACAATTTATCCAAAACAAAAATGTTTGATTAAAATTGATGTTAGATTAAAACCTACTACTTGTATAGTACTGCAAAGTATAATGGTGATAGTCTAGAGCCCTGGTGACCAACCTACAGCTTGGGGGTGGCATGCGGCCCTTTGGCACTTTTTGTGTGGCCCTCAGGGCCACTGCAAACACTGATCTGTGTTTCCCAATTGCCATTTTAAATAAGTGATTTCTAGTAGTCTCATGCAATATGCCTCCGGAAGCATTTCCCCAGTCTCCAACAACTCCTTTAGCATGTTTACAGTTCCTGACAGTCTCTTGCAGCAAGTCTGCAGTCTAATCATCTCTTGTATCATAGCTGCAGTCTCTGAAAATCCCTTATACCATGTCCATGTTTATTTACAGTATATAGTAATAAAATGGTTCAAAAGCCTTAGGTTTTAGCCTTGGCTCCTGCTGCTATCAACCAAATTCTGTAAGGGCACGGGGGGGGGGGGGGGGGGGAGACGCCTTATCTGTGTCTATAGATGCAGACAGCTCAGGAGCAAGCCCACACAAGTGCCCCCCCATAGAAAGGGACTTAATATGGGGGCACTCGGTGGGGGGAAGGAGTCAAGAGTGCCGGCGGGAACCCCAGAAGAGGAGGATCGAGGCTGCTCTATGCAAAACCATTGCACAGGGTAGGTAAGAATGACATGTTTGTTATTTCAATAAAAATAATTTTAAACCTTACAATCACTTTAATATTAAACGGCAGTAGACCGCTGAAGAAAAAAAAACCCCTGCAAAACAATGGCATAATGTGCATGCGCACGGGAGTCCTCCATTCCGGCAAGTTCCGGCACGATACGCCGGACCTTCCCCGGACCTGCACTGCGCATGCTCTACTGACGTCAGCAGCTGCATGCAGGGTGAATATCTCCTAAACCGTGTAGGTTTAGGAGATATTTATTTTACCTACAGGTAAGCCTTATTATAGGCTTACCTGTAGGTAAAAATGTCCAAGCAGGGTATACAACTGCTTTAATGCTGCCCATATGCAGATATAGTATATAACATAATGTAAAAAAAACCCACATGAAGAAAACATAATATATATAAAAAATATGTTTTTATAAATGAAAAACAGGAAAATACATTCAGACATTACAATCTTGTAATAAACAAGACAGAGACACTTGATAAATATCATTATTTGTAAGATGTTTTTGAGTATAAAGTTGATAAATTCAAGACAAGCAGCAGTGTATATTTACCATTACATAATCATTGTCATTGCCTTTGCTTTAAAAGCTGTAATATTTTGACACTTTTCACCTAGATCCTAAGGTAATCACTTAGAAGGTAACATTACCTAAGGTACAGTTGGGTAAAACCAAATAACATGCATGAATCCTATTCATCATGTCAGCCTGAGAAGCGAACGTCCGAAGGACAAGAGGCGTAATGTGACACTAGTTTTAAACGAACGCCTATCTAATTCTAACACGCTACCAATTACTGATGATTGCAGAGAATTCTCTGATAGTTGCTTTCTGTGCACACGTTGGATAACTGGGAAGCATTTTTATAATGCACATATCAATCCTCCTTATAATGATAGTCTTGACTTGCTGATGTCATCGCAATAAGCGGCCTGGGCTATTTCACTTTTCCTGTACTGCTGAGTCTGGGGAACTGCAAGGCAGGCACAAGCAATCACCAACACCTACACCATCTCACACAAAGATAAACTGCAGCGTTTTATCCTTTCAAGAGATTAGGAGTTTTATTTGCAATGCATTCACCCTTTCTTTCTATTGCACTCAGATGCTACAGGCATGTTGTAATGGTTTCAGGTGTTCATGTTATCACACAACCTAAATGACCCCAGCCCCAAACCAGAGATTATGCATATTTTCATTGGCTACTTTATGTTTAGCACATCAGATGATGGACACACAGAGGTCTTCCTCCCCTTACTCTCCAGAAACTAATTTTTAGGACAGGTTTAGGCAAAATTTTATAGGCAGATAAGTTATTTGCAGACATTTTGATGCAGGAGGTCAATGATGGTGGCATTGGTGGGTGATGGATGTCATCAGCCTAGAAAGGATGCAGATAATACCAGAAGAAGAGAACTAGAACTGTTGCCAAAAAAATAATTCCCCATCACCGAAATAATAAACAAACTTTGATTCAAAATTCTGATTGTTTTAATGCCACATTGATGATGTTGATTTAATTGAAGGGGTGAATAGGTATAAAGGCATAATGTCAGTGTGGTTTGAAAGGCCTGCAGGGGATTAAATATGATAATATGTCCTCTAAACCAGCCTTTTTCAACCAGGGGTGCCTTCAGGTTTCTTCAGGGGTGCCTTGGCAAAATACCTAGAAATTGCCCAAAATCTGTATACAAGTCTGGTGCATCAAGCCTGCCTATTAGTTACACAAAGCCACAGGTTAGGTGTCCTAACAACCAATGATGTCATCGGTTGATAATGAGGAAGTCAAGTACCTAAACAGCATCCTTTTTTGCCCCTCTCCTGCCCCTCTCCTTGAGCACCAGAGTCACATTAGCTGAGTGAGGGGGAGAAACTGAGGTAGAAGAGAAACATTGGAATACTAATCAGTACCAGTGTACAAAAGTGTATTTGCTTTGGAAGAATAAATCAGCACTAATGTTGGGTGTCTTACGCGTTTGGATGTTGCTACAATTATCAAAACTATTAGTCTAGTTTTTTTTAATTTAGAAAGGGGTGCCTCAAGATTGTGTGGAATTTTAAAGGGTGTCCTGACTGAAAAAAGGTTGAGAAACACTGCTCTAAACAACCATATACTGACATGGCAATAGGTAGTCAAAAACTGGCAATCTTCACAATACAATTGGCTACAAACAAATGATCACAATAATATTCGGCAGTTACAATATGGGGGTACAAAATAGGCAATCATTACACTATGCAGGCAACACATAGGCAGTTGTGGCAATACTCTGGCAATAGCAAGAGCAATAGTAGTGACAATAACTGGAGTCCATTGTGCCTCCTCCTTATCTTCAGTCCAGCTGCATGTAGAAATCCCCATTCACTCAGGGTCTGATTTCTACATAGACAAAATAGACTGTGATCTAGAATAGAAGGACTGCCAGGGGTGGCACAGTCACCCTCAGATGATATTTTGACTGTCAGTATGAATGTATAATATATAGTTTTAAACTGGCACCCAACCCCCCATTGGAATCCAGCTGGGTCCTTCTTTTTATCATCCTAGGGCATAGGACAAGAAGCATAGGAACAGGGTCTACATTATTGGGTTTAAATTGGATTTGGCGAACAAAGAGCTTGAACAGCTCAGGAAGCAAAGTATGAAGAGGTGGCACTTGTCGGCGGAGCTGAAAAGCAGCAGGAGGAGCTTCAGGGGTGGTCTGGAGGAGTAGTGAAGTAGAGTTAACATTAGGAGTAGTAAAGTAGAGTAAACATTATGTAAACTTGGATTTTTTGGCCTTTATCGGAGGCATAAGAGCTAATGGGGTTGTAAGGTACTTGAATGCACTCTTTCTGGTCAAAATACAAAATGTGTAGGGACCCATCTTAAGTACAGCATCCCTTATTGTGGCTGTGATTGTGTTCAATGGAGCAATTGTCTCCAAGCCAGTATATTTTGTTATTCATACAGTTTTGTTAATTAGAGGATTCTATGGCAATTAATACTCCATTACTGTATCATCTGTTTTGATTTGTTTTTTTTTTATTAGGAAAGGAGTGATGTTCATGGAGACCGGGTCATCTTTAATTACCCTTCTCTTTAATTACCCTTCTTGTGAGCTCTACGTATACTGAACCAAGTAAACTATGCCAGAGTGTGTGAGTTCATATAATTCTTATTTATTATAAACTATGGATAGTGAAAAAAGAAGTGCTAGAACACACAAAGGTTGGCGAGAACCCCCAAAGGCTCCCTGATGGACAAGAACGGTCAGATATTATGACAAGACAATCTTGTTTTTGGAGTATCCAAGATAAACAAGAAGGAGAGCTGACTTATCCAACCAGATTCCAGCTTTACTAAAATATCATATTTGGATGGACTGACCCTGAAAGCTGATCATTTACATATATTGCGTAGAAAAAAAAAACTTAAGAAAAAATCTTTGAAAACCGCATATTCCCTTGAAAAATAAAGAACATGTCTTCTGTAAATTGACCATTATTGAAAAGGCTGAATATCCAGCATCTCGTGGGATGTTGCAGCATGATGAATGCTCAAATTAAGGCTCTTTGACAGTTCTCTTTTGCTCGATCAAGCTAATTGCACTCTCGCCAGTAACATGAGATGGGCCCTATTTGACCCTGTCTTAAGTAATGTGAACTTGTGCAACTGTTGCAGATTACTTATTCAATATTAAAGTTATTGAATCATCTCAATGTGTACAGGGGGTAAAATATTACAGGCCAGTACATTTGAATAACAACCTTGATTACATATGAAATAACATATTCTCATGTATATGTGTTAAAGACCTAAAAGATCTTTCAAACAAAAATTAAGGTCTTGTCCTCGAGAGCTTTATTTTTTTTATCCGCAGCTGACGTCTGTTTGTCCCTTATTGAAGGATAGACATAGTCGAAACTGGGGCAAGTATACCAATGAGTGGGCCCATTTTTACAAATAAAAGTGTTTCTTTTATTTATTTTTTAATATTTTTTTTATTAACTTAGAAACAACCTCTAATGGTATGAAAATAACACTATGCATATAGTTATGATCTTTGAATTTTAAGATCAGGGTATGAGGGTTTTAGCACTTTGTATAGGATTTTTGCTTGCATTAGGGTTTAGGCATAATTCTTATGCCCTGTACACACAGTCAGATTTTCCGATGGAAAAAGTGCGATCGGATTGTGTTGTCGGATATTCCGATCGTGTGTGGGCTCCATCAGACTTTTTCCGTCGGAATTCCGACACACACAGTTTGAGAGCAGGATATAACATTTTCCGACAACAAAATCCGATCGTTTAAATTCCGATCGTGTGTACACAAATCCGACACACAAAGTGCCACGCATGCTCAGAATAAATTAAGAGACGAAAGCTATTGGCTACTGCCCCGTTTATAGTCCCGACGTACGTGTTTTACGTCACGTTCAGAACGATCGGATTTTCCGACAACTTTGTGCGACCGTGTGTATGCAAGACAAGTTTGGCCCAAAATCCATCGGAAAAAATCAGATGGATTTTGTTGTCAGGATGTCCGATCAATGTCCGATCGTGTGTACAGGGCATTACTGTATTTCACCATTTTTTTAAATGGAAACCTCAATATTGAAGGTGTACCAAGGGCTCATTTGTCTTTGTAAATCTCCAGTTGTCTGAGATATGAGCTATGAGTGCTGCTTTTGATACCCTTAGTTACCCAATGTGGAGAGTGGTTTCAGACTGGTTATGGAAAAAAAAGACCAGGCTGTGATGTCAAACTTATGGGTCTAGTTCAGACGGAAGAAAGACTCTCTAGAGTGACATTTACTTAGAAGTAGATGTAAACTCTGGTGAATGTCAGTTACTTAGCTCAAGCTCTGTTCATCAAAAAATCTTGATTTTACTTATTTTTGCATCTTTGGTTGCATCTCAGTGTTACTGATCACCTCTTGCATCCACTGGCTGCGTGGCATTTTTCAGGGCGGGTTCGCTTATAGTGACAACAGTGGACCATGCCTGTGCAATGTATGTAAAAACAGCTACTTGAAGTCTATTGAAAGTGTGTGTTACTGTATGGCAATGCAGGAGCACAATTGGGAGATAAGGGCAGAGGATTTTTACCCTATAACAGGAAAAAGCTGAACAGTTGTCTTTATGGCACTTTTGCCAGTTATTACTTTTATGAAAGCTTCAGATTAAAAAATATTGAAAATAACTTTTGAGATTCCACTAATACGATAAAGCTTATATAAGATTTTAGTAAATGTGTATACATATACCTTAAACTGCAAAGTGCATGCAGAACAAATGCCATCATATCCTTCATTACCAGGTTGTTAAGGGAAACTGCTGAAGGTCAGTCTATGAGGCTCTCCCATGCATTCTCTGTTTCTGATAATCACATATCACAAGTCTAAGTATTGAAGGCATGGAGAAGCATAACTGAGCTATCTCTCAGCCATTCTCTGCATAGCTCTACAGTGAAAGATGTGAGCACACCTTTGCAATGAGTAATTGAAGTAAGTACCTTAAAAGGTAGACTCCCTAGTAGCAATGTCTCTGTCATAATAGTGTTTAATTTTTGGCCGTCTGGGCATTCTCTTTCTGCTTGGCAGTCTCTTTTGCAATAGCAGTTTGCAAATCAGGTTGAGTTGTGGTAGTAGTGCTTTTCAAAGATTAGTTGCCAGTAGGGTGCAATCCATGGATAATGGCCGTGAACAGGGGCGGACTGACCATTGAGCGACTCAGGCACTGCCCGAGGGCCCTGGGCGACTAGGGGGGCCCATCAGGGTTGCCAGCCTCAGTAAAACCAGGGACAGTATGTATAAATCTGTGTTTTTTTTACATCTGTCTGTGTATACTATGTGTACATGTATGTGTATACTGTGTGTGTGTGTATACTGTGTGGCCCCATAATCTCTGATTGCCTGGGTGCCCCATAACCTCCTCATGCCCAGGGGCCCCATGAGTTATCAGTCCGCCCCTGGCCATGAATTGGGTGTTGGTTCAGAGAAAAAGATCTCTATAATAAACTTTTTAAAATGAACCTGTGCTCAGACTATGTACAGTACTTGAAGTATTAACATACATTATGAGCACATAGCAAAAGTATTTTAAAACAAGCCATCATTTACCTCGGTAGCTGTAGGCTTTGTGAAGGAATTCTTCTTCAATGTTCACAACAGAAGCACTGATATCTCAACTACATTTCCCATTACATTCAGTAAGAATCAGGCTTTACATAACTATTTTTTTAATTCACAGGGGGAATTTATGTTAAAAAAATCAATAACATAGGAGTTACCAACTCTGAGATTGTCATTTAGTGATTTGCATTGTTGTATAGTTTGTAATATGCTATACATGTACTCTAATGCAACGTTTTCCTAAATGTAACTTTTACTAAAGAACATGCTGTATTATTATTATATGTAATTAGCTTAGCAAGCATTATATATGGCATGATGGCAGCAGTGGTATGGTGGAGGGGCTATGCACAAAAGAACAGGACAAAATGAGATTGCTTATGACATGATGGGCATGAATATGGCGTCATCGTCTCCTGGGTAGTCAGTGTCATATGACTTCGGTCCAAATAATCATGCAATGCGTAGAAGACAGTGTTATCGTTTCCGATTTTCAACAGTTGAGTTCTTCAGGAAAGTTCATACTTCACACAGTTAACCATAAAACTGGGAGTGGTTCCTTAATACAAAAGGATGGTATCACATTGACGGATGAACTATTTTGCACAGCGACAACAGTCCGTAATTATATTCCATTATATTCCAGTGGAAGATGAACTTGCTGCTTTGTGATTGCAGCATCCCAGTGCGAGACGTTTCATTCAAGAATCATTCAGCATCTGCATGATGTTCTATAACTTGTTACATGATGACTTCCTCAGCATTGAGGGAGAAATGATTCACTCTTGTCAGCTCCAAGTGGACGGAGGCCTGAGTCTGAAATAATTGGGTAGTTTGTCATAGGTCTAAATAAAAGTCCTTCACCCTTCGCAGCATTAACTCTCTTCTTATTGTCCTACAGGGTGTGAGAGAATTTCCTGGTGAGTGATTGCAGACACATCAAATAACTCCCACTTGTACGGAGAGTGATGAGAACTACAGGCAGCCAGAGTTAATGGAACGAGGATCTCCACAGACAGGCCAGAGATCAAAAAAAAAAAAAAGGGACATGATGATAAAAAAAAAACTGCTAATCCTCGGAACGTGGTGACTGGGGTAGCTTAACCCATTCAGTGCTGGAGAGGCCTACAACGCCTTGCAAAATAATGCATTGATGTCCACTCCAGCAGTGAAGGAGTTAACGGTTTGCTTCGGTGAGGGTTCGGATTCTCTTCAGTTTCGCCGCAAACCTGCGTGACTTTTTGTTGTGTGTTGGTTTTAACAGTTTCTTGCTTCGAGGTTCCCATGATTAAACATGTCGGTCAGCCAGCAATTTTTGAAAGTCAAGTTTAGATTCCAAAAGGGTCGTTGAGCTGCAGGTGTGAGTAATATAACAGCACAGCATGGGATGGAGCACAAAAAAAAGCTACAGACACACACATGGAAGAGCAGCTGCAAGTTACCTCTCTGTGCTTCCTAACAGCAAACTCTGGTTTCAGAGAGGAGTTAAAACAAATATTTTCAACTCAAGTCCTTGTCCAAGTCTTTATCATTGTACGACGTGTCTCTCCCCCACCCTTTTACCCTTTGTCTTCCAAACCAACCGTCAGTGTAAAGAAAAAGTAGCTAATGAAAGCTCAAATGACTAATCAGTAGTAAGTCAACTCCATGGTGGCTTTCTCTATGTACAAATGCTAAAAGGATGAAACAAGCAATGACATGTGACACTAATTGAAAAATGATGGTATCCACCAGGGGCGAACTGACAATTCATGGGGCCCCTGGGCAATTGGAGATCATGGGGCCCCACATAGCAGCCATGTTTATGACGCAACATTAATGTGGCAGGCCCAAGCAGAGGGGCACTGAGCTCATTGACATGCAGAGCGGCAAGACAAGACACTTAAAGCGGGCAAACCCAAAAAAGTACCAGGAGCCTCTCATGGGCAGTGGTACTTTAACAGCATTATGGGCCCCTGCGCAAAGTAATGCACTGTAGCCTCTACAGGGAGATGGTGACCTGTGGCACATAGTAGCAAAGTAATGCACTGGAGCCTCTACCAAGGAGATGGTGACCTGCAGGCACACAGTGAATGTGGCTAAATTATGTCACATATTAGGTGTGTTTTTTTTAGTCTGTTGAAACTTCAGTCTGGCATTTTTACACTTTTTTTTTTTGACAATTTAAAATTTATATTTATTATTATTTTTTTAATGAATTTTAATTAAATAATCGTTTCCATTTTTTTCCCTAACACTGTTTGGGGGGGGGGGGGGTTCTGTTAGGGATCTAAACAGACCCCTGAAGTCTCACTTTTGAGATAGAGAAGGGGACTGAGAACACATTCAGTATGTACAGGAGTGGAGTGCGGAGGGTATGACAGTGGGCAGTATGTACAGGAGAGGAGTGTGGAGGGTATGGTAATGGGCAGTATGTACAAGAGAGGAGTGTAGAGGGTATGGCAGTATGCGGGGCTGTCTTTAATATTGATTGGACCCTGGACAAAAATTTTCTTGCCCCCCCTCATGTAAATTTGCTCTCCACCCCAACATTCCAAAAAACAAACACACACGTAAACTTATGTACTGAATTGTATTGTAACTGTAATTTCTGCCCTCATGTTGTGAAGCACTGCACAAACTATATAAATCCTGTATAATAATAAAAAAGATGGGGGGGGTGATAGAGGAGTCTGGGATGATGGGGGGGGGGGGTCGGGAGTCCAGGTTAATTGGGGGAGAGAGATGGGGAAGTTCAAGATGATGGTAGGGGAGAGGAGATAGCAAAGTCCAGGATGATTGGGAGAGAGAGATAAGAGAGTCCAGGATGATGGGGGGATAGGGGAGTCCAGGATAATTGGGGGAGAGAGGCGATAGGGGAGTCCAGGATGATGGGGAGGATAGGGGAGTCCAGGATGATTGGGGGGGGGAGAGATGGGGAGTTTAAGATAATTGGGGGGGTAGGGGAGTCCAGGATGATTAGGAGGGAGAGATAGGAGAGTCCAGGAAGATGGGGGGGTAGGGGAGACCAGGATGATTGGGGGGAGAGGAGATAGGGGAGTCCAGGATGATGGGGGGATAGGGGAGTCCAGGATGCTTGGGAAGAGATAGAAGAGTCCAGGATGATGGGGGGGATAGGGGAGTCCAGGATGATTGGGGGGAGAGATGGGGGAGTTCAAGATGAAGGGGGGATAGTGGAGTCCAGGATGATTGAGGGGGAGAGATAGGAGAGTCCAGGATGATGGGGGGATAAGGGCATCCAGGATGATTGGGGGGGAGAGACGATAGGGGAGTCCAGGATGATGGGGGGAGAGATAGAAGAGTCCAGGATAATGGGGGGAGAGGGGGAAAGGGGATTCCAGGATGATTGGGGGGGGAGTTCAGGATGATGGGGGGGGAAGGGGAGTCCAGGATGATTGGGAGGGAGAGATAGGAGAGTCCAGGGTGATGGGGGGGATAGGGGAGTCCAGGATGATTGGGGGTGATAGGGGATTCCAGGATGATTGGGGGGGATAGGAGAGTCCAGGATGATGGGGGTATGGGAGAGTCCAGGATGATTGGGGGGAGAGGAGATGGGGAATCCAGGATGATGGGGGGGATAGGTGAGTCCAGGATGATTGGGGGGAGAGATAGGATAGTCCAGGATGATGGGGTGATAGGGGAGTCCAGGATGACTGGGGGGACAGTTCACCTCTGTTTCCCCCATCCACGTTCACCTCTGTATCCCCTCCATCCACAGCTCAACTCTGTACCCCCTTCATCCACAGCTCACCTCTGTACCCCCAATCCACAGCTCACCTCTGTACCCCCTCATCCACGTTCACCTCTGTACCCCCCATCAATGTTTCACCTCTGTATCCTTCCATCCACCTCTAAACCCCCCCATCAACGTTCTCCTCTGTAGCTCCCCCCATCCACGTTCACCTCTGTTCCCCCATCCATGTTCACCTCTGTATCCTTCCATCCACTTCTGTACCCCCCCATCCACATTTACCTCTGTAGCCCCAATTCTCTGCCCATGCGAATCCCGTTCCCCTTCTCTCCACGGTTCTTTCTCACCTGATGACAGAACCTTTAAGCTTCACGGCGGTACAACACAGTGCAGTCTCCGCCTATCAGACCCATAGCACACAGCCAGAACACTTCACTCGGCTGTGTGCTACACAAGTCTGTCAGGCAGGGGTGGGTCAGGAGGAACACAGAGCGCCGCTCTGCTTCATTCCCTGTCACTCCGGTCTGCAGTGCCTGACAAAGAGATGAGCGGGTCAAGCAGGCTCAAGCACATGAAGCTGTCCCGCTCTCCTGTCACAATTCCACTGCTTGGCAGAGCGGGGGGGCATTGGCTACATCCGCTACTAAAAGTGCGGGCAGCGCAGGGCTTAAGTGGCAGCTGCTTTGGGCCCCACAGTGATTACACGGCCCAGGGCCGCTGCCCCTATTGCCCTGCATTAAAGACGGCTCTGGCAGTATGTACAGGAGAGGAGTGTGGAAGGTATAACAGTGGCAGAATGGGGAGGGATTTCTTTAAGTGGCAGTGTCTGTGGGGTGACCAGGGAGCGATGTTGGGAAGATAAGGGAAGGAAAGTGACCATGAAATGATGTCCTCAGATGGGGGGTAGGAAGCAGCTCTGAGTGATGTCCATCAACTGGATGTATGAAGTGGCCTGGGGGTGATGCAAGCTAGGGGGAGATGGGGGCTGAGAAGTGGTCAAATAGTAATGTCTAATGTGACATCTGTTCTCAGTAAACCTTGTAAGAGGAGTTTTTATACTGCACTGATCCTTTGTCTGGACATGTCTGGGCAGTGCTGATTGGCCATGTGCTGATCACATGCACCTCCCACCCTTTTTTTTTCACAGGATTTTTACTGTATATATATATATATGGTTAAAATGCACGATGAGTTGTGTACGGTGCGGCCGCCCCAATCTATACAGTCTCTAGTGATCAGTGTAATCTACATATATAACTGTATTGACTATTTTCCATAACCTGTTTTTTACTTCCTGAAAAATTCCAGCCTGTAAAACTGTTTTTATTGAATAGTGCAACCTATGTATATATTCACATTATGTATTTCCTATAACTTGCTCCTCAGTACATGAACAATCCCAGCCTGTAAAACTGTCAGTCAGCGGTGTTTTTCCCATAAATTGTGATCCATATGATTTCCATTTATTTATTTATATATGGCTACTTGTGCCTTTACTATTATTACCAATGATCTGTGGTTCACCCGGCACACAAAGCCGCCTGAGCGTTCTTGGCTCATGGCGGCGTTGTGTGAGGACACAGTGTTGCTGACACTGTCCTCCATCTTGTGACCCCGGCGGGCATGCGCAGTCCGCCGGGGAAGCCAGACGTGCCGGTGGGTGTAGTGGACGTGGCCGGGCCTCATCGCAGATGCCCGCGCATGCGCGATGGGGGCTTAGCGGCGTTCGCTCCACCCGGGGGGCCATCCTGAGCGCGTCTGTCCCTCCTCTACCATAATCAGCTGTTGGTGATCACATCAACAGCTGATTGGTGGGGAGGGCTTTATATACTTTTACACAGCCCAGACCGAGCGTCCGCTCTTGTGTGCAGGATGCTGTCGGTCTGAGCTGATGCCCAATAAGTGTATACAAAAAAGTGAGTATCCTAATACATAATTTACTGCTTCATTGAATTCACATGCTGTTTTAAATAAACACACTATCCATGCCTCTACTCTATCCCCATGCTGTTTTACTTTCACTAGTATACCGCTGCAGCTGTGAGAGACTCTCTATAGCTGCAGCTGATATCCTCTGTTCCTTTCTCTCCTCTGTCCCCCTCTTTTTCTCTTTTCTTTTTCCCTTCCCCCCCTTTCCTCCCCCCCTCTCTCCCTTCTTTTCCTCCCCCCTTCCCGCTTTTCTTTCCCCTCCCCCCCTCTTCCCGCCCCCCCTCCCTTTTTTTTCACTAATCTAATTAACATTTAATCAACCACTACTATCCTACCTAGGACAATCCAGACATATCTGGACTACATTAACCCTATATACCCTTGATTGTCAACAAATCCCTATTGGATAAATTATTTATTTATCTAATGATATCCTTATATCTTCCCTTCCCCCTTTTGTACCATTTTCTTTCAGCCACTCAGGATACATATACTCACACCAGTTACTTTCATCACTCTTTCCTGAATCCCCTACATTAGCCGGATCAGGTATGTTGTACCCCCACTATTGTAAGACCCCCCTTTTTTCTTACAAACAAGCAATATCTTAAATCATCGATCGGTTACTACATACTTCTACATTTTTACATTTTACAGGACCCGCATCTGGCCTCAGTGGAACATCAGATCTAAAACTTCTCTATGTCCCACGTAGGTGGGCTTTTTCCTCGGGTCTGAGGAGTCAAACCTATCCATACATACCTTTACCTAGTCATACTTGCTACGCATGAAATACTAAGACTATGGGTATGACAATTAATCCATATTGATCACAATCGGGAAACACGCTGGATGGGCAGACAGTGTCAGCTCCTCTGTTTTTAACTCCTTGTTTGGAATGTGAAGCTAGTCTACATATTACCAATGTGAGTGCAATGGAATGAAAATATGATATGTACCTTTATCTGTAAAGCCTAATATGTACGTATACTCATGATCTCTTTGTTAAAACATATTATTTCCAATTTAGAAACCCTTGCTATAACACACACACACCCCTGAAGAAGGAGGCTTAATATCTCTGAAACGCGTCGGGTGCAAATACATTGGTATCAATACTCAACATATGTATAAATGCATAAATCGCATTCCTTTCATTGCTCGTTACAGTCATATTGTTGTTGATGCTTTTAAGATGTTTCTGAAATGAATAAATGATTTTTTTATATATTATACATTTTCTCCTTTATTTATATATACGTGCCTTTAAAGTCCACCACTAGGGGAACCTTCTTTCTTTTTGTTTGATTATTAAATATTGGATGTGGCACACTTTGCAGTCAATAAGCCGACTAACAATCCCTGTTTCTCCCAAAAAAGAAAAAACTCTCCAGCAATACACACCAAACTGAGCATGTGCAGCCCGTCCACTGGCTCTGTAAATATCAGTTTTTGTTTTTTTTTTAAGTGGAAGAAGAGGAAGAAGAGGAGGATCAGAGAAGAAAGGATCAAACAGCCTTTATACACAATGCAAACAATTAACCCCTTAGGCTCCACAGTGAGTATAACAAACATGCTTTACTGCATATACAGACTGATTTTACTGTTGAGGGGTTATTAACACTTTAAGTTCACATTATCTGCACAGAATGACTGGGGCATTTCTCTTCGATTCTCCTTGTCACCTTAACCCTTTATTGCAATACCTGCACAACAAATCCTCCTGAATTTTTGGAGGTTTTCCTCAGACAAAACTCAGCTCACCTCCTCCCTGCCTGTAGTGTGAGCAGAAACCAGACGGCTGTAGCTACATTGTGCTCCATCTACTGGCTCTTTCAGCACATGAAACTGGTGATGGGGGGTGGTGTTTGAGTCAGAGATCACACAGAGATTGCAGGAGATAGGGGGGAGACAGAAAGGAGCTTTGGAGATTCCCAATACATACAGTACACCACTGGCATGGCTGCCATCTCCACAGTGGCAAGTTTGCTCATGGGGCCCCCTACTGACCCCAGGCTCTGTGGCAATGCCCAGCTGCCTGAATGGTGAGTCCACCTCTGGCGTCCACTGGATGATGTCTGAAGATGAAGGATTTAGATAAACCTTATTGTAAAAATGCAATATATCCTAAACATTTCTTTGTATAAATATAGCAAAGCAACATTAATAAAAAGCAGACACCTTCAGAAAACTTTCAATGTATTTGTGACAGACCTAGCCGGGAGAGAGACTTTAGGAGGGGACTGTATGCTAGCCTCTTGCCGATCGATCGTGGGCCCTGGCATTTGGGGGAACGGTGCTCTTTGTGAGCTGTATGCCTGGGGACCCTTGAGGCGGTATTACTGTGGATTCGGGTCCTGATCCCCCAGGACACACAGACTCTGGGGACCCTGGATTTGCCATATTAGAAATAGTGGATGATTCATAATGCTGGGACAGATACTGTTAGAAGATGCTGATGTAAATTCCAACACCTGTCTGTCTGTTGTCTGCTAAAATGTGTATTGTAAATAAGTCTACTATGGGATCTAAGAGTCATTAGATCCCCATTGTCATTTGTGTTAATTAACTCTGCTATTGTGTGAAGAAGAGTCTATGTTGATTGTGTGTTCTGAACTACAAGACGGCCAGTCTGGCCTAAAGGTCATGTCTGAGTCATCTAGGCTGTCTAAAGGGATTAGTTAATTAGCTCATGTTAATTAGGTTAATTAGGTTACAGCTGTATTGTTAGAGTAATATGAGCAGGTCTGCATCTCCTCTTTTATTGTATAAATAAGACTGTATTCCTGTCAATAAAGATAGATTCCTGGTTGAACTTACATACAGCCTGCCTGGTGTTTGTTCTGAGCTATCACAACTGGGTTAGAACGGCACAGAGCTGTAGTTCTAATCCCGGAGCATCGGATGACCGAGCAATCAGATGTTGCGATCTGCAGTCTGATTCTATAGCAGCAGAGGAGTGTCGGGAGAGTGGAACCGAGCAAACAAGGGGCTCGTTACAGTATTCCTGAATGCCTTACAATTCTTAAACTCAATGAGTTCTTATATGCAAAAAAAAAAGACTTTAGGAAACAACATCAAGAACTAGCTGGGAGTCTCTTGTATCCATGTACTGAGCACAACCTTTGTTCTTAAGTACCAAATTAGGCTTGGGAGGAAAGCTGGCTCTTGTCTTCACTTCTTAAAGTCACAATTTACATAACTGCGCACCCTCAGTTTTATACCCAGGGTGTAAAGAAGACATGGAAGGCTTTTGAGCAGGCACCTGATGTATGCTGCTTATTAATATTACATATTTATAATATTTCTGTAATGTAAAGCTTACCCTAAGTATAGCTGGGTTAAGTGTTAGACCTAGCAAATGTGTTGGCACAAGGATGTGCATATGCGTGTGGGTTGTAAGAGAAAGAGTGTGAAAGAAAAGAACTGCCATTGGGAACGTAAACCTAATGCTCCTCATGGGCTGGGACTGATGTGATTGGTTTAGTGTTCTCTCTAAACTGCTTTGTATTACATTGATGCTATACTACAAATGCAAACAATCAAACCACAAGAATAATTGGTCTCATCTTCAAAATGAATACAAAGAGAATATGAAAAGGGGAAAACATTGGAATATGAAAGTCAAAATCTGATTGCCTTTTCAGGGCAATTCCTCCAGCTAAGATGTTTTTCATTATAAATAAACACCAATGAAGAATAATTAACATTAACGGTGTGTCAGTGCATATCTTGTGTAGGGCTGCCCATTTATTTGAATTGGCTACCCTTCATCCGATAAACATGAAAAATAATTTATTGACCCTTTTCCAAAAACTTGCTGCACCGACCTGCCTATTGCTGCAGCACGATGTGGTTTGGAACACATTAGCGTCTGTCAGAAAAGTGCGCAGTTTTGCCTTCATTCCTGACGCGCAGTAGTGAGACCCTAGACTTATACACTGCAAGAAGCTAGAGTTTTTGGCAAAAGTGACATGCACAGTTTCTTTAGCCAAGAAAACAGTTCCCCCATACTCCTAGCAGGTTACCTACAGTATTACTTTTACCTATGTACACTATATGGCACATGCACTATTCACTGTACATCCTGGCTCATTTAGCCCAGTTTGAGATTAGAGCCAGGTACCAGGGACGCTGTAACTCTGGTGCACATGTGAGTTACATTGTCTGTGGCCATGCAATCGCTGTAGGGACCTGAATTGAGAGTGGAGGTGATGGCCTTGGCGAAAAGTGCGGCAACAGCATACTGCACCTGTCACTGCTGGAGGGGGTATATACAGTGACTTGAAAAAGTGCCTTGAACTTTTTTACATTTTGTCATGTTACAACCAAAAATGAAAATGTATTTTATTGGGATTTTATGTGATAGAACAACACAAAGTGGCACATAATTGTGAAGTAGAAGGAAAATTATGAATGGTTTTCAAATTTTTTTTTTACAATAAATATGTGAAAAGTGTGGTTTGCATTAGCCCCCTTTGCTCTGATACCCCTAACTAAAATCTAATGGAACCAATTGCCTTCAGAAGTAAATACAGCTGTTCTGTGAAGCCCTCAGAGGTTTGTTAGAGAACCTTAGTGAACAAACAGCATCATGAAGGCCAAGGAACAGACCAGACAGGTCAGGGATAAAGTTATGGAGAAGTTTAAAGCAGGGTTAGGTTATAAAAAAAATATCCCAAGCTTTGAACATTTCACAGAGCACAGTTCAATCCATAATTCGAAAACGGAAAGAGTATGGCACAACTGCAAAACTACCAAGACATGGCCGTCCACCTAAACTGATAGGCCAGGCAAGGAGAGCATTATTCAGAGAAGCAGCCAAAAGGCCCATGGTATCTCTAGAGGAGCTGCAGAGATCCACAGCTCAAGAATCCATCTACAGGACAACTATTGGTCTTGCACTCCACAAATCTGGCCTTTATGGAAGAGTGGCAAGAAGAAAGTCATTGTTGAAAGAAAGCCATAAGAAGTCCCATTTGCAGTTTGCGAGAAGCCATGTGGGGGACACAGCAAACACATGGAAGAAGGTGCTCTGGTCAGATGACAACAAAGTTGAACTTTTTGACCTAAAAGCAAAACGCTGTATGTGCAGAAAACTAACACTGCACGTCACCCTGAACACCCCATCTCAATTGTGAAACATGGTGGTGACAGCATCATGTTGTGGGGATGCTTTTCTTCAGCAGGGACAGGAAAGCTGGTAAGAGTTGATGGGAAGATGGATGGAGCCAAATACAGAGCAATCTTAGAAGAAAATCTGTTAAGCCGCGTACACACGGTCGGACTTTTCGTCTACAAAAGTCCAACGGACGCTGACGGACTAAAGCTGGCTGGTAATCCGATCGTGTGTGGGCTTCTCCGGACTTTCAACGTACTTTTTTAGCCTCAAATCCGACGTACTTTAGATTTGAAACATGCTTCAAATCTTTACGTCGTAACTACGACGGACCCCGAAATCCGCTCGTCTGTGTGCTAGTCCGACGGACAAAAACCCACGCTAGGGCAGCTATTGGCTACTGGCTATGAACTTCCTTATTTTAGTCTGGTGTACGTCATCACGTACGAATCCATCGGACTTTTGTGTGGTCGTGTGTAGGCAAGTCCGTTCGTTAGAAAGTCTGCCACAAGTCCGCCGCAAGTCTGCCGAAAGTCCTCCGGAAGTCTGTTGGACAGGCTGTCGGACTTTTGTAGCTGAAAAGTCCGACCGTGTGTACGCGGCATTAGAGTCTGCAAAAGACTTGAGACTGGGGCAGAGGTTCACCTTCCAACAGGGCAATGACCCTAAACATACAGCCAGAGCTACAATGGAATGGTTTAGATCAAAGCATATGGATGTGCTAGAATGGCTCAGTCAAAGTCCAAACCTAAATCCAATTGAGAATCTGTAGCAAGACTTGAAAATTACTGTTCACAGACACTCTCCATCCAATCTGACAGAGCTTGAGCTATTTTGCAAAGAAGGATGGGCAAAAATGTCACTCTCTAGGTGTACAAAGCTGGTAGAGACATCCCCAAAATGACTTGCAGCTGTAATTGCAGCAAAAGGTGGTTCCACAAAGTATTGACTCAGAGGGGCTGAATACAAATGCACGCCACACTTTTCAGATAATTATTTGTTAAGAAAATTGAAAACCATTTATCATTTTCCTTTCACTTCACAATTATTTGCCCCTTTGTGTTGGTCAATCATATAAAATCCTAATAAAATACATTTACGTTTTTGGTTGTAACACAACAAAATGTGCATTTCAAGAGCATTTCAAGAGGTATGAATACTTTTTCAAGGCACTGTATATAATAAAGTGGGTGTACACATATATATTGGATTCAGATTCTGCCATTCACAGGGTTACTAGGGTCAAACATTTTCTCTTTGGAAAAGAGAGAGTTAAGAACCTGCAATAAAGTTTGCAATAATGACTATGCATGGCCTAAATTACTCACAAGCATTGTTTTTGCAGTAGAACAGTCAGAGAGTAGAGAAATGTCCCATCAGGGTCATATTTTACTGGTTATAATGTATTAGAACTCACATTCTTCTTTAACCAGCTCTCAAGAGTCAACATGCCAGCAGAATGCCTCCTGGCACTTCTTAAATGTGTAGTAGAGTCAGGCAGAGATAGGCAGACAAGGTGCGCGGTGTAAAATACATCACTTGTCAAGAGGCACTTTACTGAGATAGCTGACAAATGTCTTGGCGAAATGCAGAAAAGTGAGACCCTTGAGTTCCTGGCATTGGCTTGTACCTTCTCTAGTTCACAGCTGAGCTCATACCTTATATCAGAAATACAAAGATAAATATAGAACTGTTCCTTAGACTTCAGGATCTGGCAAGAGTATTCCGATTTTGGAAACAAGTGATGAGTGAATATAAGCAACATATGGCCAGGAAGCCAAGGCATTAAACACATATACTGTCAGCAATTATGGAAGTACTTTAGGATTAGTAACAACTTTGTGTCTGCTGTTTTAACAAAATGCATACCACCAGAGAAAGAATTGAGAGTCTGCAAAAATGTCAGTGACAATTTGAAGATCTTGCAAAATATCACAATTTTGGTAAATTTTTGCATTTAAGTCAATGGGCAAAGTATTTTTTTTTTTTTTTGCTGCAGTGCAAGAAGCATGCTGAGTGGAGGCTGGCAGATAGAGGTTGATTTACTAAAAGTTAAAAAGACTGTGCGCTTTGAAAAGTGCAGTTTCTCCAGAACTTAGGAAATCAGCATATGTCCTGCTGACTTACATACAATCATGTGCAAGCAATGTGATTGGGTATTCTTTGCAAAGCAAATAGAGCAACTGCTATTGTCTATTTGCCTTTAGTAAATCTACGCCATAGGCTCACCAGTGTGCTACTTCTCCAGTCAATGTCCAGTCACAGGCTTGGACAGGGACAAGACCTGTAGGTACTAATGAACTACAACAGAGAAAATTTAGGTCTTATATCTGCTATACAGGGCTACACTGGATTCCAGAGCTGTGTATATTCCAGGGCTGGATAGGCAGAAACACAAATCCTTTGGCAGGACAAATTAGCACTCACATACTGTATGTATTTTATCTTGTGTTTAGCTCTTTCGCTGGTGTTTAGCTTTACAATATTCTTTAAATCTTCAATTGCCAATATTTTATTTTACAAGGGGTATGTTCTTCTTTAACCACTTAAGCCCCGGACCATTTCGCTGGCCAAAGACCAGAGCACTTTTTGCGATTCGGCACTGTGTTGCTTTAACTGACAATTGCGCGGTCATGTGATGTGGCTCCCAAACAAAATTGACGTCCTTTTTTCCCCACAAATAGAGCTTTCTTTTGGTGCTATTTGATCACCTCGGCGGTTTTTATTTTTTGCGCTATAAACAAAAATAGAGCGACAATTTTGAAAATTTTTTTTACTTTTTGCTATAATAAATATCCCCCAAAAATATATCTATAAAAAAATGTTCCTCAGTTTAGGCCGATACGTTTTCTTCTACATATTTTTGGTAAAAAAAAATCACAATAAGCGTTTATTGATTGGTTTGCGCAAAAGTTATAGCGTATACAAAATAGGGGTTAGTTTTATGGCATTTTTTATTAATAATTTGTTTTTACTAGTAATGCCGGCGATCTGCGATTTTTATCGGGACTGCGACATTTTGACACATTTTTGGGACCATTGTCATTTTTACAGCGATCAGTGCTATAAAATTGCATTGATTACTGTAAAAATGACACTGGCAGTGAAGGGGTTAACCACTAGAGGTTAGTTAGGGGTTAAGTGTGTCTTGGGGAGTGTTTCTAACTGTTAGGGGGATGGGCTACGAATGGCACTTCACTGATCATAGCTCCCGATCACAGGGAGCAGAGATCAGTGATAGTGTCACTAGACAGAACGGGGAGATGATTGTTTACATTAGCATCTCCCTGTTCTTCAGCTCTGTGAGACGATCACAGGTATCCCCGAGGTGATCGAGTCCGCGGGACCCAGGATCTGACTCACGGAGCCTCGGCAGGTTCGCGCACGTGACCACACGGCGGCAAATTCAAAGGGATGTACCTGTACACCCATTTTCCCAGCCGTGCCATTCTGCCGACATAAATGTACATGCGGCGTTTGGCAAGTGGTTAAGAAAGGTATTGTTTCCTAGATGCACATTGGGGTGGATTTACTAAAGGAAAATTGGTGGTTTACTCTGCAAGGGATGTTGCACTTTGCAAGGGAATTTCCCCCAGAATGTAATGAATGTGGCAGAGTTTTTCTGATTGTTATCATCCAATGCTGTTTTGTTTTTCATTTTTCTTGTATGTGATTGGTTATTCTTTGTAAAGTGAAATTTTACCACATTCACTAAGCTCTGGGGAAAATTCTTTTGCAAACCAGAACTTCCCTTGCAAAGTGAACAGCCTATTTGCCTTTAGTATATCAACCCCAATGAATGTCAGATGTCAGCTGTCACCGACATGACACAGTGATGCCAACGCTTTTTTAGGAAATAAAGCCACGATTTCTTTTCTCAAGTAAACTTTACCTAAGCACTCTGCATGGCGAAATTTGAAGCTAATGTCAGTGAAAGCAAGAACGCTAATCACTCCACTCATCTCTAAATAAGAGTGTACACAAACACAATCACAAATCCACTGAAAGTCATTTGAAAAGAAAAGAAGCTGTTGTAGGAAATATATTTTTTTTATCTACTATGTGATGCCCTCGCTTTTTTAAGGGTATTTCCACTTTTACAGCCAAATTGGGATGAAACCCCATTTATATTTGTTACGTGTTCAAATAACATAATTTTAAAAAAATATTTAAAAATTACTGGTTCCTTTTTTAAGTGTTAAGTGAGTAGATATATAAGCTGAATTACATACCAGGAAACCAATTTGTATCATTATATTCAACCTCTGATTGGTCCAGGCCTTCAACATTTAGAACAACACCATGACTCCCAATTCTCTGGAAGCATTAGATCTTTTAAATCTATATAAATGACAGTAACTGTTGAATTCATTCTAGCAGATCTACTGTATGTGTTTATTTCTAGTTAGAAATTTAAAAGGGTTGGTCAGTAATCGTAGGGTCATTATGGCCTTGTTCCTAATGTGCGCAGGAGTGACGTCATCGCAGCTCCAACCAATCACATAGCCGGAGCCCGCAAACCCGGAATAAACGCCGGTGGAACATGTCAGCCCCCTCAGCGGTGCCTCGCTTTGGGGGCTTCATTCTAAGATAAGTATTTCATAATGTGCTAGTATGTGATGCATACTAGCACATTATGCCATTGTCTTGCAGGTTTGTTTTTTTTCCAGTGGTTTACTACCGCTTTAGGCTTGGTTCACACCAGTGCCAATTGGATGTGGGTTTCCACAGGAGAATGTGATTGGCTCTCTATGGAGCTGGTTCACACATCTCCGCAGCGGCTCCGGTGCGAATTGCACAGGAGCCCAGTGCGTCTTTTGATCCATTTCAAGTCCGAATTCAGCCCAAAATTCGGGCTCAAATCGGACCTGAAACGGTAAATGGAGATGCACCAGACTCCTGCCGGGAGCTGCTGCATTCTCCGGTGTGAACCCAGCCTTAAGGGTAAAGGTATCATGAACAACTTATCTCTATATGATCATAGAGCAAAGCAGATATATATAAATAGATGGAGTGGGAGAGGTAAAGTATGAACCCTTTTATAAATCTTAGCTACAGTTCAGTGATTTGAATCAATTAACAAGATAAGAAAAATCACCAGCCCACAATGCATTAAAAAATTTGTAAACCCAACATCTCATATTCCTGATATGTACCTGCTGTACATTGTACTTGTATGAAAAAGTATCCTCCTCTTTTTGTATTGCTTCCTTTATATAACATTCTTGGCGTTCCTGCCAGTCCCTCTGCTTTCTTACTAAAAACTGACCACACTAAGCAGGAGAACAACAAACTGCTGGGAACTTAGCCTGCTCTCCTCCAATGATCAGACTCGTCCTGACACACCCCTCTGCACAGCCATTCACTGGGAAGCTCAGTGTACTTATAAAGCTAGGAACAGAGGGAATGTGATCACTTTTACAAAAATGGGGAAAAGAAGGCATTTATCATTTTTTTTAATATCTATACACAGATGGTTTGCCTTTCATTTCTATTTTAACCACTTCAAGCCCAGAAGGATTTGCCCCTTTAATGACCAGGCCATTTTTTGCGATACGGCACTGCGTCGCTTTAACTGACAATTGCGCAGTCGTGCGACGTTGTACCCAAACAAACGTCCTTTTTTTCCCACAAATAGAGCTTTCTTTTGATGGTATTTGATCACCTTTGCGGTTTTTATTTTTTGCGCTACAAACAAAAAAAGAGCGACAATTTTGAAAAAACACAATATCCAAAAAAAAAAGTCTTCATCAGTTTAGGCTAATATGTATGCTTCTACATATATTTTGTAAAAAAAAACTCGCAATAAGCGTATATTAATTGGTTTGCGCAAAAGTTATAGCATCCACAAAAAGGATATATTTGTGACAATTTTATTATTATTATATTTTTTACTAGTAATGGCGGTGATCAGCGATTTTTAGCGGGGCTGTGACATTGCAGCGGACAGATTGGACACTTTTGACACTTTTTTGGAACCAGTGACATTTATATAGCGATCAGAGCTAAAAATAGCCACTGATTACTGTATAAATGTCACTGGCAGGGAAGGGGTTAACACTAGGGGGCGATCAAGGGGTTAAGTTTTCCCTCGAGAGGTGTTTCTAACTGTGGGGGGAGTGTACTGACTGGAGGAGGAGAGAGATCGCTGTTCCTAATCACTAAACACGACAGATCTCTCTCCTCCCCAGTCAGAACGGGGATCTGTTTGTTTACATACACAGACCTCCGTCCTGGCTCTCTGTGGAGCGATCGTGGGTGGCTGGCGGACATAGCAACCACCGGCCACATGCATCGGCTTTGGCGTTGCGCCGCAAGCTGCCTCCTATACCTTTTAAAGCAGCCGACGTACACCTAAGGTGGTTTGCGCAGCCGTGCCAACCTGCCGTGGTATAGCGACAGCGGCTGGTCGGCAAGAGCTTAAACTGAATGGGTTGTTTTACAAGGTGATTGTTTACAATCACTTTAAAGCCTAGTTTTTGTAAATGCAAATAGTGTCAGTACCTGGGTTTGATTTGGTATCAGCCTCATGTAATCCCGTTTACAGCAGAGCTCAGACAGGGATGGGGCAGGATTAGGAGCCAATCGGGTGTACTGACAAGGAACAAACTGACAGGAGAAGAGAGCAGAGTGAGCAAATAAATGACCTTATCAATCTGCTGTTGTTCCTATATTGTCTAATCAGCAAGATGGGGGTGAGGAATGAGACCACCATATTAATAGCCATTAATAAGTGTCATCTTGTTGGCAGTGCTGTCTGATGGGGCTGTGGAAATCAGAAAAGGACAGAAATGCTAAGTTATTTGCCAGTAAAGCAGCTGCTATAAATTATTTTAGCAGAGTAGTTAGATGTTTGCCAGCTTTATGATAATTCTTATATTTAATAGCAATAATAATAATTATAACAATAATAATAATAACATAAAAGTAATGTGCTGCCAATATAACAAGTAAAGGCAAAGAGTACAAGCCCACCCTACAACTTCCTGTGTGTCATTTTCTATGCCTCCAGGCTGTTGGTTCTTGCCTGCCTTTGGAGGGTCCAATGCTCTGTCTCTACAGCCCTCCATGGGATTAAAAGGTAGAACTGAGTCCAAGCCATGGAATATTTTCACACCTGGCTGAAACCAGGTCAGGCGGCTAATGTGTTTTTCAAGCTGCTTGCTGGAGATGAAAAAACAATGCTCAGCTATTGAAACACTGCCGACACGCGGCAGAAACCCCCATAAGAGCCATGTGAGTAAATGGTGATATTATGCAGAAAAGCGCTTATGACACGTAGATGTGTGTAAAGATCTTGAGAACAAAGAGAGCAAAAATAGAAGTGTCATAGTGTGTCTTGTATGTGCTTTAGGTTCCGATGTGTGTGATTTCTACTGCAGTCTGCAAGCTTGCATTGCTGTACTCGAAGCAGATCTAAACTTTTACAAAGGAGTACTTTGTAGAGGAATGACAGTAAAACCTGATTTAATATCTTTTTCTTTTTTTATCTTTTTGTTAAAAAAAAAAAAAAAGCTTCCCCATACTTTGATCATGTGTTTCTCTCTGAAATTTGCATATCCTGTAGACCAGTGGTGGTCAACTTTCTTGACATGGGGGGCGTCAAGTGTGGCTCTCGGCATCATTCAGCGGCCACACATAAAATTCTGTGAATGTTCAGTAACAGAGACAGCAGACACACAACAGGATATAGTTAAAGACTTTGGGAATGATACAAGAGATTATCAGAGACAGTGGACACAATACAAAAGCTGGTCAGAGATCACAGACATGATACAAGAGATAGTCAGAGAGAGTGGACATAATACAAGAGATGATCAGAGATTGCAGATACAATACAAGAGATGATCAGAGATTGCAGACATGATACAAGAGATGGTCAGAGACTGTGGACATGATACAAGAGATGATCAGAGATTGCAGACATGATACAAGAGATGATCAGAGACTGCGGACATGATACAAGAGATGATCAGAGACTGCAGACATGATACAAGAGATGATCAGAGACCAGTGGTGGTCAACTTTCTAGATATGGGGGGCGTCAAGTGTGGCTCTCGCCATCATTCAGCAGCCACACATAAAATTCTGTGAATGTTCAGTAACAGAGACAGCAGACACACAACAGGATATAGTTAAAGACTTTGGGAATGATACAAGAGATTATCAGAGACAGTGGACACAATACAAAAGCTGGTCAGAGATCACAGACATGATACAAGAGATAGTCAGAGAGAGTGGACATAATACAAGAGATGGTCAGAGATTGCAGATACAATACAAGAGATGATCAGAGATTGCAGACATGATACAAGAGATGGTCAGAGACTGCGGACATGATACAAGAGATGATCAGAGTTTGCAGACATGATACAAGAGATGGTCAGAGATTGCGGACATGATACAAGAGATGATCAGAGATTGCAGACATGATACAAGAGATGGTCAGAGACTGCGGACATGATACAAGAGATGATCAGAGATTGCAGACATGATACAAGAGATGATCAGAGACTGTGGACATGATACAAGAGATGGTCAGAGACTGCGGACATGATACAAGAGATGATCAGAGATTGAAGACATGATACAAGAGATGGTCAGAGACTGCGGACATGATACAAGAGATGATCAGAGATTGAAGACATGATACAAGAGATGGTCAGAGACTGCGGACATGATACAAGAAATGATCAGAGTTTGCAGACATGATACAAGAGATGGTCAGAGAATGCGGACATAATACAAGAGATGATCAGAGATTGCAGACATGACACAAGAGATGATCAGAGAGTGCGGACATGGTACAAGAGATGGTCAGAGACTGCGGACATGATACAAGAGATGATCAGAGATTGCAGACAGGATACAAGAGATGATCAGAGACTGTGGACATGATACAAGAGATGGTCAGAGACTGCGGACATGATACAAGAGATGATCAGAGATTGAAGACATGATACAAGAGATGGTCAGAGACTGCAGACATGATACAAGAGATGATCAGAGATTGAAGACATGATACAAGAGATGGTCAGAGACTGCAGACATGATACAAGAGATGATCAGAGATTGAAGACATGATACAAGAGATGGTCAGAGACTGCGGACATGCTGCAGGAGACCGTCAGGGACTAAGGACATAGTATAGGAGTTGTTGGACACTGGGGACATGCTTCAGGAGACAGAGGCTGGAGACGTATTACATGACACTGGTAAAAATCACTTGTACATTTGTTGAAAATTGATTTTATAGACACACTTATACACATCATATTTCTCAAAATATCATTAATTTAATTATTGTTAAAAACAACGTGTGTATACATATAATTGATTGGAAAACCACATTCTGACAAATTGTCTACATAGCACTCACACTACCAATTACATCAATAGTACCATGTACAGGAATAAAGAGTGTCCTGGAGTGGACAAATGGTGTTCCAAGTATTTTGATGTGATTATGGTTGAGGCATATTGTAGGTTTGCTCAAACCATAATTGCCTCAAAATACTTGGAACACCATTTGTCCACTCCAGGACACTCTTTATTCCTGTACATGGTACTATTGATGTAATTGGTGGTGTGAGTGCTATGTAGGCAATTTGTCAGAATGTGATTTTTCCAATTAATCATATGTAAGGATGAGCCGAACACCCCCCCCAGTTCGGTTCGCACCAGAACATGCGAACAGGCAAAAAATTCAGAAGAACATGGAAACACCGTTAAAGTCTATGGGACACTAACATGAAAATCAAAAGTGCTAATTTTAAATGCTTATATGCAATTTATTGTCATAAAAAGTGTTTGGGGGACCCGGGTCCTAGAGTATACTAACATAAGGGCAGTGGGTGGGCCATTCCTAGTCTTGGTGCAGAGTAGAATACCATGTCAATGACACATACGGTAAAAAGGCAGTGGCAAATTTGGTATGTAGGAGCTAAAGATGCGTAGAAAGAGCAACCACTGATAAGAAACATGGATAATCGTGTCAATGTGGAAAGATTAGCCGAACTGAATGTATTCTCATTGTAAGTGATTAAGGGGATATGATCATCTTGTATAAATATCAGATTGCCTTCAAGGGTGACAATCGGATATTTGTACAAGGTGATCATATCCGATTAACAACAAAAAGAAGAGAAGAAACGGTATAACATCCAAAAGGCTATCTCCTCAAAATGTTTTTTAAACATCAAGAACAACAGGAAGTTACAGCATCACTGATCCCATGGTCCCATGCCTCCCTAACCCTGACCACTCTGCTTAGCTAAAAGCTGGTACAGCCCTAAATGGATAGGATGAGCTGCTCCCTGTAAGCCCGAGTGGATAGATATGCAGCTGCATGCAGAGAAAGCATAGTGAGCCCTTGACCCAAATGATGTATGCCCCAGATATAAAGCACAAATACCTGCAAATTCCATAGTATGTTTACTGTCCCTTAGACATGGGAATCTCAAAAAGTATATGGATAAGTAGAAATGACTATGGTGAGCATAAGATTCTGTGACAGTGCGGCTCATACAGCGGGAAACTGGTGGGATATGTATACTACAGTATGTTGGGATGTGGTCTGCTGGGTCATGCGGTACTCACAATATTAGGTCCATCCAACTGACATCACTTCTTGTTGTTATATGCTTTGTTGGCTACACAGAACCATTATTGTGCATGGTGGCACCACTTCATCTATTTAAACTAGTGGTTGGGCTCCCAAAACCAACTCCCTATTTTGTATGATTATATCCGATTGCCTTCAAGGATGAGAAAAGATACCCCCCCCCCACAAAGCATATTGGGCCATGCTTTTTAGGGGTTTTTCTTTCGCCTTCCTCTGGATCAACTGTGGGTATATGGAGGCTTTATCTTTATTTCTTTTTCTATTGTTTAAACTAGATGGACTTGTGTCTTTTTTCAACTCGATTAAACATGTAACTAATCTAATGTATTTTTAAAAGTTGTTTTTGGAATATCTGGTGCTCTTGCCATTAAGGTCCTTGTTAAAGGCATATCCTTTGGGGTGACAACTTTTACCCAGTTGTGCTCCTCTGTTGTTATTTTGTCATGCAACTAATGGAAACTACAAGCAGCCATGCTGACATACACTGCGCAGGGTGGCACAGTGGTGTAGTGGGTAGCACTTTCGCCTAGCAGTAAGAAGGGTCGCTGGTTCTAATCCCAACCACGACACTACCTGTCTGGAGTTTGCATGTTCTCCCTGTGCCTGCGTGGGTTTCCTCCGGGTACTCTGGTTTCCTCCCACACTCCAAAGAAATGCTGGTAGGTTAATTGGATCCTGTCTAAATTGTCCCTTGTATGTATGAATGTGAGTTAGGGACCTTAGATTGTAAGCTCCTTGAGGGTAGGGACTGATGTGAATGTACAATGTATATGTAAAGCGCTGCGTAAATTGACGGCGCTATATAAGTACCTGAAATAAATAATAAATAAATAATGGTACCCAATTGATGAGCAGCCGACAGTGAGTGCATGTAGAAAATAAGTGGCTAACATGGGATGTAGGACATCAGCAGTATTGAGATGCAAAACTGTGAAAATGATATCTTAATGATAAAAAAATGGAAATAGTTTATGATACACAGTACTTTAGTACATTAAGGGTCATATTTAAAAAGCAGTGAATGTGACTTTTACCAATGGGAATGAGAGACAGGTGCAGCGCTCAGAACAGGAGAACCACTCTCAGACCAATGATTGAATCCACAAGTGGGTCCTTGGGCTCGGATGTCCTCCAACCATCATAATAGCCTCAAAACGAGTGAAAGAGCCGACGATTCCAAATCCATATTAATTACTTTTTTAGTTCACATGAAAGCACGTATAAAAAGGGCTAACGCGTTTCGGCAGATGGCCTTGATCACAGCCAACTTTTTCAATCATTTTTACTTTTACCAACCCTTCACCGATGGTGAGCCAATTACTGCCATTTAAAACACATGAACCTTGAAGATTTACCTGCAGTAAATGTTTGGTGAATGTCACATAAACTGATTTATAAATATAGCCCAATTTCATCCAGTTAGAATTTAGATCTACTTTATTATTGCACAAACATGTCCTAAAATATTACATGTACCAGAAAGGTGTATAAAGGGGGAGCCATTCTTTAAGTTTTAATAGTAACTTTAATAATTTATTTCATATACCATAAATGTGTATTTTTAATTTAATCATAGGCAAAGTGAGGGAAAAAGTCAAATGTGTTAATTTGAATTTTGCATGAGACACAGACCTTGTAGAGTGGATTTGAAATTTTATGGGGATTTTACTCACTTATAAAAAGAAATAAAAAAATCCTTAGAACATATTTTTTATAAATCATTCATGAAACCTTGATGAATGGAGTTCACATTTTAAGAACTTATATTTTTTTATGAAATTATAAGAAGAAAGTAAAATGTATTAATAAACTTCAGAGTGATCACAAGTTGTTTAAATGGTTCCCCAGATTGAATCACAAGCAGAGGAAATCATCCATGGGATGAAGGTTGAAAATAGGCCAGTAGCTTTCACAGAATACCATTATGGTAATTATGTTGGGCTGGAGTCACAATGTCACTGTTCAAGGTGTAGTAGCTCGGCAGATGGACCTTTTTTATTATTACATTCTTTATTTAGAAATTATTTTAACATTATTAGGTACTAGTCAACAAAATGTGAGACTGCATCTCTTGTTCCCAGCAAAACAATGGGATAATATGAGCTGTGATCAATCTGCTAATAAACAATGTAGCTGTACACTAGGTTCATTTTAGACTAAAACAAACCTAACATGGAAAATATTTACCGAATCCAGTGCTGTCATCACATATTTGGCATCTGGGGTCTTATTTTTTGTTTTAGGAACCTGGGTGCCTGAATTGTCCATGTGCTCCAGTATACAGAGGATTTCTAAATTAGCTGGGTTGAGGACCTTCTAAGCAGCTTCTAAGCTCCAATAATGGCCCAATAAGGAAGAGTAGCCTCACTGGCCAACAGCAAGACCAAGGAGGTAGGAGGGAGAGGCGATCAGGTGCACAACACAGTTGACCCATGATGTCTTTACATTTTAGTGCACCTGGGCATTCTAGGTAGGGATGGGCTGTCTGTTCGGGTCGTACATGAGTTCGACTCGAACATAGGCTGTTTGCCCATTCTCCGAATAGGGAACAATTTGGGGTGTTCGAGGCAAATTCGAAAGCTGCAGAACGCCCTTTAAAAGTCTATGGGAGAAATTAAAAGTGCTAATTTTAAAGGTTAATATGCAAGCTATTGTCATAAAAAGTATTTGGGGACCTGGGTCCTGCCCCAGGGGATATGTATCAATGCAAAAAAAAGTTTTAAAAATGGCCGTTTTTTCGGGAGCAGTGATTTTAATAATGCTTAAAATGAAACAATAAAAGTGAAATATTCCTTTAAATTTTGTACCTGGAGGGTGTCTATAGTATGCCTGTAAAGTGGCACATGTTTCCCGTGTTTACAACAGTCCGAGAGCAAACTGACATTTCTAAAAGGAAAGAAAGTCATTTAAAAGTACTAGCGATAGCGCCGGCAGCTATAATGAATTGTCGGGTCTCTGCAATACTCATAAAAGTCATTGAAAAAAAACGGCCTGGGATTCCCCCATAGTGCATTACCAGGCCCTTTGGGTCTATTATGAATGTTAAGGGGAACCCCAAACCAAAATTTAAAAAAAAAATGTGTGGGGTCCCCCAAATTCCATACCAGGCCCTTCAGGTCTGGTATGGATATTAAGGGGAACCCTGCACCAAAATTAAAAAAACAAAATGGCGTGGGGTCCCTCTCACAATCCATACCAGACCCTTCAGGTCTGCTATGGATTTTAAGGGGAAACACGCGCCAAAATTTAAAAAAAAAAAGGGCTTGGGGGTCCCCCTAAAACTCCATACCAGACCCTTATCTGAGCACGCAACCTGGCAGACCGCAGGAAAAGAGGTGGGGGGAGAAAGCGCGCCCCTCCATGAACCATCCTATACTGCTGATTTTACTGGTCCTATACTGCTGATTTTACCGAATGGCTTTGTACTGCACTACTCAAGAAACCCTAGAAACCTCTGGAGGAACCTTGGTTGATAAATGCTTCAGTATATTATTACCGTTGTTGAGACCAGTATAAAGAAAAGGCAGTGGTGATAATCTACTTGTTGGTTTCACCGATCATTTTTTGCATATTAATTCTTCATGGTCCATGTAACAGGTTGGGGTCTATTGCCTACATACTATGTGACTAAATGTGTCCCTTTTTCTCAGTTCAGAAAGTTGGGAGGTGTATCCTGCCACTGTAAATGTTACAACAGAGAGTAAAATGAGCCTTGGCATATCAATAACATCTGACCAAAGGTGTGTTTGTGTGTATCACTAACCTTTACCAAGTCTCTTGACATATGTATGGAAAATGTATCTTTCTAAAATTTGCGCCATTGTGGGCTATCACCTACAATGAGCAGGCTAGAAAGCATTGTTATTTTTTTCTTTTTTTTCATAAACTTAAACGTTGGCAGCCCATAAATAGACAGTCAAGCCCTTTGGTAAATAACAGAGCTGTCAGATTGCAAGTCCAGGCATTAATATTACTTCTCTCCCATTCCTTATTGAAGTTTTCTCCTAACTTTTCTGCCTGTCTTAAGCATGTGTCAGAATATTCACTCAATCATATCAAAGAGGCACATCATATATACATATGTGGAATGTCACCTGCAGGGCTTTTTTTCTCAGAGAATAGGTGCAGGTACTACCTTTTTCAGAGTCACCCCTTGTCTCTGCCCCCCACCCACCTTTGAACACTGTCCCTTGGTTCCAGTCCCTACCCACCTCCCAGTAGCGCCCCTTTAAGAGAATACAGAACCAAGTATAATTTTGTGGTGCTAAGTAATTTATATGGAATTTGTCAATGATTACAAGAAAAGCAGTAAGATAGATCCCTGCAGCCAGCAACAATAGCCCCCACTCCCCATCAACAACAGATCCCTCAAGTAACAATGGACCGCTTCCAAGAATATACCCCCCAGGAACAATAGACTCCTGGCAGCAACAACAAATCTCCTCGCAGCCAGCATCAATAGACCCTCCAGCAGCCAGAAACAATAGACCTTCCACCAGCCAGCAACAATAGACCTCTCCCTCACCAATGATCCCTTCTGGCAACAACTGACCCCCCCAGCAACATAAGACCCACCCACAGCAACAATAGATCCCTCACCAGCAACAATAGACCTCCCCAGCAACAATAGCCCCCCCCCGCAAAATAGATCCCCTCCAGTAACAATAGATCCCCCAGTAGCCAATATCAATAGACCTTACAGCACACCCCAGCACCCCTTGCCATTACATACATTCAGTGCTGGAGGTGTCGGAACTGCATTCCCCCATGTTCCCGCTGAAAAAAGCTCTGCTCATCTGTATAATATGTGTGCCAGATGTGACTGTTTGAAGCCTTTTTTTTTCACAAAGCCTACTACTTTTTTGTTTTTGCTATGCAACATGAATAAGCTTTTCTGACTTTCACAAGCATGGCTAAATCTTTTCAAGCTCACTTCAATCATTCATATTCCTTTAATGTAGTCTGTAGTAGCTGGCAAATAGCTTACTAGTTTTCAGATGTCATAATACAAACTTTCATGAAAAAATGATTCTACCTAATAGGAAATAATATCAAATCTCATATGGCAGACTGAAAATGAGGCCAATAAAAAATCATTACAGTTTGGGTTCTTGGTTTAATCAGGGAAAGAGTTTATGGTTTTGCCTTTTACGATACGCATATCTGTAGAAGGACTTAATCAAAATGTAAAGCACATTGATGGAGACGCCATTTTCTGACTTCATGCAAACATCTATGTAAAGTATACTGGGTGGTGTTGGGTCCTGAATTGGCTGTGGTTATTGAAAGTACAGCCCATAGCATCCAGGATATTATTATTTGACAACTAAATAGGCTGCTCCTGGGCCGAAGAACCCCCAACCATGGCATTTTTAGGTTTAACAAATGTAATACAAATACAAGGCGCCCCAGAGGACATGTCGTGATGTGTAGTTCAAAATTAATTTGATAAAAAATGTAATCTTTTGTCCAAATGTCATCTTTGTTGAACAATACATGCTTGTTTGTTTTTAAAGCCCCTGATGAAAGGGTGACCCTTCAACCTCTGGAATGAGTTGGATTTTCTGTGGACTTTGTAATAAACAAATTCTGACTTGCAGTTTAAGACCCTGATCAATGCGTGAATCTTTAATCTCTGCAATGCACTGTATTTTATGTGGATTTTTTTTTCATAAATATGTTTTGACCTACATATCCCAACTTGTCCTCTGATGCTCCTGTGTATATGCATGCTATTTAAAGTGAACTTGTGGCTTTCTGATTGACAGTTGTACTGAAACCAAATTACTTCCAACATACTCTTCTTTTATTCAGATACTGCCCAGGTACCCAAAATAATCAATGGTGCTTTATTACATGAAAGTGTCAGAGATTAGCAACAAAGCTAATATGCAATTTGTGGTTCTACCACCGTGTGGACTCTCACACCTTGTTCCACCAGATATTGATTGGTATGGCAGCTACAGACAGTCACTCATCACCCAGTCCGTTAATAAACTTCACTATTCAAGTAGTCCATATACGAGTCCATTTTTTTCCTTTAACCAGTGGATTGAAAGAAAAAAAAAGACTTAATTCCTCTGTCCACACACTTAATGCTGAGCTATTATTTTCTGACATTGGGGACACTTCCCTGAGTCAGAATACACTGATCAGCACTGCTGGCTATAGCTGGCAGTGCTGATCAAGTAGCAAAACCCCAACAGGGTGGCTGTACAAGTCAATTGGTATATTGACTTCTGTGCAACCTCCCTGCCCATACATGGATTGAAATTCCCATAAATGGATTGAATTTCAGTACATGTATGACCAACTGTTCATTTCCTAGCCCAAGGCTCTGGTGCATGTTAGTTCCCGTGCTGCTGAATTACAGATTCTCTGGTTACTGACCATGCTTGCTACTGCCCATCCTGACCTTGAGCCTGGCCAGCAAAGTGAAGCTACCACGTAGTCAAACTCAGGTCCATGTTAAGCCCAATCTCGGCCAACTTTGGGGGAAGAATTAGAACATCTAGAACATCTCCTCCTCACTTCCTTTCTAAGTGGTGGGTATCAGACAAAACAGGAAGGGAGGTCAAAAATCAGCTCTGTGGTGACACAGGCAGCAATCAAATCTGGACAATGGTTTTAAGCCTTCCTGTTTTATTCAAAGCTGGCTGGAGTTCAGCTCCAACTAATTGGCAAAAAAGCAGCATGGGCCACTGCCTACCACTGGGAATGGATGCAAGTTGAAGGTATTGCTAAATCCAGTGCATTTTTCCCGCATTATCAAGCACAGGAAACCGCATGACAATATGGTTGGTTTGAACAAGCCCTTAGTCATAAAGCCCACTGTTTCTTCAATATATAAAAAAGCAGATGCATTAGAAGAACACAATGATTTCACGTCATATAAACTGTTGTCTTAAAGGGGTTTTCCACTGTGGAGCAAAAATCTCATCTCTGCTGGAGACTGTCTGCAATGGTGACAGATTCTCTTTGTGTTTGTAAACACAGTATTGCCAGTGGTGTAAAAAGGAAATTCACAAGACAGGAGGAGAAGTTGTTTTAGCAATCCCGGGAGCTTTCTATACTGCCAAGAAGGCTTTAACTGCCAGTGATTCCTTCTTAAAAAAAACCTCCTGAAACTTGTAGATTGTTTAGAAGGATTTACGAGTTCCTCTTCTGATCCTTGATAGCAAAAGCACTTAGAAAACTCTTTGCTTTTCATGTCATTCTTCCACTGAAATCTATTTTCAATCTCTTTCAGGTTGAAATGGCTACTGTGTGACCCTCATTCTAAAGAGCGCCTGGGTTGCACAAGATTAGACTCGAGAGTACCATAGGTACAGTGTAACATTTCGATGTTTTACCTTACCGTAAATCACATTATTTTCACATGGACTGCTCCTCTGTATTTATCAAATGCCAACAAGAAAAATAAACTTAAAGTGACACTAAACTCTGGTTTAAAGAAAACAAATTCTAATCAGGTATGTATTCTTAACTAAAAAGGTCCCTTCTTTTGCTCTCAGCCTCCTCCGAATCTATAAATTACTGTATTTATCAGCGTATAACACGCACTTTTTTCTCCTTGAAATCAGGGGAAAATCGTGGGTGCGTGTTATACACCGATCCCTGCTGTCTCTGAGGGAAGAGGAGCAAGTGCCGCTGAATTACATAGAGCCGCGATCTCCTGTGTAACTGGTGCTCCATCACTCACAGCCACGCCTCCTTGCCCCGCATTGGGCCACTGTTCTGTCTACCAAATGAGCAGGGCCAGGGGGCGTGGCTGTGAGTGACAAAGCGACGGGTACGCAGGAGATCGCGGCTCTGTGTAATTCAGCGGCGCTCGCTCCTCCTCTTCCCTCTGAGATAGCAGGGATAATCCAACACTGGCGAGACTGCAATGATGGGAAAGGTGAGGCTGCACATGGGCACTGAACAGGCTGCATTGTTGGTCAATTTATAGGCTGCAGATGGGCACTGAACAGGCTGCATTGTTGGTCAATTTATAGGCTGCAGATGGGCACTGAACAGACTGCATTGTTGGTCAATTTAATAGCTGCAGATGGGCACTGAGCAGGGTGCATTGATGGGCAATTTAGAGGCTGCAGATGGGCACTGAACAGACTGCATTGTTGGTCAATTTAATAGCTGCAGATGGGCACTGAGCAGGGTGCATTGATGGGCAATTTAGGGGCTGCAGATGGGCACTGAACAGGCTGCATTGTTGGTCAATTTACAGACTGCAGATGGGCACTGAACAGACTGCATTGTTGGTCAATTTATAGGCTTCATATGGGCACTGAACAGGCTGCATTGTTGGTCAATTTATAGGCTGCAGATGGGCACTGAACAGACTGCATTGGCTGCAGATGGGCACTGAGCAGGGTGCATTGATGAGCTGTGACCCTAATCTTGCTTCAAAGCTCTTTATTTAAAATGTAAGTTTTTTTCCTTAAACTTCCCTCCTAAAATTAGGGTGCGTGTTATATGCCTGTGCGTGTTATTTACCGATTTTTTTGCAGCTGTGATCTGATTTCTTTTTAGAGGGTGGCTACATTCATTCTCCATTGTTCCACTGTGCGTGGGAACATAGCCACTCTCCAAGATGGACTATATGATTTGTAGTGTTCATACAGCAGTGCACATGAACGCAACAAATGTGCACTTTCTGATTCCAAATAATGGAAGTGAGAGGAAAAGTATAGGAGCTCACAAAGGATATTACAAAGAGGCAGAAAACAACAATTTCATGACAATTTGCAATTCCATTCAATGCAATTTGTCGAAAACAATAGAGTTGGTTGGGTGACACCATAACCTTTGTTAGAGTTAAAATAGAACTATAGGCAAACTTTTTTTTTTTTCATTTTGGATAAAGTAAGGGAGTGTCATAACCCCTGTCAGTTTATTTTTTGCCATCTGTGTCCCATTGGGGAGATTTCCCTCCACTTCTTGTCCCATAGCCAAAACAGGAAGTGAGAGGAAATCCCTGCAAAAATAGGGAATCCCTTGGGGACCCCCAGGCCAACAGAACTAATGTCCCAATGGAAGATTTGCCCTCTATTACTTTTCTGGGGACGACCCAAATTTGGGATTTTTTTTTATTTTGATTTTCAAGGATAATGGTAAACAGGACAAATAGGCCCCTTTCACACGATCGGACCGTTCAGGTTCACCTGTCAGTTTTGACGACGGACCTGAACGGGCGCGCCATGTTAGCCTATGGAGCGACGGATGTCAGCGGAGAAATGTCCGCTGACATCCGACCCCGTCCAATCTGCTAAAAGCAGACGGATGGCCCTACTTCCGGATCCGTCGCTGGCGGATTGGATCGGGTGAGATCTGATGAAAACGGACATGCTGTCCGTTTTCATCCGATCCCTCCATAAGCAGCAGCAGCGCCTGACAAGCCCCTCCCCGCTCAGTGAGCAGAGAAGGACCTGTCATCCGCCGGCTCAACGGAGATCAACGGACAGATCTCCCATTGAGCCGGCGGACCGAGGCGGGCTCCATGGAAACAGAGTCCGCCTCATGTGAATGACGCCAAAGAGAGGGTGAATCTTCCTAACAGGGACAAGACAGCAATACAAACTGACAAGGCTTTGTAATCCATTTGCACTCTGCCCAGAATTAAGGAAAAAGTTTTGCCGTAAGTTGTATTTTAAGAAATTCAGTGGTGTCACCTTCTAACAGTTTGATGACTAAAAAATAAAGTAGTAGCTAAACACTATTGAGTCATCATTTCTGCTTACTTTACTCTATCAGCATGCTCCCTACAAGCAAATGTGTATGCAGCAGATCTTGATTGACTCCAGTACTGTCCCTCCTTGTTAAACCAGTACAGAAAGCAATGAGGTGGTAAGACTCACTTGATTACATGGGAATGATCACAGGAAAACTGCCTATGGATCCAACTTACAAAACAAAATATGTAGTACTGCCGGTTATGGCAAAGCATGTGACTCACTTCCCTCCATTCCTCGTGGCAGCACTGATGCTTGGTGATTTCCACGTGGGGGTATGATCTGTCACAGGGGGACATGGACAGCGCCCTTGATCCTGCATAAGCTTTGTGTTCTGAATTAAAGGTTAAAGCGGTTGTATACCCTTATTTTTAATTTTTACCTACAGGTAAGCCTATAATAAGGCTATAAGGCTTACCTGTAGGTAAAATGAATATCTCCTAAACCTGTGCGGTTTAGGAGATATTCACTTTGCATGCAGCCGCTGACGTCAGCGGCACATTCGCTGTGAATGCCCGGCTGAAGACTTCTGTGCACATGCACGGGAGTGACGTCATCGCAGCCCTGGCCACTCACAGTGCTGGAGCCGTGAACTCGGAAGAAATGCATAGGGCAAAATGTCAGCTCCCTTGGCGTGGACCAGGCTGCGATACTGGGACCTCGCTCTAAGGTAAGTATTTCATAATGAGCTTGTATGCGGTGCATACTGGCTCATTATGCCTTTGCCTTTACAGGATTTTTTTTTCTTTTTTGACATGTGCGGGTATACGACCGCTTTAAATCAAATTTTTCTCTCATTCCTTTCAGCAACTGGACAGGATCGCAGGGGAGTAAAAGGAAACATACTTGTGCTATTCTGGAGGAAGAACGTTCAAATCTATCTAAGGCTACACTCCCATGGGCATTTAGCCATGGTGCAAATGTGAGAATGGCAGCAGCAGGAGTCCTGCTGCTGTTTATGACCGGTGTGAGTGGCTAGTTGCGGCCACCAAGCCACTTCAATGACAGGTTGTCAGTGGACGCAGCTACTCATAGCTGTCCGCAAAGCCAGTGATTATCTGCAGTGATCGCTGGTGTACACACTTTGGTGTTGATTTTCCTAAAGGCAAATAGACTGTGCACTCTGCAGGTGCAGTTGCTCCAGAGCTTAGTAAATGAGCAGAAGCTCTACTCATTTCCATCATTCAATCATGTGCAAGCAAAAATTCCTTTTTTTTTTTCTTGCACATGATTGGGTATTCTTTGCAGAGTGAAGCCTTACCTCATTTATTAAGCTGTGGAGCAACCGCAACTGCACTTTGCAAAGTTTACAGTCTATTTGCCTTTAATAAATCAACCTCTTTACGTCAACCTATCATTGAAATGTATAGGTTCGTCAGCCTTCGGTCAAAGGAGGTAACCTAAATGAGGGACTGTTATGTAAACCCCCGGTCCCCTATTTTGGTCCCCTCTTTGGACCACTGGAGCTGGGTGGTTTCCATTTCTCTGGAGAATCACCAGGTACTTTGAGCCAACGCATGAGGATGTCATGATATGATTGTTACACTTAAATATTATGTAAACATTATTCTTTATTTTTTTGATGGTTACAAAGCAGCTATTTGCTCATGAAGAAGTAGAATATTATCCAAAAAAAACGTAGATCTGTAGAGATCTTAAACCGTCATGTGGCAAGTCTTCAGAAAGTCATGGGTGGTATTATCCACCAAGGTACTATTATGTTGACTGATTGGTGATAGAACCTGACAATTGGGATATTTTCTTATTGTATTTGTTTGATTTTAATATGTCATGAAGTTTACGTTTAATTTTGATGGAATTGTACAATAAAATATTCATAATTTTACAAAATATTGTTGTGAAAGTTGCGCCTCAAAAATCCCATCATTTTTTTATTTTTGTCCCTACACTTTCTGTTGTGCCTATAGGGCAGGAAGTGAAGGGGGATGGGGTACAGAAAAAAAGCCAACCTTACGTTCTGTACATACTTTAAAAAAAAAAACATCACTCCCCCATAATTTTTTTTCCTTTACCCCCAAATTTGCTGGATGGCCTCTGCAAACAAAAATCACCCTCACAAGCCCAGCCAATCCATTGTTGCCTGGTTTATTCCACCACTCTGTTGCTTCATGCCAGGTCCCATGCCACCATCTTCTGATTTACGTCATCAGAGAGCTGACTATCTCTTCCTGTTTGCAGCTAACCCCCTAATGAATTGCATATGCAGTGTGATGTAGATTGACCAGGTCCATGCACGGTCTGGTGTAGATTGACCAGACCCATGCACAGTGTGGTGTAGGTTGACCAGATCCATGCACAGTATGGTGTAGATTGACCAGACCCATGCACAGTGTGGTGTAGATTGACCAGACCCTTGCACAATATGGTGTAGATTGACCAGACCCATTCACAGTTTAGTGTAGATTGACCAGACCCATTCACAGTTTAGTGTACATTGGCCAGGTTCATGCACAGTGTGGTGTAGATTGACCAGACCCATGCACAGTATGGTGTAGATTGCCCAGACCCATGCAGAGTGTGGTGTACATTGGCCAGGTTCATGCACAGTATAGTGTAGATTGACCAGACCCATGCACAGTGTGGTGTACACTGACCAGGTCCATGCACAGTGTGGTGTACATTGACCAGGTCCATGCACAGTGTGGTGTACATTAACCAGGTCCATGCACAGTGTGGTGTACATTGACCAGGTCCATGCACAGTGTGGTGTACATTGACCAGGTCCATGCACAGTGTGGTGTACATTGACCAGGTCCATGCACAGTGTGGTGTACATTGACCAGGTCCATGCACAGTGTAGTGTACATTGACCAGGTCCATGCACAGTGTGGTGTACATTAACCAGGTCCATGCACAGTGTGCATACTTACCAACTGTCCCGAATTTCCCGGGACATTTCCGGAATTTAGACTATTTTCCCGAATTTATTGCTTCCCGGGAAATGTCCAGAGAAATCCGGTTATTCCACGATTTTCCGCTAGAGGTCCGCGGCCGGCGCAGACATTGTCTCCGCCGGCCGCCATTTTTAAGAAGACCAGGAACACGGCTGGGTGGCTAGACGGAGCTCCTGTTTCGCTGCCCACCCTCCACCCAGCTCCGCCCCGCTCTGCCTCGCCCCGCCTCCCCTCCCGCCTTGCTTCCCCCTCGACCAGCCCCGCCCCACTCCACCCTGTTCTATTGTAACCACGCAGCCAGCGGAGACCTGTTGTAAGGGGGGGCTCCGCTGGGGAAACCTGATGTAAGGGGGGCTCCGTTGAGGAAACCTGATGTAAGGGGGCTCTGCTGGGGACATCTGAGGTAAGGGGGGCTCTGCTGGGGACACCTGATGTAAGGGGGGGGCTCCGCTGGAGAAACCTGATGTAAGGGGGTTCTGCTGGGGAAACCTGATGTAAGGGGGCTCTGCTGGGGACACCTGATGTAAGGGGGGCTCTGCTGGGGACACCTGATGTAAGGGGGGACTCCGCTGGGGACATCTGATGTAAGGGGGGGCTCCGCCGGGGACACCTGATGTAAGGGGGGGCTCCGCTGGGGACACCTGATGTAAGGGGTGGCTCCGCTGGTGACACCTGATGTAAGGGGGGCTCGGCTGGGGACATCTGATGTAATGGGGGGCTCCGCTGGGGACACCTGATGTAAGGGAGGGCTCTGCTGGGGACATCTGATGTAAGGGGGGCACCGCTGGGGACACCTGATGTAAGCAGGGCACTGCTGGGGACATCTGATGTAAGGGGGGCTCCGCTGGGGACATTTGATGTATGGGGGGGCTCCGCTGGGGACATCTGATATAAGGTGGGGCTCCGCTGGGAACACCTGATGTAAGGTGGGGCTCCGCTGGGGACACCTGATGTAAGGGGGGCTCCACTGGGGACATCTGATGTAAGGGGGGGCACTGCTGGGGACACCTGATGTAATAGGGGAGCTCCGCTGGGGACACCTGATGTAAGGGGGGCTTCGCTGGTGACACCTGATGTAAGGGGGCTCCGCTGGGGACATCTGATGTAATGGGGGGCTCCGCTGGGGACACCTGATGTAAGGGAGGGCTCCGCTGGGGACATCTGATGTAAGGGGGGGCACCGCTGGGGACACCTGATGTAAGGGGGGCACCGCTGGGGACATCTGATGTAAGGGGGGGCTCCACTGGGGACACCTGATGTAAGCGGGGCTCCGCTGGGGACATCTAATGTATGGGGGGCTCCTCTGGGGACAGCTGATGTAAAGTGGGGCTCCGCTGGGGACACCTGATGTAAGGGGGCTCCGCTGGGGACATCTGATGTAAGGGGGGGCACTGCTGGGGGCATCTGATGTAATGGGGGAGCTCCGCTGGGGACACCTGATGTAAGGGGGCTCCGCTGGGGACACCTGATGTAAGGGGGGCTCTGCTGGGGACATCTGATGTAAGGGGGGCTCCGCTGGTGACACCTGATGTAAGGGGGGCTCCGCTGGGGACATCTGATGTAACGGGGCTCCGCTGGGGACATCTGATGTACGGGGGGCTCCACTGGGGACAACTGATGTAAGGGGGGGCCTGCTGGGGACATCTGATGTAAGGGGGGCTCCGCTGGGAACATCTGATGTAAGGGGGCTCCGCTTGGGACATCTGATGTAAGGGGGGCCCTGCTGGGGACATCTGATGTAAGGGGGGCTCCGCTGGGGACATCTGATGTAAGGGGGGCTCCGCTGGGGACATCTGATGTAAGGGGGGCTCCGCTGGGGGCACCTGATGCAAGGACGGACTCTGCTGGGATACCTGATGCAAGGACGGACTCTGCTAGGACACCTAATGCAAGGACGGACTCTGCTAGGGGCACCTGATGCAAGGACGGACTCTGCTGGGACACCTGATGCAAGGACAGACTCTGCTGGGACACCTGATGCAAGGACAGACTCTGCTGGGACACCTGATGTAAGGACAGACTCTGCTGGGACACCTGATGCAAGGACGGACTCTGCTGGGGGCACCTGATGCAAGGAAAGATGGCTGGTGGCAGGCGACGTGGCAGGTGACACGCTCAGGGATCCCACTGATTCGGCATTATAGTGAGTTGAATGGTTTCATTTTATATTACAATGTAATAATAGAAATAATGCACTTCAATCATCCTGACACCATAACAACCATGGTGCCGGGATGATTGAAGTGCTAACACCAGGTGTTTGGACTATCTTTATCTGCTGATTGTTAAACTTTCTGGAATACACATATTTCTATTGTTATGTAGGATCTGGGGCTACTATCCCTCCATCCCTCCCTCCCTCTTCCTCCATCCCTCGTTCATCTTAGACGCTAACCACACCCCCTTTGAGTCACGCTCATTTAAGACACGCCCCCTATTTTGCGTAAACCATGCCCATTTTTTGCAGCGGCGCGTCCTGTGCCACACCTACAAACGCATGCCCCACCCCCTAATTATAATAAGACTCCGCCTACAGCCAAAAAAGTGTCCCTAAAATTTTTTTTACAATGTTGGCAATTATGAGTGTGGTGTACATTGACCAGGTCCATGCACAGTAACATATAGATTGACCAAACCCATGCACAGTAATGTACAGTTTGCCTGGAACCTTTCTGGAATGTGTGGCGTAAGTATCCCAGGAAGATGCAGACAGCTGGAGCTTCCTAGGAGGAAGATTCAGCTGGTGAAAAAAAAGGTAGGAGGGAAGGAGCAATTATATAAAAAGAATAAAAGGAAGAGTGAAACTGCTTTATGTGAACCTGTTGCTTTGCCTATATTGGTTTAAATATAAAACTCTGCGGTAACACTAATCAGCAGCTCTCCGGTAGCCATCATCTCAAATTCCACCTATAGTGACTTTGATTTATCCATGTTGATATATGAGACAGGGATATGAAGGCTGCCAGAGAGTAACAATAATATCTTGACTGCACTTCAGAAAAGAATCAGCACTCACACTTTAGTAGGATTATATTTAACACATAAGCAGTGTCACATGATTGCTCTAAGAGAAAAATGATACCAGACAATGCATTTTCATTCATTTAAGGGATTTTCAAAAGCATTTACAGTTTATATCATGTGCTAAAGAGCTCACTCACATGGGCATCTAAAACGCAGCATTTAGAGGTGTATAGCATTTCGTTTTGCAGGCAACTAAACACAACAGCATAGGAAACAATGGGGTCACACACACAGCTGCGTCTATAGGCAATGTGCGACATATGCAAAAAGTCATTCGAAGAATTATACTCATGTAAACGATGTACGCATCTAAATGCGAGTACTTTAGGCGCATATTTTACACAAGATCTTCTGCTGGCTCTGCCATTAGCAACCTGTATTACATGCAGAAAGTATGCATGTGCCTGTATGAATGAAGATTAAACTGTAGAAATTTGTCAGACCATTGTAATATATGGACTGTTAACTATAGCACAACTGTAACAAGGTGTATGATTAATTGCACAGTGGAGACCTATCTGTTATTGCTTGCTTCAGCCTGGTCATCTCTACTCAACCATCACCTTTTGACCTGTTAGGTCCTGCAAATCTGTGACCTAACGTCATAGCAGTCAATCTTAGTGCGGGACTACTAGACAGACTTCATAACACACCGCAAGGCCTCTTGTGCACAGGCATCTGAACCTGTGCAATGTAAATGTTTGCGTCTTTTCCCCACCTGGGACGCCTAAGTGCAAGGTATGAATACCTCCCAACTGTCCCTGATTTGGAACAAAGTCTCTCTGTCCCTCTTTCCTCCTCATTTGTCCCTCATTTTGGTCTGATCTATATAGTTGTATATAAAATGCAGTTTTTATCTTTCAAAAAGTGTTTCCCAGTGCTAAACCTTTCACCCAGTTTCTAGATTGCTGCATTTGTCCATTGCAAAACCCAATATAAAGAAGTATCAGTGGTAAAAAAATCACTTGTGGGTTTAACTATTGATTTTTTTTAATAGATTTCTCCTTTAAGGGGGCGCGGCGGGGAGTGTGAGTCCTTTGCAGACATCCCAAGTCTCCCCCGAGGTGCGGGAGTCTCCCGTATTTTGGCTACGGCACCCGTACACCCGCAAGTGCTGCACGATATCCTGGCTGCCAGCCCCAGCCGCACAGTCAAAGAGGAATACATGCAGAGGAAACAAATTCCACTTCCTACTTTATCCCCCCTTCGTGTCTGATCAGCGCTCTCTCATAGGGTACTCACTCCTACATCCCCCCCCCCGAGGCGGAGCCTGCTTCTAGGCTCACATTTTGATTGGGTGGGACTCGGAGAGGGGCGTGGCTGGTCTCGGAGGTGGTCACACCCAGCCTGTCTTCTCTGGTGCAGGGGCAGGAAAGAGCAACACGGAGAGAGGGAAGTTTGCTGTGCAGGCCAATTCCTCTGACTGTACTAAGAACACATCTTACACCCAGCCCTCAGGAGAGTGTCCTATGTCATAAGGAAAGAGGGGAGTTACGGGGATGAAGAAGATGATAGTGAAAAGAATGAGAATGATGGGTGATTATGGAGAGAGGGAAGGATAGAGGCTGCTTGAGGCATGAGGATGAAGATGGATCATGTGGTGATAGATAGAGGAAATAGAGGAAAGAGCACATAGATAATACAAGGATGAGGATGATGGGTTACGAAGTAGGGAGGAATGGGGATGATTACGGAGAGTGAAGTTGGAGAGGAAGATGGTTATTGAGAATGATGGAGCTACAATGTGGCGGCACAGTAGTGTAGTGGGTAGCACTCTCAGTAAAAGGGTCTCTGGATCGAATCCCAACCACGACACTACCTGCCTGGAGTTTGCATGTTCTCCCTGTGCCTGCGTGGATTTCCTCTAGGTGCTCCGGTTTCCTCCCACACTTCAAAGACATGCTGGTAGGTTAATTGGCTTCTGTCCAAAATTAGCCCTAGTATATGAATGTGAGTTGGGGACCTTGTATTGTGGGATCCTTGAGGGTAGGGACCGAGTGTGCGATGTATGTGTGGAGCCCTGTGTAAATTGACAGCACTATATGGGTACCTTGAATAAATAATAATATAATAGATGAGCATCTTAATGAGACACACATGTACAGTGATAGGGACAATTGTAGACACTCACTCAGGTTGAACTGGATGGACAGGTGTCTTTATTCAACCTTACTAACTATGTAATGTGGAGAGAGATGAGGATGATGGGGACAATTATGAGAGGAAAGAGGAAGATCATGAGGATGACTATGGAGATTGAAGTGGATGATGAGGTTACAATTTGGAGAGGAATGAGGACAGATTTTTTTTTAAGAATTCAGGGATGAGGAAGACTTGGATACAGTGTAAAATAGAATGAGGATGATACTGGAGAAGGAATTTAGGGATGAAGACGGCTATTGAGATGGATGAAGATGGTCGTGGTGGTTAGAGTGTTCCTTTAATATCTCTCAGAAGAAGTAAACCTCCGTATACTGATTCATTTGATCATCCTCTAGTTGTGTGAAATTGATGGTGGTGGTGGTGGTGGGGGGGGGGGGGGCACGGAGCACCTCCTCCCTGAAATGAGGTTGCCACCTGATTGGTTACTATGCACAGCTGCACCAGATTCTGTATGCACCAGTTTTAGTAAATCTCCCTCTCTGAGTCTTACTGAAAACATGTAATTTGCCAAAACTGTCATCCTTATTCTTTAAATGTAAAGTGTATGTAAATGCAAAACAAACAAAAAAAAAAATGTGCAGTACATCTTTGCAACTAATGCACACTTGCCCATATATTATCAATTTAAGGAGCCTACAAATACAGAAAAATACCTGTTGATCTGCCAGAAATGGATTTTAAGTCCTGTTGTAAGCTGACAACACATGGCAATTTTCTGGACTGAGTGGTGTCAGCCCTGCCCATTTGTAATTTGCTAAACTACTCATACTTTCATGAATCTCTTCATAAATATGGCAACTATTCTGTAGTCCAAGATAAGAATTGGGAGAGCTCATTGGACTCAGGAAGTGTGCACAGGACAGCTCTGTATGTCTGATATGACTAACAGATAATTTTTGTATATTCAGTTGTATATTTTAAAAAACAAAAGGGAGCAAATAAGGGACATTCATTGTTAGGTTGATTTCACTCTGCAGCCATGCCTGAAAAGCTATTCCCCAAAGCTAAGAAGTGGTTTACAGGTGTATAGGAGGCGATCCCTGCCACCTGCTGAATATCTTTTATTTTGTGCTTTTTTTTTTCTTTGCCAAACTCCTTTTGCTAACACACCAAAACTGTGAGCCAAGCACTTATGATTGTGGTACAGCCCCACTGACTTGAATGAGTGAGTTTGACACGCGGCACCATAGCATGTGTATAGCCCCCTTTGGCTGTATGTTAGGGTTTAGGTGGACGATCCAGAGGCAGTAAAACAACTGCTAAACCACCTGTTTTTTACTGTCCCCTAGCCGTCTGTGTAAAAGAAGCCTTAAGGTTTACATACACTTTACCGAACTATGCAACCAAGTAATCCCCTCAACTATACCCATACTCCTGCAGCTACCTAGGGCTATATTTTGATATCATGATGTCTTAGGCACACCTATATGACAACATCCTTTTGTACAAGCTCCACCCCTTGTGTCATGTGATTGCTTAATTTAGCGCTAACGCTAGGATATGCTATTGGGGGAAGCATGTTGTCTGCCTAATATTCTACTGAACTATATTTCAACTCTTTAGAACAATGAACTTCAGAAAGGAGAGATTGTTTCATGCGTCCTAAATTCCAAAGAGCCTTCTCCTCCCACTATCCCTTACCTCTGAGCATTTTCTGCAAAATGTCCAGTTCACCGAAAAAAAACCCTGCAAACCCCAAGCTGATAAAAAAATCTGTCATATCAAATTTTATATATACTTGAGGCCTACACATGATATGCAGTGACAAGCAGGTTAGCATGCCATGACGGTACACGGAGAGGGTTGATTGCTCATGACAACCAGCAATATTTGACAAAGTATTGTGACCAAAACAACACAACAAAGTAGAAAAAAAGCTGAAACTGAACCCCAGGCGAACAGCTCAATACATACACTATATTGTCAAAAGTACGGGGATTATGGTGTGGGGTTGTTTTTCCAGGGGTTGGACTTGGCCCCTTGGTTCCAATGAAGGGAACTCTTAAGACATCATTGGACAACTGGACAAATTAGACAAGTTTATGCTCCCAACTTTGTGGGAATAGTTTGTGGTTGGCCACTTCCTGTTCCAACATGACTGCATACCAGTGCACAAAGCAAGGTCCATAAAGACATGGATGAGTGAGTTTGGGGTGGAGGATTTTGACTGGCCTGCACAGTCCTGACCTCAACCTGGTAGAGCACCTTTGGGATTAATTAGAGCGGAGACTGCAAGCCAGGCCTTCACGTCCACATCAGTGCCTGACCTCACAAATGCGCTTCTGGAAGAATGGTCAAACATTTCCATAGACACACTCCTAAAGCTTGTGCACAGCCTTCCCAGAAGAGTTGAAGCTGTTATAGCTGCAAAGGTTGGGCCAACTCAATATTGAACCCTACAAACGAAAACTGGGCTGCCATTAAAGTTCATGTGCGTGCAAAGGCAAGTGTCACAATACTTTTGATCATATAGTGAATATCAGAGCTATTTTTCCTTTGTATTTCATCTATCCAGTCCTACAATTTAGACAGCCCTCCCACTCATTACAGCCAAGTGGATGATACAAATTACAGTTAGAAATACAGGGGTGGACTCTCCCCCCCCCCAGTTTTCTGATTGGACATTGAAAGAGTAGCAGCAGACCAATAAGGCCATCCTTCTGCTCACAATACACTCTGCCCCTATCGCCATGTTCCTTGTATGCACATTTGCCCCCTGATTGGCTCCCAGTCCTGCCCTTCCCTTTTGCAGGCAGAGAACTGCTGTACAGGGGATAACAAAAGGCTGATATCAGAACAAATCCGGGTCATTACACTAGCTGCATTCAAAAATAAATTTAATGATTTATTAATGAATATAGGGCAGAATTTATTTGCCCTGTTTATATTATCTGCCTGGAGTTTAACTTTAATATATATATTGAAATTGGAGAAGGTAGAACATACCGTATATACTCGAGTATAAGTCGAGTTTTTCAGCACATTTTTTGTGCTGAAAGTGCCCCCCTCGACTTATACTCGAGTCAAGCGCTTTTCTGCAGCAAAAAAATTCATTTTCCGAACCGACTTTGGGGCCCCGTATCTCAGGGCCACTTGGTGCTAGAAACCCCAAATTTGATATGCAAACATATCCAAAGCTGGAGTTCCTAGCACCAAGTGGCCCCTGAGATACAGGGCTCCAAAGTAGGTTCGGAAAATGTCATTCTCTGTTGCAGAAAAGTGCTTGACATTTTCTGAACCGATATTTGCGGCTCTGTATCTCGGGGCCACTTGGTGCTAGAAACTCCAGCTTTGGATATTTTATGGTGCTAGTTCCACTGGGTTTGCACACCAAGTTTGGGGTTCCTAGCATTAAGTGGCCCCGAGATACGGGGCCCCAAAGTCGGTTAACTGTGTCCATCTGCAGCAATGTCATTTCGGGACCCTTTGGTTTCAGAAACCCCAAATTTTGGCTGCAGCTAGGGGGCATCTAGGAACCCATAACTACCAAGTTTGAAGTTCGGGGGACCTATGGCTGCAAATGGGCACAGGGAGGCTGCAAATGGGCACAGTGAGGCTGCAAATGGGCATTGTTGACCCTCTTTTCCACTTACAGTAGCTGTGCATTTCTCACCCTCGTCTTATACTCGGGTCATAAAGTTTTTCCCATTTTTTTGTGGTAAATTAGGGCCTCGACTTATACTCGGAACGACTTATACTCGAGTATATAAGGTATATTTTTGAGTTAGAGAATTAAAAAAATTAAAGCTGAAGTTTAGGTATAGATATTTTTGAATAGTTACATTGGTTAGGCTTGCACCAATGTAAGTATGTATGTACCATACCTGGCCGGCCGACCTTGTGGAAGCTGGAAATCACTGTAGTAGGCATCCTGGGTCCCTTGCCAATTGGCTGTCTTGCTGCATTGTGAAAACAGAAGAATGCTCAATTGCCACTGGTGCCATTCAGAGATCGCTTTAAATCTCAATGAATGCAAAGCGTTCTCTGTTTGGATGAGATCTAGATTGTGTTGTCCGCATTGTTCAATCACAGAATACTTTGCATTCATTTAGAAAATGCAAAGCGATCTGTGAATGGCACCAGTCCTGAGTGCGTGACCTCCTCTGTCCGAGATGCAGCAGAGCAGCCATTCGGCACCGAACCCAGAGGCTAGCGATGATTACTGTAGTAGTGGTGCCTACTACGGTGAATTCTAGCTTCCAGGGTGATCCCACTGGTTTCGCACATACATACTTAGACAGTATTATCCAAGCTGGACTAATGTAACTATGCAAAAATATCTATACCTAAACTTCTGCTTTTGCCACATTTGTTTTTCCTTCTCTATTTCTGTTATTTAAACTACTGTATGTAGAAATTGTCATACCTGCACTTCAGATTTTAATAGAGTTAAAGGGTTTCTATTACTAATAAAACAGAATCTGGGACTACAGCAGTTCCAAAATTAATTAAAGTAACAAGATTTCCCCAAATCTGGGGCCAGGCTTTTATTCTCAGTGAGACTGTCTACTGCCAGCCTAAGGCCAAAACTATAAGGGAATTTTTTAATTGCTCAGCAGCTTGAGATCGCACTTAGGATGGCACCTCACTGCTACAAGTGCTTTAAATGAGCCATTTGTCAGCAAGGGGTTAATCTCAAGTGACTTTATAATTAACAAAAAAAAAATCTCCTGTTTAGGCCTATTATTATAATGTAATACTATATAAATTATAGTCACTGGCATGTGGAATAGCTGTCAGCACGCTCCTTGAAAAAGGCAATGTTGAGAGATTTTATGGCTTTCTGAGATACAGCCAGAGACTCATATAGGACAAGTCCCAATTGCACTTATAACAGAACCTAAATATTTAGCCGTAAATCATACATGTAATACATCTACATGTAACAGTGCAGGCATACGTGTTAATGATTTCTATTTGCCCCCTTATTTAGCTTTAGCTTATTTAGCTTTGCTTATTTTAGCTGACCGGACTCGTTAGCTTGAGAGTCAGAAGTGAGGGATGGATCACCAGATGTCTGACACTTGCTGCTCCTTTAGCTGCCTGACTTCCTGCTGATGAAACGCATTGGGCATGATAACCAATGGTAGGCAATTGTGGAGTAATGATAAGTGTAGGCATTCATTTTGGCACATCACATGTTAAAGTCCAACTCAGGAAAACTTGAAAATCATCCCTTGCAGTGGGGCTGATGTTCTTATCCACAAAGGTGGATGAGAAAACCCAAACCCCCCCAGGTAGATAGCAACAGAGATGCAAATGATGGTACATTTTCAGGTTGGAACAAATAAAAAGCCAGAAACTGATTCTATCTGTCAGATTCCATTTATAACTATTGAGTGGACTTACCCTTCAATTAGATCATTTACATGTAGTGCTAACAAAAAAAAAAAAAAAACGTAAAAAAGAAAACAGATTAATAAAGAAAAAATAAGCAAGGTCTTTTGTAAATTGACCTTTAATCATGGGTCTGGATCTCCTATTGCTCATGAAATGATGAAAATGACAGACCATTCTGATTGGAGCTGGCTAGGTCTCTTAAAGAAAAGCACCCCCCGCAAGAAAAAAAATGATTTTTAGTTCCTAATTACTTGCATATGTCACAATTAATTTATAAAGGAAATGGCAATGCCTATATTGTTTCCATCTATTCTGCCACACTGTGATTGTGCTACCTGTAGGACAGATTTATTTTAAATCCAGGTACGGACAGCAGACACAAACAGCGAGATCCCGGCTTTTATACCTACTAATTTTTTAATGGAGAGCTTGTTACTGAGCGGCGTAGTATTGCTCTGAGCCTGTCAATCACAGACTGTCCCCGGGGGACACGTGTATTTTTAAGACAAAAACCTGTAGCCAAGGCAATGAAATTGTTTCAGAAAAAAAGGCTTATTCCCTCTTGTCTCTCAGCTGTCATATCTGTGGAAGAAAGATAGTTTGACAAGATCTAATACAGCATCTTTAGAAATAATTCAGGAAGTCATATCTCACTCATCTCTCTTGATAAATAATTAACACTCTGACTGGTTTTTGCATGCTGCCTCTAAAGTGTTCCTTGTCAGGTTTACTCACAATGGAGGGAATCGGGCTCGCTATCCACACACTAGAAATAGTAAGGTGACTGGGCTGGACTGAACTGCACACGCTAATGGGCCCTTGGGAATAAGTGCTTTAAAGTAGAAGTCCAGGCTAGAACTAACAAAGGTTAAAAACCACTCCCATCCCCCTTCTAACATCTATACTAACTACCTCGTTGAAGGAAGATGCCTATACTTATCTTTTCTCAGGGCGCTCTAGTCCGGCTCAGGGGTGGATCCAGGGGGGCAACGGGGCAATTGCCCCCCCCCAAAAAAATTTGTTGCGGGTGAGTGAGCGGGCGGCTCGGCAGGCGGGCAGCACGGTGGACAGGTTAAAGTGCCGGTGGCTCGGTGGGTGAGCGGGCGGGCTGGCAGCTCGGCAGACAGGTTAAAGTGCGGGCAGCTCGGTGGGTGAGCGGGTGGGCTGGCAGCTCGGCGGACAGGTTAAAGTGCGGGCGGCTCAGTGGGTGAGTGGGAGGGCTGGCAGCACCGCTGCTCGATAGGTGAGTGGGCGGGCGGGCAGCTGGGCAGCTCAGTGGGTGCGCGGGTGGCTGGCCAATCAGCGGGCGGGGAGCAGAGAGATGACATCATCTCTCACCGCCTGGCGCCCGCCCTACATCCCTGCAGTTCCGCCCTCACTGTGCAGGCAGCCGCAGGCAGCAGAGAGATTACATCATCTCTCTGCTGCCTGACTTCACTCTTGGACACAGGAAGTGACAATCCCCACCGGTGGGTGAGCGGGCGGGCTGGCAGCTCGGCAGACAGGTTAAAGTGCGGGCAGCTCGGTGGGTGAGCAGGTGGGCTGGCAGCTCGGCGGACAGGTTAAAGTGCGGGCGGCTCGGTGGGTGAGTGGGCGGGCAGGCAGCACCGCTGCTCGATAGGTGAGTGGGCGGGTGGGCAGCTGGGCAGCTCAGTGGGTGCGCGGGCGGCTGGCCAATCAGCGGGCGGGGAGCAGAGAGATGACATCATCTCTCACCGCCTGGCGCCCGCCCTACATCCCTGCAGTTCCGCCCTCACTCTGCTGCCTGACTTCACTCTTGGACACAGGAAGTGACAATCCCCACCTTAACAGGAAAGTGACACAGCAGGTGACAATTGTAGCAGGCAAGTGTAGCACGCAATGTGTGGCAGGTGACGTGACAAGTGACAATCTGCAATGTGTGGGAGGTGATGTGGCAAGTGACAATCCACAACATGTGGCAGGCGACCTGGCAAGTGACAATTCGCAACGTGTGGCAGGCGACGTGGCAAGTGACAATCTGCAACTTGTGGCAGGTGACGTGGCAAGTGACAATCCGAAAAGTGTGGCAGGCAACATGGCAATTCATAATCTGCAACTTTTGGCAGGCGACGTGGCAAGTGACAATTCGCAACATGTGGCAAGTGGCAATCCGCAATGTGTGGCAGGCAATGTGGCAAGTGACAATCTGCAACTTGTGGCAGGTGACGTGGCAAGGGACAATCCACAACGTGTGACAGGCGATGGTGACAAGTGGCAGGGCTCCCACTGATTCTGCATTATGGTGAGTTGAACTATTTCATTTTATATAAATGTAATAATATAAATAATTCAATCATCCTGACACCATAACAACCATGGTGCCAGGATGATTGAAGTGCCAACACCAGCCATTTCTCCCCGAATAAATTTCCCGCAAAAAAAGTATTTTCTGGCATTGCCCCTCCCAAGAATAAACTCTGGATCCGCCCCTGGTCCGGTTATGTGATTGACTCCCAGCGACAGCTTCAGGGGTAAGGAGGAATAGCTGACAATGGATGCCCTATAGTAAGCCTATGGGTGATGCCACCACCCAGGTATTCCTTCCATTGCCAGCTGTCCCTTCTCTCCCCTGAAGTCAGGACCTGGGAGCTAATCACACGACCGGACTGGAGTACTCTGAGACTAGGTAAGTATGTGCAACTTCTACGGGGTAGTTAGTGTAGGTGATAGGCCCCCCATTTTGAAGGGGTTTCTAACCTGTTTTGGTTATGGTTTTTGGCTATATAACCTCCCCATACTCTATCCAAAATTAAGAAAAAGGTTTTGCCTAATGCTAGTTTAATGTAAGTGGGAGGGAGCATCACTAGAGCGTATATATGATTCATATTTACCCTTTGTCTTCTTTTGAAATCCATCAGTGGAACCCAAAGCTAGCCATACACAAAAAAATGTCTCTTGTCCAGCACAGCAAGCTGAACAAGAGAAGTCCATAGTTTCCCTCACCCAGGCTGAACAGTGTAGATGGAGGAATCTCACTGTGCTGACTTGCATTCTGCAGCTGATTGGATGCAGTTACTTGTGGCTTTTCTTTTATCTCTGGCTCCTTTGATTACTCAGAGTTTGTCCTGTTTGGTGGTGTTGGCAGAGCCACCCATGGCTTGCATTTAGGACAATTCATGAGAATCGGGCAAAATTCATAACGTGTATGGCCAGCTTAAAGTGGAATTCCAAGCTAAACCCTAACTAAGTTTAAAAAAATGCTCCCTCCCCCTTACTTATACCTGTGCTGACTAACCTGTGTAAGAAAAATGTATATACTTACCTAGTTTCAAGCAGCTCCTGACTGGTCATGTGATCTCCCCTGTGACAGCGGCAGCTGCAGGGGAGTAAAGAGAGCACTTGACAATGGCTGGTAATGCCTGGAACAAGGACACTGTCTACCCAGAGAGCAAGGATAACTTGCCACAAATTTGTGGCAGAGTTGAATTGTTAAGCCTCGTACACACAATCTGATTTTCCGACGGGAATTGTGTGATGACAGGCTGTTGGCGGGAAATCCGACCGTTTGTACGCTCCATCAGACAATTGTTGACCAACTTTCCGCGGACAAATGTTGGATGACAGGTTTATAATTTTTTTGCAGACAACGGTATGTTGTCGGATTTTCTGAGCGTGTGTGCACAAGTCCGTCGGACAAAAGTCCAAAGTACAAACACGCATGCTCAGAATCAATGACGAGCCAAAAGCAGTCGGTCTTGTAAACTAGCATTTGTAATGGAGAATTAACATTCGTAACGCGGCAAATTATGAAATCTCGAAATACAGCGCACATTCTCTTCTTCTTTAATGTTTTTTTTTGGGCGGGGGGGGGAGTTACCACAACACCACTATCCCTAAGTTTTTAAGATCAAAGATACAACTATGTTGGTGTCCCTTGTTAATTTTACATTGTATTTTTTTTAAATGTAACTGCCTACTCCCAAACTGTCATTTGAAGTAAAACACATAGCCAAGTATTATTCTACACAATTTTTTTATTGTGAATTAAAAAAATAAAACAAATAAAATTAGACATGCTAATACCAATAGAACTTAACCAAAAAGTGCATTCTATGCATCCAAAAATATAGAAAATATACCAAATCAAATAATTATTCAACCAAAAAATAAAATAAAAGCCTCATACATGTGTCCTGCTTCTTAATATAGGGGGTCAACAATGCCAAGAGTTGGTGAAAGCAGGGGTCCGTCATCCAGAGATAATTCCAAAAATCATCCGGATTATTCTCCTGGAGCTCCCGCCCCAAAGCATATGACATAATTGGTCACGATTAATAAAGCAACCAATTTTTAGTCCAAGAAATCCTTCTCCTCCTGTTCCTGGACTGGACTTGGGTCAAAGCAATAACTCCAAGGCCAATAATAAATAACACGTTATCTCCTCCGATTCTGCAACATGTCTGGTTGACGAACGACCATTCAGAAACTAAATGAAAAGCGCAAAATGAAAAAGCGCAAAATGAAAAGCACGAATAAACACTCACCAAAATTCTACTAACACAAAATTAGCAGAAGGAGCCCAAATGATAGCGCCTGACAATTGAACTTCCTCTTTAACGACTCATAGTAAGTCTAGTACGTCACTACGTTCGTGTTTGTTGGCAAACAATTGTGTGCTGTTTGTATGCAAGACAAGTTTTTGACCAACGCCCTTCGGTCAAAAGTCTGAGGCTTTGTCTGCGGGAAATCTGATCTTGTGTACGAGGCTTTAGTCTTGTTAACTTGCTGCACATTTTCACTGGCAAGTTGTACACTTGCAGAGCACTTAAAGTACAAGTTCTAGTTGGCACTTTTCCAATTTGTAGCAAATTTGCATAGCAAGTCTCTAGCAAGAGCAACATTGCAGTGGTGAGTCTACAGCAAGAGCTCCACAAGTCTACAGCATGACAATTTAGTCACAGCAACCCCTGTGGTGGGACTATTGCACAACATAACTGAACCAGAAATTTGAAGCTCAATTGCTTGCTATCTGGGTGTAGGCTCCTATGGCCCTTCCGTGGTCTGTGCTTCCTCCTCTCCCCTGCAGCTGCTGATGGCTGACCCAAGGGAGCTGGATCATGGATCATGAATAGGCTGAAAATAGGTAAGAATATACATCTTTCTTGCACAGGTTAGTCAGCATAAGTGTAAAGGTCATATGTGGGGGCAAAAAATAAAAACATACCATACATTTCTGCAATATATACAGATTCCTTCCTATTTTATCCTTTTACAAAGACTGTAACTAAGTATAGAAAAATGACAGCTGATCCTGCCAGAAATCTGGTGAGCTCCTAAGCTCTTGTGCACTCTGCTTCTGCTGCACTGAAATCTCACTCGGTCTTATTAGCCCTGCCAAATTCTCCTCTATTGACTGCAGAACATTACCCTACCCATGTTATGAAAATAGAGAGAAAGGAAAAGGTGTTTTGTAGTCCAATGTAAAAGAACTAGTCCAAACCGACAACAATGTTTGAGATTCCAAATGCAGAAGAGACACTGTATTGTCAGCTCAAGCAGGAACTTAGGGGATCACCTCATTTCTGGCAGAGAAAGAGATAATTTTCTGTACTTGGAGCTATTTTAAAGGGACAAGCCATGGGGAAACCTATATGTATTGCATACATGTATTGTATTTTTTTGTCCAGACATATACTTTAATCTTTAGTCTTTTGTTCAGGCCGTGGTATAGTCTAATCACATCTCTCTTTTACAGTAGACAGCTGCCTGTGGCTCTATGTTGCAGTGATCAAGTAACATGGCTTTTGGCAAAAATGGTGGATCTCATATGAAATCATGTGTGCCTAAGGCAGCCTGACTTATTAAAAGAATAGGTAATGTGCTGAATGATCAGACAGAGTATCTGTAACTTGCAGTTTACTAAACAAATGCAATGTTAGAAACATCATTGCAAAACAGATTGAAGGAAGCAAAAAAAAAAAACACACTGCAAATAATAAAAGCTGAACTACTATATAAAAGATGCACAAACTTGGACTCTTCATAGCGATATCACTGTGACTCAGTCAGAGTAACAAGTAGCTGCATAGCATAGTCTTTATAAAACAAAACAACAGAGAGTTGGGAAACACTATTTCAGTAAAACAGTTCAGAACAGCTACTTGCAATTACTCTCATAGACAACCACAGTGCAGTCCAGAACAGGCGAACATCTGGAGGGATCCAAGGGCCAAGGACAAAGCACCACCCCACTGGAACTGTAGTACTCTTGTAGCAGTTGGATGGCCCTGACCGTAGGTGGGTCGTACTGAGAAGCTGAAGGATGTTGGACTCTGGCCTTGCTTCCCTCACTCTGGTTCTGACAGTGGAAAGCGTCTCACCTGACATATTACTTTCCCAACTACCTCTGCTTCATCAAGTGTGACCTCCCTAAACTGCTGAGGGAGGGAAGGTGAGAAATATATCTTCCCTGGGCGTGTCCAGGAACCAAGTGAGTTGTGAGAAAGGAGGTCAAAGGGGCCTGCACCTGTATCTGAGCATGGTGAATACACTCCACTACAACAATATTATTTCTTGAAGTGTCCAAAGAAAGAAGCTGTTTAAAGCGGAAGTAAACCCATCCATAAAAAGGTTACCTTTCCGGCACGCGCCGGAAATGTAACACTCACATTGGTTGTGCTCTCAACCAAACTGTCAAACCATCCAATGGGATGATCATAACTGATCACATGTGCAGCATCATGGCAGTTGTAGATTAAACAGAGGCCAAGATGGCAGCTTCCTTGGCTGAAAACGATAGGAGGGTTTACTTCTACTTTAAGTGGACGAATCAGTAGTCAGAACTTTCCTTTCATTTTCAGTACTGTATAAAATAATAGAAGGGACTTCTCTTTATGGAAGACCAACTGCAATAATCACTAGATACATAATAATAATAATAATGATAATAATAATAATAATAATAATAATAATAATAATAATAATAATAATACAATAAATAATACATGTTTTTTAGCTTTGGATAGAGTAGGAAATAGTTAAAATCTCTAAAAGGTGTTTTTTTTCTAGCTGTGTGCATCCCACTGGGAAAAAATTCCTTTACTTAAATTCCTGAGACTCTGCAAAAATGTGAGAGGGGTACTCTACAAAGTAAAGAAAATCCTCTCTTTTTAGAAGACACCATTTCCAATAACAACACAAAATTTTAGATTTTCCCTCACTTTAAGCTATGGTGACACTGATTACCAGGACCGATAGCGATAGGTAATCTTCCCAGCAGAGATACAAACAGCAAAACAATCCTAGTGAGGGTCTAACCCTTCCTTACTTTATCCAAAACAAAAAAAAATGTAATAATCTTGGTGGGGTTCTAACCATTCCCTCCTTTATACAAAACAAACAAAAAAAATCTTGATTGGTTTCTTACTGTTTCCTACTCTATCCAAAACCAAAACAATTATATTTGGGTGGTTTTAACTATTCCCTATTCTACCCAAGACCAAAAATAAAATCTTGGTGGGTTCTAACCATTCTCTGCTCTATCCAAAACCAAAAAAAAATTATTTTGGCTTTCTCTGAGGAACCTTTGAAATAATTTTCAGGTCTCAGGATGTCCTGCTAAAATTAATTTTTCAGTGGTCAGGGATGCCTCTTACGTTGGTAGTCAGTGGAAAAAATGTCCCCCTTAAAGTGGTGGTCGGAATGGCACCCCTACAAACAGCTAAAAAGATGATTGGGTTCATGCTGCTAGCTCTGCCAGAGCTATGCGGGCACCATCAGATGGGAGGTCTTTTTCCCATGAGGGAACCCCTAGCAACCTCTAGAGGAGCCCTAGGGTTCCATGAAACCCTGGTTTGCCTGGTAACACATGCCTGGTAACAAATCTGATCCTACTCATATTCATGGTGTATAAGTCTGGTCTATCCAAAATAAGAGCATAAGTAATTACTGGGTCTCATAATATGATGAGGCTGGGAGTAGGTGCATCCTCATCCACCCCTGTAGTAAGGACATAGACCTAAATGACAGAATGACTCTTTGCATTGCCTATGGTTACAGGTGGACATTAATATTCCAAGCAGTGAAAACGAGGGAATCGGAAAAGCCTGCATTGCTGCTGATTAGCAGAGAACGCATAGAGAAGATGCATTGTATACCATTATTATTATAATCATCCTCCAGTATTTACGCTTCTCCCTACACGATGGCTCTCGTTTATTTGCCAATTAAGTTGTGATTTTGGATAGTGCAGTTAGTGGCTATTGTCAGTTCCCCATAGCTTGGAATAAGCTTTTCATATTCCGCTACATTTCTTGATCAAAATTGACACATAATGCATACAGCTCCTTTCAGGCTTTCAATAATAACGAGGCCTTTTATCTTTTTGCATTTTGCTCCAAATGTACTCTTAAATTTAATGGAAATCAAAGTCTAATTACTCACAATACAGTGCAGGCAAGCCATCTGCTCGGGAAATACATGTGGCTGTGTTAAGTTGTGTTGTCATACAAATTGTTAAATACAGAAGACATATGCCTTGGCGTATTGCTGAGCCTGTGCTATAGGACTGATTTCAGAGTAAATAGCAAGGGGATATTGGAAATGGTATGAATCATGTGGCCGTGTATCAAGGATATTGGAATTTGACAAGCCGGGAAAATTGACTTCATTTCATTTAGAGGCATGCTCTGAGTTTGGCTTTGTAGCTCCTATGCTGACCATACATGTATTGATCTCATAGATCGACAAATGATTGTTTTAATCAAGCTATTGGTTATTAATCATTTTTAAGCACTGTTTTAATCACCATCAAACTATTTTGTAGCATTGAATCCAAGGTAAAAAATGATCTTGAAGAGTTGGAAAATTCAGAATGTTGCTTAAGAGATTGTTGTCCCTGGCTTCATTTTGATTCACAGGAATAATCATTTTTTTCAAGGCCAATCAAAGACTTAAACTAGCGTCCCCTGAAGATGTGCATTTGCATGAAAAGCGCTGGGGCAGGGGATATACGCTGACGTCTCACGGCTCTCTTTGGAAGTGGACTGTTTTATTTGTCATGAAAATCGTTTTACTGGCATTTGGATGAAGCCTTGTACTTTTTTATGTGGAATCTATAATTTTTTATAAATATACTACATTATATCTGGTCCCCTGCCTGTGGCTCAGTGTAGTGAGAGCGTTTTTCCCAGACAGTATCAAGCAAACCTTCTGACTGTCCCGAGTGGTGAGAAGCAGTACTGCGGGGTGTCCCCATTGTGAGAATGAAGCTGGTTGGCCACGTATGAAGGATCCTGTTGACAGAAACGCACATGTTGCTGCTTTCCTCTGGAAGCTTTATTTTCAGTGAGTGCTTTTAAATTCTGTTGCTTACGCGTGGTTGAAAGGTTATCATTAGCTGGTGGAAGGCACTTTATCTAATTTATCTCATTTATTTGAACTTAAAGTGGAGCTCAACCCACTTCTACAACTCTTCAGCATCCCTCACTAAACTGTGCACTGTAAACGAATTGGATATTTTTTTATTTTTTTTCTCAGCACCTACTGTACATATGCTGTATTCATTTTTCACTTCCTCCTCCCTGGCCGTGGCCCATCGCATCATTTCCTGTTTGCAATGCCTTCTGGGAATGGGCGGCAACTTCCTCTGACACTGCCGTTGCTATGGAAACCTGACCTGAAACCTTTTACACTGCTTGCTGCTGCACTGAGCATGTGCGAGATCTGCAAGGATGAGATGCAGGAAGAATTACAGTCTGGCTTCAGATGCCCACACTTAAGATGGCCACGGCCTGCTATAAGTTAGAAAAATAACAAACTACTGCTATAAACTAACAAAACAGACCTTAGTTTACAGACTAACTTTACTAGAATACATTAAGCTTGTGTATTATAGGGGTATTTTTATTTAAAAAGTATCATTTCGGCCGGAACACCACTTTAATTCACAATGATTTATTTTTATTATCATTTTTTATATTATGGGTGCTTTTTGCACATTATGAATGCTGTGTTGATAGCACATGCTTTAATTCTGCACTGTTTTCTTTGTGGGTTCGTTTGGGTACTGTATATTTACCTATTGCAAGCTGCCCATTTCTTTTCTTTAGCACTGACCCCCTTTTATGTTTTCAAACACTTAATGTGACACACACAAAAAAAATTCAAGTATGTATTCTTAATTTAAAAAAAACTACCTTCTATCACTCTCAGCCTCCTCAATATCCACAAATTCCTTTTTTTGTTGCTGTAATTCGACTTCCTGTTAGAGGGTGGCTACATTCATTCTCCATTGTACCACTGTATGAAGGAATGTATCCACTCTCTCTTGCTTGCTTCCAACAGAATCTTTAATAGACTCTGCCTGACCCAAAATGGCCACAAAATCACATGGGACACCAGCATTCAATTGGATAGCTGCCTAACATTGACTGAGGAAATCATAAAGGAACCAAGATCCTCTAAACTTCCTCCCGCATCTGCATTGCTGCTGAAATTGAGCAGCATCTGCAGTTGAAAATTTAGACTGTACCTGCCTACAAATGGACACTTATTGATTATTTATGAAGAATAAGGATATTGTCTAGAGTCACTTTGAAGTGCACCTGTGTCCAGGTTATGGAAATTCAATTATTCACTTATTCTGAAAGCAGAAATCCAGCAAAAATATTATAATAAAATGAAATGCCCAATAAAAGATAAAATGACAAAAGCTGAAATTCTCCCTGAAATACTTCTCCTCTGCCACTAGATGTCCTCAGTCTGATTGTCCAGGTTGTCTGTACCTGCCCCAAGCCTCTGAATGTACAGTAAAAGGAAAAGCAGCAGAGTGATATGTTCATCCCTCTGTCATTGTACTCTGTCTCTCTTTCTGTCAGCATGCTTCTTATCAGCACATGAACTGATTGGCTCATTGCACTGCTTCTTCCTCTCACATTTCAGCCCTGCTATAAAGGGTCTGCAAGAGACTGATAACAGGCCATGAATTGTATTGAAATTTGAAAATGAATTTGTGCTTTTTATATCTAGGTCAGCTTTAATAAGCATTAAGGCTTGATTCACAACTATGAATTTTCCCCCAATGCATTTTCCATGAAAATAAAAATGTATATCGACACACATTAATGTGCTTTGTTGCGTGTTGTAATACACTTTGTATTGGATGTAAATACACATCAGAACGGGCATCAAGGCACTTTTTTGCACATTAAGATCCATTTATGTGTGTCCTGGTGCGTCAACATGAACCATGACGCAAATTGATGTGTTAATGCATAGGTAGAGATGTGTTTTGATGCATTTACGTTAATTTCAATGGAAACGCATCAAGCAAAAATGCAAAGGTTGCATCTAGGATGCCAAGAATCTGCTCTCCATAGACAGTAAAGAAGAGAGCAGTAAGGATTTCAGTGCTCCTGTTGTAAATTGTGAAGAGGAATATCTCCACTATGCCTATAGCTACAGAGGTGAATGAGGGCTTTTTTTAAAAGCGCTTTTACTGCTTCTCCGGATTATGTATATACTTTCTCCCAAAGCCAGTACTAATAAGACATGCTGGGAATGAAGATGCTTTGCCATTCAGAAATCAATAAGAGTGGTACCGCAGTTGGTGGCACATGCTGGGCATCATATAGCTACTTACCCTCTTACATACCTAGTATCTGGTAAAGGAAAGTCTTCCATCACCAATTTATTTTCCAGCTCTGAGATGTCATGTGACTAAATGCTGAGAGCTGCCAAGGAAGATGATGTTGAAAGATATTAAGGGCTCATTCACATGAATAAAAAAAAAAAACGTTGTGTTTAGATGTGCACTGGGCACAGTTTTGTGTGTATCTAAACACAGCATTATAGTAATCAATGAGCCCAAACACACAGCTGCACCTATCTGTGAAAAAGTAGGACACCTTTGCGCCCAGAAACGCAGATTTTACGTGCAAACTGGCATAAACGTGCAGAAATGCATATTAATGTGTAGCCATTCATTTGAATTTTTTTTTTTTTTTTTAAATACTTTATTTATTTGAAATTTTTCACATACAAAACCAAACCCCTCAATGCACAGGTAAATACAAATTACATTAGCAATCACCTCATGCAACAAACCATCCCCCCCTCCCCGGCCCCCCCCCCTGTTCCTGCAGAAGGATCCCAAGGAAACTATTAATGCCTCCATGTGTATCTAACAATTTCCGTCCCGTCCACCCTTTATGTGGTGTTTATTACCTCCTCCACGAAACTCCAAGTCTTTTTATATTTTTGCCAACCTTCCCATTTGCCCTCCCGTACCACCCCCTCATCTGGTGAGATGCCCCTGCTATCCAGACTTTCTATATTATATGTCTCATTTATGCTAAGGAGCCAATCCCGTATATTTGGGCTGGCTGGATCTGACCATTTTATAGCTATCTGCTTCTTAGCTGCCTCCAGCAATATGGGGACAATAGAGGATAGGTAGCTCTTCTTCGTCTTTACTGTACCGTGGAAGAGACACACCCATGGATCTACGGCGATATCTTCTCCTGATATTTCTCTGGACAATAGTATGATTTTTCCCCAGAAGGGTTTAATACCGGGGCACTCCCACCATATGTGGGCCATTGTGCCCAAGCTACTACACCCCCTCCAGCATAGATTAGATTTGGTTTTATCTATTTTGCTTAATTTGTCTGGGGTGGCGTACCATCTAGATAGGCATTTGAAGTGGCATTCGACTCTCCTGGTATCTAGTGCTACCGAGTGTACCAAATTCAATATCTTCTCCAACGTGGACTTACTACACTGTGACCCCAGCTCCCCTTCCCACTTTTTGACGTATGGGGGCATCTCCAGCTCCAGACTCTCTCCCAAAATCCTATATATCTGTGATATAACACCTTTTGATTGTTCCTTCACACATAGCCGCTCAAGTGGTCTATATTCCTCCTCACTTCTGAGTGGTCTTGGTAGTTTGTCTATAAAGTGCGAGAGCTGGAGATACCTCCACTCATCTATATACCCCAACCCCGGTTCTGACCTTAAATCTGATAATGTGCGTAATCTCCCCTTGTGTAAAAAATGTTTTAATTGAATTCCCTCCCCTTTTACCCAATTCCCTCCCACCTCCCTCCTCCCCGGCTCAAAAAACAGATTATCTTTCATATAAATCAAAGGTGAATTGTGTGTCCACTTATTCTGAATGTGTAACAAATCCCAGTGTTTTAGGGTGTTAAGTGTCAATACCGCTGTGTTTGTGCTCAGTGCTCTATACTTGGGGGGGTTCCAAATAATCCTTCCCAGATCGGTGTTGCTCATATAGTGTTCTACGCTCACCCACCTCTTCTCCGAGTCCCTTCTGGACCATTCAATAACCCTAGATAATATAACTGCTAGATAGTACCTCCTAAAGTCGGGTAAGGCTAGCCCCCCTGTTTTTTTCCCCCTACTCAAGACTGCGTAGGAGATACGTGGTTTTTTGCCACCCCAGACAAATTTTACTATCAAACTCCTTAGAGCTCTAAGGTAATATTGAGGGAGTGGTATAGGTAGCATCTGAAATATAAATAATATTTTTGGAGTCAGTATCATCTTGACCGCATTCACCCGACCAAACCATGAAAGCGGTCTCGAGGATAATCTTCTAGTTTCTTGCCTGATCACGTCCAGCATCGGTATATAATTCTTAAGGTATAATTCTTTAAGTGTATTGGATAGTTTTATACCCAAATATTTAATTTCGTTTCTCCAAGGAAATGGAAAAACCTGTGATAAATGGGCTACTTCTTGTTTTCCTACACTAATATTCAGGATCTCCGACTTTAAATTTATTTTGAAGTTTGATATTTCGCCGTATGTTCTAAGGATTCGGAGTATATTCGGAAGGGTGATTCGAGGATTGGTAATAAAAAAAATTACATCATCAGCAAATGCTGCAAGCTTGTGTTCGTCTATTCCTACCTTCACCCCATTGCAATCTGGATTGTTACGAATAGTGGCCAGCAGAGGTTCTAGGGACAGTACGAACAAAAGAGGAGATAGGGGGCACCCCTGCCTGGTACCGTTTTCCATCTTAAATGATTTTGATAGGACCCCATTGACCCTAACTGAAGCCATAGGGTTACTGTAAAGGGCCTTAACCCACGAAATATACCTGGGGCCCAGCCCCATTACTTCTAATGTTTTCATCATGAACCCCCAGTCTACCCTGTCGAACGCTTTTTCGGCGTCTACCGACAGGAATAGCGCTGGGGGTCCCTCCCGTTTAATTAGTTCCAACAAAAGCGCTGCTCGTACCCCATTATCTCTAGTTTGTCTCCCGGGCACAAACCCTGCCTGATCTGAATGTACAAGAGATGTCATTTTGTCCTTTAACCTGCTCGCCAACACTTTTGAGTATAGTTTGAGCGAGATGGGCCTATAACTGGAACATAGCTTGTCATTTTTCCCTTCTTTTAATATTAAGGTGATTGACGCTGTCAACGCCTCTTTGCCTATTTCACAATTAGGGCCCAGCTCGTTCCAAAAATGACAGAGTCTAGGCACTAGGATATGTTTCAGTTTATCCAGGTAAAGCGTAGTGAGCCCATCAGGTCCAGGGCTCTTGCCCTTTGGAGTCGCTTTCAGAGCTGTCAGAATTTCTTCCTCCCCTATCGGTCTATCAAGGGCCGTTCTCTCTTCCTCTGTGAGAACTGGAACCCCTGCCCCTCTTAGAAATTCCTCGACCAACTCTGAATGCGATATGTTACCCTTTCCATTTTGCCCAATAGAGTACAGCGCCTCGTAAAACTTTTTAAACTCGTTTGCTATACCTTTACTAGTCCCAATTACCTCACCTTTTTTGTTATGTATTTTCTCAATTTAATTCCTATCTCTTTTCTTTCTTAATATTCTGGCCAGGTGTTTACTTGACTTGTTTGCCAACAGGTAGTTGTCCTTTGTTATCCTATTTAAAGTTCGCTTACAGTCCTGATCCATAATGTCCTTTAACTCCTCTCTTTTTAATACCAGTTGATGGAATACCTCCTGACTTGCCCCCCTCTGCTTTTTATGGGTCTGTTCCAATACAAAGATTTCCTCTATCATCCTCTCCCTTACTTCCTTTCTCTTCTTTTTAATTCCCGCTCCTATTGAGATGAAAACCCCTCTAATGTACGCCTTATGCGCTTCCCATAGCGTGGAGGGGGGGACTTCTCCTGTGTCATTGACTTTGAAGTAAAAATCAACCTCCTCCTGTATCTTTTCCAATACTTTTGCGTCCTTCAGGAGAAATTCATCCAGCTTCCAAGAAAAAGTCCTCTCCACCCTATCGGGGAGCCTCATCCTCATAGTAACCGGAGAGTGGTCTGAGAAAGTAGCGATTTCTATTCCAGTCTCCTCCACCCATTCCAAGAGACTATGATCTACGAAAATGTGGTCTAATCTCGAATACGTCCCGTGCACAGGGGAGAAGAAGGTAAAATCTCTATCCCTGGCGTGTTGCAGCCGCCATGCGTCAACCAGGCGGCAGTTAAAAAGTCGCCGCCCGATTGCACCAGTTGAGACCCTCCCTGCCCCCCCTGCCCGGGACGTACTATCGAGTACAGGGTCGAAACAGAAATTAAGATCTCCTGCCAACACCACCTCCCCCTCCTTGAATTTCATCAGCTTACTCAGTACTTGCCCGAGAAAAAATATTGGGTTTTTATTTGGGCAATAAACATTAGCAAAAGTAAATGCTCTATTTCCAATATTACCCTTAAGAAATATATACCGTCCCTCTGGATCCGACATTCTGTCTATCAGGGAGAAGTTTAGATTCTTCGAAAAGCCTATTGCCACCCCCTTGGCTCTCCTAATCGGGGAGTCACCATAGTACCAATGAGGCAAACCTGGGGAGAAGAGTCTAATCCTGGACTCCAACACCAGGTGAGTCTCCTGTAGGAAGACAATATCAGCACCATAGTGTTGGAGCTCCTTCAATATTTTGTGTCTTTTGGTGGGTGAGTTGAGACCTTTTACATTGTATGTTAAAAACTTAAGGTCGATCATTGCTCAAGATCTAACCCTTCTCACCTTCCCACTGCACTCCCCAGAGCCACCCCGCAGGAACACCCTCCCCCACACCCCCCTCCCCCCCCCCACTCCCCCCTCCTCTCCCCCACACATCCCTCCCCTCCTCTACCCCTCCCCCCACCCACCCCCCTGGCTGTATCCCAGCCCAAAGCCCGCATGTAGGGGATACTCCTGTTCCCATACTGCGCGCTACCATTCCAGGGGTGGAGCTCCAATGGCAGCACTTGAGAACCCCCTCCGAGGAAGAAAAAAAAAAAAAAAAAAACCCTCGGAAGAGATATATGAGGGCAAGATGCCAGCCGCACCTCGACCAAGGGGAATCCCCCCACCCACCCGCAGCCTCCTCTTTATATAATGTTCCCAATGTCCAGCAGCTAGAGTCGCGCTTTCCTGTTAACCCCACGTATCCCCTGGAAGTGGGGAGGAGAGAGAGGGAAAGAAAAAAAAAAAAAAACCCTCTCCCCCCCCCCCAGGTGACCAAGGTTCGCCTCACGCTCTGACAGGGTGTAATTTAGAGTTCCGTGCCGAACCCTTCTCTATCCTTCCGGCATCGGAATCCCCAGGCCAGCACAAAAGTCTCGCATCTCTTCAGGGAATCTCATCCTGTGAGATCTCCCCTCTTTAACGACTATCAGTGATGCTGGAAACCCCCAACTGTACTTCAGGTTGGCCCCCCGAAGTTGGTCCAGCAGTGGTCTCAACCGTCTTCTCCTCGCCAGTGTGCCCGCTGAAATGTCTGCGAATATCTGTAAGTTTTTATTTTCAAAACAAACTGGGGGTGCCCCCCTAAGATTCCTCCATATTTTTTCTTTATCCGTGTAAGAATGGAACTTCACGATTACATCTCTGGGGATATCATGGTTTAAATTAGGGGGTTTCCTCACCCTATGGACCCGATCTATTCTCAGCTCCTCCTCCTCCCTTCTGCCTAGAATAGGGTTGAATATTTTTCTCATTATATCCCCCAGGTCCTCATTTAAATGTTCCGGAATGGATCTAATGCGCAAATTTTGTCGCCTGCTCTGGTTCTCCTGCTCTTCTATTTTAAATTCCATCATGCGATTTTCAATTTGCATCTTGCTTATTTGCTCTTTAAGGTCCGATATCTCTTTAGCATGTTTTCCTGACACTTCTTCCGCCTCTTCTACTCTGTGCAGTAACTGGCCCATGTCTGTGCGCACGCTCATGATTTCCGATTTTATAACATTTTCGAGTTTTGCGAACATTTCCAGCATTTCCATTCTATTCAAGCCGGGTTCCATATTTCTTTGCTCTTCCGGGGTACAACCCACTCCAGCTCCTTCTAGGTCTAATTCCTCATTGTTCCTGTCGCCCTGTCCCCCCTTCTGTTTCTGCTGATCTTTTTTTTTTTCCTTTGTTCCTGCTTGTTTAATTTCCAGGCCAGGACTTTTTAAATTTGCTTCTTTAAGATACCTTTGAATAGAGCTAGAATTGAGACTCTCCCTTGAATTTTTAGTCTCTGTGGTTCTTTGGGACCGCCCTCTCATAGTTCAGCTGCTGCCAGCCGTACCTGCAGACAAGACTTTACAATTCTCAGCGCTTCACCTCCGCCTCTGCCTATATTGCACGCCCCCACACTCTGATGCGTCCCCTCTGTGTGTATAGTGCAACAAAGTCCATACGCGTAACCTCCTCGCCCTCCCCGACTCTTACTGCCTTTGTTGCGCACCTTTATTCTGTTTCGACTTTAAGCTTTAAGCTCTTGTATCTTGTTGTTTTGCGCATATACTGCCCAACAGCTAGGGTCACGCTTGTTATCTTAATAGTCTCTCGCAGTACCCCACGTCAGTAGCAGCGGACCAGACCAAGGGGAGAAATAATCTCGCTAAGCCCCCTTTTTTTTTTTTTTTTGGAGACTATACACCGAGGCACACTGTCAGTCCTTATACAGCTTTATGTTTAGGAAAGGAAATTCTCATACCTTTGCTTCTGCTGGCTTTCCATCCTGCAATACTGCACCTCTCCTGTTACCTTGTTTTCCATCCTCAATCCATGTCCATGATAACAATACTGGTGCAGAGAGAGGAGGGTAGAGGACAGGCTGGTGGGACCGGTGAAAGAAGCGACAAACCAGGGCTGCTCAGCAAGATCAGGGCTGCTAGATGGAGCCTTTTCACCGCTCTGGACTCCAACTCCTCACTCCTCACCACCTCCGTTACTGCGGCTCCGCTCTTCTTGGTTTGTCGGCTTGACAACTCTGGTCTGCTGGTCTGCTGGCGTTCTGGCTCTGAGCTGACCGGGGCCGGGGCAGTACTTATCACCAACTGCCGCTTGTAGCTGCTTATGGCTGCGGGGCGCGGGAGGGGGATGCCGCCTCGCGGGAGATACTATGTCTCGGCTCCAGATCCGACACACTGCGGTCTCTCACCCCGCTCGTGTCGTTCACCTTCCCGTGGCGGCTCGCATCGTACCCTCACCTCGGCGCTGCCCTTAGGCCCCTCCCCCTACACGGACGTCCTGCGTCACGTCCTCATCACGCCCTCCATTCATTTGAATTAAAGAAAAGTTGTATACGTCTAAATGCTGTATGCATTTAAATGTGCCTAAACCCGAGTACTTGCGTCCATGCAGAAAATATGCATATGCCCATGTAAATGGACCCTAAAAGGCCTGCCTCTCATCATGCCCTCCAATCAACAACGCACCATGGCATACTTTGCATGATGCGCTTTCTTAGGCCTACAGAAGCCTGTCCATAGCACCTAAAGATCCTAAAGCTCCCATCGTGAGAGGGTGGCACACGTATGTCCAACTGTTCTCCACTTTCTGTGATCTGCTTCAGACTGTGCATAGATCAGTAGTGACCAATAATGTAGGTTGTCCAATAGGGAATCAGTGAGAGTTGAGAATAAATTGGTTGAGTAGGTGGTTGTAAACCCTTACATATTCCCAGTGAAGTGACTGGCCTCAGGTGATACACAAAGATGAAACAAATCTTCATACATTAGTTGTACCTGTTTATCCGCAGTCTTCTCTTCTCTATATCCTATTCTCTATATCCACATAGGAACATAGCTAAGGCAGACAATCACAGGCTGTGTGCTGTAGCTCCTCCCCGTTGCCTCTTAGTATCAGGAACATTTTTTTTTCAGAAGTGATTCAATGATTCATGCAGACAGCAGAGGAACAAAGCAGCAGACAGAAATGACACTTAGTGCTCTTAATAAGATAAGTACACGCCATAAAAGGATATCTCTTCATATTTCATGTTGGAGGTTTACAACCACTTTAAGTGTTTACAATAGATGACTGCTCATTCCAAAAAAAAAAAAAAGTAAGGAAAGCGTACTTTACTAAGCTAGACTGCTAAGCTGTTTTGCTGTTCCATATTCGAATTGCATTTATTTGACTTATCTACAGTTGTATCCAGCAGACAAATGGTAAATCTGGTCTTTTTTTCTCCAGAAAGGTCATTCATTCTGGCATCCTAACATGGCCGTCTGTTTCACACTTATGTTGAGAAAACTATCTATCAGACAGACAGTTGTATCCTGGGACAACACATTTGGCTGCGGTGTTGCAAGAGGCAGATGTGTTTTATTGCAGTCTTCACCTAAGTCACGGATCTGCTCTGCTGGCTTCAATGAGAAGTTATTGAATGATAACAGCACAGGACAACGGCTAAAAGTTTTGATGACATATAGATTTACAATGGGGGAATAAGGAACTACGAGGATAGCAATCTAATTCTAACATATGAAACAAGGAATTTCAGAATTATCTGACCATCAAAGGCACTGAATTTGTTATAGCGGAACTCCAGGCAAACAGCTACAGTGCCCTTGAAATTTTCCACATTTTGTCATGTTACAACCAACAACGGAAATGTATTTTATTGGGATTTTATGTGATAGACCAACATAAAGTGGCACATAATTGTGAAGTGGAAGGAAAATGATAAATGGTTTTTACATTTTTTAACAAATAAATATGTGAAAAGTGTGGCGTGCATTTGTATTCAGCCCCCCTGAGTCTATAGTTTGTAGAACCACCGTTCACTGCAATTACAGTTGCAAGTCTTTTTGGGGAGGTCTCTACCAGCTTTGTACATCTAGAGAGTGACACTTTTCCCCATTCTTCTTTGAAAAACAGCTCAAGCTCTGTCAGATTGGATGGAGAGTGTCTGTGAACAGCAATTTTCAAGTCTTGCCACAGATTCTCAAATGGATTTAGGTCTGGACTTTGACTGGGCCATTCTAACAAATGAATATGCTTTGATCTAAACCATTTCATTGTAGCTCTGGCTGTATGTTTAGGGTCGGTGTCCAGCTGAAAGTTGAACCTCCGTCCCAGTCTCAAGTCTTTTGCAGACTCTAACAAGTTTTCTTCTGAGATTGCCCTGTATTTTTCTCCATCCATCTTCCCATCAACTCTACCCAGCTTCCCTGTCCCTGCTGAAGAAAAGCATTCCCACAATATGATGCTACCACCACCATGTTTCACAGTGGAGATAGTGTGTTCAGGGTGATGTGCAGTTTTCCGCCACACATAGCGTTTTGCTTTTAGGCCAAAAGTTCAATTTTGGTCTTATCTGACCAGAGCACCTTCTTCCAAATGTTTGTTGTGTTCCCCACATGGCTTCTCACAAACTGCAAATGGGACTTCTTATGGCTTTCTTTCAACAATGGCTTTCTTCTTGCCACTCTTCCATAAAGGCCAGATTTATGGAGTGAACGACTAATAGTTGTCCTGTGGACAGATTCTCCCACCTCAGCTGTGGATCTCTGCCACTCCAACAAAGTTACCATGGGTCTCTTGGCTGCTTCTCTGATTAATGCTCTCCTTGCCCGGCCTGTCAGTTTAGGTGGACCGCCATGTCTTGGTAGGTTTGCAATTGTGCCATACTCTTTCCATTTTTGGATGATGGATTGAAAAGTGCGCTGTGAGATGTTCAAAGCTTGGGTATATGTTTTTTATAACCTAACCCTGCTTTAAACGTCTCCACAACTTTATTCCTGACCTGCCTGGTGTGTTCCTTGGCCTTCAGGATACTGTTTGTTTACTAAGGTTCTCTAACAAACCTCCGCGGGCTTCACAGAACAGCTGTATTTATACTGAGATTAAATTACACACAGGTGGACTTAGCTTACTAATTAGTTGACTTCTGAAAGCAATTGTTTCCACTTGATTTTAGTTAGGGGTATCAGAGTAAAGGGGGCTGAATACAAATGCGCGCCACACTTTTTAGATATTTATTTGTAAAACATTTTTTTTTTTGCACATTGCAATTATGTCCCACTTTGTGTTGGTCTACCACATAAAATCCCAATAAAATACATTTACGTTTTTGGTTCGTGACATGACAAAATGTGGAAAATTTCAAGGGGTATGAATACTTTTTCAAGGCACTGTAAATACACACATTAAATACATAGAGTATAAGATGGCTGCTTAGCTGATTGGCTGCTTGTTCTGCTTCTCCCTCCCCATCTCTGAGCTCTACTGTAAAGGGACTGCATGAAGCTAATGCCAAAAATAATATACACGTATATGTGTGCGGTTAAATCATTATGCTAACAAGCGTCTACATTGTGACACCATCCAAAAAAGAGGATAAAATAAAAAGGGGGGAGGAGGGAAAAAGGGGAAAAGAATGTAACCCCAAATCACCCAAAAAGGGGGAAGGGCAAGACAAACAAATCCCATTCCTCCTGCCAACAAATAAAAGAGCGTTAAATGTGCCAAAACAATGGGAAGACAAGACAGAAAAAAATAAACGCAATAAAAAGTTGTTTTTATTATTAAACTCTTTAAAACATAGTGGTATTTTTAAAAGCAAATTGACAGGATATACTGGTTACATCAAACAGGTAGCATTGGTTAAACACAAAATACTGTGCAGGTAAGCGTATTGGACTGATGAATTCACAACAAATTGCTTCTTTGCCAGCAGAGAAGAGTTCCAGGACACAGCCACAGTTACTGTGAGGAGGAGGGTGTGTCCCTTTCCTCCAATCAGGGCTCAGATCTCTCCTCGCTGAGCTGTGCAGTGTGAGACTTCAAATCCCCACCCCCTGCTTTTCAGAGCTGAGAGATGCTGTGTAAAATGTATGTTTTGGAAGACTGTAGAGGAGAGAGGGCTGCAGATAAACAAGTACAATTTATGTAAGCAGATTTGTTTAATCTCGGTGTATCACCTGATGTCGGTCACTTTACTGGGTATATATAAAAGGGTTTTCAACCACTTTAAGGATATTTGTTTGATTTACTAATTGCAAGTGGGGTCAAATCAACATTTGTTTTCAACCACATTGACAAGAAAATTCAAGGGAGCAGGATAGAAGGTATTTCTTGAATGAATGTATTTCCAACAATGTATATGGTTAGCATTTGCTATAGTGCCATTATTTAAAGTTAAAAGCAATTGATGTTTGAGGCTGGGTTCACACTATTGCCATGTCAGACATTGCATGTAATTTGCACCGCACTGCTGTGCAGATCACATGCGATGTCTGTGCGATGCAAATTCAGCCATACAGATTGTATGGCTGAATTTGCTTCACATTTGCGCCAAAATGGTGCAAGACCCTTTTTTTGGTCCGCACTGGAATCAGATTGCATGGGTATTCCATAATACCTTGCAAGGAAAGGATTAGGGCAGCAAACTGAAAGAAAGTCCACCTTGGAAAGAAGAGCAAGCAGCAGATAACGTAAGTACTAAAGTCAGAAGAATTATTTTGTATTTAAATTTTAGGATTTAATAACACTTTAATGTTCAATTTCCTAAGTAAACATTTCCATTTCTTTAGTAAATCAACCCCGGTTTGTGACTTGTCATTCCTATCAAAGGAAAATGAAAGGACAATTCATACACAACAGTTCATTTCTATAGGGCAATAAGATGTGAAACTTTGTCAGGGGGATATCATTTGGACAGGTTAGATATCCAGTCCTGGTCACTCCCCACTGACAAAGATAAGCAGCGCTGACAGTGCCTGTCCATGCCTCTCAATTCTTCTTCCTACCCTCTCCTTTCACTGATGTTGCTGCTGGAGGTTCAAGAAATTCAGATCCTATATGCACGGCCTGTTGCCTTCCTATGCCTTTAGACCGTCTTAGCACCTTCAAACAGATAACATAATTGCCAGGAAACTCTTGCACATTTCCCATTGGATACAATGGATACTTCCTGTACAAATGTAACTTATCAATATAGGCCACCCATTCTCAACCAGGGTTCTTTATAACCCTAAGACCCACTCTGGATTAGTGGGTCCTCGGGAGACCCAGACATTAACTTTTGCTACTTGTGGTGCCATTGTCTACTATTTGTTTCCAGCTTATTTGTTCATTCATTTTCGTATGCTCCTTTTGTTATTGAGAAGACACCTTTTCTGAAGTCTGGTCCTAACTGGTCTCTTAAAGGCAAATGGTATGAGTTGGTTGGAATGTCGATAGAAGTCTCCCCTTAGCCCAAACACATCTGATACACTTTTTTGGGATATTATTGAACCAGACATGGTTTTTGAAGCCCTGAAGAAGCAGCCTGTGCCAGAAAAAATGTTGGCAAATTCCGTGTGGCTTATGCTCTCGCATATTTAATGGTTCCATTAATACTTCTCTTTTATATGTATATGGGCTTTTGTTTGCCCCCATTGTCTTGTATGGACATTTATATGCCAATTTAAATAAAATATCTTTTTATCTTGAATATGTATGTATGTAATATACTTTGACATATTCAGGGAATTACCATTTAAATACCATTCTTTCCAATATGGCTTTCTTTTTCTAACCCTAGGGTTCCCTCTAAAGTTGTTAGGGGTTCCTTGAGCTGTGGGAAAATGACCTCCCAACTGATAGTGCCTGCATAGTTCTGAGTCCAACGCCACTTGGAAGAGCCAGCAGCATGAACCCAATGATTCTGACAACCACTTTAGGGGGACGTTGTTTTCACTGACCACCAATGTAAGGGGCATTCTTGCCACTGACCCCTGAATAAGTAATTTTAACAGGGATTCCCTGAGACATGAAATTTAGTTTAAGGGTTCCTCTGGGGAAGCCAAAATGTGCCTTTAGGCCTCTTTCACACGGATGATCCGTATGTCCGTTTTTCATCCTTCCGTTTTCGGATGAAAAACGGACATACATTCATCCCTATGGAGCGTCGGATGTCAGCGGTGACATGTCTGCTGACATCCGACCCGCTCCGATCCGAAAAGTGTAACGGAGGAAAAACCTACTTTTCCATCCGTTTTCGGATCGGATCGGATGACGACGGACACTACGGACCGTCATCATCCGATCCCCCCATAGGGGAGAGCGGCGCTGTGACAGGTCCGTCGCTGCACAGCGTGCAGCGATGCACCTGTCATCTTCCTGCTCAGCGGGGATCGGCGGAGCTATCCCCGCTGAGCAAGCGGATGTTCACGGGGCGGATCATGACTGATCTGCCCCGTGTGAAAGAGGCCTTAGACCTTATTAGCACCTTCAATAGATAACTGCTAGAAAACTCCTGAACATATCCCAATGGATACAATGAATACTTTCTGTACAAATGTAACCTGACAATATAGGCCAACCAGGATTCTGTGGAACCCTAGGGTTTCTTCTGAGGTTGTTAGGGGTTCCTTGAACTTTGGCTAATATACCTCCCATTTGAATTGTGCTTGCCTACTTCTTGGGTCAGTACCTCTTGGCACAGCCATCTGCCAGACACCAATGAACTTTTTAGCTGTCTCTCAAGGGTGGCATATTGACCACCACTACTAAGGGACATTTTTCCCACTGGCCATCAATGTTAGCAGCATCTTTTTCACCGACCCCAATGAATTGAGTTTAATAGGAGTTTCCTAAGCCCTTAAGATTATTGCAAGTGTTTCTTTGAAGTAAAAAGGTTGACAAAGGAAGATATAGGTAATGAATATTGTTTAACAATCTCATTGACTGACAAACAATATTCAGTTTGGCAAAAAACTATTTTGTAAGGTACTCTTTAATTATGCAGTTCTTCACATTTGAAGCGGTAACCAAGATAAATCATGACTGCTCAAACCCTGTAGTGCATCCACAATTGTTTAGTTTCAGAGAGGGATAAGTCTTTTAACAATAGGCTTGTCTTTGGTGAAAAAGGTAATAATGTGATGATACTGGTATGGCTGTGTGGTCTACAGTGCCTAGAAATGCTATTCGGAATATTAACATTAATAATAATGATTATAGCAGCTTGTCCCTTGAAAACCCTGATAACAGCTAGATTATAGAAGGCTAGATTGATTTTGATGGACTGTTTTCTCTCTTTGGTCTCAGTTACTATGATATTCTACCCTGATAGCCTACGCAAGCATAGTCATTACGCCCAGTGGGAAACTATTTTAAAAAATATATGTATAGTGCTCTCACTTTGTCACAGCTAGTTAAGAGACATTTCATGTGATTTAAGATGTGAGGTAAGCAAGGCTACATCTGTGTATGTGATATTTTAGATGTAAACCTCATCTAATCATTATTTTTTGAATGTCGGTATAAACAGAAATATACAGGGAATTTGGATGTGGCTGAAGTCTCTGTGTTGTCATTTTCATACACCCTTTTTATTTTTTTCAGACAAAATGAGTATGGATCCTATTTAGGTAGCAATATGATGTGCAATTGTCTGTGAAACCATTTTAAACCTCTGAACATAAAAAGCTGGGTGCAAAACACCAGGAACAAAAACAGAATGTGAGAGACATTTAAACGCATCTGCTGATTGCCTTTGCACTGGGAAAGCACATTGACTTAAAAACAGGTGCAAACAGCCTAGTAAAAGGTGTCTTTATAAGAATGTCTATATAAATGTTGCACACTTTAGTGAGTATGAAGAGCCTGTGTCTTGCCAAAACATGCAATCGTGTTTTCTTTATTGAAATTAACAAAAAAGCTGCTCATTTATAAAAAAAAGGAAGATTACAATATATTAATGGGTGCATAAAATACAGAAAATGATGGCTAGAATGGAGTGGAGTGGCAAAGTACTAGTCATCAGCATTGCCTATGGTCACTCTGGCTCTCTCTATATATATATATATATCCACTATATTGTCAAAAGTGTTGGGACACCTGCCTTTACATGCACATGAACTTTAGTAGAATCCCAGTCTTCGTCTGTATAGTTCAATATTGAGTTGGCCCCCAATTTTCAGATATAACAGCTTCAACTCTTCTGGGAAGGCTGTTCACAAGGTTTAGGAGTGTGTCTATGGGAATGTTTGACCATTCTTTTAGAAGCACATTTGTGAGGTCGGGCACTGATGTGTACAAGAAGGCCTCTGCTCTTATTCATCAGGTTGAGGTCTGGACTCTGTGCAGGTCAGTCAATTTCCTCCACCCCAAACCTGCTCATCCATGTCTTTATGGACCTTGTGCACTGGTCCAAATCATTTGGTGGAGGGGGGATTATGGTGTGGGGTTGTTTTTCAGGGGTTGGGCTTGGGTCCTTATTTCCAGTGAAGGGAACTCTTAAGGCATCAGCATACCAAGACATTTACACTTACAATACATATAAGGCTATAAGAACAGGAAGAACGGGAGTGTCTAGGCACGCAGGTATAGGTGCAGTCTAGGTTTTTATTAAGTGCGGTATAAAGTGCAGTATGTGTGAGGTATGGAATGGGTACACTTGGTGTCTTGCCCCTAGTGGCTTAGTCCCTGCTAGCAGTATCAGCAATGGGCGAATAGCCCTCTCACCAATCCCCGGGATACTGTAGTGACCTCTCAGTGTAGAAGAAGGAGCCCCCTCAATCTCTCCCCAAAAGCCTCCAGTGAGCAGTAGTGGGAGGCAGAGAGTGAGTGGATGCTCCAGTCTCTCTGCAGCAGCAGTGCAGGTGCTGTGGGCAGTGCTACCATGCCCCCAGCCCCAGGTGTCACTCCCAGTCTCAGGCTCTGATCTTCGCTAGTATGGTTTCCCGCTAGCAGGCAAATATCCAGACAGAGGTGCTCTCTCTTTAACTCCCTTAATGGCAAGAGGGAGAACTTTCCTAAGCAGGTTAAAAAAAAAAAAATCAGTTCTCCACTGCTCTTACTGCACAGTGTCTATTGGGATCTGCAGTGTAAGGAATCTATTTATCCCATTATATGGCTGTCATCTCAAACTACACCTGCGAGTAGTCTCAGCATGCTGCATACAAGTCTATGGGCTTGCTTGGCTCTATCTCTCCCCCTGCATAACATTAGTATCTCAGTGGAGGGAGAGAGGAATAAAAGGCAATGTCTACTCCTCAATATTGCTGTATCCCAGCACCTGGCTACATTTATATACAGACAAAGCATGCTCGTGAAAAATAGGCTTGAACCAGCTATCGGGAACTTCTAGCATTTGCCAGAGCAGTTGGTGTTTTTCTCAGGAGCTCTAGCGATGTAGAAACCCACATACAGTAGATTTCTTTGCTTAGCTGATTCTGGCCCAAATTTAACATTTTTAAGAGCTTCTTTGGTGCAGTTACACTTAAATAGTAGTCTCCCCCAGCCACTCTTCTAGATAACAGAGCCTTTTGTAAAACATTTTTCCCAGACACATGCATAGCAGTGTGCGTTCACATCCATGCACCCGCTCCTACGCACATGTCAAATTCTGATATGCAGTTATGTTTGTGAAGCCACCGTGTCTGCATTGTCTGCGTGTAGCCAGGGGCAGATACAGGCACAATAACAAAGGAAGCCTGCATGCAGGATGGGTGTCAGCATCCATCTGAATGAAGCCTCTGGGTGAGCTTGTATTTGGAAGTGCATAGGAATAAATAGGAGTGCTGAGCATATGCGGGGGCCTGGGCTGACCAGGAAGAATTTTGACAAGCAGTCATCAGTGCACGCTATACTGCAGCCCCTGGTGTGCGCTGTGAAGGTAAAGGTGCCTATAAACCATAAATATGGCATTACACTGTTTACTTTTTCATTTTTCAACTTTATTGAATTGTCACAAGGTTACATTTCATCCATGTTTATTTACCACAGCAGGTTGGGATGCGGTGTACTGTCCTAGTGCATGTCCTACTTTTTTTTCAGCAGACACAACTGCAGCACAGTTGTGGGAACTGAATTCACTGAAATCAAGGCAAATTGCCCTGAAACGGTGTTGTGCAAGGCTGCCCAGCGAAGCCCAAAGCATATGGTGTGAACAAGCCCATTATTTTCCTTATCTCAGTCTTTCTTCCTTTATTTTCCCTTGGCAATTCTGCCACTAACACACTTCCTACTCTAGGGTGATAATGCTCTATCAATCCACTGTATCTATGAAGGGAGCCATAGTTGTCACCCTAGGACAGGACTACAGACATATCATACTGTCGTCCTTTCCATAACATAGAGAGTGGGTTTCTGTAGTCCTCTGAGAGAACAACTGATAATGATGCACAGGCAAAGGCCACAGGAAGTTATCAGCTTGCAAGATTTTGGGCAAGACTCTGCACTTATCAAACATATTCAGTATAACAAAATGCTTTCATAGACCAGTAGGAAGCAAATAAGAGAGGCTCGTTAGGGTCTACATACCCTAATAAATCGTATTCCTTTATAAAGATACAATACATTTTTTTTTTTTTACTGAAGTTCCCCTTTAAGGGAACACACGTGTTTCCTGCTTCCTTAAATAGCAGTAGCAGGGCTGATAATGAAAAGTGAAGGTGTTTCACAGCTAAGCTCTTCTCTAGATGATTTTATTTGTTGATGGCTGAAGCATTGGAAGAGATGAGAGATACAGACTCGAGAGCCTTAGCCTGGTCTCACAGGACTCTTCTGCAAGGGGAAATGTATGAAATATTAAACACAGGTTTTTCATTATATCACAGGATTCATTTCACAGTTAAAAAAAAAAAAAACACCGGCACAAGAAAGCTGAAAATAAAATTGCAGGCAGCCGTCTGACATGAAGTTCTCTGAAGCACGGAGCTCACTTGAAAGGTGAAGCCGGCTCACTTAGTCACTTTAAACCAGCATCCTCATAAGCAGGAATAATAGGCGGGAATAAGAGTCATAGGCAGACAGAAAGGAAAATGTCAATTGGAACACTGTGTGAACTTCCGCCAAAAGAATATATTATCATAGCTTTTGATCATGGTCGTGAAAAGAGAAGAGAAAGGCCATTGGTTAGCGAGCACTACTCAGACTTCTTTAAAGCAAACTTGATGCTATTCCCAGTCCTCAGAAATAACCTTTCAAATGAAGACGTGCCACTGCCAGGATCTGATTGCTGCCTAGGATTTGTCAGTCTATTGCTGCAGGGCACCCCAGGAGTCCTCAGTACCCCAGAGTTACAGCTCTAAGCAACTTCCCAGAAACGAAAAACGTGTCACTGCATTCCACATAGCAATGCACGCTCCTCGTATTTATGTACATCCATACACTGCATGTACCTTAATGCTGGATTTTCAAAAAGTTGGAATTGCCATAATGCAGCACTTGGTGTCTGGGGGTCCTAAAAAGCCCTGCAGCAAGAATTTCACAACCAAGGATCAGAACCTAAGTGTAATAGGTCAAAGAGAGCACCAGATGAAAAATTCTTAGGAGTCCAAAGTCTTTATTGTTCAACAGGTTACAACAAGCAGGGCATAGGACAGCCAACGTGTTTCAGGAAACCAGTACCCAGATGAATAATAAAGACTTTGAACTCCTAAGGATTTTTAATTTGGTGCGCTCTTTGACCTATTACACTTGGATCTCTCAACTAAGGTGAATGACTTCTCTTGGGGGAATCCCTGTCTTTGTGGTGAGCTGCTGAACACAGGCCAATTGTGCTCAAGTAATGGCTTTGTCCACACTTTAATAACTTGTAAAAATCCACGCTCAGTGCCCTTTTACCACTATCTTAGGGATCAGAACTTGGTATAATCTAGTCTTGTTTTAAAGGTTAGTACTGGGCATTGGGGATAGTGAAAAGAAAGGGCCCATGTAGATAGTGTTGGTTTCCTGCATTTGATTAGCATTTGGAAAGCACTTCAAAAATGCAGGTTGGCACAATGATGTAGTGTGGATGACAGTTCTGAGGTTGCATTTTACCCACTTTTTATTGCATTTCTTGGATGCAACAGGTCCTATTGAAATACATTTAAAGTGGTTCTAAAGGCTGAAAGTTTTTTTACCTTCCTGCATTCAAATGCATGCCTTTAAAACAGAAAGCAAACGTGTTTAAATTATAACTAGAGGTAAAACTTTTTTTGTTTTAGATAATGAGAAGAAAGATCAGAACACCTGTCAGGTTTTATTGCTGTTAAGGAGAGTTACCCCCTCTACTTGTTCTGTTTACTGTTATCACCAAGAGTGAAAGTAAAAGAAAATCCCAAATGTTGTATTGCCACTAGAAGAGGAATAGAAAGGACATCTTCCAATGAAGACATTAGTTCTGGTGACCCTGGTGGAGGGATTTCCTCTCACTTCCTGTTTTGTCTATGGGACAAGAAGTGAAGAAAAAACTCAACAAATGGGACTAAGAGAGCAGAAAAATCTGACAAGGGGTTATAACCCTCCCTTACAAGTTTTGCCTTTAGTTTTACATGAACTATCAACATAAGCCCTAAAAAAGTATAATTATTGTACAATAAACATAGATTACTCTTTTATGTTTTTTTTTACTTGGATTTTTGTTTTGTTTTATTAAAGTTCTAACAGTAGCAGTATAGGCTGCATATAAGCTATTCTGCTAGGGCAAAGAGGAATATGTAAAGAGTAGTGACTCATAGTAACCCACGGTGAAGAGAGATCCTAACATTGTATATGTTCTGACCATACCAAAGCTTACACAGAGATTCGACTTTTTACTCGCACAGGTGAACAATGCAGAGTGGGAGCAAAGGTTAGATAGGCATAAAAAGTGGTGGTAGCATCTAATTGAACCTGCTGCCGAAGTGGATTTTGCCTTTATAGATCACAAAGATAACCCATATACTGTAGAAACAAAATATCAAAAGCCAACATTACATGGCCGTTGCATCTATACAAACCCAATTGAACAGCCAAAGGGTACTCTCATATTATTAAGAACGCATTGTTAACACAGATGCACATAACCAGTGCCGTATTGTACACACAATAAAAACGTGTTTTCTTTAAAGTTTTCAAGGGCTTTGTTAATTGTTTTGCAAGAGAATTTCACGAAGGAACATTTTTGTATTAGGTGGGCACTAATATAACTAAAGATGGGTCTTTTCTTCAGCGGGAACGTTGGATTGGGCCATTGATAGAAGGTCTATTAATGCTGGCTGCTAGGGGATCTATTGTGGCTGGGAAGGGGGGGTGTTGTGTTGCTGGGGGTCTCTTATTTCTGTGGGGGATCTAGTGTTGCAGGAGGAGTAGGGAAGGGTCTAGTGTTGCTTGCTGCGGGGGTCTATTATTGCTGGGGAGGATCTATTGTTGCTGGGGGGTCTAATGTTGCTGGGGCGTCTATTGTTGCTGTATTGCTTGGTATCATTGTTATCCTTACTGCCTTTTACTTCCTTTCTTGTTAACATTTTCAAATTCCAAACAAATGACTTAGCATCAAAAATTATACTTGGTTCTGTATTCTCTAAAAGAGGTGGTCCTAGGAAGTGAGTAGGGGGTGGAGACAAGGGATGGCGCTCTTACGTGAGTAGGGGTTGGAGACAAAGAACTGTGCTCTGAGATGGGTTGGAGTTGGCAACAAGGGCATTGCTCTGAGGTGGGTAGGTGTTAGAGACAAGGGTTATTTTAGGAGGAAGTATCTGCACCTAGTCTCTGAGAAAAAAAAAAGTCCTGACTAAAGATGATATAAAAAACTGAAAGTAAAAAAAAAACATAGTGTGTGTTTTGCAGGGGTATCACAATGAAAATGTACTTGTATGCCATAGCCATGATGGCAATAATTTCACATACTGCCTTTAAATGCATACTGTAATGATAAATACCAATACCCACTCTACATTTTTTGATCACAGATCATGTCATATGTTTTTTTTAGCTTTTTTATAGCAAAAATCCTCCAACACATTCTCTTCCATCACTCGGTAACTTGCTGACGATACAAGGTTCACCGATGGTGCTTATGTTTTATTATTTTGATTTTGTTTGTGACATAAGTGTACTTGCTGTTACGCTATGTATACTGTACCGTGTTTTGTGCCATCGTCACCATTCTTTTCCCTTGTATGTTTGCCCTTTTTTTTTTCTTTTCAGTAAAAAAAATTATGGAAAACAAAAATCCACCTACACACATACCTCTAAGGCCAAAAAATAATGTGCCGACGTAAGCCCCAAGGCCAAATTTCTCAAGATAGAAAGCACTCTGTAAATACCAAAAGCAATTGCTTTTATTCAGGTAATATAATATTTTGGAGTCCTGTTTAAAAAAGGATCCTAAAAGGTCTTGAAATGTTGGATTACTTGGAGAGATCATCTGAATAAAGTCAACTGAATTTCAAGTTCATAAAGTGCTATTTTGCAGATTTAATTGGTCCTGTGTTTGACACATGTGTCTTTCATACCTTAGTAGGTAATTATGGTGCTTTAAATACAGAATCTGAATGCATGTATTACTTATCTACTTAAAGCACAAACAAAATCAACATTTCCATGCTTCATGCATAGTGCAAATAGAGAATGCAGCATATGCCTTGAACATGAATGCAGAGAAGGATCTCATTTAACTAGGTCTTTGGTACAGCCAGTAGATGAGATAGGGGCTACTGTTTCATGCGTTATCTTGCTTGACTTACACGTTTTATTTTTTACACATTTTTATATGAGTTCCTAATTTTATTTGTTGTTTGCCATTTTAATATATTATGTTAAGGTGTGCAGCACATTTATGTACAATAAAGAAATACATAGTAGTTATTATATATAATTACTAGTAATGCTTAGTTGCCCTAAACTAGACTTGTTATGCAAAAGGGAAATTCTTTCGAGGGCAATGAGGTGCAGATTTTGGACACCAAGAAGCAGTTGGCAAGTGACTTGATAGAGATCAAACTTGAACAACCATCCCTAAATAGGATAGAGGGCCTTCAGCACCATTTATAACCCACATGTAATGATGCTTTAAAATCTCCCCCCAGCAATTTGACAACAATTTGCAACTTTAGTTCAACTTTAGTACAACTCAATTACCAATTGTCCAAAACTTTGGGGAACCATGGTGATTAGATTATGTAAATAGAATTGGGTGTTTCCACATACTTTCCCACCTCCCGTCATGCTCTTGGACAATCAACATATGCCTTTACAGTCTGGCAATTCATACCTTTAGCTGAATAACTCAAATTCAATTCAAAATTAACTGTTCCATATTTCATGGCACCGTGGTCATTGGGTTATATGACTGGGACAAGGAGTTTTTACAAACTTTATATCATCCTTGCTCTTGGACAGTAAACATCTGTCTTGACACATTCTATGGTCATTGAATTAAGCTGACAGCGTTACCTATATAACTATAAATACTACTGTATATTCCTGATACATTAAGACTGAACAAACTGCTTGGATGAGCAGCAAAACATGTTATATATTATACAACAAGCCCAGTTAAATCTGACTGAAAACTACTAATAAGTTAAGAAAATGTGTTTTATGGGTGCATACATATCCAAGTATTAATGTAAAACCACAAAGAAAGGTTGCTAATTTTCTTCACAGCAATTTCTCGCCCAGAACTGTACATTTCCTTCTAGTAAATCAGACCCATAGCCTTCTCTAGACATAGGTCAGCAGTGAACAGGGTCACTTTTGTTTTAAATCCAGGTGAACATACTGGTGATGTTATAAAAGAAAAACATAAAAAATGATTAACAGCTCAAAATGTTCTAATTATGACTGAAGAGGTTTAAAGAATTTAAAGTGTTTTATCTGTGACTCTTAGCTGTGCGCTTGGCAATAATGATGAGGGCAGACAGTAGGTCACTTACGGTTTACGAAATAATGAGAAAAGTTAAATCATGACTTAGAGATGGTGAGGCAGGGAAAACATTTTGCAGAGTTTACTTCAGGTGAAATAAATAGATTTATCTTGCCATATGCTTGCTTTTTGTAACCAAAAAAAATATCAAAGGGACTGTCCTTTGGAAAAACTCTTATCCTTCAATTCCTGTCAGCATCAAACTCTCTTATGATGCCACCAGGCTCCACATTTGCATCTCTCACCTGCCATACCTTCTTATATGCTTTTAGGGTCAGTTGTTAATAGCAAGTATGACAAGCAAACGTGTGTACCTTCTATGGATAGAGTCTATACAAGGTTGCTGAAAGTAAATAGTGTTACAGTGAGACATCTTGGTATGTGGTCTTTTTGGATACATGCTTTGAGAACCTTCTACAGTGAATGAGATTTAATACATGCTTCTGCACTGAAAGTGTCCAGGGCAGTATGGACCTCAAGCGGATCCGTAGAGATTTGTGAATCATGCAGCCTTGTCATACTTGCTATTAATATCTAGTCCAGATAGATATTCACTGTGCATTGGGTGGCACAGTGGTGTAGTGAATAGCACTTTCGCCTAGCAGCAAAAAGGGTCACTGGTTCAAATCCCAATTACGACACTACCTGCCTGGAGTTTGCATGTTCTCCCTGTGCCTACGTGGGTTTCCTCCCACACTCCAAAGACATGTTGGTAGGTTAATTAGATCCTGTCTAAATTGGCCTTAGTATGTGTATGTGTATGTATGATTGTGAGTTAGGGACCTTAGATTGTAAGTTCTTGACAGTAGGGACTGATGTGAATGTACAATGTATATGTAAAGCGCTGTGTAAATTGACGGCGCTATATAAGTACCTTAAATAAATAAATAAAATAATTGTCTACAGCTGTCTATTAAGCATTTATGCTGTTCAACCCCAAGTGCATAGATTGGTTTCCCTACATTGTATTTCAGTATTTAATCAGAAGGGGAAAATATAGACTCACAACCAAAGTGGCTACAACAGTTTTGCTATTATAAACTAGAGAAATTGAGTACATTATGCATGAAGTGAAGGACCAATTGGATCTTATGACAGACAGAAAGCTTAATGTGATTTGCCCATTCAAGGATTTGCCCATTCAAGGTTTGCTTTAGCTTCTTCATCGACAATAGCATTCACTTTCCATCCTTTCACTCCCTGCTGCCCTGTTTATCCACTGGGAGTGAAAGGAAAGTCCTGTGTTGGCTACAAGCCACTAGAGTCATTTGTTACATGGGGCTATGGACCCCCTGTGCAACAGTTCTGACTGGCCCAGTGCTATAACATGGTGTAATCATATGCTTCTCTTTTCCTGGGGGGTTCCAGGTATGTCATTTGGCCTTCTGGTGCTAAAGCAAATAAAGCAGAAGTGAGTATATGCTTCCTGTGATGGGGGTTATTAAAGCAAACCTGTTGCTTTGCTCCAAATTTGCTTTAAAGTTGCAGATTTCCTACTGGAAATGCTAGTTGTCTGGCTCTTAAAGAAAAACTGAACTGCTTACGAGCAAGCTGGCTATTTATCACAGAAGATACATGCAATAAAAACACTGACTGAATTCCTGCACATGCATGTGAGTTATGTCATCCTGCCACCATGAAGCTGGGGAGAAGAGTCCCGGAACCAGCGAGGGACCTTGCAGACATTGGGCCATTACAGGGAAGGTAAGTATTTGCAGACTTTGGTACCACTTTAAGCTCACCCTCTGACTTCAATACTCTGACTTCAATACTCAGAACAACTATACAAGTCAGGAGGTCAGTGAAGTGTCAGGAATCCTTATCCTTCTGGGTCAGCATGATAACCAGAGAACTAACATCGTAAGAAGGATAACCCATTAATGGCACCCTTCAGTAAAAAGTTCTTTATAAGCTGCCATTGTTTTGGGAACAAACTCATAACAAGCTTCTGATTGGATTGGCTGCTCAAAATAAACAAATGTATTTGTCCGATGAGCATTCTCTCTATAGTACACTATAGTAATCCTTTCCCAGCTGTGTATTCGAATTGTAATGAGCTCAGATAGCAAAATCTGAGTAAGCTTGACTGTTCTGCTACCAAAAGTCTGAGACAACATGCAGTCTACATGTGGAAAAAATTCTAAATATGATCAAAATTAGACAAGAGTTTTCAAATTAAATTTATGTGTAAATAAAAGTATATTCTCACATGAAAATGTGGTAATATACGTATGTCTGTATACAAGAACATTTCATTATATTACAAAGCAAAACATGGGCTGTTTAATAGCGTGGTGCAAACTGGCTTCAAAGAGATTAAATCTAGACTCCCAGCCCCTGGTTCAGAAAGCGAGTAACAGTTCCTAGATTTGAGCATCTACAGGTTTAACGTTGAATTTCAGCTCATCCATATAAATGTAATCAGTCATTTTGAGTCCAATTATTTCTGAAAAAAAGGTATTTAGTCCAAGACACTTCCTGCTTATTGCAGGGATCCAAAGGGGGACCCCTCTTCTGGGGGGTTGCTCCCTTGCTGGCTAAAAACTGCAGAAGTGACACCTTCCTAGTTTGCCCAACAATTGGGCAACACCATAGGAGATGGCGTATGTTCCCTTAGATCACTTGGAGATCCTGTTGTTAATGAATTCCTGCCAGTTAAACCAGTGGTCATCAACCCTCTCCTCAGGGCCCACTAACAGGCCAGGTTTTACGTATTACCTTGGGGAGATGCAGACTAGAATACTGCAATCACTGAGCAGCAAATGATATCACCTGTGATGTATTTCAGTTATCCTGCAAACCTGGCCTGTTAGTAGGCCCTGAGGACAGGGTTGATGACCACTGAGTTAAAGGATTGCTGGTACAACCTAAGCCTGAGGTTGAAGCCTACAAATGCTACAATGAACTATAGTCAATAATACAACATATACAGTAGGTATTTAACAATAGCAATTAGACTTATGACAGGTTAATTCAAAGACCAATATATTTTACAACATCACATATTTCTTCGCACCATGTTATTATTCAGGCCACATAAAATTGACCATTATTTGCTAACAATAGATTTAAAGTATATTGTTTTACCTTTTTAACCTGTTTCTTTCCTTTCCTTTGCTAACAGGCCCTCCAAATCACTTGACATTATCTGAAAAAGAATCAAAAATCAAGTTTAGAATTAACGTTTTTAAATTAAAATTGCAAATAGAAAAACTTGAAAGTAGAATTTGCCCACACTATGAACATAAAAGTATTTACATATTTTTAACAAGCAGTAAAGGAGTAGTAAAACAAGTTATTCATGACCTTTCTAGCTTCTTACGCTGTGAAGTAATTCATCCTCAAAGATCACAACAAAGACTCTGAAGTCAGATTTAGGTGGTTTCCAACAGCTTAGAATCACTGGCTGTATGTGTACATTAGGAGGCTGAAAGGCTGCAAAGATTATGTGGCAATATAAGGTAAAAGGAAAAGAGCTACCATTTTACTGCCTCTGTTGTAAACTTTGAAAATGATGTTCTTCACAATGCCTATAGCTACAGGAGTGAATGAGAACTTGTAAAGTGGCTGTACTGCTAGTTCTTAATATATGGAAATTTGTAGCTGGTATTGGGATTATCTTAAAGTGGTTGTACACCCTGTGCAACCACTTTTCCCTACAGGTAAGCCAATATTAAGGCTCCCTGCTAGTGGGGACAACGAAGATATTGCGGGCTTTGATGTCAGGTAAGTGACACATAATGGGCTACTATGTGATGCATAATAGCCTATTATGCTTTACCTTTGCAGGGAAAAAAAGAGGAAGTAAAATCCACCAGGGTTTACTTCCTCTTTAAGCATAATGCATATCGCATGCATATACAATAAAGACAATAAATATTACTCTACTACAGCAGCGTGTGTAGGTTAAATGCTGATTTTGTCACACCATCCTGTCCACTCCCAGGAATATCCAAAAGCCTGTATGATCTCTGCTATTCTATGTCCAATGGACAATCCAGATGCAACTCCATTTTGATATTCAGAGCAAGACTGATTGTCTATGAAGTAAAACTATTGTCATGTTTTGAACACATTAGTTACCGTGGGGTTGATTTACTAAAACTGGAGAGTGCAAAATCTGGAGCAGCTGTTCATGGTAGCCAATCAGCTTCTAACTTCAACTTGTTCAATTAAGCTTTGACAAAAAAAAAAAACCTGGAAGCTGATTAGTTTTTATGGAGAGCTGCACCAGATTTTGCACTCTCCGGTATTAGTAAATCAACCCCTATGTGAGAATAATTTTATATTTTGGGCAATATGAATTGTCTTTCTATTGAATCTAAAGACTTCTAATATTCTTATTCATTCTCCCTAATGTAATAGACTCTCCAAAGCAATGCTCAAGTTATCAGCCTGAAAATTTACTTTATATGGCCACCATGGTTCTTTATTTCATTATAAAAAAAAAAAGTAAGGATTCCCCCAAGGGTTTTTTTAGCAGCTAAGTATTCTATTCAAGGAAAGTTTATATAGTTTATAATATTGTAAAATCTTTATTGGACAAAATTAGTGCAAGAATGGAAATAGGATTTAAAATATGAATTCTGGCTACAGGTGTATACAATCATGTTCCATTACAGCTGACAATTATTATCTTGAGGAGGTGGGAATGGCATGTGGAGATTTTTGGACTGCTGGGATCTTTTTAAACAATTTATGGCTATAGGATAGGGTTCCATTTCCTGAGCGCTAATTATCAATTTACTAATATATCACATGCACAAATGCTCACAGAATATGAGGTATTGAACATATGGATGTTTTGATATATCCTTTTAGAGCCAAAAAAAAACCCTGAAGAAGACTATGACTGAATACGTTGAAACGTGTTGGGGTGTTCATGTGAATATCATTTTTGTAATGTACTGTCAATTGATAGTTATACTGTGTAATAAATGACATCTGTAATGGAACATGTTTGTATACACTTGTAGCCAGAATTCATATTTTAAATCCTATTTCCATTCTTGTACTATTTTTTTCCAATAAAGATGTTACAATATTATAAACTATATAAACTTTCTTGATTAGAATACCTAGCTGCTAAAAAACCCTTGGGGGAATTCTTCCATTTTTTTTTCAATTATTTGGGGTGTGCATCCCTTTAGACTCTCGGATATGCATTTTTCTATTCTTTATTCCATTATAAATCCACCTACCAACTGTGTGTCCTTAATTGCTATACTTTGCCTAAATTGAATGCACTGGGTAGATTACATGTATCACAGGAAGAAAACAGTGCTTCCACATTTTCAAGCTTCAATGCCCTGGTGTCAAGCCTAGCCGCCTTTAAAACCTCTGTTATTAGACCCTTCCATGTATTCCACAGAAACAGACAGCAGATGCAGAATGCCACTAGCTAGTTGTGTTGTGAATTGAACTGTCGGTTGTGGAGTTAAAGTTCAACCCTAGGTATTGAAGAAAAGCCACATGAATTATTGATTACATCCAACTGCAAATCCACGCATGTAATATCAGTAAAGAGGGATAAAGTTTCAGACCATGTTACTTTCACCCTTCAAAGCTGCCTCCAACTCTGCGTTTTTGCTTTAGATCTCATGGTGCACTGAAATATCACTCCAAAAAACAATGTGGACCCCCTGGTCAAAGTGCAACACGTCACTAAGATCCTCCAGGTTTTTAACTAGATTACTGTACCTAGTGCAAAGTGTCAAGAAGGCTACATAGCAAAATAAGTGTCGTTTTATCTCCTGAATGCATGCAACAGATGTGTCTGTACTAAGTACCAATGTGCTGATTTAAAAAAAGAGCAGCCAATCAAATATTAGCTTTTAGCAGCTTATGGTGAGAAGACTAATCAAATATATGATCTGGTATGTATAAGCTATTCCCAACTCCTGGTGTGTGTTCTCTTTATTTGGGATGAGCTAACCTGGTCAGGTATATTTCTAGCCGAGTTTGCCAAACTGAGAAATCTGCAAATCCCAAATTTAGAGCCTAACCCCTTTAAAGTCTATAGGAGGCCCAAGTAGCTTTTTTGGCCTTTTTCAAGGTTAGTAGGCAAAATATTGTTGAGAAAAGGACATATGTAGCTGGGCATTGCCATGGGGGACATGTACCCATGCATACAAACTTTTGTAAAAATGCAATTCAATAGGGAGAGAGTCTTTTCATGCAGTTTAAAGGACAATGCTGAAAATACATAATCCTCTAAATAACTTTACATTATTTAAATGTTTGAGGGATGTCTTAACCACTTGCCAACAGGCTCACCCCAAAATAGGTCAGCAAAGTGGCACGGGTGCGCAAAACAACGTACCCATACGTCGCTGCGTCATTCGCGGCTAGCGGGAGCGTGCACACGTGTCCCGTGGACTCGATGTCCGCCGGTGGCCTATGATCGTGGCACAGAGGGGCAGAACTGGGAGATGCCTATGTAAACAAGGCATTTCCCTGTTCTGCCTAGCAACATGACAGAGATCTACAGCTCCCAGTGATCGGGAGCAGTGATCTCTGTCATGTTCTAGTGAGCCCGTCCCCCCTACAGTAAGAACATGCTGCGGGAACACAGTTAACCCCTTGATCGCCCCCAAGTGTTTAACCCCTTTCCTGCCAGTGTCAATAACACAGTAATCAGTGCATTTTTATAGCACTGATCGCTGTATAAATGCCATGGTCCCAAAATAGTGTCAAAAGTGTCCGATCTGTCTGCCGCAATGCCGCAGTCACGATAAAAATTGCAGATCGCCGCCATTACTAAAATTAAAAAAATAAAATAAAAATGCCATAAATCTATCCCCTCTTTTGTAAATGCGATAACTTGTGCGCAAACCAATCAATATACGCTTATTGCGATTTTTTTTACCAAAAATATGTAGAAGAATACATATTGGCCTAAATTGTAGAAGAAATTTTTTTTAGTGTATTTTTTGGGGATATTTATTATAGCAAAAATTATTGATTTTTGCTATAATAAATATCCGTAGAGGTGATCAAATACCACCAAAAGAGAGCTCTATTTGTGGGTACAACGTCGCACGACCACGCAATTGTCAGTTAAAGCAGCACAGTGCCGTATAGCCGAAAAGGGCTTGGTCAGGAAGGAGGTAAATCTTTCCGGGGCTGAAGTGGTTAAAGATTAACATGATGTTATTGAATAGTACAATGTAAATGGTGTGGGGTTCCCCTTAAAATTTATCCAGGTAACCAGAAAAGGAAGGGCAGTGAGCATGCAGTTAACCCCTTCCCTCTCCTGGACCAAGCCAGGCAACATGCCCTTCAACGTTGAGGGATAACTGGCCAACAATTACGAATGTAGTGACGTACTAGATGTACTACATGTTTTTTCAGCTCTTTGGCACCACACTTTGGGCTCCTTCTGCTAATTTCGTGTCAGTAGAAGTTTGGTGAGTGTTGATTTGTGCTTTTCAGTTCGTTTCTGAATGGCCGTTTGTCAACCAGACATGTTGCGAAATTGGAGGAGATAACGTGTTATTTATTATTGGCCTTTGAGCTATTGCTTTAACATTATTTTTTTGGTTGAATAATGATTTGATTTGGTATATTTTCTATATCTATAGAATGCACTTTCTGGTTAAGTTCTATTGGCAGATAGCATGTCTAATTTTATTTGTTTTCTTTTTTTAATGCACAATAAAAAATTGTGTAGAATAATACTTGGCTATGTGTTTTACTTCAAATGACAGTTTGGGAGTAGGCAGTTACATTTTAAAAATTACAATGTAAAATTGGCAAGGGACACCAACATAGTTGTATCTTTGTTCTGAAAAACTACGGGATAATAGTGTTGTGGTAACTTGCACAAATAAAATAATAAAAAAAAAAAAAACATAATAATATTATTCTTGATATTATTAGAAAAAAAAAACCTTTGAAAATTTGTTTGCAATAACTCCATCAGTATCACCAGCAAAGCAGCTTCATTATTATCCCATTAAAAAAGAAAAGAATTGTGCGCTGCACTTGGAGATTTCATAATTTGCCACGTCACGAATGTTAATTCTCCATTACAAAGGCTAGTTTACAAGACAGACCGCTTCTGCTTCGGAGCATGCGTGTTTGTACTTTGGACTTTTGCCCGACTGACTTGTGTACACATGCTCGGAAAGTCCGACAACACACATTTGTTGGCAGAAAATTTGAGAGCATGCTAGCCAACATTTGTTGGCGGAAAGTCCGACAACAAATGTTCGATGGAGCATACACACGTGTGTGTGCTATATGTCCACATCCTAGCAAATCATATACAACTATGAACAGAATATATAGTCATGGACTTTGTGTGGACATATAGAAGAAAAACTGAGTACCATAAAAACAACTTTATTATATACCAATAAAAATCTACAACATTAAAAATTGCTCTCCACATAGGGGTTCACAACAAAGATTTTACAGTTTACATGCAGACTCTGTGTTTCGGGAATCCTTCTTCAGGAGAACATGTTACAGAATCAGTACACTTGAACCCACTCCTAATCTTTAATAGAGTAATATCAGCCAGTAGGGTACACTGAAATTCATAGCATGTGTATGTTGCCCATAGAGGTGCAAATGAGTAAGCCAAGGTGAAGCTACTGCCTTTCGGGTGGAAAATTCAGGTACATTCAGTAAACAGCCAATGGTCTTGTGCACATAACCCTAAAATAAAAGGACCCACTTCCCAATGGGGAGCCATTTAGATCCAATGTGAGTAAGTCACCATAAAGGCAGCATGGTAGTCAAAGAAGTCAAGGCACATACTGTATATTAGAAAGAGGGGGCTCTTGATAATTATCTTAGAAACAAACTACAGGCTGGATTGAACTGAGTTTGTTTCTAAGATCCATGTAAATCTACGCTACATTTCTGATCAGAAAAAGAAAAAAAAAAAAAATTATCATTATCAGACAAAGAGGGTAAAACCTTCCAGGGGGTGAAGCGGTTAAAGAAATAATTTTTTTTTTTTTTTTTTAAAGAAAAAATATAACAAAATTGATACATGTAGGGCGTAAAAATGAAAAAAGCATGGATATGAAATAAATAAACCATAGAACAAAAAAACAATCCTCTGTGTTCATGATAGCATGAAACACGTATTGATTTGCTCATACTGACATATTTTTCCATCAGTGATCATTGAATTTTTAACAGCAACCTCTGCTCTTCCCTCCTATATCTTATTCATTAGATCTAGTCATCGATTTGGAGCCCTGTGAAAGACCTTCCTATCTTGTAGTCCATAAATGGTTCACATTGATGAGATCATCAGAATGGATTGAAGAATGTTACACGAGATGCGTTAGGCCACTGAGGAAACTAGCTGACTCACTGAAATAAATTCATTAAGCCCACACTAGTAATTAAGTATTATGTGCTTTGTTCTATTCCATAATTTAACCCCATAAACTTGTGATTCTATTGTGTTTGGCCTCTCTAACCCCTTCTGTATTATATATGAAGATAGCAAAACATTGTTGACAGTGTATATATAACGATGGAGCTTACACTGATGTAAAATCCATATTCCTTGTAAGAAGACAACTACTAGAATTAATTTGTTAATCTGTATTTATGAAATGCATCTGTGAAAGTGCAATGATTTGCGTTGCAAATTGCAATAACGAGGAAGACAGGGACTTGGGTTAATCAGTCTGTAAATTAAATGTTACATACACATTTAGCATAAAGTCGACACATTTCAGTTTCATAGGTAAGACAATATGCATTTTTTGCATTTTAATATAGCAAAATCAATGGATTTTGAAACAGTAATGTAATTTTTCTCAGTGTGTTGTGATCAGTGATTTTAAAGGTCAGGAGACCCATAACTCTGGAGACTAGGAGACCCCTGGACTAGATGGATTTTTTACATTTTTTTCCGTAAATCTCATCTTGCTGTGCTACAACCACTTTCAAGACAGGAAGCAGAATTTGGAATTTTGGTGGGGAGGTCTTAAAGCCAGCTAGAACGCATCAATCATATTAAGTTGGTCATACATGGTCTAAAAAATGAAGCAATGTAGAGGATCAGACCATCAAGAGCTTAACTAGAAAATAATTACCTATCTCACACAGCAATTTTATATTTTAGAAATGTGGTTGTGGTCAGTCCTTCAAAGGAGAAAGTTGGGGAACAGATTATTATGAGCCTAACAATATGTGAGAGATATAATATTGGGCAGCTTTATAATGTTTGGTAGAAACCCTGGAAACCCTGCCTGTGTATGGAATTTTTAAAGAGCTATCGGACAGTTCTGACACCTACCCAAAATTGATCGGGACTATCCTTTTAACGTCAGGGCCAGCAATAAGAAGGAAAACAAGTAAGACAATTGTACAGGGGCGAGAGAATGTCACCAGCACACATAGGTGTGCGCAGCCTATTGTATTAGGGTGTGCACCTCAAAGTTCCAACACCAATGCCTTTGTGACATATTAACCGGCCTCTTCCCCACTTGTCATCCTAAAACAATGGGGGGGGAGCAGGTGAGCACACATGGGGACCTGGGCAGCAGAAAGAAAAGGAACTGGGACAAGAGGGGTGGCATACATTGGTACCAATCCCCTGTATTTACTCCTGTGGCAGCTGAATATCAGCGAGAGGAAGAGGAGGAGAAGCCTACTTTCAGCTGCTGCAGAAGAAAATAGAGATCGGTCCCTTAATTTCCACTCCAGCCACCTATCCTGTCCAGCTTCTGGGGGTAGGCAAGTAAGGATCGCAGCTTACCTGTCACCTGCCCACAATTGATGGGTTGCCAACTCCAGGATTAGAGTGTGCCCAGGCACACCTGGCACACCCCTTGCGCACGCCTATGCCAGCACACCATGGATCTCCAAAGCTTTATTCAGCGGTCACATCATTATAGCAGAAACAATGTTTCGGAGCCTCACAGGACCCCTTAATCAGGCACGTGATGGCCTGATGTCACATGCCTGAGGAAGGGGTCCTGTGAGGTTCCAAAAGGTTGTTTCTGCTATAATGATATGAATGTTGAATAAAGCTTTGAACCTGTTCTGGAGATACATGGTGTGTTGGTGATATTCTCTTGCTATGATTATCTTTGGTTCCTGCCAGTGGTCACTTCAGCATCCATTTACACAAACAGCCACTTTTTAGGAATGGGTGCATTGGGAATAGTACATTGAATTGTACAGGGGCCTCACCCTCTGATGGGGCTTCAGTCTTTTTTTTTTTTTTTTTGCAGCCTCAGAATGGGGATTTCTCTCTCTCTACCTAGTTGTTCTGCAGAGGCTGGACCAAAAGTCTTGGTTAAGTCTTGGTTCAAAAACACACAAAAAAAATGCAGTCTGACATGATGTACTAACTACCTAGAATGGAAAAAAACACATATGTGTGAGCTACTAGTGCTGCACACCTCAAAACATTTATATAATGGAAAGATTCTCTCATGGGGTTTTTTATCAGCCAAAAAAATATTCAAAGGTCATTAATTAAAATTCTTTAGTGTTTTAAAAAGCAATTTGACAGTTACATGGGAGTTGTAAAAACTTGAGCTCTGGCATTCACATGAAAATGTCAAAACCATCAATCATGATGGAACTACATATTGTATGAAATCCTAACAAAATAGCATTTTACTGCAAAAAATGATCTTGCACATAAAACCCTACGCATTTCAACCCTTCTAATTGCGGTCTTCTTCAGGGGGGTATTTTATTCTATGCAGAGAAAAATCGATTTAGTCATCATAGTCACATCTTAGCCACATTAATTTTTTTCGATTTAGTACTTTTTTTATTCTTTTCACAGCAGTACAAGTTATACATTTCTCCATACATTTTATTCCAGATACATAATCTTGCTTCTAACATTCACCCGCCCCCCCAAAAAAAAAAACCCGCACAAAACAAAAACTAAAAGCAAAAAAAAAAAGGGGCAAAAACCCAACAACAACAAAAATAGATTTCCTCCCCCTACTGTATCTTTCCCCCCCCCCGTCCTCCCATCCTCTACCCAAACCCAATATTGTCCCTCTCCCATATTGATTCATCTTTTATTTTCATTGTCCCAGGCCTCTACCCAGCTTTTCCAGATAGCGTCAAATTTATCTTGGCTCCCTCTATGTGTATAAATAAATTCCTCCTTTATTATGGTTTCTTTTATTTGTGTTCTCCATTCTTCGACCGTTGAGGGGTATATAGATATCTACTTCTGAGCGATTAGCTTTCGTGCCTGAAACAAGCCTCTCATCATTGCGGTATGGTTATGTTTTGAAATATTTGGTTCCTCCACTATATTTAATAAACATAAATTTGGGTCTAGTGAAATTTCTATACCTAATGCGCTATTTATGTTTTTAATTATATCCTGCCAATAACGATGGAGTTTGGGGCAATTCCACAACATGTGTATTAGATTAGCCGGTGCACCACTGCATTGGGGGCATAAGGGGGATTCCCTGCGTTTCCATTTAAATAGTTTTTTGGGGGTATAGTATGATCTATGTGTAATAAAAAGTTGTGTTAATTTTTGAGTAGCTGACAGAGATACCTTTGGGATCGCAGACAAGACCTCCGACCACTGAGCGTCAGTCAGTGCTCCCAGGTCTCGTTCCCACTGCGACCTGTCCGGCACCACGACCGTTTCCTTAAATTTACACTGCAATATCTCATATATTTTAGAGACAAGTCCCTTCTTTTGATCCCTTTTCTTTAACAATATTGTTATTTTAGAGACATTAAACTTAAATACAGATGTACGGGCCTGGACATGAAAAGCATGTCTAAGCTGGAGATACTGAAAGAACCTCTGTCTTGGAATCCCAAATTCCTCAGATATTTGCGCAAATGATTTTATCTTATCGTTCCAAAACAGTTGTTCCACATATCTCAGCCCCTGAGTTTGCCAAAGCCCAAATCCCTCCAATCTCTGCACTTCCTCATAGTTTGCGTTATTCCATATTGGTGTATAGGAAGTATAACCTGTAATGCTAGTAATCTTTTTTTATTGCTAGCCATACCTTACTGAATAGCTCACCTGTCATGAAATTCTTATCTTTTTGAAAGGTTTTTGTCTCTAGTAGGGACATCAGTGAATATCCCTTACCCAGTGGGAGTAATAACCCCTGTATGGAATCATTCTCATCTACCTCTGTCCGGCAAAAAATTGCTGGGTTTGTGAAGCCAAAAAATAATTTTTTGGATGTGGGATAGAGAGTCCCCCCTCATCTTTAGCCAGCATTAAGGTTGTAAATTTAATACGTGCATATTTTTTCTTCCAAATGAGTTCGCGAAAAAGTGATTCTATCCTTTTAAACCAAAATGCGGCTATCCACATCGGGCAGTTATGAAGAATGTACAATAATTGTGGGGCCCAAATCATCTTTATAAGATTGGCTCTGCCAATCACAGTTAATGGGAGTTTGCACCAGGTCCGACATTTATCTTTAAGCCTAGTCAATAGTGGTCTAAGGTTAAGGTCCACATAGTCCCCCACTTTGCGAGTTACCTGGATCCCTAAATACTTAATTTTATGTTTTATTTGAATTTGTTTTGCACAGTCTGGTAATGAAATTTTTGCTTTATATAGTGGCATCAATACCGACTTCTCCCAGTTGATGCGAAACCCAGAAAACTGTCCAAATGCAGATACAAGTGTCATGAGTTCCTCTAAGGATTTTGTGGGGTTGCTCAGAAAGATTAAGGCATCATCTGCATATAGGGATATTTTGTCCTCTCTTCCTGCACGTCGGAATCCCTCTATCCCCGAAGACTGTCTAATCGCGGCGGCCAATGGTTCCACCGCCAATGCAAACAGCAACGGGGATAGAGGGCAACCTTGTCTAGTTCCCCGGGATAACGGGAAAGCTGGTGACATAGTGTCATTGATCCGCAGCCTTGCCCTAGGGTCTTTATATAATAATTTTAAGCAGGTTATAAAGCCTGGACCTATACCAAAGGCAATCAATACCATCCATAGATACTCCCATTCTACCATGTCAAATGCCTTCTGGGCATCCAATGACAGAATGGCACCAGCTCCCCCGCTGTCCATTGGCAATTGCAAATTCAAAAATAGCCTGCGAATATTTGTTGCTGCTGATCTGGAGGGGATGAAACCTGTTTGATCCCTATGGATCAAAGTATCAATGTGTCTGGATAACCTATTTGCCAAGACCTTAGCTAGTATTTTAACATCAGATGTAAGGAGAGATATTGGGCGATAAGAACCGGGCTTTAGTGGATCTTTATCCGGTTTTAGAATTATGATTATTATTGTTTCCATCATTGATTTAGGGAGTTCCCTTGTGACATATGCTTCATTGAGTACTTCGAGGAGTTCTGGGATCAGGATCTGACCGTATAGTTTATATATCTCCACGGGGAGTCCATCCATCCCTGGAGCTTTGTTGTTTTGAATTCGTCCCACTGCTTCCTCCAGCTCTGCCATAGTTATAGGAATATCCAAGGATTCCCTTTCTATTGAGGTCAGCTTGGGCATAGTTAGATTATCTAAGAATTGTTCAGTCTTTTCCCTTACATTTAAAGCCACATTAATTTAACTCAATTTCTGATTAACATTTTTCTATTCATTTATTTCCACACTTCAAGTCACAATGGCACTTATATGGGCTCTCATTGTTGCCATAAATATAAATATATAATTAAATCTTCTTACATATTAATGATAACCAATGATTTAAATATCTAATTATTAGTTATTTACTGTGGTAATATCCCAAATATCTTAAATATTTTCTTTGTTTTTGAACTCTATGTAAAAATAGTAAACCTATTATGATACACTACAGGTGCCTGCTCGCTCCCCTCCTCCTCTCCTTTTCTGGCGATCCATACAAGCGGTCTCTTGTAAGTTCCTTGAGGGCGGGGCCTGTGCCACGGGAGGTGGAGATGACACACAAATGTTTTAGGGATCGCTAAAATGAGCTTTTAAAGAAATCTCTGGCTATAGGACATGTTTTTCTCTCTTCCATCGTCATGATTGGTAAATATACATCTTTTTGTGTGATTAGATATATTGGTAAACAAATCCAATGATTATTAAAATGTAAAATATTTCCTTTTTTATCTGCATAGCATAAAATACCCCCCTGAAGAAGACCACAATAAGAAGAGTCAAAACGAGTAGGGGTTTTATGTGGAAGATCATTTTTTGCAGTAAAATGCAATTTTATTAGGATTTCATACAATATGTAATTCCATCATGATTGATGATTTTGTAATTTTCATGTGAATGCCAGAGCTCAAGTTTTTACAACTTACAACTGTAACTGTCAAATAGCTTTTTGATACAATAAAGAATTTTAATGTACTAACTACCTTTTTTTAAATAGTTTGATCTACACTATACTGTTGCATTAGTGGTGCAGGCTATCTATATATTATTGTACTGTACCACAGGCACCAAAGTTGGACCCAGTGCCCTCAGTAATAGAACTGGTCTGACAAATCTCTTCTTCTCTGTAAGTGGTTTAAGACAATTGTGATGGGCAGCGTGGCTATTATTGAGCTCTACCGACACAGACCACTGTAGAGACAAGTAGGAAGCAGCAGTTTTCACCATTTTCAAACAATAATTATCTTTAAATTATTAGATCATAGCTTGATGATGCCACTTTGCTGTGCCAAAGACAGCATCAATACAGATGCCCATCGGGCACTTCCCCATGTGTTCATGCAAATTGTATTTTCTACCAAATCTTTACAAGCCAGAAAGCCTGCAGTATGGTCAGGGTTTATTGTACTGCACACTGATTTTTCAGCAAATTGTCAGTGTACTACTAATCAGTGTAGAAAAGACATCTCATCTATATATCCTGTTCTTCAGCCAACTCTGTCCCCTTCTGACCTTCATTAATAGTCACCAGACTTCATTCTGATTGTAACGACTTCTTTATTGGCTTTTTGAGAAGGTCAGATAGCAGCAATTGGGGGATGCAGGTAAACTGTTGTAATTATCTCAGAAAGCCAAGATAACATGATTTAAGCATACATCTCTGTTAAGGGGACATTTCTTGTATATGGACATTTCTTTCACATGGCAGCAATTAGCATGTTAGAGAACGTAAAGCAAAATACAGCCAATGTTTTGAAAAAAAGCTTTTTGGGTTATTACGATCTATTTCTTTGTCATAAGTTGCCCACAGATGACAGCCTCTTGATTGACCATTTTTAGTTGGATTGGGTAATAATCTAATGGCACACACAACCCCTGTGGAGGCTCATTGGGGAATTAGCAGGTAGACAAATAGGAAAAATGTGTCAAGTTGTCAAAATTAGTTGTAGCTCAGCCCCAAAGGTGCAACTGTATTGTTTGGGTCACCTGTTCCTCTTCCCAAACAGCACCATGCACTATGACATACAGTATCTGGTTGGGTGGGGAATATTTATTACAGTGGTACTATATATGCAGTATCCCCATAGTAAAATATGAAACAACAACAATGATACAACAAAATGATACAACAAAAAGATAAACCATAGCAAGAAATAAATTGCAAATAAGTGAACAGTAGAAAGAAATATATTGTTTAAATCAAGCAACAGAGCAACTTCCCCTAAACCCTATACTGGGGCAATTCCTAGGAGAATTGCATAACTCTTATTAATTCAGCAGTCTTAACTGTTCACCAGCTCAATGGAGCACAACTGTTTTGTCAGAGCACTCGGGATAATCTCCCTTTAAGCACTGATGATGACAGTGACTATGGTCCCTTTAAGTTCCGATAAAGTTACTGGCTCTGGTCCTTTTAACCACTTGGCACTGGCAGTATGCAAATATGCGTCCTCTCGGCATCTGGTCCTTAGCAGCGAGGGGCTGCATATTTGCAGTAATTGCTGCCTATGCACTTGTGCTGAGCTGCGCTCATTGTGATCGGGAGTTTTCGGACCACGTGACCGTCGTGACAGCCAATCAAGGCGGTTACGTGACCTTAAGCTGTGCCCCGCCTCCTGGCGACATAAACCTCTTAAAGGGCCGAGAGTCGCCGGGATCAAGAGGTTAAACACTGAGAATAGCACCGGCTCCGGTACACTTGCAGGCAACACTGTCCCTTTTTTTGTCGAAGTGTAGGGTGGATTTGGCCTGCGGCCTCTCAACAACTACCTGTGTTAGTGGGTGGTCTCCCTCTATATACTGAGTAAAACACAGCCGGTCTTTGACCACAGCATCCTTCCCCCCCTTGATCAGGTAGCAAGCTCTAGCAACATCCATGGCGTGTCTCCGATACCACAAGATGTCTGTCGCCGTGCCTCCCTGCCTCTCAGGTACAGCAGTGAGCAGTCTGTTAGCAGCCAATGGTGCAATCAGCCCTCTCAGAACAACCTCCACACTTCTTCTCCTCAGCCCAAAACAGCAGGGAAGAACCTCTCCTCTTTGCCCCAGTGCCTTGTGGAATTTTCAGTCTCCTCTTTCCAGCTTAGCAAGCTAGCTTGGTCTACCAGAACTACACCTCCCACAATCCTTGCAGTCCACGTCCTGTGTGCATCCTTTTTCGGTAGAGGGAAGGCTTGACACTGGCTGTCAGTAGTCTCCTCCCTAAACTGTGCCTGTGTAAAAGTCTCCTCTGCAGTACAGACACAGAGTTCCTGTCCTGCCAGAGCTGCAGACTGGGCTACATAACTTTTTCTATCTTGATATACCGGTGCAACCTTCCAAATCAGCCCAAAGCAATCAATAGCTGCTACAATGATTACGGAGGAGCCAAAAAAACGACATTTACCTAACAACCTATCTAGGAGGGTGCTACACAATATTTCAGTGGAGCGTTACATTAATATTGAAGACATGCCCAGCAAAATAAACACTGCCATAGATATTAGTATTCTATAACTTACTGTACATTAAGGAGGTGGAGGGTCCCACCTCCTATTCAGTATGAGAGGGCAGATACTGTATCAGTGAAGGTGTGTTAAAAGAAGATAAGCCAAAGCAACCACTTATTTTCTAGCAGTCATAAAATAGACTCATTCACGCTTCTATGTTAAAAAACATGTTTTTTTAATTGGCATTTTTAAAGTGTGCTTTTTCATTTTCTTTTTCCAATGCATTTTACATCTGCTTTAGATGCATTTTCTATATGCAATTTCCAGGTAGGAGGGTGATTTGTGTGCAGTCATACAAATGTACAGTATGCATTTTATATTTTTTGTATGCATATGTGTGCAGAATCCTAAGAAAAATGCAGCACTGTTACATTACACTGTTAGCTAGGAGCCATGGCATGAATCAAAAAAAAAGAGCCACTAGGAGCTCTAACTGAAGCCATTAATGGGTGCCCTATACACCTCAATTTTGCCCAGTGATGCACAATAAAGAACGAGTTCTGAGGCAAGTAGACTCATATGGCCACCTATCCCCCTGCCAGCACAAATCTAAATCCCCCATCACGCCTCCAAGATAAAATCCGCCCTCTCTCCAAATCCCCCCAGCACAAATCCCCCCCCACAAAAAAATCACTGCTCCTATCACAAATCTTCTACCCAATGGCTGGCTGTACCCAAATTGATCCATCAATCAACTTAAGTACATTCAGACTGCCCTTACAGTACATGGTTCTAATTTTGTCCGGTCCCTGCTGAACTAGCTGAGATTCGAACCATCTATGGTCAGCTTAAAAGGGTTGTAAAGTCTCAAGGTTTTTCACCACAATACATTAAGGTGAAAAAACTTTTTTGCTGCAGCTGCCCCCCAGAGCCCTCCTTTTACTTACCTGAGCCCGATCCGTTCCAGCAATGGGCACTAGCCCAGTGGCTTCAGCCGCTGTCTCTCTCATCATTGGACAGACTGATAGCCGCAGGAGCCATTCCTGCTGTCTGTGTCAATGGATGCAGCAGAAAGCGGCTCTCCGTGGGGCACACGATGGAGGGGAGGGGCTTGGACATGGGGGCACCCAATGGAGGGGCACCCCAGAAGAGGAGGATCGGGCCGCTCTGTGCAAAACCCTTGCACAGAGCAGGTAAGTATGACATGTTTGTTATTTTTATGCAGAAAAACTGGAACCTTTACAATCCCTTTAAATTAAGAGCTTCCTTGTTTTATAGTAGGTCAAGAAGATTTATTTTAAATTCATGATTACTTGTACTTGCAACTCACCAGTTTTATATTTAGTGAAGTGAGATGAATTAAGTGATTTTTTTTTATTCACTACTTTTTATTGAGTCCTGGTATATTGTCATGGCTTACAGCATGTCTCACATTAAATTTTGCAGTGTTTTACCAAACTAGACAGACACTAAATTATGAGACACGTTACTATATAAAATGTGTTCCTATATGATTATGTACAGCATATGGTATATTAGGTGATTGGGTGTCATGTATTGCTTCCCATCCCTCCTAAATGGTGCTAGATCTACTTGGGATAGATAGCAAAGCCAGCATTGGGTATAGCTCGCTGCATACAAGCATCTATTTGGCTGTTGAAGAAAAAAAAAAATCAGTGGTTATGTCAGTTGCAAGATTGCCAAGTTGGCTTCCTTCCAGCTTATTATTATTGATTAAATGCACTTCTAGAAATGTAATTCAATATATATTTGATTTTTTATATTTTAGATATTTTTGAGTACTTTCAAGTCTAGTTTATCTCCGTAAATGCGCAAATGCCCATTCACCATCTGCTATCTATGGTCAGTTTATACCCAACCATACAAAGATAGATTTTTCATCTCTTTGGCCAATACATAAGAATCAGTATATTACTTTGCAATCACACTATGACTAGTAAAGCCTTGTACGAACGATTGGATTTTCCGCAGACAAAACCTTGGACTTTTGTCCGAAGGCGTGTGCCTGGATTTTGTCTTGCATACAAACGGCAAGGAATTGTTGGCCAACAAACACGAATGTAGTGACGTACTAGGTGGTTTTTCAGCTCTTTAGCACCACCCTTTGGGCTCCTTCTGCTAATTTCTTGTAAGTAGAAGTTTGGTGAGTGTTGATTTGCGCGTTTCATTTTGTGCTTTTCATTTCGTGCTTTTCAGTTCGTTTATGAATGGCCATTCGTCAACCAGCCATGTTGTGGAATCAGAGGAGATAACGTGTTATTTATTATTTGCCTTGGAGTTATTGCTTTGACCCATGTCTAGTCTAGGAACAGGAGGAGGAGGATTTCTTGGACCATTGGTTGCTTTATTAATCGTGACCAATTATGTCATATGCCTTTGCTGAGGGAGCTCCAGGAGAATAATCCAGATGATTTTCTGAATTATCTCAGGATGACGGACCCCTGCTTTCACCAACTCTTGGCATTGTTGACCCCCTATATTAAGAAGCAGGATACATGCTTGAGGCTTTAATTTTATTATGCACTTTTTGGTTAAGTTCTATTGGCAGATAGCATGTCTAATTTTATTTGTTTTCCTTTTTTAATGCACAATAAAAAAATTGTGGAGAATAATACTTGGCTATGTGTTTTACTTACTAAATGACATTTTGGAAGTAAGCAGTTACATTTTAAAACATACAATATAAAATTAACAAGGGACACCAACATAGTTGTATCTTTGATCTTAAAAACTACGGGATAATGGTGCTGTGGTAACTTGACAAAAAATAACAAGCATAATAATATTATTCTTGATATCACTAGAAAAAAAAGCCTTTGAAAAAACGTTTGGCAGAACTCCAACAGTATCACCAGCAAAGCAGCTCCATTAGTATCACATTAAAGAAGAAGAGAATTGTGCGCTGCATTTCTAGATTTCATAATTTGCCACGTATGGTAATTCTCCAATAAGAACACTAGTTTACAAGACCAACCACTTATGGCTCCTCCTTGCTTCCGAGCATGCATGTTTTTACTTTGGACTTTTGTCTGATGGACTTGTGTACACACGCTCGGAAAATCCGACAACAGACATTTGTCCGTGGAAACTTTATAAACCTGCCATCCAACATTTGTCCATGGAAAGTTGGCCAGCAATTGTCTGATGGAGCGTACAAACGGTCGAATTTTCCGCCAACAGCCTGTCACCACACAATTCCAGTCGAAAAATCCGATCGTGTGTAGGAGGCTTTAGTGTTAGTACAATTCGGGAGCATGGCCTAATAGGTCAACTGGGTCCAGAAGGTAGCTATACAATAGCAGTCAATGGCTGCCATACTGCACCTGTGTAGAGTAGCTGACATGAACGATATGTTGTTCAGTGTATCATCCTAGTGTCTGCCGGACCATGGTGTATTAAAAACCCAAGCAGGAAGACATGATAGATTAATATGTGAGGTTAGATCTGTAGGCCTCCTTTTCCTCACCTTATAGCTAAAAAAAATCTCAACCCGGTAAATAAAAGGTCTACTCCTAAGATGCAAATTGAACTTTTCTGCTCTCTTTCTGCAGTTATTACATATATCTATATTGCTGCAACTCCTTTAGCAGCACAATGTGGTATACATGGTGTAGCTGGGTGACCTTGTGCCACTGGGCAAAATGGTGATTTATGCCAGATTTTGGAGGAAGCAAGCACATTAATGATGCAGGTGCATGCTGCATTTATATTAGAGCCAGAGTTAGCGCTCAGAGCCCCACCCTCCTGAGGGAGGTCAGTGTGTAAAGAAAGCGGTGTCAGGTGCTGTTGTGAATCAAGTCTGTGTGGGACAGAAGCATCAAGGAAGCAGTAAGGAAAATGCAGAGCTGAGGTGCAGCATCTGTATATAAACACTGGGATGTGTTTCATGGTTAAGTGGACCAAACAAAGGTACTAGAGCTCAGTAAGGCACCTGAAAAGGTACTTGGAGCAGTAAAGCTTTCACAAGAGAGCCAGGAGGTTGAATGTATGTTTTTGCAGTGATGGTGAGAACCTCCTACGTGGGAAGACATACCTGTGTGAATTTTGATGTTCGTTTAAATAAAAGTGGGCATGCGCTAAGAAACCTTGACGTGTCACAACGGTCATATTACTCCCTGCCTCAGAGGAGCTAAGTATCTAATGTCCCTACTGCAGGCACTGAAACACACAGATGCATACACTTATATTTATATATACACAGTAGACTAGGAGTATACCCAGTAGACTGGGTGCAGCTTCTAGAGTGATGCAAAATAAGGGACCACAATAAAGTACTTACAGGTTACGTCTGTTAAATATGATATCGACTTGGGTTTATGGCAACTGGTGTTTGCACCTTGAGAAATGTAGACAATGCACCACCAAAATATTTCCACACTATCCACACCTTCAAACATTAAAGGCTTCTTACTGTTGTGTTTTTGGTCGGACACTACAGCACCCACAGGAGATCTACACAAACATACAAGCAGCATACAAACCTCACAGAACTTCTAGAATTAAACTCAGGACCTCAGTATTTGAAGGTAATGGTGCTAATAATAGCAACCATGTTGCTCACTGTCTATCTGCCTCATGCAGGAGAGATAGCATCACCAGTATCATACTTTTTGCAGGTGTAGGGCAGCCTCTCTCAAACATGGTTTTGTGGATCCCTAGGGTTCCTCCAGAACTTGCTAGGGGTTTCTTGAGTAGTATGCAGTGGCAGATGGATCTCCTGCCTATACTAACCAGCAATGTATGGGAGCAACTTTCCCACTGGCCACTAGTGTAAGGAGTCACTTCTTTGCTGTCAAGGGGTACTACTGTGACATTGACCACTAATGCAAGGGTGAACCTATCAACCTATCCACTTTGAACCAATGTAAGGATACAGTATATTTTGTTCAATGACCAGCAATGTGAGGGGCACTAAATGTTTCATTGTTTGCAGCCTTTTAGCAAATGTTATTATTTGTTTTATTTCGTGACCACTACTAAAAAATAATTTAGTCATATAGAACAGGTAGGTGTTAAAAATGATCTAACCTGGTTGTCAGATACTCTAGGTGGGCCCCATTCTTTACTCTTTTTGTTTAAAACATTTTACAATTTACTTATCATGTTAATGAGTTAGCTGCAGATATATTTTTAACAGAGGCTCCTGTCGATTACCTCAAGAGTTCCCTTGGGGTAATAAGGGTGGAAAAGGCTGTTGCAGGGTATCTCAGCTGTTCTCCCTCTTCCAATAAAGTAATATGATTGTATGTTTAGATACAAGTAGATGTAATTTAGATACAATTTCAGCAGTTATTTATTTACACCCCTTTGCTTTCAAATCAGACTGCGATTTTTTTTCCTTTAAACACTTAACAAAAGGAGAAATATTTCCAGACATATTCATTTTGAGAAAATATGTCCTAGGTCATATTTCTAGACTAAACAGTTTTGTCCTTCAAAATGTGGCAGACATGGACCATCATGAAGCTATCAGTCTTCTTCTGCATTTTCTGTCACATTTTGCCATCAACTGTCATTGGCGCGCAGGAAAAACAAAACAGGGTGTTATTAAAATCATCACACAGCCGGATATTTGCATTAAGGGTCTGAAGATTTCAGGATAAGGCACACAAAATATGTACAAGTTGTTATTATTTCAATCAGATGGAGTGAGAATTGAATACTAGAAGAGATTCTGCAGATTTATCTAATCACAAACTCCCTGGTGCTGCATGGCGGTTGGCGAAAGGCAGCGCTTTGAAACCCGACAGCTGGGAATTGTCTTTTCTGGACCTGATCTCTTGACAGATAAGAGGCGATGTGTAAATAGTGTTTTTTTTTTAATAAAAACTTGGTGAGATTGAACATTTTCTAGCTTGCTAATGGTATTTATTAGGTAACAGAAAATAGCAATTTTGCCATCTGCCTGAACAAAAAAAAAAGAAAGAAAAATTCTCATTAGGCTTCCATATAGTGCAGCTGCTGAGCAAAGTTTTAGCTGATAAAAAGCTGGTTTATTTAGGCCTCAAATGACACACAGAACCTTTTGTTTGTGGTGTAAATGGGAGGGTTCACAAACAAACGGCACCTCTTAGTTGAAGGGGATTGCTAATATGGCAGCTTGTGATTAAAATTCAGTGTTTAAAATAATAACATCAAGCAGCTGGATTTTAACAAAGGATATTCTTTTTTTTTTTGCAAACATGTCTATAATGCTATGAAATAAAACCTTTCCGGAAAGATAAGTCCTAAATGGCCTCTGTAGCCATGGGCACTGCAGAGCAATTCATTCTCAAAATTCACAGCAGAAGCACTAAGTCATCTAAGTCAAATACATTGTTAAAGCTGAAGTTGAGTGATTTTTAAAAAAATCAGAACCAGGTATGGTACTTAAATGAACGACGTGTCCTATGTGTTGCTGGCTGCTGTGTCTTCAGCTATAGAGCATAGTGGAGACTTCAATGTCTATAACCTGGCCACAGGTTGCACTTTCCTTCATTATTTTTATGAACAAGCTGCTTTCTCCCCTAGGTCATTGTACCAAAAACCACCATCTCAAAGAAACTGTGGTGGAAACCAACATGCATCTAGTGTTGAAGTAATATAGTATAAATACCAGTGGAGGGTGAGAGTGGGAAATATAGAGATTTAATGTACAATTACTTTGGCAACTATCCTCATGGTTTATGTAACTGCTATGTACTTTGATGCCAGAGATTTGCCCAACAGCCAACAATAATTTTGACAGGCAGTAACACTAATGCCCCGTACACACGTTCGGACTTTGTTCGGACATTCCGACAACAAAATCCATGGATTTTTTCCGACGGATGTTGGCTCAAACTTGTCTTGCATACACACGGTCTCACAAAGTTGTCGGAAAATCCGATCATTCTGAACGCGGTGACGTAAAACATGTACGTTGGGACTATAAACGGGGCAGTGGCCAATAGCTTTCATCTCTTTATTTATTCTGAGCATGCGTGGCACTTTGTCCGTCGGATTTGTGTACACACGATCGGAATTTCCGACAACGGATTTTGTTGTCGGAAAATTTTATATCCTGCTCTCAAACTTTGTGTGTCGGAAAATCCGATGGAAAATGTGTGATGGAGCCCACACATGGTCGGAATTTCCGACAACAAGTTCTATCACACATTTTCCGTCGGAAAATCCGACCGTGTGTACGGGGCATAATGCCGCGTACACACGAGCCGGCTTTACGGCAGACTTTGCTCGGCGGACGGGATTTGGTCAGACAATTCGATCGTGTGTGGGCTCCAGCGGACTTTTTTTCTCAAAAGATGGACGGACTTAGATTTGAAACATGTTTTAAATTAATCCGTCGAAATCGAGTCGAAAAGTCCGCTCGTCTGTATGCTAGTTCGACGGACAAAAAGCCACGCTAGGGCAGCTATTGGCTACTGGCTATGAACTTCCTTGATTTAGTCAGGTCGTACGTCATCACGTACGAATTCGACGGATTTTGGTGGATTGTGTGTAGGCAAGTCCGTTCATTTAGAAAGTCCGTCGTAAAGTCCGTCGAAAAGTCTGCCGAGCAAAGTCTGCCGTAAAGTCAGCTCGTGTGTACGTGGCATTGGGCTCCATTCACACCTGAGCATTTTGTAGCTTGAAGCCTGAAGCTACAAAACGCTTGAGGGGAAAAAATACATTATTCTCTATGGAGGTGGTTCACATCTCCACTCCAAGTTGCCTGAAGCCCTACGCCTGAAGCTCAAACAAGTTATGGACCCTTTTTTGTCGCTCGAAACGGGCATATTTGGGCGTTTTTGGAGCAGGAAGCAGATGAAAAATGTAAAAACATAGCAACAAATGATGAAACAGATGATAATTTTTCCTATTGGCTAATAAAAAAAATGCCAAAGCTCAAAAACGCCGGAAAACGCTACATGGAAACGCGCAAATATGCCTGACAAAACGCCAGAAAAAAATGCTCAAAAATGCTACCCTCAGGTGTGAATGGGGCCTAGGTGCAGTTAAAGTAGTCAGAGGAATTTCAAAGTGTTGGACATTCATTTGACCAAGATAGATTACTAATAAAAGGACAATGGAGCATACAGTCTCATTGATGAGGTGTGTATAAATTCTAAATTCATGGGATGTGATATAGTTGCAATATTTACTGTACATTATTGTTCATAATGTTACTGAGCACTCAAAATGCCATAAAAACAGTATACTGTGTGCTCGAGAACAACATACTCAAAGAGGTGTTGAGATCTTTTACACTTGCAAATGTAGTCAGATGAAGGAAAACTTCAAACAAACCCAACAGCTCTATTGAGGCGGCTCCTACACAGCAAGGCTATCCTCGATGGGCTTTCAACTGTAGCTCAAATCCTAAAAATATATAAAAAGAAGTGCCCAACCACAATTGAATAAAAGTCCAAGATCATTTTAATTGTTGATTGTTTTTATATTACTTTTTATATTACTTTTTTTATCAACAATTAAACTGATCTTGGACTGTTTTATCCAATTTTGGTCTGGCACGTCTTACTGTATTTTTATAATTAAAAAAAGTGAATATTCAGTTTGACCCAAATAAAGTTGCACTGTGCTAACATTTTGGAAGGGATAAAAGGAAGGAAAACTGAATTAACAAACCCTGATTTATTACATTAGCCAAACCATAATGATCTAAATATTTATTTTATTATAGCCGATGTGTATACAGAAAAGGCGCTGCAATTTTTCGTACTGAATTCCACTATATCTAAAAGCCTATCATCCCTCCAGCGTCTAGCAGCATAGCCATGTTTTAACACATTAGAAAAAGGTCATCCGAACATGAAAATAAAACCTTCATGCTGTTTCCCAACAATTACATTATTTTGTATAGTCTAAGGTAAACATGTCACTAGCTTTTCTTTCCTAATTTACTGGAATAAAACTGTCAAGTCTTCAGCTTGTGCATGCCTTTAGCTCTGAATACAATATTTGTATGGCCTCATTATATTTATGGCTCTAAATCAGATACATTACCTTGACAGATTGCAGTTATATATACACAATGTATAATTGCAACTAATGTAAATTAGAAGATAAAATTGCCATTTGATCTCGGTGCAGGTTTTAATGTCTTTTGCAGGGAATGATATCTCTGATTAGACAAACACGAACGCAATTAACATAAAATCTTTTAGGTATTTTCTAAGAAGGTGTCACAAGGTTGTTTCCCGGTGTAACGTGGAAATGGAATGTTAGCTACAATTAATTATTAAAGAGATTTGAGATTAAAATGAGTCAGACCATACAGACTAATGGTGGAGATTTAAAATGTAATGGCAAAAAATACTGTCACCTATCGCTTATTAGCATATATAAAGACTACAGATACTTACTCATGCTAATATCTGGCTTCTTGATTGATCCATAAACAGATGGATTGGTATATAGCCAAAATACACAGACCTGGCCTCAGTGCCGCTGGGGAAAAGTCAAACTACTGATGATTCAAACTATTGTGGGTAAGTGAACCAATATCAGAAGACATTTAGGCACCATATGGATTTACAACATTCTAAGCAACTGTCTGACTGTATACAGACCAAGTACGACAACCAAGAACTTATGTGATCAACTTACATATGGTCTTTTTTTCCTTAGCCATCACATAAGACTGGAGTTAAATTCCAATCTCTACTCACCATTTTATTTCCAAAAAACATTGTCATGAAAAGTCGTATTTGATATAACTAAATGGGTACTATCTATTCTGATCTATTCTGATTTTGATATAACTAAATGGGTACTATCTATTCTGATTTTGATATAACTAAATGGGTACTATCTATTCTGATCTATTCTGATTTTGATATAACTAAATGGGTACTATCTATTCTGATCTATTCTGATGTTAGTTCTCAGAGGTCCAAACATCCACTGAAATGAACTTGCATGTTTGGAAAATTGGGAATGTCTTGTATTTGCCAAAGTTCCCTAATATCTATGGTCACTTTAATAAGGCCCTCTCCACTTGTAATCACATCAGGTGTCCAGAACCTTGTGCAGCAAGCACATATGCAGTGATGTTAGTTTAACAAGATGTGCAAGGACAAGAATGAGTGAGGAGCACAGGTTCCACCGAAGATCCTGGTGACTGGCTGCCTATTTAAAACTGAGGTATACCTAGCCTCATTGCTCGATTAAAGGAGAAGTACAGCCAAAGCTTGTTTGGCTGTACTTCTCCTGTGCTGTCGAGGGGGCGGGAGCTGTCGGCTCAGGCTCTCTTAAAAAGAGTAAACACAGTTGATTGATAATAAATGGCTTCAGCCAAAGACTAACCATGAGTGAAAGAAAAGTTTTTGTGTTATCATTCCACACAGCACAGTGCTCCAATAACCGAGCAATCGGAGCTGTTTGATCGCTCGGTTCTCAGTGTTAGAGCCGACGGGGGACACATTTTAGCATCGAACCAATGCTGCATCCACCTAGGTAAGTATGATTCTAAAAAAAAAACATTCCCACACTTCTCTTTTAACTCCAGCTCTGTTCCCTAGTTTCTGTACTCCTGCTTTCCTTCCTACTGACCTGGCTGGCTACATCTGATACTTTTCTTGGATTAATTTTGCCTGTTATGTCTGCTACTGATCCATGTTACTGATTTTTGACTAATATTCTGCCTGTTGATTTTGTATCTCGCTGCCATCACAATGTTGACCCCTGCCTGTCTTGGACCTTGATTTTGATCATGATTCTGTGTGCACCTTCTTGGCTGTTACCAAACTTGACTCGTGGCCTGACTTCTCACTTTGCTTCAACCTTGGCAATTTCAAGTTTGCCAAACCAACTTTGTGGCACCTGCACCCTTCCACTGCCCTAGCAGTCCCTGTCTCCACTTTCAGGGGTGTTTGGATGGGAACTGTGCAAGAGGCCTCTGTCATCATCTCAGTCAGGTACATGACACCAGGATTCTGGTAGTCAGTAGAGGAAAAGAAACATTTCTCTTATCTCGCTGACCTAGACCCTTTCTACCATTGTATGCAATACTATTAAACCCAGTAGGAATATGCCTTGGAGAAGGCTATTTTATGGCTCAGGCATAGGTTATCCATTTAAACTGGAATTAAATTGAAAATTGAAAATTTGCTATGTATTAGGGAATATGTGGAAATGCTAACTGTGCCTAAGCAGTACCCTGAAAATATAACTTTTTTTCTAGAATTCCTCCTGAAAAAATAGTAATGCACTTCCCAATATGTGATGGTGCCTAGGCACCCCACTGTCTGCAGACTCATATCTGTTTATGTGCAGTGCGAGATCTAAGGTACTGGTGCCTCTTACTGCTAGCCTTCGAATATTTGGAGTAGGATTTGGTGATGTCACTACTGTGCTTCCCACTGTTCTCCTTGCCAGGGGCCTGAAATTGAGGAAACAAATCCCTACCAAAAAGGCCTCCTCCACACAGAGACACAGTGCAAACAAAGGACTGGTAAGTCAGTAATGGATGCAGGGATACCAAAGGCAATACATGAGACTAGTCATTTACCCTCTGCCTGTCTTGCTTGACAAAACTTCTAGAGTTCAGTTCTACTTTATGAATTACTTTAGGTGCAGAAAGGAAGGCAATATTATCATTACCTGAACACACCATGTGAAGATTTGCTTCTTAAGTTCCACAAGTAGTAGTAGCAATGCAATTCCTGGTATGTGAGTGTGTCTGGAACTGGAATTTTCAGCTTTTTATCATCTTTCTCTTTGAGGAATCATTCTGACATATAGTTGGATGCGGACGGTCAATTTCTTTTTTAACACTTGAATGTTTTGCAAAAGACACACATGGACACATGCACACACAGACATTAGGCCACCTACAGTGCCTTGAAAAAGTATTTATACCCCTTGACATTTTCTACATTTTGTCATGTTACAATCAAAATTATAAATGTATTTTAGTGCAATTTTATGTGATAGACCAACACAAAGTGGCGCATAACTGTGAAGTGGAAGGAAAATGATAAATGGTCAATACTTTGTAGAACCACCTTTTGCTGTAATTACAGCTGGAAGTCTTTTTGCATATCTAGAAAGTGACATTTTTGCCCATTCTTCTTTGCAAAATAGCTCAAGCTCTGTCAGATAGGATGAAGAGCGATTGTGAACAGCAATTTTTAAGTCTTGCCACAGATTCTCAATTGGATTTAGGTCTGAACTTTGGGCTTCTGTTTTAGATGCGTTAATTTTGTATCCAGATAGAGAGCTAAAGTGGGATAGGAGAGCATGCAGAGACGTGAGGGATAAATGTAGGCTGGTCAGAAGTCAGAAGTACATCGACCACGAATAGAGATAACTTATATTCCCTCTGATGCATGGGGACCCCCTTGGATGTCAGGGTTAGATCTTATAGCCTCTGCCAAGGGTTCTAGGCAAAGGATGAAAAGGAGCGGGGACAGGGGGCAGCCTTGCCTAGTGCCATTAGACATTAGGAGGAATCAGGACATAAGGGAAGCCATTTGGACTTGTGATGAGGGGTTGGAGTAGAGGGTTTTTAGGGCTGAGATAAAGGGACCGTGAAAAACAAATTTAGTAAAGTTAGCAAACATATAGGGCCAACTCAATCTATCAAATGCCTTTTTGTACGTCAAGGCTCAAGATCAAAGCAGGTCTACGTGCTCTGTTCAGCATATCAATGAGATCAACAGTGTGCCTAGTGTTGTCCCCCGCATGTCTAGTGGGGACAAAACCCACTTGGTCCCTGTCGATCAGTTTGATCAAATATTGGGAAAGCCGGTTAGCCAAAATTATTGTGAATATCTTGTAATCTGAGTTTAAAAGTGCTATTGGCCTGTAGCTGTCTGGGATTGACAGACATAAAATCGGTCTTGGTCCGCGTTAGGTATAACTGTGATATAGGAGTCTAAGAACAGCTGGTGGGGGGGACTCTCCCCAAGGAAGAGAATTATATAGGGATACCAGATGAGTTGATAGAATCGGGAGAAATGTCTTGTAGTAGGAGTATGGGAGGCCATCTGGACCAGGGGATTTGTGGGACGGTAGGCTCTTAATAGTATTGGCCAGTTCCTCCCTGGTAATGGGGGTGTTCAGAGTGTTCTCTGAACTGGTTAGTGTAGGCAACTGCAAGTCTGACATAAACGCCTCCTGGTCAAATGAGGGATGAAGGTTAGGAGTAAGGCAGTTGTAGAGTTTATCGTAAAACTCACCAAAAACCTGGGTCATGATCTGTGGGCAGTGAAGGGGGGGCACAATCCGATCGTTTGAGGTGATCTGGGAATGAGAGAGAAGGCCTAGGGTTGAGCCTGGTTACCAGCATTCTATGTAGCTTATTGGAAGATCTGTAAAATTTTTCTTTTTCCTTATAGGAGGGACTTATCTATGGCTGACATGTCTAGAGATTTTATTTGGTTGCGCAGCGAGATTCCCGCACGCAGCCGAGCCACCGTGGGAGAGCTCAACAAGGATCATTCAGCAGTTAGCAATTTGGTTAGCAAAGAGGATTTCAAGAGGGCAGCATGTTTTTTGCTACGTGAGCTGACAGAGACACACTGCTTCCTGAAGAACACCTTGTGAGCCTCCCATAAGGTGGGTGGACTGATTACGGTACCTGTATTTAGCTGTAAGTATACAGTTAGCGCGAGGGAGAGTGTATCTTTGGTTTCAGGATGTTTTAGCAGAGATTCATTGAGTCTCCAGTGGCATTTTCTGGGAAATGCAGCTGAGAGGCAGAGATCCAGGGTCAGGGGAGTATGATCCGACCAGGTAATGAGACTTAGGTCGGATGACACTGTATGAGGCAAAAGAGGGGCTGTCACAAGGAAATAGTCCAGTCTAGAGAACATCTTATGGGGGGGGAGTAAAACGAATATTGTTTACCAGTAGGGTGCTTGATCCTATCTCGACTGAGAGAGAGGACAGCATTAAAATCTCTCCCAATCACCGTAAAGGGCTGAGAGAAGGATTGCAATCATTCAAATGCATCAGTAAGAAATTTGATCTGACACAATTAGGAGCATATATATTCAAAAGTGTTATAGGATTAGATAAGTAGGTACCTTGCAATATGATATAACGACCGTGGGGGTCTAAATGGGTGGACTTGATCTGGAGAGGACAGGAGCATCTGATCAGCACTGCAACTCCAGCCTTTCCAGATGAGTCAGGAACTTCACCGCTCACAGGTAATTGCCTCTCCTAGATTCAGCTGTCTCCACAATCAAGCAGGGTGCAGGCTCTGTTTGCAACAGGAGTGATAGGAAAAATGAATAGCTGGATAGCCACACTCCAAAAAATTCACCTTTATTATATAAGCATCGATATCAAAGCATCACAAATGGGTACAGACTAACTGTACAGCCCTGACGCGTTTCACACCAGGCACGGTGCTTAGTCATAGCTAGACGCTACAAATACAAGAGTCAGACGCCATATAAGACACTGGAAAGTACTTGGATGCAAGACTCCTGTACCATGATCACATCTGCGCCGGAGGCCCTGAACTCCTTTAAAGCCATCCATTGTTTTTTGATGGAGTTCAGATGTTTCACGTTATAGGACAACAGCTTCAAAGAATGAGATTTAGCAAGTGAACATTCAGTATAGTGGGCAATAGCCCATCAGTACAGACATATATATAGCCTCATATCAGATAGTAATCTATCATGGAACATAGAGTAAAAAAAAAGATCAACGTTAATGCAGGAAAAAAAAAAATCAACAAGAAAAGGTTCAAGAAGTCCAAAAAAAGGACCAAAAGAAATAGTAGTAACTAGTAACAAGAAGGCCGGTTGGCTGCAAAAACCACAAAAAATGTAAACATCGAATGTAGGCCTGAGAGGCATATGCGTCTCAGGAATCCTTGGCCGCAGCCAGAGGACATGTGGGGGATCAAAGCGATCTCCAACAAGGGGAAAGACAGGACGTTCCACCACTGTGTTCCACATCGAGCATTATCAAACCTAGAACTCCTCAGAACTTTGTAGAAATTAGCAAATAGAAAAAGAACAAAAACAGTTCAAAACAGTTCAAAGCGCCTCCATGGGTACAGAAGAAAAAAGGGCGAAACAGTCTCTTGAAGAAGTCGGGAGTTGGGTTCCCATGTGGGAAGAAAAAGGACAAAAAGGATGTAGCTTGGTACGTTGAGAGCGCTGAGGCATGAAGTAGGCCCTCGATCCCCTTCCCCGCACTGGTGTCTTAGACAGAGCCGAAGGAGGGCGTGGGGTGGCAGGTGAGAACTGGTCATCTTCTGCAGGCATTGGTGGAAGGCCTAGGCATTTGCGAAAGGCAATCTCCTTCTTGCAGGTCTCGGAGGACATGTTGGACACCATCCTTAGTGGCATTGAGGTGAAAGGGAAAGCCCCAGTAATAGGGGACCTTGTGCAGTTGAAGGTGAGAAGTTATGGGCCATAGTGAGTGGCGTTTGGCCAGGGTTATTGGGGAGAGGTCGCTGAATAGTTGAATTTTGTCCCCCTTGTATTCAATACTGGATCGGTTGCATATAGCCAGAGTGAGGGCCTCTTTGCTTTCATAATAATGAAACGTTACTACTATGTCACATGGTCTGGCCCCTGCAGGGGGTTTGAGTGCCAGGGACCTATGGGCCCGGTCATAGGTCCGATCTATGTCCACGATGTCAGGTGTCAAGGTGTTGAATAAGCCCAGGAGGTAGGGTCTTATATTATTGCCAGCCACCTGTTCCGGGATGCCACGGATTCTAAGATTTTGGCGCTGTTCCCTGTTCTCCAGGTCCTCTTGCTGGAGCTGGGATACAGAATGAGGGCATTCTCCTCTTCTAGAGCCTGTACATAGTGCAAAGTCTCATCAAACTTAGTTTCCAAAGTAGCGGTGCACTCGCCCAGCATGTCTGTCTCACCCCTGAGTTCTCTGGATATCTTCCCCATTTCCTGGGCAATGCCCCTGGTGAGTTGTTGTGCCAGAGCCTGGAGTTTAAGATCCAGCAGCTCAGGCATTAATACAGAATGAGGAGATGGGGTAGATGTGGGGGGTGAGTTTGTTGTAAGCCATCCTCCGCTATCAGGGTGCTAACGTAATCCTCCGTATCTCCCTGTGAAATCATGACCGGGGATTGGGGCCTAGTCAGATAGCGATCCATAGTGGAGGAGGGCCACGATGTTTGTGTGGCTCTGTAATAGATTAGATGGTCCCCTATTTTGACCATGTAGTGCTAGGAGGTCTGAGGGGGTCGTGGCAGCTTACCCCCGTTGCGATTGTTTGGCGTTGTAGTTGTGCAGGAGCTGCGGAACATGAAGTGGGATCGGAGCTCACAAATCACGCGTACGCCATCTTGAAGAGCAGCGCATGCGCCTCGAGTCAGAAAACACTTATTAATCATAAAATCATAAATTCCAATTCACACGACAATCCAGTGAAACAACCCACTCATGCCCTAATCTTGTTTTTCCTCATCACAAAAAAACACCTACTTAAATATAAAAAAGTGAGTTACAATTATTTGGCCTTTTTTGTGCCTTGAGCATGAAATGCAATTTTAAGAAAAGCACATTACCGAAGAAACATTTCCAGGATTTATACGATTTGTAAATATTGCATTTTGGAATTTATGAGATATAACCAGCTTTATCATGATTATACTTCCCATAAGCACACAAGATTATTGTTGTGCCCTGTATCGTTTCTATCTAAATATGTAAGCAAACAGATGTCCATAAGGTAAGAAAAGCTGAGCTGAAATTTACTTAAAGTAAACCTGTCACAAATGTGAGCAATTCAAACTAAACATACAATAAAAAGAGCTTAAAGTGATTCTGCATTCAAAAAGTGAATTGCTACAGGAGATGTTTCCTGTCACAGGAAACATCTACAAGTGTTACATTTGAGTTCCTCCTTAAAAGGATAGTTCACAGTTACAAAAAACCTGCCTATGATGGTAAGGGATGTTTGTGGATTAAAACAAACTGCAGCTCTGACAAAAGATGAATTATACCCTTGCTATAGGTGTAGGCCATTTACATGCCTCATGAAGCCTGATTGGAATACTCCCAGGATATTGCTAAGTTCTCCCAGGACGTTGCTAAGTGAGGCCTAGTCATTACTGCTCACCTCCACCATCATAGGAGTGATCTTTTCTCTGATTCAATCCCCCTCACATAGTCTTTCTCTTCCCTGTTGCAGTAGCTCTGAGCTCAGCATTTGAAAGCTTTGTCCTGTAATGGTGAAAGTGAGCAATAATGACTAGGCCTCACCTAGCAACGTCCTGGGAGTATTCCCGTCAGGTTTCACAAAGTATGTAAATGGCCTACACCTATAGCAAGGGCTTTTTTTTCAACTTTAGTCAGAGCTGCACAGTTTGTTTTTATCTACAGACACCCCTTATTTGCATAGGCAGTTTTTTGGTAAAGGTGAACTATCCCTTTAAAAAATATCAGCATACTTCCTGCCTAGGCACTCCTGTTATTTGGGCCTAATCATTGTATATTATTAATACTATACAGGATTTATATAGCGCCAACAGATTGTACAACGTTTTACAAAATAAAGGTAAAAAGTACAGTTTCAATTAAATTCAAGATGAGAGGGTTAGGAGGGTCCTACTTATGAACGCTTACAATCTAAAGGGGGCAAGTGTTACAAAAGGCAATAATTGTGTGGGGATGAGTTATTTGAAAAAGTAAAATTCAGTGGTTAGCTAGAGGCAGGATAGGCTTGTCTGAAGAGATTCATTTTCAGGGTTTGCCTAAACAGTAGATCGTCCCATGGGATGGGGTATGGAGTTCCAGAAGATCGGAGATGCTCTGGCGAAGTCCTGAACACAAGAATGGGGGGATGTGATGAGGGAGCTAAAGAGCAGGAGGCCTTGGGAGGAGTGGAGAAGACAGTTTGGTTGAAATTTAGGGACAAGGCAGTTAAATATATACAGTAAAACCTTGGTTTGAGAGTAACTTGGTTTGAGAGCATTTTGCAAGACAAGCAAAATTTTAAAACATATTGATATACAAGCAATGTTTTGATATACAAGTAGCATCATGTCACAACTGAGTATAAAAGAGAAGAGAGGCGGCGCCTCTAAGTGTAGCAATATGGTTACTTTTAATGGAGGTACAACATTTAGAAACTCACATGGTTGATGATTAAAACAGGCACATCTAAGTATGCAGGCATCCGGGGTAAAGCTGTCCACATAGACCATCCTCCTCACCGCCATCGATGCTGTCCCTTTCACGCTGCACTCCACAGCCTGTTCAAGACACGCTCTCAGATCGCTCTACTGCAGGGTAGTCTTCCCGGTCATGGTTGCAGACCGACAGTGGTGAGAGCCGGCGGTGCGGGGGATGGTCTATGTGGACAGCTTTACCCTGGGTGCCATGTGCCTCTTTTAACCATCAACCGTGTGAGCTGCAAAATTTTGTACCCTCATTAAATGTAACCATATTGCTACACTTAGAGGCGCCTCTCTTCTCTTTTATACTCTGTAGCTCCTGCTGGATTTTGCTTCCAATCCCCTTGTGGAGGCTTCCATTTGTGGATGGACATTTTATGGTTACGCAACCCATCACATTGCTATCATTTTTTATATAGACTATAAACTGAAGGACTTATAAATAAATGGTTGTGGAACAAATCATCTGAGTTTCCATTATTTCTTATGGGGAAATGTGCTTTGATATACAAGTGCTTTGGATTACAAGCATGTTTCCATAATGAATTATGCTCGCAATCCAAGGTTTTACTGTATATGCAAACTATTACTTTTTTTTAAAGTATAGCTTGTCCACACCCCTCACAGGGAGGCACAGTGGCAAAGTGCTTAGCACTTCTACCTTGCAGCACTAGGGTATGTTAGTTCAAATCCCAACCACGGCAATACCTGCTTGGAGTTTGCATGTTCTCCCTGTACCTGAGTGGGTTTCCTCTGGGTACTACAGTTTCCTCCCACACTCAAAATACATGCTCCTGTCTAAATTGGCCCTCGTATATGTGTGTTAGGGACCTTTTATTGTAAAATCCTTGAGGGCAGGGACTGGTGTGAATGTACAATATATATGTAAAATGCTGTGTAAATTGTTGGCGCAATATATCAATACCTGTAATTAAAAAAAAAAACAACAGTTCAATATAAAATCTGTCACATGATGGTAGGCCTCTGAGATCAACATGGCAGCTCAGGAAATGTCAAAGTTTGCATTTCATTTCAGAGGTGTATAGGTTTTTGTAACTATTGCTCATTTCACATGTGTCCCCCACTTGTGTTTATGATCAGTGTGAATTCCGTAGCTTTACATTAAACAGGCTTATTCAGCAATGCAAACATCAGTATTCAAAATACAGTGACCACTTGCCACCAATCAGAAACCTTTACTGACCTATCTACAAGACAAATAGATTGGAATGGATTGCTTCACATCACAGTACAATTTGTTATATATAAAATGACAGTTCTAGATTTTTTGTCATGTGTATATTTTATACAAATTGTATAGAATATTTATATAAAATAAAGCTTTGAACCTGTGGTTGTGGTACTTTAATAGAGACATTTAAGTATTTAAAATTTTCATAACAAGCAGTAAAAAATCTTTTGTAAAAGCCTCCATTTCCTGTGTAGCTGCAGTCACTGTGGAGTAATTCACCTTCACCGTTCACAAGAACCATGGTGACAGAAAGACGAGCTCATCAGTCTGCTGCTTCTCCATTTACTGTCCAATCATAGGCTGGGGGTGGAGAGGAGACCTGTCAGTGTTTTTTTTTAACAGAAAGTGCCTGAACAAGGACCTTTGTGACAAGATCACTAGACATTAATTAAAATAATAAAAGCTACTGATTTAAAAAGCTTTTGAAATGACATCGACTGGTAAAGCAAGTGTACACTGAGATTTTATTGCTAGGGTTTTAATTTTTTTTTATTGGATCTTCAGTCTCCCCCTTCATTTTTTTAACCCTTGCTTACCTGGATCTGAGTCCTGCACAGTTAAGGTACTCACCCACCCAGCGGATCCAGCATTGTCTGTTATCCGCTTCTCTTCTATCCCCTGCTTGGTCCTGCATCGCCATCTTCTTGCATGATATCATCAGGAAGCTACTGGTTCTTCTGAGTTCAGCCAACCAACTACATATCCAGGGAAGCACAGCAGACAAAATGCATGTCATTCGACTAGGTGAGTGATATGTAATGGGGGGGGGCACGCCAGAGGTTGCTCATTAAAGGGAAGTAAATTTAAAAAAAGCCCAATTTACACAGCGGGTGGGTTTGTTGGAGAGGAGGCAACAATAATGGTGGGTGAAGAGCCGTTTTAACCTAGCCTCTAGATTAACCCCTAAAACTTTAAAACTATTGGCAAAACATTTTTTTTTCATATTGGGTATAAAAAGGGAGGATTAAAACCCTGTCAGATTTTTTTTCCCAATCTGTATCCCATTGGGGAGATTTCACTTCCTGTCTTATAGCCAAACAGGAAGTGAGAGGAAATCCCAACATGTCTAAGCATCCCCATTGGAAGATGTCCCCTCTATTACTTTTCTGGGGACAACCCAAAATTTGGGATTTTCTTTTACTTTCACTTTTAATGATAATGGTAAACAGGACAAACAAAGAGGGTGAATCTCCCTAATGGGGGCACAGACAGCAATAAAAACTAACAAGTGTTCTAATCCCTCTCCCTTCTATTCCAAAACTAAAAAAAAAGCTTTGCTTTTAGTTATACCTTAAAGCCAAAACCTAAGGCACACAGTTGCAAACAAAGTTGAAATACATATATAGGTACTAGAGCCGGCGCTACCTATAGGCGATGGCCTAGAGCGAACGTCAGTCGGCGCCGCCGCCAGTGGCATGGCATAGCGTGGGGGACAGGCAGGTTCCTGGAGTCCAGGATCGGTGGCGGCAGTGGGCGGCCGGGCATCCATCTCCACTCCACTTGGTGGGTGTTTAGCGAGATGCAGAGGCAGGGGCAGACTGACCCATCGGGTCATGGAGTCCAGGTCTAGTGGCGGGGAGCAGGCATCTAAGGCCTTGGAGCGCGGGTAGGATGACAGCACCAAGCTCCGAGCACCATGATCTCTACAGGGGGCCCAGAAGATGAGGACGTGCAGGAATCACAGGCAGTCAGGGACTGCTACTCGGGAGGGACAGTCTTGTTATCACACTAATGGATCCGCTGGAAGGAGCGCAGCACAGTACCCCCATCATCACCAGAATGAGAATGGGCCCTGCCTGATGATGGTTAGTGAATGTCCCCTACTGCTGGTAGGAAGGTTCTGGGGATCACACAGCTACCTGCAGACATGGACTGGGACAGGGGGACACAGGAGGGGGGGACTTCAGACATCCCTTTCCCTCTCACCCCCTAACACTCTCACTCTCTCTCACGCTCCTGCCCTCTCTCTCACCCTCCTCCTCTCCCTCACACCTTCCTCTCCACTCTCTCACCCTCCTCTCCACTCTCTCACCCTCCTCCCCTCTCTCTCTCACCCTCCTCCCCACTCTCTCACCCTTCTCCCCACTCTCTCTCACCCTCCTCCCCACTCTCACCCTTCTCCCCTCTCTCTCTCACCCTCCTCCCCACTCTCTCACCCTCCTCCCCTCTGCCTCACCTCCACCTCCCTCTCTATCACCCTCCTCCCCTCTCTCTCACCCTCTCTCACCCTCCTCCCCACTCTCTCACCCCCTCTTTCTTTCTCTGCCCCCCTCTCTTTCTCTCACCACCTCTCTCTCTCACCCCCTCTCTCTTACCCCCACTTACACCTTCTCTCTCTCACCCTCCTCCCCTCTGTCTCACCTTCACCCCCCTCTCTATCACCCTCCTCCCCTCTCTCTCACCCTCCTCTCCACTCTCTCACCCCCCTCTTTCTTTCTCTGACCCCCCCTCTCTTTCTCTCACCACCTCTCTCTCTCACCCCCTCTCGCTTACCCCCACTTACACCCTCTCTCTCTCACCCCCTCTCCTTCTCTCTCACCCCCTCTCTCTCTCACTTCCCCCTTTCTTTCACCTCTCTCCCACCCCCTCTACCCTAGACTGTCTGTATACTATCCTAGCCTGTCCGTATACTACCCTAGCCTGTCCGTATACTACCTTAGCCTGTCTATATGCCTTGTGGACCACAGCTGGTGTGAGGAAGCGAGCCGGTGTCGCCACTATTTGTCTTCAGCCTGGGTCCAGAGGCGCAGGTGCACCTGTGGACCAGGGCTGGAGAAATAGGTGGAAAGGCGCCACAAAAATATCCAGGGTCAGAGCCAAGGAGGGGGCAGCAAAATGAGGTTTCGCCTAGGGTGTCAAAAATCCTTGCACCAGCCCTGATGGGTACAGTTCTACCTCCCAAAGAATTTGCAATGCTGTGCAGCCAGTCTTGTGATCCAGCCAATCCTATCAGAATGCACAACAAGTCTAATACCTCCAATGTAGCTACGTATATCATAAAAGAAAGACTTGGGCACACCTCCTGCTGAATGGACAATGTAGAGTCCGCAGAACACTGATAAGGTTATCCTTCTGCATACGCTGCTCTTACCCCCTACCAGCATATCTGTTGTCAATGTGGTGTGACATTAAAGTTCAAGGAACTGTGTATTTGGGTGTAGTAAGAGGTTGGGGGCCATACATTACAATCTTTATCTTGGATGCATAAAGACCTGTTCCAGCACATCAATAAAAAAACATTAAAAAAAACATCCAACTGAAATATAGAAAAATTAGATTTTGTTAAACCTACTATATACCAATTCTCCTCCAGTTATTGAAAAACAGAAAGCTATATTTTATATTCAAATTTCTTTTGAGCTGTTTTGGGTTATAAATTGTATAGAGAAATTTATACTTTATTTTGCTTCTATTATATAATTCTGGGTTGTCATCACGTTATTTTCAGGGTTAGATCAGCATTTCTTTGACAGCTATTGTAAACACTGGAAAATCTTCCAACACAAGGAGAAGTATTAAAGAAAATGGGTGTAACCATAGCATTTTAAATGAGGAAAATTGTAGTCACTTAGATATAAAACAGGTAGGATATAAAGATGTTAGAGGGAAGAAAAAATCCATAGTATTTTGTTTTCAGTGTTAACCAGTATTGAGCTTGTTTTGCTGTTATATGGTATCTGCTACTGTGTATTTTATTCTTTCTCTTTATATCAGAGAGCTCAGATGTTGGAGAGAATTCATTGTCTGACACAGAATAGACACTGCTACTGTATAAAAAAGGATTACTGGTATGATAGACTAAAAAATAATACAGACACACACACACAATCTCCTAAGGACTAGTCGCTCACTTGTTTTCTGCCAGACAATTGGGTTCTATTTCGGTCGAGGCACGGCACAAAGGCAGTCCGTTTTACACCACTGATTTATGACGCTGTGCCTTTGTCAAGTTATAATGAAAAAATTTGGACATGGGGGGATATTTTTTTTTTGCTTTTAGATATATCTAAAATCAGATGTATTTTTACCTGTTACATGCATGCATGCTTAGTAATGTCTAAGTGTAAGACCTACCGGTATTTATTGCAGTACTCCTCAAAGAGGCCACAGTTCTCCAACTGACGTGCTGCCTTCCTCCCCAGAAGGCCAAAACCTTTGTGTTTCACTGCTGTCCAGGGTCACTATCTACTTTTAGGAATAAAGTCTAGAGATCACATAGTCATGTAAAGTCTATTCGGATGCCCGTGCAGAAGCTTTTATGCACTTGGTTGGGTGTACCCACGTCTGACACAGTTTAGCCCTTTGCTGCTACCTCTCACTCTGTGACCAGCCAGTGTAACATCTTCTACATGCAGATAGCACACCCATCTGTTGTCTCTCACTCTGTGACCAGCCAGTGTAAAATCTCTAACACAGCAATACACCATATTACCAAAAGTATTGTGACGCCAGCCTTTTCACACCTATGAACTTTAATGGCATCCCAGTCTTAGTCTGTAGGGGTCAATATTGAGTTGGTCCACTCTTTGCAGCTATAACAGCTTCAGCTTTTCTGGGAAGGCTGTCCACAAGGTTTCGGAGTGTGTCTATGGGAATGTTTGACCTTTCCTCCAGAAGCGCATTTGTGAAGTCAGGCACTGATGTTGGACGAGAAGGCCTGGCTCACAGTCTCCGCTCTAATTCATCCCAAAGGTGTTTTATCGGGTTGAGGTCACGCCAGTCAAGTTCTTCCACTCCAATCTCGCTCATCCATGTCCTAATGGATCTTGCTTTGTGCACTTGTCCAAATCATGTTGAGGCGGATTATGGTGTGGGGTTGTTTTTCAGGGGTTGGGCTTGGCCCCTTTAGTTCCAGTGAAGGGAACTCTTAAGGTGTCAGCATACCAAGACATTTTGGACAATTTCATGCTCCCATCTTTTTGGTGGTGACCCTTTTCTGTTCCAACATGACTGTGCACCAGTGCACAAACAAGGTCCATAAAGACATAATGAGGTTGATTTACTAAAGGCAAAAAGACTGTGCACATTGCAAAGTGCAGTTTCACTATGCAAGTACAGTTGCTCCAGAGCTTAGTAAATGAGCAGAAGCTCTGCTGACTTCCATCATCTAATCATGAGCAAGCAAAAATACAGATTTTTTTATTTTCCTTGCATGTGATTGGGTATTCTTTGCAAAGTGAACCTTTACCTAATTTGCTGCTAGTGTACATGAAGCCTTATCTTAACTAACAGTTCATGTTAAAAACAGGGGTTTAGTTTGCACACTTTTGCAAATACATGCGTAAGCTGTGACAGAGCACTCCAATATTATCTGAAGTCCTAACGCTATACATTTTGAGAGCCTCCATAGTAGGAGCACATATATATTATTGGATAGATTGAAGGCAGGTATGCCTGGAGAAAGACCACTCCTCCAGTTAGCACCCCCACCCATTGGTGTGCGCAGCCTATTGCATTAGGGTGTGCATCCCAGTAGAGCAAGGATTGGTGGCAATAGGGCAGTGCACGGTGTCAGTAGTGTTTTTAATTTTATTATTTTTTAATTGTTTTTTACAATATAATTTTTTTTACATTTTTTTATGACCCCCCTCATGGGGCTTTGGTGAAATATCAAGGGTATAAACAGACCCCTGATGTCTCACTTTTGAGAAAGAGAAAGAAACTGAGGACAGAGCTTCCCCAGTCCCTTTCTCTGCAGCCTGCAGTAAATGTAGTTTAGAATCAGTTCAGAATCTTTTAAAGACCCTTTTGACACCTCTGTGCTTTGAAAATGCATGCAACAATGCACCAATACACCTGCTCTATTCATTTTCAATGGCACCTTAGTGCATTCTACAGTACAGTGCAACACACACACAACACGAAACACATCATGTGTTTTGTGGTATGCTGTGGTTTAAAAAAGGGGGTCATGCACGTTTTTTTATCCGTTGTTGTATGTTGGCAGCCCATTCAAAATTAACAGGCCGTCTTAGCCCAGAACACATTACTGAATGACCAAATAATCAGCAGAAATTGGCAGACCAGATTTAATATGTAAATTAAATCATAATAAATTGCTTGATAAAGACAAAAAATAATCCAGAGATTACTTGTAATTAATGGTCAGTTTATAAGCTACCTGTGGTGTAATAGGGCTGTCCAAGGTACTTGTTATTGTGCATAGAGTTTTTTTAACATGTTGGATGCTCTACAAGCATGCAAGGCCCAATCCTTCTCTCTTCTGTAGAGATATGCAAACTAGTTTGCTCAGTGTAAGTATATTGTGGTCATTCTTTCCCGGTGTAGAGTAGCAGTTGAACTCCTACAAGTAGGATCCCACTTTAGCTTTGTAACACTAAAGTGACACTGGTTAAAAAAAACTAAATGTATTCTTAACTCAGAAAATCTCCTTCTACAGGCATACCCCACTTTTAGGTACACAATGGGGTTTATTTACTAAAGCTGGAAAGTGCAAAATCAGGCTCACTTCTGCCTAGAAACCAATGAGCTTCTAACCCCAGCTTGTTCAATTAAAGTGGTGTTCCGGCCGAAATTATACTTTTTAAATAAAAATACCCCTATAATACACAAGCTTAATGTATTCTAGTAAAGTTAGTCTGTAAACTAAGGTCTGTTTTGTTAGTTTATAGCAGTAGTTTGTTATTTTATAAACTTACAGCAGGCCGTGGCCATCTTAAGTGTGGGCATCTGAAGCCAGACTGTATTTCTTCCTGGATCTCATCCTTGTAGATCTCGCACATGCTCAGTGCAGCACAAGCAGTGTAATAGGTTTCAGGTCAGGTTTCCATAGCAATGGCAGTTTTAGAGGAAGTTGCCGCCCCACATGCTCAGTGCAGCACAAGCAGTGTAATAGGTTTCAGGTCAGGTTTCCATAGCAACGGCAGTTTCAGAGGAAGTTGCCGCCCCTTCCCAGAAGGCATTGCAAACAGGAAATGATGCGATGGGCCGCGGCCAGGGAGGAGGAAGTGAAAAATGAATACAGCAGATATACAGTAAGTGCTGAGAAAAAAAATAAAAAAATATCCAATTTGTTTACAGTGCACAGTTTAGTGAGGGATGGTGAAGAGTTGTAAAAGTGGGTGGAACTCCACTTTAAGTTTTGGTAATAAAACCTGGAAGCTCATTGGTTTCTATGCAGAAGTGAGCCTGATTTTGCAGCTTTAGTAAATAAACCCCATTGTGTACTTAAAAGTGGGGTATGCCTGTATTGTAAACCAAAATAAGTGTGCTGTCTCTTTAAATAATCCTATAAAGTGATATGTGCTATAAATATTTAATATACAGTGCTCATGTGGAAAACAAATTCAAGCATAATACATTCATAAATCATAAAGTGCTTCTGTGTGTATAAATTCATACATCAATAAATGAATTCAGTTTCAGAAAGTGTGAAACAAATAAATAAATAAAAAAGAAAAATCCAACCACTGCAAAAAGTGTAAAAGCAGACCGATGCCGTGATCATGCGTATTGAAGATACACTCCGTTGTGAGTTATCACCTCCACCAGTGCTAATCACTTACCAGAAAGTTAACCTCCAGATTATAAGAGGTTACTAAAGCTTATACATCTAGCAATACTCAACATAATAATCTGCACCTCCAATGGACAGCACCCAGTTCACTTCATGGCTTCAATACACCACCAGAGAAGGACCATACGTGTCACTCAAAAGAAACATAAACCCCAGACCATAGCCCCAAATCTTCCAAATAACTTGTTTATTAAAATAGTACAATACTCACAAACAATCTCAAGTCAAAGCATAAACAACAACATGGCTGCCCGACAGTGGCACGAAAGGCACCGCCCTATGTGTTTTGTGACAACCCACTTTGTCAAGGGACAGCCAACAGTTTCTTCTACTGCTCCCAGTCTCCTCCCAATCCCCAATTTCCTTTTCTTTGTAATCTGACCTCCTATTAGGTGGTTGCTACTTTATCCTTCATAGTACGAGTGTACATAAGAACGCAGCCTCCCTCTTTTGCTCTCTCCTGAGATGGACTATGGTTTATGGTCTATGGCAGAGGGTCTCAACCTTTTAAAGAGTGATGGCCAGTTAAGTGATCTGGTAACTGGTTACAGGCCACGATTATGGGGTTTTACTGCCCCCAAAACCGAAAATGTAAATGAGCCCTTACTGTCCTGGGCCCACTATAAGGCTGCTTTCACACTAATGTGCTGTGGTTTACTCACACCACTGGTGCAGCGCAGTGCATCTGCAGCTTTCCTGCAATTTAGCTGCACTTTAGCTGCACTGAGCCATAGACTTCATTTACGTCTTGCAGGTGTGGTGCACTTTCTGAAAGCGCACAGCAACTCCTGCATTCAGCAGTTTCGGGGCACTTTCAAAAAGCGCACCACCCTGCAGGATATAATAGAAGTATATGGCACAGTGCCGCTAACCCACAGGAAAGTCACTGGTGAAAAGCGCTGCACCCGCAGATCAGTATGAATACAGCCTAATAACCCTTGTTTTATAAGTGCTAATATGCCCATGGCAAAAGTGCAGTGTATGTGATGTTTATTACACTGACCTTTTCCTCTTCCAGCTTCTGCTGACATCATTCTCCAGGCTGCTAGAAAGGTTTTTGTACTGCTAGAAAGGTCCCAAACAGAATGCACTTGGTACCACCCCGCCTGGGACAGGAGCGAGCGCTGCAGAAGAAATATCAGCCTATACAGCTCCTGCCCCTTTCATGGCCTCCTGCTTCTTCCACTGCTGTTGCCTGCTCCATGCACTCTGATGCTCTGGGATGGCGGGTCGGCAACCTGTTGATCGCAATCTGAGTTTGCTGACCTGCCATCCCAGAACATGGACATGCACTTTCCTGGTTTAAAGCTGCAGGTCACATCAGAGGGCTGCACGGGACACATGTTATTCACGCGCCAAAGGTTAGGCACCCCTGAACTATGAGATATGTAGTGTGCATAGAGCATTGTCGATGACCACAACAAACATGCACTGCTTGTTGCAAACAAATGGAAGTAAGATGGAAAGGAGAAGTTCTGGTGATTAAGAATGTTGTTTATTGTCACTATTGACCTAATATGGAGAAAGTATGTTTCTTTTTGGTACTATTCTAGCATGCATATTATTACTTTAATATTACAGTTACGTCACATGGGGGCCTTGCCCAGTTATCTTGGTGGATCCTGGGACTTTAATGACTCCAGCAGGGACGGATCCAGAGTCTAGTCTCGGGAGGGGCACTGCCAGAAAATAAGGTGTTGCTTACAGAATTGTATTTAACGTATCATACACTCCTAACCTTCTTTAAATATCAAAATAATGATAGTATGCTAAATAAAGAATATGACAATAATGCTTATAAATTTAGTTTTAATTCTTCTGCGATCTGCCTTACCCCCACCTCACGCAGGTGCAGCATACAGGTCCACAGGCAACTGTTCAGACGCTCTCTGCTCTAATCCTGACAGGCTGGTTGGCGCAGTTCCTTTCCCTCATGCCACGCTGGAGAAGATGAAGGGAGGAGGTTGGTGGAGCCAACATTCACTAGGCGCGGGGAAGGAAGAAGTTAAATCCTCCTCCGCTCTGAATGTGGAGCCTCTCTCTCCTCCTCGGACACAATGTCACTGATTGCTAGACACCAGGCAGCAAGTAATAGCAACCAGTGCGGCGGCCAGTAGAGGGCAGGCCAGCGGCAGTGCAACAACAAGAGGGTCTCGGCGCCACTGCTGCTTATTCTGAATGTGAGACTTGGAGTCAGTAATATTTTCTCAGGGGGGGGGGGGGAGTGGCAATTGCCCGTTGCCCCCTCTGGATACTCCAAGCATTTAAGTTGCATTTTAGGCTGCCCGCAAATGGGCAAATATTTCTTGAAAATGACAGGTGATGTAATATCTGCTCATGTATGACCAGTACTTCTATGCATCACTTTGCCAAATAATTTCATTAGAACAGCATTAAACTAGGTTGAACTTTATGAGGTTTTATTAACTAGTGTAAAGTCAAGGATCCATTTGCCTGCTCATTCATCTACCAAATCTTTAAAAGACTATCCATAAATGTTACAGGTTTGGCAGATGAAGGGCAAGCCAACAAATCCAGGAAACAGTCTAAGCATTATTTTAAAGTTTAGGTTGTTAAGACCTAGACATGATGTGAATAAGGGTTTTTACTTTTTTCTTTAAAGTCTTTTTCATATTTTTTTTTTTTTCTAGATCAACTTGCTCTGTAGGCGTTGTTTTTCGTCATTTGGAATTATATACAAACAAGTCGTATAGTGTTTTAGCCTGTGAAAATCTGCTTCAAGCAATGCCATCTTCATCCCCAAACAGAGACATGATGGTGGCTATACACAATAATTAATGCATAATTCACTTGTTTGTGTTATGTCGGCTTTATCTACCCTTTCAATTGAGATTTATCAATTCACAGTGGGCATGCCAAAGCGTAGAGAGCTGAAGAGCCTGTGGATGATTAAAGAGAACTTTTTGTATTGTAAATGCTTTGATTGGGGTTGATGACTTGGTGAAGTTGGACACTCGTGCCTAATGATCTGTGAAAGTCTGCCTGCTGTGACCGTTCTTTTTCTTGGTTTCGGCAGGAAGAACTACGTCAAGATCAGAGAGGGATGCAGATCATTTGTTATGACTTCGGTGGAGCTCACAGCCTTTTTTTAAAAAAAAAGGCAAGCAGGGAGTTTGTAATTCAAATGGGGGAATCTCATTTTCTTGCGGTTCTAGTCTCTTAGCTATGGATGAAAGAAATATGACTTGGGGCCCCCGGAGCACAGTATTCATTATTGGAGGAATCAAAGACAGTTTGAGACATCTACTCGTATGTCAGACTAGAACAAAGAATATGGTCTAATAAGCCCTACAACTCAATGTTTCATCTCAACAGAACTTTCTTCACCACCAAAGAAGTCCTAACGAAAACAAAATGTTTGGAGGAAGCAGTCAATAAGTGCAATTGGTAGAATGGGTTTGCTTAGATCAGAGGATGAAAGCTTAAAACGTGAACCTTGCTTACAAAAGTCCTTATTCAAATAGAAATAATGAAAACATAAATACATTCACGATGCATTATAGGTATTTATTTGGCCACATGATAACATCCTAATTTATTTAAAAATTACTTTAGCAAAATTTTTGTGAAAACAAACTTTCTGTTTTTGGTGTCCTCGTGCTTCTCACTTGAAGGTGTCTGCATGTAAGGGGGAACTAGTTTATTTCCACGTGGGCCAACAAGTGCAGCAGGGCTCTGCTTATACATACAGGATTGTGAGGCGTCGTGTAGGTGTTCATTCCAAATCACATCGCCATCTCAGAACCATGAATTTGGCCCCTCCCACCTTATAAAGGGACACCCTGTGTCACCACTGCATCACTAGCAGGAGCAACCCTTAAGGGGGAATCCTACCTGCCTACATGTACATAACTTTAATGATCATCTAGAACCCTCTGGCCTGCACCTACTGCCTAGACCTTTTCTCCCCATCCTTCTGGTCACTTCACCTTTAAACCCCTTTCCGCCTGGAATGCTCACACACATAGGCTTATGTTTGAACAATAATTCAGACAGAAGCTCTAAAAATCCAGCTGACCACCCAAGGCCCATGAGACACGGGACCACAAGCCACGGGACCACAAGCCACCTGACGTATGGTAAACAAGGGGGTTCTCTCTTAACGTCAGGCAGGGGACTCTGTTTTCCTCCATCACCATCCACTCAAGAGCCGACCAAGCTTAAAACAGCAAAGCATAGAACTCTCTTCACCCAAGGCATTGGTTGCACTTATCACTTTACTCCATTAGTTTATCACAGAGAAGTGAGGGGGTTCTCTCTTAACGTCAGGCAGGGGACTCTGTTTCCTCCATCACCATCCACTCAAGAGCCGACCAAGCTTAAAACAGCAAAGCATAGAACTCTCTTCACTCAAGGCATTGGTTGCACTTATCACTTTACTCCATTAGTTTAGCACAGAGAAGTTATTTTTTGCAATAAAACTTCTTTACTTTGTTCTGTCAGCATAAGAGGAGCATTGTGGTACTTGGATCCAAGATATCCCTCTTATTATGTTCTTATCAGCTATTGCCCGGTGGTATGCCAGCCACCCTTCCCCTGAAGGGGAGAGCACATGGAACAACCCTCCAGAGACCTTCTCTTAGAAGATCGCTATCTCAGAACCATGAATTTGTCTCCTCCCACCTTAAAAAGGGACACCCTGTGTCACCACTGCAACACTAGGAGGAGCAACCCTTAAGGGGGAATCCTACCTGCCTACATGTACATAACTTTAGTGATCATCTAGAAACCTCTGGCAGCACTGAAACTTTGGAACAAATTAACAGGCTCACAATAACGACTCAGAGGAGCAGACTCCCAAAAACTGTTCGTTGTTGTGCCACCTGACACCAAGCACAGGTACATCTAGTAATTTAAAGGCATCCAGAGCACCCTTCTGGGAAATCATGCCAAACTGCAAGTACCATGTCCCTATAAAAATACGTCTTATGGTGTCACAGTGCAATGATGTGTCACTCTACAGACCAACCTTGCATATGCTATGGAGAAAGAAAGGTAATGTTCCACAAACTGGAGCACTCCTCTTACAATGCAAAAACTACCAATATGAGCAACACTGTTAAAGGTATGTAGCACTACTTCTAATCTTCCAAGCAATGCCCTCCAGTGATACTAGACAGATCTATCGCAGACAACTCCCCTTAGTCAGCTTCTTCAAAGCACCTGGTTCTCAGCATTCCTCAGGTCGCAAACCTCAGTAGCATGCCCCCCTCAGGCTGGACTCCTACACTCTGGGACAAGACTCTAAGAAAAAATAGCCCACCTTCAGAGCCTGCCTCTCTGGGATAGGCCAGGGCTGTATCAATATTCATGCTGCTATCTGCATAGCTCCACATCTATCATCCAGAAACTTCCCAAGTTACCTGGATACAGAGGAAGCCATCCAGCATACTACGGTAGCAGTTGCAGAGCACACAGATCAGGCCTAACTAAACAATTGCAGCTCATTGAGTACAGTGAGCCAAACTATGCTTTTACCTTAACCAACATTACAGCCACAATGACTACAGTGTGGCAGCTAAATTTACCTATAAAAAATAAAACAAACTCCAAAATGTATCTATCTGTCCTAGCACCTAACTAGGAGGGTGCTACAGGTACAAAACTCTTCAGGTACAAAACAGGTACAAAAAGCCACCTTTCAAGGACCATGCCCTTAAATATGTGCATTAACATATCATGTTACTGTGTTCCCTGCATTATTTTGAGGGCCATATTTTTAAAATACCATAGTGGGTAGATTGGCTAGTCCAAATTTATGTAGAAAACGTTCTTATAAATTGCAAAACCCTTATACCATTTTCTACTGCCACAGCGTTCACAAATATCAATGTATGAATATTTGTTAGAGAATGAGCCACTCCTTGTTTGAAATGGCTGATAACAATTCAGTATACTGCAATCTGGCGCATAGCAAATCTAAAGTACAATTTAGGATGTCTTACATTTGGTTGTGTGCCATGTTATGGCCGCAATCTATTCTACTTTTTGCAGAGTGTGAGCCAAGCTCAGTGCTGATTGATAGCATATTCCTAAAAGGCCTGAAATGATATGCGGAATATGTGTTCCCCATGGACATATTCTTTGAGAATTTTCACTGTAACAGTGTTAAGGGAACCTGTGATGAGCAAGGGGGGAGGTTTGGCTCTGGTGCAAGGACTGACCCTGTTGCTGACATTGGTTGTTCTTAGCTGTTAATCCTACTTTAGACAGATTTCAGCAGATCCCATTTAATCACTGCGTTTACCTCATTTACTCAGTGGGGCCACATGAAGTGGGATCAGCAATTCACAGTCTGGTAGCAAGTATCGAATGAGGCTATTACTGTAAAAGCTGGGACAGAGGCCTCAGCCATCCCTGCATGTCAATATATATTGCTCAGGAAAGCACACACAACTATAAGTTATATAAAACACATTTAACAAAGTATGAAAAAGCAAAAGCTACACTTAAAGCTGAACTCTAGGCAGATCTAAAAAAAATTAATGCAGCTCTGTAATTAATATATATATATATATATATATATATATATATATATATACAGTATTTCACAAATGTGAGTACACCCCTCACATTTTCTAAATGTGTTATTATATCTTTTCATGTGATAATGTAATGAAGTGAGTGTACAGTGTGTATAACAGTGTAAATTTGCTGTCCACTTAAAAAAAACACACAGCCATTAATGTCTAAACCGCTGGCAACAAAAGTGAGTACACCCCTAAGTGAAAATGTCCAAATTGGGCCCAATTAACCATTTTCCCTCCCCAGTGTCATGTGACTCGTTAGTGTTACAAGGTCTCAGGTGTGAATGGGGAGCAGGTGTGTTAAATTTGGTGTTATCACTCTCACTCTTTCATACTGGTCACTGGAAGTTCATCATGGCACCTCATGGCAAAGAACTCTCTGAGGATCTGAAAAAAAGAGTTGTTGCTCTACATAAAGATGGCCTAGACTATAAGAAGATTGCCAAGATCCTGAAAATGAGCTGTAGCACGGTGGCCAAGACCATACAGCGGTTTAACAGGACAGGTTTCGCTCAGGACAGGCCTCGCCATGGTCGACCAAAAAGAAGTTGAGTGCACGTGCTCAGCGCCATATTGTCTTTGGGAAATAGATGTATGAGTGCTGCCAGCATTGCTGCGGGGATTGAAGGGGTGGGGGGGGTCAGCCTGTCAGTGCTCAGACCATACTCCGCACACTGCATCAAATTGGTCTGCATGGCTGTCATCTCAGAAGGAAGCCTCTTTTAAAGATGATGCACAAAAAAGCCTGCAAACAGTTTGCTGAAGACAAGAAGACTAAGGACATGGATTACTGGAACCATGTCCTCTGGTCTGATGAGACCAACATAAACTTATTTGGTTCAGATAGTGTCAAGTGTGTGTGACGACAACCAGGTGAGGAGTACAAAGACAAGTGTGTCTTGCCTACTGTCAAGCATGGTGGTGGGAGTGTCATGGTCTGGGGCTGCATGAATGCTGCCGGCACTGGGGGGATATACAGTTCATTGAGGGAACCATGAATGCCAACATGTACTGTGACATACTGAAGCAGAGCATGAGCCCCTCCCTTCAGAGACTGGGCCACAGGGCAGTATTCCAACATGATAACGACCCCAAACACACCTCCAAGATGAACACTGCCTTGCTAAAGAAGCTGAGGGTAAAGGTGATAGACTGGCCAAGCATGTCTTCAGACCTAAACCCTATTGAGCATCTGTGGGGCATCCTCAAATAGAAGTTGGAGGAGCGCAAAGTCCCTAAAAAGCTCCGTGAGCCGAAGTCATCATGGAGGAGTGGAAGAGAACTCCAGTGGCAACCTGTGAAGCTCTGGTGAACTTCATGCCCAAAAGGGTTAAGGCAGTGCTGCAAAATAATGGTGGCCACACAAACTATTGACACTTTGGGCTATATTCACTTTTGTTGCCAGCAGTTTAGACATTAATGGCTGTGTGTTGAGTTATTTTGAGGGGACAGCAAATTTACACTATTATACAAGCTGTACACTCACTACTTTACATTGTAGCAAGGTGTCATTTCTTCAGGTTTGTCACATGAAAAGATGTAATAAAATATTTACAAAAATGTGAGGGGTGTACTCACTTTTGTCAGATACTGTATATATATATATATATATATATATATATATATATATATATATATATACAGTATATATTTATATTGTGACGGTATGCGAGGTGAGATACACGATAATAGGTACATTTCACCTCGCATTCGTTCCATTGTAAGGGACTGAACCGGAATCCGGCCTGGTTTTTCCAGCCTCTGTGGCAGGCTGAGTCCACAGTCAGCTGGACTTTAAATATCCAGGAAGAGAGCACAGCAGGTCGCTCTGGCTGGAGACTCAGGAAGGAACCTGAGTGAGAGGAGCTCTGGGTGTTGGACTGAAAGGTTTGCCCACAATATATATATATATATATATATATATATATATATATATATATATATATATATATATATATATAACATATTTAACAAGTCCCCTGTTGTTTCCAAATTCCTGGTTGTCATTTTTAAATAGTATATATAAATATATATATATATATATATATATATATATATATATATATATATATATATAAATTTTTTATATACTATGTTAAAATGACAACCGGGAATTTGGAAACAACAGGGGACTTGTTAAAGGTGACTCATGCAAGCAAACACCCATTACCTATAGCCAAGTAACAACCATCCTCTACAATTAAGTCCCTACTGAGCGAAATATGTTTACTCAGAAGAGTTCACTATATGCTGAGGCTGTGTTCAGATGGTGCCATTTTTTTGTAGCCCTCAATGTGTCTGACGAGCTAGTGATCAACCAGCACCTGCATACATTGTGGCCAGCTTGGCTGAGATATCAGATTGGGACATATAAATAGTGTCAGTTTTGTTTGTGGTCTACCATGTAACATTTTTGTTTTATCTGAAGGATGATACTTGATTAATATGGCCAATATCTACATTTAAAGCCCAACTTAGGGAATATACAAAAAATGAATAATTGCAGTGCGGCCTGACCCCACTGCAAGTGTAAAATACGCCTTATGTCTAGGGTAGAGGATTAAGCTAAATACACAGATAATATATATATTATAATATGGGAATCAAAAATTAAAGAGCAATGACATTGCATATGTTTAACATACGTTTTACCTTTTTGTAACGAATAAAGAAATGTATTTAGATTTTTTAAATTTTTCATCAGTTGCAGAAAACCTCAGTGATTTAAAGGCTACTGATTGTTCTATTACCTCTGAGCATTACCTCCAACCTATACAGAATTGGCATAAAAAAAGATACTTTTAGGCCTCATGCACACGGACGTTTTTACAGCCGCTTTTTTGAGTGTTTTTTTGCAGCTTAAAAACCCCTGTCTATGTTAGTCTATGGCTTCATACCCACCTATGCATTTTTGAGCTGCAAATGGCATAGGCATTTTTAAGCTGTAAAAAAAAAACCCAGGACCAGTGGGTTCTGAGAGACGTTTTTCAGCTGTAAAAACGCTCTAACGCTGATAAACGCTCAAAAACGTTGCTCACCAATGATTTTTAACGTTTTTGATCCGTTGAAAAAAAAAAAAACGCTAAAGCGGAAAAACGCTAAAAACCGCTAAAAATCGCTATTGCACAAACGTTGAAAAAAGCTGAAAAAAGTTTTAAAAAATCACTACAAAGCTACTGGCGTTTTCATAACGTTATTTTAACATCCCGTGTGCATGAGGCCTATGGTTACAAAGTTACATAGTTAGTAAGGTTGAATAAAGACACCAGTCCATCCAGTTCAACCTGAGTGAGTGTGGGTGCGTGTCTACAATTGTCCCTAACCCTGTACATCGCACCCTCACCTCAGTCCCTAACCTCAATCCAAGGTCCCCATTCATATACTAGGGCCAATTTTGGACAGAAGACAATTAACCTACCAGCATGTCTTTGGAGTGTGGGAGGAAACCGGAGTACCCGGAGAAAACCCATGCAGGCACAGGGAGAAAAAAATTTTGAATCAAAATGTGAGGTTGAGGTTTCTTACTTCTACGTATTTCACTCTGGGCCTAAAGGTCCATTACTAGCCTGTGAGAGTAGTCAAAGATATTTAAAGGTAATTGTGCATATGATCTAGTGAATCTGCCGAGGTTAAAGATGCTACAAGATAATACTAAGCAGAGGGAATTTTTGCTATGATTTATAGGTATCCTGTATTCCCAAGCCTCTTCCCCTGGACAACTGAGCCACTGAATTAGCATAGAGAAGATTCGTGGAGAAGTCTGTCTGTTGCTGTCAGCGGGTTGGTGAGTGTCTGGATGAGGTGACAAGGAAAATCACCAGCAGCACAGCTACAGGGTCCTGCAAAATTTGACAGCTCCTTCAGGGGTTATTTCTATACTACATACATTTAGTTAATTGACATACTGGGGTTGATTTACTAAAAACAAAATAGCTGTTCATTTGCTAGGGAATTTGCCCCAGAACGTAAATGTGGGGAAATTTTGCTTTGCAAAAAGATCCCAATAACTTTCAAGGAAAAAAAAAAAAAAGCATTTTTGCTTGCACGTGATTGGATGATGGAAATCAACACAGCTTTGCCTTATTCACTAAGCCCCAAGGAAAATTCCCTTGCAAAGTGAATAGCCTATGTGCCTTTAGTAAATCAACCTTATTAGGTATTACTGATCACAGAAGCTTACAGAACTCTGACATTGTTCCATGGCACTTTGTAGCTTTCCCTAGAAACAAATCACAAGGAAATAGCCTTCTCACTGACATTTCTCAGATCACAAATGCACACAAAAGGGACCACTAGGAACAAAGACCACGATGTAAAAGAATGACCCCAGAAGGGAAGTGGAACTAAACTCATTGATTTAACAGTTTGAAAAAACAGTTACATTCCGGTGCATGCTGTCCCATTTGCTTGTGCTCTCAACCAACTATCAAATCATCAAAAGGTCGGTGTCATAACTGATCACATGTGCAGCATCATGGCAGTTGCAGATCAAAGAGAGGCTAAGATGGCAGCTTCCTTGGCTAAAAACGATAGGAAAGTGTAGTTCTGCTTTAATAAAATCTTAGAGCCCTTTTACACTGGGGCGGGCTGCGGCGGCGGTAAAGCGCGGCTATTGTAAGCGGCGCTTTACCATCGGTATGCGGCCGCTAGCGGGACGGTTTTACCCCCCGCTAGCGGCCGAGAAATGGTTAAAAACCACCGCAAAACGCCTCTGCAGAGGCGCTTTGCCGGCGGTATAGCCACGCCGTCCCATTAATTTCAATGGGCAGGAGCGGTAAAGGAGCGGTATATACTCCGCTCCTTCACTGCTCTGAATATGCTGCTAGCAGGACTTTTTTTACTGTCCTGCCAGCGCTTCGCTCCAGTGTGAAAGCCCTCGGGGCTTTCACACTGGAATTAAGGCAGCGGCACTTTCGGGTCGGTTTGCAGGCGCTATTATTAGAGCAATAGCGCCTGCAAACCGCCCCAGTGTGAAAGGGCAGCAATTTGAGAGGAACACAAAACAAAATGAGAAGGTGGTGTTTTGTAGTCCTAACACTTACCGTCCCAGGATGACAACACTTATCCTCCATAGATAGATTGAGGACAGGAAGCACGTTACTGGCAAGATCACAGGGTGAAAGTAAAGCCTGGATTGTAAGCTGCAATATATTATATTTTTGTTCCTTGGTTTAGATATACTTCTGGGTGTAAAACATATGGTTTGTAGATATATATGGGAAAAAATGTGAATACAGTTGGTAATGCTTACTATTGCAAAGTTAGGCAAACTAAAGCTACCAATTTAGTTTGCCTAAAGCTACCAATCAGATCTCATGCTATTAAATAAAGATCACTATGTTGGATACACACTGGATATGAAAGCACAATCTGGAAGTTGATTTTTTGGTTTACAGGATATATGTCCACTAAATCCTGAGCAAACAGTACATGTCTATTCACTGAGTAGCCTTATCTGCAGACTATTAATCTTATTATTATTATACAGGTTTTATATAGCGTCAACAGTTTGCTCAGCTCTTTAAAACATGAGGGCAGACAGTACAGTTGTAATACAGGATGAACCGATGGGCCCTGCTCGTTAGAGCTTACAATTTTAAAGGGAGGGTCAAGTGAAACAAAAGGTGACTGTGGGAGATGCGCTGATGGAGAAAATAAAAGTACAGTTATTAGGTGAAGGCAGGATAGGCTTCCCAAAAGAGAAGGGTTGTCAGAGATTGCCTTAAAGTGGACAGAGTAAGAGATAGTTGTACAGATTGGGGTAGGGAGCTTCATGGGATGTGAGAGACTCTGGAGAAGTACTGGAGGCGAGCATGGGAGGAGGTGACAACGGAACTAGAGAGCAGGAGCTCTTGAGAGGAATGAAGAGAACAATTTGGTTGGTATTTTGAGACTAGGTTAATGATGTAGCTGGGGCAGAGTTGTGGATGGCTTTGTAAGTTGTAGACAGTATTTTGAAATTAATTTGTTGGTCGAGTGGAAGCCAGTGGAGGGATTGGCAGAGAGGAGTAGCAGACACTGAATGGTTAGTAAGGTAGATAAGTCTGGCGGCAGCATTCATGATGGACTGAGGAAGGATAGCCTACGTAAAGGTAATTCAATGAGGAGGGAGCTGCAGTAGTGGAGGCAAGAGATGACCAGGTAGTGGATTAGAAGCTTTGTGGTGTCATTGGTTAGAAAGGGGCACATTTTGGAGATGTTGCATTGGTTGAGGTGGCAAGCTTTGAACAGTGTTTGCGTGTGGAGATAAAATGAGAGTTTAGACTCCAGGATAATAGCTGGTTAGAAGGGCAGCAGAAATCAGTCATGAAAAACCAACACGTGATTGAAAAAAGTGGGTGTAAAGGAGAGCCCAGTTTCCAGTAGATGTAAATATATGAATATTAATGGGAAAGGATCCTGATATGGTCTGTCTGAGATGTATAGATTGAATCGGGGATTGTCCAAATGCCAGCTGAATCTTCAGAGGCCCCCCAAAAAAGCCGGGCAACAATCTTTGGAATTAAACCTTCCTATCTGCCCCTTTGACCTCTTATCTACAAACTGACTAAACGAGTCAGTCCAGCACAATCTCTACCCTCAAAAAATAATGAAAAACCAACAGTCGAAGGATCTGGGTATGAGGCACTGGATTCTGGGCTAATTCAGAATCAATAGCACAGTTGGTAAAGCTCATTGACAGTGGTTAGGTGGCTCTCATTTGACTGAGGGCTTCACTGGTCCTAATGCAAAGAAAGTTATGATAATGGCCTACCACTGGTCCTTAGAATCCAAAGTAAAAGTCTTTTCATTTAAAACATGATGATATGGAACAAAACTGCCAAACACATTGGCTCCTTTGTTCCATATCATCTTGTTTATGACTTAAAGGACTTCTACTTTGACCTCCAAGGACCAGTGGTGTGGCACTATCATTACATTCTTCCCTTTATGAAAACCCAGCACGTCTGACTGACTTTTCACCAAAAATGATCAGCCAGGAAGACATTGATTTAATAGTTATCCCAAAGCTTTACTAAAATCAACAGCTTTATTTGGCCCAGACAGGCACTAAAACCAAAGTGTCTATAAATTATTCCTTTGTTCAACAAGATCATTAGCTATATTTACTAGAAATATTTTTATGGACTGTGACCACATTAGTAATATCCATTAATAAATTTCACCCAAGCCATATATGCACCACCCTTACCCTTTGTCCTTTTGTCCATGTATAAGCAGACAGTAATTACATACTTGTACAATGTATTTCCATTTGGTGTAGCCCAACAGACAGCAAGTAGAATTCAGAGTGCAACAATAACATGACAGTATGGGAGTAGAGTGAAATTTACAGGCATATTGAGCCAGCCAGCCAGGGAAATCAGAGCAATGGAGGATGCCGAGGTCACCCAGTAAATAGCTCAGGGTCAGAGCTCTCTAGCTTCCACCTCATATTGCAGCCAGCTCAGACATTCCATAAACCAAGCCCGGGTCTCAGAGGTTAAAGTGTCTCCTCTCTTGCAAGGATTTTAAAAATGACTTGCCTTTGTGAGCTCTAAAGTCTGTTCTGTGCCTCAGTCCTGATCCCATTTCTCTGATGCCAAGAACGGATTTTTAATTTCCCCTCACAGGAAACTGAAGGCATTTGTCATAGTGTGTTTTCAGTGAAAGCTTTTTGATTCTGAATCATAGGGAATCCACGATCATCTCACCAAGTAATGCATTGCCTACAACAGATGAAAGACACAGCAGAGGGGGAAACGAGAATGCATAATGTGATAAAGATCAGAAAATAAAATGGCTCACTGTTTGTTAAAAGAAATAAATATAAATATATATATATATATATATATATATATATATAAATATATAAATTTTTCTAGATAGATAGATAGATAGATAGATACCACTTTGTGTTTCAGGGGCTCTTTCTCAAACCTTGTGGCAGCAGCCCCCCCAAAAAAAACTGCCGATAGGCAAGAGATTGCAGTTACTGGATGTTTTCAGGAAATACCCATTGCTTCCAGCAATGAAAAGTGGTCTATGATCGGAGGAAATGGACCTTTCATTCATTGTCCTCCACTTATAAAGCACTTTTCATTTCTGGAAGTATAGTATATAATAAGTATAGGAAGTATAGCTTATAGCAGTGGCGGTGCGTCCATAAACGGCGCAGGAGCGCCCAACCCCTCTCTCCTGGCACCGCTCTATTACTATAGATAGATTCATGCATGAATCTATCTATGGTCGCCGCTGACACCCCCTATTCAGGTGTCCGGCCCCTTTTCGGGCTCCGGGCACCTGAATTACAGCGTCGGGGGTCTTTTTTGGAAGCACCTGATTGGAGCCGGAGGCTCTAATAGGCGCCCAAAAAGGTGAACAGCGGGCACAATGCTGTGCGTTCGCTCACTGTGTGTTAGCAAAGCGAAGGAATTCGCTTTGCTAACAATAAACCGCCTCTCAGCCAATCAGGTTGGCTCGGGTCTGTTGCCTGTCACCTGATTGGATGAAACGTCAAACGCTGTGATTGGACGCCTGATAGAGAGGATGGAAGAAGACGATGAGTGTCCAGGACACTGCCACTGACCCGCTGCGAGACAGGTAAGTGCTAGGCGATGCACACTGGCAGCATTTGATGGGGCACAGTAGTGGCAATTGATGGGCACACTGGCAGCATTTGATGGGGCACAGTAGCGGCAATTGATAGGCACACTGGCAGCATTTGATGGGGCACAGTAGTGGCAATTGATGTGCACACTGGCAGTATTTGATGGAGCACAGTAGCGGCAATTGATGGGCACACGAGCACCATTTGATGGGGCACAGTAGCGGCAATTGATGAGCACACTGGCAGCAATTGATGGGTACAGTAGCTGCGTTTGATGGCACAGTGGCTGCACTTGATGGGCACAGTGGCTACATTTGATGGGCATAGTGGCTGCATTTGATGGGCACAGTGGCTGCATTTGGTGGGCACAGTGACTGCGCTTGATGGGCACAGGGGTTGCGTTTGATGGTCACAGTGGCTGCGCTTGATGGACACAGTGGCGGCAAGTGATGGGCACAGCAGCTGTGCTTGATGACACAGTGGCTGCAATTGATGTTTGTTTGTTTTTTCAGTTTGTTTGCGCCCCCCCCAAAAAAAAATTTTGAGCACCAGCTGCCACTGGCTTATAGCATAGCTTCCATGAATGGAGGAGGGAGGCGGAAGGGGCAGGCATAGTCGGCACACTTGACCAGTGCCTTTGACCAGTCCAGTGGTGGTATTAACCCTCACAGCATCAGAAGGGTATGGGGGGACAGAAGACAGAAGATTTCAACTAAAAGAGCAGCCACCAGCATTAAAGGACACTTTACATTCATCCCTTGTGCAGCTTTAGGGGAAAAAAACTGTGGCGGAGTGGTTAGCACTTTCGTCTAGCAGCACTAGGGTCATCGGTTTGCATCCCAACCACGGCACTACCCGGAGTCTGCATGTTCTCTCTGTGCCTGCGTAGGTTTCCTCCCACACTCCAAAGACATGCTGGTAGGTTAACTGGCTCCTGTCTTAATTGGCCCTAGCACGTGAATGTGAGTTAGAGACTTTAGAGTGTAAGCATCTCGAGGGCAGGGACTGATGTGAATGTATAATAAATATGAAAAGTGCTGCATATCGATGGTGCTATATAAGTACTTGTAATAATTAAAACTAAGCTTCCGCTTTAGGAAGAAGCAAATTGAGACAGTAATTCGTAAAAATAACCCCTTTCCTGCTCATACTCACCACAAACCTCCACTGGTCCATTAGTCCGACAGCACTCATGGAAATACTACTGGTAATGGTACTTTTGTGTATGGCAGAGCATGTGACTCTTTCCCTTTTCCCCCAGGATGTAGAGCTTCTACATAAGCACCCAATGGCCAGGCCTAAACATTGTCACATTGGTAGGAGAACAGGATGGAGAGAGATTGCAAGAAAGAAAATATAAGTTATTAGGTCAAAGGTGACCTATCGAAGGAGCCTATCACTTTGCCCCCCAATGGGCAAAGTTACAGATTTACTTTAAACAGTGACTGGCCAAGAACAGTGACTAAGGGGGGGAGATCATGCCTATTGGTAAACAATGATCGTTATATCTTAGTGAATTGAGACTAAATAATTTATATTATATCATTACTATATTAAATGACTGTATCGCAAGTGATGATTGGTTGATTCAAATTTACGAATAGCACATCCAAACAATGGAACATAACGAATTAGAATTTTTCCGAAGTTACGAATTTATTCAAAATAACGAATTTCGGTCATAACGAATGACCAGAAAAAAAAAAAAAAAAACAAAAAAAAAACAAAAAACGATTGAGTCGAAAACAAACAAATTTTTCGGCTATGCACATGTCTAATACAAACTAAAATGGAAGCTCTAAAGTGGACATTGCAGGGACCAGAGAGAAATGTTTTACCACAATGTCCCAATGGCTGGTATACAGGGAGAGGATCGAGGTTGTAGACTAGGCGATTAAAGTACCTACAATGCACGATTTGTTTTCTGTTTCACTTTTGCATATATAAATTGCTTTCAGATATACACAGAGCTTCTAAGGATAATCAGATTATCCAGTGAAGTGTGGTACATTTGATGATCGAATGGCAAATCTGACCCTGACTACTTGGAATACTAGACAACAGCTGACTATCAGGTGACACTGGCAGAAGATTTTGGGACATCTCATCAATAACATGAAAAAATTCAAAAAAAGGTGAGACTGCAAAACATGTATATATACACTACACACTGTACCTACTTCTTCTTCCTGCTTTAATATGATATTAAAGCTTAACTTCAGACAAGTATTAAAAAATCATGAGATACAATTATAAATGTATTAAAAAAATATCGTAAGTATTTATAATGCAACTAATGTAAGTCCTCATGCCCAGGGGTGCTGAGGCCCGTAAACTCTGAACGGGCTCCTTTTTTTCAGCGTCTCTAGACTCCGGGTGCATCGTGTAAGCTGCTTGTCCTAATGTGCTGCATTTACACCTGCTGACAGGAGGAGAGAGCAGAGAGATAGCCTTACCAATCTGTTTCTGCTTCTTACTGTCCATTTACCAGGGCTTTTTATTCTCGGAGAATAGGTGCAGGTACTCCCTTCTTCTGGGTCACTCCTTGTTCCCCCCCTCTACCCACCTCTAAACACCGTTCCTTGGTTCCACCCTCTACCCACCTCCCAGTACCACCCCTTTTAGAGAATGCAGAGCCAAATACAATTTTGAGGTGCTAAGTAATTTGCATGGAATTTGTTACAGATAACTAGAAAAGCAGTAAAATAGATCCCCCCACCTACCCAGCAACAATAGATCCCAACCAACAAAAGACTCCTTGCAACAAAACACCCCCAGCAACAGTAGATCCCTTCACCTACAATAGACCACTCCCAAAAAAGAAACCCTGCCAACAATAGATCTACCACATTAAACATAACCCCGAAGAAGTTTGCCAGAAACAACAGCTCTCCCAGTAGCCAGCAACACTAGACCCCTCTCTTAACAGTAGACGTGCACTGCCAAAAAATGTGTTAGTTTTCGTTTCATTTGTTTTGTTTTGGTTTTTTTTCGTTTTTTTGGGTAATTCTGTATGATCGCAATTCGTAAATTCGTAAATTCGAAAATTCGAAAATTCAAAAATAAGAAAGAAAATACGAAAATTCAAAAGAACATAAATCCAAAAATAAGAAATACTAACAAACTAATAGCAAACTATTAAATTATAGGTATTGGAATTTCCTTTCAAATTTGGCTGTTAGTGAACGTAACAAATACAAATTTATCCAAAGTTACAAATTATCCAAAATAACCAATACCGCATCTAAACAAATGGAATGGATTGAATTAATAATAAAGAATAATAATAAAAAGTTTTCATTATTATAATTATTATATTTATTGTTATTTATTATTATTAATTTGTTACGTTCCATTCATTTAGCTACGGCATTCGTTATTTCGGATAATTTTTAACTTGGGATAAATTCGTATTCGTTACATTCACTAACAGCCAAATTTGAAAGGAAACTCCAATACCTATAATTTAATAGTTAGTTATTATTTCAGATTTTCAAATTTTAGGTTTTTGGATTTTCTAATTTCGTATTTCCCGAATTTCTGAATTTACAAATTTTAGAATTTACAAATTTTAGAATAATAAAATTTACGAACTCATGTTTCCGAATTAATGCTGTGGCTGGCGATTGCTGTTTTGATTGGATCCGACCTGATGCCGCGCAACCACGGATCCCTGCACTGACGCCGATCTGTATACTGACGTGCCTGATCAACAGGTCTGTTTTGACTGTCACTAGGGATGCTTACTGCAAGGTCTGCAAAACAATGCACACAGGCTGGTAAAACATATCAATATGATATCTGGCAATTTTTGTTTTCACATAAGCTTTTGACATTTTACTTTAACTTACAACGCTTTTGGCTGGATTTGTGACGTCCCACCTGTCAGGGGGTGGGGGGATCTTTGTTTCTTGCTCTCTTTTGATTGGTTGATGGTCATTTAAATACTTTACACTGCTACCCCACATTTATCACATACCTGACGAAGGGGTCCTGCGTGACCCTGAAATCTTGCACTGTTCTTGTGATGTGATCATGCAATAAACAATCTGTTTGGACGCTACTACGTTGATCCATGGTGTACTGGCAAATATCTCCTCTGTGACCAGCTGGCCGCGCTGTCAGATTGTTTCTTTGGCGCCGTGGAAAGACGGTAGGCCCGAGAAACACCAGTGAGGAGGGGGGGGGGGCGTCAACTCCCACCGCTTCTGAAAGCGATCCAGCGGCTAATGAGCTTTCATGAGAAACCCAGCCACTGACTGAAAAAAAAATACTGGGGTTAAGGCTTATAGCTTCAGCCATGACCAGGGATAGGCACGGACCAAGGCTATGGCGGACATCAAGTACAGACCTTAATGAAGAACACCAAGGTACATTTCAAATTAAAACCATCAAAAAACACTCTGTCTACTAGCAGGGTCTACCAGGGTCCCCACATATTTCCTTTAGTCTTACCTTTTCACCTATATTCCCTGTGCTACCAGGTTTTCCTGCACCACTATGTACTCCAGGCTCTCCCTGCAAAGAATATATATATTTAGCCAATATGACCCTTTTTAGAGCAGGCCAGGGTCCCCATTGATTCCCCTTAGAGCATGGTCCCCATAGATTCCCCTTTAGACCATGGTCCCCATTGATTCCCCTTTAGAGCATGGTCCCCATAGATTCCCCTTTAGACCATGGTCCCCATAGCTCCCCCTTTAGAGCATGCCAGGGCAGCAGGTCCCCTATAGAATATATCCCCTTTAGTCTTCTTACTCTTACCTTTTCACCTGTATTTTCCCCAAGCTTTCCCGCACCACACTCCAGGCTCTGCCCCTGCAAAGAATATATACATGCATATCCCACTTTTTAGTACACAATGGGACCAGAGCATGTATGTAAAATGAAAATGTACTTAAAGCAAAGCAATACCTTTTTTCACTTCTCAATGCATGTAAATACACTAGCTCTATTGGAAATCTTGGTCAGCTTGACATGGCACTGCTCCCGAACCATAAGTGACAGGGACACCAAACTTGGGGAACACATTAAGGGGACCCAGGACTATGACACAGTAGATTACCTAGGAAAGCTGGCCAACCCCAAAATATGTTGTAGTCCTGGGTCCCCTCTCGGTGCTCCTCAAGTTTGGTGTCCCTGTCACTTATGGTTCAGGAGAAGTGCCATGTCAAGCTGGACCAAGATTTCCCATAGACGCCAATGTTAAAAACCGGGAGCAGTGCCATGTCAAGCCGACCAAGATTTTCCATAGACGCCAATGTTAAAAACCGGGAGCAGTGTCATGTCAAGCCGACCAAGATTTTTCATAGACACCAATGTTAAAAACCGGAAGCAGTGCCATGTCAAGCTAACCGGCGGCTGCGGACCCTGCAAGGACTGCTCACAGACACCAGTGTCCATGTACGGACACCTTGCCGATCCCAGCCCAGGCAGGACCCTAGTAAACCACTTGCAGAGATACAGTGTAGTAACTCCAACACAGAAGCTTTGACCACTCCAGCACGGATCTGCTTCTGTTTTTGCCATGCTCAAATTGAAACAGTAAAGATGACAGACAGGCAGGATGATCTGATATTTCCAATAAAAGTAAAAAATAAAACTTGACTAGAGTTATACACACTTAGAAGGAAACACAGACACGTTTATAAAAGGATAATTTTAGGGGTAGCATGAACTTTAAATATGTCAGCTTGACTTTAACACATAACTTTAAAAAGCTTATGCAGTAAATACTAAGACATAGGAAGAGATAGATTTTGCATTCCTAAAAAATAACACATCACATTAAAGCCTTCATTATTCTGACTTCTAGATTGTCTGACATTTCCCTGCTGTCTGATTTTTTAATGGTATACTTTATATAATATGAGGTCATACTGCTCTCTTCCACTGCCTATCAACAGGCCTAATTTATGTGGTTACCAACAGCTATGAATCCAGCAAGCTGACCACTTGCATACCTCTCAACATTTTGAGATGAGAATGAGGGACACCTACTAACAAACATATGTAGAAATAGGACACGCCCCCTGTCACGCTCCCTTAAAGGAAAATCAACCCCAAAAAAAGGTTAATCAAATCCACAAGGACTTTTTTTTACCACTACTATTCCTTTATATTGGCTCTTAAAATGTACAAATGCAGCAGTTTAAAAACTGGATGAAAGGTTTAGTACTGGGAAACACTTTTTGAAAGATAAAAAGTACATTTTATATACAACTATGAGGATCTGACCAAAATGAGGGACGAATGAGGAGTAAAGAGGGACAGAGGGACATTGCTCCAAATCAGGGAAGGTCCCTCGAAATCAGGGACAGTTGGGACATTAGGGTTCCTTGTCTCCTACCAATAGACATGTGAGTGGAGGTTCAGGTGAGGTTTCTTATTACTGGATATTTTAAAAACCTGCAACTGTTCTGGGCTAATTTAACTATTATTCTTTAGACAATGGAAATTATTTTGCGCAAAGCATTATCATTATTATTTTATTGCATTATTTTATTGCATTAAAAAAAATCTAAGATTTCAATAACTGTGTTGTGAACATCGAAAACTCAATTTTTCAACAATGCTTAAGATACGGAGATGAGTAAAGGCTTTCACTGCTTGTTCAGAATATGTAAATACTTTAGTGTGCTTGACTTGGGCATCGGCTCAGTTTAAATTGGTTCTAAATCCAAGACATTTTTTTTTACTTTCAAGTGATACTAAAGCTTTTTTTTTTTTGGTATACTTACCTGCTCTGTGCAATGGTTTTGCACAAAGCAGCCCCAATCCTCTTCTTTTTGGGTCCCCCCCGTTAGCGCTCCTGGCTCCTCCCCCTCAAGCAGTGCCCCCAGAGAAAGCCATTTGCTTTGGGGCACTGCTGCATGCTCGCTCCTGAGCCGCTGCACTATGCTTCCATAAGACACATAGAGCTGTGGCTCTGCCCCCTCCCCCGCTCTCTCCTTATTGGCTCACTAGCTGTGATTGAAAGCAGTGGGAGCCAATGGGCTCCTGCTGCTGTCCCAGCCAATGAGGAGGGAGAGTCCCCATACAGCTAAGGCTATCGTGAACATCGCTGGATTGGAGGGAACTCTGATAAGGGCTGGGGGGGGGGGGGGGGGGCGCTGCACACAAAGGTTTTTTACCTCCATGCCTAAAATGCATGAAGGTTAAAAACCTTCAGCCTTTAGAACCACTTTAATGCATTAAATCGCCCCTTCACCACCTAAATACTCATCTCACTCGATCCAATGCTGTGTCCATCTGTAGCAGCTCTCTTCTCTCTTGCATTCACAGGACATAGAGGCAGCAGAGGGAGACATTGGTTGTGAGCAGAGAGTGGGGGTGGGGCCCAGCCATGCTGTGTTTGTCTATGGATGCACGTATCCCGGCTCAAGAGCAAGCTCACACTCCTGCCCCCCCATAGCAAGCAGCTTGCTATGGTGGCAAACACATAAGTGAAGGAGTTGAGGGCACCACCAGGGAACCCCAGAAGAGGAGGTTTGGGGCCGCTCTATGCAATTCCATTGCACAAAGTAGGTAAGTATAGCATGTTTGTTATTTTTAAGAAAGGCTTTTATAACCACTTTAAGTGTATGTTCGGTCAAACGTTTTTTTTTTTTCAGATTTGCATAGTGTGTGGAAGGATTAGAACCCAATTAATATGGTAATAAACAGCAATGATTCCAGCACGCTGACCACATGTAGAAGTTCACATAAGGATTCCTTGTTTCCTACCAATAGATGTGTAAGCGGGGGTTCAAATGAGGTTTCTCATTAATGGATATGTAAGCAACCTGGAATTGCTCTTTGCTAATTTAACTACTGTTTTTCAGACAATGGAAATCTTTATGCACAATGCATTACTTGTTTTTTTTTTTTGTTTTTTGCATTACTGGGAAAACCACCAGTGTAAAAGGCTGCAGGCTTCAGAGAGCTCATCACAGTCTTGGACTTTTTAATGAAGTGAGCAGTTTTTGTATTCTCCGCACAACATACACATCAGCTCTTAAAGGATAAGTGTTCTTTCACTACGTATGCCGCCTTTGTACTTGCTTCTAAAGCTTCTGGAAAAAAAAAAATGAACGCCAATGTGATGGGTTACCTTGACTGAAGATAAGTCCCTTTTCAAGTAGCACGTTTTACAAATGCAATAAAGACAAATAATGTCATCTGAGATGAACCTGACTAAGAAAGCCCATGATAGCAACCGAGCTTTTATTTTTGTATACACTAGAGGGGTACCCTTATAACTGTAGTTGGCTGGCATAATGGAAACCCAACACAATTTAATAAACAACTGAGAAATTCCTTTTTATATTTCCGCAAACCTGTCCTGAAGTGAGAGGGTGAGAGCAAAGCAGACACCATGCAATCACATATATAGATCTTTATGATAGATTATACCAGTAATTATAGACTTTAATTACAACAGGCATGAAGACAGGGTCAGGTTACTTTACATTTGCATAATAGTGTCCCTTAGGGGCTATGATACACAGTCTATTTTAACCACTTCAGTACTAGCCCGTAACACCTCTTCATTACCAGGTACCCAAATGAAATTTATATTAGAGCTTTCTTTCGGTGGTGTTTAATAATCACTGGGATTTTATTTTTATTTTTCTACTATATAAAGGAAAAAATACCAATTCTGTTACAACACGTCAAATAAAATTGGCAAGTTGGTATAAAAACTCCCCAAAAGTTCCCTTTTGGGAAATTGACACCCCAGGTAATCCTCATTATTTTGCAAATAAAGAAACATGCTGGTAATTAGGAGGATAAAACATGGATATTGTTAATGGTACACTAAATGTACAGGTCATACACAAAGGGAAAAATGTGCAGGTCAGTTACAGTAAAAGTTTGGAGATGCAAGGATTTAAGGTACAGATGTAAAGGATACGGGAGGTGAATGGGTTAATCTACAGGTTACTGCAAAGACAACGGCAATATACAGGAGAGGAAGTGGAGGAAGGGTTAAAAATGTTCCCACAACCTTGGGATTCGCTGATCTGAATCATTCAAATGTGAGTTCCTTTTTCTTTTATTGTAAGAGGAAGGGGTGGGCTCCCTAATGTAAACACTGCACTGTTTACATTTGTGATCACTGTAATTGGTCATCCCAGCAATCATGTGGTACAGAGTTACTCTGGTTGGCTCTGTGCACTGTGTCTGTGTCACACTGTGACTCGGTTTGGCTCTGTACACTTTTTGAAATGAGGCATCTTAAAACGGCTCAGTTCATAGCCATTAGTGGGCACAATGGCCGCCCAGTGTGATTAGGCATCCACCATTTTGCCGTTAAAAAATGTGTGCAGTGCATAATTGCCTAATCCCTTATTACTGATAGGTAAGACAACATGCAGCTAATTAATTTTGCAAGCTAGTGCTACACAGGAGATGTTTAGAAGCTCATGCTTCTAAAATCTCTAGCACTACAAAAATCACATTTAATTTCAAGGAGTAGCAATCCATTGCTAGCAGGTGGAGCAAATGGATTCCTATGGAGTAAGCTGATATGCAGTATGGATCAATAACATGTGATCACACCATGCACCAATTAGGTGTGCATAACAACTAAAATGTTACTGCATGCTACTTGTGTAGCTTACTCCATAGTGCGTAATTTGCTCCATCTGTTTGCAGGCAGGGGCAGTTAGCAAGTCTGCCACTATGTGGCTCTGTGCCAGAATACTGTCTGGTTACAGAAGATAGTGTCATGAGGTGCTAGGCCCCTTTTAGTGAGAGCCCTCCTGTAGTGATGTAATGGGTTTGTCAGTGCCATGTTGAGAGGAGCCTTAGTGCAGTTGGGCATGTGAGCCAGAGACCCCATTATCAGGCAGATGTAGTCAGTGAGTGGAGGTCCTGAACAGGGCAGGAGGACAGGGAGAGGTAGACCAGCACCCAGAAGAACCAGCTGTAGACGTCCGGTTGCAAAAGGCTGCTTAGGCCAGGCCAAGTGTTCCCTGGAGTGAGACTGGTGAAGTGCACCCAAATCAGAGGTTATTGCAGTGATCCTGTCTCAGAAAGACTATGTGCAAAGAGCAGGGAGCTGGACACAGACAGCCTAAGGCAACCCAGGACTTCTAAGTGACTACTGGTGACCCCAGAAAGAGAGAGACATTAGAGAAGATGGCTTACGAATATGTACTATGTGCTGCTTTCACATGTGACTTTTGCAGTTAATCCACAATATGTGATTAACAAAATGCTGCCAATTGACCCCAGAAGTACAGTATGTCTATGTGATGTGTCTGCAATGCCATCTAAAAGTAACATCAATAAAGTTCAGCAATCCCAACTTTCTATGTGGACATTCCTTCCTTGGGATATAAATGTCAACTGCTGGGAATGTCATAAGGAGGCATCTGGCATGGAGATGGACACAAGATGGTGGAGGGTTAAACCCTCAAGCAGGTGGGTTGTTGTTCTGGTAGGAGAAGGAATGGGGCAGGGACTTGTGCTCTTTGCATCTTTACTAGCCATTCACAAGCCCCTACTTATATGTTAGCAATAAATTGCTACTTCTTGACATTAATTGCGTGATTGCTTGTGTAAAATTTGAGCCTTAAAGCTGACAGGTTTCACAAATTTACAGAAAAGTTAAACATATCTTTATTTTCCAACCACGCATTGATTCCCAAACAAACATAAGAGAACTGCTTTCAGTCTACAAAAGAAATCAGGTAGTGGCTAAGCCAAGCATTAATTACGCTAAGTTCATGACTCTTTTTCCTGTTAAAGTACGGGTGACATTTTCTGCAGTTGAGCCGTTCATTCACCACCAGCATTGCTTCTATTGTGCAAGACATTAAATATTAAAGACCTTGTCAAAATGTTGTAATGATTCCTTCCTCTTGCTCAATCTACTATTTTTCCAAAGGTCAGTGGTGCTTTGTGGATTGCACCGATAGCTAAAACTCTCAAGCCTGTGTTACGTTACACTATTCCCCTTTTAGTTCTTGGCTTATACAAATATATCCACTATTTGGGTAAATGGTAAAGCATGGAATGACAGAAGATAAGAATGATACGATTTGACGGGTGCGCTTGTCGTATGGACATTAATCTGTTGGCTATCTCCACGCGGGGTCAAGTTTTGATTGAAATATAGAGAGATATACTGGGTGCCTTTCCTCTTCATATTTATTGGCATTTTTGTGCTTTTCTAAAGAGGACTTGTCACCCACACATAAAAAGCACAGATGCAAAGCATTACATGGTTTATGTGGACTGGGGCTGATATATATAAAACGTAGAAATGCAATTACATGCTAATCAAACCTCTTGACTCTAGAGCAGCCTTTCTTAACTTTTTTTTTTTTTTAAATGTAAGAACCCTTGAAGTAATGTTCCAGTCTCATAGAACCCCTGCTACAAATTATTGCATCTACAGCTCACTGTACATTAATGTGACGGTCAACAAGAAGACTCTGCCTTATGTTTGTGATCGGTGGGAATAATTCCCCTCTTACAGATAGCTAAAAAGATCATTGGTTTCAGTGGTAACTTATCTGAGTGGCAGAAATTGCTCCTTGGTCAAGGAACCCCTCACAACCTCTGAAGGAACCCTAGTTGAGCAAGGTTGCTCTAGAGGCTGTTCCTTTCCCTCTTTACTCTCCATCACTACTGGCTCAAGAGGCTTTCTATCCCATCGATGGAACAATAATTAGACTAATGCCCCGTACACACGGTCGGACTTTGTTCGGACATTCCGACAACAAAATCCTAGGATTTTTTCCGACGGATGTTGGCTCAAACTTGTCTTGCATACACACGGTCACACAAAGTTGTCGGAAAATCCGATCGTTCTAAACGCGGTGGCGTAAAACACGTACGTCGGGACTATAAACGGGGCAGTGGCCAATAGCTTTCATCTCTTTATTTATTCTGAGCATGCGTGGCACTTTGTCCGTCGGATTTGTGTACACACGATCGGAATTTCCGACAACGGATTTTGTTGTCGTAAAATTTTATAGCCTGCTCTCAAACTTTGTGTGTCGGAAATTCCGATGGAAAATGTGTGATGGAGCCCACACACGGTCGGAATTTCCGACAACATGCTCCGATCGGACATTTTCCATCGGAAAATCCGACCGTGTGTACGGGGCATTAAAGTGCACCTGTGCCCAGACTATGGACATTAAACATGTTCTCAACAAGTAGCATTGAACAACCCATCCTAGGTGAATTTAATGTGAAGTTATTAATTCTCAAATATCCTCAAAGATCACAACAAAGACTCTTGAGTTAAGTTTCAGTCAGTTACCAACAGCTTAGGCCTCATGCACATGGGCATCTACATTTACAGCAGAAAGGCAGAAACGTGGGCGGTAAGATCCTGAGTAAAAATAGTTCATAGTGCATCTCATATGGACATAAATGTGCTTATGTCTGTGTGATTTAAGATTGATTCTGGATAACTGAAGGCTAAAATTTTTCTGCACTTGCATTGCTGCCTAGTAAATGGCTTATTCAAGACCAGGGTGTGAATGTAAACATCAACAATATGTAGACAGCATCTGTGCCGCTGCCTAAACATTGTTTACATCCCTCCCTGACTGAGATCTCTGGGCTGCTGCACATATGGCCATTTTCTCTTTGTCTATGTCTATTTATATATTTTATAACAAAACAGTCAAAATCTGACAACACTTCACAGGTTCAGTTTAAAGGTTATGTTAGGCCAAAACATTGTTCTTAAGTTTTAGACAAAGTGTGGAAGAGAACCTTAGGCAGGTTTCTGTTGCTGTCTGTGTCCCTGCTGGCAAGATTCACCTTGACTATTTGTCCTGGTGACCATTATCTCTGGTTCAGAAAATGATGGAAAAACTAACCTTTCTGAGCTGTCACAGGAACAGGAAGTGAAGGGAAATCTTGTGTAAGGACCCTTTCACACTAGTGGTCTGATTGGGTCCCCCTGTCCATTTTTCAGGCAGACCCAATCAGACCCTTCATTCTCCTCTGTGGCACGGTGGGTGTAAACGGACATGTGTCCATTTACAACCGGTTACATCCAATCTGCTAAAAACAGGCGGAGGGGGATCCATTCCCCTTTCATCTAGTGGATAAGATTGGATAGCAGTCAGGTGTAAACAGACAAGTGGTCCATTTACATCCATCCACCTATAGAGGAGAAGGGGCTGTGTCTGTGTCTGCTCCGATGGACCAGTTATCTGCCTGTTCAGTGGTGATCAGTGGACAGATCCCCTTACATACAATTTAGGAGGCAGTAGTCGAAGGGCTGGACATAGGAAATGTATTAAATATATTGCATACCAAAGAACCCTGGATATATATCACAAATAAATTAATAAATATAGTTTGTCTTCATAAGGACAGTGATGTCACACAGGGAAAGCATTAGAACCTTTAGAGGTCCAGACGTCTAGATGTGGAGGGCAATGCGCACTCTGCTACTTGGAAGTGAACTGCTAAATGATCCTTTGGATCTGTTATTCCCAGTTCACTAATAATGGAATTGAATCACCGGCGTAACTGATTACCCATTTTTCGCTCATCTCTAAGTATAAATGATTGCCTGTCTGGGCTCTCTGGACTGTTAGTAGAACTAAAGAAGTGGAGCTGGGGAGCACAGTTTTAAAAGTGACCTTTTATATGGAGGTGAAAATCAAACAAGTGCTTGTTCAGAGGTAACTAATGCCGCAAAGTTCCCTAATACAAAAGAGTTCATGTGTTTTACTTATTTCATTCTTTGTTAAACTTCAACTCAACCTAAAACTAATTACTGCCGTTTTTGGAAAAAGTAAACCTCGTTATAAACCACATCAATTTTAACAGAAAGTATGGTGAAATATATGTAATCAGCCATCCTTTTTAGTTTGACATTTGGGACTAGGAGGGGTGAAACAGCCTTATAAGACTAAAGAATAAAGTTGGAGCGTGGTTTTTAATGGTTTTTAACAAAAGCATTTATACGCAGCAATACAGCTGCACAGTGAAATCAGCCATAATGCCATACACATTTATGCAACACTTCAAGGCCCATTATAACCTAATAGTCATTTCTAAGACAGAATGATTGTTACTTTCAGGAATTCACTTTGTTTCCATTCACAGAATCTGACAGTGTTTGGGGTAATCACAGTAAATATTGTCTCCTTTTAGCCTACTTTGTTTGACGTAACAGTATTGCTTTTTCCCCAAGCTGAATAATGAAGTCTCAAGATTCTTGGAGACGGTAACCAAGGCAATACCCAAATCATATCCTCAGAATTTTTAGGTGAATGCTGAATAAATCCTGACATCTGCATATTTGAATCCCAGCTGGAATCAAAAGCGCAGTTGAACCAAAGTTTTTCATGTGCGTGGTGCTTTTTTTATATTCCGTTTCACCTTCCTGCACAGAGCTAATTAAATGTGTTTTCTGCCTTAGTAACCTATGTCGTTATAACTCTGACTTGTGCCTACACTAGTACTGGCGGCTGCTTGTATACTGTGCTTCTTCTTATAAGGGCTGCATGTAGGTGGATGTGGGCACATTTTGAACCACGCGTTCGATAGGAATAAGACATAAAGGTTGTGTATTTAAAAAGATGTGTTACAGCTCATATACGAAGATATGATGGTACACAGGTATGAGCAGATTGATTGTATCCCTTTGTGTCCAATGAAGATAGAGATCCAATTTGAAATTATGTTGTAAGATTACTTTTAGGGCCCATTCACACCAGCCGCTGTGTTACAACCTAGCAGCTAGTGTGTGTTGTGGTGTAGGGAGTGCTGATGCCCTCATCCTGGTGCATCGCACTTTTGACTTTTTTTTTAAGCCAAACTTTATTTCTGCACTGAGCTAATTAAATGAGCTAATTAAATGTGTTATCTGTCTTATGTTGTTATTCCTCTGGCTTGTGCCTACACTTGTACGGGTGGATGCTTCTACACTGTATGTCTTGTTATAAGGGCTGCATGTAAGCAGGTGGTTCTGAAAGGGTAACAAGTTTTCCCATGCTTTTCAGAGGAACACCGCCCCTTCCTGGTCACATCATATAAATAAGGGGCTCCTTGTGTCCCGGGGAGTTCCTAGAGGTCAAGATGTAGCCATCACTCTGCCGCTCAGCACCCCTTGAGGTAGCCTAGTCTGGGTGCCCAAAGGGCTGGGATTTATATGAACTTATACTATCAGATTATGGATTTTTGTGGATTATTGCTGCCAATTATGGGTTTACTATCAGTAATAGACCTTACAATTTAATGGCTTTTGGAATTACCACCTAAATAAGGTATGAATGCTTACCTCATGGGGTACTATCACAGGGGCACTTAGAGAACTTTATCAGGGAAATGTGTTGGAAATGTCTGGAAGAACTTTACTTTTGTTACCTTCAATTACTTTAGTAAAATAACTTGATTGTCCAGTTTAACTGCCTGGTCATTAAAGGGGTGTATGCATGGAAAATCAAAGAAAAGAACGGGGCTTATTTAAGGAGACCAGAGAAGTCAGAGACAATGCAGTACGAGGTCTAATGAACAGAGGAACTATCCTAAGGAGGCTATATTGCCATTGCTAATGATTATTGTACTTGCGCCCAGTGCTTAGGCAACCAACCAGCCAGGAAGTGGGTGACATGGCATGGGAGACAGAGACTCTGGTAATGAAGGGGTTTGATGCTTGTCTTTTTTACTGGTGACTGGTTCTCCACACAATGGGACCGTTCTCACAATACAGAGTACCTAGGGACTTAACCTGGGAGTCACAAAAAATGTAGTGAGGCCTCAGGAGGAGAACAAGCATGTGCGCATTTCGAACCACACGTTCGATAGAAATAAGATGTTGTGAAATAAAAAGTTGTGTTACAGCTCATATATAGATAAGATATCATGTTGCCCAGGAAGTACTGGCCTGAATAAATGGACAAATAGATTGTTTCCCTTTGTGTTTAATGAGGATAGAGGTCTAATTTTAGATTTCTGTTGTAAGATCCCTTTTAGGGCACATTCACATCAGCTGCTTTGTTGTAATGCAGTGGCTGGTGTGCGTTTCAGTATAGGCAGTGCTGATGCTCTGATACCGGTGCATTGCATGGTTCACTTTTTTAATGTAGGTTATTGTAATGTCACACAGTGACTTGCAATGTACAGTGATTACCCAGAGAAGATAGTTTTTTAATAAATAAACCTTAAAGCTGTACTAAACTTCGCAAAATACTCACCTCTACCTTCCAACGATGTGGCTGTTACATCCCTTACCAGATGCTGTCATCTTTTCCCCTAGCTACTTCCAGGTGCAGGGAGTTCAGTCTCTTGATTTGCTGACATGGGATGACATGATCCTGTGCAAACGTATGGGAGTCAGTAATGCCGGCACATTCAGTAGAAGACTGCATGCTGGCTGGTAAGTGTGTCTAACTTCAGAACAGACATAGCATGTCTCCACTGCAATAAAGAGCTACCTGCTCTCATTTTTTAAATTATATCCTGTTTTTTAGCTACAAAGGATGTAAACCCACTTTGTGTTTGCCAAATGACTTTTAGTGACTTTTCAAACACAGATACAGTATTATCTAGTAAAAGTAGTAGTGTTACCCAGTGGAGGCCCATCCATAGATGGCGCACGGGCGTGTCCCCCTATCCATGCGTCCGACCCCCTGATCTACATATCAGGGCATCGGACTATGGATTCCAATGGGGAGAGTGTTTTGTTGAAGCACCTGATTAGAGCCAGAAGCTCTAATAGGCTTCAAAAAAGGTTGGGCTCAGCGGGCAGAGCACTGCGCTCCAATCCCACCTAGTTATGTGACTATAGCAAATTAATTTTCGCTATTTTCACACTAAAGTTCCTCCCCGACAATCAGGAGGTAGGTCGTGAGACCAGTTTCCAGATTTGCCAAAGCATCAGGAAATCCTACTGGATGCCTAGCGCTTAGGAGGAACAGAGAGCCGCTGCCCACACTCCAGGAGAGGACACCACTGCCCGCCAGCCCTAGATCAGGTAGGTGCCCCGGACTTCCGACTGCCCAGGGGGGTTGTCAGTGCCGCCCTGCGGGCCGGCGAGTGCTGTCGATGCTGCACCGCTGGCTGCCTGGAGGGGGGGTGCTTGTTGGCCGCCCCCCCAAATAGAAGAACCCACCAGCCACCAATGGTGCTATCATTACTGTGCTGTACATAGCCCGTGCAGAGAGCAGAACTGTGGGAGGGGCCCAGCAGGTCCTCCCACTACAAAAAACAACAAAAGGGGTGGATACAACACCAGTCCCCCTGCCCACGGAGAAGGAAAGACAGTGACTGGTCTTTATTATAGGAAGCTCCTGCACAGAGGCAAAGCACAAAAATGTTTCATGATGGATTACTGCACAGATCTGAAAGAACTACACAAAGGACAGCAAAATTCAAGTAACGGTACACATGCCTTCTGCATCAACACAACATTTGTTTAGCCTCGAGATTCGTTTTAAAGTAAACTTGTAATAGAAGAAAATCCAAAATGTAACGCACGCCCCAAAGTTAACATTTAAAGTGATTCTAAAGTTACAGAGTTTTTCACATTAATGCATTAAAGTGGTTTTAAAGGCTCAAGGTTTTTTACCTTCATGCATCTTCTGTGTGCAGTGGCCCCCCCAGTCCCCCAATCCTTATCTGAGCTCCCTCCTATCCAGCGATGTTCACAATAGTCTTGGCTGTCCCTGGACTCTCCCTCCTCATTGGTTGAGACAGCAGTGGGAGCTCATCGGCTAGGGTGATAGGGCCGGACCATTCTATCCTTCCTGTATGTATATTTATTCTTTGCCAATTTTTGTCTATGAATGGTTGATTTTTATATACTTACTTCTCTTTATATAGCTGTATCATGCATCCACACCCTGATGATTGGATAGATCCCATGAAACGCGTCGGATTAACCTAGATACATACCTACATGGTTTTTGGATCCAGGCAATATCATGGATTATAACTGTTATATTATAGTGATTTTTTATTATGGAGGATAATACTATTGTATATTCTATTTATACTTTTAACATGTAAATGATTTGGATACATGATTTGTTATATTATGTGCCATTATTGCCATGTATTGTCTGCCATGGACCTACTCAATCATGGCAAACTAATACATACTTGTTCAAGTTTTACTTTGACCCCTCCACAATATACACACACCTCATTTAAAGTCCCGACCCTTTTTCTTTATGTACATGAATAGGGATGGAGATGCATGTTACCATGCTTTTCATTTAAAGTCCCAAAAGCCCCCTCTATTACTTCACATAAACAGACTGATTTTACTGTTGTGGCTTTAGAAACACTTTAATAGGGTTCCGTCTTTTTAAGTAATAAGGACCTAATGTTTGCTTTGTCAAAGGGGGTGTGATACAGAGGTACACTTTATTCTTTCCTCCCGCAGGCTTCTCTCCCATTGCTCTTCTTCTCTGGTTGAACAACCGCTTCCTTGCCAACATCATCCTGTATATTGCAGCGCCATTGTATGTGAGAACATTGAAGATCTGCCCATATTCTAGGGTTGTAGTGGGAGTGGAGAAGAGCACCGATTGTCGGGGAGTGAGTAATAAGATATATATTCCTTTCTGTTACTCCATAGACCTTTGATGGCCAACCTTGGCACCCCAGATGTTTTGGAACTACATTTCCCATGATGCTCATGCACTCTTCAGTGTAGTGGAGCATCATGGGAAATGTAGTTCTAAAACATCTGGGGTGCCAAGGTTGCCATAGAATGAAAGGAACATTAGACCCTTAATATATGGGGAAGGAGGAGGCACCCAAACAATTATTTTAAGCTGACTACAGTTCATCGTTAAGCAAACCAGTTAGCATTAGCCTGGTAAACACATTTCATATTTCCTGGCCAAGAAAGAAAAATATGACTTAAAATTGAATTTTCCAGACATGAACATAATAAGAAATCAAATGTATACCATAATATTCTCTTTAAGCTTTCTGCAGTCATTGAAGGAGAATTGCTTTTATTTTTGCTGCAGATTAACATCTGTGCAGTTAGGTCACTATTAGCAGGCCTTGAATTATTGTTCTAATCTGATGATATAATCATCATTAGACGGTAAACAAGCTAACATGGCTTCATGTAAATGAACTCTTTTTTGGAGTCATTTGCAAATGTGAGTCTTGAGCACCGGATGACATCACATTCCTCACTTATGGTTTTATCTTCCTTTTTTTATCCCTGTTTTAATTAAGCGACAGTCTCTAGCGGGTTGGTCTATTAACTATAAATTGCTATTGTGCTAAAGTAAGCCAAATCTGCTGCGGTAAGAAATTGTCTTGTCTGAGTGATTCAAACTGTTCCTTGGCATAAGGAAGGAGAATATTCCTTCCCCAACAACAATAGAGTCAGATAAGGATATTTTCTTGTCCTTTCAAAGTGCACCTTCAAGAGTACCTTGTCTTTATTTTTGCAATTAGGACAGCAATTATTTCTTATGGAGCCATATGGGGAGCCATCAAGTGCTAAAACACAATATACAGCACGTCTCTTATATAGATTCCGGTGTATTGCTGGTATCTGGTAAAGGAATCTCTTCAAGCTGAGCTCCAGGCAAACAGCTACCAAGTACGATGAAATACAGTAATACCTCGGTTTGCGAGTAACGCGGTATACGAGCGTTTTGTAAGACAAGCAAAATGTTTAAAAAAATTATAAGACGAGCAGTAGAAGGATCACAGGTTTTTTAAAGCGGAGTTCCACCCAAAAATGGAACTTCTGCTTATCCGGTTCCCCCTCCTCCGGTGTCACATTTGGCACCTTTCAGGGGGGAGCAGATATCTGTCTAATGCAGGTATTTGCTCTCACTTCCAGCGATAGATCGCCGCAGAATCTGCGGGGATCTACGTCATGTCCCGCCCCTCCTTTGTCCCCCCCCACACACAGGTGCAAGAAGACAGCAGGGACCAGTCGCGACTCACACATGCGCAGTAGGGAACTAGGCTGTGAAGGCTTCACTTCCTGATTCCCTTACTGAAGATGCTGGAGCCTCCACCGGGGAGCCAAGGGATGGGTCGGCTTCAGGTGAGGACATCGCGGGTGCCCGTTTTTTTTTTTGCGGAACTCCGCTTTAATGTATACCGTGTTACTCGCAAACCAAGGTATTACTGTATTTTATCGTACTTACATTCACAATGTATATCTCGCGTTAAGGAGTCTGGTGCTCATCCATGTAAAGCCGCTGGTGTATACAGTAAAGCAGCTGGTGTATGCAGTACTGTATGTGGCCAGAGGTGCGGGGGCACTGGTGGCTCCCAGCACTTCCTGGAGAACTCGGAGACACTCGGAGACACCCGGGCCCCCGGACCTCTGGCCACATACAGTACTGTATACACCAGCAGCTTTACTGTACACACCAGCGGCTTTACATGGATGAGCACCAGACTCCTTAAAGTGGGATATTGTATTTAACATTATGAGTGTAATTCCACTTTTTTTAACATTAAAACTGTGATCCTTCTACTGCTCGTATTACCCCCAGACCTCTGCCCATGTACTGTATACAGCATACACTTTATACTGTACTCAGTGGCGGCTGGTGCTAAATAGTTCAGGGGGCGTCAAACTAATGGGGAGATGGACGGGAAGGCGCAAACACCCCCCCCCCCGGGGTTAGACGGACAAGAAGGCGGTGGCGATCCACCACCACCCCAACCACCCTGCGGAGGCTGGGGGAAGGAAGAGCCCGGGCTGTTGCTTCTCCTCCTGGCTGAACAGGAGGTGTGTCCTGAGACCCAATTGGCCAGGAAGTCCTAAGACTCCCTGGCCAATCGGGTCTCAGAACCCACTTCTTGATTGGCCAGGAGGAGAATCAGAAAGACAATAGCGAATAATAATTTGCTATTGTCACTCAACTGGGTGGGCTCAGGGTGCAGTGCCCACTCTTTTTTGAAGCCAATTAGTGCCTCGGGCTCTAATCATGTTCTTCAAAAAAAAAAAAAAATTGGAATCCATGCAGTCGGCACCGTGAATATAGATTAGGGGCTGGGCGCATAGATTAGGGGGGTGACCCTTATCGAGGGGCCGCCACTGACTGTAGTAGATTTTGTATTGCCTTAATCTTTTTTTATATGAATAAATGGCTGTGGAAGGAATCATCAGAGTTTCCATTATTTCTTATGGGGAAATTTGCTTTGATATACAAGTGCTTTGAATTACAAGCATGTTTCCAGAACGAATTAGGCTCACAACCCAAGGTATTACTGTATAAGGGATCAATTTCACCTGCCAAAGGATTTGTGTTTCTGTCAATCCTTTTGTCAGGGATTATGTACAGCATGTGCTCATTCTTATGCGCATGTGCAGAGTCATGAGCATAAAAGCCCAAGACGAGCAAGGACTAGAATGCGCATGGTGCGGGCGGTGTACACGCGCATCCATAGATTCTGGCACCCAGCAGCCTATTTAGACTGAGAGCCTGCCTGGCCTCAGTGCTGGATTGTCTTCAGCTTTGGTTCCTGTGTTCCTGATTCTAATCCAAGTCTGCTAACCTTGTTCCTGACCCGGCTACATCTGACACCTCTCTTGGATCACTCCTGCCTGTTATATTCGCTGCTCGCTTATGTTACCGGCCTCAGCTTGGATTTCTGACTACGTCTCCACTTACTGATTTGGAACCCCACCACCAGCACATTACCAACTTGGTTGTTCCTGACCTTGAACCTGATCCTGACCCTGCACCTGTCTGCCTGGCTGCCGCTGAACAAGGTTTGCGATCAGACGGCATACCACCACTGGAAGGACTCCTGTGTCTCCAACCTACAGCTCACTACTACAGCTTTCATGCACCTGCGCCCTTCCACTGCCATAGTAGTCCCTCCCTGTCTCCACTACCAGGGGTGCTTGGATGGGAATTGCGCAAGAGGCCACCCTCATCATCTCAGGCTCCACAGTCAGGTACATGACACTAGTTCTGAAATTTACATAACCTTGCTACACAGCACAGCCATGTCTGGCAGGGCAAGAGCCCTGATTTTTTTGTTCTCATGCAGTTTCACTTTCACTTACAAGTCCTCCCCATCACCATGTCAGTGCTGACATAGTGATCACATGGCTTTGTTGATAAACTAAGTCATGTCGGTGATAGCTGACATTCAATGTGCACCTAGAAAATAATACATTTCTTAAAAAATAAAAGTAAAACAAAATAAGAAAAATAATAATTATAGTTGTGATAATAATAATAACAATAATAATTACTGTTGTTGCTATTATTATCATCATCATTATTATTATTTAAAAGAATAAATCAAAGCTGAACTCCAGGCAAACAGCTAACCACATAAATGAAAAACATACTGTATATACATACATGAGAACCTAATTAAAGCGTTTGTTACCCCAACGTTTCATATTCCTGATATACTCCTGCTGTAGCATGTACTAGTATGAGAAAGTATCCTTTGTATTGCTTCCTTTGTGTGAAATCTCTGGCATTCCTGACAGTCCCTCTGCTTTACTATTAAAAACTGACCACGTTAAGCAGGACAGCACAGTGCGGTCAGTTCTCTAGCTATGCTGGGAACTCAGTTTGTTCTCCTCCAATGACCAGACTTGTCACGGCTTCCCTGCACAGCCTTTCACTGGGAAGCTCGGTGTGATGCTGCTTCTCCTCCCCCAGCTCCTATGCAGCTGAGAACAGTGAGAATGTGATCACTTATAAAAAAAAGGGGAACAAAGGTATTTATAATGTTTTTTGTTTTTTTTTTCTATACACAATTACTTTGCCTTTCATTTCAATTTAAATGGAATGTATAGTTTTACAAGGTGATCGTTTACAATCATTTTAACCAAATGATTTGTATTTCCGTCCAACCAATCCTAGGATTTTCACAGCCCTTGTATACCCTGTTTAGCATGCAAATGACCTGAATTTTCTCTAGTGCATTTTAGTAGCACTTACAGATCTTGTTCCTCCCCCAGCCTGTGACTGGACATTGAGAATCAACAGGCTGATGAGTAGTCACCCTGCTCTTTCACCCTATCAGCATGCTCCATTTTTCTGCCGTAGCAGTGGATCTAAAATATTACAACTGTAACCAACCAAACCAAAATAGGAATAGAGGGGGAAATTTCCCAATATGGAACCATTTTCTGCTGACAGCCACAAAAGTTGTAATTTTTCATGACTCCAGGACAGGTAGCAAGGGCAAATCTTCCCAGTGGGGACACAGACAACAATAATAATCTGACATAGATTCTAACAATCCCCTACACTGTTTAAAACCAGAAAACATTGGCTGGTGTTTCACTTTAATTTTATGCTTGGGGATCCTTCCTCTAGTAATCAGTTAGTAGTGACACTAATAACAGTGACGATGTTGCAAAGTCAATGACGGTGTTGTCATCCCCTCTACACTAATGCCTTAATGGTGTGAAGATATTCTCCTTTCAGCTGTCCTACTTTCCCAATGATTTACATTTTTTAAATTGACCCTGCTACATCTACAAGGCCAAGGTAAGTGTTAAAAATCCATTACTCGCCGCTCAGTCTAAAGTTCACTCTTGAAGAAAAGGAAGTTAATGAAGGGGTTAAGTTTTATTGGGTATTTTACAAGACAGATTAGAAAATTATTGCTACATAATGCAGTGCAAATTACATTTGTAATGCCATCAGGATAAAGGGTCCTGTAATTTCTTTTATTCCAGTGCAGGTGAATGATGGAAGATGAAATATTGGGAAGTGAAAGCTTTTAAATTAATCATTTGCAGATATTAAAGGCAGTCCATAACTCAAGAGCAATGTGTTACAAGTTTCACATTATCCCGTGCAGGAGAACCAAGGTTCTATCAGCCGCGCTATTATGTGATTCTCTATTTGTCATTATGTGTTGTAGGGGGGAAATAGAGGCAGTGTTTAATCAAGCTCGGCAAAGAAGGAAGTCAAGGAAAGTTAAAGGACTATCAAATGAACAATAGAACTTCTCCAATGATACTTTATACATTACCATTGAATGAAAAACGTGGAACTTTTTGGTAGCAAATAATTTGTCTAATTCATTAAAGAAGATCTATTGTTATACAGTAAAACCTTGGTTTGAGAGTAACTTGGTTTGAGAGCGTTTTGCAAGCCAAGCAAAACTTTTTAATACATTTTTACTTGATATACAAGCAATGTCTTGATATATAAGTAGCATTAAATCACAACTGAGTATAAAAAAGAAGAGAGGCACCTCTAAGTGTAGCGAATGTAGTGTATGGTTTCCTTGTTAATGAAGGTACAACATTTAGAAATTCAGATGGTTGATGATTAAAACAGGCACATCTAAGTATGCAGGCACCCGGGATAAAGATGTCCACATAGACCATCCTCCTCACCGCCCTTCCACACTGCGATTCACAAGCGATTCAAGCCTCGCTTTCAGATAACTCTACTGCAAGGAACTCTTCCTGGTCACAATTGCAGACTAATGCCCTGTACACACGGTCGGATTTTCCGATGGAAAATGTCCGATCGGAGCGTGTTGTCGGAAATTCCGACCTTGTGTGGGCTCCATCGGACATTTTCCATTGGATTTTCCGACACACAAAGTTGGAGAGCAGGAGATAAAATTTTTCGACAACAAAATCCGTTGTCGGAAATTCTGATCGTGTGTACACAAATCCGACGGACAATGTGCCACGCATGCTCAGAATAAATAAAGAGATGAAAGCTATTGGCCACTGCCCCGTTTATAGTCCCGACGTACGTGTTTTACGTCACCGCGTTCAGAACGATCGGATTTTCCGACAACTTTGTGTGACCGTGTGTATGCAAGACAAGTTTGAGCCAACATCCGTCGGAAAAAATCCTAGGATTTTGTTGTCGGAATGTCCGAACAAAGTCCGACCGTGTGTACGGGGCATAACAGATGAGATCCGGAGGTGTAGGGGATGGTCTATATGGACCGCTTTACCCCCGAATTCCTGCATACTTAGATGTGCCTCTTTTAATCATCAACCATGTGAGTTTGCTAAATGTTGTACCTTCATTAAATGTAACCATATTGCTACACTTAGAGGCGCCTCTCTTCTCTTTTATAATCAGTAGCTCCTGCTGGATTTTGCTTCTAATCCCCTTGTGAAGGCTTCCATTTGTGGATGGACATTTTATGGTCACACAACCCATCACATTGCTATAATCTTTTTATATGTACTATAAACTGAAGGACTTATGAATAAATGGTTGTGGAACAAATCATTTGAGTTTCCATTATTTCTTATAGGGAAATTAGTTTTTATATACAAGTGCTTTGGATTACAAGCATGCTTCCGGAACAAATTATGCAATCCAAGGTTTTACTGTATTTTTTTTTACAGTTCTGTCACCTATGGGATGAAGTACACATAGTACTTTGTCCCCTATTTCTCTAAGTGCTTTCTAACTATAGTTAAGAGGTCCGACCTGCCCACCTCTGATCTCTGATCTGACAACAGCTATGAAGGAGATGGCTGATCCAAGCTGCAGCTTGTGCTGGTTGTAAGCACTTTACCAAGAAAAGCAACAGCAAGTGGAGTGCAGAGGGATGAGTGGGGTGTGGGGGGGTATCAGACTTCCTTTGGACCCCTGTCACTATGACAGCGCCGGTCATTCGTGCTAAAGCACCTCTTGTTTTAGCATCACTTTTGCGCTGCTTTTCGGCTGCTATCGGGGCGTTTTTAACCCCCAAAAAAGAGTTTGAATGCGTTTGCACTGCCTATTCATTCCAATGGGCAGGGTGTTTTGGGAGCGCTAAATACAGCGCTCCCAACCTGCCCCAAAGATGCTGTTTGCAGGACTTTTCAGAACATCCAGCAAGCGTACCGCCCCAGTGTGAAAAGACACACTGGAATGAATGGGAGGCGGTTTTCAGGCACTTAGCAGAGGCTATATCCAAAGCTAAAGTGCTTGAAAACCGCCCCAGTGTGAAAGGGGTCTTAGTCTCAGGAAAGTGTTCACAGCCAAGGCAACCTGAAACTATGAATCAGTCGTCTCCTTTATAGCTGTTGTTGAACTGGCTGTAGCAGGAGGGAAGGTGGCAAGTCTGACCTTATAACTAGGGTTAAAAACACTAGGCAACACACATGGCTTGCAGCTCACCACAACCCATGACAATTAAAGTTTATTGTGGTGCATTGTGTTTAAAATTGTTTGGGAAGTTTTGGAACATTGGCAGACTAATATTTTCAATGGGCTACCTTATCTCAACACACATAAGGTGCTGCATAACACATGGCAAAGGAAGTGCATTAATGCAGTGTTTCTCAACCTTTTTCCTGTCAAGGCACCCTTTAAAATGATACACAATATTGGGACATTCTAAAATGTAAAAAAAACTAAATTAAAAAGTTTACATAACCCAACAACATCCACACACCCATGTTAGAGGTAATTTATTCTTCCAAAGCACACTGGCACTGACTAGTGTTCCAATGCTTATCTTCTCCCTCATTTAGTGCTGATGGGGAGGGGCAGGGAAGGGGTACATAAGGATGCCGTGCAAGCGTTCAGTGGGTGGAGGGTTGTAATGGTGCACAATGAAAATCTGTGGCTTTGTGTAATTAAAAGGTAGGCCTGATCCACCCACTGTTTTGTATAAAATTTGGGGGCAATTTTTAGGCATTTTGCCAAGGCACCCCTGAAGAAACCTAAAAGCACCCTAGGGTGCCTGGGTATCCTGGTTGAAAAAGGCTGCATTAACGAACTGAAAAAATGTAAAGATGTTTATTGGCATGACTGTACATGTGCCTTCTTGAGGAAGTGTTTGGAGGAAGAAAAATGCTGACTATGACCCTAACAACTCCATCCCTACAGTTAAGCACAGAGCTGGAAACATTATGCTTTGGGGTTGTTTGTCTGCTAAAGGTACAGGCCTTTGTACAATACAATACTTTGCCGTATTGAGGAGCCATATATTGAAAAATTATGAATGAGAACCTTCTTCCCTCAGCAAGAACACTGAAGATGGGTCATGGATGGGTCTTCCAGCATGACAATGGCCCAAAACATACCGCCAAGGCAACAAAGAAGTGGCTCAAGAAGAAGCACATTAAGGTCATGTAATGGCCTAGCCAGTCTTCAGACCTTAATCCTATAGAAAATGTATTAAGGGAGCTAAAATTTCGAGTTGCCAAGCGAAAGCTAAGAAACCTTAAGGATTTAGAGAAGATCTGTAAAAAAGAGTGGACCAAAATCCTTCTTGAGATGTGTGCAAACCTGGTCACCAACTATAAGAAATGTCTTACCTCCGTGTTTGTCAACAAGGGCTTCTCCACCAAGTACTAAGTCATGTTTTGCTTGGGGATCAAATACTTATTTTACTCACTGAACTGCAACTCAATTTACAATATTTGTATTATGTGTTTTTTATGGATTTTTGGTTGATATTCTGTCTCTATCATTTAAAATACAGCTATGATAAAAATTAAAGACCCTTCATGTCTTTGTAAGTGGGCAGACTTACAATATCTACAGGGGATCAAATAATTATTTTCCCCACTGTATGTGTATTTTCTGCATCAAATGCAGGTTCTTGCTGGCAGAGCTAGCATAAGGTAAAATACGCACCTAAAGTGTCCATTTCTAGATGCATTTAGACACGTACAGCATTTAGATACATTTAATTCCTCTAATTACTTTAAATGTTTATACATGCATGCATTATCGCACATTTACACATGTATACACAACCATGGGCACAGCTGCGTCCTACTTTTTTTGTATGTCACTAAACGTGGCAAAGATTTATAAAAGTAGCTATTCTTAAATATATTATTATACCGCATACTAGCTCATTATAGAATACTTACCTTAGAGCGAAGCACCCGCACCGCCTCCTGGTCACCGCTGAGGGAGCTGACATGTTCCCTCTGCGTTTCTTCCAGGTTCGCGGCTCTGGCGCTGTGAGTGGCCGGAGCAGTGATGACATCACGCCCGCATATGCGCACGTGAGTCCTCAGTTCCGGCAAGGAGCTCTGAATTTCTGGCACTATCCGCCGGACCTTCAGAGCGCACGCACCGCTGACGTCAGCGGCTGCATTCAAGGTGAATATCTCCTAAACTGTACAGGTTTAGGAGATATTCATTTTACCTACAGGTAAGCCTTATTATAGGTAAAAATGTGCAAGCGGGGTATACAACCGCTTCAAAGGTCAGTTTTGACAAGAGACCAACCGCCTTTCCACAAGCTAATTGCTGCAGTAATTTAAAAACAAAAATGTAGGTTTTTAGCCTGGGTTCACACTGAAGGCGGGTTTGAAATCATGCGAGTTCAGCTGAATTTCAAACCGACTTCGGGAGCAATTTTCAGAGATATCAGTGCGGGTTCCTCCACAGATGTCTATTAAAATCACCCCGAAGTCACCAAAAGTAGTGCAGGAACTACTTTTGGCAAAGTCGGCGACGCACTGATTCGGACGATGCCGTTGCCAGCAAAAGGCAGCGATTTGATGTGCAATTTGACATGTCAAATCGCATGTCAAATCAGCCAGATGGGAATGGGGTCTTAAATGAAGAAACAAAAATTGCTTTAAAGGAAGTACAGCCTGGTGTATTGGCACCTGAAGACGACACTGTATAAAAAAAAAAAAAAAAAAAAAAAAACGTGGTTCTCCGCTGAGCCTCTTATTTTCCTGTTGCAATAAACTTGCCTATAAGATGATTCCATGTATTTATTGATTAAACCTAGGAAGAAATCAAGTGCTATTGATTCACATGAAGATCTGCATGTTTCTGGTAGAAGCTCAGGCTGTGTCCCCATGATGCTTTCCATCTATTAGACATTGCTGGAAAGATGCATTGGGAGAGTGAACCTCTTAAAGAGAGCGGCACGCTGACACTTTAGACAGCATGCTGCTTACTATTTAACCTTGGGGAAATACCTGCCCTGTTAATTTGTTCTTTGTCATATGACAAGTGAAGGTAAGGATTTAAAGAGAAGATATCGGGGTTGATTTACTAAAACTGGGGAGTGCAAAATCTGGTGCAGCTGTGCATGGTAGCCAATCAGCTACCAACTACAGCTTGTTCAATTAAACTCTGACAATGAAACCTGGAAGCTGATTGGTTTCTATACAGAGCTGCACCAGATTTTGCACACTCCAGTGTTAGTAAAGCAACCCTATAGTGTTCAGAGAGAACCTGTCTTGAACTTATACTTCACTGTTGGCTTCAAAGTGATACTAAAGTCTATTTTTTTTTTAAATAACAAACATGTCATACTTACCTGCTCTGTGCAGTGGTTTTGCACAGAGCAGCCCCGATACTCCTCTTCTCGGATCCCACACTAACGCTCCTGGCTCCTCCCTCCTGATGACTGCCCCTACAGCAAGCAGCTTGCTATGGGGGCACCTGAGCTGAGCTGCTGCTCTGTGTGTCCATTAAGACACGCAGGAGCGGCGCAGAGCCACCCCTCTCTCTCCTCATTGGCTCACTGACTTTGATTGACAGCAATAGGTGCCAATGGCCAATCAGGAGGGAGAGACAGCCGAGTCTCTCATGCAACATCGCTGGATTGAGATGGGCTCAGGTAAGTATTAGGGGGGCTGAAGGGGTCTACTGCACATAGAATGCATGAAGATAAAAAACCCTTCTGCCTTTAGAACCACTTTAAGTAATTTTTCATGGAATGTTCTCCTGTTTACATGCTTGCTCTTCCATATTTTGCAATTGTATAAAATATAGAGATTTAAAGATTAGCCACTAGAGGGAGCTCTGTATTTCACTGCAGTCCTCCAAACCTCTCTGCTTAAGGGCTCATTAACACGGGTGCAGAGACCCTTTCAACGTGCAGATGGGCCATGCCTATGCACCCGGGAGGCACAGATATTCCGTACAGCCGCAGCCAGTGGCCTGTTAAATATAAAAGACAGACTGACAGATGCAGTGGCTGTATGGATCTTCCTGCACATCCTAGTGTTTGCATATGTACATGGATGGATGCATATCTGCATCAAGGGCTGTACATCGTTCCCAGTATGGCTGTATATGCTTGGATGTGCAAGTTGATCTATACAGCCGCTGAGTCTGTCAGCCTGTCACTGCTGGCTGTGGCTGTAGAGAACATCTGGGACTTCTTCTGCACAAGTGAATGAGCCGCAAAGAGGCACTGTTCATGCAGGACAAGGTGACAGTGGCTCTGGAAAGTTCACCCTGACCCCCTTTATACTCCCTTGCAGCTTCTTGCTCCTTCAAAGCTGGAAAAAATACCCGGAACTTCTGTGAGAGATCAACAAGTCTAAGGTTATCCTGTACTGTTGAAATATAAGGGTTTTTAAAGTAGCACCTATAGACAATCTTGGGTACTACAGGTTTTTGCTATTTCATGGGCCTACAGAATTTTAAAGCTTAACATGTTTGGTATCTATTTACTCAATGCAACCCTATCTTTTATAGTTTAATAAAAAAAAAATATTATTTTACAGTATGTTTGTGAATGTAAATTGAATTGTAAATGTTATTTTAGTGTTGCTGTAACCTGCTCCTATTGATTTCTTATGTATTGCGTATATTGTTGCAATTGTTGAAATTTCTATTTCAAAAAAAGTTCTTGTTAAAAAAAAAATGTTAGCGTTATTTTTAACCTGTAAAGATAAACAGTTGCACAAATATCACACAACATAAAAAATAAAAATCTCAACAGCCACCATTTTATTCTACAAGGCTTCTGCTTTCAGAAAATATGACATTGTTTGGGGGCTTTACATAATTACAAAATTATATAGCAGAAAATGCAGATTTTAACATTAAAAAAATTCTTACAGTGGCTAATAATCTTAGATAAAGCAGAAATAAGCAATTGCAACTTCAGAGTTTAATCTGTTTATATTTTACCTAACCTGGTTAATCCTTCCTGTCCCTATAAACCTGTTCAAAAATATGAAGTAAAATGTTTCTTTTTTTATTCTACACCTTATTTCAGATCCAGTGACATTATCACTGGGTATCTTTGTTTCTCTATGCAATGCAGGCAGATTATGGCTGCTGGAAGGAGCTGGCAGGGTGCTGTACATAGCTTCCTGAAAACATTAAAGTGGTTGTAAACTCTCCCCGACAACTTTGTCCCATGTAAATCAGCATAAAAAACCCTAATGAACACTGCTTGTAGATATCTTCTTACTTGCTTAGTATTGTTGTAATCCTTTTTATTCTTTAGAATGACTTCACTGAGCATGCTCAGATCTCCCCTGATTTACGGCACACTCTGTGTACCTCTCTGTCTATTATCAGATCTTCCTACGGCACAAAACTGAGACTGACACAGGCAAACACTAGATAATTGCCCCAAGTAAATAATATGAAATAAAACAAGTCAGCTATAAGCAGGGAAGCAGGGTTGCCATAGAAACGTTGGATTGAGAAGGAGGCTTGGTTAACAGTACAGGAAGGGCGGACATTGTAAGGGCAGAAATACACTCTACTGTGGACTCAGAAAACAATACTTAAGATGGCGCTGCCTTACCCCTGGAAACAAGTTTTTTAAAGTTTCTTTAAACAGTAAGTAATATGCGATTTAGGCTGGATTACAGTGGCTATAGTTTGATAATTACTTATTATAATGGACTAAATGAAAAGCAGCATCAGAGTGGGAGAGTTTACTTCCTCTTTAAGCTGTGGTAACATCTACATGTAATGTTGAGTCTCCATCGCACACTGTGAGAAGATTTCAGTGTGCTGTGAAATCAGAAAAAGTGATTCCAGTACAGTAAAGTTGACTTTCACAACCATTACCACTACTATGACCATTACTTCCTGTGCATTGCACATGTTTTGCACTGTTTTCAGTAATATATTATCCCCCTATATTATCGCAATATAGGGGGAGAGGTGTGATGTAGCCATGCATTATGGTGACAATACCGCTTCTTAATATATACAGTACAACAAGGGAGCATTACCCCTGGAACAAGAAGTGTGATACAGGCAGGATCACCAGATCACCAAAAGCATAAGAAAAAAAAACAAATGCAGTCACCCAGGCATCCTCTGGGGTCATCTTCACCCCAGAGGAGGCCTTATTAGGACGAAACGTCGGGACGGGCTCTGCTGATGCCACTGCGTTGCTTTGATTTTATTCATGCATTTAATTTCTTCTCAAATGTGAGTGACCATTTTAGCATTTTTAATAAATGTTTTACATCTAAACGGAATCACACTATGTGGCCCAATTTTTTCTCATTTTGCTACAGGTCACACTGAGAGGAACTGCTCATGAATTCCGGTTGCTATTCATATGGTGGATACTCACTGATGTCACAATCGTCACGGATCCACATCCAATTCGGTCTAGATTGGAAGTCGTGGTTGCTGTACCTCCTTGGGTGTGTTACACCAAAAGCTTGGTTGACTCATCATACATACGCCTTGTTGGGTTCAACCTGTCTGGTAAGCCTCTTTCCTTACGGTGGTGGATTATCTACAGACAACCAGTTCACACTCATTTATAGTCACCATTTTGATGTCATACATGGAATATATGCATTTTATATACACTATAACTGTTGATCTACACTTCAACAATATTGTGGTTTAATAATTTTACTGTATTTGCACTTATATATACCCCAATTTCCCATTGGGATAACTTCACTGTTTTTTTCATTGCAATAGCGCTGCACTATACTATCTTATTTGGTTTACTTTTTCACAACCCATTTAATATACCCTTATTGGGATTTTTTTTTTTTTTTTTACCAAAGACACGTAGCAGAATACATTTTGGCCTAAATTTGATTTAAATTTTTTTTATTGGATATGTTTTATAGCGGAAAGTAAAAAACATTGTCTATTTTTAAAAAATGTTCAAACTTTTTAGTTTATAGCGCAAAGTCTTAAAAACCCAGAGGTGATCAAATACCACCAAAAGAAAGCTCTATTTGTGTGAAATAAATGGTATAAATTTACTTTGGGTACGGTGTTGAATGACCACGCAATTACCAGTTAAAGCAGCGTAGTGCCGAAAGGCAAATGCCCTGGTCATGAAAGGGGTAAAATCAATGCTACTGTTGTACTTTATGTGACAATGCTATATTCTAATAAAAAACTATTGAAAAGAAAGGGGTAAAATCTTCCGCAGTTTAAGTGGTTAACCATGATCCCACCCTTATGCCGCTTACAAACGATCGCACATTCCGACAACAAAATCCATGATTTTTTTCCCGACAGATGTTGGCTCAAACTTGTCTTGCATACACACGGTCACACAAATCTTGTCGGAAATTCCAAACATCAAGAACGCGGTGACGTACGATGAGCCGAGAAAATAGAAGTTCAATAGCCAGTGCGGCTCTTCTGCTTCATTCTGAGCATGCGTGGAACTTTGGAATTGCATACACACGATCCGAATTTACGACAACAGATTTTGTTGTCGGAAAATTTGAGATCCAGATCTCAAATTTTGTTTGTCGAAAATTCTGACGGAAAATGTCCGATGGAGCCTACATACGGTCGGAATTTCCGACAGCAAGCTCCCATCGAACATTTCCCGTCGGAAAATCCGAGCGTGTGTACGCAGCATAAGGGACTACAATAAGAGTAGTAACATGGATAAACTCTAGCCTTGGACTACATACACACCAGGGAGGCCTGTCATTTCATTTCATCAAATAGTTGGGGAAATTGATAAACACTTGACATTAGAGCTAGAAAAAAATATTCTGAAACGCATCTCAGAATATTAAAATTGGAGAATAATGACATTTTGACTGCGGATAACTGCCCTATTACTATTATTACTAGTGGACATAAAAATCCCCTAAAGAAGAAATGTCACACTTCCTTTGTCAAGCCATAATGGATTTTACCTTGCTCTCCACCAAACCGTCAGCAGAATCACATTTTACTCATTAACGCCTGTGAAAGCCTTTGGATTCTGCCGCTTCTTGAATGCTGTGCACATCAATATGATTAAAGCCCGATGTCCACATGCATCTCACTCCATCTTTGATACGAGATAAAAAGCACACAAGGCTGACTTTACTTCCTACTGTAGTGGAAATGTTAACTTTTTGCCAGAGTTGTAAAAAATATCAAAATGATTGCCGGCTTCACGTGTTAATCTAGATCAAATGGTTGGAAGCTGTTAACATGGTAGACGTCTTGTAAAATACCTTTACATTTTTTTTTTTTTTTTTTAATAATGATTTTTCATCTTCTCCTTGTAATGTGTTTGGCATTGTATAATATTCTGCCTGAATGAGCTGTAACTCTATTGTGTTCATTAGTTATGCATTGTCAAGATGTTAAAAGGATGATCATGGTAAAGATCAGACTGCAAGCAGATCAAAAGTTGCCGTACTTCTAATTTGATCAGTTTCTTGAGGCAAATATAACCTTTGCATCACAGCAAATGCAAAATAATTGTGTTTAAAGTTGACCTTGCACAAAGAAAAAAAAACTTTTTAACAGTATAATCTTCATTATCCACACAGCTTTGTAAAATAATGGAAATATGTTCAAATAATTTAAAGCTGAAAAAGAAATAAAATAATGCAACTCTGGAATTCTTTTTATATCCTTAAATTTATTTTATAAATGTAAGCAGTGTAAGTATTTGATTTTGGAATGGCATCAGCCACTTGCAATCCATTGTATGGCAGAGCTCAGGCTAGGGGAGGGAGAAGCAGCTCAAGGATAACATTTACATTATAATCCTGTGTCTTTTGGATGTATAGTTTGGGAAGGATGCATAGATGGGAATGAGGGACACCTATCAGCAAAAGTATTCAGGCATAGGACACACCCCTTGTCACGCCCCCTTAAAGGAGAATTGTACAAAAAAAAACAAGATTGGTTAAACCCAGAAGTGCTTTTTTTTTACCACTACTATTCCTTTTGGAATTTGCAAATGCAGCAATTTAGAAATTAGATAAAAGGTTTAGCACTGGGAAACACTTTTTGATAGATAAAAAGTGCATTTTATATACATTTATATAGATCAGACCCAGGGCCGTCTTTAAGGTAGGGCAAAAGGGGCAGCTGCCCTGGGTCCTGTCATTGCTGTGGGGCTCAAAGCACCTGCCTCATACTTGCCAACTATCCCAGTTTAAATTCCCTTGTCCCCAGTTTAAATTCCCATGTTTTAGTCCCATGCTGTGTCCTGATATCTCAGTGTGAAGTGCTGCTACTAATGCTGCCCAGCTCTGCCCTATTATTGTGTACAGATGACTCAACTGCCGATCCTGTATTTACAACTAAATAATGGTGGCATTCATATGTAAATACTGTAGATGCATCCGGTGGCATAGATATGTAAATGTGGGCAGCATTCATATGTATATCATGCCCCCTGCAGTGAGGAGATGATGTGCTGTAACTTCTAGCAACCAATCAGTGAGCAGTATTACTGTACAGTAATCTCTAGCAACAAGCAGAAATCATGTGCTGTAACATCTAGCAACTAATCAGTGAGCCGTAATGTGTGCTGTAACCTCTAGCTACCAGTCAGGAAGCGGTAATGATACACTGTAACCTCTGGCAACCAATCACAATCGCTGCCTGATCTGATACAGTAAACTGATTTTAAGGGGGGGGGGGGCAAGAAAACGTTTGCCCAGGGTCCAATCAATATTAAAGACAGCCCTGATCAGACCAACATTAAAGACAAATGAGAAGGAAAGAGGGACAGAGGGACATTGCTCCAAATCAGGGACAGTCCCTCAAAATCAGGGACAGTCCCTCAAAATCAGGGACAGTTGGGAGCTATGCCTAAACCACTCCTCTCACTTCCTGGTCTCACAAGAAACTCTGGGAAAAGCAGGGGCCATTGGCTCCTGCTGCTGTCAGTTAAATCCCATGAGGAGTAAGCAGAGGTTGGCTGGCCAACCCAAGCTGTGTGTGTCTATGGATGCACCTGCTACTTCCAGCAGGATAATGCACCATGTCACAAAGCTCAAATCATCTCACCACTGGTTTCTTGAACATGACAATGAGGTCACTGAACTCCAATGTCCTCCACAGTCACCAGATCTTAATCCAATAGATACAGTGGTTCTCAACCTCAGTCCTCAAGTACCCCCAACAGGTCAGGTTTGCAGGTTTTCCTTTATCTTGCACGGGTGCTTTAAATCAGTCAATAGCTTGGTATTTTTTACAGCTATTTTATCTAAGAGAAATTCCCAAAACATGGCCTGTTGGGGGCACTTAAGGACTGAGGAATGAGAACCACTGCAATAGATCACCTTTGGGATGTAGTGGAATGGAAGATTGACATCATGGATGTGCAGCCGACAAATCTGCAGCAACTGCGTGATGTTATCATGTCACTATGGACCAAAATCTCTGAGGAATATTCCCAACACCTTGTTGAATCTATGCCAGGAAGAATTAAGGCAGTTCTGAAGGCAAAAGGGGGTCCAAACCGGTACTAGCAAGGTGTACCTAATAAAGTGGCCGGTGAGAGTATGTGACCAAGTGACAGGTCCACTTTAAATAGACAATCCATGAACTCTCATCTGTCATATACTGTAACTGCAAGTCCCAGCAGTTCCCTGCCAGCTGAATATCTGCTGGTTCATAAAACGTTGTGAGTATATAAATATAGTAACTGCAAGCATGAGTCAGGTTTAGTCAGAGAAAAGATTTATAACAATATTAATTCAAAGTGTAATGTCTGCTTTTTAAGGCCATGGGCAGGCCACTTAAAAAGAAACACAGACAAAGAAATGTTTAGGCTGATAAATAATAGATATCTTAGTGCAACGCTCAGCTGCAAATGTTTTTGCCCTTTACATTGTTTATTGCAATGTTTCCTTGTGTAGGACTCCAATAAAATACATCTGATAGCATAACAAGGGAAATTCATGAAAACTGGATGAAGGGAAAGCAGGTCATTCATGACTTTCTGGCAAACCTGAACATATCTCAGAAGGACTAGGATGTAAGAAAATATCTGTGAGCCAGTATGAGCGCTGGTAGGCCGAACAGAAAAATCAATTGCAAATAAAAAACATGGGTGACACTCCATGTATATCACCAAAATAATACTCCCCAATACTCCAGTCTCGCATCTGCCCCTATGTAACATCAGCACACTGCTTGATTGATATATTGCTTTAAATATTGCTTTTTCTCCTGTATGTGATTAATTACATCGTTATTGATCACGTGCCAATCAAATTACAGATATCTTCCTGATGAAGCGGCTTAGTCCGCGAAACTAGTTGAGATGCTATCCGTGATCCCACTGTGGTCTTCCCCGCTTGGGGAGTATTATTTTGGTGATATACAGTGGGGACGGAAAGTATTCAGACCCCCTTAAATTTTTCACTCTTATATTGCAGCCATTTGCTAAAATCATTTAAGTTAATTTTTTTCCCCTCATTAATGTACACACAGCACCCCATATTGACAGAAAAACACAGAATTGTTGAAATTTTTGCAGGTTTTTAAAAAAAGGAAAACTGAAATATCACATGGTCCTAAGTATTCAGACCCTTTGCTGTGACACTCATATATTTAACTCAGGTGCTGTCCATTTCTTCTGATCATCCTTGAGATGGTTCTACACCTTCATTTGAGTCCAGCTGTGTTTGATTATACTGATTGGACTTGATTAGGAAAGCCACACACCTGTCTATATAAGACCTTACAGATCACAGTGCATGTCAGAGCAAATGAGAATCATGAGGTCAAAGGAACTGCCTGAAGAGCTCAGAGACAGAATTATGGCAAGGCACAGATCTGGCCAAGGTTACAAAAACATTTCTGCTGCACTTATGGTTCCTAAGAGCACAGTGGTCTCCATAATCCTTAAATGGAAGACATTTGGGACAACCAGAACCCTTCCTAGAGCTGGCCGTCCGGCCAAACTGAGCTATCGGGGGAGAAGAGCCTTGGTGAGAGAGGTAAAGAAGAACCTCTCTCTGCATCTTTGAGCTCCAGAGATGCAGTCGGGAGATGGGAGAAAGTTGTAGAAAGTCAACCATCACTGCAGCTCTCCACCAGTCGGGGCTTTATGGCAGAGTGGCCCTACGGAAGCCTCTCCTCAGTGCAAGACACATGAAAGCCTGCATGGAGTTTGCTAAAAAAACACCTGAAGGCCTCCAAGATGGTGAGAAATAAGATTCTTTGGTCTGATGAGACCAAGATAGAACTTTTTGGCCTTAATTCTAAGCGGTATGTGTGGAGAAAACCAGGCACTGCTCATCACCTGTCCAATACAGTCCCAACAGTGAAGCATGGTGGTGGCAGAATCATGCTATGGGGGTGTTTTTCAGCTGCAGGAACAGGACGACTGGTTGCAATCGAGGGAAAGATGAATGCGGCCAAGTACAGGGATATCCTGGATGAAAACCTTCTCCAGAGTGCTCAGGACCTCAGACTGGGCCGAAGGTTTACCTCCCAACAAGACAATGACCCTAAGCACACAGATAAAATAACAAAGGAGTGGCTTCATAACAACTGTGTGATTGTTCTTGAATGGCCCAGCCAGAGCCCTGACTTAAACCCAATTGAGCATCTCTGGAGAGACCTAAAAATGGCTGTCCACCAATGTTTACCATCCAACCTGACAGAAGTGGAGAGGATCTGCAAGGAGGAATGGCAGAGGATCCCCAAATCCAGGTGTGAAAAACGTGTTGCATCTTTCCCAAAAAGACTCATGGCTGTATTAGATCAAAGGGTGCTTCTACTAAATACTGAGCAAAGGGTCTGAATACTTACGACCTTGTAATATTTCAGTTTTTCTTTTTTAATAAATATGCAAAAATGTCAACAATTCTGTGTTTTTCTGTCAATATGGGGGGCTATGTGTACATTAATGAGGAAAAAATGAACTTAAATGATTTTAGCAAATGGCTGCAATATAACCAAGAGTGAAAAATTTAAGGGGGTCTAAATACTTTCCGTCCCCACTGTATATGGAGTGTCACCCATGTTTGTATTTGCAATTGATTTTACTGTTATGTGTTATGTGTTAATAAACTTTTATACTATTTTATACCATTGTTCATATATGTGAATTTATCCTCATTGCACTGTACCTAGATAGTCCATTTGCCCATTTTCCTCTTAGTGAGACCTGGCTGGGGACCAGGCTCCCAACCCCTTTATCTCAAAAATTCTTGGATGATGGTACCATCTTTACTTCCTCACCCTGTCTACTCATTAGTACTGACTGTGGAGGCTACCCATATTTCCCTCATTTTGGTCTGATCTACTGTATAAAGTTATATAAAATGCACTATTTATCTTTTAAAAAGTGTTTTCCGGTGCTAAACCTTTCATCCCATTTCTAAATTGCTACATTTGTAAATTTCAAAAGCCAGTATAGAGGAACAGTAGTGGTAAAAAAAAAAAAGCACTTGTGGGTTAAACTAATCTTTTTTTTGTTTGTTTAATTCTTCTTTAAGGGGGCGTGGCAGGAGGGTGTGTCCTATGCTTATATACGTTTGCTAATAGGTGTCCCTCATTCCCATCTGAAAATGTTGGGAGATACGAGTTTTGGGTGATACAAAGTGGACAAACTGTCACTTATAGCCCCATGGCCCCCAACCTCAGTATGTCTTGTGTTGATGTGATATTCCTCTTTGTTAGTGTTGTACTCAAGCTAGTCAGTCAACTGGGTTAGGAGTGGGGTGACACAAGCCAGTTGGCATAGCGGGCAATGAGTATAATTCTGGCCCACTTTATATGTCAAGGCTGCCTTTTATAGTGTACTCATTAGGGGTGCAACGGATCAAAAAACTCACGGTTCGGATCGTTCCTCGGATCAGGAGTCACGGTTCGGATCATTTTCGGATCAACAAAAAAAAAAATCTCCCCCACTGCAATATCCACAATCTCCCTATTGGCAGGGTGTGGCAGAGTATTGGCAGGGTATGGCAGAGCATTGGCAGGGTATGGCAGAGCATTGGCAGGGTATGGCATAGCATTGGCAGGGTATGGCAGAGCATTGGCAGGGTATGGCAGAGTATTGGCAGGGCATTGCAGAGTATTGGCAGGGCATTGCAGAGTATTGGCAGGGCATTGCAGCAGAGCATTGCAGAGTATTGGCACTGCTGCCATCCGATCTCTCCCCTCCACTGTACAGATCAGTACACAGAAGGGAGAAAGGAACCGGCGTCATGACATGACGCCGGTTTGTCACAAGTGATCGATCCGTCATTTGACGGAGCGATCACGTGCTAAATGGCCGCCGGGTGTACCAAGATGGCCGCCGCTCGGGAGCTAGGCTGAAGCTGCGGCCTTTCCTATGGCCGAGGCCACAAAGCGCTCCGCGGATCGCGGGTGTCCCATACGGATCAACCTCCGCGGATCGGATCACGGATCGATGACAATCCGTTGCACCCCTAGTACTCATGCTAGGCACAGTTGCCTTGTACCATGCCAGCCAGACTACAGTGATCCCTGCTTCCTTGCTCTGTGAGTGCTCAGTGATCTATGAATGTTCTGTGCTTGGGTATAGTTAGCGATCACACCTATGCATATCATGCCAACTGAATTGTGCCCCAGACCACGACTTCCAAGCGTTCCCGGGCATGGTACTCTCAACTGTGCCCAAGCACAGTACGACCAGGGGCGGACTGACAACTCATGGGGCCCCTGGGCAATAGGAGATTATGGGCCCCCCCGGCAATAGGAGAAGATTATGGGGCCCCCCCGGCAATAGGAGATTATGGGGGCCCCCAGGCAATAGGAGATTATGGGGCCCCCCAGGCAATAGGAGATTATGGGGCCCCCAGGTAATAGTTTATCGGGCCACACAGTATACACACACACACACACATACAGTATACACACACAGACACACAATATACACACACAGTATACACACACAGAATACACACACGGAAAAGGTACTGGAGAGGTGGGGCAGCTATAATCTTGTGATTTTTAAAAAAACACAGATTTTTACATACTGTCCTTAGTTTTATGGAGGCTGGCAACCCTGATGGGGCCCCTTAGTGGCATGGGGCCCTCGGGCAGTGCCCGAGTGCCCGAATGGTCAGTCTGCCCCTGAGTACGACGCGATCACACTTCACAAATGAACAAGATTTTGAGGGTGAACCATGTTCAGGCACAGTTCATACACCTAGTGTGAGTACACCCGGAGCCCAGTCTACTACAAAAGTGAATAATGTGTGCTTCCCAAAGCAGCCAATCAGATTTGAGCTATCCATTTTCTAATGCAGACTAGAAAATAAACAGACGGGAAAAAAAGACCCATATTGGCAATCTCACAATTCTGAGAAATGGCAAAAAAGTGCCAAGGAGGACTCCAGTAAAATACTCACCCGTATCATCTTTTTTAACCATTTGACCTCCGAAAAGATTTACCCCCTTCATGACCAGGGCATTTTTGCTATTCAGCACTGTGCTACTTTAACTGGCAATTGTTTGGCCATGCAACACTGTACCCAAATGAAATGTATTTTGATCACCACTGGATTTTTTTTTATTTTATAAGCAAAAAAAGACCACACATTTTGTAAGCAAAACAATATTTTCTACTTTCTGTTATAAAGCATATCCAATAAAATCACATTTCTTCATAAATTTAGGCCACAGTAATCAATGCATTTTTATAGCACTGATCGCTGTATAAATGCCAATGGTCCCAAAAATGTGTCAAAAGTGTCTGATGTGTCCACCATAATGTCGCAGTCCTGATAAAAATTGCAGATCGCCACCATTACAAGTAAAAAAATAATAATAATAATAATAATAAAAAGGCTATAAATCTATCCCCTATTTTGTTGACGCTATAAATTTTACGCAAAACAATCAATATACGCTTATTGCGATTTTTTTTTACCAAAAATATGTAGAAGAATACGTATCGGCCTAAACTGAGAAAAAATTAGCTTTTTTTTTAAAAAAAGGGGGATATTTATTTCAGCAAAAAGTACAAAATATTGTGTTTTTTTCAAAATTGTCCCTCTTTTTTGTTGTTTATAGCGCAAAAAATAAAAACCGCAAAGGCGATCAAATACCACCAAAAGAAATCTCTATTTGTGGGAAAAAAAGGACGTCAATTTTGTTTGGGTGCAGCGTCCCACGACCGCGCAATTGTCAGTTAAAGCGACCCAGTGCCGAATCGCAAAAAATGGCCTAGTCATTCAGCAGCGAAATCTTCCGGGGCTGAAGTGGTTAAAGTATAAATAAACCCAATATATAAAATTTCATAGGAACATTAACATGCTATTGTAGTTTCAAAATGTATTTTCTTCAGCTTCCATTAGAAAAAATACCTTGTGATCCTGCCATAAAGCTCATTGTTCAGACATTTCCTGTTACAGGGTGACAATGCTCCTTCCTGTTTTTTAATTCTGCTCCTGCATTGTCACCTTGTCACATAGGCTTATGGTGGACATTACAGGTGACCAATGGCAACCCTAGGGGGGGCCAGAGGGGGCCCTGACCCCCCCAACATTATGCTGGGCCCCAGCATGTGCCCCCCCCCAAAAAAAAATTTTTTTTTTATTTTTTATTTTTTTTACAAAAAAGCAATTTCTTTTTGTTTGTATTCATATCAGATGTGCCGCATCTTACTCGGGCCACCGCTGGGGTAACACAGTCTCTATTGAGAGGGAGAACGTCCCCAGTCAGCTCCTACGGGTGATTCCTCCCCCTCCCTCTGCTCGCTGACACTGCATAATGCAAGCGCTCACACAACCATGGCCGCCCGATCTGCTCCTTCCCCTGCATCCTCATTGGCAGGGAGAAGAGCGAGTTGCAGGAAGGACTCCACCACGACTCTCAGTTACTAAAAAAACAGACTGATTTGTCCCGTCCTCAGGACAGGAGAACCAGCCTGTAAATTCCAAGAAATGCCAGACCAGCGCTGTCAATCGCAGGGGCAGGACAGCAAGAGGAGGCTGGGGAACCCCAGAGTGGCAGAACACCAGGGCCCGGTGGCAAGACAACCTTTGCAACCCTGATAGTTCTCCCACTGCTTTGGACCCTTATATTTTCTTGGTATGCTGGTGACATATATCTCTTGTTTTCTGCCACCCTGGGGGGGGGGCAATACAGTAGGAAGGGAGCTCTATATATATATAGCTATATATATATATATATATATATATATATATATATATATATATATATATATATTTGCATTTTATATTGCCCCCCTATTTTTGTCCCTGTCCCCCCATGTGCCCCCTCTAAATATGAAAGCTGGAGACGCCACTGCAGGTGACCGTTTCTCAAGAAATTACACAGGCATGGTCCACTGTTGTCATGATCAGGAACCTTGCCCTGAGAAAAAGTAATTCCACATTTAAGCGATATTTAGGCTTCTGAATTGTGTATCATGAGAAAAAATAACGAAGAGCATTAAAATAACTCACGTACAGTATATTAATGATCTGAGCCCTATGTTTTTTTTCCCCTTAAAGCTAGCAATTATATTCAATCACTCATTTTTCTAGTGCAGGTTGAAAGGGAGCATTACCTTTTAAAGGGCATACATGCTTTTCTACTTGAAATTGTGCAAGAATTAAAAAAAAAATTAATTATAAAAAGTTCAGTAGTTTTATTGGAAGCTGTCTAATTGTGAAGTCTTCTGTGTGCCTAGCCCTTGGTTCTCTCGATGACCCCTATTCTATATATCGACTTTATATTGAAAGTACCTGCACTGCCAGGATAGGCAAAGAACAAAAATGAATGACACATTTACTATCCTGCAGCCTCAATGGGTTTGTTATACAGAGTAAATCTTACAGTCTCGTATTTCAAGCTCGGGAAGCTGAGGATGAAGAAATTTAGGCAGAATAGAAAGTTTAGCATACTTAAAGTAGAGCTTTAAGCAAAACTCACAAGTTTTCCATTGTGGAGATTTCCCTTCACTTCTTGTCCTATAGCCAAACAGGAAATGAGAGGAAATCCCTGCAATATAAGGTAATTCCTTGGGAATCCCCAGACCATAAGCACTAGTGCCCCCATTGAAAGATTTCCCTGCTATTCTCAATCTTAGGTTGATTGTACAAAGACTGTACAGTCACATTGTAAAGTGTATAGTGAATCCAAGACTTTGTTTCCATGTACCTGGAATGTTTTTGCTGTTTTAAACCACATGTTCAGTTGGGCTTCAAATCATCTTAGTTTGTAGTAGTTTGGATCTTTTTATTTTTTTTTTATTTTGTTTAAAGCCACTGTGTACCTTATAGCAAAACAATAAAATCGCTGAGCGCTTTCTTAATATTTGAAATGAATTCTGACATTTAAAGTATCAAGGTCCCAACAGTCAGCTTTCACTGAGAGTTCAAATATTGGCCATAAAGAATTTTTTTTAAATGAAAAAGCTGAAATATTTAACCAGCAAATCCCATATAAAGATGGCACATTTCCCGAAAACTAATAATGCAATAATAAAAAAAAAAACACACCAAGAGCCCTGTGATCTCTGAACTGTTCCCATTAAGCCGCCAGCAGAATTCAGGAGACAATAGTGCTATCTCACAATGGTTTTATCCCAGCTTAACCTACAATAGCAGCCTCGGTCTCTGGTTCCAGAACTGGATTCCATGCCAGACACTAAAAGCCCCTCGACAAAGCTTTCCGTTTTTCTAGTGTTCAGCCTTATGTAAGTATTCTGCTCAATGTGTTCCACATTGTAGTGATACTGAAAGCAGGCAAAGTGAAGACCAGTCAACAGAGACCTAATGATGCGCCTCTGTAATTTAAGCATAATAGTGAATACATGATGATTGAGTCAGGAAATAAAATAAAGGAAAGCTTGTGTTTTATAGTCCATCATCTGTGCTTTTCAAAAATCACATCACTGATATTAGACTGGACTATCTATTCTCAGGCTCCAGTACAAATGTGCTCATTATTGTAGACCTAACTCCCAGGGTTGATGCACTCAATGGCACATGAATGATGTATCATACAATGTTTCATTCATGTGGCCACAACTGGACATCCTTAATATTTATTTATCATGGGTATTTACATAATGCCAACAATTTACACACTGTACATTCACATCAGTCCCTGCCCTCAAAGAGCTTACAATCTAAGGTCCCTATTTCGCATTTATACACATACTAGGAGCCAATTAACCTAATGCACCTAAGCACAAGGAGAACATGCAAATCCTATGCAGGTAGCTTCTTGGTTGGGCTTCAAATTAACCACTTACGGACCGCCGCACGCCGATATACGTTCCTAAGTTTAAAGTGGAATATTGTTTGTTATGGCAGCAGCTAGCTGCCATAACCCTGGTATCCTCTTCTTCGGCCGCTTTCCGATAAGAGTGGTCTCTGCGGCGGATTCGCCACTTTTATCAGCGGTGGGAGAGGGCCCCTCCTCCCGCCGCGCTTTGGTCTCCTCCGCAGCTTACTGGAGCCGTCGGCAGTGGCGGAGGCGATCAGAGGTTACTCCTTGCTGGGTATGGAGATGAGTGAGGGGAAGATGGCCCCCACCCCTCTCATTATATTGCAGGGTGGAAGCGACGTCAAAACGTCACTTCTGCCCATAGCTCTTAAAGGGACATTTTATATTGCAGGGTGGAAGCGACGTCAAAACGTCACTTCTGCCCATAGCTCTTAAAGGGACATTTTTTTTTTTAAATGACAATTTTTTATTTTATTTTTATTGCATTTTAGTGTAAATATGAGATCTTAGGTCTTTTTGACCCCAGATCTCATATTTAAGAGGTCTGTCATGATTTTTTTCTATTACAAGGGATGTTTACATCCCTTGTAATAGGAATAAAAGTGACACAATTTTTTTTTTTTTTTAACTGTGTAAAAATAAAAAATAAAAGGTAAAATAAATAAGAATTTTTTTTTTTAAACACGCCCCGTCCTGCTGAAGCGAGCGCATACGTGAGTAGCACCCGCATATGAAAACGTTGTTCAAACCACACATGTGAGGTATCGCCACAATCAGTAGAGCGAGAGCAATAATTCTAGCCCTAGACCTCTTCTGTAACTCAAAACATGCAACCTGTAGAATTTTTTAAACATCGCCTATGGGGATTTTTAAGGGTAAAAGTTTGTCGCCATTCCACAAGCAGGCACAATTTTGAAGCGTGACATGTATCAATTTACTCGGCGTAACATTATCTTTCACAGTATAAAAAAATTGGGCTAACTTTACTGTTTTCTTATTTTTTTTAATTCAAAAAAGTGTATTTTTTCCAAAAAAAGTGCACTTGTAGGACCACTGCGCAAATACGTTGTGACGGAAAGTATTGTAACAACCGCCATTTTATTCTCTAGGATGTTAGAAAAAAAAAGTATAATATTTGGGGGTTCTAAGTAGATTTCTAGCAAAAAAACCTGTTTTTAACTTGTAAACAGCAAATCTCAAAAAGAGGCTCCGTCCTTAAGTGGTTAAGGACCCTAGAGCTCTAGACAAGAGTGTTACCCACTAAGGCTGGATTCACACCTATGCATTTTAGTGCTTTTTGCATTTTGCAGATTTGCACTACAGTCCATTTAACATGGCTTCCTATGGAACACGTTCTGTAGTGCAAATCTGCAAAATGCAAAAAGCACAAAAAAATGCATAGGTGTGAATGGAGCCTAAGACACTGTGCTGCCAAGTATGTGTTTGAGTCCTGTTACTGGTGAACATTTTTTTTTTTTAATTTCCTTATCTAAAATGTTGCATATATCATATTTAACATTTAGCACCGGCTGATGATATGCTGGGGGCTTCTGAATGGCAGGTTTTCTGTAGTAATTTACTGCTATGCTGTGAATGGCTATAATAGTCTGTGTGATTTGATCTCCTACATTAATGTACACTCATAAAACATGCACACGGTTGAATAACTGGTGGCGGCAAAACCCTCCTTCTATCTACCAGCTCATATGGGTGCAAATTAGAGGCAATCAAATGAGCAGGCAGTTTTAGTCTTATTGGAAAATTCAGTTTCACAGTGACTGCTTTAAAGCTTTTACTAAATGAGAATGCTCTTGTAAATGTGTGTGGTGCTGTCCTCCAACTTTGCTGTATCCAGTGTGACGATCCTCTTTATAGGGCCTGGGCTGGGGGGTGTGATAAGCTCTCCAGAGAGCTACTGGTTTCATGCTACCATATGCTGCAATCCCCTTTTAGCTGTTGTAAGTGAATTAAGGTCCTGACAAGTAGCTGGTGAAGCAATTTTGCATGTCCTTAACCACTTCAATACCGGGCATTTTCACCCCCTTCCCGTCCAGGCCAAATTTTAGTTTGCTCTGCGCTGTAACACTTTGAATGACAATTGCGCGGTCATGCAACCCTGTACCCAAATTTTTTTCCCCACAAATAGAGCTTTCTTTTGGTGGTATTTGATCACCTCTGTGGTATTTATATCTTGCACTATAAACAAAAGAAGAGTGATAAGTTTCAAAAAAACAATATTTTTAACTTTTTGCTATAATAAATATCCCAATTTTTTTTAAAACACTTTTTTCCTCAGTTTAGGCCAATATGTATTCTTCTACATATTTTTGGTAAAAAAATTTGCAATAAGCGTATATTGATTCGTTTGCGCAAAAGTTATAGTGTTTACAAAATAGGGGATAGATTAATGGCATTATTATTATTATTTTTTTTTTACTAGTAATGTCAGTGATCTGCAATTTTTAACATGACTGCGACATTGCGGTGGACATATCGGACACTTTTGACACTATTTTGGGACCATTCACATTTAAACAGCGATCAGTGCTATAAAAATGCACTGATTACTGTATACATGTCACTGGCAGGGAAGGGGTTAACACTAGGGGGCAATCAAGGGGTTAAATGTATTACCTAGGGTGTGATTCTAACTGTAGGGGGAAGGGACTCACAAGGGGAGGAGACTGATCGGTGTTCCTCTGTACTAGGAACACACGATCGGTCTCCTCTCCTCTGACAGGATGTGGATGTATGTGTTTACACACACAGATCCACGGTCCTGCTCGCGGGTGCTCGGCGGACATCGCAGCCACCGGGCACACGCATCGGCTCCCGAGTGACGCGGCGGGCGAGTGCGTGCACGCCCCCTAGACGGCCAGGAAAACCCGAGGACGTGATATGACGCCCGCCCAGGATGGTAGATCCCTCTTGCGGACATCATTTGACGATGACTGGGATGGAAAGTGGTTAAGGCCTCAATTTAAATTCACTCCCCAACAACTTTCAGCCGCTGTACTAATTCTGTATCAGGTTGTAAACCCACATTATAAAAAAACTATCAATTAATGGTGTATTACATGCTGGTTATACTCACTCAGCAACTATGAGATTTGTTTTCTGTATTCTGCAAAAAACCTGGTTGATCCTGCTGCTTTCTATCTCCCCCTTCTATTAATGTCTCTAATTCAGCTAAGGATTTTGCAGCTGTGGTGGCAACTCTGCACATGCTCAGTTTTTAGAGTTTCTTTGCTGAGCATATCCTCCCTGTCACATCTGAGCAGACTACATGACTTTAGAGTCGCACAAGTGGGCATATACACAGTGGTAAATGACAACCCACTCCCTCCCTTCTCCTCCATGCCCACTAACCAGCCAAACCCAATGGGGGCGGGATATTATATGTATATTAATGGTGGCTTCACCTCCCTCTTTTTCTAAAGACACAGGATGGAGGAGGCTGTGACTGGCAGAAATCAGCCCCACACCATGTAATTTCCACAAAATAATAACAATTTGATTTCAAATATATATTTGTATGCCAATTTAAAACAGTTTGATATTATTTATTTATTTTTACACTGTAATCCAAAGGCTGTTTTTTTAATTTTGAACATGTGACCAGCAGCAGAGTACTAGAAGCTCCTCCTGCTTATGTTTCCCTGCAGACAGGCTGGGAGAGATCTGGGTCATGTGACAGTTTTATATCGATTAGGAATAAGCTACTTAGATATTTGTTTGTTTTTTATTAAAATAATTACAGTGCCATCGTCCACATTCAGAAATGGAAGGGACAATGTAAATTAAACAGTGTGTGTTTAGTATCACTTTTTTGAAAGTGTTGAACAGAAAAAGACAGCAGGTACTGAATTCTAATGACTGTATTGTCCTGATGAGTTACATACATGTGCCTAATGGCAGCAATAAATCTAGTGTCCCCTGCTACCCTAGGGATTACTGGACAAATATTGAATTGGTATAACAACTGGTGGACTCATTTTCATCATTTTATTTTCAAAATGTTGACATATTTTATCCATATACTCAATTAGAAAAACCACATGGTTACGCCACTAGAGAATAAACACACTCATCGTTCTTTGATGCGCTGTCACTGCCTTATCTAGTAAATATTCACAAGCCTCCTGATAATAGACAAGATACAGTTTAAACCCATCAATTTATATTTTCTGATTGACTGCCATCAATATGCACACATATGTTCTTCAGCACAGAACTGGAGAAAATGACACAGAAATTGATCTTACGGGTATACTCTGCATTTAACAGGCATTGATCGATTAGTTTAATTTGTTTTTTGAATTATAGCTTGCTGTTTTACTTTGTAATTTCGAGATCCCTCGGAGAAGCCTCATAGTCTATACGGAGCCGTGGCGCAGAGCTCATTTCATCTATTGACAGTTGGTGTCATTAGAAAAAAAAATATACTGCTCTATGCAAATAAACCAAGAACGCATTGCCAGCTGACAAAATACAATGCACAGAATGACTCAGTGTTGATAAAAGCATGTCACTCTTTCCATTTTTTTTTTTTAACAAAATAAAATTCTTAAGCATTAGGTATATTTAGAGAATAATACCAGCTTTTAAAACCAATAATTACATGTGCTTCAAATCTGGTCTTAGCTGATGATAGATAGCATGGCACTATTCAAAGAGGCTTGTGCCTTTGGTGGCAGGTTGTGGGGGAGGAATGCTGCGTGGGAAAACCATTTTTATTATTTTTATTTTTTTTAAGCCGTCCTCCCCCCTAAAGCAGGCATCCTCAAACTACGGCCCTCCAGCTGTTGCAGAACTACACATCCCATGAGGCATTGCAAAACTAGGCATGATGGGAATTGTAGTTCCTGAACAACTGGAGGGCCGTAGTTTGAAGACCCTTACCCTAAAGTTAGGGAGCGTTATAAGAGGAGCCAAACAAGAAGTAAGAGGAAATCACTCCAAAGTAAGGGAAGCCCGGGTGGTCACCAGAACTAGTGTCCCCTTTGGAAGATTTCCCCTCTATTCCTGTTCTGAGGACAACCCAAAATTTGGGATTATCTTTCACTGTTGGTGATAATGGTAAACAGGACAAATAGAAAACGTGAATCTCCCCAACGGGGGCACAGACAGCAATTCAAATCTGATGGGTGTTCTAATTCATCTCCTCTCTATCCAAAACCAGAAAAACTGAAGTGAAGTGAATAGCCTCAAATGATACACAGAGATGAAACAAATCTCCCTACCAAAGTTTTACATGTATATCTGCAGTAGGGTTGCACTGATACCACTTTCTGAAGACCGAGTACAAGTACCGATAGTTTTTTCAAGTACTTGCCGATACTGATTACTAATACTTTTTTTAATGTCATGTGACAATGGCAACAATAATATTCCGATGACGCATGGATTGTGTCAGTAGTTTTTTACTTTTATTTAAATTTTTTTAAAATGTTATTTTTTACAATTTATTTTTATTATTATTTTTTACAATTTATTGCGGAGCATAGAGGGGGACAGGAGCGGAGCACGAAGGGGGACAGGAGCGGAGCACGGAGGGGGGGACCCGAGCTGAGCACAGAGGGGGACCTGAGTGGAGCACAGAGGGGGGCAGGAGCGGAGCACGGAGGGGGACCCAAGCGGAGCACGGAGGGGGACCTGAGCGGAGCATGGAGGGGGGCAGGAGCGGAGCATGGAGGGGGGGACCTGAGTGGAGCACGGAGGGGGACCCGAGCTGAGCACAGAGGGGGACCGGAAGAGCCTGGAGGAGCATGGAGAGGGGGACCCGAGCAGAGCATGGAGGGGGACCTGAGTGGAGCTTGGAGGGGGGCAGGAGCGGATCACGGAGGGGGGGACCCGAGTTGAGCACAGAGGGGGACCGGAAGAGCCTGGAGGAGCATGGAGGGGGACACAGAAGGGGACTGGAGGAGGATATGGGAGAAGAGGCTGTCAGCTGCTTTATTGATATCTATACAGGCAGATCAGTGCTTGTAACTCCCCCCTCCACTGCACAAATCACCCCTGACTGCCCAGGTATTGGATCAAGCATTGGAGCATTTGCCTAAGCACAAGTAAAAAAAAAACCTGTTTTAAACCAGTAAACTAAAACCAAAGAATTTCCAAGCTCAACTTATCAACCAGCCTGCGACTGACCGAATTAACCTGCCTAACAGTATGCGTTAAAAACAGGGGTTTAGTTGCACACATTTGCAAATACATGCATAAGCTGCAGGCCACGGCAAGGCACCCTGTATACTGAAGACCCTAACTCTAACTTTAAAGAGTCTCCACAGTGGGAGCACATGTACTACAGGGTGCCTTGCCATGGCCTGCAGCTTATGCATGTATTTGCAAATGTGTGCAACTAAACCTCTGTTTTTAACGCATACTGTTAGGCAGGTTAATTCGGTTGGTCGCAGGCTGGTTGGTCAGTTAAGCTTGGAAATTCTTCTGTTTTATTTTACATGCGTTTGCTTTTCCAGTGCTCCTTGCTGTGAAGACCAGTTATAGGTAACTGGTATAGGTATAGGTATATAGGTATAGGTATAGGTATAGGTATAGGTATAGGTATAGGTATATAGGTATAGGTTAAACCAGTAAACACCAAATCTCAAAACGAGGCTCTGTCGTTAAGTGATTAAATGTCAGTGGTAGCTTCCGCAGGTCTTGGCCAAAAACTCCCACTGTAAGGGATTAGCTCTGTTCTGCCTAGCATCTAGGGCACACTGTATGTTTAGCAGGCCCCCAGCATCACAGGAACAAGAAAATTGCACGTGCAATTCAGCATGCATTCCTGCCACTCCCTGGCTGTGTCAGACTGACTGACTCCTGTGCCCATGCATTGGATAATGTCATCCCCTACTGGTCATTCAAGAGGCTGTAAACCCGTCACCTGAGGAGAAGATGACAGCAGCCAGTGAGAGGTCTAGGGTGAGGTTGAGGTGAATATATTTCTGAGTTTACTTCCCCTTTAAGAAGTCTGCAGCAGCCTAGCACATCTACATTTTGGCCTGCCAGAGCCTTTGCGCACATACGCGGTCAGCCCATGCATCAGTACTTTATCCCCCATCAAATAGAGTTGATATGTTGTAGCGTTTTCTATCTGCTTTTTGATATGCAGTACATCAATGCACAAATCTGACTTATATATTCATATCACATTACTCGTAGCAGAAAACATCCTCCCTTCAGCTCCTTAGTATCCTAAAAATCAACAGCAGAACTGTTTATAGATTGCACATAGTCAACCAACGCGTCTGTTAAATTGTATTTCTAGGTAGATATAAAAGAATGCAGTTCTGTATTCAATAATAGATAATTCAATGTATTTGTTGATGCAGCTAGTACTAGCACTTAAATTTACTGTAACTTTGTATCAGCCACTTTCAGTGCCCTGTATATAAGCTCATAGTGGGAAAGTAAAGGGCGGCATTGAAAGCCAATAAAGTGTGCTGCAAACAAAATCTGCTGACAAGGAACATGCTGATGAGGAGGAGAGAGTAGAGTGAGCATAGAGATGACCTCATCAGTCTGCCGCTGCACTTTTCTATCCAATCAGCATGCTAGAGGTAGGGAAATGGCACCACTGCATTCTGAACTGTAACTAGGGTTGCCACTTTTTCTTCAAGTCAAACCCGAACACTTTAGCAGCGCACAGCAATTTTTTTTTTTATAGTATAAATTATACATATATTTATCAATTAAATAACATTTCTAATCATATGAAGTTAATCACAAGAATCCCCCTTTACATCAGAGTCCACAGAGTTCTCCTTTTACATCTGAATCCGCAGAGTTCCCCTTTTACATCTGAATCCGCAGAGTTCCCCTTTTACATCTGAATCCGCAGAGTTCACTTCTTACATCTGACTAAAATCAAAATAAGTGCAGCGCTAAATACAAAGTATCCCCTGAGGCATATATAGTGCATTCAATAAACTATATATAAATAAAGTGCAATATGCAAAATGTGTTCTTATATACAGTATATAAATAATAGCAGGTAAAAAACAAGGCAAAATCGATTGTTAGTGTTGGCTTTGGGCAGTGTGAAAGAGTGTGTAACAGACACTCTCTTATTAGACAACTGCAGCCAGCAACCCTGCTGGGAAGCCATAGTCCAGTCTGAATAACGTGTCCTGGTTTCAAGCACTTTGAAACCCCGGCACATGATTCCAAACCCGAACTGTCCAGGTGAATCCCGGACAGGTGGCATCCCTAAATATAACAGAGAAAGTGATGGCATCCTCTTTGGCTGTACAGTCTGGTAAGACTGCATAAATCTCAAGACTAGATAGACAGAAAATCCTTCTATAGAAAAGAAGCTCCCTTATGTGTATTTTAATGGCAAATATATTTTTATGCATTGAGTTCAGCTTTAACCAAGAACACCATATTTTATCAAATTGAGACAAGCTCAACTTGGGAGAACACAGTTAACAAAATGAATATAGTTGGGGGCTTGAGAGTCTTTCCACTGTAAGAGGATTGCTTTTCTTGCATAAAAGAGGAGCAGACAGGGTAAAGTCCTTGAATGGATCCGCTGTACATGGATACTTATGATAGCAAATAAACATACTTCAGGATTACATGGAACTGCAAAACCCAATTTAGATACCAAGAGAGAATGTATTTGTTGGCAGTAACTCATTATCACTAAACATGACCAGAATACATGCGAGGAGTAAGCATGACGGCATCAAAAACATTTATCAGAACTTGATATACTCATTTTTTTAAGCTTGCTTAGTGTATCATACAAAGCCGATGAATACAAAACGAATTAACAATAAATCTTGTGTGCCTATTCCTGTGCTATAAAAAATAGTTTATTCAACCTCTTTAAAATCTTTCTTTGTTAGTGTTGGTATTTCTCTTGACCAATGCTTTAAGGATGTTTGGAATGCAGAATGCCATTGGTTTTGTAAAAGATTACAGAAAGTCACTACAAAAGAAGAATACCGTGGATCTAACACAAGTGATTGTTTTTATGACTGCCTGCCTTAAACTGTACAAAACTGGGAAAATCACACTGAGCACAACTGGAAAAATACACAAACATACAGTACATTCAGCTAAAATGACTTATCCGTATGATTTGTACATCCAAGGTTAGAGGCAGCCTTGGGAGACTGCCCCATTGAAGTCTCTAGAGATGTACCAGGTGGGTGCGAACAGTAAGGCGAAGACCTAGACCCTATTCATACTTATGCGTTCTGTTGCTTTGCAATAATGCACATGTGCTAACACATATATGGCAAGCGTTAACATGAATTAGCTGCTAATGCACCATAATGGATGAAAAAAATATGCATGATACTTTTTTTTAAAAATGCAGGGTACCACAATACATGAGACATTTGTTGTGGTGTGCTGCAGTGCGTCATGCTCTACTATACTTTGGGTTGCCATTCATAATAAATGCACATAAAGAAGATGCATTGTACTGTGGTAATGTGTGTTAACGTGTATTTTAGTGTACATTGCCACAACACACAAGTGTAAATGGAGCTGTAAACTGGAACTAAATCCTCCAGTGGCGGCACATCCATTAGGGGCGCCCCCCCCCCGTATAAATGCGTTTGGCTCCCTAATCTACATACAGGGTGCCGGACTATGGATTCCAATGGGGGGGGGGGTTTTGAAGCACATGATTAGAGGCAGAGGCTTTAATAGGCTTCAAAAAAGGGTGGGTTTAGGAGCAGACCACTGCGCCCCGATCCCATTGAGCTGTGTGACCATAGTAAATGAATATTCGCTATTTTCACTCTAAATTTCCTCCCTGACAATCAGGAGCCAGGTTGTGAGACCCGTTTCCCGATTGGCCAAATCAACAGGTGATCCTATTGGACGCCTAGCGCTTAGGAGGAAGAGAGTGGAGACGCATGGCGGATGCCATGGAGGAAGCTGCTGGAGAATCGGATGCCGGAGCCACTGCCGCACCCCACCGCACGCAACCTAGATGGGGTGCATCCCCTGTGCTGAATGACACCAGAGCTGCCACCCCACCTGCCACCTAGATGGGGTAAGTGCAGTTCCACTGGCCGCCCCGGGGGGGTGGTTGTTCGCCGCCCCCTGCCCAAAAAAATCCCACCAGTCGCCACTGAAATCCTCCTATCATTTTCAGGAAGCTGCAATCTTGGCCTCTGTTTGATCTTAACCTGACATGATGCTGCACATGTGATATGGCACCAGACATTTGATGGTTAGACAGTTTGGTTGAGAGCACAACCAATGTGATTGTTACATTCCCGGCACGTGCAGGGAGTGTAACTGTTTTTTGAAACTGTTAAATCCTTAGGTTTAGTTTTAAGGGGCAGTGTGGGATGTAAAGAAACATTGGCAGCTGTTAAATTAATGTATGTATGAATTTGGGTTAGTTTAAATCAGAAAAGGGGGACAAAAATGATAAGTGCACTTTGTTAAAAAGTACACCTAATCCCTTAAAGGTCAACTTCGGGAATTCCAAAAAATCGACCCTTGTGTTGCATCCCCAACCCTGCTCTACAAGGTATGAGGAATGGAATGTAACACTTTACTTCTCACTCTGGAAGGTTCCCTCATTCAGTGCAATTGGTCCCCCAAAGCCTCTTTTCTAAGATGTTCTTGTGGGCAGTCCTGCATTGTATGTGAGAATGGTAAGGAACTGCTCACAGGAGCACAGGAGCCTGTCATAGTGAGGAGTAAGGTACGTATCACACCTTATTCCACTACCCCTAGACCTAATGAGCAAGTAGCCCCTTGCAGGGTGGGTGGGTGGGGCGGGAGAGTTGCCAATGCAAAAGTAGTTATTCTTCTTATTCCCAGATTTGGCTTTACCATTTATTTATTTTGACTGTGTACTTAGTAATTTGCCCATCTTTGCCCTTAAAGAGACTCTATCACTCAGCCCTTTATTATGGATAGAAAATACACAACTGACTTATGCCGCCTACACACGACCGGTTTAGCCGTCGGAATAAACTCCAAAGGTTTCTCTGACGGAACTCTGACGGAATTCCATTCAAGTGGTCTTGCCTACACACGGTCAATCCAAAGTCTGACCAAAGCCCGACCGTCCAGAACGCGGTGACGTACAACACTTACGACGGGCCTAGAAAAAGGAAGTTCAATGGTCAGTAGCCAATAGCTTCTGTCTCGTACTTGCTTCAGAGCATGCATCGTTTTTGGTCCATTGGAACAGCATACAGACGAGCGGTTTTCCCGATAGGAATTGGTTCCTTCGGAAATATTTAGAGCATGTTTTATTTTTAGGTCCATCAGAATTTTCTAAAACAAAAGTCAGATGAGGCATGCACATGATCGGAATAGACGATGAAAAGCTTCCGTCTGACTTTTTCTGTCGGACATTCCGCTCGTGTGTACGTGGCATTATATTAACCTTCCCCACACCCCTCTAGAATCCTCTGTGTCAGAGGTTATGCAGGGTTGATGAGGGAGTCCCCTTCTTCACGTGACAATATTTGGGCTTGGTGATTGGCAACTGGTAGGGGGTCACATGCTCAGCCATACCCGTAAGCACAGAAAATTTGCAAAAGCCCTGACAGAGCAACAAGGTGATGGAAAAGTGCTCCTGTTGTTGTGACCTTGCTCTGAATGGCAAAAAATGACAGATTCTCTGCAAAAAAAAAGGGAGTCTCAATCTTCAAAGAAAAACAGCTAAACAACATAAAGGACAGTGATGAATCCAAGGACAAGCTGCTCACATAAAGATAAAATTTAACAAGAAGATTATGGCCATTATGATACTTGAGAACAGTTTTTTTCTTCTTTTTCCATCTGGCATATCTCCTAAAATAGAGACGTTATAATACTGGCACAGTAACATTTCGATTCTCTCCTTTACAGTTTTAGAACCTTCCAAACCCTTCTCTGGCCACTGGTTAAGCTTGTTGTGATCTCCTTCTAAGCTCTATTTGTATGTTTTCATCTAGCAGAGTACAAAGCCATTTATCAGTCTGTGTGGTATATCATCAGCCTAACCATCTTGCTATCATTTCAATTCGTTCTGAACTTAATCTCTCAGACCTCCATCTCTAGATATCACTATTACATTTTATCTCCAGCCAATGTTGCAGAAATCAGCCATTTGTGCTGTCAAAAAGCGAGTTGGATCAGGCAAGAAAGGATAATGAGATCCGCTGGTCCTAATGAACCTCGTTATGCTTCCTTGGATTGTACACCCTGTGAAAATAGGGTTGCTTTGTTTACCCGAATCTATAAATAATTGCACATTTCCAAACCTTCAGCTATATAAACCTCCAGATTGTAAACATTATCTCTATTTCTGTTCATTTTATTTTCCAAGAAAGAGCTTGGCAGTTTTTCTTAAAGAGACACTGCCACCTAAATTATGGTATAATTTATAACACAGTATATTAGTTTTTCTCCAAATTATGCATGCCTTTTCCTATAGGGAAAATTGATACAGTAAAACCTTGGACTGCGAGCATAATTCGTTCCAGAAACATGCTTGTAATCCAAAGCGCTTGTATATCAAAGCGAATGGAGTGATGATTCGTTCCACAACCATTTATTCATAACTCCTTCAGTTTATAGTCCATATAAAAAGATTATAGCGATGTGATAGGATGTGTAACCATAAAATGTCCATCCACAAATGGAAGCCTCCACAAGGGGATTAGAAGCAAAATCCAGCAGGAGCTACTGATTATAAAAGAGAAAAATGGCGCCTCTAAGTGTAGCAATATGGTTACATTTAATGAAGGTACAACATTTAGCAACTTACATGGTTGATGATTAAAAGAGGCACATCTAAATATGCAGGTATCTGGGGTAAAGCTGTCCACATAGCCCGTCCTCCGCACCACCGGCTTTCCCCGCTGTCAGTCTGCAATTGTGACCGGGAAGACTGCCCTGCAGTAGAGCGATCTGAAGGCGTGGCTTGAACCGCTCGTGGAGCGCAGAGTGGAAGGGATGACGTTGATGGTGGTGCGGAGGATGGTCTATGTGGACAGCTTTACCCCAGATACCTGCATATTTAGATGTGCCTCTTTTAATCATCAACCATGTAAGTTGCTAAATGTTGTACCTTCATTAAATGTAACCATATTGCTACACTTAGAGGCGCCATTTTTCTCTTTTATAATCAGTAGCTCCTGCTGGATTTTGCTTCTAATCCCCTTGTGGAGGCTGCCATTTGTGGATGGACATTTTATGGTTAAACAACCTATCACATCGCTATAATCTTTTTATATGGACTATAAACTGAAGGAGTTATGAATAAATGGTTGTGGAACGAATCATCTGAGTTTCCACTCCATTCGCATTGATATACAAGCGCTTTGGATTACAAGCATGTTTTCTTTTTTTCATACTTGTGATCCTTCTTTCTCTTTCTGCGCCTTACCTCTTTCTCCCCTGTCATCCTCATCCCACCTGGCACCCCACTGCAATCTTGCTAACATCCTACCCCCTGTTATCCTCATCCTCATCACACCTGGCACACCACTGCAACCTTCCCAAAACACTACCCCCTGTCACCCTCATCCTCCTTCTACCACCTGGCACCCCACTGCAACCTTGCTAACACCCTACCCCTGTCATCCTTATCCTCATCACATCTGGCACGCCACTGTAACCTTTCTAGCAACCTACCCCCTGTCGTTCTCATAACACCTGGCACCCCACTGCAACCTTGCTAACACCTTACCCCTGTCATCCTCATCCTTCTTCCACCTGGCACCCCACTGCAACTTTGCTAAAACCCTACCCTCTGCCATCCTCATCACACTGGGCACTTCATTGCCACCTTGCTAACACCTTACTCCCTGTCATCCTCATCCTCCTCCCAACTGACACCCCACTGCAACCTTGCTAACACCTTACCCCCTGTCATCCTCATGTTCATCACACCTGTCACCCCACTGCAACATTGCTAACACCCTACCCCCTGTCATCCTCGTGTTCATCACACCTGTCACCCCACTGAAACCTTGCTAACAACCTACCCCCTGTCATCCTCATAACACCTGGTACCCCACTGCAACCTTGATAACACCCCACCCCCTGTCATCTTCCTCATACCTAGGACCCCACTGCAACCTTGCTAACAACTTACCCCCTGTCATCCTCATCCTCATCACACCTTGCACCCCAATGCCACCTTGCTAACACCCTACCCCCTGTCTTCATCATCCCCCCTATACTGCCAGCTTCCAAACACCTGCACTGACAGAGGACAAGGGTCTCTTCCCCACAAATGTGCCATGGTGGGTAACATGGTCTGTGGACAGGGGCTTATTGAAATATGGAACACTATGTTAACAATAAAGATGTCACTCCAGATGAATGATTAAAGTGTTACTAAATCCACAACAGTAAAAATCAGTCTGTATATGCAGTAAAGCATGCTTGTTATACCCCTTAGTGTGGAACCTAAGGGGTTAATACATTGTGTAAAAAAGCTGATTGATCCTGTCTTCTCTGATCCTCCCTTTTTTCCACAGACTCCAAAAAATAAACTGATATTTACAGAGTCTATGGAGTGTAAAGTTTGGTGTGTATTGCTAGAGAGTTTTTTTTCTTCTTGGGAGGGTGCATATGATCCGCACAGGGCCAATCAGCACTGTCCAGACAGAGGGTTAGGGGTCTTGAAGCCTAATAGGACAATCGTGAGAGAAATGAAAACTGCTCCTACAAGCTATAAAACTAAAACAATGTGTCTGCGCTAGAAAAAAAAAAAAAAATCACATCAATCAAAAGTGCAGCAATAATATAACAAAAACAACATAGGTGTTTAACAAATAATACACTTGAGTGGAAATACCCCTAAATACTAGAGTATAAAGTGCACAGTGCTATATAAAACACACAATGTGAGTGATCAATCAAAAAACATATCACATAAATAATGAATCAGATGAAATGTAAAGGGATATAACTCCTGGTAAATGAAATAAAGTCCAAAACCGTATATATCCAAAAATATAAGAGTGCCCAGAAGAAACATAGTCCAAAGATTTAGTGAAATTCACATATCCTTCCTTCAAAAAGTGCATCACCAGGAAACATGCTGTAGTGTGTTCCAGCCACCCCCACAGGTGTATATGCTCACCTTCCTGTGTGTGACACAGCGATTAAACTATGTCAGACAAAGCCTTGGAGCCACTCCTGTGCTCATTTGGAACCAGCTGTGCAGACCTCCAATGTACTCAAACGAAGATAATATATGCAAAAGAAAAAAACTCCATAGCGCAATATTGCAAGGTGTAATAAAAAGATTTTAATAAAATAGTTCTCTCCCCTTGATAGGGTACTCACATACTATGGGTGCTTGAGTGCACCATCCTTAACAAACAAGGAATAGTCAATCTCGCGGTGTGGCGTGCGATGCGGCGTGTGTATCGAAACTCTCCTTCTCCCTCTCTGCTGACAGCTCCGTCCAGGCCCCTCCCCTACGCGTGTTCGGCACCGGGACCACGTGCCTTCATCAGGGGGAATCTGATTCCCCCTGATGAAGGCACGTGGTCCCGGTGCCGAACACGCGTAGGGGAGGGGCCTGGACGGAGCTGTCAGCAGAGAGGGAGAAGGAGAGTTTCGATACACACGCCGCATCGCACGCCACACCGCGAGATTGACTATTCCTTGTTTGTTAAGGATGGTGCACTCACGCACCCATAGTATGTGAGTACCCTATCAAGGGGAGAGAACTATTTTATTAAAATCTTTTTATTACACCTTGCAATATTGCGCTATGGAGTTTTTTTCTTTTGCATATATTATCTTCGTTTGAGTACATTGGAGGTCTGCACAGCTGGTTCCAAATGAGCACAGGAGTGGCTCCAAGGCTTTGTCTGACATAGTTTAATCGCTGTGTCACACACAGGAAGGTGAGCATATACACCTGTGGGGGTGGCTGGAACACACTACAGCATGTTTCCTGGTGATGCACTTTTTGAAGGAAGGATATGTGAATTTCACTAAATCTTTGGACTATGTTTCTTCTGGGCACTCTTATATTTTTGGATATATACGGTTTTGGACTTTATTTCATTTACCAGGAGTTATATCCCTTTACATTTCATCTGATTCATTATTTATGTGATATGTTTTTTGATTGATCACTCACATTGTGTGTTTTATATAGCACTGTGCACTTTATACTCTAGTATTTAGGGGTATTTCCACTCAAGTGTATTATTTGTTAAACACCTATGTTGTTTTTGTTATATTATTGCTGCACTTTTGATTGATGTGATTTTTTTTTTTTTTTCTAGCGCAGACACATTGTTTTAGTTTTATCACTTTTGCACGATTATGAAACGTGACTAAGTGTTTGCAGCTGGTCTCCACTTAAGACTAATTACTCACCATTTGTAGGCATTCATCCGTAAGTGGCTCGCAGGGTTGCTCACTATTTTTGCTCCTACAAGCTATCAGCACACACTGATACAAGTCAGAAGATTGCTCTTATTGCCAGGGCCAGCCCTACCATGGGTCCCAGTGGGTCCATTGGACCCAGGCAGCACTTTGAGAGGGACAGCAAATTGAACCACAACCACCTCTCCTTCTCTTCTATTTACCAAGCAAATTGACAAACAAGATTTTTTTTCCCAGCAGTTTTGTGTGTCATGATGACAGCTGCCCCCTTACCGCTCTGCCTGCCCCTATACTGCCCTAGCCTGTCTATATACTACCCTAGCCTGTGTATATACTACCCCAGCCTGCCCCTATACTGCCTTAGCCTGTCCATATACTACCCTAGCCTGTGTATATACTACCCTAGCACATACCTCCCAACATTTTGAGATGGGAATGAGGGAAACCTACTAGCAAACGTATGTAGGCATAGGACACGCCCCTGCCACACCCCCTTAAAAGAGAATTAACCAATAAAAAAGGTTAATGAAATCCACAAGGGCTTTATTTTTAGCACTACTATTCCTTTATATTAGCTTTTAAAATTTATAAATGCAGCAATTTAGAATCTGGGTGAAAGGTTTAGCTCTGGGAAACACTTTTTGAAAGATAAAAAGTGCATTTCATATACAACTATATAGATCAGACCAAAATGAGGGACAAATGAGGAGGGAAGAGGGACAGAGGGACATTTCTTGAAATCAGGGACAGTTGGGAGCTATGCTAGCATGCCCCTATACTGCCTTAGCCTGTCCATATACTACCCTAGCCTGTCCATATACTACGCTAGCCTGTCCATATACTACCCTACCCTGTCCATATACTACCCTAGCATGCCCCTATATTGCCTTAGCCTGTCCATATACTACCCTAGCCTGTCCATATACTACCTTAGCCTGCCCCTATACTACCCTAGATTGTCTATATACTGCCCTAGCCTGTCTATATACTACCCTAGCCTGTCTATATACTACCCTAGCCTGTCTGTATACTGCCCTAGCCTGTCCATATACTGCCCTAGCCTGTCTATATACTGCCCTAGCCTGCCCCTATACTGCCCTATCCTGCCCCTTGGAATTGAACATAACAGTATGTCATATAATTTTGCATATAGACAAGGTGCTGTTGCATGTAAATCTGACTTCCTGATAAATTTTAGTTTTAATTATTATGACATAAAATAATGGATGTGGGGGCCTTCTGGTGAGCGTGATTTTTTTTGGGGGGGGGCCGGGGGGAGTGGCAGCATTTCATTCTTCGACCCAGACAGCCCAGTGTCTTGGGCCAGCCCTGCTAATTGCTATATACAGCTGATGATAAAAGGTATTTATCAGTTTATATTTACTAAAACTATTGCATTTTCATGTTCTGTGTACTGTGTAATCAGGATATAGGGAATGCAGGTTCTGGGTTTAATAACACTTTAGGATATGCTTACAATATTCACTCACATATTTATTACTTTATTCCCTCCAATAATCTTACTCTATGGCTCCACGGCTGCTGTACAACTGGTACAAAAAAAGCGTATCTTAGCTTAGTAATTCAATATTTCACATTTCATAGTTGCAGTTTACTGTTCAAAAATCAGAAATTTTGGAAACGCTTTCGTACTGCATAATTGATACTGAATTCAGAAACGTTCACAGAAAGAATCCGTGATCACACCAAATGTAATGTAGTGTGTTTGTTAGATGTAAAAAGAATAGAACATTTTTCATTAGCTGCCTGCAAACACGCTGACAGTTTTGCTAATGCACAGCGAAATTCTCTAATCCCAGTACATAAAAAAAAAAAAAAGGAAAAAGTCTAGCGATTAATGCAAGAAACTTCTTTGGGTAGTGATGACTTACAAAATGGCTTTGTTGTACCACTTTATATATGATATTAAATCATATCATGTATGGTATGTTGATGTTCCTGACTGATCTGCCTGACAGAAAGTTGGTGGATAGGCAAGACTTGTATAATGCACAAACAGATGTTTTATATGCTGTCCAACCCCACTGGCTGTAGATTTGTAACAGGGGGACGACAGCAACTAACAAGAAAATCCCAAATCAAACAAGCTGATTTTGCCATTAAAGCAGAAGTTTGGGGTTCTTAAAAAAACAACAACCTCTGATCACTCAGTTCTTGGTCAGCCCTGACTTACAGACACTGCTCTCTGCTCTGCCCCTCCAGTGCTCACTGGAGCGCTAGGATGGGGGGGAGTGATTGGCTCCAGCTCCCAGCCGCATGATGAGAGACTGAGCCAGCTGCCAATCAGATTTTTGGGTGGATCCTGACAATATGGTTGGATCCTTCCAGAGTCTAGAGTGGCTCTGTGACATCAGCCGACAATGAGCTTTAGCCTGCTGTCAACTAAATCTGGGTCACAGGAGAGCACAAGTTAGTGCACTTCTGTGACCCACCAGATAAGTATGGGCAAAAAAGCTTTGGCCATACCTTTTTTTTTAACAATGACTTGCTAGGGGTATCTTACAAGGTCTGGAGCAGGCCACAAGCAGGGCTTTTTTTCAGCAGGAACTAGAGGGAACTTAGTTCCACCACCTCTGGCTCAGGTCTTCTGCTCCCTGCTCACCACTATCACTTGGTAACACTGAAGTCTAGCTTCTTTGTTTACAAGTGATAGCTTATATCCCAGTAGCTCCCACAGGTCAGATCTCCTGTGCAGATCTCACTGAGTGCAGGACAGGGACAAGGGAGATACAGAACAGGTGCCCAGGGTTCAGTGCAGTCATGGGCAGGAGAGGGTGCGTGGTAGGCTGCACCCTCTGTGGTCTCCATTTTTTTCCCTGGTGACCAGTTGTTGATGCTCCTACTGCATGATCTCTCTTGCAAGTGACTGTAGTATAGTATAGTATGCTGGGAGGTACTACAGCCGGATAGGTGCTTCAGCTTAATATTGAAAAAAAGGTAAGACATATGACAGATGGTGGAGCTTTTAAGGAGGGGGGAGAAGATGAGGGCAGTGGAGGGAGGGGTTGTATGCAGAGGGAAGAGCTACTTTTTCATGCCATGTTCGCAGGTATGTGTGTGTGGCTGGCATGGTTGAGTTCCTGCACCTATTCTCTGAGAAAAAAAGCCCTGGCCACAAGCATTGTGGTCTATGCCTAGCCCTGTTAAAATTACAACCATCCATTGTCTATGGGTACTTCAGAGTTGAACTCTGATAAAGCAGATAAGCAGATAAAAGAGACAAGTAAATGCAGTTCTGTATTCATTAAAACATTGTTATTTCTTTAAATGTAAGTATCTAAATTGTAATTGGTATCAGACTGCCACTAATGTTTTAGAGCAGACAACTTTATGTGCCTATAAATGGGTATGTTTAAACAGAGCACTCCAGAACCTCAAAAACCCAAAACTGAATTGTGAAAGCAAATTCTTGGTCCCCAGCAATCTCTATTCTCTGCCACCTTCTTTGTCTACTATTAGCTAGTAAGGCCATTTGCTAAAGTGAAGGGGGTATGAGTGTGTGTGTGCTGTGGGGGCAATTAAATAGGGAGCTGCCACACAGAGAGACTGGTTGCTCTTTAGGTATCATAGGAACTACTTTTTGGAGCTAGATGAAAAATCAGACCCAAGAGTGGTGCCTATTCTGCAATGTAAGCAAAGATTAAAATATTGGGTACAACCTTGTACAATATAATTTAATATAATATCATATACATTTACCAGAAGGTACCTGCATTGTCATTTAAAGGGTTAATGAACATGAAATCTTCCCTGTGAAGATTTCTATCTATCCCCATGACCAGAACTTCCTCTCACTTATCTTCATTTGTAATGAACATCAGAAGATTTTTTTCTATACATGTTAATAAATGTTCTGTTTTGAAATTAAGTTCTCATTTATATGTTCTTGCCCTTTAACACATTTCTAAAAGAATACATAAATAGCCTACTATAGGAAGTCAGTTTTGTATAATTGCATCTTTGTTTAAAACATTTCTCTAAATCTCACATATATTTTCAATTATCATATTCTTAAGTGCTGTTAATTAAAATTCCTGTGTGGGAAATTAGATGTAACCTACGTAATGGCTTGGAAATATCTCAATTCCAAAGGTTATAGAAGATCAATAGAAAGTGGGTATTATTTATTCGTAATGTAAATTAGATATTCACTGTCATAGTGACCAGTCTGAATATTGTTTTCTAATTTAGTTTTCATATTCTTCATAATAGGTTATTTTTGTAACGCCATTAATGACTTACTTCAGTTTTAATGATTACAAGATTTTTATTTACTAAAGTTTGTTGAGGCTGATTGTTATGGCATGGCACAGCTTTTCTGTGAATAGGATTCATTCTGCAACCAGCCTTGAATGCAGTCAAGCATAGCCCTAATAAGGTGTTTTTTTTAAGGTTTAAGTGTTCTTTTGTTGGGGTTTGCACCTTTTTTTTGGTATATTTGATCGGTATTTGTGTACTGTCACTTTATATAAAATAATAAAAGTAGAATTATAATAATAAGGCTAATGAGAGGCTTTTTTGACACAGTACAAGTCAGGAATAGTTTGCAAGGTGCTTTTGTTAAATAGCCACTGTGACTCCAAAGCATTTGACCTAAATCTCACAATTTTTAATGTAATTTTAGGCAAATGAAAATTCTTAGTTTTACTCATCTCTGTTTAGTACAGTATGCATGCCTACTTTTGCCAGCCATGGTTGGCCCAAATGTAGTAGGCAAACACTTGGTGTCCCATAGCACTTGACTGACACTGGTCAGACTGTTTGGAGTCCAGGTATAGTGCTGTTGAGTAGAACAGGCTCTGGATTTCTAGATGTTCTTCAGCAGTCACCAGCACCCTCACTATTCACTATGCATAGGTTAATAACCATTTGAAAAGGGCTGTTTCTGCTATTAGGCCATACAATACACAGGTAGATGTTTCAATAAGAACAACAAGCACAAAGACTTAGACTTAAGCTGACCATGGATCGAAATTCAGCCAGTTCAGCAAGAACAGGTCAAACTTTGATCCATGTATGGCGATTTCTGCTCAAAAGAAGATCTAACTATTAACTTTGATTGAATGGGAATGTTGCAAAAATATCATTCGATCATCAGCTAGAGAATAGGGTGGATTCCACTATCCCAGCTTATTTCAACCAGGGTGCCCTTAGGTTTCTTTGGGGGTGCCCAAAAATTGTATACAAGCTAACGGGTGGATCAAGCCTGCCTTCTGGTTACATAAAGCCACAGGTTTGCATTGTGCACCATTATAACCTTTCAGCTGCCAGCCTCTTAATAACCAATGATGCCTGCACAGCATCCTTGTTTGCCCCTCTCTGCCATCACTATGGTCACATTAGCAGAGTGAGGGAGAGAAACTGAGAGAGAAGAGAAACATTGGAACACTAGTCAGTACTAGTGTGCAAAGGGGGTTTTTGCTTTGGAAGAATAAATCACCTGTAACGTTGGGTGTCCTACATGTGTGAATGTTTCTGTGCTATATAAAAATATTAGTTTTATTTTTTAACATTTTAGAATGGGGTACCTCAAGATTGTGCATAATTTTAAAGGCTGCCTTGACTGAAAAAAGGTTGAGAAATACTGAACTATCCACCTCATTGGCTGAGTAGAAAAAAAGTCAGTCTACGGTCAGCCTTACTCTTAAACCCTTTACAAACAACAACTATAACATGATCTGTTTTGTTATATTCTGTGCATACAGCTAGGTTTGTTCACCTTTTCTTTAACTGTCCCTCAAGGCCAAACATGAACAAATCTATAGTATTGTTGTTGTGTTACATAAACATTTTAAAAGAAAGGAAGTAAAGTAACTAATCCCAAGCAACTAGAGTGAGCCCTGGATAGGCATTCCCAGGGTAGATTGCTTGTTTTAAATGTACACATATTAAAAAAAGTCGGTCCAACATGAGTTCAGGCTTCTGGGTATAAAACTTGCAAGTGGTCTTGCACTATTCCTCAGTGAATAAAACATACAATATGAACGTGTTCAAATATGTGTAATACAAATAATCAAACAATCCAAAAAACAAAAGTGATTGCTATCCAAACATATAATGTCCAATAAGCTGATAGGGATAGTGTAAAGCGTTTAAAATGAATCCATTTATTTAAAAAACGATAACATGCGTACATCAAAGCAAAATAAAAAGTGCATGAAATTGTAAAAACAACAGCTTTCTTTCTACCTCTCACGTCACTTTCAGTCCGCTATCCGCTCCAGCCACGTCCTACACGTTACCTGACTTCCTCAGGGAAACCGGATTGTTTTTTTAAATCAATCTATTTATCTGCTAGGGACAGGAAGTGTGGCAGTCGCCATTTTGTTGTAGACTATGTTGATAATATCATGGCAGCCATTTTCCCTTAGACGAATTCAATGCATTCAGATGATAGAGGACCAGGACAGATATTAAATAGCCATTTTTCTGGAGACCATATCATGGCAGCCATTTTCCCTATCATGAATTTATTGCATTCAGATGATAAAGAACCATGAAAGATATTAAATCACTATTTTGCTGAAGTTCATCCTATAATACAATCTACATATTTTAAAAAATGTATGCGATATATATATATATAAGTAAGGCTTCTGGATAATTTCTATTTACATATTCAATTAACCACAGGTCTCTTTTTTGCATATGAAGAGGCATTTTAGCATATGGTTCTCTGGGAGCACTACCTTAAAATCTGGCCGTCTAGGGTTATTGTTCCACTAATGGCACAAAGCAGAATTAGACTAAGTGGCCCACTTATTCACAATTAGCATAAATCAGACATGTTTTATTTAATCTATATAAAGATATCTTGTCAGTGCTTGTCAGTTAACACATGAATTCCACAGGCAATGTACCATAAAGTATGTTGGTTTGTCCCCATGCCTAATATTCTGAGATCAAAACAACCATTCTCTATTATGTCACGATCAATACTTATTTCAAGTCCATTGGAAAATAGTAGTAGATGTTATTTATTTGTCTTAAGCATCTCAAAAAAATCTCATCTCAAAATAGTTTGTGATGGAAAATCAATATTATTTAGAGATGCCATTATGCATGATAAAGTCTGTATTTAAATAAATGAAGACGTAAAGTAAAACAATAAGTAAGCCTGGAGATGAAAAGATCTCATTCTTTTGAAGGGTATCTAAATACAAACACAAACCTGTAATATATTGCAGCTTACCAGTCTGTCGGTGTGGTGCCTGCATTAGCTTTCATTTTGTAAAGCTAAGATCATTTTCAGCAAGTGCAGAAAATACTTGTTGATCTTGCAAGAAATGCATGTGTCTATGTCTCTTTCTGTGAGCTGAAAAAAACACAAATAACCTTCTCTTTCTTGTGTAAACTACTAGTCCCATCAGTTTAATGGAAATGAACAAGAGCAAAAGTGTTTGAAGTCCAACGAAGAAAAAAGCATCCAAGAGCCATGATTCATACAAAGTAATGAGAGGGCAAAAACTTTTGGAGCGCTTACTGGCTCAGGTTAGGCTGCTTGTAACAGACAGGGCTACCCTCCTGTGAGTACCCAGCAAGTTACCAAAACAAAAACATGCACCAATGGAAGAAGCTCCAGAGACCAAAGGATAAAAGAATGCAAATGAATTTATTGGTTTTCACTAACAAAACAGCAAACTTGTTTTGGGGGCCAGAACCCCCCTCCCCTTCATAAGAGCTTCAGTTAAAATAAGAAACTTGAGTGGGATTTTCTGTTGAATCTATGTAGGGAAGTTACTTGATGGACTAGTACTAGCTTTGGACTAGAGTTACTAGCCAGCAGTATCTGCTTGAGCAATCAATGTTGATGAAGAAGGAGTGTTTTCTGGCCCTCCAAAATATTGGCTGTTTTCAGTACAAATCCGTAAATTCATTTGGAAACTTTTATAATTTAGTCTTGCATTCCTTTCATTGGATGCATGCTTGAAATCTAGTCTATGTTGACAATCAGGGCTCCTTCTACAGATACACTGGAGAAATGAGTATAACCACAAACATACAGGAAATGTGTTATTCACAGGATCACCAAGTGAAAATAAAGGGGGAAAAGTCTGAAAAAATAACGTAACCACTACCTTAAAGGATAATCTGCAATATAATACATTTTTACAATGTATTTTTGGGTTAAGATAAACTTTAAAATATATCGGAAGCCAATGTTTTTCATTTGATTTAGATAGAAAAGGTAATAATTAAAACCCCTGTCAGTCCTTTTTTTTTTTTTTGCTGTCTGTCGTCTATTGAAAAGACTACTTCCTGTCTCAGAGACAAAACATGAAGTACTGTATATAGTAAAGTAAAGGAAATCCTCTTTTAGACTGTTGTCACTGGAACAGTCCTCATTGGAAGAGTTCCCCTCTGTTCCCGTTCTGCTGACAACCCAACATTTTGGATTTTCCCTCACTTTCAGACTCAATGACGGATGGTCACAGAACATACAGAAAGAATCAAGCTTTCTGGCAGGGATACAACAATAAAAATCTGATGGAGTTGCTCACCCTTCCCAACTCTATCCAAAAAAAAATCATCTTTATATACCATTTAAAGTGTGATTTTAATGAGTATATTTTCCAGGTAAATTCCAGTATAGACAAACAACATTTCTTTTAATACAAGTTAAAAGTCCGCCGTGTACACACGAGCGGACTTTACGGCAGACTTTGCCCGGCGGACGGGATTTCGTCAGACAATTCGATGTGTGTGGACTCCAGCGGACTTTGTTTTCTCAAAAGTTGGACGGACTAGATTTGAAACATGTTTTAAATCAATCCGCTGAAATCGAGTCTGGTCGAAAAGTTCGCTCGTCTGTATGCTAGTTCGACGGACAAAAGGCCACGCTAGGGCAGCTATTGGCTACTGGCTATGAACTTCCTTGTTTTAGTCCGGTGTACGTCATCACGTACGAATTCAAAGGACTTTGGTGGATTGTGTGTAGGCAAGTCCGTTCATTCAGAAAGTCCGTCATAAAGTCCGTCGAAAAGTCCGACGGGAAAAGTCTGCCGTAAAGTCCGACCGTGTGTACGCGGCATTAGAGTGTCTTATTCTGTTCTCCTCTCAAGGATGCTAACAGGAACATTTTTGTTGTTGCTTAAAAACTATTTAAGGATTCTGAAAATTAGAAATGATACTTAGCACATTTTTGTACATAAGAGCTCTCTCTCTAATTCATAAAGCAAATGATGCTTAATTCTCTATATTTTGTCTCATCTCAGGCAATACAGAGATTGTCTCAAACTATAACCGTGCACACGTACACCCAACAAATTATCCAACATGATGCATGGTAGGATTTCATGAAGTCATTTTGTGCTAGATTTTCTTTAAAAGGGCAAAGGCAGCCCGGGGCTTTGCTATACTAAATGATAAAGGTAAAACAATCCTTGCATATCACCAACATCATGTTGGAAGTTATAGGAAACTTGTCATGAGATTAATATGGTGGCTGCCCTTACTGACCTTTGTGAAAATGCTGACCCCGTGGCTGTTATACTAACCCTCTGTCTGCATCACTGTCTGGGTCACAAAAATGCAGCAAGCAAAAGCTAGATGTCCTTATTTGCATATTTGTTCTAGGTTAATGACTCAAAAAGATGAAGCAAGAGGTTCAATATTATAGTCTGGCAACTAGTATTTTTAAAAAGAGAGGTCAGCAATAGCAGAAACTATATTCACCGAATAAGCGTCTATCCAAGCTCGAACAACTGACTTTTTTCAGCATTCACCGGTTTTAGTAGCTACTTATGTTGTCTAATGCAGCTGCTTGTGATTGTGGCACACCAGCAATTCATAGCTGCCTAGATAAGCATTGCAATCAGCAGAAGCCAGCTACAAATGGACAAAGAAAACAAGCAGAGAGATTTGTAGTTGCTACAGACCTGCTGCTCTCACATGGTCCATACTGGAAGATGAATTCAAGTGTAGGATTGGCCAATGTCAAACATCTGAATGTTTTAGATTTTGTTCTTTGATTCACTCAAAAATCTGTTCAAAACATGTTTTGGAGGTCTTTAAACACTCACTTCTTCAGGGATAAAAAGTCTGGCAACCTACCACAACTGCTCAGTAGAAATGGCTTGGACAGTCCTGTGGTTGGCATACAGTGCATAACGTGGAAATGACCTCCCACGTCAAACCCTGGTTTGGGTGTGTAGCTCCTACAATGGTTTTGGTGATTCTCGAATTCTGATGATTACATCAGATAGTAGTGCTGTCGCTGGCTACTTTGGGCTATAACACCTTAGACTGGCCATATACCAGAAAGTATGAACATTCCACATTGACACTGGGTAGTAACTAGATGTTCTGTAACAGTTTAGAGCATAAACAAGTACATAAGCACAACAATATTCAATATATAATATTTTGCAAGGAACCAGTACACTGACAGATGTGGCGCCACACTATAAGTTCTCTAGACCAGAAAATGATAGGTGTCCTGGGAGCCACACATCAGATTAAGACCTGCTGTGTGACCTGCCAGGTCATGCTTCCAAGTGGTTGTAAAGGCCGAATGTTTTTTACCTTCATGCATTGTGTGCATGAAGGAAAAAAACCTTCAGTGTGCAGCTTCCCCCTTAGCCCCTACCCCTCATACTCACCTGAGTCCAATCCTAATCCAGCTACGTGCACCAGAGGAAAAGCTCTCCTGTGTCTCTACCTCCTCATTGACTGAGACACAGCAGCAGGAGCAGCCAGTAAGGAAGGGGCCGAGCCACGCTCTGTGTGACTCTTAGATACACAGAGGGGGCTTAGGAGCAAGCACTCAGGAGTGCCCCCAGAGAAAGCCGATTGCTATGGGGACATTCAGCAGGGGGATGGGCCAGGAGCTCCTCTGTGCAAAACCATTGCACAGAGCAGGTAAGTATAACATATTTGTTATTTTAAAAAAAATGTGAACCTTACCTTACAAATGCTTTAAGTATCTCACCTAATAATACTTAAAGATCCCCAGAAAGAGATCATCTGGTCATTCTCCACAGTTTAGGATAATTATTACAGGAACTTATATAGCGCTGTCAATTTGTACAGCAGTTTACATATTTATTACACATCAGTTCCTGCGCCCTCAAGGAGCTTACAATATAAGGTCCATAATTCACAACTATACATACTAGGGCCAATTTTAGTTAACAGCTAATTAACCTACCAGGATGTCTTTGGAGTAATGGAAGGAAAGTGGAGTACCCGGAGAAAACCCACTCAGGCACAGGGAAACATGCAAACTCTGTGCAGGTAGTGCCATGGTTGGGATTCGAACTGATGACCTTAGTGCTGCTCGAAACAAGTTTTCATTTTCCGGTTACAGACTTCCCAGAACATGTTCTTGTAAGGAGGGTGAGCCATTTCTGATGCCTCTTAATATAGCTACACGTTCATATATGAATGATCCCTACAATGATCTAATGCAGGGGTCTCTAAACTTTCTAAACAAGGGCCAGTTTACTGTAGTTTGGACTTTATAAGTGGCATTGTCATCATTACTCACAGACACATGCAGTGGCATCCTCAAAATTCACATACTTATTCTTGTATGTGTCACAGTGTTTTTATTTTTTATTTTATTGTACCTCAAAATCCTGTACTGAAGCCAGGAAGCAGGGGACTTTTTTTTCTGTGGAGGTATACAGCAGCTCCGGCCTCATAAGCCGATTATCTTTAGCTAGACTTGGAAGGCTGGAATCAGAGGCGGATTGAAATACGGCTTCCCTGCTGCCTCCTCAGCCAATAGAAAAGCGCTGAACCCACCCTCTTCCCATGCACGTCTGCTTTGATTTGCCTGACATACAGAGGACAGAACAGAGGAGATGCTGGCACTCTGCAGCTAGATAGGAGAGGAAAGGATGGGAGACAATAGCACAGCCTGCTACAGGGGACGAGAGAGAGTTTGCAGCCCCTGGCTACAGTGGTGCGCAGTAAGCTTGTTTCCCTACACTTGGACTAAAGAGAGAGAAAGAGAGAGAGAGAGAGAGAGCGAGGGAGAGTGCAACACCTTCTGCCAGCATGAAGAGCACATGCTTGTTTCTGCAGTGTGGCATAATGGATGTTAGCAGAGCAACTCCAGAGAACAAGACTATCCAGGCTGTATTCTGACGCCGGCAAGGCTTTTGTTAAAACTTCTCCGTATGACAGAGTCATGTCAATGACAGGCTGTACACTGCACCTGGGCTGCCTGGACAGTGGAATGGCAATCTCTGACCATCTCTTCACAGTCTCTTACCTCTTGTATCATGTCTTCAGTCTCTGACCATCTCCTGTATCATGTCTGCAGTCTCTGACCATCTCCTGTATCATGTCTGCAGTCTCTGACCATCTCCTGTATCATGTCTGCAGTCTTTGACCATCTCTTGTATCATGTCTGCAGTCTATGACTATCTCTTGTATCATGTTCTCAGTCTCTGACCATCTCCTGTATCATGTCTGCAGTCTCTAACATCTCTATCATGTCTGCAGTCTCTGACCATCTCTTGTATCATGTCTGCAGTCTCCGAATATCTCCTGTATCATGTCTGCAGTCTTTGACTATCTCCTGTATCATGTCTGCAATCTCTGATTATTTCTTGTATCATGTCCTCAGTCTCTGACCATCTCCTGTATCATAATTGCAGTCTCTGACCATCTCCTGTATCATGTCTGCAGTCTCTGACCATCTCTTGTATCATGTCTGCAGGCTCTGATCATCTCCTGTATCATGTCTGCAGGCTCTGATCATCGCTTGTATCATGTCCTCAGTCTCTGACCATCTCTTGTATCATGTCTGCAGTCTCTGACCATCTCTTGTATCATGTCTGCAGTCTATGACTATCTCTTGTATCATGTTCTCAGTCTCTGACCATCTCCTGTATCATGTCTGCAGTCTCTAACATCTCTATCATGTCTGCAGTCTCTGACCATCTCTTGTATCATGTCTGCAGTCTCCGAATATCTCCTGTATCATGTCTGCAGTCTTTGACTATCTCCTGTATCATGTCTGCAATCTCTGATTATTTCTTGTATCATGTCCTCAGTCTCTGACCATCTCCTGTATCATAATTGCAGTCTCTGACCATCTCTTCACAGTCTCTTACCTCTTGTATCATGTCTTCAGTCTCTGACCATCTCCTGTATCATGTCTGCAGTCTCTGACCATCTCCTGTATCATGTCTGCAGTCTCTGACCATCTCCTGTATCATGTCTGCAGTCTTTGACCATCTCTTGTATCATGTCTGCAGTCTATGACTATCTCTTGTATCATGTTCTCAGTCTCTGACCATCTCCTGTATCATGTCTGCAGTCTCTAACATCTCTATCATGTCTGCAGTCTCTGACCATCTCTTGTATCATGTCTGCAATCTCTGATTATTTCTTGTATCATGTCCTCAGTCTCTGACCATCTCCTGTATCATAATTGCAGTCTCTGACCATCTCTTCACAGTCTCTTACCTCTTGTATCATGTCTTCAGTCTCTGACCATCTCCTGTATCATGTCTGCAGTCTCTGACCATCTCCTGTATCATGTCTGCAGTCTCTGACCATCTCCTGTATCATGTCTGCAGTCTTTGACCATCTCTTGTATCATGTCTGCAGTCTATGACTATCTCTTGTATCATGTTCTCAGTCTCTGACCATCTCCTGTATCATGTCTGCAGTCTCTAACATCTCTATCATGTCTGCAGTCTCTGACCATCTCTTGTATCATGTCTGCAGTCTCCGAATATCTCCTGTATCATGTCTGCAGTCTTTGACTATCTCCTGTATCATGTCTGCAATCTCTGATTATTTCTTGTATCATGTCCTCAGTCTCTGACCATCTCCTGTATCATAATTGCAGTCTCTGACCATCTCCTGTATCATGTCTGCAGTCTCTGACCATCTCTTGTATCATGTCTGCAGGCTCTGATCATCTCCTGTATCATGTCTGCAGGCTCTGATCATCGCTTGTATCATGTCCTCAGTCTCTGACCATCTCTTGTATCATGTCTGCAGTCTCTGACCATCTCCTGTATCATGTCTGCAGTCTCTGACCAACCATCTCTTGTATCATGTCCCCATTCTCTAACCACCTCCTGTAGTATGTCTGCAATCTCTTACTTAAACTTAAACACATTGCTAATAGTATTAGCTATCTGTTTATGTCAAAAGCAGGACTGTGCAGGGGAGGCAGAGAATAAAAGGGGGCACTGTGTTTAGGGGGATGGGGAGGGGGGGGGGCAGACTGCAAAAGACACTGTGATGGGGGGCTGTGAAATCTGTACACTAAATAATCGTAAAACATTACACATTTTTGTGAGTGTTTTTACTTTTTAGAGTTGGGGGGTGCCAGATATAGGATCTGCCCTGGGTGCCAAATGCTCTAGGTACGCCCCTGGACACATGGGTGATACAGGTTGTCCTAACCTAGCAACCACCAAGATATTTATTGACAACCATAAAATATATACACATGCCCAAGTATTTATATAAAAGACCTAATTTATTGGGTTTAGTTCCAATTCACCAATTAATGCAAAAATGAGCAGTAAATAAGATTTAGATATAATGCTAATGTATACATTATGCTAATACATCATAAATAAGTCTAACACATGCTCCAGCTATATAATTTTATTTTTACATCGCCAAACATAAACACTGTAATAAATCTGACTTTACCCGCACGTTGTATATTTTCTGATATTAGCAATGTACAATTAGGTGGATTATCAGTGGTCTGCTCTACATCTGCTCACACCTATGATTCATTCCTCTGACATCATGACATCCAACGATACAAAATGAGAACACCGTACCCATGAGCAGATGGTCAAGTAATCAGCCGTACCGTAGGAGTTTCTTTAAATTACATTTGGGATTCTTACTATCAACGACCGTGCTTAAAAACAGATGAATAAAATAGCTTAAAATAGTTAAAGGACAACACTAGAAAAACGTTTTTTCCTTAGTTTTGCAGAGGTTTGGGAAAATCATTTGGGGAATCAAAAACAAAACACCATTAACAGTATTTTTTTTGTAGACTGGGAAAACCACGGATCTAACCATGCTTCTACTTTATCAAAATCTAGAAAAAAAAAAAGGTTTCGCCTAAAGTTACACTTTAAAAGTAGGGAACAAAAATCGATGGAGATAAAATATGATTACACCACTTGCATGGAGGGTTTTACTTTATGCTAAAGGAGATTTGATGGTTCGTCTGCCTTTAGTAACATCAAAGAATATTTGCCTACCATATATCTTTGTAAGGGACAACAGAACTCTCACTGAGCATTGCCCTCTAAAAGAGGACCTTTTAGTAACTTCATAAGTCTTTATAAATAAATTCCTGACATGTATACGGCAGCAATACTGTAAATATTCTCAAAAAAGGTCTTTTACTGTTAAACAATTGTCCTTAGATTTCCTGCCAAATAAATGCAAGCCTCCCAACATGTAAAATTATCTATCCTGTAAGAGAGCCTGCCTCCTATGCATTCTAGAAGATATGTCAACTGTGGTTTGACTCTCCTGAAGCAAAAAAGTCTAATATGCCATTCTTGAAAGTACTTCTTAAGTTGTCCTCTTGGAGAAGATTGTCTATGTGTTCTATATATTTTTGATGTAGAGGTGAGGAGCAGGTGTGAATGTTGTGTGTGTGTATGGGATCTGAGTGTTCATCCTGCACAACCCTAATTACTTTTCCAAGAGCTGTCCTTGAGCTTCAGTCAAGCGAGGAGTTGCCTGGGATAAGATGTCATTATTCTGGTACATGCTAATAGAAACATTTATTCAGTCTCCTCATCCCTAGTGATCAGACCATATTATTGAAACTTTGCAGCAAGTTACCAGGAGGGAGGCTTCAGCAGGGGGATGATCTATACCAGATATTTGTGGACACAACCAAGTACCACACAGGCACTAGGATGTAACTGATTGTGTAATCTCTGTGCCAACATCTTAGTCCAAGATTTAGATGTTGACTCTTGATGATGCCTACAAAGATTTCACAGTCTTTCAGAGGAAAATCAGAGGAAGGTATTATCAGGGACAGGTGTGTAACCACAATTCATAGGTCCGCACAGCAAAATGCTAATGGGGCTTCACAGCAACCTCTCTGTGTGACACATGGCAGTGTCAGTTGGAATTAAAGGATGATCAGAAGCTCTGAAGGTAATAAATCTACTTACAGATGGGTAAGAAATGGAGAATTGTGACTAGCATGATCCCAATGACTCTATTTTGCATCTAAGGCCGGCCATGCATGGTTTGAATCTTGTCCGGTTTGGCAGGAAACAGCTGAGATTTGAACCATTGAATGTACCAAGTTGATTGATCGATCAACTTGGGTACAACCAGCCTGTCAGATTCGCTTGCTATAGCCACTAGCAATAAACACTGCCTTCTCCTGGCGGGGACCGCTTCCCCTGCCTGCTCTCGCCTCCCGGAGAAGACAATGTCTCAGCAGGAGGGAGTGTTGATGGGGGAATTGTGTGAATTTGCTTTTCAATCCCTTTTTTCAATTTGAACCATCTATGGCCTGCCTTACAGTCGGCTCTTCTAGAATGGAGACTTCATGGGTAATGACATTGAACTGGATCTATGTCATCTTTATAGGCACACTGATTATCTATCTGTATTTGCTGCCCCAACATCCTTCAATGGGGCCCCCTCCCACCTCCGGGCACCATAGCAGCCACGTGGGCTGCTATGGCTATAGTTACACCACTGGTCAGGGAAAATACTATGATCTCTGTGAGAGGTAATAAATACTTAGCATGCATGCACTTAACATGATAAAATGTTAATGGTAAGTCACTAATGGATGGCATGTGCCCAGTGTATGTTAATTAGTCTAATGCAGCTGCTGCCTAGTAAATCAAAAGAAAAAACTGATACCGGCACCACTATTTTGCTTTTTCTCTTGACTTAGTCATTGAGTGGGGGATTGTGTCAAGTCAGTAGGATCTCTACTGCAGCAATTGTGCCCCAAACCTGGCTTTGAAGGAAGAGGATCTGGGTACCTGCATCACCAAGTAGGATATATGGTTATCTTCATTGTTTTTATTCAAGTACAGGTAGTTCTTGAACAGAAAATTCCTTGGCTTTTATCCTCACATGTTCACTTGCAGTTGAAGTATAAAAATTCTAATCTTTCTATGACAGAGTATTGTACAGTTGCATTTGGAGCTATGGAAGAAGATTCTTCATCTTTATTACTCTGGCTCTCAGCAGAGCTATGTTATAAGGATGCATTAAAGTTTATAATCACATGTATCACATAAATAAGCCAGTATGTTATCATATCATGCTGCATGTGAGTGTTCTGGGACATTTCGTTGTGGGAGTGATTGCACTTTCCAACTCTATGGCCGCTAAACCATTAAACACATCAGTGCTATTAACGTACTTTGGTTTTACATTAGTCTGATCCTTCAAGCAGCTTTTACAAATGAGTGAATCATTTTCTAGTCAGCTTGGAGCATGTGCATTTCCAAGATTAAACTGTGGATTTCTTGAAAAAATATAAACAATTCAGACACAAAAAGGGATTAACTATGGAAATGTTTTCAGAATTGGTAACAAAAGGAAAACAGCAAAAGGGACATTACTAAGCAATGTCTAAATTTATACATGTTGATATATATGTAATATATACGTAAACAGGGCTTTTTTTCTGCAGGAACACAGGGGGAACGCAGTTCCGACACCTCCAGCACTGAATGTATGTAATGGGCAAGGGGTTCAGGGTCTATTGATGCTAGCTGCTGGGGGATCTATTGTTGCTGGATGAGGATCAATTTTTGTGGGACGGGGTCTATTGTTGCTAAGGAGGTCTATTGTTGCTGGTGGGGGGGATCTACTGTTGCTGGAGGTGGGTCTTGTGTTGCTGGTGCACATTTGTTGCTGGGAAGGATATAGTGATGCTAGCTGCGGGAAAATCTGTTGTTGCTGTTGGGGGTCTATTGTTGCTGGGGGAGGGGGTATTTTGTTACTGGGGGTGATTCATTGTTACTGGAGAGTCTATTGATGCTGGCTGCAGGGAGATCTGTAATTGCTGCTGGGGATCTTTGGTTGCTGGGGGAGGAGGTATTTTGTTGCGGGTGGTCCATTGTTGCTGGGGGGATCTATTGTGCACATTTGTCCATAACATATGCAGAGTCTGCTCTTCGCCTAGCAGTGCTGCACAATGACTGTGCCTTTCTGGTCCTGGCTTTATTAGAAGTCCATATGTCAGTGTTTACCTGATTGAAAACAATGGACTGGCTAACTGAGCCTATTTTAGGATTCATTCAAGGAAGCAGGGAGCTTCACTTTGTTACCTGACCCTAGATCAGCACATCCAAATGCCTTTTAAGTGGTTAAAACCACAGTTTAAGGTCTAAGGTAGAAGAGACCTCTTTTATATTACTAGTAGTATTAACTGGTTTACTTTATCTTCAGAGTATTTACGGATCCTCAAAACTCAGCTGCCCTATCAAGAACGATCAACCAAACAGCATGCTGGCCAGTGTGGCCACCACTGTTCAGTTCTATTGATGAACCAGGATGATCATTGCATTTAGAAATCAATACAAAGACATTGGGATTGGAGGCAACAGGCCAGTTATTGACCACAACGTTGTGTAGTCAACAATTGCTTAACAGAATGACGAGGATTTGGGATCCTTATTCACATTATACCAAGATTTCACTCTATCCATAATTCGACAAATTGCCTCAAGTTCCACCCCAATAATCACATTTTAACAAATCTATACAGATTTAGAACCCCAATAATGGGTGGAAGTGGAAGGGTCAAATGCTCAAAGAAAATTGTGTGTAAAGTCTAGATGGAGACAAAAAATAGTCTTCGATTTCTATTTCTACAACATGACCAAAACTGAGGTCATATTGCAGAATCCCTGCCGTCATTGGACATGAGGGTGTACACGCATGCACAGTACCTAATGCAGCTCCTAAAAAAAGGATAAACTGATAAACTGTGCTCTGTATGGTTAATAAAAAATCAGAACACACATTCAATTAGTCAGTCAGTAAACTCTTGCATGTCAAGGGGAAAACCTGCTTCTAATTTGGGGAATAGAGTTTGGGGAATTGGCTTGTGATTCATTATACCTTCAGTTCTTCCTATTTGTAACTTTACTGATGAGTTAAATCATCAGCGGCTAGTTTACAAATTGTATCTTACACTTTTCAATTAAAGTCTGAAGTCCCCAAACTACAGAGGACCAAATAACAAATTTTACTAACAAACTATTTAAAAATATACCATGTTATGTAAATCCAATCAAAACTAATATTTCAGTTTGATTTTTTGCTTGTTGGCAATTTTTTGCATTTCTAAATTCATGTTTTAAATATTTTATGAACATTAAAATGTAAAAGAGAGTTGACAGAAATAATTTTCAGAGTCATGTTGCTGCTCATCCAAATATATTACATTTATGGCCATGTTTGCTGAATTGAAAAGTATACATGTTTGACACGGGGGATCAACCTTTACTCAGACCTTGGTTCTCCTGTCAGGGAGGTGCAGTAAAAAAAAATCAAAAAAATAATATATTGATATATATATATATATATATATATATATATATATTGTCGTGTCGGAGCCCTATGTCTGGGAGAGATGTGAACCACATAAACACGTCACAAGACTAACAACATAAGGTAGACCTGAAGTGTGCCCTGGTCTGCTGGACGGTATGCCAAGAAAAGGGGGCATTCCCAAGATAAGTGAGTGGATGGTTTTGTAGAGAAAGTGTTTTAAGAGAAGTGCCCTAAGAAGGGGAATGGGTGGGTGGGTACCAGGCACTGAAACCGACAAAGACCAGTGTGTGGGTGGTCTGCTTAAATACCTCCCGGGCTCCAACCATAATTTCAGGCCACCATACTGGCCTTCCTATATATACCAAATAAAAAAATAAGATCAAGCTTTGGCTTTGGGGGTTGTGGCTCGACGACCTGGGGTCACAGAGACCCCATATTTGGGGGGTAGGTAGCTGAAGTTCTACCCCACCACTAGTCAAAATTTGGGGCTCTGCTACCTATAGTTCCAGAGATACAGGGCTTCTTGTGCAGCCTGTCAGAAACTACATACAGAGCAGCCAGTTTTAACACAAGCTGGCACAATCTGTTTGCAGCAGACTGAGAGGATGAGCTCACAGTGCCTCTCTTCACTTCTTGTCAGAGACACTGAGCTCAATGAACAACTTGGAGCCTTGGACCAATGGTAAAGCACTATTGGAACAAGCTGTCCAATAAAAATGCTGCAGTGGAGGCATGCCTCTCACTACAGTGTCATAGAAGGGCGCATGTGTCTAAAAGACCAGCCCCCTGAACTAGAAGTAAAAATCATACATTTATGGTTATAAGATTTACCCACAATCCCATGTTTTTCTCACACAGTTAAGAGGGAGAATGAGAATCTGCTGCTGCTGTTAAGGTACTGTTTTAACCTCCCTGGCGGTATTCCTGAGTCTGGGTCGGGTTGGGATTTCAGAACCAAAAGCGGTAACCCCGAGCCAGACTCGGGATCACATCGCAGGATCCAGGAAGAGCTTACTTACCTTGTCCCCTGGATCCTGCGATGTCTCCCCGCAGTGTGAGCGGCTCGTCCTCTGCTTGATTCATCACAGAGCCGGGCTCCATTCCCTGCGAGCGTTGCAACACACGGGGACGGAGAACGGCGCCAAATTCAAAAAGAATTGAGCGATAGTGATTTGTGGGGAGATCCGTCATCAAACACTGAAAAGGAATGACAGTGACAATTCTGCAACTGAGCAAATTTTAGTGTTTTTGATTTGATTACATTATTGAATCATTTTTAGTATTATTATTATATTAGTATTTGGTATTATTTATAATTATTTATAGTTATTTATTATATTATAATTTATGATTTTGTGTTTCAAACTTTATCATACCCGAGATGTCTATTAGACTCTGGTTTGGACAGATTTAAGTGAGTTATTCCTAAGAATTACAGGCCTACAATATAAAAAGCCCAATTTCCATGCAAAATAATTGTACCGCTTTCAGCATCAAAAATATGAAATAATCATACCGCCAGGGAGGTTACTCAAGGTAAATCATATTATTATGCTATATGTTATAACATAATAATTTATTATTTATCTATTTACTGGTGTGAAGTTATATCTTCAAAGTTCAGTATTTTGTCGGTTAAGCCACCTGCTTCTGTACAGTTTTGAAAATATAGTAAATTACCTTAAAAAAATATAATAATTATTTGTATATTATTTACTTATGGTAATTAACCCCTTGCCAAGCCAATTCTGACACTTCTCTCCTACATGTAAAAATCATAATTTTTTGCTAGAAAATTACTCAGAACCCCCCAAACATTATATATATTTTTTTAGAGGAAACCCTAGGGAATAAAATGGTGGTTGTTGCAACTTTTTATGTTACACGGTTTTTGCTCTGCAATTTTTCAAACGCACTTCTTTTGGAAAAAAACTGTTTCATGAATATAAAAAAAAAACACTAAACTTAGCCCGATTTTTGTATAATGTGAAAGATGATGTTACGCCAAGTAAATAGATACCTAACATGTCATGCTTTAAAATTGCGCACATGGTGGAATGGTGCCAAACTTCGGTACTTAGAAATCTCCATGGGCGACATTTTACAGGTTACATGTTTACAGTTACAAAGGAGAGCTAGTGCTAGAATTATTGCTCTCACTCTAATGTTTGCGGCGTATGTAACCTGTGTGTAACTGGCTTTTATCCTAGCCACTGTCTCACCAGCCACTGACCTCACGGCACGTTCCTGTCTCCTGTGAAAGCTCATGAGCTGAATATAAATTACTGAACAGTTTAGACTTTAGAAGGTAAATTTATAAAGCAGTAAATGTGAAAGTCACCAAAGAGGTAGAAATTTACCCCTGGGTCTTTCTTCGATATGCTATTTAAAAGGCATTTGTTGATGGGAAAATGCAGCTTGCTTTGAAATGCATTCAGTTTGTGACATCACTTTGAGTTGCTTCTGAGATCATTCAGGATTCATGCAGATGGGTTGGACAGGGATTTTATATGCCTAACATTTGCCCAGCATCTCTGCACCCCTGGATCCGCACGTGTATGACTGTGCTTTTGTAAACACTAATGCCGCGTACACACGAGTGGAATGTCCGACAGAAAAAGTCAGACGGAAGCTTTTCATCGTCTGTTCTGATCGTTTGTATGCCTCATCGGACTTTTTTTTTTTTTTGAAAATTCTGACGGACCTAGAAATGGAACATGTTCTAAATATTTCCGACAGAACAAATTCCTATCGGGGAAACCGCTCATCTGTATGCTGTTCCGACGGACCAAAAACGACGCGTGCTCTGAAGCAAGTACGAGACGGTAGCTATTGGCAACTGGCTGTTAAACTTCCTTTTTCTAGTCCCATCGTACGTGTTGTACGTCACCGCGTTCTGGACGGTCGGACTTTGGTGTGACCGTGTGTAGGCAAGACCACTTGAGCGGAATTCCGTCGAAGTTCCATCGGAGAAACCTTCGGAGTTTATTCCGATGGCAAAACCAGTAGTGTGAACAGGGCATAACACGTGTTTGCATCGGCATTTAAACAGATGTGTACATCCAACGTTTTTACCTATCACAAAGTGTTCAAAATTTTTCCTGTTCAGAAAACAAGTCAGACATACACGGTTAAGTGATGATGCAAGCAAGCAAGCATCAGCATTCACAACAGCATGGCCACGTACAGTAGGGTTGCCACTTTTTCTTCAAGCCAAACCCGAACACTTTAGCAGCGCACCGCAAAAACATTTTTTTAAATATACACTATAGGATTGTAACAGACCTGGGACACCTTTGGGCATTCCAAAGAGAATAGTAATGCTGTGCACATATTGTCCTCTCATTCTCCTATCAGGCCCTGTTCTGAGCCACATTCCTGTCTGAATATTGTGTCCGGGTTTCAGACCGACTGAAACCCAGGCACATGATTCAAAACCCAAACTGGCCGGGTGAATCCTGGACAGGTGGCAACCCTAACATACAGCCATTCATTTGCATGGCAGGCTGTATATGGCAGTTGTGGCTCCACGGAAGTGGGAAAACTTTGGGAAATCACACCAGGCATCTAAGATGCCTGTGTAAGCCCCATGTGCATGAACCTTCAGAGCTTATTGACAGGTGCATATGAACTGCAGTTTACCTCCTACTGACCTGCATTTGATCTCCCTCCAATCTTCATCAACCTGCTGTGAATTGCTTTTGCATTCCTATTGACGTGTATGGGCAGAAAAGTAACTATCCTGCAAATAAATACTCCTTGACATTGGCTTACTTTTCTAAGTATTAGATCAATACTTGAAAGACAATAACTTTTGTCATTGTGCTGTTTCAATCCCTATTGCTATTGCCAGAGGTGGGGGACTCGAGTCACATGACTTGACTCGAGTCGGACTCGAGTCACCTGTTTGAGGACTTGCGACTTGCTTGACAAAATTAAATAAATGACTCGACTTGACTTTGACTTGCCACTTATGACTTGCGACTTGACTTTGACTTGGGCTATTTGACTTGCAATGACTTGCAATGACTTGGTACCACCAGTGCTGTGTCTTGGCCTAGGCAAAATATGCCAAGAAAAAAGCACTAAGCAGTTTTGTTAATGTTGAAAATGAAACAAAACCTTTCCTGAAAACTGACTTTTAACTAATTTTAAGGATGGAAATGGGGTAGATCAGTATTTTGACTTAATTTGTGACTTGACCAAAATAAATGACTTGACTTGACTTGCTTGACTTTTAGCAGGGACTCGACTTGACTTGCTTGCTTTTCGCCACAGTGACTTGGGACTTGCTTATGACTTGAAGGTTAAGACTTGAGACTTGCTTGTGACTTGCACATGTGTGACTTACCCCCATGTCTGGCTATTGCTATTGCTATTAGAAACCAATGAAAACATAATGGTAAGATGGTGGTAAAGTGTCCAAACAACAACAAAAAATGTTCCCTTGCAAGATTAATATCATAATGTTATAAAAGACTTTCCCTCATTCCTCCTCATTTGTCCCTCATTTTGGTCTGATCTATATAGATGTATATAAAATGCACTTTTTATCTATCAAAAAGTGTTTTTCAGTGCTAAACCTTATATCCAATTTCTAAATTGCTGCATTTGTAAATACCAAAAGCCAATATAAAGGAAAAGTAGTGGTAGAAAAGCACTTGTGGGTTTACCCAATCTTGTTTTTTTGTACGATTCTCCTTTAAGGGGGCATGGGGTGTGTCCTATCCCTGAATACTTTTGCTGATAGGTGTCCCTCATTCCCATCTCAAAAAGTTGGAAGGTATGGGTGTCAGCTGCAGGGAAATATATAGCGGTAATTGATATTCACTGCCCATTTACACCATATGCATTGGGATGCATTTTTCAATGCATTCCCAAATCCCTGCTTTCCGATGCATTCCCAATACATGTACAGTAAAAAGCAATATTTCCTAATGAATGTTTCTCCCACTAGCACATTGCAATACTTAAATACTATTTAAGTTAGCAAGTTGGACTTTTTTCAGCACATTGGGGTTGGTTTACTAAAACTGGAGAGTGCATCTCTGCATAGAAACCAATCAGCTTCCAGTTTTTTTTTGTCAAAGCTTAATTGAATATGCTGATTGGCTACCATGCAGACCTGCATCAGATTTTGCACTCTCCGGTTTTAGTAAATCAACCCCAATGTGTCTTAATGTGTGTCAGCGCAACGCAAAGCACTGAAAGCCAAGACATAGTCTTGTGAAATATATTTCCTCTGACAATCTGTACATCATCTGTAAATTCCTGCTTTACTGAAAGAGGTTTGTGCAGGGCCATGCAGAGTGAGCTGTGCCAAAAATAAGCAGCATACAATAGATACAGATGTAGATACAGACACAGATATGCAGATAACCATATGCTGCATGATCCATGGCATGGCTAACAATTATCAACTGGAGTTCTTTCAGGGGTTGCTAGGGCTTTCTTGTGCATGGTGGCTGCATAATTCTGGGGCCAGCACCACTTGGCTGGCCCAGCAGCGTGACTACAATGACCTTTTTTTACCCATGGTATTCTGACTATCACTGTAATGCCCCGTACACACGGTCAGACTTTGTTCGGACATTCTGACAACAAAATCCTAGGATTTTTTCTGATGGATGTTGGCTCAAACTTGTCTTGCATACACACGGTCACACAAAGTTGTCGGAAAATCCGATCGTTCTAAACGCGGTGACGTAAAACACGTACGTCAGGACTATAAACGGGGCAGTGGCCAATAGCTTTCATCCCTTTATTTATTCTGAGCATGTGTGGCACTTTGTCCGTCGGATTTGTGTACACACGATCGGAATTTCCGACAACGGATTTTGTTGTCGGAAAATTTTATATCCTGCTCTCAAACTTTGTGGGTCGGAAAATCTGATGGAAAATGTGTGATGGAGCCTACACACGGTTGGAATTTCCGACAACAAGGTCCTATCACACATTTTCCGTTGGAAAATCCGACCGTGTGTACGGGGCATTTTTTCCAGATAAATTGGTTTTAGCAAGGGTTCCCTGATACCTAAAAAATATTTTAAGGGTTTCCTAAGGTAAAAAAAAATTTGGAGAAAGAACAAAACCTGTTAAAAAAAAGGCTGAGAAAGGTTGGCATAGGCAGTATTAGGATAATTAGAAAAAAAATGCATGATATGGAAGGATGAAAGGACCTCACAGGAACTGGTAACAAAAGACTGCTTCTTCATGAAAAATTTTTAAAAATGCAATGTGTGTGAAAATACGCACTTAGACGAATTACCAAAACTCAATTCAACATAATGTGCTGTGGTGTGAATAGACCCATAGTCTACAACAATGTCAATGGGATTGAGTGTTACAGTTGGATATCAAAAAACCTTTGGCCTTATTGTGTATTTTAGAGGCATACATTGTAGGGGAAAAAAGGTCTAAAGCATAATGCAGTTACAGTTATATTTAGTTGAATGCAACTGGATAGAGACAAATGTACAAGGCAAGACTGCTGATAAGTATTTCATTCTGACAATGATTTCCAGTGAAGAAGCAGAAAGATCTGTTTATGTTCACTCTGCTCCGCTTTTCTCTTTGAGTTGAATTTGAGTAATGCCGCCTGCAATTTCTATTTGCTGGAGGCGCCTATTTTCTGCAAACGCCTGTAGCATGCACTGATGCCTCCTTCCTGATACATCACTTCTTTACGGCGAGCACTATTTATTCCAAGCCCATTGTGGCATGAGTGACAAATATACAGTACGGCTCAGATCTCCACATTCCTGGGCTATGCAGGCCAGCCAAAGATAATTAAAAAGATAGCTAGTAACTGCAATTGTCTTTTAGCATATGAAATGACTAAGAAAAATGTTTTGAGCAAATAACTGCATGAAGCAATAATGACTATCACATGTGACCCCCTTAAGTCAAATAGCAATTTCCTATGTATATTTAATAAATTGAAGTCTGCTGCTTTTCCTAACTCAAAATGAAATTCAAGGTAGCAAGTTTAATCAATCAATGAGTTACTAAGAATATCCATCAAATCCTGCAGCAGTGCTAAAAAAGAAAGCTCAATTATTTACATCTTTCTGAATTTGATAGAATCCCTTGCAACCAGATTCAACAGACCTTTAACATCTACACCGAATTGCATCCTCTTCTTACAAGCATTCTTATCCCCTGCCCTGAACGCTGCCTACATTTTTTACAGGCTGAGATTCTGGATCATTTGGAAAATAGGAATACCAGTACAGCAATGGTAGGTATTTGGGGTTAGGGAAGCAGATGTGTTCCAGCATAAAGTTTAGAGCTAATTTGTAGTTAGGCACGGGACCAGGTGGGTATAAACATACAAAAGAGAAAGTATTAATGGAAGCTGCACTCTAAGCACAGAGACTTTAATTTATATTTAAATTCCTCAATAACCACGAAGAATATAAATCCAATTTGTGTTCATCAAATGCCATATATTACCTTGAAAAATAGCAGTGACATCATCACTGTGCTGTACATAACCTGTGCAGAGAGTAGAGCTGTGGGAGGGACCCAGTAGGCTCCACCCACCACAAGCTGCTGACAGAAATCTACAGGATTGGGCGAAGACAAGACCAGTCACTCTACACAAGGAGACAGAGCAGCAGTGACAGGTCTTGAATACAGGAAGCTCCTGCAAGACAAAGTTAAAGTAGAACTATAGGCAAAACTTTTTTTTCCTTTTCAATAGATTAAGGGAGGGGGTAATGGCGCCTGTAAGATTTTTTTCACCATCTGTGCCCCATTCTGGAGACTTTCCTTCACTTCCTGTCCCATAGCCAAAGAGGAAGTGAGAGGAAATCTCTGCAAATTAAGGGAATTCCTTGGGGACCCTCAGGTCACCAGAACTTGTGTCCCCATTGGAAGATTTCCCTTCTATTTCGGGGACAACCCAAAATTTGGTATTTTCTTTTACTTTCACTTTCAATGATAATGGTAAACAGGAGAAATAGAGAGGGGGCACAGACAACAATAAAAACCTGACTGGGATTCTAATCCCTAACCACTCTATCCAAGACTAAAAAAAAAGGTTTGCCTTTAGTTACACTTTAATAACTGTATTAGGAAGAAATACACAAAACACACTGAGATGCATATAAGAATACACAACTCTTTTTTAGTATTACTTTCGTATCCCAGAATCCAGTTTCAAAGTTTATGTAAAAGAAAAATGTTTTTGTTTTAGATGGCATATAGACGGCTTAAAACCCCAATCAGGTTAGTTTATGCTGCCTGTGTCTCACTGGGAAGATTTCCCTTTGTTTCCTGCTCTGGAGATGCAACAGGAAAGGAGAGGAAATCTTTCCAAAATGAAAGAAAATCCCATCTTAGTGGGTCGTCACTGGACCATTGGTGGACTTTCCCTTCCCAGTCTACTCTAGTAATAACTAACATTTTTTATTTCCTCTTAAAACCTCTTTAACTCTTTTTCGAAATTAAAACTATTGTTTTTTGGGAGATGGAGCGTCGGGGAATGGGGTAAATCTGCAAATCAAATGATTCAATTCTGGCCATTTGTGAGACTAACAAGCAAGCTATTGTCAATCACAAGCTACTGAAAGCCAGGCACACCTATGGGGACATGTACCAATGCCAAAATAAAAGAACTGAATAGATAATTTAAAAAAAACAGTACCTATCCCTGCACAGAGTTGTCAGCTCTTCCTGACAGCTTCAATACACACTGCCAATATGGCTGCTCAGATCCCACAGTTTTATGGTGAGGGGGCTGAGTTATTCTCAAGTAAGGTACAACCTAAAATGCATTTTAGGTTGTTACATGCTTCTGGCAGTGAACCTTCAAATAAATCTCCTGATTCACAATTTTTGTGAATCTTGAAGAATCATTACAAACCCAAAGTAGCAGTGAACCTGAACCTCATGCCTAGTTAGGAACACGCCCTAGCTTACTGTTTGGACAGTAAAGCACACTGATGCATTATTGACTTGGTTTACTGTTATCCCTCCTGCTGTTACCTCTTGTACAATGCAATAGGAAACTTGTAACATTTCATCCCCACCTATACCCCAAATGCATCACATTTAAAGAGGAGTTACACCCAGGGGGTCCAGTAAAAAATAAAAAATAAATAAAACTCAGCAGCTACAAATACTGCAGCTGCTGACTTTTACTTGGACACTTACCTGTCCCTGGGTCCAGCGATGCAACTGTGGGCGCCACTACGCATGCGCGAGCGGCGCCGCGCGCCGTGATTGGCCGCTCAGTCACCTGGGACCTGTAATGGGTCCCAGATGATTGACAGGAGGGAGGGAGCAGAGCGGAGCCCTTCCTGTGCCGAGGGGGAAGTGATGTCACCAGCCCAGGCGCTGGAAGGGGCAGACTACGGGGGGACCCCCTAGCAACAGGCATTTAGAGGTAAGTTAAAAAAAAAAAAATATCCAAATGTTTTTTTGGGTTATTTTTTAGGATTTTTCAAGTTTTATTGTTTTTTTGGGTGGAACCCCACTTTAAATGGACAAAGTGAACCTGCTTTCAAATGTAAGCTGATGTGTATGGGATGTTGTTACAAATATTGTACGTTCAAGTAGAACACCTATACTGAAGGAAATATGCAGGCAACTACTGTGGACCTAATAGCCCAAAAAAGCCTGACTGGAAAAAATGAATAAAACAACAGAGAGAAAATGATAAATAGCCATTTTTTTTATAACTTTTCTTTTAAGTCCATATTTCCAGGCTAAAGATGCAGACGATCAATTCAGCGGTAGGCCATCCTGTCCTACCAGACCACAGATGGACTGGTGCTGTTCAATTAATTTCCCACTATGCCTTCCTTAATTATCTTAGGTAAAGACGCTTGCATAATTCCCTTATATAAGATAAGGTAGACATATTCTCTTTTACTGTGTGTGGCACACACTTCAAATACAACGCTGTAAAACTTTGTGAAAATTTTAATTAGGCCATAAATACATTGGTTAATCTGGTCATTTAGTGGAAGACTTTATTTTATTATCGAGATGCATAAATGCTGCCAGGTAGAAGCCGGATAAGCCACTGTTTATAGGTCTACTTAGCACTAACGCAATCCAATTACTAAGATGTCTTTATAGTTTACTAGTGGATAGCAGTGAAATACTGGAAGAGAGGTTTTAGTGGATCAAATAAATGAAATTAGGCACACATTTTTTACCAAGTCTATATTCACACACATAAATTAAAAAGAAGGCATATGGGGCTAACAATAAACTTCAATGCACCACATACCAACATTCTTTGAAAGACCAAAAACATAAACTGGTAGAGGGGGCATTTAATGTGCAATTAAGATCACACCCATAAAACAATATACAGTATATAAAGTAACTATTTTATTAATACAGAATAATAATAGCATATACTGTATATGTACTAAAAAGCACTAGTTTCAACACTTGTAGATACTTTTACAATTTTACATATGTCCCCATATACGGGTGTCCTATTATCACCATTGTTCAACTAGATAAAAATGTTGTAGCTGCCAGGTTAAAAAAATACATCATTCCTGGGGAAAAACATTATGTAATCCTGGCAAACTAATTAACCAAGAACCCATATTCAGTGTTATGTTCAAAAATGTAATCCTTCCTTCATATATCAATAACATTTTTTGGATCTTCAAATCAAGAGAAAAATGGTGCATGCAATGGAAGACTGGTGGGGAACAGGGATGTAGATAGTAGACAATTTGAAGTGATCAGTTTTCTGGTAATTTCACTGGACTTTCTGTTTTGGCTGCTTTCATTTTCCACAAAAGATGTGTAAAGTCTACCTATAGATGATGAGCGCTATTGTCTACTATAGAAATATAATTGTGAGGAGTCTTGCATCTCTAATGTACATTATTACCACCTGTACTTCACTATACAAATGTCCAAATGTCTTTGGTAAGTTAATCATATGGACTTTATTACCACCATGAAAAATGAACATTTATGTGTAGATGGCAGTAATGCCGTGTACACACAGCTGGACTTTTAGATCAAACTTGTCCGACGGAACAAATCCGTCGGACAATTTGACCGTGTGTGGGCTTCATCGGACCTGCAGCGGACCTTTGTTGTCGAAAATGTGACGGACTTTAGATTTAGAACATGTTTCAAATCTTTCCGACGGACTCGAGTCTGGTCGAAAAATCCTTTTGTCTGTATGCTAGTCCGACGGACGAAAACCGATGCTAGGGCAGCTATTGGCTATGAACTTCCTTATTCTAGTCCGGTCGTACGTCATCACGGTCGAATCCGTCGGACTTTGGTGTGATTGTGTGTAGACAAGTCCGATTCGATGGGAGTCCGATGAACAGTCCGTAGAAAGTCCGTTGAAAAGTCCGACGTCATTCAGTCCGTCGAAAGTCCGGTCGTGTGTACACAGCGTAACACAAATTCTAAAGCCGACCATACTTAGACACACTGACCAGCCCAGCACTTTATCTTTCACAGGATTTGGCTATCAAGATTGACAGATGAATCTGACCTGTAGGGAAAATTATCCAATAAGACCAACTCCAGTAGGTACAAGACACTTCGCCTCTCTGCCTAATCAAGATATCCAGAACTTAGTTGATGAACTTTAATAAAGAGTTTGTTTACCACCTTAGCGTTACGTTCCCCTGTAAAAACATGCAAAAAAGTTGTAATTAAAATGTGTTGCATGTTAAAATGCACATTTTAGGCTGGCAAATTACTTTAAAACCTAAAACGTATATCTTCTGAAAGTAGGGAACCTGTAGACCCTGTAGAAGTTGTAGATGGTAGTTGCAAATTTTTATGTCCCATGATATCTGTACAGCTATTTTTAAACCTATGTTTTCAGAAAAAAATACACTTAAAATAAATGTAATGCACACAAACACAAAATAATTCACATTTTATTTTTGTAAAATTTAAAAGACAAGACTGTGTTGAAAAAAATGATGATACTCAACATTGTCCAAAGTTAACACTTTAAAAGCTTTTACGGTTCATCGAATTATTATTTATTTGTTTTTCGTTTTTTTAAACTTTACTTTGTTACTATCACAAAGGGGCTAACAAGCGCTTATGTGATAGTATATTTTATGTTACAGGTCATTTTTATGGAAACATCAAGGGTCTATTATACCCCCGAATGTCTCCACTGCTCTGCCCGCAAACAATTGAGGTAGTGACAGTTCTGGGTTTGTCTATACCCAGACCACTGGCAGGAGAAATCTGACAGTCATGAACCCCTGAGTTACCCCATGTATTACTTGAGCTTGGGTTACTATGTAAAAATGGTTCCCCCAAGTTTCATTTAATAATAACACTCAGGGTTAACACCTGCTCAATGTGCTTCTTAATACTCTGCTTATGTTTCCAATACATTGGCAGATGTTCACAAAGAAAGCCATGCGATCACCATGTCATAGCTGACATGATCAGGGATCACTCTGATTAATAGAGACTGCTGACTTCATGGTCAAGCTGTAAAACAGAGTAGTGATTAATGCTACCATAGCACAGTGCATCATGTTTAAGGAGCGTTAGTCTACAGATTGCTAAAGGGAGGAGGTTAAATGTTAGATGCGTGTAGGAGCAAGGCAGAAAAATGATCTATAACAATGTTTATACCTACTGGTGTGAGCCATCTTGGGGGGTAGGAAATGGACATTTAGTACATCTGCTGAACAATAGAAGGGATTACCTGACACATAGAAAAATGTTGTATCACCCTATCTTTAGTTGCGTACCATTATACACATTCCTGGGGGATGCTAAGTAGCCCAAATCTTGCCAGATGACAAGTTCAAGATCTGGGCTACTCAACATTCTCTGGGATCCCACCTAAAGAATCATGATGTCACCTTCAACTAGGCACCAAGGACAGATGCTGGGGGGAATGTAAGTGTATTAGTGTCTTTATTTTTTCCCCCTACAGGTTTTTTTTTAATTATTTTTGCAGTGGGGTTGGTATGGAGGAGCACAATATAAATATAAGCTAATCTTAAAATTTTGGTGCAAGGTCTGCTTTTGAAGGTGCGCCACAAATCCAAATATTGGTATAACCAGTTTAAAATGAACTCTATTGGCCAATGATCTAACTACAGGTTGGCACATTTATGTATTTAGCATTCAGTCCAGAGATATCAAAACACAGATGAGGTTTCATACCAGCAACTGCCTCTATATAACCAAACAGCCGTAGCTCCATGTTTGCAGTCCATGTCCTGTGACAACATAATTCAATAGACAACCTTTGGAAAAATGACATTATTTAACACGTTTCCATGTGTGTCAGCAGATCTTTTCAGTGGACTGCCACCTAGGGTTAAACACAATATCTGATAACAAGTTCTCTTTATTGTAGCAATGAGATTTAGCTAAACATTACTCAGAGAGGCTTAGAGAAGTCTACAAAGTGCCCTCAGACCCTTCCTGCATTATAGCTCTTGAACTTTACAGAATCCAATTTTAGAAACATCACAAGACATTTCTCAAAACACTATCAGAAAATGTAGTTGTGTTTTGAAGTAAGCAGACAAAAAGAAAAAGTTAAGCAGAATAATACATCTGGTGCCAAGTGAGTCATTTGCCCTATCTTTGAAATCTAGCAGATGTATCGTTGCATTGTAGCTAAAGCTTTTTCGATATAGCAATAAAAATTTCAGTTATAGATGGACACTGGTTGGCTAAAGGAAATAGTTAAAGCTAAACTCTAGGCAGGTATAAAAGGTACAAATTCATGCAGCTCTGCATTCACTAATGCATCATTAATTGTATTTTTCTTTAAACGCAACTAGTGTAAGTACTTAAAGCAGAACTTCACCCAAAAGGGAAAGTGCCATTTTTTTCCATCTCTCATCTCTTTAACTTTTGGGCACTTCTTTTTCTTTGTGGAGGGGGGTATCTAGTTTTGATAGGTACCCGCTCCCACTTACGCTTGGATGGCTTAGGTGATCCAAGTGGTAGTTCAGCCTCCCCCCTTTGCTTGCAGCCTTTTGGGACATGTCACAAGTCCCAGGGGGCTGCGGGTCAATTCACAACGTGCAGCGCTACTCGCTCATGAGCAGTAGAGAAGCCGACTGTGAAGCTGCAAGGAGTCATAGCTGGCTTCCCAGACTAGACATGACGACGCCAGGGACCCGAAGGTTGGCAAAGAACCCGCCTGGGTGAGGACAGCGCTGGATCCCTGGAACGATAAATGCCCTTTTGAAAGTCAGCAGCTACACTAAGTGTGATTTCTGTCTTCAGTCTAGTTCTTTTGCTATCTGCATGAATCATGTCTGACAGGCTGTGCTGAATCCAATCACGGGTGACAGAGGAGGGGGTCTCCAGCACACAACATGTGATTGACAGCCTCAGCTGTGCATCCTTCCCTATGATCTGTGTAGAGGGGTGTGTGTCTATTCTAGGGCTGCACCGATACTGATAATTGTATCAGTGCCGATACCGAGCATTTGCACAAGTACTTGTACTCATGCAAATGTTCCAATGCTTAATCCAATACTGTTGCGGCAGTGGGGGCAGTTATAAGCACCAATCTCATTGTATAGCTTTTAATAAAGCAGTTGACAGCCGCTTCTCCTCCTCTCCCTTTCGCAGCTGTCAGCTGCTTTATTGACAGCTATACAGGAAGATTGGTGCTTATAACTGCCTCCACCGCCATACCAATCACCCCTCCTCGGGCTCCCGTTGTCCTCCTCTGGGTCCTGGTGTCCACCTCCGGGTCCTACTCTGGCTCTTCGCGTCCTCTGTCTTCTCCTTCAGCTCTCTTGGTCCTCCTCTGGTCCCTCCCTCGTCCTAGATCTGTCATAATGGAGAGCAGAGGAAGGAGCCGGTAAATATGTAATTTACTGGCTCCTCCCTTTTCCTGAATGAACAGTGTCCTCAGTCCCTTTCCCTGTCTCAAAAAGGAGATGTCAGGTGTTTAGACCCCTGATATCTCACCAAAGCCAACCCCAACGGGGCTGATAAAAAAAAAGAATTGTAATAAATAAATATTAAAATATTAAAAGGTTAAATTGCAAAAATAATAAAAAATAAAATAAAAAAAACACTGACACCGTCCACTCAACCCCGTATTGTACAAAAAATGACATAGAAAAAAAAGTCAAATTTGCCCAGCTACAACCTCAATGTTTCATGTAGTAAACCAATAGGAATAGAACTATTGGTCACAGCTGTTACATTCCTCATCAGTGTCATTTGAAGGAATAGCGGATCCAAAACGGCTGTGTTACCCAGTTCCCTATTCTCCTTCAATCTCTCTTTGCTCATATATGATCATTGGCTAGAGTATGAAACAGATCAATGGTTGATTAGAATGTCTGCTAGATATCTTGGTGTCTAGCCACAAGGAATTCGAAACCCGAAGGAATTTAATTTTACTTTGGACGCAGCTTTTAAGCAACAATTAGGCCTGAATTAGCAAAAAAAGCCATGTAGGCCCAGGCTTGGAATGCCAGGCAGGTCATATTGTTGATATGGTTAAGTAAAGACATAGGTCAATCCAGTTCAACCTATGAACTGAGGTCATAAAAGGGCTGTCCACAAATTGCAGAACCATGCTTGCATTACATTAATAACATTCAGTGAAATGACGTTTAGTCCACTAGGCTTAGAATTACATGTTGCAGCTGGAGAATACTGATAAAAAAACTTTCTATATACCAGTGGTAGACCTTTATGCACCCACTTACCTGCAACAGTAGTGTGCGCACACACTAGTATTATCTGCTGTAGTGTTAGACAGGCCAGTCTTCTGCAGCCAGATGTTGGTTCCCAGGTCTGTCCTCTTGATATAAAACAATGGTGCCCAACTTTGATTTAGGAACTTTTTTTTTCTTGGGCCCAAGCAATTAGTATTACATTGTTCTGGTGGCATAAAAAACAAGGGTCTCACTAAAACCAAAGATGACATTGGACCATCTAAGGATCACAAAAAACGGTTCTGGGAACTCATTTGGGTTTCAGACACAGAATTTACACAGTGTTGCTGCAGAGAAGAGGCCTGGGAAACAAGACTTCATACCAGTGGGGCAGAGACAGCACAATCTCAGAAGTCTTATGCACCGTATACACGATCGGATTTTCCGCCAACAAATGTTGGATGTGAGCTTGTTGGCGGAACGTCCGACCGTGTGTATGCTCCATCGGACATTTGTTGTCGGACTTTCCTCCAACAAATGTTGGCTAGCATGTTCTCAAATTTTCCTCCAACAAATGTGTGTTGTCGGATTTTAAATTGGTATTAAACCCTAAAACAATAAATAATATATTGCAGGTTACCAAACCTTAGATGTGGTGGCTGTATATGTTTTCTGTGTTTTAAGCCCTTTTTCCTTTACTTTCACCTGGTGATCTGTCCAGTAACACACTTTCTGTAGTCACTAGAAGAAGAGAGGAAAAATCCCTGGTGCCGCACATCCACGGAGTCCTATGGTGGTATGAGAGAGACAACCTTAACCTGGGCTTCCAGGCTGAGGTTGTCTTTCTCATACCACCATAGGACTCCGTGAATGTGCGGCACCAGGGATCTTTCCTATCTTCTTCTAGTGACTACAGGAGCTGGGACAAGCTTCATCTATTGCTGGCACTCATGCAGTGGTTGCAGCATCACCCACACTACTCTCTATAGTGATCGAGCCTGAACGACACACTAAACCAACCTTGGGTAAAACACTTCCTGTCTTTGGGCGATTCCACTTTACTGGAGAAGCAATGGTGACACCTATGGACAGCAGCATTTTCAGTATAGGGATAGGGTTGTGTTAAAACAGTTCGAATCTCGGCCAGTTCAGCAGGGACAGGCCGAGATTCTAACCATGTATGAGCAGGCGGATTGTACCCAAGTTGATCCCTCAATTGACTATGTACAACCAGCATGTCAGAATTTTAGGATGGATGTGATTATTGCCAGTGGCAAACACAATAGCTCTCTGGAAGTAATTCCCCCAGCAACACCGTGTTGATGGGGGAATCAAGCGATTTTCTTTCCTCCCACCCGTAGTGGAAGGAAAAAAAAATTATGCATCTATGGCCTTCCTTGCATGCACTAACAAATGTAGATAGACTTTACTAACAAATGAAACATCAGCCCACACTTTTAATGCAGTTACAGCAGCAGTTTTTGTTCCTTTTGGGATAAAGGTTTTACATAAATCAATAAAAGCTGACCATTGTAAGCACCCCGTCATTGTTAAATGGCTGGTCTCAACCCTTTAACTGCTTTTGATGGACATCTTTTATCTGCTAAAGGAAGCTGAAAAATAAAAGACTTAATGGCCAAGATCACCAGGTGAAAAGAAAGACAAAATAGTCTGAAAAAAAAAAAACCTAATTCAGCCACCCCATCTACGAACTGGTAAGCTGAAATACGTTACATTTTCGTTTTTGCGGTTTAATACCATTTTAAGGATGAAGAAGCTCTGTAGACCAATAGCTTATAATTAGAACTTAATGTGTGAAACCTTCAAATTTGTCCGATAAGTTTTGGAGCAAATATATTATAAACCGCAAAAGCCTACAGCAACCAATCAGAATTCACCTTTCACTGACCTGACTACAATAAAAGGAAATTCTTTGGTTACTGTGGGTTACCACATTCCTTATATAATCCTTGTCATTTGTGTAGCCTTATTAATAAACCCAGTTCTGCATGGCAGCCACTTATTGATGCCTTCCATTCTCATCACTAATAGATAAAAAGAAACTAGTAAAACCACAAAATCAGTCCAGCTATCTGCAGGCAACTGGCTAACAATTTGCTGCAATGTTAACTAGAAAAATAGTTAATGCCTGTTAAACAAATACACAGATTGCACTCTACAACCAACTTTCTCTGATATGTCATTACAATTAATTGATTCTGGACCAAAAACAAAAAATAAACAATATATAAAAGTGCTACTCCTATGCCTTCAAAATAGGTTGTGGGCGAATGTAGTCAGCATTTCATTTTAATATGGTTGAATAAATATGAATTACAGGGCTCTGTATTGCAATATTGTATAGTTACTGCAGTAAGTTGTCCTAATTACCATGTAGCCAATTCACATTAAGAGCGTGAATGCTGAGACAGCACAGTAATTGTTAGGATGGATCCTGTTTGATGTCCCTTGGATTGAGAACCCCGCTGTTCTTACATCCCTCCGTCCTTGTGCTCGCTGTATGAACGGATGTAATCAGAGCAAATGTATTCAGAGCAATCTTAATGCAAAGGGAGACTACATGCAATCAGCCGCTGTACGTGACCATGGAGCCATAGACAGCCTGCAGAGGGGTATTAGGATCTATTACAATCTTGTTCTTTAGTTACTTTAGTTATTTGAAAAGGGCAAGATAACCACTTGTATCATCCATCTATACCAATACAGTGGGGCTGGAAAGTATTCAGACCCCCTTAAATTTTTCACTCTTTGTTATATTGCAGTCATTTACTAAAATCGTTTAAGTTATTTTTTTCCCTCATTAATGTACACACAGCACCCCATATTGACAGAAAAACACAGAATTGTTGACATTTTTGTAGATTTATTAAAAAAGAAAAACAAATATCACATGGTCCTAAGTATTCAGACCCTTTGCTGTGACACTCATATATTTAACTCAGGTGCTGTCCATTTCTTCTGATCATCCTTGAGATGGTTCTACACCTTCATTTGAGTCCAGCTGTGTTTGATTATACTGATTGGACTTGATTAGGAAAACCACACATCTGTCTATATAAGACCTTACAGATCACAGTGCATGTCAGAGCAAATGAGAATCATGAGGTCAAAGGAACTGCCTAAAGAGCTCAGAGACAGAATTGTGGCAAGGCACAGATCTGGCCAAGGTTACAAAAAATTTCTGCTGCACTTAAGGTTCCTAAGAGCACAGTGGCCTCCATAATCCTTAAATGGAAGACATTTGGGACGACCAGAACCCTTCCCAGAGCTGGCCGTCCGGCTAACCTGAGCTATCGGGGGAGAAGAGCCTTGGTGAGAGAGGTAAAGAAGAACCCAAAGATCACTGTGGCTGAGCTCCAGAGATGCATTTGGGAGATGGGAGAAAGTTGTAGAAAGTCAACCATCACTGCAGCCTTTCACCAGTCGGGGCTCTATGGCAGAGTGGCCCGATGGAAGCCTCTCCTCAGTGCAAGACACATGAAAGCCCACATGGAGTTTGCTAAAAAAACACCTGAAAGGACTCCAAGATGGTGAGAAATAAGAATCTCTGGTCTGATGAGACCAAGATAGAACTTTTTGGCCTTAATTCTAAGCGGTATGTGTGGGAAAACCAGGCACTGCACATCACCTGTCCAATACAGTCCCAACAGTGAAGCATGGTGGTGGCAGCATCATGCTGTGGGGGTGTTTTTCAGCTGCAGGGACAGGACGACTGGTTGCAATCGAGGCAAAGATGAATGCGGCCAAGTACAGGGATATCCTGGACGAAAACCTTCTCCAGAGTGCTCAGGACCTCAGACTGGGCCGAAGGTTTACCTTCCAACAAGACAAAGACCCTAAGCACACAGCTAAAATAACAAATGAATGGCTTCACAACAACTCCATGACATTTCTTGAATGGCCCAGCCAGAGCCCTGACTGAAACTCAATTGAGTATCTCTGGAGAGACCTAAAAATGGCTGTCCACCAACGTTTACCATCCAACCTGACAGAACTGGAGAGGATCTGCAAGGAGGAATGGCAGAGGATCCCCAAATCCAGGTGTGAAAAACTTGTTGCATCTTTCCCAAAAAGACTCATGGCTGTATTAGATCAAAAGGGTGCTTCTACTAAATACTGAGCAAAGGGTCTTAATACTTAGGACCATGTGATATTTCAGTTTTTCTTTTTTAATAAATCTGCAAAAATGTCAACAATTCTGTGTTTTTCTGTCAATATGGAGTGCTGTGTGTACATTAATGAGGAAAAAAAATAAACTTAAATGATTTTAGCAAATGGCTGCACTATAACAAAGAGTGAAAAATTTAAGGGGGTCTGAATATTTTCCGTCCCCATTGTATGTTCTTATATAAAATGCACTTAAAGGACACCTTACACCTGTAATTTAATAGTCCTTATTATACATAAAATAGAAAGAAAGAATAGATCCCTCACAGCAACAACAGACCCCCTCCGGCAACAATAAATTACCCCGGCAAAAATAAATCTCCCCAGCAACAATAGATCCCCATAAAAATACCCCACGCAACAACAGATTCAGTCCAGCTACAATAGATCCCAGTATCTAGCTTCAATAGACTCTCCAGCAGCCAGCAACAATAGACCCCTCCCTCAACAGTAGATCTCTCCCATCAACAATTGAACGCCCCAGAAACAATAGATCCTCCCACCAGCAGCAATAGAGCTCCCCAGTAACAATAGCTTCAACTAGCGGCAGTAGTTTCCCCAGCAGCCAACATCAATAGATCCCCCAGCACATCCCAGGACCCTTGGCACATACATTTAGTGCTGGAGGTGCCGGAACTGCATTCCCCCATGTTCCCACTAAAAAAAACCTGCCTATAGCACAAGCGCACATAAAGATATGTGTAGAATTCAATCTTGCAAGTGTTTTGAAATACATTTTTGGGTAAATAAAACAGTAATCTGGCCTATTGCTAAGAACAGAATACATGAGTGGTCTCTGTGGGGAGGCATTATTTCGAAATGTGTAGTTTTAAATACAACTCATATATGTATCAGAATCATGTCTTTATTTTAGCTTCCTTTAATCCCCTGTACACCTATAAGAAGAGGGAGGGTAGTTATTCAATGGGTCAGTTAGGTACGTATTCATACCTCCCAACTTTTGAACTTCAGAGTGAGGGACACCCAATGGAGTAAGTGATTTGCGGCGCATGCAGCAAAATGTGGGTGTGGCCAAACTCTTACCAGTGGGAGGAGTTAAAAAAGAGTGGTTAAAAAAAAACTTGGCTTCCTTGTACCTATACAGGGGTCAGCAGGGCAGTGCCCAGGGGTCAGTATGGCAGAGAAGAAGGGTCACAAGGGCAGAGGACAGGGATCAGCAAGATGGAGGACAGGGGGTCAGTAGGGAAGGGTACAGGGGACAGTAGCACAGAGGACAGGAGTCAGTAGGGCAGTGTACAGGGGTCAGCAGGGCGGAGGACAGGAGTCAGTAGCGAAGGGTACAGGGGTCAGCATGGCAGAGGACGGGAGTCAGTAGGGAAGGGTACAGGGATCAGCAGGGCAGAGGACAGGCGTCAGTAGGGAAGGGTACAGGGGTCAGCAGGATGGCGGACAGGAGTCAGTAAGGAAGGGTACAGGGGTTAGCAGGACAAAGGACTAGAGTCAGTAGGGAAGGATAAAGGGGTCAGCAGCACAGAGGACAGGAGTCAGTAGGGCAGGGTACAGGGGTCAGCAGGATGGCAGACAGGAGTCAGTAGGGAAGGGTACAGGGATCACCAGGACAGAGGACAGGAGTCAGTCAGATCTATGGATCTGATGTCACCTGCCATATGGAGGATTGCTGAAATGACAGGGGAGGCAGAGCACAGCCCCTGTCCCTTCTCTCAGCGGCCAGGTACACTATCCATGGGGGGGGCAGCCTGGGGGGGAGAGCACTGGTGAAATCTGGGGGGAGGGCACTGGTGAAATATGGTTGGAGGGCAACTGGTGACTTCTAGGGGGGAGGGCACAGGGGAAATCTGGGGGAGGGAACAGGGGAAATCTGGAAGCGGGAGCAGCCCACCCCATAGATCTGGGCATGACATGACTCTCCCCACCTCCCCCCCCATGACTGCATCACAGCCGAGGAAGAGCCACAAGCCGCTCTGCCATGCATTGTAAAGAGCTCTGCTCCTCCCCTGTACATTGTCCCGCAGCGGCATTTATCTCCTCTCGCCTGGTGCTTGCACTTCAGCCAATCGAGGCCAGGATTAGCGTTCCTGTGGAGTTCACTGAGGGCTTTAAAGTGAGCACACACCGTACAGCATACACGGGAGTAGGGACAGGGGGTGAGGGACTAATTCTTCACCTCTCTGGATGATGCACCTGGGGTCACCACCCCCTGTACGCCGCTGGGAGGAGCTGCTCTGACATGCACTGTATATGTGTGCGGCAGCCGGCTGCCTGTCACACATATACAGTAGTGCGGAACCCGAAACACCCACACAAAGTGCAGGGCGGGTGTTACTGGTGCCCGTGCTAGTGTGTGCTTGTGGGCAAGCCACTGGAGCTGAGTGCTGGAACTCGTTCCAGCACTTGGCTCCACTCCAGGACAAAGCCTTGATTCTCTGGGATGCCAGGAATTAGATCAAATCGTGGGACAGTCTCAGCGAATCTGGGACAGTTGGGAGGTATGTGTATTGCTTTGTGGTATACTGTCAGTCTAACACTGTAAACATACTTACAGAAAGAGAAAGCACATGGATGACCTCATAAGTGTGCTGTTGCTCCTGAGTTATCCAACCAGCAGGCTAGGGAGGAGACTTTGATGAGTTACACTGCTTTATTGCACTGAAGGTTGTGCAAATACAATTTTTGAGAATTGAACTGCAACCTCCACTGTATCTAGAGGAGTCCCTTGTCAATTGCTAGGCTGAGACATAAGTGGGCCATACACTGTTTATTCCCACGGGCTGAAAGAAAAAGATCAGATTCCTCTATCCAACTTATACAGTGCGGAAGGATGAATCTCCCACTGTGCCCATTGTATTCTGGCAGCCGCCGCATGCCCATCGGATCACCTGAACAACTGCTACATCTGATTGGACGAAGCTGCTTTTCGGCTCAAAATTGTCTGCCAGACTTCTTCGATTTTTCAATGGATGGATGTTGGGTGAAAGGGGGCCAACAGGACCACCCACATACAGTAGTGAATTTCAGCTGGTTCATCAGGAACTGGCTGAAATTCCCATAAAATGAGACCTAGAGAAGAGCCAATGGGTGGAGGGTCTGCATGAAGGAGAGGAAAAAGTCAGAACAGGGTTAGAAAATGTGGGTTCAATGTGGAGGAGGTGGAGGTCTTTACTGAACTGGAGGCTGAACGTCAGATGGGCAGGGTGGAACTGTGGTTCTGATCGTAATAATACGATTATGTCATAATCATGACATAATCTTACTGCCAGGGAGGTTAACGGGGCGTTATTTGTTTTTTATTTTGTAAATAAAATGACTGCTGTGGCTGTTTGAACTCATTTCACATAGTCCATGCTATTATTTTAAGGGTTAGTAGAAATACTGAGGTTGATTAATCCTTTAGTCATGCATGGCCAGCCCTGCCATCAGGTCCTTTCTGGCAAGGTTGTACAAACAAGTTGAATCAATTCTCAGGCAATGCCCTCAATCTGCTCTGGTGTTCAGACACTGTATAGATAACAGGTTTGATTTACATCTGTCAGTGTTTGCAGACAGTGCTTACTGTGCTTTCCTTTAAAATGCTTCTTCTAAAAAATCTAATAGTAAAAAAAATAAAAAAAATTTAGGGATAGAGAAAATAATTAATCACTGGCGGTGTATTGCAAAAAAAATATCTGCACTTCAATTATATTTCTATCCTTAGAGGTATTTTTCTTTAATGGTATCCTATGCTAGGTTTACTATGGTGCGTTTTATATATACGCAAATTATTCTATAGGAAATAACCCGCTGTGTCTCACGACTACATATTATTATAAGAAACAGCGGGAAATGTGGTGTTCATTTTGATATAATTGAACAGGTAAACTGCTACTACTCTGAACGTAATTCTATCTGAAAAAAACTTAGGACGCTCATGATAGTCTAGGCAAGTATTTACATGTTTTTTTTTTAATAAATAATGGGCAATGTGTTTAAAAAAAAAAAAAAAAAAAAGCTGTGATTGATTATTTTTTTTTCAAATATCAAGTTTATTTCAACTCCAAACAGGGGTGGGGCCCCGATACAGAAACATAAACAAAGAGCACTTTGTCATGGTCGTTATACAAGGGTTGAATCAGTACAGAGTATAATACAGTACACTTTTAGGCTTGAGACTTCCTAGTATATGTATACTTTAGATGAAAAATAAAGAAACCCGAGACAAAGTGTTGATATCTACAGTTCCGGGGTATTCCCCTCCCGACTTTTTCCATATTTTCTAAAGAAAAATGGGGACCGAAGTCCCTGGACCAGAGTAGAGGTGGGAAGGGTAGAGGAGAAGGTTTAGGGAAAGAAGGAGAAATAATAGAGGAATAATGGGAGGTGGGAGAAGAGGGAGAGAAGAAGGAGACGGAGACATGGCGGTAGTTAAGCCAGTATACCGGGCTCAACGGAGTCTACTCAATACATATGGGGAAGGAGTTATAAGCCAAGTAAGCGTTGTCCTTCCTCGGAATAAATAAATGCGTTCCAGATGTCCCAAGTTTTTTTAAAGGATTCTTGTTTATGTTGAGCAGTAAGGATCAGGTCCTCCATATGTTTTATATCCTCTACTCTCCGCAGCCACAACGAGAGGGCTGGTGGGGAGGATTGTTTCCAGCAAAGTGGGATACACGTCTTCGCAGCATTGAGCAAGTGACGCGTAAGAGATTTCTTATATCTCTTGATGGGGATCGAGGAAAGGTGTAGAAGAAAGAACGCGGCCTCGTCTGGGATATTATACTCTGTGCATTTTTGTGTTATCCGTCTGACTTCACCCCAGAAGTCCTTCAACTTCGGGCATGACCAAAAAATGTGAATCAAGGTTCCCTCCTCCTCAGCGCAGCGCCAGCACCGGCTCGAGGAGGTAGGGAAGCATTTCTGTAATCTGGAGGGGGTCAGATACCAACGGGTGAGGAGCTTGAAATTTGTTTCCTGAATTTTAGTGCAAAGCGAGGACTTAAGGGCAAGTGTGAGTATGCGTTGTCGCTGTGCTACTGAAAACGAGCAGTTCAGGTCTCTTTCCCATCTAGTTAAGTAAGGAGGTGGGGGTTGTTCGTTCGGTGAGATTAGTAGTGAGTAGGTTTGGGATAGGATATGGGCCAATGGGCCTTCTCCTAAGCAGAGCTCCTCGAATGTCGTTAGTTGGCGGACGAACGTTTGTGTTTTTGGAAGGGAGTGGAGGAAGTGGTGGTGATTGATTATTTTGCTTACGGCAATGTAACAGGAAGCTGGAAGAGTTCTGCAAGGACATAAAGTTTCAAGGGGGTTCCAGAGACTGAGACATTTTGTAGCCTGATGCTGACTGGTGGATGAGTGCTGAAGGAAACTGCTGTATGAAGCCGATTTCTCCCGGCCAAGTAGGATTTGCAGGTTAAATGAAGAAGCCATGGGGGGCTTCTTGCATGAGATCAGTGTGCGGTGTACTAGAAATGTTCCAGAGAGCAGGGTCTTTTGCCATAACTCCCAACAGTACCTAATTTGAGGGACTGTCCCTGATTTGGAACAAAGTCCCTCTGTCCCTCTTTCCTCCTCATTTGTCCCTCATTTTGGTCTCATCTATAAAAAATGCACAATTTACCTTTCAAAAAGTGTTTCCCAGTGCTAAACCCTTCATCCAATTTCTAAATTGCTTCAATTGTAAATTTCAAAAGCCAGTATAAAGAAATAGTAGTGTTAAAGAAAGCACTCGTGGGTTAATAATTGTTTTTTGTATAATTCTCCTTTAACTACCTCCTGTCCGCCGTATAGACAAATGACGGTGGGCGGGATCCTCTCTTGTTCTGGGGCGATGTCTTAAAACGTTGCCCCAGTCTCACCGCGCTTGCACGCCCTTGGGTGGTATGCAGCACAGTGATCTTGGTAAAGTGTTGCACAACCGCACAATTGTCATTCAAAGTGTGAGAGCACTGAAAACTGATAATTGGCCTCGGCAGGAAGGGGGTAAAAGTGCACTGTATTGAAGCGGTTAAAGGGGGTGTGGCAGGTGGTTGTCTTATGCCTACATATTTTTGCTAATAGGTGTCCCTCGTTCCCATCTAAGAAAGTTGGGAGGTATGTTTTACTCCTGTAGCAAGATCTGTCCCTGCAATATGTAGGCACCTATTCTTGCAGGTGGAGCCTGGGAAGTACCATGGCAGGATAGGTGCTTACCTAGACATCTCCAAGTAGAATGCTCAAATATGACAACTAATAGGAAGCTAAAGTTTAGCTAAGGGCTCCTCCTGTATTATGTGAGGCACAAGCCTCATAAAATAAAATAAAAATTGCCTTTACTTTTTTTGACTGAGTGAAATCTTACTTTATTTGTGTCTCACATGCTCCCCCTCCGAGACACTGCAGTCTACAGTGGGAGGGTTTCAGCAAAGCAGTGGGCAGGACAAGAAGTGTCCAGGTGCTGATAGACAAGACACAGGCTTGTGAGTCAGCAGTGACAATACTGATAGCCACACCCCCAGCAACATTTTCTCATCCCACCATAGTGCGTAGGCAGGAACAGCCTACATGAGAGTGGCAACTCTGCTCTGAATTTAGGAGCAGTGCAGCATCATTGCCACCCCATCACAGGAAGCTGTCAGTACATTCTAAATGATCTCTAAATGATGTGTCTCCAACAGATGCCACAAACCTATGATGTCAAAGTGATGCCAAAGGTACAATGTACACTCTCAGAAGTGTGGCAGAGGAGACGGAGGAAATGCTCCTTCCTGCCTGCAGATAACTGATAGCATAATCTCAGACTATGCAAATTCACTGGACAGGAGCTCAAGGACTACTTTTTAATTATGAAAAGGTACAATCATTTACCAATTATACTGTTGCTGTGTAATGTAACATGTCAGAAATGTATTCATGTTGACATGTAAAGTTGCTGCGAGGTCTTTGAGACTTCAAGTGTTCACACTTTTTCCCACTGAGGTTTTTTTTCCCTAAGCAATACATTATATTTTGACTTTTGCATAACCTTAAATTACACTTTTAACTTTCACATTGTGGATCCAGCCAGATGGTTATCAAAAACCCTCCTATCGCAGTCCGGCTGTAGAAGGAATATAACTGACAGGACATTATGAATTTTTCATCTGTAATATCCTGCCAATTGTTGGATTTCCTTCGCTCTTCTATTTGGAGCTGTATTAAAACAGACCAGTCTGCTTTTTAATTCCTTGAATCATTTGTATCTTTTTTGAATGGTTATAAAATTCTATAACTGTGTTTTTCAGCAGGTTCTCTTTACATTGAACTTGATGTATAAGGTGCAATACCAGTTGAGGACTCGTCATATAGTCATATCACATCATAAACCATATTTATCTCTATGATCTCTAATTAAAATGTGTGTATATATATATATATATATATATATATATATATATATATATATATATATATATATATATATATATTTAAGGCTGGTCTTAGCTAGGTGTGCAAGTCATAATTTGTGACTTAAACATATCTCCAAACCTTTTTTAAAATATGGGGGAGCATTAAAGTTTATGTTATCCCTGACATTGAACTTGTGTTTCCTTTTGGCCTGTTAAAGTGATACTAAAGATAAAAAGTTTTTGTACCTTAATGCATTTCTATTTCTCCATTTCACCTTCCTCTGCATCAACTGTGGGTGAAGGATTATATATAAGGAATTATATGATTTTCTTTTTATTGGTTGAACTGGTGTCTTTTTCAACCTGACCTAACTATGTAACCTTTCTCTATCTATGTTATAGAAAAGAAAAGTGGGAATGTTGTTCTGTTGTCCATTCCTAAGTCTTCATCTACACTGCTGCTGGTAAACGAACGTTTAGGAGCAGTTGGGCATTTTTTCAGCTGCCCCTGAACTCTCCTCTGTTATCTTATCAGTACATGTACACAGAGTGTTTTATAGTCCTTTCTAGGCAGTTGAGTTTAGGAGGATTTTTCGGAAAGCAACAAAAATGCGTTTAGGACGGATGTTCAGAGGCATTTGAAAGGCCAAACGCCTGTAACAGCTTGTAAACGCATGTAAACGCAGTAACTCGCTTTAGCCTTGTTTCGTTTACAGGCAGTTTTAATTTTTGACTGTTTAAACCCCCCCCCGAAAAACAAAAACGCTTCTAAACGCAAACGCAGCTAAAAACTGCATATAAACACGGCAAAACTGTCGTTATTAAACGTTGATTACTATCTGTCAAGTTCAATCGTTCAGGAGAGGTTGTAAAACGTCCCTTATACATTAAGCCTAACACATTCCTCTCTTATGGTGACAATGTTGCTTCTTCGTAGATCCAGTACAGTGAATAAGTGCTGTCACACTTTGACAGGAAATGTGTTATGGGTAGGATCACCAAATAGAGAAAAAAAAGCCAAGAAAAGGAAAATGGATGCAGCCAACAAGAATCTAAGGTAATTACAAAGTAATAGCAAAAGTATACAAAGTTGTTTCAAGCTTGCTTCTTTCAAGATCCAAAACCTGTGACTATTGTATAATAAAATATACCTTAGGCCCCTTGTATTTGAAGGAATCTAGCTCCTGGGTATAATGCCCCGTACACACGGTCGGACTTTGTTCGGACATTCCGACAGCAAAATCCTAGGATTTTTTCCGACGGATGGTGGCTCAAACTTGTCTTGCATACACACGGTCACACAAAGTTGTCGGAAAATCCGATCGTTTTAAACGCGGTGACGTAAAAAATGTACGTCGGGACTATAAACGGGGCAGTGGCCAATAGCTTTCACCTCTTTATTTATTCTAAGCATGCGTGGCACTTTGTCCGTCGGATTTGTGTACACACGATCGGAATTTTATCTCCTGCTCTCCAACTTTGTGTGTCGGAAAATCCGATGGAAAATGTCCGATGGAGCCCACACACGGTCGGAATTTCCGACAACACGCTCCGATTGGACATTTTCCATCGGAAAATCCGACCGTGTGTACGGGGCATTAGAGTTGCATGATAAAGTAGAATTTCAGCGGTGCTATTAAAGATTACCACGTGTGCCACATATATGTTGTAAAGCGCTGCACAAACTGTTGGCGCTATATCAATCCTGTATAATAATAATAATATATCCCAAGTTGACCTACAAGGCCTTCATAAAACATTACTTCCTCTAAAATATTCCAGAAATAGAAGAAACAAGGACACACAATCTACTGACTAAACAACACACTTCCTTTTCTGATGCATTATTTAGCCAACTGTGCAGTGATCATATTTTTCCACAGTATGGCCTTACATATAGATCCTGATCCCTGCTGAGCATCATCTACAGTGAGGATAATTCCAGCCAATAGTACATGTCTCACACTCAGGGAAGCATGGGATTAAAGTTCAACTTGGCCTCCTAGATCTTTTTGACCAACAGGGCCTGCAGAGTTGAGAATTCCTCACACTAGTAGATTATGTATTATCCCATACTCCTACAATACATTTATGACTTCTTCATATTTTTGTGGCTAGATTCCCTATTTGCTTCATACAAAACTTAGAATAGGGAGAGTTTCAATGATTTGGTTTACTATGACTATTGCACCAAAAAAGAACTGTGAGGTTTTTAAGAACGATTCGTAACTGAAATACGGTATATGAGGTCAGTGTGCATTTTAATTAGCCATTAGGTACACACAACTGCAATATTAGCTGTAGACAAAGATAACCTTTAGAGTGCACCTGTAGTCAGGCTATGGACATTAAACTATTTACAACGTATTTACCAAGCAGTCTACAAGCCCTCATTGACCTCTTATGCTGCAGGCACTGGGGAGTAATTAATCCTCAAAGTTTACAACAAAGACTTGGAAGTACTGGCATTGGCTGGTTGTCAACAACACCTGCTGTTGGTTTACTTAACATTGGCAGGCTGCCAGTTGGTTTACATAAGAACATTGGCAGGCTTCAGGCTGCCAGAGAAAGCAAGGGGAAATGAGATGGTTCTTCAGTGCTTCAGTTGTGATATTTGAGAATGAATTGCTGCACAGTACCTGCAGTTTCAGGAGTCAGTAAAGGCTTGATTTAAAGTTAATTTACTGCTTGTTAAGGATATGTAAATACTTGAATGCCCCATAGCTTGGCCACAAAACCAGTTTAATGTACCAATACACAAGGATTTGGATTTTAGGGTAGAACTCTATAATTTACCCAAAATGTGTATCCACTTGCACTGCCCATGTTTCGTAACATTCCCACTGAGCAGTACACATGTGGGTTGATTTACTAAAACTGGAGAGAGCAAAATCTGGTGCAGCTGTGCATGGTAGCCAATCAGCTTGTTCAATTAACCTCCCTGGCAGTATGATTGTTTCAGATTTTTGCGTCTCAAAGCGGTACAATTGTTTTGCATAGAAATTTGGCGTTTTATATTGTAATAAAATAAATGTCCCCACGATTCACTATCGCTCAATTCTGCAAGTGTTCTAATTTACTATCGCTGTTTTCTAGCTGGTCTAAAACCACTTTTGATGTAAAAAGGGACACTTTTCGGTTGCCATGGACAATCTCCAGTTTCCAGGCAGAAAGAACAGTATATATCATATAAAACAGCATGCAGTGCATTCGACAAAGCACTGGGGACAAAAGGGATGTGAAATAATTTCATACAGTACTGTAATCTGTAAGATTACAGTACTGTATGTGTTTTGAATTTTCACTTTTTTGAATTTGCCGCTAGGCTCCGCCCCCATGCGTTGCGGCGCTCACATGGAACGGAGCACACAGGACATCAGGGCAGAGGACACAGCCCGCAGACACAGCGGGGGGGAACTTGGCAGGATCCTGGGGACAAGGTAAGTACACTGCACCAGGATCCTGAGATGTAATCCCGAGTGTGGCTCGAGGTTACCGCTAATGGTGCTGAAATTTAACCCCGAGCCACACTCAGGAAAACCGCCAAGGAGGCTAAGCTTTGCTGAAAAAAAAAAAAACTTGGAAGCTGATTGGTTTCTACACAGAGCTGCACCAGATTTTATACACTTCAGTTTTAGTAAATCAACCTCATAGTGTTGGTCTCTTTCTGATACATGGGTACAGATAAATAGAACATTCCCAGTTTTTTCAACCCCCAGCTTGAGACCTGGCTGTCATCACAGGTCTCCTCTTCTCTCTGCCTATACAACCAACCTTCAAAATATCACATCTGAATAATTCAGACTGACCAACCATATTTGAATAGAAGCGCCTACAGTGAATACATTTGCATTCAATGAAAGTAAACCTATCAGGAGAATAAAATATTTTTGTATTTATAGTGGATATAAAGAATGTAAATCCAGCGGTATTGACAGAGACACGTGGGGGCTTATTTTGATCAAAGATGCTTTTAATCCTTTCCTTTCTCCAGCTGCTAAAATATAGTAGCGGTGTTTATTCTACCGTACATAATGTGTATGCACTGTACAGACAGCATGACTGATGAAAAATTCAAGAGTAGGGATGAGCCGAACACCCCCCGGTTCGGTTCGCACCAGAACCCGCGAACGGACCGCAAGTTCGCACGAACGTTAGAACCCCATTGACGTCTATGGGACTCGAACGTTCGAAATCAAAAGTGCTCATTTTAAAGGCTAATTTGCATGGTATTGTCCTAAAAAGGGTTTGGGGACCCGGGTCCTACCCCAGGGGACATGTATCAATGCAAAAAAAACTTTTAAAAACGGCCGTTTTTTCGGGAGCAGTGATTTTAATGATGCTTAAAGTAAAAAAAAAAAAGTGAAATATTCCTTTAAATATCGTACCTGGGGGGTGTCTATAGTATGCCTGTAAAGTGACGCGTGTTTCCCATGTTTAGAACAGTCCCTGCACCAAATGTCATTTTTAAAGGAAAAAATCTCATTTAAAACTGCTTGCGGGTTTAATGTCATGTCGGGTCATGGCAATATGGATGAAAATCAGTGAGACAAACGGCATGGGTACCCCCCAGTCCATTACCAGGCCCTTTGGGTCTTGTATGGATATTAAGGGGAACCCCGCACCCAAATTAAAATAAGGAAAGGTCCCTATATACTCTGAACAGCAGTATACAGGCGGTGCAAACAAGACAGGGACTGTAGGTTTGTTGTTAAGTAGAATCTGTTTGTAATTTTGAACATTTTTAATGTGTTTAGCTCCAGCCAAAAAATCTTTTCTAAGCTTTTTGGAAAACATAGGGAAGGGTTATCACCCCTGTGACATTTGTTTTGCGTCTTTCCTCCTCTTCAGAAGATTTCACCTCACTTTTTTGTCCCAATGAAAAATGTTTTTTGAAAATTTGGGTTTTTTTGTGGAACAAGGATTGGAAAGCATCAGTGGAAAGGAAAAATTGTTTTCCCATATTAACTCTTACAGGAGAGAATTTCCCTTCCTTAGGGGTAGATTTCATCTCACTTCCTGTTGTCTCCTTCCGTTTGCAAGTAGGAGTCGTTTGTAAGTTAGATGTTTGAAAGTAGGGTCCTGCCCTATATACTCAGCAGAAATTTGGGCCTTAGGTGTTGCTGTGGCCAAAACACTGTAAGCCCTCACAGGGCCCTGCTGTGAAATATTAGATCAAGAATTGTAATTACATGCCCCTGTTGAACAGGAGCTGAAAAATTAGGCCTTAGGCACTGGTGCTGGTGCCACAACACTGCAACCCCTCACAGACACTCTAGTTGAAACGCAGGAACAAGCCCAGCTGCAAAGTATTGCATCAAAAATTGTAATTACACGCCCCTGTTAGACAGGGGCTGAAAAATTGGGTCTTAGGCACTGGTGCTGGTGCCACAACACTGCAACCCCTCACAGACACTCTAGTTGAAACGCAGGAACAAGCCCTGCTGCAAAGTATTGCATCAAAAATTGTAATTACACGCCCCTGTTAGACAGGGGCTGAAAAATTGGGTCTTAGGCACTGGTGCTGGTGCCACAACACTGCAACCCCTCACAGACACTCTAGTTGGAATGCAGGAACAAGCCCTGCTGCAAAGTATTGCATCAAAAATTGTAATTACACGCCCCTGTTAGACAGGGGCAGAAAAATTGGGTCTTAGGCACTGGTGCTGGTGCCACAACACTGCAACCCCTCACAGACACTCTAGTTGGAATGCAGGAACGAGCCCTGCTGCAAAGTATTACATCAAAAATTGTAATTACACGCCCCTGTTAAACAGGGGCTGAAAAATTGTGCCTTAGGCACTGGTGGTGGCGCCCAGAACCAAAAATGTTCTTACAAGCTATCAGCGTGATGATTGAGGAGGAAGAGGATAATTACTCAGGGATAGTCACTCAGCATCAGCATAGGCAGTCTTTGAAGGGATCTGAGATTTCAAAAAAAATTATTCGGTTACATCTGCATCAGGTGCTTGGTAGCTGGTGGTGATCCAAGACTGATTCATTTTTATGAAGGTCAGCCGATCGACCGAGTCGGTGGACAGACGCACCCTGTGATCGGTTACCACGCCTCCAGCAGCACTGAATGTGCGTTCCGAAAGAACGCTGGATGCAGGACAGGCCAGTAGCTCAATTGCATACTGTGCAAGCTCTGGCCAGTGATCCATCCTCAAGACCCAGTAACCCAGAGGATTTTCGGTGGGAAAGGTGTCCAAGTCTGATCTTGCCCCTAGGTATTCCTGCACCATGTAAAACAGACGCTGGCGATGGTTGCTGGAACCGATCATACCTTGGGGCTGCGGACCAAAAAATTGTCTGAACGCATCGGTCAGACGGCCACCTTCTCCACCGCTCCTTCTTTGACTGACCGAAGCCTCAGCAACACGTTGTCCAGAAACAGGAGTTTGTAACCTCCCAGTCTCTGGGAACGCGTTGCACAGACCTTTCTGCAAGGCCTCCCGAAGATGTTTCATCCTCTGCTCCCTCTGCGATGGCAAGATAAGGTCCGCAACCTTACCCTTGTAACGTGGATCAAGGAGGGTTGCCAGCCAGTATTGGTCCTTCTCCTTGATACCACGAATACGAGGATCCTTACGCAGGCTTTGCAGGATCAGGGAGGCCATGCAGCGTAGGTTTGCTGAGGCATTCGGTCCGGAGTCCTCTGGGTCACTAAGGACAACAACGTCCGCAGCCACCTCCTCCCAGCCACGTACAAGTCCATGTGTTCCTTGGGACTGATCCCTTAAAGACTGCTGATGCTGAGTGCCAGGCTCCACCTCCATACTGACACAATCTTCCTCCTCCTCCTCCTCCTCCTCCTCGTCCTCTTCCTGTGTGATCGGCGGGCACGCAGGAACACTGTCTGGATAAAGGGGGCCTTGAGAGCTAAGGAAGTCCTCCTCTTCCTGCCTCTGTTCTGCCTCAAGTGCCCTGTCCATTATCCCACGCAGCGTGTGCTCCAACAGGTGGACAAGGGGGACAGTGTCACTGATGCATGCACTGTCAGTGCTCACCATCCTCGTGGCCTCCTCGAATGGTGACAGGACAGTGCATGCATCCCTGATCATGGCCCACTGGCGTGGGGAAAAAAAACCAAGGTCCCCTGACCCTGTCCTGGTGCCATAGTCGCACAGGTACTCATTGATGGCCCTCTGCTGCGTGTGCAGCCGCTGCAGCATGGCCAACGTCGAGTTCCACCTGGTGGGCATGTCACAGATTAGGCGGTTCTTGGGCAGGTTAAACTCCTTTTGGAGGTCCGTCAGCCGAGCACTGGCATTATATGACCGGCGGAAATGCACACAGACTTTCCTGGCCTGCCTCAGGACATCCTGTAAGCCCGGGTACCTGCCCAAGAACCGCTGCACCACCAAGTTAAGGACGTGAGCCAAACAGGGCACATGGGTCAGTTGTCCCTGTCGGAGGGCAGAGAGGAGGTTGGTGCCATTGTCGCAAACCACCATTCCTGCCTTAAGTTGGCGTGGCGTCAACCACCTCTGAACCTGCCCCTGCAGAGCTGACAGAACCTCTGCCCCAGTGTGGCTCCTGTCCCCCAAGCACACCAGCTCAAGCACCGCATGGCATCTTTTGGCCTGCGTACTTGCGTAGCCCCTTGAACGCCTACGGAGCACCGCTGGTTCCGAGGAAGAGGCCATGGAGGAAGAAGAAGAGGAGGGGGTGGAGGAGAGAGGTGTGTCACAATCAGCATTTTGGAGGCGTGGTGGCGGAACAACCTCCAACACTACTGCACCTTGTCCTGCATCCTTCCCAGCTGCCAGCAGAGTCACCCAATGCGCCGTGAAACTTAAGTAACGTCCCTGTCCATGCCTGCTGGACCATGAGTCAGCGGTAATATGCACCTTACCGCTGACCGCCCTGTCCAGCGAGGCATGGACATTGCCTTCCACATGCCGGTAGAGAGCCGGAATCGCCTTCCGTGAGAAAAAGTGGCGTTTGGGTACCTGCCACTGAGGAACCGCACATTCCACAAACTCACGGAAGGGGGCAGAGTCTACCAACTGAAAAGGCAGCAGTTGAAGTGCTAGCAATTTTGCCAAGCTAGCATTCAACCGCTGGGCATGTGGATGGCTGGGAGCAAACTTCTTTCGGCGGTGCAGCAGCTGGGGCAGGGAAATTTGCCTGGTACAATCTGACGTCGGTGTACCAAAAGCAGATTGCCCATAAGTACTTGGCTGTGACACACCTAATTCTACACCTTCATTCCTCTCACTGCAGGTCGCAGAGAGGACTGAAGGTCTAGTGGGGTTGGAAATCTCAGCTGATGAGGAGCAAGGAGAGATCGTCTTTGTTCTTTGGTGTGGGTCTTTTAGATACGCTTGCCAACGAACTGCATGGCAGGTCAACATATGTCTGGTCAAGCATGTGGTACCCAAGCGGGAGATGTTTTGGCCACGCGAGATACGCTTGAGACATATATTGCAAATAGCAGCGGTGCGATCTGATGCACTCGTCTCAAAAAAGGCCCACACCAAAGAACTTTTTGAATAACGCGCAGAGACTGCAGCGCCCTGCACATGTGGAGCTTTGGGGTGTGATGCAGTCAATGTGCTGCCCTTAGGCTGGCCCCTGGAGGGCATCCTGCCTAGTTGGTGATGTGCCACCTCCTCCTCCTCCTCCTCCTCCTCCTCCTCCTCCTCCTCTCTCCTATCAGGCACCCACGTTGAGTCAGTGACCTCATCATCCCCTCCCTCCTCATCACTGGAGCAAACCTGGCAGTATGCTGCAGCAGGGGGAGCATGACTGCCAGATTGCTGTCCTTCTTGGGCACCCCCTCTGTCCGTGCTCATGTTACTGCCTTCATTGAGCTCAGTATCATCATCAGAGCCTTCCAAACGCTGGGCATCCTCCTGGAGCATGTACCCAACACTGTGGTCAAACAGTTCGAGGGAATCCTCAGGAGGACATGGTGGGGCTAGGGAAGGAGTCACTGATGACATTGAGCTGAGGGAAGAGGCCGCTGCTTTGCCAGACAAAGCACCCTGGGCATGGGTGAGAGAGGATGAGGAGGATGAGGACGGCTTGGTCATCCACTCGACCAAGTCTTCCGCATGTTGCGGCTCAACACGGCCAGCTGCCGAAAAAAAGGCCAAGCGTGTCCCATGGCCACGTGCTGATGAGGATGCACCGTCTCCACGACCAGCACTAGACACAGAGCCTGCTTGCCCTCTCTTATTGGCTTGTGACTGTCTGCCTCTCCTTCTTGGCCTTCCAGACATACTAATGGCCTGTAGCTGCACTAAGCTGGGATAGAACACCTGTAATTTTCTTCAGGTAGCTTTATATACTGTAACCAGACAAGCCTGCCTGTCAGTAGGAAGATAACAGGAACGGATCTAGCTGAACACTGTGAGCAGGACGTACTGCACTAAATGTATATAGCAGGAACGGATCTAGCTGAACACTGTGAGCAGCACGCACTGCACTGAATGTAAATAGCAGGAACGGATCTAGCTGAACACTGTGAGCAGGACGCACTGTACTGAATGTAAATAGCAGGAACGGATCTAGCTGAACACTGTGAGCAGGACACACTGCACTGAATGTAAATAACAGGAACGGATCTAGCTGAACACTGTGAGCAGGACACACTGTACTAAATGTAAATAGTCTAGCTGCCTGACCGTGGTACTAATAGGATCAAAAAGAACACCTGTAATTTTCTTTAGGTAGCTTTATATACTGTAACCAGACAAGCCTGCCTGTCAGTAGAAAGATAACAGGAACGGATCTAGCTGAACACTGTGAGCAGGACGCACTGCACTGAATGTAAATAGCAGGAACGGATCTAGCTGAACACTGTGAGCAGCACGCACTGCACTGAATGTAAATAGCAGGAACGGATCTAGCTGAACACTGTGAGCAGGACGCACTGCACTGAATGTAAATAGCAGGAACGGATCTAGCTGAACACTGTGAGCAGGACGCACTGCACTGAATGTAAATAACAGGAACGGATCTAGCTGAACACTGTGAGCAGGACACACTGTACTAAATGTAAATAGTCTAGCTGCCTGACCGTGGTACTAATAGGATCAAAAAGAACACCTGTAATTTTCTTCAGGTAGCTTTATATACTGTAACCAGACAAGCCTGCCTGTCAGTAGGAAGATAACAGGAACGGATCTAGCTGAACACTGTGAGCAGGACGTACTGCACTAAATGTATATAGCAGGAACGGATCTAGCTGAACACTGTGAGCAGCACGCACTGTACTGAATGTAAATAGCAGGAACGGATCTAGCTGAACACTGTGAGCAGGACACACTGCACTGAATGTAAATAACAGGAACGGATCTAGCTGAACACTGTGAGCAGGACACACTGTACTAAATGTAAATAGTCTAGCTGCCTGACCGTGGTACTAATAGGATCAAAAAGAACACCTGTAATTTTCTTCAGGTAGCTTTATATACTGTAACCAGACAAGCCTGCCTGTCAGTAGGAAGATAACAGGAACGGATCTAGCTGAACACTGTGAGCAGGACGCACTGCACTGAATGTAAATAGCAGGAACGGATCTAGCTGAACACTGTGAGCAGCACGCACTGCACTGAATGTAAATAGCAGGAACGGATCTAGCTGAACACTGTGAGCAGGACGCACTGCACTGAATGTAAATAGCAGGAACGGATCTAGCTGAACACTGTGAGCAGGACGCACTGCACTGAATGTAAATAACAGGAACGGATCTAGCTGAACACTGTGAGCAGGACACACTGTACTAAATGTAAATAGTCTAGCTGCCTGACCGTGGTACTAATAGGATCAAAAAGAACACCTGTAATTTTCTTCAGGTAGCTTTATATACTGTAACCAGACAAGCCTGCCTGTCAGTAGGAAGATAACAGGAACGGATCTAGCTGAACACTGTGAGCAGGACGTACTGCACTAAATGTATATAGCAGGAACGGATCTAGCTGAACACTGTGAGCAGCACGCACTGTACTGAATGTAAATAGCAGGAACGGATCTAGCTGAACACTGTGAGCAGGACACACTGCACTGAATGTAAATAACAGGAACGGATCTAGCTGAACACTGTGAGCAGGACACACTGTACTAAATGTAAATAGTCTAGCTGCCTGACCGTGGTACTAATAGGATCAAAAAGAACACCTGTAATTTTCTTCAGGTAGCTTTATATACTGTAACCAGACAAGCCTGCCTGTCAGTAGGAAGATAACAGGAACGGATCTAGCTGAACACTGTGAGCAGGACGCACTGCACTGAATGTAAATAGCAGGAACGGATCTAGCTGAACACTGTGAGCAGCACGCACTGCACTGAATGTAAATAGCAGGAACGGATCTAGCTGAACACTGTGAGCAGGACGCACTGCACTGAATGTAAATAGCAGGAACGGATCTAGCTGAACACTGTGAGCAGGACGCACTGCACTGAATGTAAATAGCAGGAACGGATCTAGCTGAACACTGTGAGCAGCACGCACTGCACTGAATGTAAATAGCAGGAACGGATCTAGCTGAACACTGTGAGCAGCACGCACTGCACTGAATGTAAATAGCAGGAACGGATCTAGCTGAACACTGTGAGCAGGAAGCACTGTACTGAATGTAAATAGCAGGAACGGATCTAGCTGAACACTGTGAGCAGGACACACTGCACTGAATGTAAATAGTCTAGATAGAAGATAACAGGAACGGATCTAGCTAAACTGAATACAGTGTATATATATATATGCAACACCTGGGATGCATATATATACACAATACACTGTAAGTGCAGCTAACTGACTGACTGTTCTGCCTAATCTATCTAACTCAAATCAAACACTGTCTCTCTGTCTATCTCTTTCAACGCCGGAACACACACTACACAGGGCCGCCGTGCAGGCGGCCTTATATAGTGTGGGGCGTGTACTAAATCCCCTGAGCCATAATTGGCCAAAGCCTCCTTGGCTTTGGCCAATTACGGCTCTCTGTTCAGGCGGCGCTGTGATTGGCCAAGCATGCGGGTCATAGTGCATGCTTGGCCAATCATCAGCCAGCAATGCACTGCGATGCCGCAGTGAATTATGGGCCGTGACGCGCCACACGAATTTGGCGCGAACGGCCCATATCGTTCGCAATTCGACGGACGGTCGAACAGCCGATGTTCGAGTCGAACATGGGTTCGACTCGAACACGAAGCTCATCCCTATTCAAGAGTAAAACTCGCATTCAGTAAGACACGGTATGACACGTGCATCTACAAAAATGTTTGTAGTTTATATACCATTGTCGTAAATTTAGACTCCTTGAGTAATGAAGCGGATACAGGGATAGGACAAGCGAGGACAGAGCCAGTACCTACGTTATCTGCTATATTACATATTTTTATATGCTCTTCCTATGTACAAAGGAATTGCTAAAGTTGCTGGCATTGTTCCAGGCCTGTCAAATCCTATTTGACTGCAGTGCTTCTAAGTAGCATACACAGTAACGAGGAATGGAGCAGGCAGCTGGTTATTACTTGCAAGATGAAAATATCTTTCTGGATGTTATCGTAAACATGCTTTTAACATCTGCAGCCATCAGCAGCGGCGTAGACTGGGCTACAGACATCATGGCCAAGCAGAGCAGAGGGTTATGTCACTTGCGTCATGCTACCTGTGTCACATGTATGACCTATAGTGCTCCACCACCATATAATGGGCTGACTGTAGCTGCCAGATGTCGTTTCCTGGAGACTTCAATGTTCAGCCATTTGGAAAGAAATATATGATTTAATAGGATTTAGAAAACAGCTCTCTTGGCTTGATGAGTGTTGTCTGCAGGAATGCTGCATGCAAGATATAGGAAAACAGAGGATAGAGGATAGATGAAAAGTACAGTCATTCCAATTATTTTTTTAAATGTGAGAAATATCTACTTGGGGTAAATAATGCCATCAGTGTGTGTTAAAGTGTTAAAGAGGAACCGCAGTCGTTGTGAGATATTAAAAGTCAGCAGCTACAAATGCTGTAGCTGCTGACTTTTAATAAACAGCCACTCACCAACCCAGGAGTCCAGCGCTCACCCGCCGGTTCTTCACCAGTCTTCAGGTCCCTGGTACCGCCATCTTGGCTGTGGGAGCCAGCTGTGACTTCATGCTATTTCACAGTCGGCTCCCCACTCCACAAGGGCGAGAACTCACTGCGCTGTCGGAGTGGTCCAGCAGCCTCCTATGACATGTGACATGCCCCAAGAGGTTTTGGCATACCTCCCAACATTTTAAGTTGGGAATGAGGGACACTTACTTGCAAACGTATGTAGGCATAGGACATGCCCTCCCCTGACACACCCCCTTAAAGGAGAATATAAATATATATATATATATATATATATATATATATATATATATATATTTATGTATCTTGTATTTTAGATCATACAATATATGCCCCCAAAAAAACCCTGAAGAAGGAATTGTACTAACAATAATCCGAAACATGTTAGGTTTCTTAATCATCATGTTCGATCGGGTTTTGTTACCCTAGAGCCCCTTCTAACATGGTGTAGATATTAACTGTATGAGTTGTTCATTACATTATATTGTATTTTAACTATTAGACATGTGCACACTGAAATATTTCGTTTCGGAATTTCGTTTTCGTCCGAAAAATAAATTTATTTAGTTACTCCCGAAATTCGTTTTTATTTATTTAGTTTTTCGTTAAAAATTGCATTCGTCCGAAAATCCAAATTGAGGTTGAATCTGTCATTGAAGGCTTATGGTGTCTGTCGAATGTTCAAAGAAGATTCGTCGGAGCAGCTAAACTGTACGACGCCGTATAGTTTACCTGCTCCGTCAAATCTTCTTAGAACTTTCAACAGACACCATAAGCCAAAGTACGTGTGTACTTAGTTCTAGCTATTTTTACTGCTCCTCCTCTTTGGTTACAATCAGCCAATAACATTCATCATCATTATTATTTTTATTTATTTTTTCTCCCCTACGTCGAATCTTTTCTCCCCTACGTCGAATCTTTTCTCCCCTACGTCAAATCTTTTCTCTCTATGTAGAATAATCTTGGACTAATAGAGTTAAGGTTAGGCACATTCGACCACAGGTTTGATGGACACAGATTGTTATTGTCATTATCACGTCGAATCTCCTATCTATATCAAACTGTTGTAGCAACGAAAACGAAAATAAAGCATTTGTTAATGTCAGATCTTTCGTTTTTCGGATTCTGCACTTTCGTTATCGTTTGTTAAAACGATAACGAAAATACCTGAAATTCGGACGAAAATGCATTCGGACGAAAACGAATGCACATGTCAATTAACTATATAACTCATGTAAGTTTCTGAATAAAGCTATAATTTATTTTACTCCTGTTACCTGCGTCATATATAATTAACCCCCCCCCCCCCCCCACACCCATACAATCCCTGGGGCAATCTTTTTCTACTTTTCCCTTTACTTTAAAGGGGAATTAACCAAAAAAAGGTTAATTAATAAATCCACAAGGACTTTTTTTTACCACTCCAATCCCTTTATTTTGGCTTTTAAATTTACAAATGCAGCAATTTAGAAATTGGATGAAAGGTTTAGCATTGGGAAACAAGTTTGAAAAAAAGTGCATTTTAGATACAACTATGTGGATCAGACCAAAATGAGGGACAAATGAGGGGCAAAGATGGACAGAGGGACATTGCTCCAAATCAGGGACATTCCCTCCAAATCAGGGACAGTTGGGAGCTATGAGTTTTCGGTGTGGAGGGGGGGGAGCAAAACCTCCATAATTCTCATCTAGGTGAGAATTGCAGAAGTAGGAGCGGAAAGGTACGCATTCCCACCGCACCAAAAAAAATAAAAATACTTCCAAAGATGTTAGAGGAGGAACAGGAGAAGCAGATTAGCACATTAGAAACACATTATTTTCATTTTTAAAGTGATTGTGAAGGAAAAATAACAAACATGTCATAACAAAAAAAATATAACAAACATGTCATACTTACCTGCTTTGTGCAGTGGTTTTTCCACAGAGCAGCCCCGATCCTCCTCTTTTCGGGTCCTGAAAGCCGCTTGCTTTGGGGGCACTCATGTGTGCATGGTTGATCCCGAGCTGGCTCTCTGCATCCATAAGACACAGAGAGCATGGCTCAGTCCTGCTCACGCTGCACTGGCTGCGATTGACAGCAGTGGGAGCCAGTGGCTCCCGCTGCTGCATCTCAGCCAGTCAGGAGGGAGAGACCCAGGAGAGCCTCAGGTCTCATGCACTTCGCTGGATCGAGATCGTGCTTAGGTAACTATTAGGGGGTCTAAGGAGGGAGTTGCACTCTGAAGGTTTTTTTACCTTCATGCATAGAATAATTGAAGGTAAAAAACCTTTAGCCTTTACAACCACTTAAAGTGAAGGTCTGCTTTAAATTCACCTTGTTACTATGCATGATTTGTAGATATACTATATATACAGTACATACATGGGTACCGCCATATTACATACTCATCCCCTGCTTCCGGATTTGTAGTGCTACACAATGGTTGTGCTTAACTGGGCCTTCGCACAATGCAAGTCTCTCACTGTGTGGCTCATATCATATCTCAATAATTAAAAGAGCCATGGTCATTGTACATGCATTTTTTCACTCAGGTGGCTAAACTACAAACATTTGCATTTACAATAGAAAAAATTTGGAAGCGCAAGCATGTAAAAGTGCAACTGTCACATCAAAAATTAGCACATTAGGAGCACATTATTTTCACTTTAACGTCACCTTGTTTCTATGCATGATTTGTAGATATATACATACATGGGTACAGCCATATTACATTACTCACCCCCTGCTTCCGCATTTGTAGTGCTACACAATGGTTGTGCAGTGCTTAACTGGACCTTCTCACAACACGTCTCTGACTGTGTGACTGGTATCATATCTCAAAAAATAGAAGAGCCATGGTCACTGTAAATGTGTTTTCTCACTCTGCTGGCTAAACTACAGTACAAACATTTGCATTTATAATAAAAATAAATTGGAAGGGCAAGCATGAAAAAGTGCAATTGTCACATCAAAAACGACAATAGGTTGTGCTTAGGCTACTAAAAGTACCCATGATTAATCACTAGTGAACACTACACATGCAACTGCATGTAGCAGCGATCGATCACACAAATATGGAGTATAGTGCCATCATTAGTGACTAATCACTACTACATGCTACAATGTATTGTTACCTATGTGTGGCAATCAATCGCTAACCACTAGCAATTAATCACGAGGCAATCATAGGCGATGATCGCCCTAGCAAAAATTACTCGTGTGCATCCGGCCTTAAGGTAAACACTAAAATACTATGTTAAATTATATGGCCACTGAAAATACACATTCTCTTCAAGATAGCTAAATGGGGGGGGGGGGAAATCCAAACATTCTTTCTCAAACAGCCTAAAAACAGGACCCTCGGTAGTTTTCCTGATGATATGGCTACATTGTACTATAAAGCTATAGTGGAAAAATGCTACATCCAACAATAAGTGTTGTCTGTCTATCTAAATTTCCAGAGAGGCTGATAATAAATGGAAAAGGGCGTTTACTACAATATGGAGGTATCTTGCCAGAAGAAATACGGTATATGTAGAGATGCTTTGCAGTTGTACATAATGCCACTAAACCTAATTATGATTATTATAATGAACATTAAAGCCAGAATTTTTGGAGCATGAGGTCATATTTACATGTAGAGATACCACTTTAGTGTATAAGAACCTTCAGACATAGCAGTTTAATCCTTAAAGGGCAACCGAACTTAAAAAAAGAAGATTTTCGATATTACAGGGACAATTTAGAAATGCCCTCTTGGTCTGGAATTTCTCCTGAAATTTAGCAGTGCACATGCTGGTGTATTAGAGGGTCCCGACATGTCTGTGCTAATACCCTAAAAGCTGTATATCAGATCTTATGCCCCATACACACTATCAGATTTTCTGCTGATTTTTTCCTTCAGATTTACCAAAACCATATAATATGAGGTCAAACTTTAGGAGTTTCAATTTGTATGCAATCAGGCAGGCCCTTGCACTACATGGTTTTGGTAAATCTGAAGACAAAAATCAGCAGAAAATCTGATAGTGTGTCTGGGGCTCAAGGCATCATTCTTCTGGCTGCTTGTCTAAAGCACATGATCCGACTTCAAACAAACTTTTCAGTGGATTTCTGTCCAAAGGGCGTTGGCCGTGAACTTGTATTGCATACACAGGGCAGGACTTTTTAGGCAACAAACACGAACGTAGTGACGTTTCAACGTACTGACGACACTTCAAAAGAGGACGTTCAATTCTCTGGAGCCACCCTTTGGTCAACTTCTGTATTGTTGTCTGATCTTTTGCATTGGTTCTGAGCCTGCGTGTTTGTACTTTGGACTAAAGTCCGATGGTTTTGTGTACACTCGATCGGACTAGCTGACGTAGGACTTTTGTTGCTGCCAAGTTTGTCTGTTCGCACAGCCAACATTTGTCCGATGAAAACCGAAAAAGTTTGTCCGATGGAGCAAACACATGGTCGGATGTTGCCTTAAAACAGCTAATTTGCATGTTTGTTGTCAAAAAGTCCAATCGTGTGTATGGGCATTTAAAAAGCAAAACCCTGTGTCTACAAGGATGGTCATCTCCACACAAAGACAATTTGCTAAAGGCAAATAGGCTGTTCACTTTGCAAGGGAAATTTCACTTTGAATGGGGAATTTTCCCCAGAGTTTAATGAATGTGGTGAAGCTCTGCTGACTTCCATTATGCAATCATTTGAAAGTAAAGTTTTACCATCCTTTGCAAAGTGAACAGACTACTTGCTTTTAGTAAATCAGACCCACAGTGTGCAAGGCTAGGTAGGTAAGTAATGGGGGGGAAGATTTGTTGCAGGTAGACCACAGGCAATACTGATGACTAGTCCTTTGCCCCTCTACTTGCCATTTTTTGTGCACAGCTTTCAGAGTTCCGCTTTATAGCCACCCTTAATTCAGCGCAAAGCAACAGTTTCTTTAGTAGCAGGGAGGGCAAAAAGCACATACTTCCACTTATTCCCTGCCTCCATCCACTTGCTGATTTTGGAGAAAAATATTTAGATGCATGAGATGCTTTCCTCTGCTTTCCTCTTTCCACATTATACTGTAGCATTTAGTAACCAGGCATCCAATAGACAACAATAGCTTGGGTTGGATCTTACAGAGTTATTTGGCAGGGGTTCCAGCGAGAAAATGAGAGTTTAAGGAATGCCGGATTACTGGCAGCAGTAGGAATACAGTACGAAAATATGTGCATGCACACTATGCTGCCCACACTTCCAGGCACAAGGGAAACTATAAACATAATGTAGCACAGTGGGAAGGGGCAGGCACGTGTATGTACGTGCTTGCAGGAATTAGAATGCACGCTCACAGGAATTAGCATGCATGTTTGGCACTGGTTTTGGCACCCAGTGGCCTATGTAAACTGATGTTCAGCAGAGATAAATTGCTGAATGGTCTTCAGCTTATACTTGCCTATCTGTGACCTGATATGTTGATCCTGCCTTCCTGTGTATAACCCGGCCTTCCCCTTTGGACTTCGCTATTGCCTTTTGCCTTACTTATCGTCTGTTCAGTTGTAACTTTCTTGTTGCTAGGTTGATCCTTGGTTTCTGCCTTTACCCCCTAATTTTGCTACCACGCTGCCCAGCTGTTGTTGACCACATCTTATCCTGAACTCTGTCTTACCTCCTGATTCTGCTACCATACTTCCCAGTTGGTGATTTTTGGCTTGCTTCTGTCTCCTGTTTTTAAACCAAGCTGTTTCAGTGTCTGGTTTCTAGCTGGTGAACTGTAGCTTCCAGTTCCTCTTATCTGGCTACAACACAGATCCAATTTTGCCTCCAAGCCCCCGACACTCATTCCACTCCATGCCCTCACACTCTATGTCACCACCTTCTTAAATGTTGACCAGTAGGTGCAAGAGAAGCCCCCTCAGCTTCCCATTCTCCACCAAGTATGTGATAGAGAGTAAGTATGTGCTCATTACAGCCCCTGATCTAAACAAACCTGTTACATTACCCCAATTCATCAAACTAGTGGTTTGCTATAAACTACAGATAGCCTTGTGACTGGTGTTCATATCGAATGTACACCCAAGTGTCATTTATTTCTCTTGCCTGGTGACCAAACAAAGCAAGAATAAAAATAAATTACTACAAATGCTGTCACATTGCTGCCCATGATATAGGCAAAAGTCAATAATGGCCTTAACATAAATACAACTCTGGTTACCTCCTGACCAATATCGAACATCTATGCCTGTTAGTCATCCATCCACCTAGATTCTACCAGCTCCTAATGGGTCAGTGATTCATGAATTGGATTTAATCCAGTCATTAGATTACTTGATGATCATTGCATCTGCAACCAGTGAAATCCATCCTGCATGACATTAACCTTTTTGTGCCCAGAAGAATAAAGGCACATGTTGGAAATTCAACAGGTTCAATCCATTTGACACTGCAGCACAATCGTCACACAAGTAAAAATGCTAAAGTAAATGAACTCATCCTGGTTAATTGCTGATAACAGCACTGTTCAAATGCAAAGTAATGACTGTGATGTTAATGTCCTTGCTGAGCTCTGCTTGCCAGGTAGCCTTTCCTATTGACAGAAGTAATTGTCACTGATCAGTAAATTAAGCAGCCCTTTGTAACTGATCTGTAAAGATGGGGAATCTGACCTAACATACCATTGTAGCCAGCAAAAAGCTAGTGGTGTCAACTGTCATTAAAGATCACATAGATACATGGTATCACTAGACAGCCTTGTGGAGTTCACCCAACAGATGTGGTAATGGGCCACTTGCGCTCTTACCTTACTGAGGGTACAATGGCAGGAAGGAAAGTAGGTCGATTAATATTTTACTAGAGAGATAGGCACCATTTAATTTGCTTCACAAAAGAATGTACATGAGAGACTATCACAAAACTCAATTATTAAGCAACACTAGTTAACATGGTTGGATTCACAATGGAGTGTAAAGATATCCATAAACATTAGAGGCAATCCAGAAAATACAAATAATTGTTTGAACATTGCTATTCAAGCTAGTCACACACGGACATTTTCTCCCATTCGGCATGTGGCCTAAACAAGAGAAAATGAATTGATAGCCCTGTCCACCCTTAACAGTGTGGATGGAGGAATCTACACTACTGGCTATTGTATTAAGCATCTGCTGCACCCTCAGCTGCCTTAATGCAGTAGTGGTGCCAAACAGTGATTGCATCTGATAAGATTCAATCACTATTCAGCTGATAGTTTCCACCAGGTAGTGCTTGGGGGGCCACATGTCTCAAAGTGTGGCCAATTCAGAAGGAACCAGCAAAAATCTGAGTTGTCTATGGCCAGATTATGGCTTGTAAAAGGCAGTAAGGAATGCCTGGTCCTTAAAGAAAAGTTATTAGTCAAATCAAATCATTGCACATTCATGAATATCTTTCTGTGTGTTGCATATGCAGCAAAGAATAAATGCAAACTGCTAAAATATTTTAAACTGTCATTATAGGTGATACTCGAAAAATTAGAATATCGTGCAAAAGTTAATTTATTTCACTAATGCAACTTAAAAGGTGAAACTAATATATGAGATAGACTCATTACATACAAAGCAAGATAGTTCAATCCGTGATTTGTCATAATTGTGATGATTATGGCTTACAGCTCATGAAAACCCCAAATCCACAATCTCAGAAAATTAGAATATTACATGCAATCAATAAAACAAGGATTGTACATAGAACAATATCGGTTTATTGGTTTGGGCCCCTTTTGCAGCAATTACTGCCTCAATGCGGTGTGGCATGGAAGCTATCGGCCTGTTGCACTGCTGAGGTGTTATGGAAGACCAGGATGCTTCAATAGCGGCCTTCAGCTCTTCTGCATTGTTCGGTCTCATGTCTCTCATACTTCTCTTGGCATGCCCTATAGATTCTCTATGGGGTTCAGGTCAGGTGAGTTTGCTGGCCAATCAAGCACAGTAATCCCACGGTCATTGAACCAGGTTTTGGTGCTTTTGGCAGTGTGGGCAGGTGCCAAGTCCTGCTGGAAAATGAAGTCAGCATCCCCATAGAGCTCGTCTGCGGAAGAAAGCATGAAGTGCACCAAAATCTCCTGGTAGCTGGCTGCGTTGACCTGGACTTAATTAAGCACAGTGGACCAACACCAGCAGATGACATGGCTCCCCAAATCAACACAGACTGTGAAAACTTCACACTGGACTTCAAGCATCTTGCAGTGTGTGCCTCTCCATTCTTCCTCCATACTCTGGGTCCTTGGTTTCTAAATGAGATGCAAAATTTGCTCTCATTAGAAAAGAGGACTTTGGACTACTGAGCAACAGACCTGGTCTGTTTTTCTTTAGCCCAGGTAAGACACTTCTGATGTTGTTTATTGTTCAGGAGTGGCTTGACAAGAGGAATACAACATTTGAAGCCCATGTCCAGGATCCGTCTGTGGTGGCTCTTGATGCACTGACTCCAGCCTCAATTCACTCCTTGTGAAAGTCCCCAACATTTTTGAATGGCCTTTTCCTGACAATCCTCTCCGGGCTGCGGTTATCCCTGCTGCTTGTGCACCTTTTTCTTCCACACTTTTCCCTTCCACATAACTTTCTATTGATGTGCTTTGATACAGTACTTTGGGAACATCCAACTTCTTTTGCAATTACCTTTTGAGGCTTTCACTCCTTATGGAGGGTTTCAATGATGGTTTTCTGCACAACTGTCAGGTCAGCAGTCTTTCCCATGATTGTGATTCCTACTGAACCAGACTGAGAGACCATTTAAAGGCTCAGGAACCCTTTGCAGGTGTTATGGCTTAATTAGCTGATTAGAGTGGGACACTTTGAGCCTAGAATATTGCACCTTTTCACAATATTCAAATTTTCTGAGATTGTGGATTTGGGGTTTTCATGAGCTGTAAGCCATAATCATCACAATTATGACAAATCAAGGCTTGAACTATCTTGCTTTGCATGTAATGAGTCTATCTCATATATTAGTTTCACCTTTTAAGTTGCATTAGGGAAATAAATGAACTTTTGCACGATATTCTAATTTTTCGAGTATCACCTGTAGATAGAGAAAGCTGTAACAATAGCAGAAGCAAGGATGCAACAGACAATATGTAAACATGAAAAATGAAAACTCCTGTAAGACATTGAACTATTTGCATTGGTAAAAAACAGGACTTCGAGAAGATGGGGCATCTCTAGTGTATTGTACAGTGCTGTCATTCCAGTATCAGGCACTGGACATGCACTATATTGTCAAAAGTTTTGGGATGCCTGCCTTTATAGGCACATGAACTTTAATGGCATCCCAGTCTTAGTCCATAGGGTTCAATATTGAGTTGGCCCACCTTTTGCAGCTATACCAGCTTTAACTCTTATGGGATGCTGTCCACAAGGTTTAGGAGTGTGTCTATGGGAATGTTTGACCATTCTTCCAGAAGTGCATTTGTGAGGTCAGACAGTAATGTTGGACCAGAAGGCCTGGCTCGCAGTTTTCTCACTAATTCATCCCAAAGGTGTTATATCTGGTTGAAGTCAGGACTCTGTGCAGGCCAGTCAAGTTCCTCCACCCCAAACTCGCTCATCCATGTTTTTATTTACCTTGCTTTGAGCGGAGACTGCGAGCCAGGCCTTCTCGTCTAACATCAGTGCCTGACCTCACAAATGCTCTTCTGGAAGAATGGTCAAACATTCCCATAGACATACTCCTAAACCTTGTGGACAGCCTTCCCAGATGAATTGAAGCTGTCATAGTTGCAAAGGGTGGGCCAACTCAATATTGAACCCTACAGACCAATGCCTCATACACATGATCGGACTTTCCGACAACAAAACCGTGGAATTTTGTCCAAAGGGTGTTGGCTCAAACTTGTCTTGCATACACACGGTCACACAAATGTTGGCCAACAATTATGAACGTAGTGACATACTAGACGTACTATGTGGTTTTTCAGCTCTTTAGCACCACCCTTTGGGCTCCTTCTGCTAATTTCGTGTTAGTAGAAGTTAGGTGAGCGTTGATTTGCGCTTTTCTTTTCGCGTTTTTCATTTATTGCTTTTCATTTCGTGCTTTTCAGTTCGTTTCTGAACGGCCGTTCGTCAACCAGGCATGTTGCGGAATCGGAGGAGATAATGTATTATTTATTATTGGCCTTGGAGTTATTGCTTTGACATTTTTTTTTTTTGGTTGAGTAATGATTTGATTTGTTATATTTTCTATATTTTTGGACGCATAGAATGCACTTTTTGGTTAAGTTCTATTGGCAGATAGCATGTCTATTTTTTTTTTAATGCACAATAAAAAAAATGTGTAGAATAATACTTGGCTATGTGTTTTACTTCAAATGACAGTTTGGGAGTAGGCAGTTACATTTTAAAAAATACAATGTAAAATTGACAAGGGACACCAACATAGTTGTATCTTTGATCTTAAAAACTACGGGATAATGGTGTTGTGGTAACTTGCTCAAATAAAAAAAAAAAACAAACATAATAATATTATTCTTGATATCACTAGAAAAAAAAGCCTTTGAAAATTTGTTTGCAATAACTCTATCAGTATCAGCAGCAAAGCAGCTTCATTATTATCCCTTTAAAGAAGAAGAGAATTGTACGCTGCACTTGGAGATTTCATAATTTCCCCCGTCACAAATGTCAATTCTCCATTATGAACGCTAGTTTACAAGACCGACCGCTTCTGCTTCCGAGCATGTGTGTTTGTACTTTGGACTTTTGTTCAACGGACTTGTGTACACGCGATCGGAATATCCGACAACACATATTTGTTGGCGGAAAATTTGAAGACATGCTAGCCAACATTTGTTGGCAAAAAGTCTGACAACAAATGTCCGATGGAGCATACACACGGTCGGATTTTCCGCCAACAGCCTGAAATCCAACATTTCCCGTCTGAAAATCCAAGCGTGTGTACGGGGCTTAAGACTCGGATGCTATTAAAGTTCATGTGCGTGTGAAGGCAGGTGTCCCAATACTTTTGACAATATAGTGTATGTAGTGATGTTTAGTGTGTAGTCAAATCTGTTACATGAAGGTGGGTCAGGGATTAAGTAACATTGCAGAATTGCAACAAAGAAAAAAAGTGGTCATCGGGTATACTGTCTAACAGGACACACTATTACAATTACTATTACTATCACTATTATTATTACAAAACTTGCTGGATATAATTATATTTCCATTGCAAAGAGTTCAAGGAAAATAATCATTGCATAATAAAAAATGTTAAAAGAAAGACTGCTGTCCTCCTAGGCACCTGTTTTCAATTTTGCCACACAGAAGGAAAAAAAAATCTCTTCCTCACTTCCCAAGGGCAGTCTTTTCATTGCTTTGGATCAAAGCAGTGCTCATTTATCCTTTAGTTATTCCACCTTTGGATATTATTCGCAAAACAATCTTTGAGTCCTTTTTAAAGTCCCTTTATTGTTTTTGCTATTGTTACCCAATGTGGAAAAGCATTATGTGCAGTTGATTGGTCCCTGGTTTCTTGTGTGGACTTTGGTATAAATGTAAATTTCCCAAATCTTTATACTGGTTTTGTGAAATCAAAATCATGACGGTACGTACATAAGAGTTCATTTTAATAATGGTGTTGTATCCCTGTCCATAGGATGAACCGTACAAAGAGTGGCAATTGACTATTCTCTACAGAGAACATGAAAATATGTACTCATACTACAGGAGCAATGCTTCATTCAAGTCTATGGGATAGTAGTGTGCAGGCATAGGCAGCCTATAACTAGATCTTTACTGGCTGTGATGTAGACAACCCAGGAGACCACAGCTGTCGAAGAAGTTAAACACCTGTGGGCAATATGGTATAGCTTAGTGTATTTAGGGGGCTAGGAAAAGAGTTGGTTTGGGAAAATGTGCAGAACATTGCTAAATGGGCAGAACAGTAGCTAAGTGGTTAACACTTATGCCTACCAGTACTAAAGCCACCGGTTTGAATCCCAACCATGACACCACCTGCCTGGAGTTTTCATGTTCTCCCTTTTCCTGTGTTGGTTTCCTCCCAAACTCCAAAGACATGTTGGTAGTTAATTGGCTCCTGTCTAAGTTGGCCCTAGTATGTGCATGTAAGAATATGGGTTAGAGACCTCATATTAGCTCCTTGAGGGCAGAGACTGAATAATATATACTATATAGATGTTAAGTGCTGCGTAAATTGTTGGTGCTATACAAATACCTGTATCAAATAATAATAAATCCAAATTCTGGGAAATCTGAAAATTCTTCCTTTTTATGGGGTTGTGCAAGGGTCATTTGCTTGTTTAGGTCTAGGGGAGAGTAAAAGCACTTTAAAAGCGATTCTCTACCCCCCCCCCCCCCTCAGCAGACAACACTCCCCTATACTCTGATGGTGGACTGTCCCTCGGCATCCTCACATCCAATATAAGTCTATGTACCCTGCATTGGAGGACATCAAGACTTTAGACTACTGGAGCACTGGGGAGAAGATGCAACAAGAACAGGTCTAGTAGTGCGGAGAAGCAGAGAATTGGATAACATACATTTTTTCCCATGCCCCCAAACCTCAACGAACTGTTAACTCTTGCAACGTCGGTGCAGCTCCACTGCAAGGGAGAATGTTCAAGTTTATGAAGTTGGCCTTTAAAGAGAAAAACATCTTCTAAATTCACTAGCTAAGATAGAAGAAAAATGCATAATTTTCTTCACTATTTGCAAAAGATCCTCTTTACTGAATTGGAATTTTACCAATGCAAGCTAAATGAGTTAATTGCAACACTCACTCTTCCTTCTATACCCTAACAGCCGTTTGATAAAAACGACCAGCAACGGCTATAAAATATCCGCACGGCGATTTGCATTTTTATTGCCATCAACAAGTATTTGATTCTCCATAATGCAGAATGGGGTTGCTGTGATTATAAGCCCTGGGAAGGCTCACACTGTCCATCTCTTCCTGTCACCACTGGAAATGTGTTTTATGAAATACAGCAGGGATGGATTTTAGCTGGCTGACGTAGGCAGGAGCAAGCCCTTTTATCCATTCATCCAAGCTTTTTTTGCAGAAAGTGCTCTCTAGTGTTTAATGAAGAACACAGCCTGCAACAAGACAAAAATCAATTCCGCTTGGGAGCTTCTTCGCTCCCTGTGCTGTATTCTTTAGCTTATGATTGTAATAAGAACTCAACTTTTCCACATTTTCTACCTGAAATATACTCGCTTGTTCATTTTTCATTTTCTAAATTACATTTAATTAAGACAGAACTCAGAATTCGTACACAGTAGGAACAATTAGGGAGACATCAGCACGGGTGGTTAGAATAAGTGTAAACTGTCATTTGTAAGAAGTAGCTTTGGCAACCATCCGGTTCCTGGTTGTCGGCTTAAAGCAGAGCTAAATAATACTCTAAAGCTGGCTACACGTTACACAACTTTCTTGTTCAATATCATCCAGATGTACCTTCAACTATGTAGTGCAAGGGCCTGCCTGATTGCATACACATTGAAAGTGTTTAGGTTTGACCTCATATTATATAGTTTTGGTAAATCTTAAGGAAAATTGCACAAGAAAATAGTATAATGTGTACCCAAACTAAAGCTGAAAATATCAACAGTTCCAAGTTTCCCCAACACAGCCACAATAGATGGATGGTAGTGGGGCTCTCCCTTACCAAGGTCAGGTTGGGCTACTGGTGGTTGGGATACTGATTGGCTAGATCTGCCTTAAAGAGGAACTGCAGTCTGCTCACATAATTTGGAATAAAAACATCTTTGCCATTCTGCAGCTTCTCTCCAACCACTTTGCATATTATTTTATATATACTGTGATCCTGTACTTGCCAAATATGCTGCAGAAATCTCCCCCCACTGAGTCTGGCTGCAGCCATTTTAACTGTGGGCAGCTGAAACTGCTGCCTGTTCAATTCCTGGATTTACACAGACACACAGAGGCACACCTCCAGCTCTGCAGCTCTCATTGGCCCTCTTATGACTCATCCCCCCTCCCTTCCTGGCAAACTCACTCATGAGAGTGAGAGAGAGAGCTGTGCATGATGTCATAAGCCTAGACTTTTTTTTACCAGACAAGAAACAGGAAGTGGGCTGTATAAGGTATTTACTGGCAGAAAAACATGTTTTACTATCCAAAGTTAAAACAACAAGGGCAGAAGGTTTAATAGATGGAAAGATGAAAAAAATGACTGAAGGTCCGCTTTAATATCACTCCCCGACAAAGAAATCATGGCCCACCACCATGACAGCCACTGGGAGCAGATGACTGGTACACATTACACATCTTTAATTAGCAGTTTGTCTTAGCTTTAGGCTACTTTCACACTAAGGCGTGTAGGCGCTGGCGGTACAGCGGTGCTAAATATAGCACCACTTTACCGTCGTTTTAGCAGCGCTAGTGGGGCAGTTTTAACCCCGCGCTAGCGGCTGAGAAAGGGTTAAAACCGCCCGCAAAGCCCGCTGCAGCAGCGCTTTGCGGGCGGGTTTGCAGCGCTGCCCCATTGTTTGCAATGGGAAGGGGCACTTTAGGAGCGTTAAATACAATGCTCCTTCAGCGCTCCAGAGATGTAGCTTGCAGGACTTTTTTGACCGCCCTGCAAGTGCACCGCCCAGTGTGAAAGGCCTCGGGGCTTTCACACTGGAGTGCATTGAGCAGCTCTTTTGGGGCGTTTGCAGGCGCTATTTTTAGCACTTTAGCGCCTGCAAAGCGCCTCAGTGTGAAAGGAACCTAAAGATGGCTACACATTATACATTTTTTTTTGTTCAATTTTCTTTAGATTTACCTTCTACTATATAGCGCAAGGACCTGCCTGATTGCATACAAATTGAAAGTGTTTAGGTTTGACCTCATATTAAATGGTTTTTGTAAATCTAAAGGGAAATTGTACAAGAAGATTGTAGATAGTGTAGCCAGCTTTATGCTGGATTCACACCTATGTTTGCAACAATACATTTGAAAGTTTGCTTTTTAATGTGCAATAGCACCCCACACATACTGTACATACATGTTGTATACTGTATGTGCAATGCATTGCCATTCATTCCAAATGGAACATGTATGTTATGACCCGATGCACGTGAAGGCACTGTGAATTGTGGTGTGCTGAGATGACCAAAAAAAATGCAGGTAGGCTTCTTTAATGAGCTGAGACTTGTTAGGGGCCGATTCTAAGTCAGTGGGCTTATCAACATGTATCAACAATGGCCATATTAATATGTATAGATGTGGACACAAAGGTGTTCAATAGGCTACAATGACCATATTTATTTTTCAGTAGCCATGCCTTGTGAACCCAAAGAAAGTGAGGACTCTACCAACGTCATTGGGTTATATGACCTAACGCTAGCTGTGTCATATAACCCAGTACCCATTATGAAAATACAGGATCTCCTTGTCATAGTAGATAAGTTACATTATGCTTAATATATTTCCCCCCCCACCCTCCATAATGGCTCTCCATTCCCTAATTAATGAGAACTCAGTCTTTTAGGCTACAGAGATACCAAATGCACATCATTTAAAGTACATTTTTTGCTATAGATGTTCCTCGCCCCTGTGTTTTTCTTTTCTATTTTTTTTTTCGTTATTTACCTTTTTTCCTTAGAAATCAGCTTTACGATAAAACTTCTTCTCTTTGAAATGCTGCATACATTTATTGCACTTTGTACATAACCTTCTAACAGGGACGGGACGAGGGGTGGGCAGGAGGGGCAGCTGCCATGGGTGCAGCAGTGCAAGAGGGCAGAGAATGAACATAGGACAGTACACCCATTCTACAACATTTTTAATTAGTCAGTTAACCAAACTGACATCAATTTTTTGGGCAGAAACTTGCAAGTGTAATTACCTAACTTCCTCATTATGATTTCCAGTACCTGTCAGAAGCAAGATCTCCGAACTTCCAAATTCATTACTTTGCCCATTTGCTACAACCATTAGGAAGGATGTCACTCTCCCTTTCATATATCCAATATGAAAACTGCAGTAGGAGAAGTGAGATTGCTCATGGAATGAGAATTCAAGATGGGGGCAGTATAGCTAGGAACTTCAATGAACTTCAGATATACTTTGCCACTGGAGCCACGAGAAATAGAAAAGGAGCTAGGTAATACAACTGATTAGCAAATATCAAATGTAGAGTATTTAAAGTGATTGTAAAGGCTCATTTTAATTTTTTCCCTATAAAAATAACAAACACGTTATACTTACCTCGTCTGTGTAATGGTTTTTCACAGAGCAGCCCAGATCCTCCTCTTCTCGGGTCCCTCTACTGTGATCCTGGCCCCTCCCTCGTGTTCAGTGCCCCCGCAGGAAGCAGCTTGCTATGGGGACACCGGAGCCGAGTCACAGCTCCCTGTGTCCATTCAGACATGGAGACCTGACCCGTCCCTGCCCCCCGCCCCCTCTCTCCCGTGATTTGCTAGATGACTTTGATTGACAGCAGGGGGAGCCAATGGCACCACTGCTGTGTCTCAGCCAATCAGAAAGGAGAATCTCGTACAGCTGAAACACTCACGGACATCACTGGACAGAGAGGGACCTTGGGTAAGTATTAGGGGGCTGAGGGGGGCTGCTGCACACAGAAGGCTTTTTATCTTAATGCATACAATGCATAAAAAAACCTTTTGCCTTTACAACTCCTTTAAGGGAAACTATAAAGCTGGATTAACACAATTTTGTGGTAACCTGAATGCTACATCAACACGTGGTGATGCACTTTATGTACTGCATCTGCTTTGCAGCATTCTACAACAATGTTTCTCAACTCCAGTCCTCAAGTACCCCCAAGTCATCTTTTTAGGCTGTCCATTATTTTGCACAGGTGATTTGATCACTTTCACTGCCTTAGTAATTACCACAGCCGTTTCATATGAGGGAAATCCAGAAAACATGACCTGTTGGGGGTACTTGAGGACTGGAGTTGAGAAACATTGCACAGTGCACAGTGACACACTACCCTGCATTGTGGTGGGCTATGTTTTAACCGCTTGCTGACCGGCTCATGCCAATATACGTTGGCAGAAAGGCACGTACAGGCATATTAACCTACCTGTATGTTGCCCTTTAAGAAGCAGTTTGCGGGCGCGTGCCCACCGTGAGCTCCGTGAGTGTGACCGCGGGTCTCGCGGACTCGATGTCCACAGGGATACCTGCGATCGTCTCATGGAGAGGAAAAATGGGGAAATGCTGATGTAAACAAGCATTTCCCCGTTCTGCCTAGTGACAGGACACTGATCACAGCTCCCTGTGATCGGGAGCAGTGATCAGTGTCCTGTCACACATAGCCCCTTCCCCCACAGTTAGAATCACTCCCTAGGACACACTTAGCCCCACCTAGTGGTTAACACCTTTACTGTCAGTCACATTTACACAGTAATCAATTCATTTTTAATCGCACTGATCGCTGTATAAATGTGAATGGTCCCAAAATAGCGCCAAAAGTGTTCGATCTGTCCGCCATAATGTCGCAGTCACGATAAAAATCGCTGATCGCCGCCATCACTAGTAAAACAAAAAAAATTAATAAAAATGCCATAAAACTATCCCCTATTTTGTAGACGCTATAACTTTTGCGCAAACCAATCAATAAACGCTTATTGTGATTTTTTAACCAAAAATATGTAGAAGAATACGTATCGGCCAAAACTGAGGAAAACATTTTTTTTATATATTTTTTGGGGATATTTATTATAGCAAAAAGTAAAAAATAATGGGTTTTTTTCAAAATTGTTGCTATTTTTTTGTTTATAGTGCAAAAAAAAAAAAAAACCTCACAGTTGATCAAATACCACCAAAAGAAAGCTTTATTTGTGGAAAAAAAAGGACGTCAATTTTGTTTGGGAGCCACGTCGCACGACCGCGCAATTGTCAGTTAAAGCGGCACAATGCTGAATCGCAAAAAGCACTCTGGTCTTTTGCCAGCCAAATGGTTCGGGGCTTAAGTGGTTAAAAATAGTGCATGTACCTTTTTGTTGTGTTTTGGTGCATTAGGCAGTGCCTTCAAATGAACTGACTGCCTCATCATAACTCATGTTATCACACGGCATAATGTGTGTTGATACACCATATACGGACACTCTCACTCATTTCTCTCTCCCTCTCTTTTTCTCTCTCTCTTTTACCGCAACTTCCTTTTTTTTTTTTTTTTTTTTTTTTTTTACAAATAAACATTTAATACATCAAAGAGCATTCCCAGAGAGTTAGGAGATTGTAAAGTTTTAATAAGACAAAACCGAATACAGCCAACACAGAAAATACAACCTACTTCACTGCCTTCATTTTTTTTCAAGTTTAGACTGAGCTACTATAACTGATGAGTCACCGCTGATCAGTCTTCCCCTTCTGCTTTTAAATTGATTGCAGCTTGAGCTACAGAACCTGTAAACAAAAAGGCTTCTGACAACAGGCTGTAAATAGACTGAAAAATGAATGTTAAAAGAACCTAAAGCTTCCCCTGCTTACTCAAAAAGACAACACAACATATTATTATGTCATATTTCATATTTTCCTGAAAAAAAATAAAATATTAAAAAATATATTATTATTTAGTTCTTAAGCCCCATTCACAACAGGCAAAGACGGGCAGTTAATCCACATTTTTACTACTCCCCCAACTACCCACCTAAACTGTGCAATGGTGGCTGAAGAGAGATGTGCCTTTCATCCAGTTTCTAATTTGTTGCATTTGTATATTTCAAAAGCCAATGTAAAGGAATAGTAATAGTAAAAAAAAAAACACTTGTGGGTTTAACTAATCTTTTTTTTTGCATAATTCTCCTTTAAGGGGGTGTGGCAGGGGGTGTGTCCTATGCCCACATTCTTTTTCTAATAGGTGTCCCTCATTCCCATATCAAAATGTTGGGAGGTATGCAACAGCAAGGTCATTTTGAATATCACAATGCCTTTGTGTACTTTGGATATGCCTGAAAGAAAAACAAAAGCCCTAATTGGGTAGGCTACATCACTTGTGTAGACTGGAGTCCAGGTTAAATTTAATTCTACAAATTTACCATAATGTAGCATACCATTTCCCTTTTTGATATTACTGTGCATTAACTATAAGGTATACCTCCCAACCCTCCAAAATTAGAAAGAAGGACCCCTCGTGCAGAAAAGAATGCAGGCAAAGGACACACCCCTGCCATGCCCCCATATACACAGATCATGAAGAATGAACAAAGTAAAACATGATTGGTTAAAAGTGTTTTTTTGCTCTTCCCTTTTTAAATTCAGATTCAGAATGCTTTATTATTCCTAAGGGAAATTATTACATTATATTGACTTTTTAAATAACAAATGCAATAATTTAGAGGTTGAATGAAAGTGTAGTATACCACCTTTAGTAGTTTAATAATGCATTATTTTAATAGAGGTCTATAAATTAGACCAAAAAGAAGGAAACCTAAGGCGGATGGAGGGCTTTGGTTGGAAAAACGAGGGACATTCCCTCCAACGGTTGGGAGATAAGCTCTAAGGTTGACTACTTCTTCTAACGTTAAGAGTTCTAGTCAATTATTTCAAAACCTTGACATCTATGCCAGTGCAGCAATCCTGGGACAGGATGCTCATTTTTCGTGTTGCAGGTAATTTTTTTCCTTCTTTAAAGTAAAAAAAAAAAATGCTAACCAAGGAATCTGCCCCCTTGTTAACCACCACATGGATGAGTGATTATCCAGACTTCAGAAATGCACTATTCTACAGAAAGAACTCTTTGAATGATTCCCATAGGTGTTCTGTTCCACTATTTTCCCATGTGAAACAGCAGGGAAGCTAAAATGTTCTAAATTTAATGATGACCATTAATAATATGTGATAAGGAGCTTGTCTACAGGGAAATCAGACTTTGGCTTGTCTTGCAAACTAATAGGCACTTTTACTCATTATTGTCTATATGTGTCTATTTGGGTTTGCATTTTTGCTGATGCTAAAATTAACATATTTTACAAATTGGCTTTGATCATAGTATTAAAGGGAAATAGTTCTTTAATTCTCAGTGAATCTTCATTGTGCGTTATAACTTAGCACTATAAATAATTAATAGGATGATAATTAAATGTTTATGTGATTATTATTTTTTTACTTTATCTTGTTTGTTATGCTGTGGCTGGTGTGCACGGCTTGGGCTCCTAAAAGTGCATGGTTAAATACACAGTACACATATGCCACAGTCCTTGTACCCACACAGTATGCTTTTACCCCATTCTGCTGCTCTCTGGCCCTTTAAGTGGATCTAAATGCTTTCCAATCGTGTGACCGCTGTAATCAACTGTCACAATGGTCACATAATTGGAATTTTCCGATCGCAAGTATGCATCAGGAGCTGCCAGGGACATCTTAGTTACTATGCTTAGAGTACACAGTGACTGGGCCTTTCCCCACAGATGCATATGTGTCACGTAGGGTTAAAGTCCACTCGCCTAGCCCCCGCATATATGAGTCAAGCAAGAATCCCACAGAGATGTAAAACACTCAGTACAATATTTTTTTTAAATTAAACTCTTCCATTAGGCCTTTCACACTGGCGGAGATCTGCCTGCTTAGCATGGAAGCTCTCTGCTGATCCCTGCTGAGCAGGCGGATGACAGGTCCGTATCCTCTATGGACTGTCAGTTGGAAACAGACCGCCTGTCCATTTCCATCTGACTATCATCTGATCCGATCCGCCAGATGGTTGGGGAACGTCTGTTTTTTAGCGGACAAGATCAGATCGGATCTTGGCGGGTGTCAACGTTGACATCCACCGCTCCATAGAGAGCAATGGATGGTCCGATCAGGTTCGCCTGAAAAACTGACAGGGGGACCTGATCGGTCTGTCCGTGTGAAAGGGGCCTAACATATGCTTCTCAGCCTCCTACTTTAAAGGAGAACCTAATGAAATATTCTGAACCTACTTAGTATTCAGCAACTGTTGAGACAATAAACACTTTGGTCAGAAATGCTGGTAGTCTTTGGCTGGGTGTAAAAAAATAACCTCCCAACCAGCATTGGTGATCAGTGGCTGGGTGTAAAAAATAACCTCCCAACCAGCATTGGTGGTCAGTGGCTGGGTTTAAAAAATAACCTCCCAATCAACATTGGTGGTCAGTGACTGGGTGTAAAAGATAACCTCCCAACGAGCATTGGTGGTCAGTTACTGAGAGCAACAACAACTACACCCCAAGCATTGGTGGTCTGTGACTGGCTGGAGCAAAAGCAATAACCTCCCCATAGCGTTGGTGTCCGGTGGCAGGCTGTAAGGATTAACCCACTTCCCCAGCAATGGTGGCCAGTGACTGGCTGTAACCAGGGCCACAATCAGAAATTGTGGATACACATACACAAAAGAAAGAAATCTGGTCTCCTTCTCTTTCATACAGGGCTGTGCTGTGTAGCATTGCTCTAACAATCTCAGAACTGGATGGAAAGAAATAAAAATCCAATAAAATGCCCCAAATATATGCATTTTTACTGTGTATTTTTACCTTGAACTTGAATCCCCGTCTTTTTTTCTAGGCAGTCCCAGTATCTTCCAAAACATATTGATCCTTTCTGACAAAGAGCTTTGATCAGCCTAAACCGTCAAAAAACTTGACTATGATTTTTTAGCGACTTTAACTTTTGACTCTTATTGAAATTCACAGAGTGTCTGTCATCGATCCCTGCGCATGGTGACTGCCTCTGTGCAAAGCGAATTACACCTCTTGCATCAGGATCTATTTTCTCATTAAAAATGAAGAGAATTCTCCCAGCTCATCATCATATAGACACAGGCTTAAGACTCAGACAAGAATTCCCAATATTTAAAAGTAGACTGACACACCAGCAACCCCACACTCCTATTAGGAATAGGGAGGCAGAGCTAGTAAAGCTATTTGAGAAATGTATATTAATTAACCCTAATGAACTTTTGTAGCAAAAATTTTTTATGATGGTTTCCCTTTTTCCCTTTTTAAACTTAGAAAGCTGTTATTTCTATTCTCTGTTCTCTGGTAGGAAGTATATTGAGCCACTGAGTGCATAAATTATCCCTTCAACAAACTCAAAGCCCAGAATTCAATGTCAGAGGTGCCAGTGCTCTATACAATGAAGCCATCTCTCTCTTGGAGGTTTCAAAAAAGGCTCATTAAGAAAAGCAATGGTGTTGTAATAGGTAAGATAATATACTGTCTTTCATATATTGTGGCTGCTATAAAACAAATTAGGGCTAAAGAACAAAAGAAATGCAGTCCATGGCAACCAATCAGGATAAAGCAGCCATTTTTTTTGTTTAGTTGATATGCATAAGGATAATATGCATATGGATAATGCATGAGAAGGCTTGATTTCATCACCAATATTCATTCACCATCACCAATATTCAAAGCTTTGAATGGCCATCTTTCCTATTATAAGGCTGGATTATTTTGGCAAGGCTACTGCCATGCAGAAAGAATACCCCCAAACAGGGTAGGGGGTCTTGAGGAAGATCAAGATATACACGGCACCGCACCAATAGAGTTCCAAAAGGTCCTTTGTTGGATGATTACCAGTAAAAGAAAAGCTGAAGTGTTTCAGGGGTTCACACACTCCTGATTCCTCAGGTCTTGAGTCAAATATGACTTAAAGGATAAGCGTGGGAATGCAAAAAAAACCTCAAACGAATATACATTCTCACCTCCATGCTGCAGCGTTCCCCCATTGGCTCTAAGTCAGAGAACAGAGTGACCACATGACCGCTGATCACTCAGATCTTGGTCTTCTCTTAGGAGAGAGCATTAACTGTCAGTCATTGCTCTCCACTCTTCTCCTTCAGAGCTCACTGGAGCACTGGGCTGTGGATGGGACAGGAGTGGCTGGCTCAGGCTCTCAGTGGCATGCTGAGTGGCTGTGCTAGCTGCAGATCAGGCATCTGGGTGGATCCCGGTGTCTTTCCGAATAAGTTCCCTCGGTGGATAAGTTCCCCCCCTGTACTGCGCAGGCGCAGCGCCTGCGCAGTACGAACTGTTAACAGCCGCCGGAGATAGCCGAAGCTCAAGATCGACAATCAGCTGTACAGGGCGCCTGCGCCCTGGGTCCAGGTTCCTTCCCTACCATCCAAGTGGGGGAATCTAAAAGAGCCGAGAGAAGCGAGGCCCTGCCCGAAGCGTGGCGAGCGAAGCGAGCCCGCGAGGGGCCCTCTTACAGGCACCGTGTACAGCTGATTTGGACCTATTCCCCTTCGGCTATTCTTGCCGAATACTACTGCGCAGGCGCAGCGCCTGCGCAGTAGAGGGGGGTCCTTATCCGCCGAGCGGAACTTTCTCGGCAGAACACTGGCATTACTGTAAGCATTCTTCCAGAGCCTGGAGTGGCTGTGTGATGTCAGCCAACAGCAGGCTTTAGCCCACTGTTGGCTGATTCCGGGTCACAGGAGAGCATGAGTAAGTGCACTCCTATGACCCACAAAAGAAGTATGGTCACAGAAGTGGAGATTTGATTGGTAGCCTCCATATCTTCTGTGTTTTCTTTTAACAAGTTGCCAGAAACAGCTGTAAATATTATGGGAATAGTTTCAAATATCTAAGCATTTTCATTTGGTAAAATTGTGAGAATTTAGATTGTTGACATTAAATTGTTGCAATAATTAAATTTTGAAGGTTTGGTTGACAGATAAGTCAATGCTAAGTAGATCAAGGGAAACCTGACATTGACAGCTGCCTGAGTTTAAAAAGGGTCGAACTGTTGGCATATATGAGCCCACTATGTCCTACTAGATAAGCTGTGGGAACTGTACATTGAAAATAAAAGTTCTCCTCATAGTAAACTCAAGGGATGAATTTACAAGCTATATATGTGTGGAGCTATGCTGTACACTTCTGTAGCCTTTACACAGATTTCTTAGACAAACCATCAGATTATGGCGATAATAAGCAATATTCTGGAAAAAGGGTGTGGCTAATCATTTTTTTTTTTGCCTATTTGTCAAGGAGAAGGGAGCAATCTCTGCACTGCATGCGTATTACATTTAAACATCAGCTATATCTCAAAGTCATTGTGGGTAGTGTGACAGAGTGTGTGAAAATAGGTAGGAGTTCCAACATGAAGTCATTTTCTTCTTGCTACAGGTAAATAGCCAGCTTAGGGTTGACAATCGACAAATAAAAGTGTGAGAGTACAATACCCATCCCATCCTACATAAACAGAGGGCTGGAATCTGATGCCGGGTTCTTCCAGATTCCATTGATATGTGGATGTAGTGCACAGTCAATCATGATCCTAATCCATTTTCTCCACAGTAACTAGAACAATTGGCATCTGGTTGCCCAAATGTGATGTGACGCTGGTCTTACCTTGATATTACCTCTTACTTCTGAACTGCTCAGTAGTCCATAGCTGATTTAAGGTGGGCCGGAACTCAAAAAGTAAAGAGTTGCTGTGTTATAGGGAACATTTACAAATGTTAATTGTGCCTAAGCAGTACTCTGAAAATGTTACCCTTTGTCTAGAATTCCTCCTAAAAAACAGCAGAGCACCTCCTTGTATTTGAATGTGCCTAGGCACTCTTGCTACAGCCTCATAGCTATATATCTTCAATGTGAGATCTAAGGCACTGCTGACTCTGACTCGTAAGGGGTTTATTTACTAAAGCATTTGAATCAAATTCCATTCAAAATCAAATTTATTCTATTTCGAATTTTGGAAGATGATTGTATTTGAATTTCAGAAGATGGTTATATTCTTTTTATTTCATTCTATTCTATTCTATTTTTTATTCTATTCCTTTATTTTCTATTTTGTTGTATTTGGTTCTTTTGTTTTCTATTCTATTTTGTTCTGTTTTACTCTATTCTTATATTTTCTATTCTATCCCTTTTTATTCCTATTCTATTTGTTTCTATTCTTTTATTTTCCTTGTCAAAAGAAGTTTATTGAGTATACAATGTTATAAAGATACATGAAGTAAGTTTACAAGGATCTATAAAGTAAGCTCATTGTTTTACAGTAGGGTTTATATAGGTAAATATCATGAAATTTCAAATATTAAACATTGGGTTCACATAAAACCTAAATTAAAGATATATATCATTTCATTAGTTACTTTTGTAGGTATTTAAATGATTTTTACCTACTATACATATTGTTTACAAGTAGAGTGTATATAGGTCAAATAAATTCTGATAATGAGAATTCTTTTATTTTCTATTCTGTTCTGTTTTACTCTATTATATTCTATTATTTTATTTTCTATTATATTCTTTTTTATTACATTTCTTTATTTTCTATTATATTTTATTCTCTTTGAAAATTCAAATTCGATTTGAAAACTATTTGAACTCGAATTAAATTCAAAAACTATTCAAATTTGAATTTTATCCAAAATTTTGATTAGTTATTTCGGATTTGTTTAAATTCTTTACTATTGTAATTTGGAAATTTGAGCACATCCAATTTTTCGAATAGCGAAAAATTTGTCTGAATTTCAATTCGGAACTAAACGAACCGCAGATGTCTAGAATCCAGTGACATACACCCAGCTACCGGGTATGAAGGAGCTTGCCACTCTCCCCAACAATGCACGTCTTCCTCTAACAATGTAGCATTGGATGCCCAAGCAGTCTAATAGCTATGCCCAAACCCTGTCATATGAAGGTAGAGGTAGGTCCAATGTGGAATTAACAGAGGGCCTTTTTTCTCATAATTCTGTTTAGTACAGTAAATAGCCAGCTGGGGAAGTGTGCAAAAAGTAAATGAGGGATTAAGGCTCTGTTCACATCTAGGCGTTGCTGTTTTACAGGCGTGTTTTCCAGCATTTTTGCAGAGTTTTGCAGCATTTTTGTACAGGTGTTTTCAAGGTTAAAAGGTCACCAATGTAAAAGCAGTAAAACACCTGCAATCTGCCAAAAAAGAAGCTCCTGTACTTTTTTGAGCGACAGGCATTTTGTTTCAGGCGACAGAACGCTCAGATGTGAACAGGGGCCATTGAAATGCATGGGATTTGTCTTGTTGGGCGCTTTTAGAGCTGAGGCTTACAGCAGAAGAACGCCCAAAAACGCCTAGGTGTGAACGGAGCTAAAAGGAGGGGCTATTAAAGTGTAACTAAAGGCAAAACATTTTAAGTAAGGGAGGATTATAACCTATATCATTTTATTTTAATTCCATCTGTATCCCATTGGGGAGATTTCCCTTCACAATCTGTCTTAAATAAGGGAATCCTGGTGACCCCAGGGTCAGCAGAACTAGTGTCCCCAGTGCCCCCTTTGAAAGATTTACCCTCTATTATTGTTCAGATGTCAACCCAAAAATGTTTTTCTTTTTTTTTACTTTCTTTTTTAATAACTGTAAACGGGACAAATAGAGAGGGGGGATCTCCCTATCGGAAGCACAGACAGCAATGAATACCTGGTGTTCTAATCCCTCCCTACTCCATCTCAAAACTCTACCAAAAAAGTTTTGCCTTTAGTTACATCTTAAGTAAACTTGTTACTGTATTACTGTACTTTGAAAGCTAGTTCATATCAAAGCCAAACTCTGGGGATATTAAAAAAAAAAAAAAAAATACTATTTCAATGGCGGCAAAGGATTTGGTAGCTCATAAGACCAGGCTTTTTTCTGACACTTTTTATTTAAACATTTAAATCATATAGATATATATATTTTTAGCAGAGGTCCTAGAAAATAAAATGGTGGTCATTACAATTTTTTATGTCACGGAATTTGCGCAGTGAATTTTCAAACCCAATATTTGGGGAAAAAATACATACAAAAAAACACAATATACTACACTATTTTTTGGTTAAATATAAACGATGATGCTACGCCAATACCTAACATGTCACGCTTTAAAATTGCACACGCTGGTGGAATTACGACAAACTATGATACTTAAAAATCTCCATAGGCATCACTTTCAACATTTTTACAGGTTACCAGTTTAGAGTTACAGAATGATTGCTCTTGCTATAACATTTGCAGCGATACCTTACATTGGTGGTGTGTAGGCCTGCATGACCTACATATGCCTTTGCTTCCGCGGGAGAGCACGGAGTGATAGGGGGGCTTAAAAAAAAACGTATTGTTTATTGTACTATTTATTATTGATCACTTTTATTCCTATCACAAGAAATGTACACATCATGATAGGTCTTCCTTGTGGAAAGATCTGGGGTCTATAAGACCAGATCCTTCCTCTACCCTTGAAAGCATCAAATAAAAAATTAAAAAAAACATTGATTTGATGCTTTCAGAAAAAATTTGTTTATATCAGCCCTAGATTGGAAGTGACGTCATGACGTCACTCCGGATCTCCTAGATCATGAAAGTGAAGGGAGACAATCTGGTCTCTCCTTACCTCTGTGTCCAGCCACGTGAACTGCGGATCATTTCCCGGTATGAACAGGAAGCCTGAGAAACACCAGCAAGAGGCGGGGGGGGGGGCTCCAACTGCTTCTAAAAGCGATCCAGCAGACGCTTGGGTCACTTTTATCTGAAAGAGAATCCCAGGCTTAAAAAAATAAATAAAAACACAAGGGTATGGCTGACAGCTTCAGCCATAACCCCTGTAAACCACTTCAAACCTGTAACATAAAAGTACATTAGGGGGTCTTGAAGTGGTTAATAATGGCATGCAGTGCAAAGCAGCATTTTCCAAAATGAACAAAATCCTTTCTTGTATTAAAAGAGGTATGGTCTGCAGAGAGAGAGATATCATTTTCCCCTGTACAAATCATTAGTAAGACCTCATCTGGAATATGCAGTTCAGTTTTGGGCACCAGTTCTCAAAAAGGATATCGGGAAACTGAAGAAAGTGCAGAGAAGGGCAACCAAACTGATAAGAGGCATGGAGGAGCTCAGCTATGACAACAATTAGAGGGACTGAATTTTTTCTCTCTTGAGAAGAGAAGATTAAGGGAGATATGATCAACATGAGTAAATACATAAGTTGCCCATATAGTGAACTTGGCGTAGAGTTATTCACCTTAAGGTCATCACAGAGGACAAATACTAAAAGGTTTCTTCACAGTAAGGCTGCGTACACACGAGCTGACTTTTCGGCAACAAAAGTCTGACGGCCATTCTGACAAACTTTCATCGGACTTTTGAACGAACGGACTTGCCTACACACGATCACACCAAAGTCCGACCGATTCGTACGTGAAATAAGGAAGTTGATAGCCAGTAGCTAATAGCTGCCCTAGTGTCGATTTTAGTCCATCGGACTAGCATACAGACGAGCGGATTTTTCGACCAGACTCGAGTCCGTCGGAAAGATTTGAAGCATGTTTCAAATCTAAAGTCCATCAGATTTTCAACTGGAAAAGTCTGCTGAAGGTCCGATGAAGCCCACACACGATCGTATTGTCCGCAGCACTCGGTCCGTCAGACCAGTCCGGTCGAAAATTCCGCTCATGTGTATGCTGCATAAGAGCTGTGAACATGCAGAATAGATTCCCTCAAAAGATGGTTCTGGCCAGCTCAGTAGATTGTTTTAAAAAGGGATTCTTTCCTAAATGCACAAAACGGGATACTAATATTTATAGGTAAAATTGATCCAAGGAATATCTAATTTTGCCTTCCTCGGATCAACTGCGAGTATTGGATTGTGTATATGGAGGTTTTTGATTTGCGTGTGTTTTGGTATTTTTTTTTCCTGTGGGTTGAACTGGATGGACATGTGTCTTTTTTAACCAGATTAACTATGTTTGTCTATGCCTAGGCAGCCAAGAAAAAAGTACATTTACTTACATTATTCCTCGCTACCGCAGGCTCCTCCTTCATGCAACCAGTCCCCTGCAGCCTCTTCTCTTTGTCACTCCAGTTGGTGGTTGCAGCTGTGATCATGCTATCATGTTCAATGCAGGACCATCAGTCCTGCATTAAAGTGAGGACAATGGGAGCCTGTCCACAAGCAGAAGCCTCTGAGACAAGAGGTGAGCACCAGCTGTCTGCAGTAGCAAGAGATAAGATAAGTAAAAGTCATTTTTCCTGGTACCCTTGGCAAAAATGAGCAGCCCAGATCCTCTTCGTCTGGGGGTCCTCTGGGACTCCAGGCTCTTCCCCCCACCCAGTGCCCCCATGGAAAGCGGCTTGCTTCTGAGCCACCCTGTCTTTGGCTATTGACACAGACAGGGCAACTCGACCCAACGAAAACAGGTGTATAGGCGCTGCAACCTTCCCACATAAAAGCTCTGCCCGGTGCTCAGACCTTGAGGCTGCCAACACCTCGAACGTACCAGAATAGCCATGACTAAGGACTAATGTCCGAAACGTGTACAGTTTTGTACATGTATTTAACCTCCCTGGCGGTATGATTATGTCAGATTTTTGATGCTCAAAGCAGTACAATGTTTCGCATGGAAATTTGGCGTTTTATATTGTAGGCCTGTAATTCTTAGGAATAACTCACTTAAATCTGTCCAAACAAGAGTCTAGTAGACATCCCGGGTATGATAAAGTTGTCCGCAGCTGCCACCCCCTATTCGGGCTCCGGGCGCCTAAATTACAGCAACAGGGGTTTTTTTTAAGCACCTGATTAGAGCCATAGGCTCTAGTAGGCGTCAAAAAAGGTGACCTGCGAGCGCCATGCTGGGCGCTCGCAGGTCACTCAGCTGTGTTAGAAAAGCGAATTAATATTCGCTCTCCTAACACTAAACCGCCTCTCTGCCAATCAGGTGCTTGGATCTGTTACCCGTCACCTGATTGGCTTAAACCACAGGTGCTGTGATTGGATGCCTATCAGGCATCCAATCATAGCAGAGGATGGGAGGAGAGGATGGGAGAAGACATCGAGGAGCTGTCCCACCGCCGAGACAGGGTAAGTACAGGCGGTGGGGGGGGGGGGGCACACTGGCAGCATTTGATTTGGCACAGTGGCTGCGTTTGATGGCACAGTGGCCAGCAATTGATGGGCACAGTGGCGGCAATTGATGGGCACAGTGGCGGCAATTGATGGGTACAGTTGCTGCAGTTGATGGCGCAGTGGCTGCGTCTGATGGCACAGTGGCTGCGTCTGATGGCACAGTGGCTGCGTTTGATGGCACAGTGGCTGCGTTTGATGGCACAGTGGCTGCGTTTGATGGCACAGTGGTGAAAAATTGATGGGCACAGTGGCTGCGTTTGATGGCGCAGTGGCTGCGTTTGATGGCACAGTAGCTGCGTTTGATGGCACAGTGACTGCGTTTGATGGCGCAGTGGCTGCGTTTGATGGCACGGTGGCTGCGTTTGTTGGCTTGGTGGCTGCGTTTGATGGCACAGAGGCTGCGTTTGATGGCACAGAGGCTGCGTTTGATGGCATAGTGGCTGTGATTGATGGTACAGTGAGGCTGCAATTGATGGGGTTTTTTTTCAGAATTGTTCGGTTTGTTTGTGCCCCCCCAAAAAAATTTTGAGCACCAGCCGCCACTGGCATTCAGTGTGATTTTACCTCAAGCAGTAAAGATATATTTTATAGATTTTATCTTATCTTTGCTAATTCTAGATTTTTTACAATCCTAACACATTCTTCCCCTACTAAATGAACCACTATGTATATTAGGAAAATGTGATAAATGAGGCACAAAGTCCACTTACATGATTTTTTCATTGGACCCTGCAGTGTCTTAATGCTGTAGGAATTAGCTAATTTATTTTGCAGCTGTTGCAGCTGTTGGACCATGTGTGACCATCCTTAGCGCACACAGTGATCTTACTTCAGGCACTGAAGATGCTATATATATATACATTTTATCTCTGATTTAATTTGTAATTTTTTTTAAGCCATAACATATTCTAACCCTACTAAATTAACCACTATATATATATTAGAAAAATGTAATAAATGAGGCATAAGGTCCACTTGCATGAGCTTTTCATTGGACCCAGCAGCGTCTTAATGCTGTCCAGCTACTGCTGACTTATACCCTCGCAGCACCCCTGTCTTAGGCATGAGTAATTAAGCCAGAGATGGAAGTGATGCAGTGACTCACTCTGTTCAATACACATCACAAAGAAACACAGTCCTACTTTACTGTAATCACTAAAAGACATTCAGCAATCTTCGTTTTAGCTTGTGCATTCTCAGAAATGGATATTTAAAGTGGAATTCCAGTTACCCAACAAGGATCACAAATGATTTGAAATATTTTACAATAAATCATTTCTTTCTATTTTCACCTTCATTTTTTATTGTACTGAAGTTTAAAACATCAGTAAATGATAGCTGCAACTAAGAGTGCTTTTATTGATCTGAGAATGTGGGCATATCCTAGGACTTCCCCCATCTGTTTGCACTTCTTCTTGACCAGCCTTTCTCAACCTTTTTTAATATTGGGAACCCCTAAAATAACCTTCTGGGCTTAGGGAACCCTTGCTAATAATTATAATCATAATAATAATGATGAGGCACTGATTGGTGACATTTATAGGTGGCACTGTGGGCACTGTTAGGTGACACTGTGGGCACTGGTAGGTGGCGCTGGTGGGCACTGGTAGGTGGCACCGGTGGGTACAGAAGCCTCTGCAGAAGCTCTCCACGATCGGGACTGATGTCCCTCTCACAGCCACCAGTGATCGGCTTTTTTATGGTAGCGTGAGGACAAAAAATAGCCAATTACCGGCTCTGTTTACATCATATGATCAGCTGTCATTGGCTGACAGCTGATCACATGATAAGGGGTCGGGATTGACCCCTTACTCCCATCTGTGATCAGCCGAGTCTCACAGACTCGCTGATCACAGAGCGCGCCACCCGGCCGCTCGAGCACAGGAGGACGTCTATGGATGCCTTCCCTGCAAATTAGGTCCGCGCTGTAGCCATCTTTCTGCTATAGGGTGGACAGGAGGTGGTTAAGCTTGTGGTCATTGAGAATAACCCCCCTTACAGATAGCTAAAAACATCATAGTTGTCAGTAGTTATTTATCTGATCATTGCTCGTTGCTCAAAGAAGCCCTAGGGTTCCACGAAACCTTGATTGAAAAAGGCTGTAGACCAAAGCAAACCAACTGCAGGATGAGGCACCTGATTATGTACCGTATATACTCGAGTATAAGTCGTTCCGAGTATAAGTCGAGGCCCTAATTTACTACAAAAAAAATGGGAAAACTTATTGACCCGAGTATAAGACGAGGGTGAGAAATGCGCAGCTACTGTAAGTGGAAAAGAGGGTCAACAATGTCCATTTGCAGCATCACTGTGCCCATTTGCATGCCTCACTGTGCCCATTTGCGGCCATAGGTCCCCTGAACTTCAAACTCTGTAGTTAAGGGATCCTAGATGCCCCCTAGCTGCAGCCAAAATTTGGGGTCTCTGAACCCAAAGGGTCCTGAAATGACATTGCTGCAGATGGACACAGTTGACCGAATTTGGGGCCCTGTATCTCGGGGTCACTTAGTGCTAGGAACCCCACATTTGGTGTGCAAACCCAGTGGAACTAGCACCATAAAATTTCCAAAGCTGGGGTTTCTAGCACTAAGTGGCCCCGAGATACAGGGCCCCAAAATCAGTTCACTGACTTTTCTGCAGCAGAGAATGACATTGATATGTTCCACTGGGTTTGCACACCAAATTTGGGGTTCTTAGCACCAAGTGGCCCTGAGATATGGGGCCCCAAAGTCGGTTCAGAAAATGTCAAGCACTTTTCTTCAGCAGAGAATGACATTTTCCGAACCGATTTTGGGGCCCCGTATCTCGGGGCCACTTAGTGCTAGGAACTTCATCTTTGGATATGTTATGGTACCAGTTCCACTGGGTTTGCACACCAAATTTGGGGTTCCTAGCACCAAGTGGCCCTGAGATACGGGGCCCCAAAGTCGGTTCGGAAAATGAAATTTTTTGCTGCAGAAAAGTGCTTGACTCAAGTATAAGTCGAAGGGGGCACTTTCAGCACAAAAAAATGTGCTGAAAAATTCGACTTATACTCGAGTATATATGGTATCTGCATGTGCGTGGGTGGAGGGGACAGTACCCTTTAGAGAATGCATCAGAAGTGAGACTGTTTCCCCCCATGTCCCCATATGTTTTACTTTGGAATAGTCTTTTATGCTTAAAGTGTAAAGCTGGCCATAGACAGATCAAAATACAGCAGGTTCAGCAGGGGCTTGCCAAATTTTGACCACTGTGTGGCCACCCCTGTTTGACAGAAGTTGGACATTGGATCAACTTCTGTCAGGCAAACAGGAAAACTTTTGTAGATCAGTGGCTACAGCTGCTGTTGAGTCTATTCTGGCAGTGCCGGGTCCTGCTATAAGAATACAATAGCATAGCAGGCGGAGAAAGGGGGAGGGCGAGGGATGGACGTTGCAATGCTGGAGGGGAGATGAGTATAGTTCCACTTTAAGCAAATTTGACTTCTGTATATGAATGATGGCACTGTAATTATTTTAATATTATAAAAAAAACATCTAAGTACCTTTTTCCTAATCAATATAAATCAATATAATCAATATAAAGCTGTCACATGACCCAGATCATTCCCAGCCTGTCTGCATGGGAACATAAGCAGGAGGAGCTTCTAGTTCTCTGCTGTTGGTCATACTGTATCCTCAAAAATTAAAAAAAACAGTCTTATGGAGTAAAATAAATAGTTAATATTAATAAACTGTTTTAAATCATCATAGAAATATATATTTCACATCAAATCTTTATTATTTTTTGGCAATAATATGGTGTGGGTGGATTTCTGCCTCTCACGCCACCATAGCCTGTGTCTTAGAATAACAGGGAGGTGAAAGTGATTGTAAAGGCAAAAGGTTTTTTCTATGCATTAAAATAAAAAGCCTTCTGTGTGCAGCAGCCCCCCTCAGCCCACCCCCTCCCCCCCAAAACTTACCAAAGCCCCCTCTCTATCCAGGGATGTTCACGAGTGCCTTGGCCATCCAGAACTCTCCCTCCTGATTGGCCGAGAAACAGCAGTCGCTCCATAGGCTCCCGCTCAGTCAAACTCAGTTAGCCAATCAGGAGAGGGGGCGGGGCTGAATCACAGCTCCATTTTTGAGTGGATACACAGAGCTGCAGCTCAGCTTGGGTGCCCCCATAGCAAGCTACTTGCTGTGAGGGCACTCACAAGGAGGGAGGGGCCAGGAGATCCAGCCAGGGAACTGAGAAGAGGAGGACAAAACCACTGCACAGAGCATAACATAACAGAATATAACATGTTTGTTATTTTAATAGGAAAAAACAAGACTTTACAATCACCTGAAGTCTCCATTAATCTACATGTAATATCCCGCTCCCATTGTATTGAGCTGGTTAGTGGGCATGGAGGAGGAGGGAGGGAGTGGGCTGTCATTTACCACTGTGTATACGCCCACATGTGTGCTCAGATGTGATAGAGGGGAAAATGTTCAGCATAGAAACTCACTGTAAACTGAGCATGTGCAGAGTTGCAACTACAGCTGCAAAATCCCTAGCTGAATTGGGGACATGAACAGAAGGGGGAGATAGAGAGCAGCAGGGTCAACCTGTTTTTTTGCAGAATACAGAAAAGAAATCTTATATTGACTGAGTGAGTATGAAAAGCATGTAATACACTATTTATTCATAGTTTTTCTTTTTATGATGTGTGTTTAGTGACACTTTAAGCAGCTACATGAGTGAAAGCCATGACAAAATCATTCCACTCATCGCTAGAGAGAATCACTTTAACAAGAATATAAAAGAATGAACTGTAAATATCTTAAAATTAGAGAAAGTCTAAAAGACCAGCTTGGACTGTGAATCAACATACCATTTACAGAACTACATCTCTGAGCATGCTCCTGGGGGATCAATTAACACCGATTGCCTATTCGGATATACAGTGATTCAAACTGTCATAGACACTAGTCTCTCCTTTTACCGCTATTCATAATATTTGTTAAAAAATGATTAATGGAAACCAAGGGAACAAAGTATAATCTATTCACTCCCTATATTATTGTTATGAAAGAGAATTATTTAAAGCATGTTGGCTATTTAAACTCACACAGAACACTGAGATTAGAATTCGCTGTGGTTTGTTCATGATACCGTCAGCAGCTTCATACCAGCATAGCAAGCGGGCAGTATGAGTACACCAACCCTGCATTGACTGCACTATTTCAATAACGCCTCTCTATTCTATGCACGTCATGTTCACGCATCGGCTATTGTCAGCTGTACAGAAACACGCCAGATTTCTGGAAGCAAGGCATTGTTAGCGACTTCCTAGGAAGAGAGAATTACCAGCTTGCAGCCACACAAGGGCCAGCGCTCCTTTGTGTGGCACCGCACTTAAGGGCAGCAGTTAAAGGATGCGGATTTGGGCAAACCCCTTAGCATTTTATTGTAACAAGGAGCTGTTACCTTGAAAGGTGGCGGGTCAGCATTCGAGAAATGGCCTCCACATAAAAAAAAAAGATGTAAATATACTGCAAGCTGACACCTTCCAGGAAACTGACAGCTATCGCTATGCTGAATGTGACCTGGAATTCACTAAACGTCAACATGGGTCTCTTTTTAATCAGTTTTCACTCAGACTCTATTCAATCTCATGGCCATTGGCAGTACAATGGTATTCATAGAACACGCAGTGGGAAAATGATAAAGAGGTATTACTCACCAGCTGACTGTACACAGGAGGGTGATTTTCTTAAGAATACAGAATATTGAACACTCTGATCTTATTCCATCAAATGTCCTAATTATAGTGTTTATTATAGAATACAAAGAGCATTGATAAACTGTAACCTATAAGAACTAATCAGATAGTAGCTAGGCTCATTAGATCTGATTAAAATTTTGTATTCTGATAACTGTGTGTAGTTAAAGAAACATTATCATGAAAATTGTATTCTAATAACTGTCTGTGGAGAATATGTTATTATACGTGTATATATAAAAGTATTTACTATGTTATTTCCTTTTAAGCCCCGTACACACTATCAGATTTTCTGCTGATTTTTGCCTTCAGATTTACCAAAACCATGTAGTGCAAGGGCCTGCCTGATTGCATACAAATTGAAACTCCTAAGGTTTGACCTCATATTATATGGTTTTGGTAAATCCGAAGGAAAAAATCAGCAGAAAATCTGATAGTGTGTATGGGGCTTTACATTTCACGTCTTTATGTCAAGCGAAGGTGACAGTGACAGAGTTTGGGACAAGCTGTAACACTACCAGAGGTGCTTACAATGGTCACTTGTTATTCACGTGACTTTAGGTAAACTCCAGGCAGATATAAAAGACACAAATTAAAGTGATTCTAAAGACAGAAGTGTTTTTTTTTCTTAATGCATTCTATGCATTAAGATAAAAAAAAACTTCCGTGTGTAGCAGCCCCCCTCAGCCTCTCTAATACTTACCTGAGCCCCCTTTCGTTCCAGCAATGTGCACAACGGCCTTGACTGTCTGGGACTCTACCTCCTGATTGGCTGAGATACAGCAGCAGCGCCATTGGCTCTCGTTGCTGTCGATCAAAGTCAGTTAGCCCAGTGTTTCTCAACTCCAGTCCTCAAGGCGCCCCAACAGGTCATGTTTTAAGGATTTCCCTCAGATGAAACGGCTGTGGTAATTACTAAGAGAGTGAAACTGATCAAATCACCTGTGAAAAATAATGGAAATCCTGAAAACATGACCTGTTGGGGCACCGTGAGGACTGGAGTTGAGAAACACTGAGTTAGTCAATCAGGAGAGAAAGTGGTCGGGGCTGAACGGACACAGGGAGCTGTGGCTCAGCTCAGTTGCCCCCATAGCAAGCTGATTGCTGTGGGGGCACTCGACAGGAGGAAGGAGCCAAGAAAGTCAGCATGTAGGTGCGTGCTGCGAAGGGTTTTATACTACTGGAGATGATATTGCGTGGTTGCAAGGGTGTCAGTGAGTGTCAGGTTGCTGGGATGATATTGCGCGGCTGCAGGAGTCTCGATGAGTATGAAGGTTTGTTTTTGAGATGACATTGCGTGGTTGCAAGGGTCTCAGTCTGGCCTGCTGAGACGATATTGCGTGGTCCCAAGGGTCTCAGTCTGGTTTGCTTAGACGATATTGCGTGGTTGCAAGGGTCCTGATGAGTATGAGGTTTGTTTTGAGGCGGCATTGAGTGGTTGCAAGGGTCTCAGTCAGGTTGCTGAGATGGTATCGCGTGGTTGCAAGAGTCTCGATGAGTATGAGGTCGTTTGAGACTATATTGCGTGGTTGCAAGGGTCTTGATTAGTATGAAGTTGTTATGAGACGATATTGCGTGGTTGCAAGGGTCTCAGTGAGTGACAGGCTGCTGAGATGATATTGCGTGGTTGCAAGGGTCTCGACGAGTGAGAGGTGGCTGAGACGATATTGCATTTTGCAAGGGTCTCAAATGAGTGTCAGGCTGCTGAGACGATTTTGTATGGCTGCAAGGGCCTGAATGGGTGTCAGGTTGCTGAGACGAGATTGCATGGTCGCAAAGGTCTAGACGGGTGTGAGGTTGCTGAGACAATTTTGCGTTTTGCAAGGGTCTCAAATGAGTTTCAGGCTGCTGAGACAATATTGCATGACTGCAAGGGTCTCAATGGGTGTCCGGTTTGTAGAGACGATATTGCATTTGCTAGGGATGGGCGAACGGTTCGGCCCGAGCATACAGTAAGTTGTGGCAAATTCAAAAGTCATGAAACATCATTAAAGTCTATGGGACACTAACATGAAAAATCAAAAGTGCTCATTTTAAAGGCAAGTTATTGTCATGAAAAGTGTTTAGGGACATGTGGACATGTATCAATTAAAAAAAAAAGTTCTAAAAACTGCAGTTTTTTCGGGAGCAGTGATTTTAATAATGCTTAAAGTGAAACAATAAAAATGAAATATTGCTTTGGGTCTGGTATGAATATTAAGGGGGACCCCGAACCAAAAATAAAAAAAAATTGCATGGGGGTCCCCCCAAAATCCATACCAGGCCCTTCAGGTCTGGTATGGAAATTAAGGGAAACCCTGTGCCAAATTAAAAAAAAAAATGGTGTAGGGACCCCCCCCCCAAATCCATACCAGACCCTTATCCGACCATGCAACCTGGCAGGCCGCAGGAAAAGAGGGGGGATGAGAGAGTGCCCCCCCTCCTGAACTGTACGAGGCCACAATGCCCTCAACATGGTATTAGGTTTGCACGGTATTGCAAGGGTCTCAACAAGTGTGTCAGGCTGTTGAGACGATTTTGCATGGTTGCAAGGGTCTTAACAGGTGTCAGGTTGCTGGCCCGAGATTCCGTGGTGACAAAGGTGTTTTTTATGTATTTATTCATTTATTCTTGACAATTGCAGAGAGGATGTTGCTTTTTGCAAGGATCTTAACAAGGGTGTGGGGCTGCTGAGACGATTTGCATGGTTGCAAGTGTCTCAACAGGTGTCAGGTTGCTGGGCCGAGATTGCGTGGTGACAAAGGGGTTATTTATTTATTTATTTATTTATTTATTTATTTATTTATTTGACAATTGCAGAGACGATATTGCATTTTGCAAGGGTCTCAACAAGGGTGTCAGACTGCTGAGACGATTTGCATGGTTACAAGCAATGAGTATCACCAAAAAGGACTTTAAAGGCATTGGTATCTATACAATAAGTATTGAAGCGTAATTAAAGTGTAACAAAAATATTTATTTAACAAAGCATGTTAAAAACATGATGGTTAAGACAGCAAAAAGATTTTTTGGAATGTATACAAATCCGTACATAGAGACACCGATATTGCAGCACACATTAAAATGTGATCCTTCACCCGACGTTTCAGATAACATTTTTTCCTTTAGGGGTTTTCCTTAAGAAACACACATGTGCATCTATGACATTGCAAAAGACATGTACTGTCAATACACATTATTTCAAAAGAGTACATATGTTTTTGTAAACAAACATTATTTTTTATATATATTGTATTAGATGTACTTACATGTACAGTGATGGTGTCACAGATAAAACAGTCCGTATTTGTATTTAAAAACATGAAAAAGGAAAGCTGTACCTCGTAAAGAGATTAGGTAACCCCAACAGAGAGTAGTTTCCTCTGTATTGGAAAAACAAATCGAGAAGCCAAGAATAACGGACCTTCCCCCTCCCAAAGGAGAACCTCCAGGACAGGACAGACAAGAGCACTGAGGCCAAACAATTGGAAGGCAGGTCTGAAATTGAAGATGAATGTAGAGTACTGATAAATATACATGACCTATTAGTCACTACTAAAATGGCAAAGAGTGCAAAAAATGCCATAGGGTTACTACGTGAGCAATGTGTGGATCCAAATGCAGACAGAGAAGTTTCTACAGATCAGTATAAGCCTCCAGTATCTGTACAATAGACAAGGATTGACTCAGGTAGGTATCTGCATTCATAAAGCAGCCAGTTATAATCTAGAATGTACCCAGAGCATTCAATATCCACAGACAAACTTCCTATGTCTGCTAAAACATTAGTTCAAAGGTTTAAGTTGGATTGTTAGCTTAAAAGGGGGGTTTAGAAAGCACACAGCGTCCAGACATCCAGCTACTGCATAGCGGATGCCATAAATGTGCTGCTGCCGTGTGCGTTATATCTCGTAGCTAATTACGTCGTTAGCACAACTGACTGCTATCAGCTGTGTCTCTTGAAAGGTCCGCCCTCCCGATGGCCTCCTGAGCTGCACGCGCACCGCCCCGCCCCGCCCCGTCTGCGCACGTCAAACTTCAAATTTATTGAAAACAGAAAAAATGATATACAAGTAGCAAAATGTTAGGAACACACACAAATGATGACAAACTTATTTTAATCCAAATATATACACATTTTTTTTTCTTTTTTTTTCCATCATTTTCATTTTTTGGTGATAGGTAAATTATGTACCAGAATATCCCCTTTAGGACCGTGGAGAGTGAAAACGTCTCATTCAACCCTCACTCATTACTACATAAGCCCTTTATTATTTGGTTAATTGTGAGTCAAATGCCTAATTGGCTCCTGGTATAAAATTACTATATACTTGGATTGAAATAAGTTTGTCATTTGTGTATGTTTCTACATGAGGAAGGATATGAACGATTATAGCCTGAAACGATTGTAATGGAATATTTTGCTACTTGTTCATTATTTCTTTTTTCAATAAAGTTGAAGTGCAGCAATTCCGGACTTATTCTTCTATATGTGGCCTTTGGGAGGACCTGATTGCATGCGCCAAGAACATCTGAGTGCTGTACGCCTCACCTGCGGAGATATATATGCTGTGTCTCCAAAGAGATTATATCCTCTGCATACAATATGTGTTGTTTTAATTGAGGTGTGTAGGGTGATGTTATGCGTAAGAATATCATTATAAATGATATATTAATGGTTACTGAGAGCATAGAGGGACCTATATATAAGCTAGCGTTATGTAAATGAACTGATTAGTAACTACAGTAGTGTTTCCCAGTAACAATATTTTTTTATTGAGGATTCAAAAAAGATATCTGTTTATAGAAGGTAATATGAACTCCCTCTATACTTGCAGTGGTACATTAAATTGCAAAGTTATATGCAGAGAGTAAGTAAAAGTAATTTTTTTTGATATAGGGTTGAAGATGTTTAAAACCAAACTCTACAGAAATATATGCAGCTCTGTAGCCAATAATATATTATTAAATGTATTTTTAAATGCAAGCAATGTAAGTACCTGAATGTGACCTGGTATCAGACTTTTGCAGACCCTGCATAGCAGAGCTAGAATGTGAAAGGAAGAAGCAGCATATAAAGCCAATCAGTTAATGTGCTGACAAGAAGGATGCTGATAAGAGAAGAAAAAAGAATGACGGAGAGATGTGCTCATCACTGTGCTGCTTCTCCTTTCACTGTGCAGTCATAGGCATTTCCAGGACCACCTGGGCTCAGTGGAAGTGAGCTGAATGATGCTGGCCATCAGACTAGCAGCAAAAAAATAGTACTGCGAGAGAAATCTCTAGATTGGTACAGCAAAAGCTGGTTTTGTTATTTATCTTTTAATAGGCTATTCCTTTATATCATGTTATTTTTGTCTGGAGTTCTGCTTTAACTTGAATGACTTTGCTTGCTCCTACAGCATAATATAGGTGAATACACCTCCGTATGTGTGTACTCCCTCATCCCCAAACCATGGGTAAAATACCATATAACAGGGATTGATGCGGGAAGCACATGTGGAGGAGTAAGGTGAGCATTGCCAATAGGACAATATATAGCAATAAAAACCTAACTGGTGTTTCAAACTTTCCTCACTCTTTTCAAAACTAAAGGAAAAAAAAAGGATTTAGATATACATTGAAGTTGTCCTATAGCCAAAGTTACCTTGGTAAGTAGGCATCAGAATGCAAGTACAGTAAAATTAGAAAGAAAATTACATTATCTCACAATAAATCTGTATATGCTGGTTTGGTATCGCACAATACCCCCTCCCATCCCTAATGGGGGCCTCTCTCCCTCTTCAGTGTCCCTTGAATGCCACCCCAGAGTGACCCCACGCTGTGAATCTATCTTGTTGGGGCACTGGCAGCTATGCTTTTAGTGAGTCTCGCTGATCTATGATGATTTGTTTGTTGCATATATCATTGACCGTTTTGTCACTCCAACCTGTAAAACCTTTTTTGGAGTGCCCCTCTAAGTGCCAAAAGATGCTGCTCAAACAATCCACAACCAAAGGGGGTGCTGGCATCTAAAATGCTCATCAAATGCCTAACGAGGTATACTATATAGAGGCGCCGCACACCATCAGCTCAATGTATGTCAAATAGTGAAATGAGGCCTCAGCTCCTTCTGAGACCACTCGCTCGAATGCGTTTCGCATTTTTCCCTATGACTAAGCCGAGGAAGAGGGGTGAAATTCATGAGGGGCATGGTCTCTGGAGGAGCTGAGGCTGTTTTTTCTTTATTTGATGCACACAGAGCTGATAGTGTGTGGCACCTCCATATAGTAGATTTTTTTGGTCACATAATTTAATGAGTGTATTTATATGTTTGTTTAGATATTTGTTCTCCCAAACCTTCCACCTTCCTGAAAAAGCTATTCAATCTGCGGAACATGTTGAGAAATCCTGGATTTCTCTAACAGCTTTCTTATACCAAGAACTGCAGCCAACATGGTTTCAGTGCCCAGTTGGGTCTAGTATAGTACATACTGCTGTTTATTGGGGATCCCTATATGTAGAGGAGAATATATATTTTCTTCTAGGATATATTTTTGCATTAATGCATTTTACCTATGTTTTTTTCAGTGGTATCAATAAATACTGTCATCTTTACTTTATGTGATTTCTGTGTAATCCTTGGGTACCTATAACATTCACCCATTCCAATTCCTGTCTTTTTTGCCTTCATATACTTGGATGTAATACCCCTTTTTTTTTACAATCTCACCCACCCACCACCTATGGATTTATGATCACACCATACTTAAAACTGCAGTTTAGCAGAGGGACCTTAGCAGACCTTGGAGGTGAGCTACCTGTAAGGTGAGACCTGAAGGATCTGAGGACCCCATCATGCTTCCACAATGGGGTCTGCTCATTTATAGTTAGGCCTCTAGGAGACATTTTGATGAAATTAAGCTCTAGAGCAAAATGTTTCTGCAAATCTAATGTGCTCTCAATAAGAAACATTTGTAATGTATAGCAATGCGTAACGCATACTATAGCTTTTGTGAAACATGTTCATTTTGCATTGATGAGCTGTATAGAGTGAAACAATAGCATTGATTACTTTGCTGTAATGGAGTCAGTTTCATTCTGTCATCAAAAACTTTTTTTTATACAACTCTTCATGCTTGTGTTCCAGAAACAGTTATTACAGCCAATATCACCATACTTGGTACAAATGTCATAAAAAGAAAGTCGTTACTGTGTAAAGAAGATTATTATTAGGAGATAACATTTTCATCAATACTGGTATTCTGAGCTCAAGAGTATTTGCAACATTCTGGTATTATATAGGCTACATGATTGTGGTTTTAACATACCTCACTTTGTCATGTTGAATAAAGAGACTTTGTCATTGAGTGTGGTGTTTTTATCTGAATAACAAAAAGGCACTAGGTACACATAACAAAGGTACTTGTGCCTATGACATAATCGTACTTGGCATAGTTTGGATGAAAAAAACTAAAGCAGCCAGTAGGTAAGTCCATTTTTTTTGTTTCAACTAGTGGGTTGAACTAAAAAAACTGATTAAATTCCTCCATCTATACACTCGTATAGATGGAGGAATTTATAATAGCTCCCCACTGAGCTATTTTATTCTGACAGTGGGGAGACTTTCCCACCATCAGAATACACTGATCAATGATGCTGACTATAGCCTGCAATGCTGATCAAGTGGGGAAAATCCAACAGGCCAGTTGTAGAAAACTCGGTCAGTAGTTTGAATTCTGTCAACCTCTCTGGCCATACACGAATTGAAATTGAGCCGGTCCCTACTGAACCATCCGAATTTTAATCCATGTATGGCCTGCTAATGACATTGGCTTTGGAGTTCTTGCAATTCCCTGACATCTCACTTTCCAATAAGGTGCTAACAACCCATAGAAAAATCCTGCATTGGATAGTGATATGGAAGGCTTACTGAGTGTGGCTGGGACAATGGGACTTTTGGACTGGAGATACCTTTGCCAAAACGCTTAATAGCATTTGGTTATATGTAGGTGTCATGTATTAAAGAGCATTAAACACTTCCATATTTAGGTCTTAAGATCTCCAGATCTTCACATCTTGAACAATAAGAACTTAATACATTACAGTGTACAGCGCTGGTGCAAGGATTTTTGACACCCTAGCGAAACCTCATTTTGCTGCCCCCATTGGCTCCACCCCTGACTCCACCCCATTTGCCCATGTGACAGAAGGCGCCCCTATACAGGAACCACTGGCTCTGCTTCCTCTAGCACTGGCTCCAGTGCTGCACTGCACTTCTAATTACACTACCGGTCGCACTGAGTTAGCTACATTCTGCAGCCTGCAGAGCATGCAGACGTGGAGGGAAACTAGCGGCCGGGCGTCCCTAGGCAGCAGTGCGCCCTAGGCGGCTGCCTAGGTTGCCTAGTGGTAGCACCGGCCCTGACAGTGTACCAGTCCTTAGATGTGGTGGCTGCATTGGGTTTCTCTTTTACTCTCTTTTATTTGTACTTTATTTTATAAGAAACTTTCTGTCGTGGGGTGACAATGCTCATGCACTGTACTTTATCTATGGAGCATTGTCACCCTAGTATACTCAATCCTGAATAGGACTACAGGACACTCTGGCCTCCATAAAACATAGAGGAAGTGTTCTGTAGTTCACAGAGGTGAACTGGGAAGGGCTAATAACACTACCTGGGATTTCAGTGCAGCACAAGCAGAGTGTACAGGGCATGATCAGCTTACAAGGTTTTTGGAAGGATCAACTGATATTTTTTTCCACATTTTTTAAACTGATGTAGAAAAACACCTTCTATGGGTTATTTAAGGCCTTGTTCACACGGGACGTACTAAACTGCACACCCATGGGTGGCCAAATTGTTGTCAATTTGGAGAAAGAGGCTGCATGGACCCAGACTGTGCTCCAATTTGGTATCCATGTGGGTGCAGGTACATGTCCCCAAACCCCCTTTGCCTGCATTCAGGGACATGCACAGATGTCAAATTGGGACAGGGTCTGTGCCTGTGCAGCTGCTGTATCCCAATTGGCATCACTAGGACTGCCTGCATAGGGATGCGTGAAACACCTGTCCATGGGCGCACGCTGTATTATGCCCCGTGTAAAGGCCTAATAGACCAAAAGAGAGCAAACAAGAGATGTAAATTGTTGGGGTTTGCATGCACTTTGAGGATTCCATCATCTAGACAATTTGATACACTATTTGGCCTCACATTAAGTGTCTAAAGAACAGTTTATAATTCTAACTTATCAACCATTCAGTGCCTTGATTTCCTGTTATCACAGCTGGTTATATATTGCCTACATGTAACCTAGTATTGCTTCAATCACTGAAAGAACATTTCCTGAGATGACCTAATTTAATCTACAAGCAGACACATGCCATTATTTCTCACTGTGTGGAGTTTAAACTTTATTTTGGCTAGAGGGGATTCGCCCAGGGCAAACCTCAAATATCGTTTGTCATTAGACTCCAAGACCCTGTTCACATTTCTCTGTTTCCACTGTAATGCATTTTTTCCTGTGTTTATTTAAATGTTGGCTTTTGTGTAATTATAGTGTGTTTGTGCTTTTAATGATATCATGAGAGAATGTGCTCCCTGGTTTTCAGTGTATGGGGTTGAGGCAATGTGGCTGATTTTACGCTGTCTCAGCAACTGTCACAGTCTTCATTGTGGTTGAGCATGTGGCGGGTATAAATGGGAGGTGCTTGTGAACATGGGATGACAAGCTGTCATGTGCTCGCCCACAACAGCTTGAAAAAGAAAGCATGGATAAAATGCAAGAAAATGTGTATTTTCATGTACTTCCATAAACTTCAATGAGACAGAAAATGTCATTAACATATTTCTAGCATAGTTTTACTTTTAGATACACAAAGCCCCAAGTCACCTTTTCTTTAAACCTACTTTTTGTTTTTTATTATTTTTTTTGTGCTCTAAGCCAATTCTTGAGAGTATTTGACATTTCCTGAGATTTTTATCTACTGTGACTCAGGCTGAGATGCCTGAAAAAGTAAGACATTCTTATCAACCCCATCCAAGGCCAATGTTTATATATTATATATGGTGCCCTTAATGTCTTTGTTATGTAGAAGGGAAAGTATTATAGGACAGGTTAATGTATGTAGGACTAATATGTTAGTATGAAAACTGAAACAGAATCACCCTGTAGCTATTGAAAACTGCAGTGTAGGGAGGAATTTTTCATTAAAATTATTGGACAACATTCTTAGTATTATTAGTTAAAATAAAAAAAATAAAAAATAAAAAAAACTATTAGTTAAAACGTCATTCATTTCATACAAAGTAACTTATTATTCCTCACTGGCTGATACTGTGATTAGTTCTTGTTTTCTAGGTGTCAGTAGACCACCTTGTCCAGCCATTCCCAACTAGAAGTTGCTAGGGGTTCTTTAAAATGTGGCTGACTGACCTCCCATGTTATAGTGTTTGCATAGTTCCAGGGCCAATGCCACTTGGCAAAGGCAGCTGCATGACTCCAGTAATTGTTTTAGCAGTCTGAAAGTGGTGCATTCTGACCACTGTATAAGGGTACAGAGGGCATTCTACTGACAACAAATGTAAGGGGCATTTTTTTCTCATTGACTTCTAATGTATTCCTTTTAGCAAGGGTTCCCCTAGACCTGAACATGATTTCAAGGGTTTCTCTGGTTGCCACTTAGAGCTTTAATTGGTTATACATGCCTCCCACATTCAGTAAACTGCAATGAACCTAACAAGGGGTCAACTATTACATCATAAGAATAATTGAATTCTCTGTTTCCTGGACCAGTGTTCCTCAACCTTTTTTCAGTCAAGGCACCCTTTAAAAACATGCACAATCCTGAGGCACCCCATTCTAAAATGTAAAGAATAAATCTAATAGTTAGAACCCAGCAACATCCACATACATAGGACACTCAACGTTGGAGGTGATTTATTCTTCCAAAGCAAATACACCTTTGGACACTAGTACTGACTAGTATTCCAGTGTTTCTCTTCTCTCTGTTTCTCTGCCGCTCTCAGCTAATGTAGCCCCAATGCTGACGGAGAGGTTCAGGGGAGGGGCAAACAAGGATGCCATGCAGGTGCCCGACCGCCTCCTCATCAACCGATGACATCATTGGTTGTTAGGACACCGATGGTTACAAGGTTGTGATGTGGCGCTGTGTAACTAAAAGGCATGCTTGATCCACCTGCTGTCTTTTTTATGACAATTTTTTAGACAATTTTTAGGCATTTTGCCAAGTTACCCCTGAAGAACACTGAATGCACCCCAGGGTGCCTGGGCACCTTGATTGAAAAAGGCTGTCCTGGACTATGGATAAGAAGAGACAAGCTAAGGACAAGCTAATACTATACACCCAGGGAGTATATAAACACAAAAAAGTAAAGTGTCACTGAATACCTGGACATATTATACAGAAAGCACAGGGAGTATACAGTATATACACAAAAAAAAACAGACAGTGTACAGCAGCTTTCTCAACCAGGGTTCCCTCTAACCCTAAGGTTCCCTCAGAGGTTGCTAGAGGTTCCTTGACCAATGAATAATTTATATGTCTCTGATACGTAACCATGGATCCTAAACATGAGTTCAACTATTGTTCCCACTAACCACCAATGTACAGAGCATTCTTCCCACTGACCACCAGTATAAGGATGACCTTCTACCATTGACCACCATTGTACGGGGGCCCTTACCACACTGACCACTGATCTAAGAGTGCCCTTCCACACTGACTACAAATGTAAGGGAGCATTTCACTGATCATGACTGTAAGGTGGCACTTTTCCATGGACCACAATTTCCACTGTCTACATTTATTTTCTGGATATAAAAAATGTGTTTTGTTTTATTACTGAAAATAATGTAGTCATATAGAGCAGCCCTTGGTTTATAAAACCTAAGTACACCACATTCTTTATTTTTTATGGTATCCTTATACCTAAAAGTATAACTAAGGGCAATTTTGTTTTAGTTTTTGACATAGTAAAGATTGATTAGAACACCTGACAGTTTTAATTGCTGTTTTTGCCCCCAATTGGGAGACTCACCCTCTTGATTTATCCTGTTTACCATTATCATCAAAAGGGAAAGTAAAAGAAAATCCCAAATTTTGGGTTGTCCCCAGAACAGTAATAGAGACACTAGTTCTGGTGACACTTAGGGCCACAATGCATTCTCTTAATTTGCAGGAATTTCATCTTGTTTCCTTTTTGGCTATGGGACAGGAAGTGAAGGTAAATCTCCCCTATGGGACACAGATGGCAAAAAAATCAAAAACTGACAGGGGTTATAACCCTCTCTTAATTGTTTTGCCTTTAGTTCTACTTTAAATTATGATCCATACCAATTAACCCTGAGCCGTCTATATACTAATTATTTGCAGCAGTTCCTTGAGACCTAAAAGTTATTTCAAGGGCTCCTCTATGTTAAAAAGGTTAGGAAATGCTGGAATAGAGTATACAGGCAAAAATAATAAAAGATTACAAACAGCATATGGGAAAAAGAGTTAAAACAAACACCTAGATACAAAAGAGCGTGTTCTTAACCCTTTGAGCAAGACAATGTAAGCTCTAAGCCTTGACAGTAAATGGACATGAAACACATTACACCCCAGGAAGTATATAGAGCTGCAATATTTAGTAATTGCTGGGAAATAGCAGTGGACAATTCACAGTAAAGCCTAGAGTATAGAGCAAAATGTACAGCAAACTCCAGGGAATATACAGGTATATTTGGAATTACAAGAACCAGTGTGGCAACAATGAGGTTCACATAATAATCACAGCCCAGTATGACTTTTTCTTTAGTACGTTATATTTTGGATAAACCATGTGTTATTACTATGTTTAGTTTTATTGCTTTGACGGGTGTTAATAGGAACACAGAGCAGCATATGGCGCTTGGTAAATTATCAACATTTGCTTTGATAATATAGATGAGAAAATGTTTAATAAACCCATTCTTTGGAAATAAACTTTTTGATCGTACGCGAACTGCATAAAAATAGTCTCTTCCCTTTTTTTTTTTTTCACTTCTCACATACCCTACGTATTCCATATCGGGAGCAATTTTACGGTACCTTCCAAAGGTTTTGTAATTCTGCCCATCCAGCCCGGAGATTTGCACAGAGCTAACAGACAGCATAGCCAGCCTGGTGATCTGAGATTTCTCTGCTGCTTTTAGGCCTCATGCACGCTGCATCTCAAAAAAGCTGCTTCTTCAAGCGTTTGAGGGTTTTTTTTCTCTGCCTGTAAACTACCCTTCATGTTGGCCTACATGTCCAAGCACACTATAGGGACACCTATTAACAAATATATGTAGGCATAGAACACACCCCCTGCCACGCCCCCTTAAAGGAGAATTATACAAAAAAATTATTAGTTAAACCCACAAGTGCTTTATTTTTACAACTACTATTCCTTTATATTGCCCTTTGAAAGTTACAAATGCAGCAATTCAGTAATTGGATGAAAGATTTAGCACTGGGAAACACCTTTTTAAAGATAAATAATGTATTTTATACACAATTATATAGATCAGACAAAAATGAGAGACAAATGTAGAGGAATGAGGGACAGAGGCACTAAGTTCCAAATCCGGGACAGTCCCTCCAAATGAGGGACAGTTGGGAGGTATGGTTTAGAGGTAGAAAAAAAATATCGCTTATGCATTTTGGAGAGGAGCTTTTGAGCATAAATAATGCCTTAACGCATGTTAGTGCACTTTAAATTCATTCCTGTGTTAATGCATTCTAATAGCCAGAACTTTGGCCAATGGAATGCATTAACGCCAGACATGGGAGCGGGCGTTAACATGCATTAATGCCCATGCAAAAACAAGGCTTTTTACCACATTTTGAGGCTGCAATCTCCTGTAAAAAATGTTTTTAACCTTACAGGTGTGCAGAAATCCAACACATCTAGGTTTCCTTCCTACCCCAGCCTCTCATAGGAGAGTAGAGAAGCAGAAGCAACAGACTGATCAAGTCATCTCTCTGCTCCAGTCAGCGTGCATCTGGCTAGCATATAAAAATGCAGGACTGCGCTCCCACAGTCTGAGTGTTGCTGTAGAGATACTGCAGGAGACTTGAAATCAAGTCAAACATACTGTAGGTATTTGAAATGGTTTGATATAAAATATATTAAATTATTTTGTAAGAAATAAATAACTACATTCATTGGTGTATTTTATAACCCCCTGGAGTTCAGCTTTAAGCCCCTGAATTAGACCAAATCTACCCTTGCAGTGAAATCCCTGCACTGTAATGCCCCATACACACGATCGGACTTTCCGACAACAAAACCGTGTATTTTTGTTCGAAGGATGGTGGTTCCAACTTGTCTTACATACACATGGTCACACAAATGTTGGCCAACAATTACGAACTTGGGAACACGGTACAACACGTACGATGAGCCGAGAAAAAGCCAGTGCGGCTCCTTCTGCTTGATTCCGAGCATGCATGAACTTTTTTGCGTCGGACCTGTGTACACACGATCGGAAATTCCGGCAACAAAGTTTTGTTGGCGGTAAATTTCAGAACCTGCTAGCCAACATTTGTTGGCGGAAAGTTCGATGGAGCATACACACGGTCGGACTTTCAGCCAACAAGCTCACATCCAACATTTGTTGTCGGAAAATCCGATCGTGTGTACGGGGCATTAGGGTAACATAGTTACATAGTTGGTAAGGTTGAATAAAGATCCATACTGTTTAACCTATGTGTGTGTATAAGTGTGTATGTATTTATATCTCTACCATTTGCCATATCCCTGCATATTGAGAGTTTTTTTGAAGTTATCAACACCACCAACTGTGACAGAGGTTTCCACATTCTTACCACTTTAACAGTAAAGAACTCCCCTATGTAGCTTAAACTGGCATAGACAGTACGCAAATATGCGGCCTCTCGGAGAGTGGGCCCTGGCGGCAATAGGATGCATATTTGCGTATCAATTTGCAGACACAGCAATGCCAAGAGTGCATGCCCTGCAGGCTTCCTGTGCAGTTACTGGTGGCTAAAGGAAAGCTCCCAATCGCTTCTTGTGATCGAGAGCTTTCCGATCATGTGACCACCGTGACAGCCAATCATGGTTGTCACATGATCATAAACCTTGCCTCCCGGCATCTGAAACCCCTTAAAGGGCAGGAAGACGCTGGAACAAAGGGACGAAGGTTAAACTTCTCATCCAACTTCTTTGAGTGGCCACATGTCTTCTTAAGTGGCTTGAGACTGAATAGGACCGAATCGTTTTTCTCCCTACGCTAGAATCACGATTGAGATATTTGAATATTGTGGTCATATCTCCTCTTAATTGTCCCTTCTCCAGGGAGAATAAGTTTAGTGTTTGCAGCCGCTCCTCATAACTGAGGTCCTCTAGCCCTCTCGTTGAGTATAGAGGTGCAGGGATAAGGTATAATACTTGCCCTATTCCCGAAGTTCAGCTTTAAGCCATGGTTTGGTTATGATGTTTGTTGTACATATGACAAAAATTCTAAATAAACAGAAACGAGGCGACTGCGTCATTCGTCCTTGATTTTCAGTTCTGTAGTACTTGGACTTGTTATGAAAATAAATAAAAAAAACTTTAAATGGTATTTTACGCCTCAGTCCACGGGCAGTGCAGAATATCCCTGAGCACATAATAAAATGTCAGCCAGACTGACGCTCGCTTGTTGTGTTGGGGTGGACTGTTGACGGGAAAAGCCAAGCGAGGGTTGCATCATTCAATGGTTTTAATAAAAACTGTAATATCTTGTTTGGAGAGTTGAGCTTGCTGTTGACAGTTTGGTAATACAACAGCAAGATGACATCAATAAGTGTCATTATATCTGGAACCCCTTTTTCTGGTGTGTTTCTGTTTATTTATAGAGGAATAAATACAGCGCTAGACAAAAGACACAATGTAATTTTGCCAGACTAATCAGTCCTATTGTTTCGGCGCTCTCGTTTTCGGAGAAGTTTGACCATTATGAAAATCCAGCATTCAGATGGCGCTCTCACTTGTTCAATCGTGCAGCTGACAATATATTATAACACAGTAAGAGCTACATAGAAAAATATATTATGATTAACTCACCCAGGGAGAGAATGGAACTTTCATTTTTAATTTTTTAGAGGGTGAACCCCTCCTGGGGACTTAAAGGGTCAGTCTACTAAACCTGACATATCAGTTTCTAGGCGATGCTGGAGAGATAAACTACCTGACTATTACGTATCTCCAGGGAATGATTGTTCATTTAAGCACTTTGTACCTTGAAATTTTTAAGTAGTCTGTACATGCTTTTAATAAACAGTATATACAGTTTTACACTATGTGGTTTCCCCAGCTTCTTTGCATGTTCACATGGGGTATCTCCGTTTGCGAATGTGACACCTATAAGGATATGGTGGTGACTCAGAAGATGTCCATCTCCCATACTGGTGACCATTGAAATTCAAATGCCTTTTGGACTCTTTCCTAGTTAATGAATCCACTAAATCTGATAAGAGTTTTTATTGTACACTGAGGTGGTGGTGCACTCAAGGGTGTTGTTGTGTCCGAAATATGAACTAGTTATAAGGATTCCCTTTAGTGATTAACATTTCACTGTGAGACTACTAAGATCATTGATATTTCTCTGTGGGATTATATATTTATTATTATTTTTTATCATACTGTGTGTATTAGCACTGGATTCATTTCACATTTATTGTATATATATATATATATATATATATACATATACATATATATATTTGCCTGGAGTTTAGCTTTAATTATATAAGTATACAGAAGCAGCCATTACATATCCATATTGTGTTCCTGTTCAGTAGTATAGTACAGACAAAATGGTTAACTGCTGAACTTATATAGAGAAAAGCTATGAACATAGACTTTCAATGAAAACACTACACTCTTTAGGTGATTTATTCTGTAGCTGATTTTTTTACATAAGTCAGCCAACAAGCAAATATCACAAGATGTTCTCCTTTGCTAATAAGGATTTTCCCTATTAATATCTGACATCACAGATTCAAAAAATCCTAGCTAGGTGGTCTATTTTGCAATTGATTTTCTCACAGTATTCATTCAAATGAGCAAATATAACAAGATGGTCTCCTTTGCTAATAAGAAATGTCCTTATTAGGATTTCCCATCATGGGCACAAGTAATTCCACCCCACAGTAACTAAAATAAAGCAAGAACCACATTGGATCCCATTTAAAAGAATAACAAGTTGATGGTAGGTCCACCAGGATGGACCATCCTATAAATCATGTGCAGTTCACAGAGCAGATGGGCTTTTTCCACTGGGGAATTAGTACATTTTGGTGGTCATCTAGTCATGGTGCATGGACCTGATTCACTATTAATCCTGTTTGGTTAAACAAATTTGCTAATGAGATTGCACCGTCTGAAATGTACCAACTAGTCTGTATGTGAAATATAGCTATATATGCCATGCCAACAATACAAAATTTAGATAAAATCTACTTTATAATAATTACCTAGAAATACTTGCAGGAAATAGCAGTTTCCCATTAATAAGCTAGCCATGCAGTTGGTTGATAAGAGTTTAACAAATCATTTTCAGCCTGAGCAAATATGTCCCGCTACCTAATAAACAAACACATCTATACAATGCAACACAATTTACATCTTGGAGCTCAACGTTCATTGCTTCCATCCGGCTAGAGACATTAAACTCACAATGAGCCATCTATTCGTGGATCGTAAGTGTCTGCAATAACTTACCATTCACATCTACAAACTGCTCACTCTACATCTTTGCCTAATAGATACCATTTATATAGAGGCAGCAGAACCTCCGTCTGGAACACTGGAATCAATTTATATTAATGATCTCTTTATTCACCACTGCAAAGGTCTAAATATTTAATACAGTGCAAACAAGCAACAAAGAACACCAAACTAACAGAGGCAGGCAAACCCTTGTAACCAATAATATATCCACAAGTGGATCTTAAGCAGCATAATTACAGAAAGGGCAAGTAAACTCTACTCTGAAGGAGACTTAGTACAAAGGTCATTCAAAGCCGGCTTTCTTTTTTTGTGCCTCTCCAGCTGGGAAATCCTGTTGATATTAGAAATTGAAAATCTGATAAAACACCTTTTTTATATCTTGGGGAAAGGAGAAGTGGCAGTGCACTGAGTTCTGAGCTAGAGAGGTAAAGCCACCTTATGAGCACTTCATGCTGCTAGCGAACGCATGTTCTATTGGAAAAACGTGACTTAGCATAACTGAGCTGAGCCTAAGCCACTTCTTCCTTGGAAATGAGATAGAGTAACCGGGACGCTGTCTGATCCATTGATTTGACTTAAAGGTACACTGCACTCACACAGGAAATGTATGCATTTAATCTTACAGTACATCCGTCATGTTCCAAGGTTCTAAGGGACATTCTGACATTCATCATCTGCACCTAGCTGTTCCAGATGCTAAATCCCCAACCTCCTAAATGGCTAGCAATGTGAGTTTGTGCAAATATAGATCAGAATGTCCATTGATTTAAGCACCACACTCTCTCTAAGCTTACATATAGCTTTTACCCACATACTTTGGAGCAAGAGAGGGAGGTTGCACAATGCTTATGCATGCAAGTGACATTTTGACATTTATCTCCACCTAACTTTTTTGGATGCTAAATACCTAACCGACTCAATGGCTAACACTGTGCGTTTGTGCAAATGCTGATTAGAATGTCCATTGATTTAAGTATCACACTTTCTCTAAGCTTACTTAGGTGTCCGTTTATGAAGCAGTGAAAAATTTTCACTGGTCCATTCTCCCGCATTTACAGTGGAGATCTTTCTCCTCTGGATGCCAGTTTATGAAATGGTGTAAATCGCTCCTCCTTTGGAGGAGTGAAGCGATCTACAAATGCTTAAAACGGCCCCTGATACTAAAATCTCGTGAGACATAATGAGATTACAGTACCAGAAATTCACCAAAACACAGAGATGTCCGTTTATTAAGCAGTGATAAACTATCACTACTCAGTACACGGACATTCCCAGAGGAGGCCGCCCACCTCAATAACAAAATATCTGTCCCCCTACACAATATATATATATATATATATATATATATATATATATATATATATATATATACGGTATATATACATAGACATGGCAGGGGAACATGGTAGTGGCTTGGGGGGGGGGGTCTAAACGAGGAAGGAGGAAGTCAAAAATCTTCCTCCTTCCCCCGGGATTCTCTCTTCAATCCCAGATTCTCCACCTCTGAGCTGGTGAATCGGGGAGGGTGAATTCTGACACAGAAAGGAAAAGAAAAAAGGTAACAGCGCTCTCTGCAGGGACAACTCAATCCATACACCAGGTCCACTCACAGGTGCCGAGGATCGATGTGTCCCAACACACTCCAATGCAACAGTAGTAAGAAGAGCCGGCAAAACTGTAATCCTTGAAGTTTCATTTATTGGTACATCAGAGTGACAATAAAACAATAAATCTGACGCTTTTCGGCAATAGCTCAGCTACGACAAAGGCTATTGCCGAAACTCATCAGCTTTATTGTTTTATTGTCACTCTGATGTACCAATAAACAAGACTTCAAGGATTACAGTTTTGCCAGCTCTTCTTACTACTGTTGAATTCTGACACAGATCGTCAGTGAAGTGCTCAGATCACAGCTTCATAAACTGCCCATTTCTGTGTCAGTCAATGACAGCTTCTCTGTGTGTGGAGATCATTGGCAGAGAACATGAGAACATGTTCTCCCCCCATCATCTCTGTTTCATAAACTGTTAATGGACTGTGTTCAGCAGTGATCTTCGGGATCACCACTGTTTATAGTTTAATAAACAGACACCTTGGCCAAGCCTTTACCCACATAATTTGGAGCAGTAGAGGGAGGTTGCACAAAACTTACTCATATGGCAGTTGAATGTAGTTCTGACTGATAGTAGATTGAAAACCATAATAAAACTCAGATCGTGCTAAACTTTTAAAGTATGCATTCTGACCTTAAAGTGGATGTAAACCCGATTAGTGAAATGAGGTGGGCACTTATATCCGCAGTGTTTTCTCTTTTTAAAGCACTATGTCCCGTAGCTTTGTCCTGCTATGTTCCTCTGTTATCAGCCTGATAACGTTTGACAAGCTCTCTGATATGGGAGCCTGAAGTGTGTGTAGGGGGAGGTTGCTATAAATAGATTAGCACACAGCTCTGCATGTGTGGGGAGGGGGTTGTGCTTTTCCTCCAATCAGCTGTCTCACAGTGTCTAGCAATAATCCACTCCTACAGGGGAATCAGGAAGCGAAAATTCTAACACGATGTGCACTTTCTAAACAGTATATAAAGGTGAAGACAGCAGATATACATGTAAAACTTATGTAGGAGGATTTGTTTCATCCCTGTGTATCATCTGAGGCTGTTCACTTCACTGGTATATGGAGGGGATTACATCCATTTTAAAGTAATACTAAAGCTTATTTTTTTTTTTTCTAAAATAACAAACATGTTATTATCCTCCTCTTCTCGGGTCCCACACCAGCACTCCTGGCCCCTCCCTCCTACCGAGTGCCCCCACAGCAAGCAGCTTGCTGTGGGGGCACCCAAGCAGGCGCTTTCCCAACCCACAGCTCTGTGTGTCCATTCACACATGGAGCCGTGGCTCAGCTCGACCCACTTCATCTCCTGATCAGGCTCAGTGGCTGTGATCGACAGCAGCGGGAGCCAATGGCTGCTGCGAAAAGCCAATCAGGAGTGCCAAGGCTCTCGTGGACATCCTTGGTTCGAGAGGGGGCTCAGGTAAGTATTAGGGAGGCTGGGGGAGCTGATGCACACAGAAGGTTTTTTACCTTTATGCATAGAATGCATGAAGGTTAAACTGAAAAACCTTGTGCCTTTACAACCACTTTAATACTGTTGAACTGTTTCCTGTTGCTCTTTGAAGTGGAACTTTAACATAACAAAGAACAAAATGGCAAACAGGCAAAACTTTTAATGCAGAATAGACATACTATGTGGATGGTTTCTGCAATGCCGAGATGACTGAACTCCCCCGTATGCGTGGCAATGATATCATCTTGGTCCAGCCAATGAAACCAGCTGGGGATCATTACGAAAGAACAACCATAGTTAAATCAAGATAAATAGGGAATAGAGACGATATGGTGCTGCTTTGACAGAGTGGGTTGCTATTAACTGAAGAACTCATCTGCTCAAAAAATGATATATAGTATATATATAAAGCTCCCGCAGGCCACTCCTGCTGATGTTATTCTGACGAAACACATAGGGCAGAGCTTCCAGCATCATTGCTTCACTTTGGGTTTCCATCCGTGGAGCGCATCGTGACCTGGACTCCCTCTTTTTTCTGCTTGTAATTACCGAATACCATTTACAGTATCTCACAAAAGTGAGTACACCCCTCACATTTTTGTAAATATTTTATTTTATCTTTTCATGTGACAACACTGAAGAAATGACACTTAGCTACAATGTAAAGTAGTGAGTGTACAGCTTGTATAACAGTGTAAATTTTCTGTCCCCTCAAAATAACTCAACACACAGCCATTAATGTCTAAACAGCTGGCAACAAAGGTGAGTACTCCCCTAAGTGAAAATGTCCAAATTGGACCCAATTAGCCATTTTCCCTCCCTGGTGTCATGTGATTCATTAGTGTTACAAGGTCTCAGGTGTGAATGGCAAGCAGGTGTTTTAAATTTGGCATTATCACTCTCTCATACTGGTCACTGGAAGTGCAACATGGCACTTCATGGCAAAGAACTCACTGAGTATCTGAAAAAAAAGAATTGTTACAGCTGTTTAACAGGACAGGTTCCACTCAGAACAGGCCTCGCCATGGTCAATCAAAGAAGTTGAGTGCATGTGCTCAGCATCTCCAGTGGTTGTCTTTGGGAAATAGAAAAATGAGTGCTGCCAACATTGCTGCAGAGGTTGAAGGGGTGGGGGGGTCAGCCTGTCAGTGCTCAAACCATATGCCACAAACTGCATCAAATTGGTCTGCATGGCTGCTATCCTAGAAGGAAGCCCACAGTTTGCTGAAGACAAGCAGACTAAGGACATGGATTACTGATGAGACCAAGATAAACTTATTTGGTTCAGATGGATTTAAGCGTGTGTGGCGGCAACTAAGTGAGGAGTACAAGTGTGTCTTGCCTACAGTCAAGCATGGTGGTGGGAGTGTCATGGTCTTGGGCTACATGAGTGCTGCCGGCACTGGGAAGCTACAGTTCATTGAGAGACCCATGAATGCACACATGTACTGTGACATACTGAAAGGGGGTATGATCCCCTCCCTTCGGAGACTGGGCCACAGGGTAGTATTCCAACATGATAATAACCCCAAACACACCTCCACGACGATCACTGCGTTGCTAAAGAAGCTGAGGGTAAAGGTGATGGACTGGCCAAGCATGTCTCCAGATCTAAGCCCTATTGAACATCTTTGGGGCATCCTCAAACGGAAGGTGGAGGAGGACAAGGTCTCTAACATCCACCAGCTCTGTGATGCCATCATGGAGGAGTGGGAGAGGACTCCAGTGGCAACCTAAGAAGCTCTGGTGAACTCCATGCCCAAGAGGGTTAAGGCAGTGCTGGAAAAAAATGGTGGCCACACAAAATATTGACACTTTGGGCCCAATTTGAACATTTTCACTTAGGGGTGTACTCACTTTTGTTGCCAGTGGTTTAGCATTAATGGCTGTGTGTTGAGTTATTTTGAGGGGACAGCAAATTTACACTGTTATACAAGCTGTACACTCACTACTTTACATTGTAGCAAAGTGTCATTTCTTCAGTGTTGTCACATGAAAAGATAGAATAAAATATTTACAAAAATGTGAGGGGTGTACTCACTTTTGTGAGATACTGTAATTGCATTCCTAAATACGTTCTAAAAAATTACCATACAGATTCACACAATAGGGCTTGTTCTTTGTCATTTCCACATGCGTATGAGGTTGCTGGTGGAGAGGAGCAGAGACATTCCATGGACCTGGGACCTACTATCGGCCATTGTGGGCTGTGAATGCTGGTTACCACCTTGTGGGGAGAGCTTCTTGGTAAGTGCAGTAAAGGAAGGGGATCACAAGTGGGGACATCGGCACACCGCATGCCCTTGTGAAAATACGCACTGATATTGAAACACTTTATATAGCACTATATTATCGACTCTTATATACTTTTAGCACTTGTCACTTTTTTGTTTGAATAAGCATTTGTTCATGAATTTATTACACTGCTGAAATTACATTGGCACTAATTGCATGATATTTTTTATATTTGTGATATCATATTACAATCTTTAGAGGCTATTACTGCATATATATGAACTATAATATTTGAATCTATTTCCATTTCCATCACAGTTATGAATTTGTAAATTTAGCCCTTATCACTTTTTTGTCCACTAATAAGCACTTTAATTCAAGGGTGTACATGTATTTACAGAGTTGTATGTATATATATATATATATATATATATTTTTTTTTTTTTTTTTTTTTTTTTTTTTTACAATTTTTTGAGCATACGAATATTCAACTGTGTCCACATTGACATCAGGGGTAGGAGGTCTTCATTTAATAGCAATCCACTTCGTCAAAGCAGCGCCATATACACTTTTTATTCCCATTTACCCGGGATCAATACCCGAGCTGAAGATGTCAGCAGCTGGTGGGGAGCTCCGGGATTTTGCAACACAGGAGAGAAGGTGGTTATAGTCCGGTTTTAAAATGGGACTTCATCCAAAACCTTTTTTCTAGTTTGCATAAGGCTGGGAAAGTGTAACAACCTGTCCTTTTTTTTTTAGTAAGATTCAAATGCACTTACTGTCCTGGTGACTGTTTTCACAGTAGACAAGGGGCAGTTTAATATTTTAGAGCTGTCACCAAAAGAGAAGCAGAAATTAAAATCCTCCACCGTGAATGCCCATTCGAGTGAAAGCTTTTACAGGTGGGGTTTCTCCGTATTTTGGGAAGATTGCCTTTCATTTCATGGTGTATCCTTGGGACAAGAAAACCTACCCAGAGAGGGATTTCAGAAAACATAAAAACCTGACAGAGGTTCTAACACTTTCTTATTCTATCTTAGACTAGGAAGAACGTTTTGTATGGTGTTTCACATTAGTAACCAGATGCAAGCTTAAGACAAGAGCATAAAAAGCCTCTTCCAACAAAAAAAAATATGCATAAAGTGTATTTGATTAATAGACTAGAGCAGCCTTTTTCATGCTTTGTATCCCCGAGGAACCCTTAAAATAATTTTCAGGTTCCAGGGAACCCCTGCTAAAACATATTTATTTGTGGGTCACTGGGAAACATACCCCTTACGGTGGTGGCCATTGGGTAGAATGCCCTTCTTACAGCCATATAGACAGCTAAAAAGATCATTGTAGCCAACTCTGCCATGTGGGCTTGACCCCAGAATTATGCAGGCAGGATCAAATTGGAGATCAATCAACCACAACTCTAGGAACCCCTAGTAACCTTTTGAGGAAATCCAGGGTTCCATGGAACCCCAGATGAAAATGACTGTCATTGAGTTTGACTGCACTTGCATACGCTTTACATCTAAAATGACAGTGACAGAAGAATTAAAGCTAAGCTTTAAGCAGATATAAAAAAAAATCTTCTTTCAATCCAGTTTTGATTATTAAAAATTCTTTAAATGTATTTTTTAAATAATATCTTGTTCTTCCTTTATATAAGTCACCTATTATTGGCTGCACAAATGAACTCTGGCTGATAGAAGAAGAGCACCAGTTGAAGTCAGTCAGACTGTAGTTCAATGTACAGTACAGTTCATTATTAAGAGAGAGCACAGGGGTGACCTCATTAGTGAGCTGCTGCTCTTTCTTTGTCCATTCACAAGCTGGGGTGGTGAAAGAAGAAGAAAATGAGGTTGCCAACCTGGCTATGCTGTCTCATGGGGATGTTTGGATCATAAGAATAGTTGAACAAAATGACACATGTTTTGGCATAAAATAAAGTTCATATGTATCCATCTTATTCCATGGCCCTTCAGACTTTCGGCTCAGGAATAAAAAAATATCAGCGCAGAAATTCCTGATGCAGGATAAGGCTAGTATAGAGCAGAATAAGAGTTAATTAGATACGGGGTGTAATTTATGGGATAGATTCAGTGTTAGGCTCACGACTTTAGAAATCGATTGTTGGGAGGAGGTTGAGTGTTTAAGGGTCACTTTATGGGTTAAGTGTTAGGGGAGAGATTAGATGTTATGGGTTAAAGTGTTAGGGGAGAGATTAGGTGTTATGGGATAAGTGTTAGGGGAGAGATTAGGTGTTATTGGTTAAGTGTTAGGGGAGAGATTAGGTGTTATGGGTTAAAGTGTTAGGGGAGAGATTAGGTGTTATGGGTTAAGTGTTAGGGTTTTAGGCTTTCAAGTATTTACAGATCGGTTTAGGGATAAGTATTTAAGGCTAGGGTGTTTAAGTGTTATGGGTTTGTTTTAGAGGCAGGTTATGTGTTAAATGTTCAGTCAGAGGAGGATCAGGTGCTAGTGGCGTGTGTAGGGGATATTTACTTGCTTAGTAAAACATTGAGGAGCTACTGTGTGCACATTACCTGTTGTTGTCAGGAGCCCTAAATAGAAAGCTATCGGCACTAACCCTTGATGGCTAGAACAAATGTATCATGTATATCAGACATACGGTTCACAATGCACATGATACTGCTTGCTACAACAGCGAGCAGTGACAAAGTGCTGAACTTAGTTTGTCACATAGTCAATAGGTAGGAATGCCATCTAAGACAACAAGCCTTCAACAGCTCAGCGTACATTGCACTACTACAGCTTATGCGGGCACCAAAATAGTTATATACAGAGTCCCTACAAGAAAATTAATTCTGCAAACCAACAGAAAAAGACAATAAGCTCCAGGAAAAGCACCGCTCAGGAATTAAACATTTACCACCCATGTCCCTCTTGTGCAGTTCCACTGATGGATTACATTCCCAACCCCCTCCTTATTGTGCAAATACTGTTACTGCCATTAAGAATTTTCCAACTTGTTAACATGACTATCTGGAAAGAAGGAGAGAGCGATGTCATTATATTGATCAGTGTTCATTAATAATGAATATCAAAGACAATAATTATTGAGGGGATGCTGAAACAATAACAGACACTAGCAAACTGGGAGCAGTTTAAAACACCGACACAGTAAGTTTTACACCAAGCTGAGAACTATAAAAAGATAAGTCAAATGATCCACACTGCATATATTGTCACTTCGGTTGGATTGTCGCTTACTTCAGACATCGTGCAGCTATATGATATTAAATGAGTTATAAAGATAGAAAAAAATAAATAACGTGTACAGCCTTTTTTTTTGTAAAATTTCTTTAAAGAAACCATAGATCTGGTTTCTGTTAAAAGAACCCATAGGTCTAAATAAGATATCCTCCTAATAAGATTTGTAAATATGTGTGCAAAGTTTCCTAAATTTGGAGGGACAATTAGGTATTTCACATTACTAGTGGCAATGAATATTATGTTTAGCTGCCATTTCAAGCTAATGGAGGACCCATGTGGGATCACTGGTGAGCAAGACAACTTTGTGCTGCCCCCTAGTTCTTCTTGGCTTTAAAGTACATCCAAGAATACAGTCAAAAATATTACATATTTGTCTATAAATGCTATTCTGTTTTTTTTTACACATACAAACATTCAATTTAGATTTACCAGTTCATTCATGATTATTTTATAATCAAGTAAGTTCTGACCTTAACTAATACTAAATCACATAACATACATTTTAAATAGAAGTAAACATAAAGCGTAAATTTTCTTATTTGAAAAAAAAAACAAAACAGTTATGTAGTTTCATAGTTACGGCAAAAAAGAAAAAAAAAGACGTGTTTGTTGTGTTAAGCTTTAAATTAAAGTTCCTATACTATGTCCAGGAACTTTGTAAAATGTACATTATTTAACATCAATGCAAACCTGAAACTTGTTAAACTTGCTGAGATATAGGTGGCACCTCCAGTTGCCTTCAGTATTGCTTGAATCCCTGGGCACACTAGCATGCAAATGTCATTCTCCTCCCATTGTCAATCGCCTAGTTCCATCCCCTTCAACCTTCTGCACCTCATAGGAAAGTGAGATTGCCCATATTACTGATGGGTCAATGATCCAGTGCAGAAGGTGGGGGTGGGTGAAGCGTGGTTATTGACCACAGGGCAGGTCAGAATTTGCATATCAGAATTCCCAAAGTTATGTGGCTCCTAGGGTGTTCATGTGGAACACTAAGTGATCCAGAACCTGGAGGTGCTTTCTTTGTCCTATCGGTTACAATTTAAGATATTTGTTATTCTTTAGGAACATTTTAAACTTCCCTTGTTGGAAAAGATAATTCATTATGTACATTTCATTTTCTGTGCCGTAATATCATTTAAGGACAACCCATTTAGTCTTGCCTTACCCTATAACTGTTCATTAACATAATACAATTCACATAGAAAAAATGTTAATACAAAGTAAACATCCCCAACTTCTAATTCAGTAAAATTCCAAAGATATAGGAAAACTACAGACCCATTGGCTTTGTGTGAATGAATTTAGGTCTTCTCTTTCAGTTTAGCGTTCTTTTTGTGAAAGAGTATTTTCAGATTTTCATTGGAGGAAATTGATTTGGATGATCAGGACTCAACATTGATCTTTTTAAATTCAAATGATCGCTAATATAGAGTCAATGTTTCTATCAGCTCATAGATAATAATAGAAAAAGATGGTTGGTCAGACAGTACTAGATCTATATTCAATTCAGATTATCCCAATATGCACAGTTGCTGTTTGATGGTGGAGATCTTTTCTGAGCCCTCTGAGAGCTTGTAATGCCAGAGTGTGTTGTGTGCAAGTGTTGTACACTAGTATGTACTGGAGGTGTGTAATTTCAAGTTATTTATCACCTTCTCTTTTTGTCTAACATAAAAAGGCTACATTTTATTTACTAACAATATATTCACTGAGAGTTGTCGCTGTAGTAAGCAACAGAAACGCAGCACAATCCAGAACTAAATTAAATTCTTACTGCTAAGAGGTGATGTTCAACAATCCAAGCGCAGAGCAGTCGGGAGACAGTTCCTTTGAATCCTTGCATAATTATCACATCCCTATTTCTGATGGAGCAGGTGGCAAGCTGTTAGATGTGACATTTTGAGAAGAAAAGCAAACAGGAGCATGGAGCTGTACCTGCGTGTATGTTTCACAAATTAAAAGTGCCATTAAAGAAGGGAGTCTACCTGCTGTGTTCAACTCCATTCCTACAAGCAGTGGAGATTACCTGGGATGTCACCGCTGCCCAAATATCAGCAAATTGCTCAAATTATCCAGGACAATGGAGACATAACTAGATTAATTAGAGAATTCAAACTAACAATGGAATGGATGGGAGATAGCAAGGACAAGTGTTCAATGGAGAATAGGTCATTAATCTTTGACCACATGTTTAATTCCCTCCTGTAGAGTCAACATAATCATATGTTGTATTCCCCCTCTCCCCTTACATTAACCTGCTCTACATGTTGCAATGGGTTGTGGCTGCCCAGGGCATGTGGGATATTATTTTCGCTTCATTAAAATGCAATCAGGATGCTTTGGCAACTGAATTTGCCACTAAACAATGGTCTTTCTGATTGGCAAGCTATTTTGTTCCCGTGCCTATCATTAATGTTTTTACTCGAATGGAAACTACAGCAGCATCTGTCATTCTAATTGTGGCTGCAATGCATCAAGTGGATGCTACTGAAATCTCCTTTGCGACCTAAACCACAAATAAGTAAATGAAACACACGCGCAAAAATTTATCACCAGACATCGCAGATGTCTATGCGCACCGTCGCTGTATATCTGGTTCACTCCTCCATTGTGAAATGAATCCTTCCAATCGACACATTGGCAAGCAAATCATTTTATGTGCTTATATTGCGTGGTAATGGCAAGGAGATTAAAAAATGACTGAACGGAATTTTGAGAGAATGAGGATTTTAATTAATACCAATGCTTAATAAGAGTTATAATCAAAAAAGGAATTAAGGCTTATTGCTAAAATTAGCTTGCCATAGTAAAACTAAATGGCTTTCATCAGACAGAAATATTTGAAAACTGTGAACGGTTTTAAAGTCTCCTCAAAGTGGATACCACCAGTATGTTTGGATCCATCAAGGAATGGGAATTAATCTGTGCTTGGGTATTCAAGGGAAACCCTTTGCCTAGAGGGGAATTCCATAATGACCTCACGTGTGACATCACCATCAGTTCCCCATCATCGACCAAGGCCAAATTTAATCACCAGGCGATCAAAGTAACCCCTGTTGACTCTTGGTCTTATTTTGGATGGCAGCAAATAACTAGAGAATTTGAAAAGTCACTGTCACTGAAGATATATCAACATATAGATTGAGTTTGTGGGATTTATTACCTGAAAGTTGGTGCATTGGGCTGTTAAGGCTGTGACTCTACACTGACCCCACGACGCATCTAATCATTACTAAGAATATACAACACACCTTGCCCATAAAATCCGTTAAAGTGATATTGTGTTCAATTTGCCACAGTGCAGTCCGTGTTGATATGCTTCATTGGACAGATTTGTTAAAGCAACAATACCACGCTCCATTTAATTTATTAAAGTGACATCCTAGGTTCCACAGGGTATACTTATTAAAGTGACAGAACAGTCTGCTGTGTTCAAGCTTCCACTGACTGTGTGTCAAAACATGAGATGCGTGTAGGGTAAGTCCAGCACTCATATGAGCTATGGGTCAAACATGTCAAGTAGACAGCATTTGAAAGGAATGTATGAAGCATATAATGGCAAATGACATGCAAAGTCCTAACAGTCAGTACCAGAGTATACTGAGGCCAACTGGCTTACCATATCATAATAAATTATTGCCCATGCCATCAATTTTGAAGCATGGGTGCCCTCTATACATAAATAAAACATAATCACAGTAACAAGATAAAATCTAAAAAATTATATTCTAGCATGTACTGATATTTTAAAATCAATACCATTTAATGCGTTGCAGCAAAATTGTTCTGAAAGGTCCGGTACACCAAGATCTTCTATTTTAGATACAGATGAGTTTTGATGGCTTGGATCATTCTTTAACTTCTCATACCTCTCAGGAACCTCAGTACGCAAAACTCCTTCCTGGAATTCCAAGTTTTTCACTCCAGTATAAAGTCTCACTCTCCCTGCTGTAGTTGGAGAAGGTTTTCTACTGTTTTTGCTTCCTCCATAGCACAAAATAATTGAAAAGCAAGCAGAGTGAGACTTCTTGTTACTGGAGGGTGGGCAGCCCTAGAAACTCATGTGCAGAGATCTTACTACTGGAGTCCCAAGAGGTATAGGATATTGGTGCATGATTCAGCCCACCAGCATCTCCCGAAACCCTTGAAGGGTCCAATATAATGAAGCACTACATTATAAGGAAACTACACAATTCACTTTATCAGCTGTGCTTTACTTTCCGAAGAACTTTAACAGTACAAAGTGCCACCTTATTATCTACTTTATTGAGCATTGCATTCCCCTTACTCTAAGTCCTCCACAATGGACAGTACTTTATGTCCCTTTAATGAGATATAACAAGACACATCTGACAGTGGAAATTAACAGAGCAAATTAAACCAAGCCGAATCTCTTTATTTCCAATAAAGGGTGAATAAAACCAGGCAAAGCTTAGTATTCAGGATCAGCAGGCGGCGGATTTTATTCTCTAGAGGACTGCATGCAATCAAGGCCATTACTCATTTTCGACAAGTTCTAAACTGATCAGCAAACAGCTTAATCTGTATTAAAAACAAAAAATAAAAACTAAAAAAAAACACTAAAGACTGGCTAGACTGGCAGAGTATAGACAGCCTTTCTCATTGCTTTGAAGAAGAAGAAAAAAAAAAACATATAAAGATGAGCTTCAGCCTACAGGCATCTCAGATCTCTCTATCTCACAGCTTTGGATCAGACAATGAAAATGCGTAGATTCTAAATTGCAACAGTTGTATTAACCCTCCTAGTGGCTAGATATCACTGAGCTGGTTTTAAGGCAAGAGCTATATATAGAACCGTTGCTGCTAGAAAAGAAAAAAAAATACAATTTGTAAAATGGACTAGGAGCATGGGAAATGGAGCCTTGAAAGTCAATGCATGCTGCTTAGGTTAATATTATAGACATGGCATTACATTAGGACTGTAGGCATGTACAGCAGTGTATAGCTATGTATAGAGAGATATAGATTCTGTACCTGATTAAAGTCCAGCTGAGGATAGGCGAGGGGAAAGCTCCTTGCAGTGCTTGTCATGGGGAGAGACGTTGCTGGACAGCTCCGGGGCTGAGATTCACGACTCCGGGCTGCGATCCCTAGTGGAGCCGGGAGCTGTCCGCCATCCGATGGTGCTGAAACCTCCTCTGCCACCTTCAGGACATCGCCAGCTTCACCAATTCACCCGGGACAACCGGAATCACACAACAGTCACAGGATCCCTCTTCAGGAGGAAAAGAAAAAAGACACAAGGGTACACACTAGGCATTCAACTACTACCCCCCACCGCTTCCCTTCCCTGACACCCAGCCAAAAGTCCACCGCCTTGCCTGTCAGTCTAATGACGGATTGGGTTTGGTAAATGATGGCTACGTGTTAAAGTTTTACGAGGCTGCCCATCAATCTGTTTTACAGACTAGACCCCGGCCATTTATTAATAGAGGAGAAGAAGGCAAGTCAAAGGGAAGGAGCCTCTGCGCAGGAATAGTCTTAGTTCTTAGCCATTTCAAAGCCAGATTAACCCTATAGGCAGCCAGCCCTACTACTAGTCTTCTACTAGTGATCAGCCACATAAACCTTCAGGACAGCCAGCTCTACTACTAGCCTTCAACTAGTGATCAGCCAGATTAACCCTATAGACAGCCAACCCTACTACTAGTCTTCTACTAGTGATCAGCCACATAAACCTTCAGGACAGCCAGCTCTACTACTAGTCTTCAACTAGTGATCAGCCGGATTAACCCTATAGACAGCCAACCCTACTACTATCCTTCAACTAGTGATCAGCCAGATTAACCCTATAGGCAGCCAACCCTACTACTAGTCTTCTACTAGTGATCAACCACATAAACCTTCAGGACAGCCAGCTCTACTACTAGTCTTCAACTAGTGATCAGCCGGATTAACCCTATAGACAGCCAACCCTACTACTAGCCTTCTATTAATGATCAGCCAGATTAACCCTCTGGACAGCCAGCCCTACTATTAGTCTTCTACTAGTGATCAGTCACATAAACCCCTTTAGACAGCTTAACCCTACTGCTAGTCTTCTACTAGTGATCAGTCGGATTAACCCTCAGGACAGCCAGTCCTACTAGTCTTCTACTAGTGATCAGTCACATAAACCCTATGACAGCCTAACCCTACTACTAGTCTTCTACTAGTTATCAGCCAGATTAACCCTCTGGACAGCCAACCCCACTACTAGTCTTCTCATAGTTATCAGACAGACAACCCCTCTGGACTACCTACCCTAATACTAGTCATCTCCTAGTTATCAGTCGGATTAACCCTCTGGACGGCCAACCTTACTAGTCTTCTACTAGTGATCAGCCAGAAAACCCTCTGGACAGTCAACCTTGCTGCCAGTCTTTTAATGATCAGCTAGATTAACCCTCTAGACCAGTGTTTCTCAACTCCAGTCCTCAAGGCGCCCCAACAGGTCATGTTTTCAGGATTTCCACTATTTTGCACAGGTGATTTGATCAGTTTCACTGCCTTAGTAATTACCACAGCTGTTTCATCTGAGGGAAATCCTGAAAACATGACCTGTTGGTGCGCCTTGAGGACTGGAGTTGAGAAACACTGCTCTAGACAGCCAACTCTACTGTTAGTCTTCTGGTGATCAGCTAGAGAACCCTACTACTAGTCTTCTCCTAGTGATCAGCCAGATTAACCCTCTGGACAGCCAACCCTACTGTTAGTCTGCTGGTGATCAGTTAGAGAACCCGTTTGCTAGTCTTTTTGTGATCAACCAGATTAACCCTCTAGACAGCCAACTCTACTGTTAGTCTTCTGGTGATAATCTAGGGAACCCTACTACTAGCTTCTAATGATCAGTCAGATTAACTCTCTAGACAGAAAATCATAATGTTAGTCTACTAGTGACCAGCCAGAGAACCCTACTGCTAGTGATCGGCCAGATTAATCCTCTAGATAGCCAACTCTACTACTAGTCTTCTTGTGATCAACCAGACCCATCTACTACTAATCTTCTAGTGATCAGCCAGATTACCCCCTAGACCGCAGATACTAGTTCTAGCCTACTAGTGACCAGCCAGTGAACCCTACTACTTGTAGTGACCAGCCAGATTAACCCTCTAGTCTAGACAGACAACCCTACTACTAGTCTTCTTGTGATTAGAGAACCCTACTTACTAATAGTGATCAGCCAGATTAACCCTCTAGACAGCCAATGCAATTGACCAGCCAGAGAACCCTCCTACTAGTCTTCTAGTGATCAGGTAGGTTACAACCCTATTACTAGCTTTCTGCTGATCACAACCCCAATGTACTGCAAGCATCCCAGAACTCACCGATCCCGGGGATTGGCGATCTAGGAGTTGGGCTGTTGAGTCTACAGATCCCCTCCATCAGTCCTGTCCCCCCCACAGCCAGCCCGGCTCCTATCACATCTGGAGCTGAAAATTAACCCCCTCGCTGCCTGAGCAGAAGCTCAGCTGTGCTCCTAACTCTAGCAGCTTTTTTTCCCCATTAGAGCAATAGCATTACTGGCATTGCTATAATCCATAGACAGTCATCCAGCCAAGCTGCAAGGGTGATCCATAGCCTAAGCTCGCCTTGGTCTATTGCCGGCCACATTCTACAGTCTACTGCGGCAAGGGAAGGGAGCTCCGGAGGAAGGAGAGGATGTCACTTACCTTGCCTGAAACATTGGGGCTCCTCTTGCCTTGGCGATCAGGTCTCTTCAGGACAGCGGTGAATTCCAGCACAGGGGAGAAGGGCTGCCTTCTATAGACAGATCCAAGGGCTGGCCTGAGAAAAGAGCCGCAGCAGTTTCCTCACTGCGTCAAGCGAAGGACCTCAAAGCTTCATTCAATGCAAGGTGATTAATTCAGAGGCAGTGCTGATGATGGAGAGCTGCCGCCGGCACCCCCGGCTCTCCTGGACTGCAGGCAGCTGTGCACAGGAGCTGGGATGGAGAGCGTTTGCAGTGGCAGTTAGGTAGAAGCACATTCTTTGTCGGAGGGGGTGATGGAGCACATTCTTGGTGGCTGTTCAGGGGTTATTGTGGGGAGTCCTGGAGAAAGAAGGGAAGGAGGTGTAACTTAAACAGCATGTTGATTCAGTGGGGCGTAATGTGAAGTTAAAGCATAGGGGCTCCTAGTCAAAGTGTTTGCCAAAGAGCTGAGAGATGATGATGATGATGAGCAAATAGATCTGCAGTGTGAACATCGTCCCTCCACCCACTGCCCCTTTAACCAAGCTTTCCCACTACAGACCCACTGTGATTTATCCACACCATCCTCTCCCTGGTTATTAATGGCTCACTGCAATTCTCTTCTCTCTGTCTTCATCATTACTTCTCTACATCTACATGCACTACTTTCTCTCTATTTTACCCCTGTTGCAGTTATATCATAAGGAACACTTTCACGGAGACATTCTATGTATTATGCATTTGTATTCATCTTTTTTATGTCACTGGTTTCCAAACTTGCTTTTTTCGCTTTGAAGCTCATGTTTCAATTTTCTATCAATTTTCCTCTTTTTTTTTCATAAACTTTTTTTTTTACTGCTGTACGTTTCACTCTACCTTTCTTTCAGTTTTATTAATGGTTGCACATGCTTTTTTCATGCATTTTGTTCCTCTATTTTTTTCTTTTGCTCACTGTTTTATGATTTGTCCTGCAGACTCTCCCTCTTTCTTTTTTTTCTTTCTGATGTAAGGTTCATGTACTGTCTGGGTCTTTACAAGTGTCTGGACAGCCCCCTACTCTATTTACTCTCCATTCCTCTATTTCTACTAAAACTCGTTTTAATACTTGCCTATACTAGCTATTACTGGACTACTCCTTTCTAGTCTCCAGTCTCCTCTCTTGTCTAGCTCTCCCTCCCCTTCCCCTTTCCTCCCATACTCCATTTACTCCCTCTATCTCTTCCCCTTCCCACTTTTTATTCATGTTCTCTCCCTGTGTTCTCTCTACTCTATCTTTCTCTCTTTTTGCCTCACCCCCATTCCTCTTCTGTATTTCTCTTTATTGCACTGACACTTTTCCCCCAATTGTTTGCCTTCTTTCCAGTTCTTTTGCCATGCATTCACCTCTCTATCCATCTCCTTTCCCTATTCTAGGATATTTCTCTCCCTATTTTTCATCTATTACATGTTTATCTTCCTTCCTTCCTTCCTTCCTTCCTTCCTTCCTTCCTTCCTTCCTTCCTTCCTTCCTTCCTTCCTTCCTTCCTTTCTTCCTTCCTTCCTTCCTTTCTTCCTTCCTTCCTTCCTTTTCCCTTTCTTTCTTTCTTTCTTTCTTTCTTTCTTTCTTTCTTTCTTTCTTTCTTTCTTTCTTTCTTTCTTTCTTTCTTTTCTCTCTCTCTCTCTCTCTCTCTCTCTCTCTCTCTCTCTCTCTCTCTCTCTCTTTCTTTCTTTCTTTCTTTCTTTTCTTTTTGTCCTCCCTTCCTTTCCCCTTCCTTAATAACTCTTATTCAGATTTCTGACCCCTTCCACTACTTGTAACTCTTTAGTGACCTTAATCTTTTCCTTACCCTATTACTGCATTGTATGTGTTATGATACTTTGATCAGTTCCTATTATTCTATCTCAAGCTGTTCAATTTTATAGCTTTCATTCATGCTAGTGCCCCCCCCCCCCCTCTTTCTAGCACCCTTTTTTCACAGTTGTCCCTTTTTCCCATCTCAAACTCACCTGTTGTTGTAAGAACCTGTGTATTCTATACAGTTTATTTCTCACACGCTGTTGATATTCATGTCACAGTCATTCCTTACCCTTCTAGGAGGATATAAACACACACACGCACTAAGTCAAACCAAATCTTTGAAAATCCAACCTGTTTAAATCTTGACCAGAGGAATATGTGATCTTGGATAAATCAGAATTTAGAATTTATGAGCATCATATTACTTATTTCAGGCAAGTTAAAGATCTGAGATGTGCTTTATTCTTGATCAACAGGGTTAGTGCAATCCTGGGTGTATATCTGCTTGCTTTGTACAGATCAGTTCAGTCAGCTTTGCCTCTTGATTTTCACTTCTCCTTCTCTTCTCCTTATATCACTGTTTGGTCAGAAGTGAACTTTCCTGAAAATTCAATCCTTTTATCTACACCAAGTTTTTCATTTTCCAAGTGTGGTTCACATATCAGTGATACGACCGTATTTTAATATTAGGTGTTGCATCAGAGCCCTTATATGCAGAGTCAACCTTTCAGACTGGAGGAGGTAAAATATGTTTTTTTCCTTCTTTGAAGATATTAAAGTAAACAATACATTAACTGCTCCCATATTCATACCAGCTTGCATCTTGGCATTGTGCTATTATTTCTTATAGGGGATGCCATTGTGTGCTTTCTTTTTGAAAAGAAAAAAGTTCAAACAAGAATGTTATAAACCACGGAGGTTACTACTATAAAAACCTAATCTCACATTTACTAGCTGCTGGCAACAGATCATCTAAATTCCATATAATTGGGGAACATTGTAGACTAGCTCTTTGTAAACTTGTATTTGGGACTGCAACTTTACATTGCATTCTAAATTGTCTAGTGTCAATTTTTTTAATCTGAATATAGTTTCAGAAATGTCCCTTCTGTGTCATTCAGTGAAATCCAGGTGCAGATGAGCCCTAGCCAGATTCAATAATTATTGGTCTCTGTATTGTTCAGCAATCTTCATACACTGCACCCACCTACCCCTTTAAATTTTCTCATTCCTTTCCTATCGTCTCCTCTCTATTGCGCCTTCATATTCTACCTCCCTCTTTCTCTCTCTCCTTGCTCTGCTTTCTTTAATCTCTCCCTCTCTATCTTCCTCTTTTCCATTAGCTCATTCATTCTTCTCTCTCTCTCTCTCTCTCTCTCTCTCTCTCTCTCTCTCTCTCTCTCTCTCTCTCTCTCTCTCTCTCTCTCTCTCTCTCTCTCTCTCTCTCTCTCTCTCTCCTCCAGTGTTCTTGACTTACCACTCCATCTCAGCCACTGCTCAGCCACTTACTGTATTATGAAAAAAGGAAAGCTTTGCTCAATATATCTGTCTCAGATATAACATTTCCACCGAGCCTTTGCATTTGCCAGTAAAGTTTATTTCAAATCTATATCCTAATAAAGCAGACATATAAAACAGGCAGATGTTAGCAATTCAGATAGGAAAAATAAGGTGTTTCAATATATACCATAAATGAGCCATTACCCTTTTAAGCATTAAACCTTTAGATAGATAAGATTGGAGTTTAAGGTGCTTAATTTGTCCAAATAGCAGGATGTAAGTATACATTTATACATTTATATAAGGAGATCCCAGGTTGCCAAGCTGGCACTTATACAGTAAGTGTATCTTGGTGCATTAAGCAAAGCGTGCATTATATAACAATACATTGTTCTGGCTGCTGATTTTACTAGGAAAAGTCATTAGAGTTCATCCACTGTACAGAAGTCCTGCTTAACGGGATGCTAATTAATTTTAGTGAGAAATGGAATTAGTTCAAGCAAGATGAAACAGTTAATCAATGAACTCATGTGAAATAACAGTAGGCGTATTCATGTTGAGACAAGTGCAGGGAACACAGAGCTGTCCTCTCACAACTAGGAGCCACAAAAGTCCACTGTCTGCTTGGCTCTTCCTCACACTACAGGGCTGTGTTTCTGCTGCTTCTGCAGCTACTGTATATAGTCTAGGTAAATGGGGCAAGTGAAAGTTTCCCAGGACTGAAGTGTAAATGAGTCAGTGTCACTCTGCAGCTGATAAAGGCAACTTGTCACCATTAAACTGGTTTTAAAAAAGACAATTCTTTTCACAAATATATTTTTAACTCACAAAAGCCCCTTTTATTCCTTCCAGGATCCTCCAAATCTAATTTTTTAAAATTTGCTGCTGTAATCTGACTTCCTGTTAGAGGGTGGCTATGTTCATTCTCCTTGGTCCGACTATATGTTGAAATGTTGCTAACCTACCAGATTGAAATTTGCTACAAACAAGTACAATTTGCAATGTGATTTAAAGTAGATATTAAAGGGGTTGTAAAGGTATTTTTTTTTAAATAACAAACATGTTATACTTACCTCCACTGTGCAGCTCGTTTTGCACAGAGTGGCCCCGAACCTGGTCTTCTGGGGTCCCTCGGCAGCTGTCTCAGCTCCTCCCCGCAAGAACTAAACACCTTCATGCGCATGAAGTTTAGTTCTCGTGGGCGCGCTCCCGTGATGCAGCCGGCGGCTATAGCCGCCGACTTTATCACTCGGCCCACCCCCCGGCGCGCCGCGTCATTGGATGTCATTGACAGCAGTGTGAGCCAATGGCTGTGCTGCTTTCAATCCATCCACTCTAGCCAATCAACGGCCAGGCTGAGTGGTGAAGAGGATGTCGGGAGCGAGTGCGGGACTTTCGAGGGGTCAGGTAAGTAAAACAGGGAGGCTGGGGGGGGGGGGCGGCATTGTCGAATGTTTTTTTCACCTTAATGCATAGGATGCATTAAGATGAAAAAACGTGAACCTTTACAACCCATTTAAGGTAAAAAAAACACATTTCTTATTTTATTTTAGACTACTTTAGTAAGTAGTTCAGGGACAGGACTCAGGAGGGCACACACACATGAAGTTGACTCTTATGCCCTGTACACACGATCGGACTTTCCGACAACAAAACCGTGTAATTTTGTTCGAAGGTTGTTGGCTCCAACTTGTCTTGCATACACACAGTCACAAAAATGTTGGCCAACAATTGCGAACGTGGAAACGTGGTGACGTACAAGACGAACGACGACCCGAGAAAAAGGTAGTTCTCTAGCCAGTGCGGCTCCCTCTGCTTGATTCCGAGCATGTGTGAACTTTTGTGTGACAGACTTGTGTACACACGATCGGAAATTCCGACAACAAAGTTTTGTTGGTGGAAAATTTGAGAACCTGCTAGCCAACATTTGTTGGTGGAAAGTCCGCCAACAAATGTTCGATGGAGCATACACACGGTTGGACTTTCAGCCAACAAGCTCACATCCAACATTTGTTGTCGGAATATTGGATCGTGTGTACGGGGCATTACAGTGACACTGATAGCAATGTGCAGCAGCGCAGATGATGATGACACCTCACTGACACAACACGTTCCCTCCTGAGTCACAATGACAGTCTCTTTCCATGCCAGGTGGTCCCTTCAGTCCACTCCAGTCCAAACAGCACTGACAGTCCTGCTCCTGGCTTGCCTTGCTCTGGCAGCTCGGCTCCCTTGCACCATGACATCACGCCAGACCCCCCCCAGCAGGCGCTGCCTGAACAAACCATAGCAGGCACCTAGATGGTCTCGGCCAGCTCGGGACTGGAATTGCGCATGTGCAGTTCCGAACTGAGTGTCACATATTCCATCATTTTTACTGGCAACCTTTTCCTGTCACTGGCATTTACTGGCAGGAGAAAAGTGCCAAATTTTTACTGGCTGCCAGCAAAAATACTGATGGTTGGCAAAACTTGTATGTAGGAATATAGCCACCCTTTCTTGTTTGCTTCCGAGATGAACTATGCAGAGCACATGACCTCAACTAACATTGAGGGGATAAAAGGAGAGGTTTGGGAGCTCATGGAGGATGTTACAAGGAGGCATAAAAACACAGTAAGAAATGATTTAATGAAAAATAGGTTATAGGACCATTTAGTAGTGAATGTGTATGGATTCATTTTGGAGTATAAGGATATGGTTTAGTGTCCTCTAAAGTTTAAAGTTGTTTCCCCCCAGGACAAGTGAAGTCAGTAACTGAAGTTACAGCCGCAATGCAAACTTAAAGGTAGGACTATATTTGTGAAGGAGGGACTGAGGACCCTGTTGTAAAGGGAGACTCTAATCTGATGGAGGCTAACTATGATATGATGGGGCTCTAATAAGAAGGGTGTGAAGGGGGATTCCAATGTACTGAGGGGACTCTGGTGTGATGAGGGGACTCCAGTGTAAAAGGGGGAGGGAGGTGATGCTCTGATGCGAAGGGTGGATTCTGATGTGCAGATGTCAGTATCCTCCAGTCCAATAAATAAAGTTCAGGACTTGTGTGCCTTGTGATTTTGCATACTTTTAAATGGTCCTGTGACCAAAAAAAGGGAAAGGTTGGGAAACACTAGGCTAATGCATTTGCTTTGTGTCACAGCCACATGGAGATTTAGGGAACCAACATTTCCTGTTCATTCTTGGAACAATGTGAATCATATTATGGGGGTCCCCTGTACCTCTGCAACACTGAATAGCAAACTGTCAGTGACTCACACACACAGCCAGTGGCAGCAAGGAGCCCTGGAGCCACAGAAAAATAGAGAGAGCCAGCTGGAGAGGAGAAAACAAAGGTGTGTTCATAGTATGCTTCCCAATTGTTTTACTCCACCCCCAGCTCAGACAGTTGAGATCCATCCATATTTATAACTGTCTTCTTGTTGCAGTGGGAATACCTATTGTATAAATGATGGATGGGAAGAGAGGGACTCATATACATAAAAAAGATATTTCAAATAGATAAGAGATTCAAATACAAAACATTATATCAGGGGTCTTGAATTAAAATTTACAGAGGTCTGGGGAGAAAAATGTCCTTCCGGTAGAGGTCAGAATCTCATGTTAGTGCTATAACACATCACGGTCCCCCCAGTACATCATTGTCTTCAGCCTACCTTTCACATCCCAGTCCACTTTACATCACAGACTCCTCTTTAAAGCTGTCCCACAGTATCCTCAGTTCCCCTTCACATCACAGCCCCCAATTACATGGCAGTGCCCCTTTACATTGCAGTCACCTCTTTACATTAGTGTACACAGTCCCCCTTTACATTATAGTCCCCCCTTTAAAGTAGGCCCACAGTGTCCTCAGTTTCCTTTCACATTGAAGTGGCCCTTTATAACACAGTAGCCTCATAACACATCACAGTGCCCCTTTATAATACATCACAGTGCCCCTTAACACACCACGGTGCCCCTTTTAATGCAAGCCTCCCCTGCGCAGGGCTACGGTACCTTTGGCAGGACAGAGGCACTAATCATCCTGGGGTGTCCTCTCCCGGGTCTCCTGCCCAGCCACCAATGTCATCCTATCAGCGGGGCAGTGAGGAGTGGCAGATCTGGATGGAGGGCAAGATGAAAAGACTCCCACTTTCTGTCCTGATCTGCAGCACCTACCGCCCCATCCTGCTGTGATGATGATATCTGTGGCCAGGCGGTAGACCTGGAAGAGGACACCCAGCTGTGGCAGTGGTATAGCCGTGGTCCAGACAGGACTGTCACTTTGTCTGCCATTTACTGACCTATGCATTATATACTGAATACACTAAAGAACCAGTAAAATGAAATTATGGTAGTTGCAAATGTTTATTTTGCACAATATTTGCACAACCATTAGTAAAAATGACATTAAAGGCTAGGGTTAGCTTTAACAAAAATTAAGAAATGCACATATTTTTGCTTGTAACAAATGTGCATTTATAATTTTTTTTCAACAGGAGCCTGCAAAGTATTACATCTGCAACCAGTGGGGGGTGCAATGTTAGGCTCCTGAGGACACTGCCTACATCTCTCTGTGTGTACCTCTGTTTGTGCTCTCAGTTACTGAGTGATCACTGATCGGAGCGCTCGTAGTCCATTGAGAACTACAAGTCTTGAATTATATCCATTACAGATACAGAATATAATGAAGGACACGGCTGTGCATAGCCGCATCAATTTTAAATGTGACAGTGGTGTGCAGGTAAATGGTACTTGAGGGGGGGGGGGGGGGGGGGTAAGGATTAGGTTGCTTAGCAACATGTCATATCTTACACCCTAAGTACAAGTGTAACATGTAACATGTTGCTAAATATGGAGATAGCCTTTAAAACAAATTGTAGTTCACACAAACACAATAAAATTCACTTTTTTTTGGGGCTAAATTTAAACAATGTTGAGTACATACAGTATCTCACAAAAGTGAGTACACCCCTCACATTTTTGTAAATTTTACATTTTTGTAAATATTTTCACATTTTTGAAAATATTTTTATATTATATTATATTATATTTATTTTTATATTATGATATATTATATCTTTTCATGTGACAACACTGAAGAAATGACACTTTGCTACAATGTAAAGTAGTGAGTGTACAGCTTGTATAACAGTGTACATTTGCTGTCCCCTCAAAATAACTCAACACACAGCCATTAATGTCTAAACCGCTGGCAACAAAAGTGAGTACACCCCTAAGTGAAAATGTCCAAATTGGGCCCAATTAACCATTTCCCCTTCCTGGTGTTATGTGACTTGTTATGCCCCGTACACACGGTCGGATTTTCTGATGGAAAATGTCCGATTGGAGCGTGTTGTCGGAAATTCCGACCGTGTGTGGGCTCCATCGGACATTTTCCATCGGATTTTCCGACACACAAAGTTTGAGAGCAGGATATAAAATTTTCCGACAACAAAATCCGGAAATTCCGATCGTGTGTACACAAATCCGACGGACAAAGTGCCACGCATGCTCAGAATAAATAAAGAGATGAAAGCTATTGGCCACTTCCCCATTTATAGTCCCGACGTACGTGTTTTACGTCACCGCGTTCAGAACGATCGGATTTTCCAACAACTTTGTGTGACCGTGTGTATGCAAGGTAAGTTTGAGCCAACATCCTTCGGAAAAAATCCTAGGATTTTGTTGTCCTAATGTCCGAACAAAGTCCGACCGTGTGTACGGGGCATTAGTGTTACAAGGTCTCAGGTGTAAATGGGGAGCAAGTGTGTTAAATTTGGTGTTATCGCCAGGGCTTTTTTTCAGGGGGAACTTGGTGGAACTCAGTTCCACCACCTCTGGCTCAGACCCTTTGGTGCCTGCTCACCACAATCACTTGTAAACACAGAAGTCTGATTTCTGTGCTTACAAGTGACAGCTCTGCACTCTGTATGTAATGCAATCCTGGTATTTAATGCCCCTTTAAGACCCTTCTACTGTTTTTGTGAAATTTGACTGAATACACCCACTATTTGATATGATTTGGAGGGTGTGTGTAGGGGAGGCATTTTGTTGGGCAGTGGTTAAGTTCCAGCACCTATTGTTTGAGAAAAAAAGCCCTGGTTATCGCTCTCACTCTCTCATACTAGTCACTGGAAGCTGAACATGGCACCTCATGGCAAAGAACTCTCTGAGGATCTGAAAAAAAGAATTGTTGCTCTACATAAAGATGGCCTAGGCTATAAGAAGATTGCCAAGACCCTGAAACTGAGCTGCAGCACGGTGTCCAAGAACATATAGCGGTTTAACAGAACAGGTTCCACTCAGAACAGGCCTCACCATGGTCGATCAAGGAAGTTGAGTGCATGTGCTCAGCATCATACCCAGAGGTTGTCTTTGCAAAATAAACATATGAGTGCTGCCAGCAATGATGCAGAGGTTGAATGGGTGGAGTGTCAGACTGTCAGTGCTCAGACTATACGCCGCACACTGCATCAAATTGGTCTGCATCGCTGTATCCCAGAAGGAAGCCTCTTCTAAAGATGATGCACAAGAAAGCCTGCAAACAGTTTGCTGAAGACAAGCAGACTAAGGATATGGGTTACTGGAACCATGTCATGTGGTCTGATGAGACCAAGATAATCATGAGTGCTGCCGACACTGGGGAGCTACAGTTCATTGACGGAACCATGAATGCCAACATGTACTGTGACATACTGAAGCAAAGCATGATCGCCTCCCTTCGGAGACTGGGCCGCAGGGCAGTATTCCAACATGATAACGACCCCAAACACACCTCCAAGATGACCACTGCCTGGCTAAAGAAGCTAAGGGTAAAGGTGATGGACTGGCCAAGCATGTCTCCAGACCTAAACCCTATTGAGCATCTGTGGGGCATCCTCAAATGGAAGGTGGAGGAGCGCAAGGTCTCTAACATCCACCATCTCCGTGATGTCATCATGAAGGAGTAGAAGAGGACTCCAGTGGCAACCTGTGAAGCTCTAGTGAACTCCATGCCCAAGAGGGTTAAGGCAGTGCTGGAAAATAATGGTGGCCACACAAAACATTGACACTTTGGGCCCAATTTGGACACTTTTTCACTTAGGGGTGTACTCACATTTGTTGCCAATGGCTGTGTGTTAAGTTTTTTTGAGGAGACAGCAAATTTACACTGTTATACAAGCTGTACACTCACTACTTTACATTGTAGCAAAGTGTCATTTCTGTCATTCTGTTTAACAGGACAGGTTCTATTCAGAACAGGCCTCGCCATGGTCAATCAAAGAAGTTGAGTGCACGTGCTCAGCGTCTCCAGTGGTTGTCTTTGGGAAATAGAAATATGAGTGCTGCCAACATTGCTGCAGAGGTTGAAGGGGTGGGGGGGTCAACCTGTCAGTGCTCAAACCATACGCCACAAACTGCATCAAATTGGTCTGCATGGCTGTTATCCTAGAAGGAAGCCTCTTCTAAAGATGATGCACAAGAAAGCCAGCAGTTTGCAGAAGACAAGCAGACTAAGGACATGGATTACTGATGAGACCAAGATAAACTTATTTGGTTCAGATGGTGTCAAGCGTGTGTGGCGTCAACCAAGTGAGGAGTACAAAGACAAGTGTGTCTTGCCTACAGTCAAGCATGGTGGTGGGAGTGTAATGGTCTTGGGCTGCATGAGTGCTGCCGGCACTGTGAAGCTACAGTTCATTGAGGGAGCCATGAATGCACACTTGTACTGTGACATACTGAAGGGGGGTATGATCCCCTCCCTTCGGAGACTGGGCCGCAGGGTAGTATTCCAACATGATAATGACCCCAAACACACCTCCACGATGATCACTGCGTTGCTAAAGAAGCTGAGGGTAAAGGTGATGGACTGGCCAAGTATGTCTCCAGACCTAAACCCTATTGAACATCTGTGGGGCATCCTCAAATGGAAGGTGGAGGAGCACAAGGTCTCTAACATCCACCAGCTCCGTGATGCCATCATGGAGGAGTGGGAGAGGACTCCAGTGGCAACCTACGAAGCTCTGGTGAACTCCATGCCCGAGAGGGTTAAGGCAGTGCTGGAAAAAAATGGTGGCCACACAAAATATTGACACTTTGGGCCCAATTTGAACATTTTCACTTAGGGGTGTACTCACTTTTGTTGCCAGTGGTTTAGCATTAATGGCTGTGTGTTGAGTTATTTTGAGGGGACAGCAAATTTACACTGTTATACAAGCTGTACACTCACTACTTTACATTGTAGCAAAGTGTCATTTCTTCAGTGTTGTCACATGAAAAGATACAATAAAATATTTACAGAATGTGAGGGGTGTACTCACTTTTGTGAGATACTGTAGGTGTGCACAGCCTATTTAATTGGGGTGTGCACCTTCAAGCTCAAACACGTGTGTGTGTATATACAGTGCCTTGAAAAAGTATTCACACCCCTTGGAATTTTCTGCATTTTGTCATGTTACAACCAAAAATGTAAATGTATTTTATCTGGATTTTATGTGATAGACCAACACAAAGCCCAACACATAATTGTGTAGTGGAAGGAAAATGATAAGGAAATGATAGGGGAAATGATAAATGGTTTTCAAAAATTTTAAGATTGCCCTGTATTTGGTGCCATCCATCTTCCCATCAACCTTGACCAGCTTTCCTGTCCCTACTGAAGAAAAGAATTCCCACAACATGATGCTGCTGCCACCATGTTTCACGGTAGGGATGCTGTGTTCAGGGTGATGTGCCGTGTTAGTTTTCCGCCATACAGCGTTATGCTTTGAGGCCAAAAAATTCCATTTTGGTCTCATCTGAGCAGAGCACCTTCTTTCACATGTTTGCTGTGTACCCCACATGGCTTCTTGCAAACTGCAAACTGGACTCCTATAGGTTTCTTTCAACAATGGCTTTCTTCTTGCCACTCTTCTATAAAGGCCAGATTTGTGGAATGCATGACTAATAGTTGTCATGTGGACAGATTCTTCCACCTGAGCTGTGGATCTCTGAAGCCCCTCCAGCGCTACTATGGGCCTCTTGGCTGCTTCTCTGATTAATGCTCTCCTTGCCCGGACTGTAGGTTTAGGTGGACGGCCATGTCTTGGTAGGTTTGCAGTTGTGCCATACTCTTTTCATTTTCGGATGATGGATTGAACAGTGCTCTGTGAGATGTTCAAAGCTTGGGATATTTTTTTATAACGTAACCCTGCTTTAAACTTCTCCACAACTTTATCCCTGATCTGTTTGGTGTGTTCCTTGGCCTTCATGATGCTGTTTATTCACTAAGGTTTTCTAACAAATCTCCAAGGGCTTCACAGAACAGCTGCATTTATACTGAGATTAAATTACACACAGGTGGACACTATTTACTAATTACGTGACTTCTGAAGGCAATTGGTTCCACTAGATTTTAGTTATGGGTATCAGAGTAAAGGGGGTACGCCGCATTTTTCAGATATTTATTTTGTAAAAAAATTTGAAAACCATTTATTGTTTTCCTTCCATTTCACAATTAGGTGCCACTTTATGTTGGTCTATCACATAAAATCCCAATAAAATAAAAATTTATGTTTTAGGTTGTAACATGACAAAATGTGGAAAATTTCAAGGGGTATGAATACTTTTTCAAGGCACTGTATACAGTGTGTATATATATATATATATATATATATATACAGTAGATATGAAAAGTCTACATACCCCTGTTAAAATGTCAGGTTTCTGTGATGTAAAAAAATTAGAAAAAGATAAATAGTTCCCGAATTTTTCCCACCTTTAATGTGACCTATAAATCATTGGTAAGACCTCATCTGGAATATGCAGTTCAGTTTTGGGCACCCGTTCTCAAAAAGGATATCGGGGAACTGGAGAGAGTGCAGAGAAGGGCAACCAAACTGATAAGAGGCATGGAGGAGCTCAGCTATGAGGAAAAATTAGAGAAACTGAATCTATTCCCTCTTGAGAAGAGGAGATTAAGGGGGGATATGATCAACATGTACAAATACATAGGGGTCCATATAGTGAACTTGGTGTTTAGTTATTCACTTTAAGGTCATCACAGAGAACAAGGGGGCACTCTTTACGTCTAGAGGAAAAATGATTTCATCTCGAAATATGGAAAGGTTTCTTCACAGTAAGAGCTGCGAAAATGAGGAATAGACTCCCTCCAGAGGTGGTTCTGGCAGCTCAGTAGATTGCTTTAAAAAAGGCCTGCATTCTTCCCTAAATTTACATAATATAACTGGGTACCAACACATATAGGTAAAGTTGATCTAGGCAAAATCTGATTGCCTCTTGGGGGATTAGGTAGGATTTTTTTCCCCTGTTGTAGCAAATTGGAGCATGCTTTGCTGGGGTTTTTTGCCTTCCTCTGGATCAACTGTGGGTGAAGTATTGTGTATATTGGATTGTATTATTATTATTTTTTTGGTTGAACTAGATAGACTGGTGTCTTTTTTTTCAACCTTACTAACTATGTAACTATGTAACCTATGAACTGTACAGCTCAATTGAAAAACAAACTGAACTATTTTAGGTGGAGGGAAGTAAAGATAAAAAATTAAAATAATATGGCTGCATAAGTGTGCACACCCTTAAACTAATACTTTGTTGAAGAACCTATTGATTTTATTACAGCACTCAGTCTTTTTGGAGTCTATCAGCATGGCACATCTTGACTTCTCTTCACTCTTCTTTGCAAAAATACTCCAAATCTGTCAGATTGTGAAGGCATCTCCTGTGCACAGCCCTCCTCGGACCCCCCACAGATTTTCAATGGGATTCAGGTCTGGGCTCTGGCTGGGTCATTTCAAAACTTCAAAATCTTCCTTTGGTGAAGCCATTCCTTTGTTCATTTGGATGTATGCTTTGGGTCGTTGTCATGCTGAAAGATGAAGTTCCTCTTCATGTTCAGCTTTCTAGCAGAAGCCTGAAGATTTTGTGCCAATATTGACTGGTATTTGGAACTGTTCATAATTCCCTCTACCTTGACTGAGGCCCCTGTTCCAGCTGAAGAAAAACAGCCTCAAAGCATGATGCTGCCACCACCATGCTTCACGGTGAGTGTGGTGTTCTTTTGGTGATGTGCATTGTTGTTTTTGCGGAAAACATATCTTTTAGAATTATGGCCCAAAAGTTCAACCTTGGTTTCACCAGACCATAACACATTTCCCCATATGCTTTTGGGAGACTTCAGATGTGTTTTTGCAAAATTTAGCCAGGCTTGGATGTTTTTCTTCGTAAGAAAAGGCTTCTGTCTTGTCACTCTACCCCTTAGCCCAGACATATAAATAATACGAGAGATTGTTGTCACGTGTACCACACAGCAAGCACTTACCAGATATTCCTGCAGCTCCTTTAACGTTGCTGTAGGCCTCTTGGCAGCCTCCCTGACCAGTTTTCCTCTCATCTTTTCATCAATTTTGGAGGGATGTCCAGTTCTTAGTAATGTCACTGTTGTGCCATATTTTCTCCATTTGATCATCACTGTCTTCACTGTGTTCCATGGTATATCTAATGCCTTGGAAATTCTTTTGTACCCTTCTCCTGACTGATACCTTTTAACAATGGGATCCCTCTGATGCTTTGGAAGCTCTCTGTGGACCATGGCTTTTGCTGTAGGATGCGACTAAGAAATTGTCAGGAAAGACCTACTAGAACAGCTGAACTTTGTTTGGGGTTAATCAGAGGCACTTTAAATGGTGTACTGACTTCTATTTAAAATGCGTTTGAATGTGATTGCTTAATTCTGAACAGAGCTATATCCCCAGTTATAACAGGGTGTGCACACTTATGCAACCACATTATTTTAGTTATTTATTTCTCCTTCCCCACCCCCCCTAAAAGATTTCAGTTTGTTTTTCAATTGAGTTGTACAGTTTATAGGTCACATTAATGGAAAAAGTTCTGAAATGATTTATTTTTGTCTCATTTTGTCATACATCACAGAAACCAGACATTTTAACAGGGGTGTGTAGACTTTTCATATCCACTGTATATTTATATATATATATATATATATATATATATAGCAAAGCTAGTCTGAGATTCTTCCCATCTCCCCATCAGCACAGTAAAAGACGTGTGTGGAAGCACTTCTCTTATGGCAGAGCCGGCACACTGAGCGATAATGCAACTGTGCACGGGGTGATTAGGGTGTACCTTGTGCGCACGCCTATGGTCGAGTAAATAGATACCAAATATGTCAAGATGGCTTGTTGCCGCAAAAATGTGATAAATTACAATACTCCAATAGGAACTGCTTTGAAGCTCATTATTTCAGAAGTAATCCTAAATATTGCTTTTTACATATTTTATTCAACGTTATTTTTTAGCACAGGTATTTATTTATTTTAAAAGCACTTTCATAGTATCAAAAGGGGGCTGACAAGCCATTATATAATAGCACAGTGCAGATGACAGGTCTTTTTAATGGTGACATTAGTCCCCCCCGATGACGCAACTGCTTCCAAACAAACTGAGCCCTGACAGTACTCAATATGTGTACATTCCTGGCTGCCAGAGGCCAGAATGTGACAGCCACAAATATGGAGGTGCTCAGAGAGCAGCGCTTCTGGGTTGCCAAAAAAGTGGGCGGGTCAGTGAAGATTGCTGATCCATCTCCTCTAAGCCATCCTAAATGTCCGGCATAAATTCCACGTGCTACTGAAGCCAGATACCATTTTTCATGTTTTCTTTTGGCCGGGTGTAGTTCTCAGTATTTGTTCCCTTCTGTACTGTATGTAAGGATTTAATTCAAATTTATGAATACAAGACAATGCCACCTCTCTTGCATCCTAGAAGTGATTTTTATCATTATTTTCACATTATAACTACAATGTGCAACTTCCTATTCCTGTTCAAAATGTCCTACTTTTACTGTGGCGGTTGCACTGTAAGTCTCCTTTTTTACATTTTGTGTTTTAAAGCTCAGGATTAGCAAAAAAAAACTTCTCTATAGCCTTAGTGACCTAAGTTACTTGTAAAGAAGTACTGTATGTCCCACAATGTGCGGGCAGCTGGAGCCTGTAAAAATGTTCTGTGCAGGAATGCTCCGTCGTCTTGACGCTGAACATCTAGTACTACAATGGTTAATAGCTCTGAATCTTCTGTGAAGCTCCTCCTCCTCCATTGAGAAAAAATATTTCATAGTGTACACTGCATGTAGGTGATCTGTGAATAGTGTAGAGAATCTTGTGATTCATTCATCCTCTTCCCTATTTAGAGATTGGGTTATATGCAGTGTACACAATAGAACAACTTTTCTCAATGGAGAAGGAGGGAGGGGGGCAGGTCCCCATCAGGAGCTTGTTCACTAAAGCAGTCACTAAAGCAGAGCTCTGCTGTATCTGAGCTCCACAAATTGAAAAGGCTATTTAGTTCATTTTTATTATTAAAACCAAATTCACCCATCCATTAATGTCTCCACATTTTATCTTGTTGGGAATTCACTTTGAACCCCCCCCCCCAGCATTTCTGGCCATGATCGTCTTGCGTAAGAACAGATGTTTCATGTAGATTTTACTTTGTGGAATCCATCTGCCCTTAGCTCAGGCATCCACGCAGGAGGATGTGCTTAACTAAGAAAACCCCTGCTCCCCTCCCCCAGATGAAAGAAAAAAAAAATGCCAAAGAAGACTTCTGGAACATATGGCAATTTTTGCCTAGGCCAGAAACCAGAAAGCAAATGAAAAAAAAAGTAAAAAAAAAAAAAAAAAAAGTTAAAACAAGTAAATATAATACTTACTACTCAAAAGAAAGCCACGAAAGTATAAAAATAATAACCAGTGAAAGAAAGCTGCAAACACTCTATGAGATATTTTTCATAGTCACCAACCAAATTAACAAATATGTTGCGCTAAACAATAAACACAAATTAATGAACAAAAATTAAAAAGGAAAAATGAAATGTCCCAAAATAAATAATGTGAAAGTCCACACAAATGTTTGAATTAATAGAAAATTCAATTCCATTAAATTCAATTCCACCAAATATTCTTGAAAAGTGTGCCACAGCAAGTCAGAAACCTCCACCAAGTAATCCAAAATGTAGGGTTACCAAATAGAAGTGACCCCCTAATATTATAGGGGTATTAATAGCTTGTATTATGTTACTTTGCATCTGCCACGTCTCCACCCGATCCTTCTCCGAGTCAACAAGCGGCCCGGCTGCTCATAAATCGCTGCTTTCAGCCATCAGGCACAAATTCAGAAAGAGAACAAGAGCAGATGCATCATATCGTGCAACACCTTAAAAACACCTTTTATTGAAATACAAATTTCACTTACAAGCATCTCAGGGTGATTAAGCATTAAAACAAGACAACTTCGGCTCGTACAAGTACAACTTCCACTGGCTTCCGGTTGCGTAGTGACCTCAGCATGTAGCTTGGCCTGGAGCTGAAGCGGAGAGAGGATTTTTATTAAACTGTCTGGGAATGTTCCTTCTATTTGCACTGAGTGAGTTATGCCCTGTACACACGGTCGGACATTGATCGGACACTCCGACAACATTCCGATGGATTTTGGCTCAAACTTGTCTTGCATACACACGGTCACACAAAGTTGTCGGAAAATCTGATCGTTCTGAACGCGGTGATGTAAAACACATACGTCAGAACTATAAACAGGGCAGTAGCCAATAGCTTTCTTCTCTTAATTCATTCTGAGCACTTTGTGCGTTGGATTTGTGTAAACACGATCGGAATTCCTGCCAACGGATTTTGTTGTCGGAAAATTTTATAGCCTGCTCTCAAACTTTGTGTGTCGGAAATTCCGATGGAAAATGTGTGATGGAGCCTACACACGGTCGGAATTTCCGACAACAAGGTCCTATCACACATTTTCCATCGGAAAATCCGACCGTGTGTACAAGGCAATAGAGTGAGAGAGAACCTCTGTCTGGATATTCGCCTGCCAGCAGGAGACCATACCAGTAGAGCGCTGAGACTGGGAGTGAGGACAACCGGGGGCAGCACAGCACCGCCCACATCTCACCACCTGCACCACAGCTGCAGGGAGACTAAAGCATCCACTCACCCTCTGCTTGCCATCACTGATCACCAGAGGCTTTTAGGAGAGACCGAGGGTGCCCCCCTTAAACAGTGAGAGGTCAACGCAGCATCCTGGGGACTGATGAGAGGGCTATTCATCCAAGACTGATACTGTTAGTTGAGACTGAGCCATTAAAGCAGGACACCAAGTGTACCCAATCCATACCGCACTCATACTGCACTCTATACCGCACTTATTTCAAACCTAGACTGCGCCTATACCAACCCTATACCGCATTATACCAAACCTTTACCGCATCTGATCCACATCTACCTTGAACCTTGCGACTATACAGTACCTACTGTATATTGTACCTATACTGCATGCAGGTTAACAGGGATTGTCATTAACTGCACCAACACTCTTAAAGGGCCCTAATGATAGCTGGCAGAAGAGCATCTCAAAGAACTGCCCCTCCAATAACATTTATTCTGCCCCCACCGCTACCATCCTCCTTTTCTTTTGGACGGTGCATACTTAGTAAGTTTAGGACTAGCGTCGCCGCAAAAAAATGCGCTCTGGAAGTATAGTTCCAGCACTCAGTAGATTAAACTTTACTACCCATGCACCCATGCACTGGAGGTGGCCTTGCTACTCTTTATGCTGATCTGGAAGCCAAATGTCATCTTATGCCTAGCCCTTACTGTTAATCATTTTGTATGTAAAATTGTGTATGTGTATGTAAATTGTATTATTACCATTGTTAATTCATTTTATGCTTGCCTAGTTACCAACCCTATTGGGTGTCAATATATTATGTTTGCCTTTATTACCTGGTTTGATGATTGTTTTCTTTGATATGGCGCTGATACTCGGTGTTAAGTATTATTTTCAGTGATTTCATGTGATGTTGTATGTCAGAGGGGCTACCATTCTTGAGAAGGTCGAGGCAAAGAACAGAGGGCCCATCCTATCCAGTGGCTCCTATGGGGGAGCTATATAAAAAAAACAATATTTTATAATTACAGTAATCCTAAAACAGTTATGACAGAAAACCATTGGCTGACACAGTTTGGTTAGACTCGCCCACTCCATAAAGGTTCTCCATATTCCACACACTCAATTCAAATATAATGCATTGCATGCAAATGTGGAAAGTGCCCTATTACATCCACCCTATTTTCTTCTGCTAAAAATAGGAAAGGTAGTTGGCAAATTTTAAAACAAGCTTACACCCGCCTGTCCTGCCTTTGATTTGTACTGGGAGCCTGGGAGCATTGCAGAAACAGTATGCCAGCACACACTGGAAAGATGCATTGAGTGCACCCTAATGCACCTTCCCACTGCACCAAATTGCCATGCACTGCAATCCTGAAAATGAACTTTATGATCCTTGGTGGTGCATTGGGATGCCCAGTTATATAAACAGGCTGTCATAATGTAACACATGTAAGGCCTTGTTCACACAAGCTTTGTCCGGACTGGCTCCTGCTATCCAATTGAGGACCGAGCCTCTCTCTGAGATGTGTTAAAAACAGTTTTTTTTGCTAGAAAATTACTTAGAACCTCCAAACATTATACATTTTTTTTCTAACACCCTAGAAAATAAAATGGCGGTCGTTGCAATACTTTCTGTCACACTGTATTTGTTCAGCGGTCTTACAAGCGCACTTTTTTTGGAAAAAAGACACTTTTTTAAATTACAAAATAAGACAACAGTAAAGTTAGCCCAATTTTTTTTATATTGTGAAAGATAATGTTACGCCGAGTAAATTGATACCCAACATGTCACTCTTCAAAATTGCGCCTGCTCGTGTAATGGCGTCAAACTTTTACCCCTAAAAATCACCATAGGCGACGTTTAAAAAATTCTACAGGTTGCATGTTTTGAGTTACAGAGGAGGGCTAGAATTATTGCTCTCACTCTACCGACTGTGGCGATAGCTCACATGTGTGGTTTGAACACCGTTTTCATATGCGGGCCCTACTCACGTATTCGCTCGCTTCTGTACGCGAGCAAGTCGGTATTTTACCTTTTATTTTTTATTTTTGCACTGTTCTTTTAAAAAAAACTATAGTGTCACTTTTATTCCTATTACAAGGAATGTGAACATCCCTTGTAATAGAAAAAAAGCATGACAGGACCTTTTAAATATGAGATCTGGGGTCAAAAAGACCTTAGATCTCATAGTTACACTAAAATGCAATAAAAATAAAAAAATAAAAAATGGCCCTTTAAGAGCTATGGGCGGAAGTGACGTTTTGACGTCGCTTCCGCTCTGCAATGATATGGAGATGGGCCATCTTCCACTCACTCGTCTCCATGTCAGGCTAGGAAAAGGATCTGATCGCCTCCGCCACTGCCGATGGCTCCGGTAAGCTGCGGAGGGCACCGGAGCGTGGCGGGAGGGGGCCCTCTCCCGCTGTCGATAAAAGTGATCCTGCGGCAAATCTGCCGCAGAGACCACTTTTATCTTGAAGCGGACCGCCCGCTGAAGAAGAGGATTCTGGGGTTTTGGCAGCTAGTTGCTGCCATAACAATGATATTCCTCTTCAAACTACCGACGTATAACGACGGTGAGCGGTCCGGAAGTGGTTAATGAGCACCTCTTTTTTTTCAGTGCTCAGAAGCCATAGCTTCCAACTGTCCCTGATTTCGAGGGACTGTCCCTGATTTGGAGCAATGTCCCTCTGTCCCTCATTCCTCCTCATTTGTCCCTCATTTTGGTCTGATCTATATAGTTGTACATAAAATGCACTTTTTCTCTTTCAAAAAGTGTTTCCCAGTGCTAAACCTTTCATCCAATTTCTAAATTGCTGCATTAGTAATTAAGAGCCAATATAAAGGAATAGTAGTGGTAAAAAAAAGCACTTGTGGATTTACTTAACCTTTTTTGTTGGTTAATTCTCCTTTAAGGAGGTGTGGCAGGGGGTGTGTCCTATGTCTACATACGTTTGCTAGTAGGTGTCCCTCATTCCCATCTCAAAATGTTGGGAGGTATGTAGAAGCTGCTCAGCTGTCGGTTAATTAACAGCCACTCATTGTTACCACAGTGACTTACCTGGTTACCATTACCCTGCCTCATTAGTCCAACCTACAGCCAACCTGTTATTTATCCAGCTTAGCTCATTTCCTCCTTACCCTTGTATGGTCTATGTTCTCTAAGTGCATTCTTTCCTGTGTATGACTTGGCCTGGCTGACTTCCCTTTGATTCCTGTTCCTGATTTTTCCTCCTCACTACGCTGATGTCTGCTTTCCTGACCCAGCTCATCTGATTACCCTCTCTGGCATCCAAACCCTGGCTTCTATTTGACTACGTTGCTGAACCGTGTTATTTTTGCCATTTCATTAAAGGTGTGATTTTAACTGCACTTTCTGTCTCCGTCTGGTTTATGGTTTATATTACAGTGTACGCCCATGCGGAGCCCTGTTTACCCACACAGGGATGTACAGGTGTTCCGTGCATTCCCCTGCAAGCAGTACTATTCATTTCTATTGGGACACAGCAGCAGCATGAGCACAGTCGCTGCTCCCAGTTTGACATCTGTGCAGGTGTGGTTATGGGTGCAGGTGCCCAACCCTGGACACACACAGAGACAGTACACCCACACCCACATGGATGTCAAATTGGCAGCAGAGGCAGCATGTGTGTCATGATTGACATGAATAGAACCACTTGCACAGGGATGTATGGAACACATGGGTAAACATGGCCCTCTTATGGGCCTAAATGTGTGAAAGAGGCCTAATGCGTATGCATTTCATGCACCACAGCTGACAATGCTCTTGCAATGGAGATCCCATTTTTAAGGTGCTGGAGTCTATGGTACAAGGATGCCTGACTTTTTTTTACATCAGTGAGCTTCCTTATTAGTCACAGCCATATAAATCCCCTGCAAATTCTGAATAACACAAAGTGATTTGTGCTTTCCTATTTATAGCTCCAACTTTAAAATCGGGAAAAGAGGGATAGGACTGTGAAGACAATATACAGGGCACTAAAAGGAGTGTGAAACCAAGGAGTGTACATTGCATTGAATATTAGTGAAAATGTGTGTGTGATGAACCGCGCTTTTATCCAACTGCGCAGGTAAGGAATAATAACATTTGTTCCCCTACCAAACATTGAATATTAGGCATGGATAAATAGGGTCGGAGCGTACGTGTGGTGTTCACTGCACATATATGCTGCAGACCTTGTATCCACACAATTTTTCCTAATTACTGTGCCACATGGGAGAGTCCCACAGACACACATAAACTTCATAACAAAGGATAATTTTTTTTTTTATTAAACTTTTCTATTACATAGCTTTTCTGTGCACCAAATATGCTAACACTTATCTGAAATCACAGAAAAACAGAAAGCAGCGCCAGTTTAAAAGTCTAATGCCCCGCACACACGCTCGGATTTTCCGATGGAAAATGTGTGATAGGACCTTGTTGTCGGAAATTCCGACCGTGTGTAGGCTCCATCACACACTTTCCATCGGATTTTCCGACACACAAAGTTTGAGAGCAGGCTAAAAAATTTTCCGACAACAAAATCCGTTGTCGGAAATTACGATCGTGTGTACACAAATCCGACAGACAAAGTGCCACGCATGCTCAGAATAAATAAAGAGATGAAAGCTATTGCCCACTGCCCCGTTTATAGTCCCAACGTATGTGTTTTACGTCACCGCGTTTAGAACGATCGGATTTTCCGACAACTTTGTGTGACCGTGTGTATGCAAGACAAGTTTGAGCCAACATCCGTCGGAAAAAATCCTAGGATTTTGTTGTCGGAATGTCCGAACAAAGTCCGACCGTGTGTACGGGGCATTTGAGAGTTTTATTTGATGGTTAAAAAAACTCATATTAAAAACAGCCAATGCATTTTGGGGACAACCCCACCCCACCTTCATCAGGGCTCAACACAAGATAAAACTTGGATGGAGAGAAAACAGTGACTTCACAAATCTACTATACTAGAATGAGTAAAAACTTGACAGCAGTTGCTGAGCAGCAATGGAGAGTTCAATACTGGTACTAAAGCCGGGTACACAAGACCGGACTTTTCGACCGAACTGGTCCGACGGAACAAATCCGTCGGACAATCCAACCGTGTGTGGGCTTCATCGGACTTTCAGCGGACTATTTCTGTTGAAAATCAGACGGACTTTAGATTTGGAACATGTTTCAAATCTTTCCGACGGACTCGAGTCCGGTCGAAAAATCCGTTCGTCTGTATGCTAGTCCGACAGACAAAAAAGGACGCAAGGGCAGCTATTGGCTACTGGCTATGAACTTCCTTATTCTAGTCCCTTCGTACGTCATCACGTTCAAACCTTTCGAACGGACTTTAGTCTGTTCTTGTGTGGGCAAGTCCGGTCATTCCAAAGTCAGACGTAACTCCGTTGAAAGTCCCTCAGAAAGACCTTTGGACCTTTGATGCTGAAAAGTCCGCTCGTCTGTACACGCCATTATACAGATCTGTGAAGTCATTGTTTTTTCAGAGTCCATCAAAGTTTCCCCCTGTGTTGAGCCCTAATAAACACATTGATTTTTTTATATGACTTATTTTTTACCAACAATTAAAATTATTTTTGATTCTTTCATCTGGTTTTCATCTGGTATTTCTTTTATGTATTTCTATAGTTTGTGCTACTGTTGAATGCCCATTGAGAGAAGACTTGCTCTGCGGGAGCCGCCTCACCAAAGTAACTGAGCTTGTTTAAAGTTTTTCTTTATCTCCCTTATTTAGCTTTTGGCTGACTTTAGGCTGTGGCATTCTGGGAGATGTAGTCTTGAGGATGATCCTAGCCATGGCCATCACTGGGAAACCAATTACAATACCTAGTGTAGCGCTACCTGTAGGAACCGTTGGTGAATAGGGATCCCCTACCCTGCAAAGCCAGGCACGCCGAACTTTCACAGCACGCTTGAGTCAAGAAACAGCCCAGCGGCTTTGCTTTTGTGTTTTATTAGGGGTTGATAACTTGGATGGGGTTAAAGGTATTATGGGATGCAAACTCTTCAGGGACAACTTTCCTATGTGCAGTCTATTTACACACTCCTCAGCTTCCTCCAGCACATCAGGCAGGAACCATGGGCCCATTGGTTGTGTAGCAAAATCAGTGTCCAGCTTCCATCCCTGTGGCTACTGATCCCAGCAGAACATCATTAAAAACAGTTGGAGTCTACTGTTGAGACAATGAACACATCGGTCAGTATTATGCGATTCTGTAATGTACAACATAAAGCATACATCACAGGGGTCCGAAGTATGTAACATAGAGCACTGCATATAGAGTGTAGCAGTGAGCAGTATTCAATACAGCATAAAGAGTGCAGAAATCAGGAGTATGTAACACAGCGCCCATAACATCCCTGTGGTCAGCATTGGTGGTCAGTGGCAATAAGATCCCCAAACCCCCATCCAAAGCATTAGTGGTCAGTGGCAATAAAAATTCCTCCAATAGTACCATTGGTCAGCTGCAATAGTATCCCCTTCTTCCCTCCAAAGCACTGGTGGCCAACCCCCCCCCCCCCCCCCCCCCAAAAAAAAAAATTAAGGGAAAACCTATTGGTGGCCATCATTAAAAGTAAGTATGCATTTTATGCACCACAGCTGACAATGCTCTTGCAATGGAGATCCCATTTTTAAGGTGCTGGGGTCTATGGTACAAGGATGCCTGACTTGTTTATATCAGTGAGCTTCCTTATTAGCACATTGGTGTCACAGCCATATAAATCACCTGCAAATTCTGAATAACACAACGTGATATGCTCCCATTGGTGGCCATCAGTAAAAGTAACTAATGGAAGCAAAAAAAAAAAAAAAAATGAAATCATTGATTCTCAGTGTAACTCTCCTTACAAGGATCTACTTCCTACACCAGTTCCAGAACTATGCAAATACTGTTGGACTGTGAGTGACTTCATCCAACAATGTCAGCATAGATCTGCGCCACCAAAGGTGTGCGCACAGGGTGTGCCAGGTGTGCCAAGGCACACCCTAATCACCCTGCGCGGAGCAGATTGCTCTTGCAGCCAACCCCCCACATCCCCTCTGCAGTGCTGCTGGATTCCCTCCTCTCCCGCAGAACACTGCAGGGATCATTTCTGGATGGAGAGCGGAAGAAGGGGCCAATAAATATGTAATTTACTAGCCCCTTCCTTTTATAAACAAACACAATGAGTGATTAGTACCGATCACTCACTGTGTTCATTTATAACTGAAGCATAGTAAACTATGTTTACAATGCTTCCGTTTGTGAATGAACAGGAAGCCGCTCAGCACAGAGCACTTTCCATTCATTCACTGTCCAGTGTCTCAAAAGTGAGAGGGTTTGAGCTTTTCGGTGCACACCCTAATGCAATAGGCTGCGCACACCTATGTTCACTACACTGCCTTTAAACTGATTCTAGGCAATGTCAGCCATGTGCAGTGTACCTGTGCTGCAGTACTGAGCATCAGCCAGCAGGTGGCATGGCACACGTCAAAGCATAGCACTCTGCTAAAGCAGGGAGAGGATAGAAGGAAGAGAAGATGAGACAGGAAGCTGCCAACAGGATGCTGGAGGATACGGTTCCCATATAATCTTTTTCTTACAAAATTTAAAAGACAACCTCAGGCTAAAAAGTTCAGTAATAAATATGTAATACGAAGTTACTTACTCATATCTGATTTTTGATGCGTTGTTAGGAAGAAAAAAAAAATAACATTCTGCAAAGATTTTGGTCTCTAGCAGTAACGTCTGCCTCAAGCTATGTGCTGCTTCTATGAGTGGTGGACAGTATCGCAGCCATTAAACTCAATGAGGAGTCACCCTTCCCCGTCCCCTTCTTTATTAGAGGAAGTTGCCCTTGCTTATGTGAAAAATGCAGTGCATGCGTTGTTGGGACAGATAATCATAAAAAAAACAAAAAAACAAAAAAAAAACAAATGTGTACAGCCTGTGATAAAAGTTCCCTGGTGATATGTATTCCCTCTGGAACTCTCCTTTGAAGGAAACCTGTAAGAAGAGAAATATGGGCTGCCATTGCTGACTTCTCAGAAAGTGAATTGCCTGGCTGTATCAGTGACACGGAATACATATGCAGATTAAACTATCAGAACTCCACATCTGCCTATGTGTTCCAGGTTATTGCCTTAGAAAGTATTGAAATCTTTGAACGCTATGACAGCCAGGCAACCAGCATTTTTAGAAGGAAAGGCCAGCATTGGTTGCCCCCATAATGGCCGCCCCCATAACCTTTAAAGCATATGTCCAGCCATTTATTTTTTAGTTTTGGATAGGGATGGGAAACATTTGAACCTCTGCTATATGAAGCACTGTTAAATGTTCCCTTACTGAGGCCTCATTTGGACTAGCAGTTGAAGGGCGTAAAAAAAACATGTGGTTGAGCCACATTTTTAGTAAGGCTAGAACCCCTGTCAGCTATATTTTGCTGTCTGCATCTCTGCTGCAGATTTTTCTTTGCTTCCTGTCTGATGAAACTGTAAACAGGGGTTCTAATCCTTCCCTGCTTCCTCCAAAAGAATGGCTAGAAATAATCTTAAAAGAAAATTCTAGTTAGATATAAACAACACAAAATGTATTAGTTCTATATTCATTAATACATGCAAGTAATGTAAGTACCTAAATATCACCTGATTACAGCCTCTTTCGGTCCATGTACAGCAGAGCTCAGCCCAGGGGAGGAAGAAGCAGCACAAGGAGCAAATGAGTTCATGTGCAAACAAAAAAAACAGAGTAGGATAAAGATGATCTTTTCTGATCTGAATACTTGTTCTGGGACAGTAACTTGTGTGACACCCTCCTAGGTAGATGCTAGGATTAAATATGTTAGCATTAGTTGTGTTTTGATAGGCAAATTTAGTTGCCACACTGTAGTCAGTGTGGCTGTATTTGGTTTGACAGGCAAAAGCATATTCTGCTCACTGTAATCAGTGAAGCTGCAATCTGCTAGTCAGGTCTGTTCAGTGTGCTCATCTGCTGCCAGTCTGGTCTATAGCTTCCTCTGTATCCAGGAGACTTGAGAAGTTTCTGGATAGTAGGTGTGAAGCTATGCAGATGGCAGCATGAATATGGATACAGCCCCAGCCTATCCCAGAGAGGTAGGCTCTGATGGTGTGTTTGGAGACTGTATTTATTCAGTGAACACACTGAGCACTGGGTCTTATCCCAAAGTGAAGAAGTCCAGCTTGAGGGGGCACGCTGCCCTCTCAGGCACAGGCTGCCATGTGGGGGCCTCAGGTGGGTGACCTGAGGGAGGAAAGCAGAGATCCAGGAGCTTAGAAGAATCTGACTGAGGGGAGCTTTCTGCCACAGATCTGTCTGGTATCACTGGAGGACATCGCTTGGAAGATTGGAAGGAGGCATTAATCTGTCCTTGGGCCTTGTGAGCACAGACATTGTTGGATCTTGTTGACCTTGTACTCTAGCTACCCTTCTAGTACCTAGTATAGTCGGATGTGAGTCTGTTAAAGGTGACACTGGTTGGTCTCCCAAAAAGCTCTGTCCAGATATTGTCCACTAAAGAGAAGGGACTTTGCTCTACTGGATCTACTACTACTTAAGCAGAAAGGAAGATTAAGTCCTCGGTTGTGCATAGTTCTCATTCTTGGGGTATTCTACCATTTCCCTAATCTCTATCCAAGTTCTCCAAAAAAAAAACAACAAAACAACAATCCTAGACTTTTTCTGGAGAAAGAGTGCACGAGCGTGTTGTGTGCCTTACTGAAGGGCTAAAGTTGGGAAGACCTGGACAAGTAATTCCTGCAGCTCCTATGGGAGTAGCGCTACATTTGGAAAGTCTTAAAACCAGAGGTTCAGCATAACAGCCAGGCAACTAAGATTTTCAGAATGAGTTTGGCAATAGCAGACCCATTATTTCTTTTAGGAAGTGTTTACATACTAATAAAATGCTTTCATAAAATGATTGGCGTCAAAATCATGGTTACCTCTATCCTCTAAATGGCTCGCCAATGCTTCAGCATATTAATGACAATCTGTATTTGCACAGGAGCTGCGCAAAGAAGTCATAATAAAAGAAGAAGACATTGTATCCAAGCACTATTATACAGTGAGTAAACATTTAATATGGTGAACCGTGTTCAGCACATTAAACTGTAACAGCTGCAACGATGGTCTAAGACAGGATGGCCAAAGGAAAGTGGCATTAAAGGTGATTTATTAAAAGCCTTTCCTTAGTTGACACATCTGCCACTGACTGAAAAGGATGGAGGAGGATTATATTATTTTCTGGTGCTATTGTATTTGTCGAAAGTACCAATGCATTTTGTTAAAGAAAAAATTCACTTCTAATAAAAGAAATAAAAGAACCGTATATTTGCAGAACAGACTTAGCGTGTTTGTTCTGCATATAAAACAAGGTATCTACAACAAATTATTTTCTCCATGGACTACCTAGTGGGGATAGATTTGAAGGATCAGTGAAGCATTTTGCGCACCTTAAAAAAAAAACAACTGACATATACAACATGATTAAAGACTTTTTAAAATAATATATACAATGTATTACCCATGTAGCACTACCCCTGTAGGGGCCACTGGTATTATTTGGTTCTTGCCTAAAGGTACAGAGGATGCGAACCACCGCAAGCACCAGTCCATTCACACCAGCTCCAATAACATAGTCGGGATGTTTTTTAAGATTTATTGCTTGCAGAGACTCTAACAGGAAAGGGGTTGGAGCATGGGATACTCCAAAATAATTAATACATACCAATTAGAGGACAATGTTATCCTTAAGTATTTGTGAGGGTTGTACAGTCTAATGCCTCACAGCTGGCAATGCCAGGCTTTGAGCAGTTTAAGGCCATACAGATGAAGACTATGAGGCAAGTCTCTTTGGCATCTGGTTACCTTGCGCCAATGAAAAACTGCTGGTACCCAGTGCGATCTCCAGAACACTGCACAATCACAGGGATCAGTTTAGGGTCTTTAATCAGAAGTCCCCAGGGCAGCTGCCATCTTTCAGCTTCCTCTGGATACATTCCAGTGAGTGAGACAGTCCTTCTCCTATCAGATCTCTTGTGCTGAGGGCTGAGGGTTCATCCTGGCCCTCAACCCTGACCCCACTGAGGCCTCTAGAACAGCTACACAGCCCATATGCTGCCTAAGGCTCTGGAACCCTCCTGGGGAGAAAGAACCAAGCTCTCCAGTGCCTTAGATTATTTATTTATTCTCTCTTCAGAAGAGGAGATTAAGGGGGGATATGATCAACATGTACAAATACATAAGGGGTCCATATACTGAACTTGGTGTTGACTTATTCAGTTTAAGGTCTTTACAGAGGACAAGGGGGCACTCTTTAGGTCTAGAGCAGAAGAGAATTCATCTCAAAATCCAGAAATGTTTCTTCACAGTAAGAGCTGTGAAATGTGGAATAGACTCCCTCCAGAGGTGGTTCTGGCCAGCTCAGTAGATTGGCTGAAGCATGATAAATTAGCCAAAATTCGATTTGCTTAAAATTAGAGATGGGCCGAACCCCCCCTGTTCAGAAGTTCTGCTGTGAACCGAACAGTTCTGCCATGAACAGTGAACTCAATTAAGGTCTATCAAAACACAAAAAGCAGCGCTCCAAGAGGCTTCTGTGCTCAGTGCAGCTGGAAAGAAACCATAACTGGTAGAAACGGATCTGACAATCAAAACGCAAAAAGTCCAGCGCTCTAAGGGTTAAAGAAAACAGTCTGCAACATTTGAAAAAATGATATGGAATAATGAATACATTTATGCAAAGTAGCAGCTACTATAAAGCAGTCCTGTTCACTCACAATAAGGATAAAACGATAAAGCAGGTTTATATGGTCACTAGCTATCCATTGAGCAACAAGGAGCTAAAAAGAGTGAAGCTCCTTGTTGTTCAATGGATGACCATATAAACCTGCTTTATCGGTTCATCCTTATTGTGAGTGAACAGGACTGCTTCATATTAGCTGCTACTTTGAATAAATGTATTCATTATTCCATAAAATGTTTTCAAATGTTGAGAAATGTTTTCTTTAACCCTTAGAGCGCTGCACTTTTTGCGTTTTGATTGTCAGATCCATTTCTACCAGTTATGCACTGAGCACAGAAGCCTCTCCAATGACTTATTTCCTTATTTTTGATTGCTCCTCAGGTTTCCACTACTTAGCGCTGGGGTTCTGTTATTTTTACTCTATTAAAGTCTATGGAAGCCGAAAATGAGAATTCAAAAGTCCCCATTTTAAAGGCTTATATGCAAGTAATTGGGGTAAGCCATAAAAGGGGTATGGGGGCCCACCACTGCCCGGGGGGATATGTATCAATGCAAAAAAATATTTTAAAAACAATAATTTTTTTCAGGAGCAGTGATTTTAATGATGCTTAAAGTGTAACAATAAAAATTCCTTTAAATACAGTGCCTGGGGGGTCCCCTTAGTCTGCCTGTAAAAAGGCGCATCTGTAGCATGTATAGAACATGCTGCAGCAATGATTTCTGAAGAAAAAAAAACAAGTCAAATCACATTTAAATTGACTTGCGGTTGCAATTGCCAGAACCTGGCTATTAAAAAAAAAACTAAAAAAAAACGATGTGGGGTTCCCTTCGGGTCTGGTATGAATTTTAAGGGGAACCCAATGCCAAAATTTAAAAAATAATGGTATGGGATCCCCCCAAAATCCATTCCAGACCCTTATCCAGCCCGGCAGGATAATGGAGTGAGCACCCCCCTTCTGAACCATACCAGGCCACATGCCTTCAACATGGGGGTACTTTGGGACAGAGGAGCTCTGCCCCCCTCCCCAAAGCACCTTATCCACAAGGGTCACTTTGGCACAACCCTGGGCTGTGGTTGTGGGGGTCTTATCAGAATCTGAAAGCCCCCAGATCCCAGCCCCCCCCATGTGAATGAGTGTCAAAAATTAATAAAAACACAGAGACAGTTTTTGACAATTCCTTTATTAAAAAATAAAAAAACAGTGTCCCCCCCCCGATGTAAATCCATCGACAAACACGATGCCCGTCGCACGGCCAACAACAAAAGAAAGAAAATCGATTGGCCTGCCCTGTAGGCAAACCGCAGAAATAGGTGGCTTGTGGTTTGATAGTTCTTTTATAGGTAAGGATGGGGCCACCTGGTGACGTTACTGACCCAGTATGCACCGTTTGGTGATGTCATAAGGGCCACCAGGTGACATCGCCAGGTAGCACCGCTCTTACCTATATAAGAAGGCTGCATGCTCAGATAAGGGTTTGGTATGGATTTTAGGGGAACACCACACCCTTTTTGTTTTACTATTTTTACCTGCAAATATTAGTTTTTTTATTCAGCTGTCAGTGGGGAAGTCCATTGACAGCTGATGACTTATCGGTTGTTAAAGATGCCGCGGTCGGCTTCCAGGCTCCGCTCCTTACCAATCAGCTTTTACTGCGCGATGATTGGACAAAGCTTTAAGCAGAATGCACTGTGCATCGAGCAGTCCAATCCATGCAGAGTGTTCGGCCGGGCGAACACCTGCCAAACACCTTGCAAATTCGGGTGTTCCTTGAATGGAGCAAACAGCCAATGTTCGGCCCAAACTCATGCTCGGGCCGAACTGTTCCCCCAACACTACTTAGCATTCTACACAAGGAGAGTACTACACCTATCTTTACTTCATTATGTGACTGAAAAAATGTCAAAATATTTTTGGGTTCAATAAAAAATTGACAAAACAAATGTTGCTAGTTGCTTGGCTGTCTGTACACAGCAGTTTCGCCAGATGAAATTGGAATATTTGTCACATTTTTTTTAAAGCAGAGCCTTAAACTGGAACTAAACTGTATCTAAGCACCACAAATCTAAAATGATATTTCATTTTTTTTTATTATTCAAAGCAAACTCACCCATCCATATCTCCATGCTTTATTTTTTTGAGAAATCACACAAACTCTCCTCATAGAATTGCTAGCTGCAGCCATCTTGAGTAAGGGCGAATGATTTATGTAGCATTTACCTTCTGGAATTCATCTGGCCTTAGCTCAGTCATGCACACAAGAAAGGTGCACTTGGCTGGGACAGCCCCTACTCCAGATGAAAGAAAAAATTGCCCATGAAGACTTCTGGGATGTATGACATAATTTCGGCCTAGGCCAGAAACCAGGAAACAACTGACCAAAAAAATGTTCAAAACAGGTAAATAGAAAATATTTTCTTATCTATTTATTAATGCTAATGTTGATTGAGAGAGTTTAGTTCTGTTTTAGGTTATATTTTTGTTTTGCCTTTTTTTTCTGCTTTCTATGCAACATATGAGATTTTTCTTCACTTCTCATCCCAGAAATTTAAAAGAAAATTACAACTGTAAACTTTTGGATTTCCCATCATTTTCAATGGTCATCAGAAGAAATACAGAGTGTGAATCTCCCGTGCAGATGATGGGGACATTTTTATATATATTGCTAAAATTTTCTCACAATATCTAAGAAGTCCAGTTTCCTTAGATGACTCATGCTATAGGAATGTCATTGTAAACTGACTCTATGGACAAGTCCGCCCACTCATTTCTTTTCAGGAATGTGCTATCTTAATTAGAAGGTAATGTTCAAATCCGACCAACTCGATATGTATATACTACAGCTAGAACTTAATAATCTTATCTCAGATCTCTTATCATCATGCATTAACATTATCTATTTTCATAATGCATGCGTCTGATCTGGTCATCTGCGCCACACCATATAAGATGGAGGGACCCGTGGCGGAAACAGCATCTTTTAGTTAGGTATTCTTGTTACAGTTTCTAATATTATTAAATGTGTTATCTGTATCTGTCATTACTTAAGTAAATGTTATACCTACAGTTGTTTATTTGATCTCTCTTTCCACATCTCGAATACAACCACAAAAACGTAAACTATCACGCAACTGTGGATAAACAAAGGTACAGGTGTTGGCGCTACAAAACATCATACATGAACTATTTCAACATAAATAATGGTGCAAGTGAACCATGTGCAAATTGCAAACTATTACAATCCAAAGTGACAATCCCAACACCATGAAAACATATAAATTCTTCTGGTTTAATGTATCTTCAAATAAATGCTTCACCATGAGATAGATGGCAACTCACCAGAGGTGTTTGACCACTTTTTAAGGTAGGTCAAAATGCGCTTTATTTAAATGAACCAGATAGATCCTGGGTAAACATCTCTCCACTGTGGGACCCCCTCCGGCATAGTCTGAGGAAGTGGAAACAGACTTCACTAGGGACACAAAGAAGAGCTCTTATGGTGTAGTACATTTTTATTAAAATGGTTAAAAATTGTATCAAAAGTTGCACTCAAATGTGACTGTGCCAATCCTAGCACTAAGGTGTCTACAGCAAGTGGGATGGCTATATCAGGTTTGCGGCGGCGTGCGATCCACGCCTTGTTCTTGATGTACTGGTTAGTTGGATGTCACATATGGGACCCGGAAATGACGGATCCCCACTCCGACGTACGTTTCACTGTACTGCACCCCTACTGTGCCCCCTGTAGGAATAAAAAAAAAGGGTGAGGAAAAGGGGATAGAGGGGAAGGAGGGGGAAAGGAGGAAGTGCCAGAATAAAGTGGGAAAAGGAGTGTAGGGGAATGTAAAGAGAAAGAAATGAGGAAAGGGAAAAGGGGGGTGGGAGAAGGAGAGGAGAGGAGAAAGGGGGAGGGGGGAGAAAGAAGAAAGAGAGGAAAAATGATGTGGGAAGGGGGGAAAGGGGAAATGAAAGGGAAAGGGGGAGAAAAGGAAATAGGAAGTAGGAGGGGGGTAAGGTGAGGGTGGATAATTGAAAGGATCGGATGCCCTAAAAATAAATTAACCTAAAATAAATCAATATAAGGAGAAAATAACCAAGGAGGAGAAGGTGTCAACCTGGATTTTACCCTCTAATTTCCTTCGATGACCATTATTATTAGGATGATGGTACCCATCTATACCTTTTAAATACATTAACTATCCGAGGCCTACACTCTATTTATCTCCTCTATGGGGCAGTCGGATGGAAACGGACCACCTGTCCGTCTCCATCCGACTGTCATCCGATCCAATGCACCGGACGGATGGGGAACAAATGCCCATCCGTCTGTTTTTGCCAGCCCAGATCGGATACCGGCGGGTGTCCGCTGCTCCATAGAGAGCTATGGATAGTCCAATCAGGTCCACCTGAAAACTGGACAGGTGGACCCAATCAGAATGTTCGTGTGAAAGGGGCCTAAAAAAAATGAAGAGGCTGCACACTTTTCACACTAATTTCCTGTACATGTGAGCTTGTTGTCGGAAAGTCCAACCGTGTGTATGCTCCATAGAACATTTGTTGTTGGAATTTCCGCCAACAAATGTTTGAGAGCAGGTTCTCAAATTTTCCGACAACAAAACTTGTTTTCGGAAATTCCAAGCGCGTGTACACAATTCCGATGCACAAAAGTCCACGCATGCTTGGAATCAAGCAGAAGAGCCGCACTGGCTATTGAATTTCACATCTCTAGGCTCGTCATACGCGTTCTTGACGTTCGGAATTTCCGACAACATTTGTGTGACCGTGTGTATGCAAGACAAGTTTGAGCCAACATCCTTCGGAAAAAAATCCACGGTTTTGTTGTCGGAAAATCCTGTCATGTGTACAGGGCATAAGACTAATCAGGCAGGCATAATGAAGGCAGACCCTCCCACATAGCATTCCATTTTAGAAAAATGTTCATAAGGCTTCAATTAGCATCTCTAGAATAGAAAATGTTAAGAACTTGTAATAAAGTAAAAAAAAATGAAATGTAAATTAACAGTTTGTGAAAGCACCTAAATCTGTCTTTACATTAGCTTTCTGCTATCATCTACACAACAGAACACACAAAGAACACAGAGGAGAGATGGGTTTGCTTTAAGAGCATATTAAATAAGGGCATTAGCCAGTGCATCCCATTGGGAATTAAATTTAAAAGAGCGAACAAAAGTCTTGGATGGCTTAACTCCAATGTAAAAATGGATATAAAAGCAAAGGAGAAGGCCTTCAAGAAATACAAGGCTGAGGGATCATCATCAGCATTCAGACTTTACAAAGAATGCAACAAGAAATGTAAGGGTGCAATTAGGGCGGCTAAGATAGAACACGAAAGAAATAGCAGAAGAAAGCAAAGAAAAATCCCAAGAAATTCTTTAAGTATATAAACAGTAAAAGAGGGAGGACAGACCTTATTGGCCCCATAAAAAATGATGAAGGGAATCTGGTTACTAAGGATGGAGAGATGGTGAAGGTATTGAATTTATTCTTCTCCTCACTCTTTACAAGGGAATCGGGGGGCTTCAGTAACCAAAACTGCAGTGTTTATCCTCATGGCATATCACAGGAAGCACCCTCATGGCTAACAGAGGACAGAATTAGAAATAGACTTGGAAAACTTAACATTAATAAGTCACCAGGACCAGATGGCTTGCACCTGAGGGTCCTTAGGGAACTCCGTCAAGTAATTGCCAGACCATTGTTGCTAATTTTTACTGACAGTCTACTGACTGGAATGGTACCAGCTGATTGGAGAAAAGCCAATGTAACACCAATATTTAAAAAAGGGCCACAATATATCCCTGGGAATTACAGACCAGTTAGCCTAACATCAATAGTATGCAAGCTCTTGAAAGTAATGGAAACAGTTTTATTAGCAGTAATCAGCATGGATTCATCAAGAATCGTTCTTGCCAAACCAATCTAATAACCTTCTATGAGGAGGTGAGCTGCCATCTAGATAAAGGAAGGCTCGTAGATGTGGTGCATCTGGATTTTGCAAAAGCATTTGACACAGTGCCCCCATAAATGTTTACTGTACAAAGTAAGGTCTGTTGGCATGGACCATAGGGTGAGTACATGGATTAAAAACTGGCTACAAGGGCGAGTTCAGAGGGTGGTGATAAATGGGGAATACTCGAAATGGGCAGGGGTGGAAAGTGGGGTCCCCCAGGGTTCTGTCCTGGGACCAATCCTATTTAATTTGTTCATAAACGACCTGAAGGATGGGGTAAACAGTTCAATCTCTGTATTTGTGGACGATACTAAGGGCAATAACTTCTCCGCAGGATGTGGAAGATCTGAACAAAGGGGTGGGCAACTACATGGCAAATGAGGTTTAATGTGGAAAAATTTAAAATAATGCATTTGGGTGGCAAAAATATGAATGCAATCTACTCACTGGGGGGGAGAACCTCTGGGGGAATCAAGGATGGAAAAGGACCTGGGGATCCTAGTAGATTACGGGCTCAGCAATGGCATGCAATGCCAAGCTGCTGCTAACAAAGCAAACAGAATATTGGCATGCATTAAAAAGGGGATTAACTCCAGAGATAAAACGATAATTCTCCAACTCTACAACACTCTGGTCCGGACTCACCTGGAGTATGATGTCCAGTTCTGGGCACCAGTCCTCAGCAAGCATGTACTGGAAATGAAGCGAGTACAGAGAAGGGCAACAAAGCTATTAAAGAGACTGGAATATATTAGTTATGAAGAAAGGTTGCGAGCACTGAACATATTATTTCTGGAGAAGAGACGCTTGAGAGGGGATATGATTTCAATTTACAAATACCATACTGGTGACCCCACAATAGGAATAAAACTTTTCCACCTAAGGGAGTTTAATAAGACATGTGGCCACTCAATAAATTATAAGAAAAGAGGTTTAACCTTAAACTGTGTAGAGGGTTCTTTACTGTAGGAGCAGCAAGGATGTGGAATTCCCTTCCACAGGCGGTGGTTTTAGTGGGGAGCATCGATAGTTTCAAAAACTATAAGATAAGCACCTAAACGACCACAACATACAGGGATATACAATGTAATACTGACATATAATCACACACATAGGTTGGACTTGATGGACTTGTGTCTTTTTTCAACTTCACCTACTATGTAACAGAATTCAAACCTAGAGACAGAAGGCTGGCATTGTGCAGCAATCAAGTTTTACAGCATTGTGAAGTGCTACAAAGGGTGTTTGATGATAGGAGGGAAAGCAGAGCCTTAATTAGCATGTTGGTGTTCACTTCTTTTATAATCAGCAGGCTGGGTGGTTCAGTGGCTAAGCTGTATTGCTTAATATGGTTGTAAACCCTTACATACTCATACAGTGAAGTGACTAGCCTCAGGTGATACACAGGGATTAAATAAATCCTCCTACTTACAGTGCCTTTCAAAAGTATTCACCCCCTTGGTATTTTTCGTGTTTTGTTGCCTCACAACCTGGAATTAACATAGCTTGTTTGAGAATTTTCATCATTTAATTTACAGAACCTGCCCACAACTTTGAAGATATTTTTTTTTTTATTGTGAAGCAAACAACAAATAGGACAAAATAACAGAAAAAGTCAATGTGTATAACTTTTCACCCGCCTAAAGTCAATACTTTGTAGAGCCACCTTTTGCGGCTAACACAGCGGCTTACATAGCATTTCTGATCATCAGAAGGTGGGGGCCTGGACCTGACATCACACGCTACACAAAGCAGAGAGCTGAGTGTAATCTGAGACCAGAGTGGCAGAAATGGACACTCTACCCTCTACACAGTCTCATAAGAAAACATGCACAGCTCCCCTGACCCAGGCATAGCCCTACTCAAAAGAAACCCCCCTGATGTAACCAATCTCCAATTCAAGCTACTCCTGCAGGTTACAACTGCTGCAAAGCAAACCATTGTGAAAGCCTGGAAAACCCCCCACCCCACTGTCTTGGAAACAAAGAATAGAGTTACCAGAGCCATGATTTACGCCAAAATAGAAGCAGTTCATCTAGATAGGGTCAAAAAGTTTGAACGCCTTTGGAAACCCTGGGTCGACCATTACCTACCCCCTGATTTTGATAACGCTTTACTTCCAACTTTGAATCACCTTATTTATCACTTTGTTTACCCATAGAGACCAGACCCCTATCTCTTCCCTCTCCTCCCAGGGAACTCCCACCTTGTCCTTCACCTCCTCTTCCTCCTCAGCATCGAGCTACAATACCACTATTGCCTCCTCTTATCCAGAGGGAAGATTTCTTTCTGATGCAACCTGTTGAAGGTTTCTTGTTTTTACCTTCAATAAAAAATTTGAACAAGAAGAAAACATGCACAGCTGAGGCTGTCAATCACAGGCAGTGTGCTGGTGCTGCTCTCCCTGACAGAAGTGACTCATGCAGATAGCAGAGGAGACAGCAGACCGAAAGCTCTTTGGATTGGGGATAGTACACACTAGAGAAAGATATGCTCTGCTCATTTTTTTCATTTCAGAGTTTGAACTTGACAACCAACTACCAGTAGCAGAGGAAAGTGGGGTCACCCTAAGTATACCAGCTGACAGGGATGCCCGGATGACAGAACTACCAGAGGTGAATTACAAACCTTTTGATAGGTAAAGCAGTTGATGTATACCTGTGCAACTTGGTATCTGTTTGCCTTGGGTATACTAAAGGCAGCTCTATAGTATATAAAGTCCTGGTAGTCCAAAAATATGCTCACAAAGCTACAATTGTTGTGGGAGAAAGAAGAAAACACATCGGAACATGACTTAATGCCATACCAATCAAGCAGGCAGAGGGTTAAGTCATTCCGTGTTTTTTGAAAACCCATAAAACGTCGGGCTCTTAAGATTTTAAAGGCTTATTGCAGTCCTTCGGAGGGTTGAGAAACATGTTTGATACTAGTTAATGGTGTCATTATAATGACATTAAGTGATGTCCTATACATAATTCCTATGATATGAGACAACTTTTATTTTCAAGGAGGTTTTATGAAGGCTTGTGGAATGTAGAGCAGAATTGACAAGTGGCTCTTCGTCTGTGTGTGCCTGAAGAATGGGTATAGCCATTATTATCCTGCAAGTGGAAATGCTTGTCATCTAATCGTGAGTTGCTAGCACTGCATTCTTAATATAGCAGCTTGTTACTGCGGACGAGCACATGATGTTGCCAGGACAAGGACCACTTACTGTATATATGTTGGACCTCACAGGCAGAGTCACATCTACTATAAGGTATTTCGAAGAGAACTCCTGTTAGAATTAGAGTTACTAGTAAACCTCCATGGTATATAGGACAAAGTATCCCCTGCTGTAAATGATAAGGGCATCAGGGTTATCAAGGTTCCGTGACTATATAAACGCACAAATCCATAAGCCTAGATTATGTATATAAGTTACGGAACTTGAAGGTTAAATTCTAATGTTCTAAGGGCCCATGCACATCTTTGTACTGCAATATATTAACAAATCCATGTTAAAGTGGAGTTCCACCCACTTTTACAACTCTTCAGCATCCCTCACTAAACTGAGCACTGTAAACAAATTGGATATTTTTTTATTTTTTTTCTCAGCACCTACTGTACATCTGCTGTATTCATTTTTCACTTCCTCCTCCCTGGCCGTGGCCCATCGCATCATTTCTTGTTTGCAATGCCTTCTGGGAAGGGGCGGCAACTTCCTTTGAAACTGCCGTTGCTATGGAAACCTGACCTGAAACCTATTACACTGCTTGTGCTGCACTGAGCATGTGCGAGATCTGCAAGGATGAGATCCAGGAAGAAATACAGTCTGGCTTCAGATGCCCACACTTAAGATGGCCACGGCCTGCTGGAAGTTTATAAAATAACAAACTACTGCTATAAACTAACAAAACAGACCTTAGTTTGCAGGCTAACTTTACTAGAATAAATTAAGCTTGTGTATTATAGGGGTATTTTTATTTAAAAAGTATAATTTCGGCCGGAACACCACTTTAACATATGGTATATAGAAAGAAGTCAGCATTAGAAGATCACTGGCAGCTAGCAGCAAAGGGTCAGTACAACATCTCCTAATAACACCATAAGAAATAAGAAATGTGCTGCGCCAACATTTAAAAAAAAAAATTGACATATATATGAACATAATAACAAACAATCATCAATATACACTCCCCGGCCACTTTTTTAGGCCCACCTTGCTAGTACCGGGTTGGACCCCCTTATGTCTTCAGAACTGCCCTCATTCTTCATGGCATAGATTCAACAAGGTGTTGGAAAAGTTCCTCAGAGATTTTGGTCCATATTGACATGATACACACAGTTGCTGCAGATTTGTTGGCTGTACATCCATGACGTGAGTCTCCTGTTCCACCACATCCTAAAGGTGCTCTATTGGATTGAGATCTGGTGACTGTGGAGGACATTGGAGTACAGTGACTTCATTGTCATGTTCAAGAAACCAGTGGTGAGATGATTTGAGCTTTGTGACATGGTGCATTATCCTGCTAGAAGGAGCCATCAGAAGATGGGTACACTGTAGTCATAATAGGATGGACATGGTCAGCAACATGACTCAGGTAGGCCTTGGCATTTAAACAATGCTCAATTGTTACTAAGGGGCCCAAAGTGTGCCAAGAAAATATTCCCCACACCATTACACCACCACCACCAGCCTGAAGCATTGATACAAGCCAGGATGGATCCATACTTTTGTGTTGTGAATTCTGACCCTACCATCTGAATGTCGCAGCTGAAATTGTCACTCATTAGACCAGGCAAATTTTTTCCAATCTTCTATTGTCTAATTTTGGTGAGTCTGTGCAAATTGTAGCCTCAGTTTCCTGTTCTTAGCTGACAGGAGTGGCACCCGGTGTGGTCTTTGCTGCTGTAGCCCATCTGCTTCAAGGTTGGTTGTGTTGTGCGTTCAGAAATGTATTCTGCATACCTTGGTTGTAGCGAGTGGTTACTGTACTTGAGTTACGGTTGCCTTTCTATCATCTCGAACCAGTCTGCCCATTCTCCTCTGACCTCTGACATCAACAAAGCTTTTTCCTCCACAAAACTGCCGCTCACTGGATATTTTCTCTTTTTCTGACCATTCTCAGTAAACCCTAGAGATGGTTGTGTGTGAAAATCCCAGTGGATCAGCAGTTTTTGAAATACTCAGACCAGCCTGTCTGCAACCAACAACCATGCCACGTTCAAAGTCACTTAAATCCCCTTTCTTCTCGATTCTGATGCTCAGTTTGTACTTCAGCAAGTCATCTTCACCACTTATAGATGCCTAAATGCATTGAGTTGCTGCCATGTGAACAGATGTACCTAATAAAGTGGCCGGTGAGGGTTATTTTTCAGTGTACACAAAAAAAAAAAAACACCAGTGGATAACTTTTAACGTTAAAGTGAATAAGGTAATATGGTAAATTCATTACAAAATTATTGTATTTATTGTGAAAATAAAGATTAAAAAGTTCACTTTGGTTCAAAAACGGTGTCCGGTGTATCTTCCACTGGCTACACCTTGTGTACCACGAGCCTCTACCACTAAACACTCACTGACTCTAAATGTGGAACTTTAGTCATAAAATTAAAGTGTTTGTTACCCCAGTATTTTATATTCCTGATATGTGACTGCTCTACCATGTACTTGTATGAGAAAGTATCCTGTTCTCTTTGTATTGCTTCCTTTATGTGAAATCCCAGGTGTTCCTGCCAGTACCTCTGCTTTCCTATTAGAAACTGACCACACTAAGCAGGAGAGCACAGTGTAGTCAGTTCTCTAGCTGTGCTGGGAACTCAGCCTGCTCTCCTCCAATAATCAGACTTGTCCTGACACGCCCCAGCGGGGCTGTGTCAGCATTGCAAGGGTTAACTGCTGGTTTAGTCTAGAGGAGAATAGAATCACTGTTACTTACTTTGGTCCCCCCGCTCCACCAGCAGATGGAGCTTCTTTATGCTCCAGTGGTGGACTGTCCCTCAGCATCAACACATCCAATGCAAGGCTATGGACCCTACATTGGTCTTGATGACAACAGAACCTTAGACCTTTAACTGTTTGCAGACTGCCCACCATAGATATGCTGCTGGGATACAGAGCTCGCCCCCGCTGCCCTGGCTGTGCTATGATTGGCTGCAGTACCAACCAATCAGTGGTTGTTGGCCTATGATTGGTCACCGGTGTCCTGTTGAAAAGCCGCTACCCATCAGAAAATACAACTGAAGTGACGTTCAGTCGTGGCCATCCACTTGCTGCCTTTTGACTGTAGGCTTACTGCGGACGAGTGCAGGGTGTACCAAGATGGCCACGACAGAACATGTTCTGACAGCAGTTTCTCTGATCGCCAGCATTACAAGTATAAAAATAAAAAAAAATTAAAAACTCTATAAATATATCCCATAGTTTGTAGACGCTATAACTTTTGTGCAAACCAATCATTATATGCTTATTGAGATTTTTTACCAAAAATATGTAGCAGTATACAAATTGGCCTAAATTGATAAATAAATTTGATTTTTTTACATTTTTTTATTGGATATGTTTTATAGCAGAAAGTAAAAAATATTGTTTTTTTTTTTTTCAAAATTGTCGGTCTTTTTTTTGTTTATAGCGCAAAAAAAAAAACGCAGAGGTGATCAAATACCACCAAAAGAAAGCTCTATTTGTGGGGAAAAAAGGACAACATTTTTTTTGTGTACAGCATCGCACGACCCCGCACAATTGTCAGTTGAAATAACGCAGTGCCATATCCCAAAAAAAGGCGTGGTCATGAAGTAAACCTTCTGGAGCTCAGGTGGTTAAAGAAGACGCTGCAAGGACCAGTTTAGCAGCAAGGAGGATTAGGTCAGTAAATCTACTTTAACAAGTCCGCTAGACCTAAATGAGCAATTAACCCTTGCAGTGCAGGCACAGACCCACTGCAAAGCATCAATTTCAAGCTTTCTCGAGTTGGCCTTTACTGTTCTTACACCCCAACACCAGCTTTTTTATTATAATTTGAAACCTTTTTCTTCCCCCTGTGTGTAAGATACATTTAAAATGCACTACTTACCCTCTTCACACTTTAGTGCTGCCCTAAGTATCTTCCTCTGACACTGACAGTTTGAACACACCCAGCATTATACAACGACTTCCTGTGAGCCCAGGTTGTCACAGACACACCCCCTGGGCTCAGCATCATCCCACAGCCTGGGCTCACTGTGTAATGCTGTATAGGACACATCCACATGTCACAAAATCAGCACCGTTCTGTGCAGACCTGAAGACCACCGCCCGACCCTGAAGATGGAGAAGAGGACCAGGCTCATGACCACATAGAATACATCTGGAATTAAGGTATACTTTAACTATTTAATGTGAGTTGTGGGGAGGGTGTAGAAGAGGGCTGGTTGGACCTGGAGTTGGTCTTTAACTGCTTCAGCCCCGGAAGATTTAACTCCCTTCCTGACCAGAACACTTTTTACCACACTGTCACGTGACGTCAGAGGAAGGCGGGGTCGTCCGTTTACGTCACCGAGTGGCCCCTCCCTCAGCTATATAACAACTGTCATCGAGAAGAAGCGTCACTCAGCGGGAGCCTCCAATGGAGGCAGAGGTGTTGCAGCTTTTTTTTTTCTTTTTTCTAATCGGTGGCGGCGTGAGATGGACCTACAACGTGGGACATTTTTATTTTTTTATCTTTTAATAAAGGACTTGTCCCTAAGTGTCTCCTGTCTTTTTTACTATTTTTGACACTTTTTTGGGTAAAATGGTAGGGGTACAATGTACCCCTTACCACTTCACATAGGGGGGGAGGCCGGGATCTGGGGATCTCCTTGTTAAAGGGGGCTTCCAGATTCCGATAAGCCCCCCGCCCGCAGACCCCCACAACCACCTGGCAAGGGTTGTGGGGATGAGGCCTTGTTCCCATCAACATGGGGACAAGGTGCTTTGGGGGCTACTCCAAATCACCCTCCCCATGTTGAGGGCATGTGGCCTGGTACGGTTCAGGAGGGGGGGCACTCTCTCGTCTTCCCCTCTTTTCCTGCGGCCTGCCAGGTTGCGTGCTCGGATAAGGGTTTGGTATGGATATTGCCCCTACGCAATTTTTTTTTTATTTTGGTGCAGGGTTCCCCTTTAAATCCATACCAGACCTGAAGGGTCTGGTATGGATTTTGGGGGGACCCCTACATTTTTTAAAATTTGGCACTGGGTTCCCCTTAATTTCCATACCAGACCTGAAGGGCTTGGTATGGATTTTGGGAGGACCCCCACACATTTTTTTTTTTTTTTTGGTTCAGGGTTCCCCTTAATATTCATACCAGACACAAAGGGCCTGGTAGTGGACTGGGGGGGGACCCATGGCATTTTTTTCAATGAGTTTCATCTAAATTGCCAAGACCCGACAATTCATTACAGCCGCGATTAGTTTTAGATTTTAGACTTTTTTCCTTTAGAAATGTAATTTTGCTGTGGTACTGTTCTAAACACGGGAAAACTGTGCGACTTTACAGGCATACTATAGACACCCCCCAGGCATGATATTTAAAGGAATATTTCATTTTTATTGTTTCACTTTAAGCATTATTAAAATCACTGCTCCAGAAAAAAACAGCCATTTTTAAAATGTATTTTTGCATTGATACATGTCCCCCGGGCAGGACCCGGGTCCCCAAACACTTTTTATGACAATAACTTGCATATAAGCCTTTAAAATGAGCACTTTTGGTTTTTCATGTTAGTGTCCCATAGACTTTAACGGTGTCCTGCGGTTTTCGAATTTTCCGCGAACACCGCAAATTGTTCGATGTTCGCCAAACGTCCGAACAACCAAAGTTTGGCCCGGAACAGGAAGTGTAACTCTTGCCAATGGGACACAGATGTAAAAAATAACCCCCCCCCCATCTAAAATAAAAAAAAAGTGTTGCCTTTAGTTCTACTTTAATCTTTAAAATGCATCAAAGTAGAGTTGCACCAATACCGATACCGGTATCAGTGTTGTTACTAAACATTTACACTAGTATTTGTACTTATAAAAATGTTTCTTCCAGCTGTCAATGGGATTCCCCCACTGACAGCTGAAGTCTAAATATTAAAAAATGAAAAAGCCGGCAACCGATGACTCATTCAGCTGTCAGTGGGATTTCCCAGTTCGGGCAATGTTTATCAACAACATTGCTCAAATGCTGAAACAGAAAGTTTTTTAATGTTTACAACATTATTTATTTTTGTATCTTTCTGTTTATTCATCTACAGATCAAAGGCATGAACTTTGATCTGCAGATGAAGTCAGTTTAAAGCAACCTGCCAATTAAAAAAAAGATTTTTTGTTTTTGTATTTTATTAATTGTTCCTCTGTTGAACCCCTTATTAACGCCTAATACTCTAATCAGCCCTAGTTAACTCCTTATTCTCCTTCTCCATTTAATTATTTTCCTGATGATTTTCTTTCGTTCACCTCTATTTTATAAACTATCAATAATTAAAACCTTTTTTTGTTTGCATTGCTCGTTAATATTTCTACACCTTTAACATATATTTACAAGTTTTACATTGAAAAAAATGCAAGCTTTAAAAAAATAAATGTATTTAATTTGTAAATAACTTTTCAAATTTTTGTACCATTGCTGTCAGCTAAAGTGTACACAAAACAGTTGCGGTTGGTATTGATAATTGGTACCGGTGAGCACTAAAAAAAAAAGTATTTGTGCTCGTACTCGTAAATAAAATGGTATCGGTGCATCCCTACATCAAAGCTAACACACAGACTAAGGGTTCATTCACATTTGCTTTGGTCTCTGAAGAGCGATCCATGTTCGGAACGCTATTCAGAGAGCCTCATCACTGCTTGCTTTAACCACTTCCGGACCGCCTAACGTCAATATACGTCAGCTGTTTGAAGAGGGATATCTTTGTTATGGCAGCAGCTAGCTGCCATAACCCTGAGATTTTCTTCTTCAGCGGGCAGTCTGGTTTCCGATAATAGTGGTCTCTGCGGCGGATTTGCCGCGAGATCACTTTTATTGGTGACGGGAGAGGGCCCCCTCCTGCCGCTCTCCGGTGCCCTCCGCCACTTACTGGAGCCGTCGGTAGCGGCGGAGGCGATTGGGTCCTCTTCTGTGTGTGGTATGGAGACGAGTGAGGGGAAGATGGCCCCCACCCATCTCCATAACATCGCAGGGCGGAAGCGACGTCAAAGCGTCACTTCCACCCATACTTCTTAAATGGCCTTTTTTTTAAATGACAAATTTATTTAATTTTTTTATTGCATTTTAGTGCAAATATGAGATCTGAGGTCTTTTTGACCCCAGATCTCATATTTAAGAGGTCCTGTCATGTTTTTCTATTACAAGGGATGTTTACATTCCTTGCAATAGGAATAAAAGTGACATTTTTTTAATAAAAAGAACAGTGTAAAAATAAAAAAATAAAAGGTAAAATAAATAAGAAAACAAAAAATTTTTTAAACGTACCCGTCCCACCGAGCTTGCGTGCAGAAGCGAACGCATACTTGAGCAGCGCCCGCATATGAAAATGGTGTTTAAACCACACATGAGGTATCGCCACAATCAGTAGAGTGAGAGCAATAATTCTATCCCTAGACCTCCTCTGTAACTCAAAACATGCAACCTGTAGAATTTTTTAAATGTCGCCTATAGAGATTTTTAAGGGTAAAAGTTTGTCGCCATTCCACGAGCGGGCGCAATTTTGAAGCGTGACAAGTTGGGTATCAATTTACTCAGCGTAACATTATCTTTCACAGTATAAAAAAATTGGTCTAACTTTACTGTTGTCTTATTTTTTAATTCAAAAAAGTGTATTTTTTCCAAAAAAAGTACGCTTGTAAGACCGCTGCGCAAATACGGTGTGACAGATAGTATTGCAATGACCGCCATTTTATTCTCTAGGGTGTTAGGAAAAAAAGTATACTGTTTGGGGGTTCTAAGTATTGCAGAGTGTTCTTATTCACTTGAATGCGTTGTGTTTGGTGGGAGGTATGGTCCATCTAAAGCAGCAGGGGATATAATTGATGACGCTGCCTCTGCAGCTAAAGGAGAAGCTGTGCGGGGTGGTAAAAATACAGCTCAACCGCAGGGATTTACTGACCCTCAACTGCTAGTGTCAACGAGCCCTAATATACATTGAAAATTGCAATTGGATTCAGGATTGTTATGTGAACCAAGTACCAAAGTTCAGAGAGAACCAGTCAAGAAGGAATTGTATAATTATTCTATGAATATTAAATGTGTGCAGACTTATTTATAAAAGAATTATATGTTATATTATACTTTTAGTTAGTTCGACTTTGTAGTTTAAACCTGACACTTACATTGCAGCTTCAGGGGGTCAGAGGTTACCTGAGGTCTGACAATTTCTGCCTTTTTATCTACTTGACCTCCGACCTGGCACACTTAGAATATAGGAACTGTGTGTGAGGTCAGGCAGTTAACAGGCCAATAAATTCTGCTAAGTATGTTAGCATGTCAGTGTCCATATAAATGTACAAGGCCAAAGGCTGAATGTATTTGTAAGGTAATTGGCCTCCTTGGTGAATTCTAATATTCTTAATAATTTAGGAGTGCGGTTATTCCTCATATTACATCAAAGCCCCTCTACTGCCTGAGAGACACAGATTGACACACACATACTGGAACAGACAGACCACACTGTGATGGACATAGAGTAAAAGATATTGGCAGATAAGGACAGGTGGATGGACACAAACCTTGATGGACACTCTGAAAGTATTCACATAGAAAATTGAGGAACAGAAAGCATTGCACACCACAGAAGGCTTCACTTAAATTTGGAAAACATATTAGAATGCTTTTCTGATTGGCGTGGGTAAAAGCGTAAAGAGGAACTTCACCCGAAAGGGGAAGTTCCACTTTAAGTCATCCCTCCCCATGTTTACTTCATTTGCACATTTGGCACATTATATTTTTTTGGGGGGGGGCGAGTACCTAGCTTTGATAGTTTAGCCCCCTCTCTTTGCTTGCAGACTTCAGGGACATGTCACAGGTCCTAGGAGGCTGAAGGACCATTCAAAAAGTGCGGCACGGCTTGCGCATATGCAGTGGAAAGCTGGCTGTGAAGTGGCAAGGAGTCAATTCCAGCTTCCTACAGTAAACCTGCCAGCACAAGGGACCTAAGGACTGGCAAAAAAACCTACCTCGGTGAGGACAACGCTGGATCCGTGGACAGGTAAGTGTTCTTTATTAAAATTCAGCAGCTACAGTTTTTGTAAATGCTGACTTTTATTTTTTCTTTCCAGGGTAAAGATCCTCTTTAAAGAACAATTCCAATCATTGGTATGTTATACATAGTTACATTGATCCAGCTTGAACCAATGTAACTATGTATACACCATACCTGGCCAATGCCCCTGAAAGCTGGAAATCACTGAAGTAGACACCGCTACTCCAAAGATCTCCACTTGCTTCCGTGTCCCATGCTGAGTGGCTGACCTGATGTATTCTGACCACAGGAGGTCAGCTGCTTGGCATGAGTGCCATTTAGAGAGGGCTTTGCATTTAACTAATGAATGCAAAAGTTCTCTGATAGGACAAGGTGGAGAGTGTGACATTGCCGCTCCACCTCATCCAATCAGAGAATGCTTTGCATTCACTCATAAACTTGTGGAGAAGAAAGAGAGGAGTTATGTGGTCCTAACACAGTGTTATGTAGACCTAACACACTCCCTGTCTTGGGGTGTCAATGCTGCTTAGTACAGTTGTTAGCTTAGAAAAAGAAAGTGAGTAATTTGCAGGCTACCAGGTTAAAATAAAGGAAAAAAGTGTGAAAAAAAAAACGAATATGGCTACTCAGGGGCGGACTGACAACTCATGGGGCCCCCCGGACAATAGGAGATTATGGGACCCCCAGGCAATAGGAGATTATGGGGCCCCCAGGCAATAGGAGATTATGGGGCCCCCGGGAAATAGGAGATTATGGGACCCCTAGGCAATAGGAGATTATGGGGACCCCGGGCAATAGGAGATTATGGGACCCCCAGGCAATAGGAGATTATGGGGACCCCGGGCAATAGGAGATTATGGGACCCCCAGGCAATAGGAGATTATGGGGACCCCGGGCAATAGGAGATTATGGGACCCCCAGGCAATAGGAGATTATGGGGCCCCCAGGCAATAGATTATGGGGCCACACAGTATACATGCACACACACATACAGTATACACACACAGACACACAATATACACACACAGTATACACACACAGAATACACATACACACACTGAAAAGGTACTCAAGAGGCGGGGCAGCTTTAATCTTGGGATTTAAAAAAAAACAGTTTTTTACATACTGTCCCTGGTTTTATTGAGGCTGACAACCCTGATGGGGCCCCTTAGTGGCATGGGGCCCGAGTGCCCGAATGGTCAGTCCGCCCCTGTGGCTACTGCATCTAAGATATATTGTTATAAATCAAATGCAAACCAAAAATCCTGTTCTCACTGAATTCAACGTGCCCCTTCCAACATGATCAATATACCTTACCCAAGCTTCTGCACACATAACACAGGGCTAAAACAGCACAATGATATTCACTTCTTAGATCTACATAATATGATTCAATGGAGTATTCCTTGCATACAAAACAGGTATTCACATGCAAAATATAAAAATATTGCACTACACTGTTTGTGAATGTGATATTTCTTCAATAAAAACCGTTTGGACGTAATTGAAGATCCTTGGTGTGCTGGCGAGTATTTACATTCAGTAGGGACGTCAGACGCACGTATCCTGGACCCAGAAGTGCCTGTCCCACCATTTTGGATATTGCCAGTTTGTACCTCTCTGCTACTGTAAGCATTTTAATGAAAAATTCAAATCTCTATTGTTGCTTTTTATATTTTGGATGTGAATACTTAATTTGTTTGCACTTGTTGTACAATTAAATGTGAATACAATTTAGAATTTTTGAAAATATGATTGGGGAGATATTATACTATCTGTAGTCTACTGATAAAGCTCATTAATTATTAGGAGCTGGAGTCACGCTTTAAATTCTGAGTGGGGTCTGAAAGCCATCAAGCTTTGTGGTATGAAGGAGAATTCTTGATGTACCAAGTCTTTATGAAATGCTTGGTCTATAGCACTTTGAGTGCTTTTTTTATGTGAGTGTTCATTTTTAATAAAAGAGTGTTATACAGAGAGCACTATTGGTCCCATTCTGTTTTTACATGCAATCCACCTGTGAGTGTGGCGCTGCCAGGGGAGAACTTTAGCCAATGGAGGAGCAAAGTTTAGCCCATAGAGGGGCAACAAGCACATATATGACCTTGATTTGTTATTAAGGTCAAGCGAACAAGGTGAGAATTTAATATGAGCACTGGGTGGTTGGTTGCATGTATCGCATGGATTTCACTTAAAGCGGTGTACCACCCGCAAATGTTTTTTTTTTTTTTAAGTCAGCAGCTACAAACACTGTAGCTGCTGACTTTTAATAAGGACACTTACCTGTCCAGGGAGCTCGCGATGTTGGCCCCCCGAGGCCGATCCGTCCATTGGATTGGGTGCAGGTGCCGCCATTCTAATTAAGGGAAACAGGCAGTGGAGCCTTGTGGCTTCACTGCCCATTTCCTACTGCACATGAGCGAGTCGCGCGGCGCTTTGTGAATGGCTGGCTGTCTTCTGGGACACACACATGTCCCAGAAGACATCGGGGGGGAGCTCGCCAAAGAAGAGAATATGACGTGCTGCGCCGTGGAACCACATGGATCGGAAGTACAGGCTGTATTTTATAAAAAGATAAGTTAAAAGAAAAAAAAATGTAACTAGCCAAAAACGAGTGGTGGAGAGGTGGTCTTTCATTTAAAACCACCTCTCCAAAGTGGGTGGAACACCGCTTTAAAAGGAGGATTTTTAAGAATTTCACAGCACATTGGTGGAGTGCTTTCTTCATTGGATTGCAATATATGGACATTTTATTTGTGTTAATATATATTTTGTGATAGTTTTTGATAATTTATTTTAATTAAGGGAGCGTTTCATTTACTGATCTGCATTGCGCTATATCTAGGTATTTATGTACTGTATATTACACTACTGAGTTTTTCATATTTGGGTCACACATGGTATAAGGAGTGGAAGAATGGGAGGATCTTCCAAATTGAAGAAGACTGGAGTTGAGACATAGATTAGCTAAAGATTTGATATTTGGTAAGAGTATATGGACATGTGGGTGTGAAGAAAACTGCACAGAACTTGGTATTGAGTGACACGTAATCATGTATATACTGTATGTGAGCACAATAAGTTATTAAATTATGATGTCAGTTGAGGAGACTGCACTATATAGTTTTGTTTAGTGGTTTTACTTTTGAGATCATTATGATGGAGAAGACACATTGGTTGTTTGAGATTAAGCTTTATTAAACCCATATTCACTAAGGGTCAGAAAATCTGGAAAGCGTCTAATGAATTAAACATACAAGAAGACACATTCAGAGAGACTTGTCTGATTCCGTTGAGGAATTTTTCTTATTAAGGGCTGGAGTGATAGATAGACGTGATAATTAATTCTATTTCATAAACTGAGCAGCTTCTTTTTTTCAAAACAATGCACCAAAAATTGTAAAGAAATAAGTAATTATAAGGGTTGCTTGGACATGCCTCTCTTCAATTTTCAGGCAATTTGGCATAACAAATCAAACTGTAAGATATTGATCCAAACTCCATTGAAGTCAATTGGGAAATAAGGCCTCTGAAGGGCAGCTACAGCAGTCGAATGTAACAAAGTGGTATAGAAAGCTCACCACATGTGTAAGGAACATGATACCAGGATATCTATGGTGACAGCACTTTCATTTTATAACATTAGCATTGTAACAAAATAACAGACAATAGTTATTTTTGACAATCCAATGTAAGCTTACTTGAAAAATCTCCTTTCTTGTTGTGAGTTCTGCCCATCTGCTGATCATCTCTTTCCACAACTTCCTGGATTCCCAGCATGCTTTGCAGCTTCTCAGTTTACTCTCAAGTTCTAAGAACTACATATCCCATGGTACTTTGCTGCCTACATGCAGTGATTCCTGAACTGATTCCGCCTCCTGAAACTCCTCCTTTCAACACTGTGTGACTCAACAGTGCCTACTTACAGGGCACAGTGAATATGTGTCACAGAATTCAAGGAAGTAAATGTGTGGGGATCTTCACAAAGTAAGTTTACAAACTTCAGAATTGTTTAAATTAATTGGAGTAGGTTAGAAATAATTGATATACAATGTGGAAATCAATATATATTTTTACATTTTGACCATTAGATAAACTTTTAAAAAAGGAGAAAAATGTGTACAGCGGAGGAGAGGAGCCACTTTATGCGGCTTTGTGGGCAACATGGAAAAGATTTTGATGGGAAAGAACAAATTCTTGATTTTACAGCTTCAGAGGCCCTGGTTAAAGCCCACTGAATTTTCCAGCAAACATCACAGTTCCAATCCCAAATATTCCGCAATATTCAGAAAGAATTTTTCTTTTACCCTAACACAGAAACACGAGTAATTATAATAAAAGTGTTTCATTATAGAAAATGTGCTGCCATAAGCAAATGCCTTTTTTGGCTTTATGATAAACGTAGCCCTGAGCCTATAACAAAATAAATAGTACAGAAAACTGAACTGCAGGAAGACTTAAACAACACCATTTAATGCTGTTATGCGCTCATAAAAAAACTACATTAAATGTATTTTTAAATACAGTGAGGATAAATGCCTGAATTTCACATTATATCAACTTATGGTATTTCCTAGACCAGACAACGAGAGTAAAAGCCATTGGGGACAGCCAATTAGGATTGATTGCAATAAGCTGTACTGCCAATCTAACACATGTAGTCTGTGGTATCTGGACTCATCCCAAACAGTGTTGTCAACCGTCTGTATTTTTACTATCAGCCAGTAAAAACTGTGCAATTTTCTCCTGCAAGTAAATGCCAGTGACAGGAAAAGGTTGCCAGTAAAAAATATGGCTGTGGCGCTCGTCAAGCGCAGTTCCAGCCTGGAGACGGCCGAGACCATCTGAGTGCCTGCTACAATGTGTTCAGCAGTGGCAGCAGGGGGGGGGGGGGGACAGGCCTGGCAGAGGCGGTTCCTGAGCGTGTCGTGTGATGTCATGGTGCAAGGGAGCTGAGTGGAATGGTCGGATCTGAGTGTGCAAATCAGCAAGGTTGGGAGCAAGGCAAGCCAGGAGCAGGACTGTCAGTGCTGTTTGGACTGGAGGGGTTTGAAGGGACCACCTGGCGTAGAGAGAGTGTGTCACTGTGACTTAGGAGGGGACGTGTCGCGTTGGTGAGGTGTCATTATCATCTGTGCTGCTGTACACTGCTGTCAGTGTCACTTTGAGAGTCAATTTTATGTGTATTCTAATTTCTTGCCCTCCTGAGTCCTGTCCCAGGGCTACTTACTTACTATATCCAAAATAAAATAAGAAATATGCAAAGGAAACAGTCAGCAAGAAAAAAAACAAAAAACAAATTGAGCCAAGATTCTAACCTTTCCTCTCTTTATTACAAATAAGTGCTTTCATTAATATAGCTGTCTCCAGTGGAGAGATCTTCTGTCTCAAGGATCATAGAGACAAGAAATGAGACAAAGTCCTTCCCTGTGGGACACAGAAAGCAACAAAATCCAGACTGAGCTTCCAATCCCTACCCAAACCATCCAAAATGAAAGAAAATTGTTTTGGCTAGAATACCACTTTGAATTTCCATTGCTTTCTTGTGTGGGTCCAAAATATAGTCTACTACTAGGCTACACAGTCTACACAGCCTTTTAGTTGTCTTTTATCTTGTGTTCATGTACATTGAATATAATCTGTGCCGCTGTCTTCAAATCACCAAATAAAGGAATTGTGTTTAAACTACATTCACCTTGTCTGGTATCATCCCCGAATGAAGATTTTTAGGTGACACACACAGACACATGTGGAACAGATCACATTCCTCTTATCTTAGATATTCAGTCCACAAGAGCAGTTAGAGCTAGCAATGAGCTTTCTTACCAAACAGCTCCAGCATGCACGCCACAGCTTGGGCAGTTTTACCCACATCAGCACAGGAACAGCAGCCTAGTCTTTGATGGGCTCAGCACAACAGCACAGGAACAGCAATACAGTCTCTGGTGGGCTCACCATAGCAACCCTGCACTCACAGCTTTCACTAGCATAATCTCTGCCCCAAGGACCAGTCATCTTTCTGTCAGTTAGATAATAAACCTTTGTAATACCCATTACTCCAGTTTGACACCAGATCATTTGGACATATTAACTCCTTCATATATTCAAGAGGCAGTTTCAGACTAGGCTGATTAACTATTGCCACATACACAATTTATCTCCGACAGGCTGGAGAATGACAGGACTGCAGGGGAGGTCTTTAGTCTTACAGAGTAATAAAGTCCATGATGCCGTCAAGGACTTTTTTTGTCACATTTGTCATACTGCACATTAGTGTATGAAAAATATTATTTTAATAGCACATGCAAAAAAAAGAAATTGGCAAATAATGCTTATGTATCGTTTTACATTCAAATTTCTGTATGATTGAGACTTAAAGAGGGCTAAAATTGAATACAAGAAAGATTCAGATATCATTCTTCCATAACTTCAGCTCTAGGAAAATTACCTCATCATAAGGTTTCACACAAATGAAGAAAACCTATTCTTAGTTAAAAAAAAGTTAGTTGTCATTAATGACCTTTCTGAAAAATGCAAGTTGCCTGGCTATCATATGATATTGGCTCAATGTACATTCATAGTCACTGACCCAGGGCAAGTAGGCAGATCAATTGTTCTGACTTTACTTTGCCTAAACTTGCTGCAGACCTGCTAGGGGTTACTGATATCAGAGGATTAACATTCCTGCCAGACAAGCCTTATTTTAAAGGAGGTCAGCAATGTCAGACTATTGATTTCTTTTAGTAGGTCTACTATAAACAACCTATTCCTGTATGGGATCATAAACCAGAAACTGAACTGTACTCTAGACAAGTGGTTTCCACACTGCGGCCCTTTGCTTGTCTTTATCCTGCCCTTGAGGCATTGTTTCTGCCACTGACACCAACAAGGGGGAATAATTCCTTCCACTGATGCCAACAATAGGGTACTATTCCTTCCACTGACACCAATGATGGGACATAATTCCTTTCACTGATACCAACAGTAGGGCACTAATCCTTCCACTGACACCAATGATGGGACATAATTCCTTCCACAGACACCAACAGTAGGGCATTATTCATTCCACTGACACCAACTATGGGACATAATTCCTTTCACTGACACCAACAATAGAGCATTATTCCTCCCACTGACACCCGCTATTTCTCCAAAAATACCTAATATCTAATACCAAAAATGGGGCATTGTTTATTCCCAATGGGCAAAGTATGGCCCCCTAAAGGCCCTTTGTTTAGAAAGTTTGAAGACTCCTGCTCTAAACGTTGGCTATTACCCACACCCCTGCCTTATCACTGAATCCAATAGGCATAGCTGTTACATTCGAACTTCCAGCGGCTCTGTCTTGACTCCCATGAGCATATTAAGGGACAGGATCTATGTTGAGGCAACGATCACTGTAGCAGGTAGGAATGTATGATGAGGTTGGGAGGTAGCAGGCAATTTTCAACACTACCAGGGTGGGAGTCCTAGCTTTGCCTGATCGGAGGAGTTCAACATTTGGGTGGAGTTGGGGACTAAAATCTACTGCAGATCTGTGCAGGCACAGCTAGATGCATACACTTTAAACATGTCAGCAGTTTTTGTTTTTTAAGTGACAGAGTTAAATTTAAAAATTCATTTGATGAAAGATAAAATACAAATGAATTTCTTTGTCTTGTGTATATGATCAAGCACATAAAAAGCCCTCAAGCTTGTGTAAGCTATGATTGTAAAATAGAAGGAATTTTAATATAATACATTGTTGCAGGGAAGACACCATCAATAAAAGTGACAGCACATGGAGCACATATAAGGCAGCCTCTTGGACAGAGGAAGTCCAGCATCACACATTCATCCAGAATTATAGGATAAGCACTGCTAAAAAACTATTAAAACTGGAAAAAAAGGGAGACTGTTGACCATATTGATGAATTAAGGCAAGAAAAGCTGTCCAAACCTGCCTGGCTTTATGTGAAAAAGTAATTGCCCCTAAACCTAATAACTGGTTGTGCCACCCTTGGCGTCAACAACTGCAATCAAGTGTTTCCAATAACTGGCAATGAGTCTTTCACATTGCTGTGGAGCAATTTTGGCCCACTCTTCTTTGCAGAATTGTTTTAATTCAGCCACATTGGAGGATTTTCCAGCATGAATGGCCTGTGTAAGGTTATGATACAGCATCTCAATTAGATATAAGTCCAGGCTTTGACTAGGCCACTCCAAAACCTAAATTTTGCTTTGTTTGAACCATTTGGAGATGGACTTGCTGTTGTGTTTTGGATCATTGTCTTGCTGCATAACCCAAGTGCACTTAAGCTTGAGGTCACGAACTGATGGCCGGACATTCTCCTTTAGGATATTCTGGTAGAGCTCAGAATTCATGGTTCCATCAATTATGGTAAGTCATCCAGGTCCTGAAGCTGCAAGGCAGCCCCAGACTATCACGCTACCACCACCATGTCTGACTGTTGGTATAATGTTCTTGTAATGAAATGCTGTATTAGTTTTATGCCAGATGTAACAGGACGCACACCTTCCAAAAAGTTAAATGTTTTGTCTCATCAGTCCACAGAATATTTGCCTAAAAGTCTTGGGGAAAATCAAGATTTTTTTGGTATATGCGAGATGAGCCTTTGTGTTCTTTTTGGTCAGCTGTGGCTTTGGCCTTGGAACTCTCCCATGTATGCCATTTTTGCCCAGTCTCTTTCTTATTGTTGAATCATGAACACTGATCTTACCTGAGGCAAGTGAGGCCTGCAGTTATTCAGATGTCGTTCTGGGTTCTTTAATGACCTCCTGGATGAGTTGTCATCATGCTCTTGGGGTAATTTTTGTAGGCCGGCCACTCCTGGGAAGGTTCACCACTGTTCCAAGTTATCTCCATTTGTGGATAATAGAAATGGCTTTGAAACCCTTCCTAGACCGATACATGTACATTACTTTGTTTCTAATCTGTTCTTGATTTTTTTTTTAGATTTAGATTGATTTTTTTTAGCATGATGTGTGGCTTTTTGTGATCTGTTAGCATGCTCCACTTTGTCAGGCAGCTTCTATTTATGTGATTTATTGATTCAACAGGTCTGGCAATGATCAGGCCTGGGTGTGGCAAGTGAAATTTGACTCAGCTTTCCAAAAAAATGTGGTTAATCACAGTTCATTCATGATTCAGCATGGGAAGGGGCAATCACTTTTTCACATAGGGCCAGGCAGGTTTGAACAGCTTTTTTCCCTCAATAAATGATTAATAATTTATAAAACTGCATCTTGGATTTACTCGGGCTATCTTTGTGTAATATTAAACTTTGTTTGAGCTGAATCATTTAAGTGTGAGAAATATGCAAAAAAATAAAAAAATCAGTATAAAAGGATACTTTTTCACAGCACTGTATATATACTATATATATATATATATATATATGTAGCGCTGGTAGATTTCTAATCTACCGCTGATAGGTAAATCTTGTGGGTTACTTGTTAGAGGAAGTTAGATTTGCCTCTGTTCCAGCTTGGCTGAGTTGCGTGTAGTTCCACACTGTGCCTTTGGGTGTCGTTTTCACCATGGGCTGGTGTTGGAAAGACAACATGTTGAAGCGTATGAGTGCTCCTCTGTCCCGGAGACAACTCGGTGGAGGTGGTCCTCCGAGTTGCATTCTGGGAGAGGGTATTTATGGGACAAACGCCATGTTTAGGGGTTCGTTTTCAGCCACCTGCTGGCCCTCCTGGCCGACAGGTATGCATTAAGAGTACCACCTCGTGGTCCTCCGTTCCGGAGGCCCACGTCGCTGCGGCGTGTAGGTAGGCCCAGAAGCCTGGCTGTAGCCTACCACAGCAGCAGAGGAATGGTCCTGAGCTGTCTATCCTGCGTGAAAAAACTGGACAACTGAGGAGATCCCAGGGGAGGACCCGTCATGGAAGGATCATGCGTAGTGCTGGTCTGGAGAGGGGCCTGGTGACTCGGTTGGAGGACGTATCCTGAAGTAATCTTACTGCATAGTACTGCCGGGTTGGCTTAAAGGTTCAAGTACTGTGTCTGAGATTCATTGCAAACCAATACATCCTGTGGCAGAGGATCGTACGGTTTTATTCCAAACAAGTCTGTGGCAGAGACTTTTGTTCATGCTGCGTACTGGCTGCTAGGCAAGTGAGAGAGGCCTATCCAGGCAGGCAAAGATTGAATCCCACAAGGGGAGTGCATTCAACTACAAGTGTTCAATTTCAAAGAATGTTCTAAAGAATACTAAGGAAAGGTATTTGAGCTTCCCTGCAACTTTCCTTCTGCCTCTTCCCTGCTACTTCCTTTATTACTTCTTCATTAAAGCATTGGAAAATATACTCAAGTGTTTGGTGCTTATATCATCCAGAGGTAAACTCAACGGGACCCTAGACCCGGTGTCGGTGAAACAGAGGTATCAAGAGTGAAGCTAACAGCCCACTTTAAACCAGCAGCTCCACCGAGAGTTAGTGCTATATATATATATATATATATATATATATATATATATATATATATATATATATATATATATATGTATATATATATATACAGTGGGGACGGAAAGTATTCAGACCCCCTTAAATTTTTCACTCTTTGTTATATTGCAGCCATTTGCTAAAATCATTTAAGTTAATTTTTTTCCTCATTAATGTACACACAGCACCTCATAATGACAGAAAAACACAGAATTGTTGACATTTTTGCAGATTTATTAAAAAAGAAAAACTCAAATATCACATGGTCCTAAGTATTCAGACCCTTTGCTCAGTTTTTAGTAGAAACACCCTTTTGATCTAATAAAACCATGAGTCTTTTTGGGAAAGATGCAACAAGTTTTTCACACCTGGATTTGGGGATCCTCTGTCATTGCTTCTTGCAGATCCTCTCCAGTTCTGTCAGGTTGGATGGTAAACATTGGCGGACAGCCATTTTTAGGTCTCTCCAGAGATGCTCAATTGGGTTTAAGTCAGGGCTCTGGCTGGGCCATTCAAGAACAGTCATGGAGTTGTTGTGAAGCCACTCCTTTGTTATTTTAGCTGTGTGCTTAGGGTCATTGTGTTGTTAGAAGGTAAACCTTCGGCCCAGTCTGAGGTCCTGAGCACTCTGGAGAAGGTTTTCGTCCAGATTATCCCTGTACTTGGCCGCATTCATCTTTCCCTCGATTGCAACCAGTCGTCCTGTCCCTGCAGCTGAAAAACACCCCCACAGCATGATGCTGCCACCACCATGCTTCACCGTTGGGACTGTATTGGACAGGTGATGAGCAGTGCCTGGATTTCTCCACACATACCGCTTAGAATTAAGGCCAAAAAGTTCTATCTTGGTCTCATCAGGCCAGAGAATCTTATTTCTCACCATTTTGGAGTCCTTTGCTTTTTAGCAAACTCCATGCGGGCTTTCATGTGTCTTGCACTGAGGAGAGGCTTCTGTCGGGCCACTCTGCCATAAAGTGAAGGTTGACTTTCTACAACTTTCTCCCATCTCCCCACTGCATCTCTGGAGCTCAGCCACAGTGATCTTTGGGTTCTTCTTTACCTCTCTCACCAAGGCTCTTCTCCCCTGACAACTCAGTTTGGCCGGACGGCCAGCTCTAGGAAGGGTTCTGGTCATCCCAAACATCTTCCATTTAAGGATTATGGAGGCCACTGTGCTCTTAGGAACCTTAAGTGCAGCAGAAAATTTTTGTAACCTTGGCCAGAACGTTCCCTAGATGACATCTTTCTAAGACGAAACATACGCGCTGATGTCATCGCTGTGTGTCTCGTCTCAAACGGGTGTTCACTAGCCGGCCGGCTACTGCTATTTTAACCCATGTTTTTATACTATGCTATCTACGTAAGTGCAATACTTTATTTAATAAATTGTTCATACTCACTGATTTGCGCTATGGAGAGCCGTGTTTTTATTCTTTTTGGGTCCTCCCTGCTGCCTGTACACTGATCCTTTGGACGGAGCTACCCTGATCTGCCTGGTCTGCCTGGCTATCCTGGTCATGCTCCCCCCATATTGTCGATCCTTTTAGGACGTTATTACGATTGTGTGCCTGGTCTATTTACAAGCTGTTTCTCAGCTTGTCGTTGGTAAGCATTCAATTTATCTGGTGGCGGATTTTTCACGTGGTGTTACTGGAAGGATTTACTAACTTCATTGCACTTTATTGGACATTTGTTTGAATTCACATTTGGACTTTATTATTTTACAGATGTGATATTTCTTATTTTCACATGGATATGTTTGTGTTTTTTCTTTTTATATTAATGTGATCCCTCAGAGATCCATTATAATTTATTTGTTTACAGCGTGGTTCCTACCTACCCACTATCCTATTTGATTGTGTATATCCCACAATTTTAGAACTGCTGCTTTTTTTATTTCATTTTTTTATTATTACATTTCATTAATTTTTGTGTTAGCGCGGTAATTTTTCTTTTAATATTTTGGCCAGATCTGTGCCTTGCCACAATTCTGTCTCTGAGCTCTTCAGACAGTTCCTTTGACCTCATGATTCTCATTTGCTCTGACATGCACTGTGAGCTGTAAGGTCTTATATAGACAGGTGTGTGGCTTTCCTAATCAAGTCCAATCAGTATAATCAAACACAGCTGGACTCAAATGAAGGTGTAGAACCATCTCAAGGATGATCAGAAGAAATGGACAGCACCTGAGTTAAATATATGAGCGTCACAGCAAAGGGTCTGAATACTTAGGACCATGTGATATTTCAGTTTTTCTTTTTTAATAAATCTGCAAAAATGTCTGGGTTTTTCTGTCAATATGGGGTGCTGTGTGTACATTAATGAGGAAAAAAATTAACTTAAATGATATTAGCGAAAGGCTGCAATATAACAAAGAGTGAAAAATTTAAGGGGGTCTGAATACTTTCCGTCCCCACTGTATATATATAGTTTTGCCCCTCCGTATTGGAGTAGAGTGCCCACCTTTTGGTGTATCATATTTATTTTTCACTATTTTGAGCCAATGCACTTTGTGCTCAGCTTATATCTTGTGATATATAATGGTTTTCAGTTTGCACTGTTGTGTAATTTAGGGTTATTTTTTTTTCCCAGCCAGCACTAAAATGATGAGAGAGAATGAAATCTTTCCTTACTCTATTTGGCCCTCGAAATATTCATTCTAGTAAATGGACTAGGGTTTCACCATGGAGCACTTTTACAATAAAGCACGCTTTATCTGTTTGTTCAAGTTACATTTTTTCCCTGAATATTATTTTCTAGCATTTTCAAAGTAATATTTATTTGACAACAAAACTCCCATCAGAGACACAGACAGCAATAAAAATTTGATAGACGTCTACAAATTTCCCACTCGTTCCTAAACTAAACAAAGGAAAGTTTTAGCTGGGGCCGGTCTTTAAAAAAAAGCCAATCATATTTCTTATGTTATGTTGTAAAAAAGAAATAATGGGTCAGAAGACGAGATTGAAGAAAAGCTATTTTATTAAATAAGTACAATAGGAACACACTTTTAGAGCATTCAGGGTAAAGAAATTAAATGTAATATATTATTTCACAAATCATTTCTTACTTATTTTTGATAAACCTTTTTGTATGGATTTTTGGCTTTCTACAAATGCAGTCATGGGTTCAGACTGCAAACTGAGGGTTGTGGCAGGAGCTAGAGGACAAAGAAACAAAACACTAGAAAATATATTCTAACATGTATGTGCCTCTTTAGTGACCAATTTGTTTCCACTGAACATAATCAAAAATATTTAGGCAGTCATCCACAAATACATAATTAATGATAATTTTGATGGTGTACAAACAAAGGGTCAAATTTACATTAGGAACTTTTAGTGTTAGGGTTATAGGATGAGATAGTTTTACTGATGAAGTTACATGGAGGATTAGTATTAGATTTGGAGGAAGGTTTAGTGTTTGGAGTACATGGAAGGTTAAAGTTAGAATTGGTGGTTTCATGCAGAACTAGTGTTGTAGTTGTAGGGATGTTTAATGTCAAAGTTGGGGTTGCAGGGAGAAAAAGTGTTAAGCCCCATACACACGATCGGATTGTTGGCCAACAAAACCGTGGACTTTTGTCCGATGGGCGTTGGCCCAAATTTGTCTTGCATACACGCGGCCACACACTTGTTGGCCAACAATTACGAACGTACTTATGTACTACATGATTTTTCAACTCTTTAGCACCACCCTTTGGGCTTTTTCTGCTAATTTTGTGTTAGTAGAATTTTGTGAGTGTTGATTTTCTTTTTGCGCTTTTCATTTCACGCTTTTCATTTCGTGCTTCTCGGTTTGTTTCTGAACGGCCGTTCGTCAACCAGACATGTTGCGGAATCGGAGGCCGGTCGTCAACCAGAAATGTTGCAGAATCGGAGGAGATAACGTGTTATTTATTATTGGCCTTGGAGTTATTGTTTTGACATTATTTTTTTTGGTTGTATAATGATTTGATTTGTTATATTTTCTATATTTTTGGATGCATAGAATGCACTTTTTGGTTAAGTTCTATTGGCAGATAGCATGTCTAATTTTATTTTTTTACTTTTTTTAATGCACAATAAAAAAAAATGTGTAGAATAATACTTGGCTGTGTGTTTTACTTCAAATGACAGTTTGGGAGTAGGCAGTTACAATTATAAAAATACAATGTAAAATTAACAAAGGACACCAACATAGTTGTATCTTTGATCTTAAAAACTACGGGATAATGGTGTTGTGGTAACTTGCCCAAATAATAAAAATAAAAAAGCATATTATTATTATTCTTGATATCACTAGAAAAAAAAAGGCTTTGAAAATTTGTTTGCAATAACTCCATCAGTATCACCAGCAAAGCAGCTTCATTATTATCCCATTAAAGAAGAGAATTGTGAGCTGCATTTGGAGATTTCATAATTTGCCACGTCATGAATGTTAATTCTCCATTACAAACACTAGTTTACAAGACTGACCACTTCTGCTTCCGAGCATGCGTGTTTATACCTTGGACTTTTGCCCGACGGACTTGTATACGCACACTCTTAAAATCCGACAACAGACATTTGTCCGCGGAAAATTCGAAAACCTGCTAGTCAACATTTGTCCACGGAAAGTTGTCCAACAATTGTCCGATGGAGCATACACACGGTTGGATTTTCCCCCAACAGCCTGTCATCACACATTTACCCTCGTAAAATCCAATCGTGTGTATGAGGCTTTAGGGTTAAAGGGATGGTTAGTTTTATTGTTGAGATTACATGAAAGATTAGGGATAGTGTTGCAGACAGGTTTAGTGTAGGGTTACAGACAGGTTTAGTGTAGGGTTACAGGGAGGTTTAATGTTAGGGTTAAAGAGAGGGTTTGTGTGGGAGTTGTTGTTAGGATTACAGAGAAGGTTAGTGTTAGGGCATGGGTGCTCAACCTTTGGCCCTCCAGCTGTTGCGGAACTGTAAGTCCCATGAGGCTTGTAAGGCTAACAAGTATGACTCCCAAAAGCAGGGGCATGATGGGAATTATGTAACAGCTGGAGGACCACAGGTGGAGCACCCATGTGTTAGGAATACATGGAAGGACAATGTTAGAGTTTGTGGTTGTATTATGCCCTTTACACACGATAGGATTTTCCGAAAACAAAACCGATTTTTTTACGAAGGATGTTGGCTCAAACTTGTCTTGTATACACACGGTCACACAAATGTTGTCAGAAATTCTGAACGTCAAGAACGCGGTGACGTACAAAACATACGACGAGCTGAAAAAAATGAAGTTCAATAGCCAGTGCAACTCTTCTGCTTGATTCTGAGCAGGTGTGGACTTTCGTGCGTGGGACTTATGTACACACGCTCGGAATTTCCGACAACTAGTTTTGTTGTCGGAAAATTTGAGAACCTGCTCTCAAACATTCATTGGCGGAAATTCCGACAACAAATGTTCTATGGAGCATACACACGGTCGGACTTTGCGACAACAAGCTCACATCCAACATTTGTTGTCGGAAAATCCTATCGTGTGTACAGGGCATTGGTGTTACGGTTGTTGGGATGTTTAGTATTAGGGTTGGGGTTACAGGGAGGATTAGAGTAAGGATTAAATGTAAGGGCTAGTTTTATTGTTGACATTACATGGAGAATTAGTAATAGGGATGCAGAAAAGTTTAGTGTTATGATTACAGGAAAGGTTAATGTTGGATCCAGTGGTTGTATTGTAGATTATGGTTAGGGTTGTAGAGGTTAAGTGTTATGCCCTGTACACATGATCGGACATTCCGACAACAAAACCGTGGATTTTTTTCCAACGGATGTTGGCTCAAACTTGTCTTGCATACACACGGTCACACAAATGTTGTCGAAAATTCCGAACATCAAGAACATGGTGACGTACAACACGTACGATGGGACTATAAAAAGGAAGTTCAATAGCCAGTGCGTCGCCCTTTGGGCTCCTTCTGCTAATCCCGTGTTTATCTTGTGTTAGTAGAAGTTTGGTGAGAGACGATTCACGCTTTTCAGCCTCGTGGTTTTCAGTTTGTTACTGCTCTTTAGGTTGTGCTTGTGGGTTTGTATCTGTTCTTCAGTGTGTGTTGTCAGTTTGTTACTGTCTTTCAACGCGTTCTATCTATTAGTTCGTATCTGTTTTTTACAGTGTGTTCTTGTCCGCTCGTTTCTGATTTTCAGATCGTTCTCAGGTTCTTTCTGATTATCAGTGCATTCTGTTAGTTCGTACTGACCAGCCGACCGTTTTCAAGCCATGTTGCAGGTACGTAATCGTCGTAGAGTTCGTGCTGTGCAAGGGCTTGGTGTTGGAGTTCTTGCTTTGACCCAAGTCCAGTCCATGAACAGGGCGAGGAGGAGTTCATGGACCAAGAATTGGTTGCAAAGTGGATTTGCCTTTAGTAAATACCCCCATTGTCACTGTAAACTACACCAACTTACTCCAAAAACTGGTATTGAGCATTGAAAGAAGAAGCCACACATTGTTGAGTATAAAACATTTTACACCATGCACATTCACATGTGCGTTAGAAAAGGGTTTTTTAACAAACCAACATCTTTGGTGTAACATTTTTATTTTGACAGTAGAAATATCCTTTTTTTGGTTAAACAGGCATGTTTAAAACCATAACTTGAACTTACAAAGTTCAACTTTCATAAATTGAAGGCAATATGTGACATTAGTATGTCAAAACTGTGTTGATCTTGCCTTCATCAGATGGGGTGATGTCACCCCTGTAAAAGCCAAATTTTGAAGAGGCACACAAATTGGGAGTTAAAAAATGTGGATTTCACTCCTGATCCCATGCCTAATGTCAACACGTGCTAGCTCCCATCATGGGGGATCAATGGACGTGTCTCGGGGGTACAACCCCTTCCTCCCATCTACTTTAGTTGCAAGGAAGGGGTTGCACCCACAAAACGCGTACATTGATATCCCATGATGGCAGATAGCACATGTTGACACACTGTGTGCATCTTCAAAATTTGGTTTTCAAATTACTTTAAAACTTTTTTTAAATGAAAAAATATAACGACAATCTGTAAACATTTTTGAGTGTTTTATATTCTGCCTAAAACATCAATGATGTTGTTGAGTCTTTTTTCAACATCATTGATGTTTTCCTTTATCTTCCTAATTCCCAATAGCAAACCATTATCTCCCCGATGAGGAACTGTGCACTTGCACTGTTGAAATGAGTTTCTTCTTCCACAACATCCACATCACCTAAAAATAAAAAAACACACCATTTATTATAAATATGCAGGAATACATCTATTACCTGAAGCTGTGGTCTCAGACACTGACCTGCTGTGGTCACTATTTCACCCAATTCCTAAACCTCTCCTCTCTCCACATCTTCTTCAGGGTGTGTGGGGAATTCCCCTTCTTTAGGAGGTGTGGTGTTCTTGGTGTCCTCAGATGTCCTGAGTCTTTTCTCCCCTATGTGAATAAAAAATAAGGTATACTTAGCACACAGATATTTGAGGAAAGAAAGAGGAATATGAAACATTGCTTGGAAGTGTCATCCAATTGTCTGTTTTGGCCGAGTTCCAAGTTGAAGACATGATCTTTTCCCTTTCTTAAGTTGGAATACTTACCTTTTTTGTTATTAAAGTTTCACTCATGGAGAGACCCCTTAGTATCCACTGGAGCACCTGTGTGGGACACCCTAAAAAGGGTGTTCTGGTGTCCCACACTAGTGCTTCTGCGTCCAGATGTGTAAACAGCTGCTGAGTGTCCTCTCCTTACACTGAATCAAGTTTCCAATTCATTCTAGTTCCATACCCATCTAGACAACAATGTACTAAACTTCTTTTCATACAAATAGGCCTGAACAAATGTAGTTAACCTGCATCTGACAAAAACATCGTATTAGTGGTCGAACGAACGATGTTAACTGTGAACGATTACTGTCCTTACGCCATTTTAAAATGTACAAGAGTAAAGAAAAGCACACGGAGCAGCATGCAAGTAATAATAATAGGAACACACGACAAAATCCTTACTTTTTTGAAGCACTCTCTTGATACTTCTGTACTGATCCTGCTCCCTCAATTTGAGGTCTAACCAGCGTTTCCTCAATTGCTGCTTGGATTGTCGTACCCCAAAATTCTTCTGCAGTCTTCTCACAACATTAGTCATGATCTTGGCCTTTCTCACATATGGGTTGCTGTACGGTCCATACTTCCCATCATATTCGGCCCTCTTCAAGATGTCCACCATCATCACCATCTCTACAAAGGACATATTTGAGGCCTTAAATCTCTGTCATTTCTGGCTCCAATTTTTCCTCGTCCTCCTTGTTGCTGATATTATCATGCACCTGTTGTCTCTCCGCCATGTGCTCTCCCACTGAGCCTCAAGAGAAGGGGCGGGGAATATACTAGAAAGAAGGTCAGGGGCGGAGTTTCACACATGCATAGTGTAGAAAAAGCATAACACGCGTGCATTATACATACAATCTGTGAGCGGAGGACGGAGTAGTGCAAGCGCCGATCGTGCAAACGAAGGTACCATTTTAACTTGGGGCATCAGTGGTTAGTGGCTTATACTGCTTATAGATTGAGGCCTATATTGGGAAAAGATTAGGAGAGTTTAGCCTGACATTAAGGTTCATCTTGTCTTGTGTCTTGCATATAAAATGGATACATTTAATGACCATGACTTCCTCTCCAACTTCATTGATAAGTACAGAGAACTGCCCTGTCTGTGTAAAGTGAAACACCAATTTTATAACAACAAAATAAAGAGGAAGGCAGCGCTGGATCAACTGTTGGAATTGGTGAAGCCAGTGATTCTCACGGCAGACATCACCTATTTGAAGTGCAAAATTGGTGGTCTGAGGAGCACATATAATATTGGGCGCAAGAAAGTCCGGGATACCATGAGATCAGGAGCAGCAGCAGATGACGTTTATGTCCCCAGGCTCTGGTACTATGACAGACTGCGGTTTTTGTCAGACCAGAGTGAACCCAGGCCATCACTCTCAACCATTCCTTCCACTATTCCTTACACCTCAGATAAGGCTTCCAACATACAACCTGGGCCTTCCACCCAGGAAGATGTGGAGGAGCCCAGCTTGAGCCAGGTATAGCATTGTTCAACATATTTCTTGTAAAAAATGTAATGATGTTAACTAGATGTTATTATTCATCACTAATTTCTGATTTAACAACGTGGTTTACATATCAATAGACAATAGTAGCCAAAAATGATTGGGACAAGAATGAAAAATGCTGGGGTCAGAATGATAGTCTTTTCTATTTGTTAACATTCAATTTGCAACAGTCATGAGCTCAAAATTGTGTGTGATTGATGACCAAAACACTAAAACTATTACTATTTCCGACAACAAAGTTTTCTGTCAGAAAATTTGAGAACCTGCTCTCAAACATTTGTTGTCGGAAATTCCAACAGTAAATGTTCAATGGAGCATACACATGGTCGGACTTTCCGACAACAAGCTCACTTTGAACATTTCCCGTCAGAAATTTCGACTGTGTGTACGCGGCTTTAGAATTGGGGCTAGGAAGGCTAGTGTTAATGTTACACAGGGGGTATGAGTAGAGGTTATTGTTAGGTTTACAAGGAGGACTAGAGTAAAGGTAGATTTACACGTATATCTAAACTTCCTTTTCCTTGGAAGCCCGATCCACATTCGGATCGCGCTCCAGAAGCTACTGAGAGGTGGTGAGGAAGCGTCACATTGCTGTTCTAACCCATTTTTGCTGACAAAATGTGCCACAAATATGCGCAGTGCAGGGTGATTGCAGTACCTCACCATTTAGTTGAATGTGTAGCGCTTGGTGGGCTTGACATCTGCCAATCGATATATGTCGGGTGATCTTTGTTGCAAAGCAGCACAGCCGCAGTGTTTAAAAATCCCTATCCACTGCCTATTGCAGCTTAAGGGGGGCAGTTGATGGGCAGCAAAATCATGGCTCAGCCATGCATTTTTGATGCCCCCCCACCACAAGTCTAAACAAAGCCTTAGGGGTACAGGGAGGATTTGTGTGGGAATTAGCATTAGGGTTAGAAGATAGTGGATGAGTTAGTGTTAGAGCTAATGAGAAGGTTGGTATGAGAGTTATCGTTAGGATTATAGGGAGGGTTGGTGTTGGGTTACAGGGAGTGTTTGTGTAGCATTGACGTTATGTGGGGGATAGTGTAATGCCCCGTACACATGTTCATGTTTTCCGACGGGAAATGTTTGATGTGAGCTTGTTGTCGGAAAGTCTGAGAGCAGGTTCTCAAATTTTCCGCCAACAAAACTTGTCGGAAAGTCTGATTGTGTGTACACAAGTCCGTGCACAAAAGTCCACGTGTTCTGCCGAGAAAGTTCCTCTCGGCGGATAAGGACCCCCATCTACTGCGCAGGCGGAAATAGCCGAAGCGAAATACAGAAGAAATCAGCTGTACACGGCGCCTGTAAGGGGCACCCTTTGGGCACGGCCTCGCTTTGCTCTGCACTTTTTTATTCCCCCTCTAGGTCCACTTGGATGGTGGGGCTTCAGCCTGGACCTAGGGCGCAGGCGCCGTGTACAGCTGATTGAAGATTTTCATCTTCGGCTGTTTTCGGCGGCTCCTGGTCATTCGTACTGCGCAAGCGCAGCGGTTGCGCAGTACAGGGGGGAACTTATCCGCCGAGGGAACTTTCTCGGCAAGACACCACGCATGCTCAGAATTAAGTATTAGACTGAAGCACTCGGTCTTGTAAAACTAGCGTTCGTAATGGAGATAGCACATTCGTCACGCTGCAAATTTTGAAATCTTGCAATGCAACGCATTCTCTTCTTCTTTATAATGCTAAAATACGTTTTGACAAACTGATTTTTTATTATTTCTCGTGATCTCATGAATAATCTATGTTTTTGTTTTTGTTTTTTATCAAGAACTCCAGAATAATCTTTTTTTTATTTTTTATAGTGATCTCCTATTTTTTTTTATTTCTCCAGATCTCCAGAATAATCTTTTTTTTTTATAGTGATATTCATAATATTTTTTGTCGTTTTGTGTGTCAAGTTAACACAACACCAATATTATCTTGTATTTTTTTACCTCAAAGAAGTTGGTTGGTGTTGGTGTCCCTTGTTAATTTGTCATTGTATTTTAGAAATGTACCTGCCTACTCACAAGCAAACTGTCCTTTTTGAAGTAAAACCCAGGCCATCACTCTCAACACTTCCTTCCACGCTTCCTTCCATGCTGCTGTGGTGGGTTGGGTGGCTGTGTTGTTGGTGGTGTTGCTGGAGGTGGTCCTGGTGTTGCTGGAGGTGGGGGAGGAGTAATATGGTCCAACTCACACTGGTGGCTTTTAGTTTTGAGTTCGCTCCTCGTCCCCTTGTTTAACCCTTTCATGACTAAGCCTATTTTTGAAATTTGGTGTTTACAAGTTAAAATCTGTATTTTTTGCTAGAAAATTACTTAGAACCCCCAAACATTATATATATATTTTTTAGCAGAGAATCTAGAGAATATAATGGAGATTGTTGCAATATTTTATATCACACGTTATTTGTGCAGCGGTGTTTTAAATTTTTTGGAAAAGGGACACTTTCACGGATTTTTAAAAATCCAAACAGTAAAGTTACCCCAATTTTTTTGTTTAATGTGAAAGTTGATGTTACGCCGAGTAAATATATACCAAACATGTCATGCTTTATAATTGCACGCACTCGTGGAATGGCGACAAACTATGGTACCTAAGAATTTCCATAGGCGACTATTTCAATTCTTTTTACGGTTACCAGATTAGAGTTACAGAGGAGGTCTAGTGCTAGAATTATTGCTCTTGCTCTGACGATCGCGGCGATACCTCACATGTGTGATTTGAACACCGTTTACATATGCGGGCGTGACTTCCGTATGCATTTTCTTTGCTGTGCGAGCTCGCGGGGACGGGGGTGCTTTAAAAAAAATTTTTTTTCTTATTTATTTTATTTATTTTTATATTTATAAATTGTGTTTAAAATTTTTTTTTGATGGCTTTTATTGCTGTCACAAGGAATGTAAACATCCTTTGTGACAGTAATAGGTGTTGACAGGTACTCTTAATGGAGGGATCGGGGGTCTAAAAGACCCCCGATGCCTCTTTTGCACTTCATAGTATTCAGAATGCCGAAAACGGTGATTCTGAATACTGTGTATTTTTTTAAAACCGGCGCCATTGGCAGCCGAGTAAATAGGAAGTGATGTCATGACGTCACTTCCGTGTTTACAATTAGGAGGCTGTAACAAAGCCACCCACAGCTTAGTTCCAGCCCGCCCCCAGCCGCCGGAGGCAGCCGATTGGTCACCGGGCTTCCCGATGGCACGGGAGGCCCGGTAAGAGCGGCGGGAGGCGGCGGGAGGGGGGGATGTCCCCTCCCGCTTCTCCGGTATAACAAACAAGCGACTTTTAGCTGCATCAGTTGTTATACTCGGATAGCTGATCGCCCGCTCTAAACAACGGTACTGGGATGATGCCTGCAGCTGTGCGCATCATCCCGGTATAACCCCGGAAAGCCGAGTACGCACATCTGCATACGCTCGGCGAGAAGGTGTTAAGGCCTGACGTTTTATCTCCTCACAGATGAGCCGCTGGCCCACCTCCATTTGTTACAGTTTACTGGCTGTCAAACAGACATACGACTCGGGGCCACCAAGGGTTGTTGTGAGGACCGCAGTAGCCTGCTGAATCAAAGCAGTCGCTGACTCTTCCAGGTTCCTCGCCTTCCTGGTCCTTTTTGTTGGAAGCCAGAGGGGAGGAACCTGGGATTCGGTCAGGCTGCTTTCCACGTCCACCTCCTGGCTGAGACTTTCCACGGCCTCCTCCTGGCTGAGACTTTCCTGTTTTTGAAAATGTGACATAGTTTTAGTTTTTTGGTCTTCAATCACACACAATTTTGAGCTCATGACTGTTGAAAATTGAATGTTAACAAATAGAAAAGACTATCATTCTGACCCCAGCATTTTTCATTCTTGTCCCACTCATTTTTGGCTACTATTGTCTATTGACCACTTTGTTAAATCAGAAATTAGTGATCAATAATAACATCTAGTTAACATCATTAAATTTTTGACAAGAAATATGTTGAACAATGCTATACCTGGCTCAAGCTGGGCTCCTCCACATCTTCCTGGGTGGAAGGCCCAGGTTGGACATCTGAAGCCTCATCTGATGTTGAAGGAAGTGTGGAAGGAAGTGTGGAAGGAAGGGTTGAGAGCGATGGCCTGGGTTCACTCTGGTCTGACAAAAAACGCAGTCTGTCGTAGTACCAGAGCCTGGGGACATAAACGTCATCTGCTGCTGCTTCTGATCTCATGGAATCCTGGACTTTCTTGCGCTCCCTATTATTATGTGCTCCTCAGGCCACCAATCTTGGCCTTCAAATAGGTGATGTCTGCCATGGGAGTCACCGGCTTCACCAATTCCAACAGTTTCTCCAGCGCTGCCTTCCTCTTTAGCTTGTTGAAGTTCTCACTGTTTTTGACTTGCCAGAGACATGGCAGCTCCCTGTACCTGTCTATGAAGTTTGGCAGGAAGTCTGGGTCTGTAAATTTATCCATTTTCTCTGCAAGTCATAAAACAAGACAAACCCTACTGTCAGGCTAAACTCTCCTAATCTAGTCCCAATATAGGCCTCAATCTATAAGCAGTATGGGCCACTAACCACTGATGCCCCAAGTTAAAATACCTACGTTTGCAGCCATTCCCTATGAGGACCCTCACAACGGATACTCCGTCCTCCGCTCACAAATCGTACATACAACGCACGCGTGCTATGCTTTGTATACACTGCGCATGCTTGAAACTCCACCCCTGACCTTCTTTCTAGTGTACTTCCCGCCCCTTCTTTTTCGGGGCAGTGGGAGAGCACATGGCGGAGAGACAGCAGGTGCATGCAGAGAGCAGCAATGAGGAAAGCCTGGAGCAAGGCAGTTCCCGATCCAGGAGGAGATATAAGGCCTCAAATATGTCCTTTGTAGAGATGGTGGAGATGGTGGACATCTTGAAGAGGGCCGACTATGATGGGAAGTATGGACCTTACCCAAACCCAAATGAGAGAAAGGCCAAGATCATGACTAAAGTTGTGAGAAGTCTGCACAGGAATTTTGGGGTACGACGATCCAAAGAGCCATTGGGGAAATGCTGGTCAGACCTGAAATTGAGGGAGTACGATTAGTACAGAAGGATCAGGAAACTGCTTCTAAAAAGTAAGTATTTGTCTTGTGTTCTTTTTATTATTATTATTTTCGTGCTCCTCCATGTGCTTTTCTTTACTGTTGTACAGTTTAAAATGGCCAGATTGAGGTTCGTGGGCACAGTAATTGTTCGTATTAAACATTGTTCGTTCAACCACTAATACAACGTTTTTGGCAGATGCATGTTAACTACATTTGTTCATGCCTATTTGTATGAAAAGAAGTTTAGTACATTGTTGTCTAGATGTGTTTGTAACTCTAATGAAATACAAACGTGATTCAGTGTAAGGAGAGGACACTCAGCAGATGTTTACACATCTGGACGCAGGAGCACTAGTGTGGGACACCAGAACAACCTTTTTATGGTGTCACAAGCAGGTGGTCCAGTGGATACTAGGGGTCTCTCCATGTGTGAAACTTTAACAAAACAGGTAAGTATTCCAGCTTTGGAAAGTGAAAAGATCATGTCTTCAGCTTGGAACTCGGCCAAAACAGACACTTGGATGATACTTTCAAGCAATGTTTCATATTACTATTTCTTGCCTCAAATATCTGTATGCTAAGTATATCTTTTTTGTATTCACATGGGGAGAAAAGAATTGGGACACCTGAGGACACCACAAACCCCACACATCCTGAAGAAGGTGAAATCCCCACACACCATGAAGATGTGGATTCCCAGGTTCAGGAAGTGGGCGAAATAGTGACCACAACAGGTCAGTGTCTGAGACCACAGCTTCAGATAATAGATGTATGCCTGCATATTTATAATGGTGTGTACGTGGTGTGTATTTTTTTTTTTAGGTGATGTGGATGTTGTGGAAGAAGAAACTCACTTCAACAGTGCAAGTGCACAAATCCTGATCAGCGAAATAATGGTGTGTAATCGTGAATTAGAGAAGGTCAAGGAAAACATCAATGATATTGAAAAAAGACTCACCAACATCATTGATGTTTTAGCCAAAATCTAACCAAAAAAAAAAATTCAATGTTGTCGTTATTTTTAAAGTTTTTATGTAAATTTTAAAGTAATTTGAAGGCCAAATTTTGAAGATGCACACAGTGTGTCAACATGTGCTATCAGCCATCATGGGATATCAATGTACATGTTTTGTGGGTGCAACCCCTTCCTCTCATCTACTTAAGTTGCGAGGAAGGGGTTGCACCCACAAAATGCATACATTGATATCCCATGATGGCAGATAGCACATGTTGACACACTGTGTGTCTTTTCCCTACATCTATCAAAATAAATGTAGGGAAAATACACACATTTTAGGCATGGGATCATGATGAAAATCCGCATTTTTGAGTCCCAATTTGTGTGCATCTTCAAAATTTGGCTTTTACAGGGGTAACATCACCAAACAAAATGACATCACCAAACAAAAAACAGGGGTTACATCACCAGGGGTGACATCACCAAACAAAAACACGTTTCACACTCTCAACAGTGCTTAGTCATGACTTAGTCATGACTTAGTCATGACTAAGCACTGTTGAGAGTGTGAAACGCGTTAGTATTTATCCTGTACCCTGCTGTGGTTTGTACTTTTGTTATTTTGCACAATAAAGGCGTTTTTATTGGAGTGTGGCTTTCCAGACCTTCCCTTTTCTAATTGCAGTTAGCGAGGTGCCGTGTGGGGGACACAGCAAACATGTGGAAGAAGGTGTTCTGGTCAGATAAGACCAAAATTGAACTTTTTGGCCCAAAAGCAAAACTCTGTGGCGGAAAATACAATAGTGCACATCACTGTGAACACACCATCCCCACCGTGAAACATGGTGGTGGCAGCATCATGTTGTGGGGATGCTTTTCTTCAGCGAATACAGGGAAGCTGGTCAGAGTTGATGGTAAGAGGAAGGAGACAAATACAGGTAAATCTTAGAAGAAAACCTGTTAGAGTTTGCAAAAGACTTGAGACTGGGGAGGAGGTTCGCCTTCCAGCAGGACAATGACCCTAAACTTTCAGTTGCGCTACAATGGAATGGTTTAGATCAAAGCATATTCATGTGTTAGACTGGCCCAATCAAAGTACAGACCTAAAACCAATGGAGAATCTGTGGCAAGACTTGAAAATTTCTGTTCACAGACACACTCCATCCAATCTGACAAAGCTTGAGCTATTTTGCAAAGAAAAATGGGCAAAAATGTCACTCTCTAGATGTGCGAAGCTGGTAGAGACATCCCCAAAAAGACTTGCAGCTGTAATTGCAGCGAAAGGTGGTTCTACAAAGTATTGACTCAGGGGAGCTGAATACAAATGCATGCCACACTTTTCACATACTCTATTTATTGGCGTATAACATGCACCTTTTCACCCTGAAAATTTGGTGAAAATAACGCGTGCATGTTATACACAAATACTTCAATTTTAGCTGCCTCTGAGGGGACAGGGAGGGGGGCCGCCAGATTACATGCAGTGAGAATCCCCTTTTTACTTGGCAGCCTCTGTAATAGGAAGTCCCATATCCTGAGAAGCCATTTGACCACTGTTCTGTCTATCAAAGGAGATTCTCACTGTATGCAATCTGTTGGCGCTCGTCCCTCCCCCCTCCCTGTCCCCTCTAGGCTGCAGATGGGCATCGATCAAACTGCATTGATGGCAATGGTGAGGCTGCTGCATTGATGGCAATGGTGAGGCTGCTGCACTGATGGCAATGTCGAGGCTGCTGCATTGAAGGCAATGGTGAGGCTGCTGCATTGATGGCAATGGTGAGGCTGCTGCACTGATGGCAATGGTGAGGCTACTGCATTGATGGCAATGGTGAAGCTGCATTGATGTGGACTGATGAGGCTGTATTAATGGCACTTGTGAGGCTGCAGATGGGCACTGACCCTTATTTTTCTACAAAGTTCCTTATTAAAATGTTTTTTTTTTTCCTGAAACTGAATGTGCGTGTTATATGTCTATGCACGTTATACGCCGATAAATACGGTATTTATTTGTAAAAAATGTTTTCACTTCACAATTATGTGCCACTTTGTGTTGGTCTATCACAAAAAATCCCAATGAAATACATTTACATTTTTGGTCGTAACATGACAAAATGTGGAAAATTTCAAGAGGTATGAATACTTTTTCAAGGCACTGTACCTGAACCCTGCTCACTCCTAGTTAGCTGTCAAGTAATATACAGCGAATATACATTTTTACTTGGTTTGTAGTTATATTATAATATGGGGCCCAAAATTGGTCTTGCACAGGGGCCCTTTTGGTGACCGTCCACCTAATGTATGCTGATAGCTAATGTATCATTAGCAACAGTAACGTTTTTACTCCACTTTTTCAATTTTTGATCTTCCTCACTGAATTTTTTTACGTTTCTCTGGGTGCAATCTTCACTTCTTACTGTTTTTAATAATCAAACCCAGCAAGTTTCTATGTCCGTCCAACTTTGTGACATTAGATCCTGTTCTGTATAAAGCGAATGACATTTCTGAATTCTCTGCTGTCCCGAGTTTGCTACAGTTACATGAGTACAGCACCACCTTGCATGTCATTGTTATCTTTAGCGCGGCAGTTCACAGTTAGTGCCAATCATCTCAGCCGCTGAAAGAATTAATATATAATAAAACTTACAGAAATAACAATGCCTGTGATTTCATTGTGGGCCTAATACCTTCCTGAACATACATAATTGCTTTTTCCTTTGTAGCCAACATGTAGTTTTGAAGGCCTTTGTGTAGTGTATCATACATGAGTTTATTTCTCTTCGGTTTGAGTCATTCAGTGACAAGGTGTATTCCAGACATGGTAGTTTGGTCAGCCTTGCTTGGTTCACAAAAGACACTCTCCTCTCTACAACGTGTTTATATCTCATTTATGCTAAGTAATCTCAGGAGATGCCAGTGAAGTTAATGAGTTTCAGTAAAATGACATCTAAGAAATGAATAGAAATACTAAAAACATTGCAAACACTTAGGGCTGCTGGATGAGTGCTGGAAAAGAGCATCTTAAAGATGAAATCCTCTTAAAATTCATAGTCTAGTTTTTAAGGATTTGTCTTCATTTCTTGCATTAGTATTTGGAGGAATATTCACTATCAATATTCATTTATTATACAATCACCTACCCGCTCAAAGCTTTTGTTTTTCATAATTTATACTATGTGTACAATTCTTTTTTTTTTTTTTTGCTGGTATAAAAAAATGCATCTGACCAGCAACTCACAATATAAACCCCTTTTTAATAAAATGTGTGGCCTAGGCTATAAACATTTAGTGATTTACAAATTAAAGCTGAACCCCGGCTTTACCTCCAGTCTTTAGAAAAAGATGAAAAAACTGCGCTTAAAACCAGGTGCAAAAAAATGAAAACTGTGAAAAGCAGCAAACCTCACAAAAACATCAATTGTAAATAAGCCTAAAAATAAATAATAGGTTGATAAAACATAATAAATAATTAACAGTAAAGAAAAATTCATATGTTGATCATAAAATCAATATGCAAGACTTAATAATAAAAAAGGGAGAAAAAGTCCATAGGGTAAACCATCAGTGAAGGGTTGTGAAAAAGTCCATAAAAGTCCATGTTTTATTTTTATGGACTTTTTCACAACCCTTCACTGATGGTTTACCCTATGGACTTTTTCTCCCTTTTTTATTATTAAGTCTTGCATATTGATTTTATGATCAACATATGAATTTTTCTTTACTGTTAATTATTTATTATGTTTTATCAAGATTAGTGCAACCTATTATTTATTTTTACCTCTAGTCTTGCCTACTTGTACAGGCTCTTCTCCTGTACTGAAATTGCCTACTCTAATATGACTGCACACTGTGAGCTTCTCACAATATGCACCCTCTATTTCCCAGCTGAGGGACATCTAGCATTATCATGACCCTGGTCTTCTCCTTCCATTCAATGGATTTTGGTTCTTTAAATCATGGAGGTTCAGCATCACATGTGGGTGTTACTCAGGGCTTTTTTTTATCAGGGAATACAGTAGGGACGGAAAGTATTCAGACCCTGTGTTTTTCTGTCAATATGGGGTGCTGTGTGTACATTAATGAGGAAAAAAATGAACTTAAATGATTTTAGCAAATGGCTGCAATATAACAAAGAGTGAAAAATTTAAGGGGGTCTGAATACTTTCCGTTCCCACTGTAGGTACAGGTACTCCCTCCTTCCATATCACCCCTTGTCTCCACCCCCTACCCACCTCTGAGCACCGAGCACCATCCCTTGGTTCCACCCCCTACCCACCTCTGAGCACCGAGCGACTTCCCTTGGTTCCACCCCCTACCCACCTCTGAGCACCGAGCACCATCCCTTGGTTCCACCCCCTACCCACCTCTGAGCACCAAGCACCATCCCTTGGTTCCACCCCCTACCCACCTCTGAGCACCGAGCGACTTCCCTTGGTTCCACCCCCTACCCCACTACCAGTACATCCTACCCACCTTCCAGTACAACCCCTTTTAGAGAACACAGAATGGAATATGATACTGATAATAAGAAAAGCAGTAAAATAGCTCCTCTGCAGCCAACATCAAGAGACCCATCAATCATAGACCTCTCCCCCATGAACAATAGACCCACACAGAAACAACAGATGTCCTGAGCAGCAATAGAGCTGCAACAAAAAAATACCCCCCACCCCAGCAACAATAGATCCTAACTAGCAACAATAGATCTTCCAGCAGCCAGCAACAATAGACCCCTCCCTCAACAGTAGATCTCTCCCAGCAACAATTACCCCATCCAGCAACAATAGATCCTCCACCAGCAACAATAAACCTCCTCAGCATCACTAGATCCCCCACACAACAATAGATTCCCCCCAAATACCATAGATCCCCCAGCAGCCAGCAGCAATAGACCCTCCAGCACACTCTAGTGCCACCTATTATTACATACATTTGGTGCTGGAGGTGCCGGAACTGTGTTCCCCTGCGTTCCCACTGAAAAAAACTCTGGTGTTACCTAGGGCAGTCTGCATGCCAAGCAACACCCACTGAAATCCACGCATCAGGGCATTTGGATATTTACATAACTCCTTCTAAGAGCCAGCCCACCACTTGCATCAAGGCTGAGGGATCTTGGGAGGAGTACTGAAGAAGGATGCTGTAATGTTTTTAGGAAGCTATGTACAACACCCTCTGTTTGCCCCTCCCACCAGTCATGATCTGCCTCCATCGGATAGAGAAACACCAGGACCAAGTGATGATATCACTGGGACTAAAATAAGGTATGTAAGAATGGGGGGAGTAACCAGGGAAGGCAAAATATAGGCAGAATAAAAAATAGGCAAAATATAGGCAGAGCAAACTTCAAATGTAAAGCGTATAGTTAGCCAAAATATTTTTCTTAGGTTTGGAAAGACTGGGGAAGGTTTATAGTACCTGCTATCTAATGCTTTGTTGCACAGATTTTTTCTCACTTTTTATCAAGCTGATGTGTTACCTATACCTCCAAACATTTTGAGATGGCAACGAGAAACACCTATAAGCAAAAATATGTAGGTATAGGCCACACCCCCTTAAAGGAAATTTACACAAAAAAATGCTTAATTAAACCCACAAGTGCTTTTTTTTACCGGTGTTATTCCTTTGTATTGGCTTTTGAAATTTACACATACAACAATTTAGAAATTGGATGAAAGGTTTAGCGCTGGGAAACACTTTTTGAAAGATAAAAAGTGCATTTTATATACAACAATATAGATCAGACCATAATGAGGGACAGATGAGGAGGAAAGAGGGACAGAGGGACTATATTCCAAATCAGGGACAGTCCCTTGAAATCAGGGACAGTTGGGAGCTATGTTTACCCACCAGGGCTTAAGGGGAACTCTGCACAAGGAACAGAGTCATACATAAAAATTCTCTCTTTGGTAAAGCAAGACCTTATGCACACAGGCGCCTGGACCCATACAACATAAAATTAGGGTGTAGTTTCCTGGCCAGGTGCCACAGGTGCTGCAAACAGCCATCCACTGGAATCAAAGGTGTATGGGGGTATACTCAGTTACTTGTGTAAATGTGTTCATGCAGAAAGCCTGCATCCAGGGTTGTATGTCTGTACACATGTGCATGTTTATGCAAGTGCCAATGTATCTCCTCCTATAGCTTTTGATTTCTATGGGTAACTGTATGCAGCACCCATGGTTCCCGGGTGAGGAAATATTGTAACATTTTATGTTGTATGCATGAGGACCAAGGAAGGCTAGAAACCCTGTCCCTGGTGCAGATGTTTCCTCACTTCCTGTCTGATGAAACCATGTTCAGTAAGTAGGTAGTGAGGATAAGGCCTCATGCACACTGGACGTTTTTACAGCTGCTCCTAGGTGCATCAGGCGTTTTTTTTTTAACAGCTTAAAAACTCCTCTCCGTGTTATTCTATGTGTCCATGCACACCAGGGCCAGTACAAGGGGTGGGCAGAAGGGGCGGATGCCCTGGGCGGGACCATTTACTGGAGGAAGGGGAGCGCTTCGGGCCGCTTTGATCTGTGACTGCAGCGCTCCCCTCCCACCTCCTCCTCTTGTTTATCACACATGTGTCAGGGAGCTGGGTCTGTGTGTGTGTTCGGCGGCGCCGTAACAAGGTCTCGCCCCCCTAAATCGGCTCATGTGGTAGCAGATTGAACCAGTGTTCCGCCTATCACACGACCCGGTTTAGGGGGGGCGTTACCTTGTTACGGCACCTCCAAACACACACACAGACCTAGCTATGTGACACACAGCGCTGCGGGAGATGTCCGCTGTGTGATCCAGGGCAGGCTATGGTGAGTCTGCATTCATAGGCATAGAGAGGCTGCTATTGGCACAGAGAGGCTGCGATTATGGGCAGAGAGGCTGCGATTATGGGCACCGAGAGGCTGCGATTATGGGCACAGATGCTGCGATTATGGGCGCCAAGAGGCTGCAATTATGGGCAGAAAGGCTGCGATTATGGGCAGAGAGACTGCGATTATGGGCACCGAGAGGCTGCAATTATGGGCAGAGAGACTGCGTTTATGGTCACAGAGAGGCTGCAATTATTGGCACAGTGAGGCGGCATTGATGGGCACAGTGAGGCGACATTGATGGGCACAGTGAGGTGTCATTGATGGGCACAGTGAGGCTGCATTGTTGGGCACAGAGAGGCTGCAATTATGGGCACAGTGACACGGGATTGATGAGCACAGAGAGGCTGCAATTATGGGCACAGTGAGGCAGCATTGATGGGCACAGTGAGGCGGCATTGATGGGCACAGAGAGGCTGCATTGATGGGCACAGAGAGGCTGCAATCATGGGCACAGTGAGGCAGCATTGATGGGCACAGTGAGGTTGCATTGATGGGCACAGAGAGGCTGCAATTATGGGCACAGTGAGGCGGCATTGATGGGCACAGTGAGGCGGCATTGATGGGCACAGTGAGGCAGCATTGATGAGCACAGAGAGGCTGCAATTATGGGCACAGTGAGGCGGCATTGATGGGCACAGTGAGGTTGCATTGATGGGCACAGAGAGGCTGCAATTATGGGCACAGTGAGGCAGCATTGATGGGCACAGTGAGGCGGCATTGATGGGCACAGTGAGGCAGCATTGATGGGCACAGAGAGGCTGCAATTATGGGCACAGTGAGGTGGCATTGATGGGCACAGTGAGGCTGCATTGATGGGCACAAAGAGGCGGCATTGATGGGCACAGAGAGGCTGCAATTATGGGCACAGTGAAGCGGCATTGATGGGCACACTGAGGCTGCAATTATGGGCACAGTGAGGCGGCATTGATGGGCACAGTGAGGCGGCATTGATGGGCACAGTGAGGCGGCATTGATGGGCACAGAGAGGTTGCGATTATGGGCACAGTGAGGCGGCATTGATGGACACAGAGAGGTTGCGATTATGGGCACAGTGAGGTGGCATTGATGGGCAAAGCGGTAGGCTGCATTTGATGGGCACTGGTTAGACTGCATTGATCACTTTTATCATGTTCTCAGTCTCTAACCATCTCTTGTCTTATATCATGTCTGCAGCCTCTGGCAGGAGCTTGCTTAATTATCAATGGTATTGGTAATATGCAGCAGGAAGGGGGTTAATGCACTGTCACTGATGCATTAGTATAGATCCCATCGTCTGTAGGCACTGTAGCTTTTCACAGCGGGGGGGGGGCACAGTCTTTCGTCTTTGCCCTGGGCACCGAATGACCTTGTCCCGGCACTGATGCACACACAGGCTTTATGGAGCTGTAAGTGGCATAGGCATTTTCAAGCTGCCAAAAAAAACTCAGGGCCAGTGTGTTCTGGAGCAGTAACGTTACAGCTGTAAAAACACCTGAAACCGGTAAACGCATGTTAACGCTGTATATAGTGTTAAGCCGCGTCAAGTGTTTTAAAGGTGTAGTAATTGGATTTGGAAGTGGAAAATAGAAGAGGGCAGAGAAACGCTGCTAAGTGCTAACGTGGCTAAACGTGCATTATCACCAATGCAAAACGATTCTAAAAGCACGTTTTACAGCCGCTTTTTCTTGGTACTGGCTTTCCAGCTCATTTTTTTTGTAATGCCCTGTGTGCATGAGGCACTAATCTCTCAAAAAAAAAGCCCTGGATAGCTGTAGAAATCAGACAGGAGTTCCAAACCTTCCGTACTCTGTCCAAAACTAGAAAAAAGTTAGTAGCTTGACATAACCTTTATCCAGCAGTAAAATGCTTTAAATAAACCCACACTGACCTCTGCAGACTTCAGGCACTATGGAGCAATGCATTGTCAAATTTCAGAGAAAAATACTTTTGCTTTTGTTTTCTTACATTACATTAGTTTGTTCCCCCTTTGCAAGCAGTGAGTTGGCAGCATTCTATTTTAATATCCCATATACCATTGTTTCTCAACTCCAGTCCTCAAGGCGCACCAACAGGTCTTGTTTTCAGGATTTCCCTCAGATGAAATGGCTGTGGTAATTACTAAGGCAGTGATACTGATTAAATCACCTGTGCAAAATAATGGTAAGCCTGAAAACATGACCTGTTGGGGCGCCTTGAGGACTGGAGTTGAGAAACACTGTCATATACCAAACAGAATATTGTGGATTTATATATATAGCCATTTTAAAATGTAGTTTTTGTCTCTCCATTAAAGCTAAAGTGTACTGTACATTGTGAGCTGCTAGTTGGATTATTTTGGGGGTACTGACCACCACTTTCCCATCCCAGCTGTTCTCTTAAATGCTGCTTTATGTGTTAACATAACCTGATAGACCCAGTCTGTCCTGACAGTATGGTCACCTGCTGACTTGGCACTATCCACAGGCAGCTTAACTTCAATAAGACACAAACATTGAATACAACTCAATTTTACTCCAGTTAAATGCATTTCAGAGGATAATTTTACAGTCTTGATGTAAGAAGGCAATGTCTTTCCTAAGCCCTGTTTTTGCAAAGAACTAACACTGACTGAGGGAACATGGAGGAAACACAGAGGGTGTAGCTAAGACAGAACACCAGTACACTCTGGATTATTGGGTTTATAGGTTGCTCGGCCTCATAAAGAACCCTTTAACAGCAGTTGAGAGGCAGAAGTTCCTCGATCCCCTGTTACCTTCAAGAAAGTACAGGAAAAGGACCTGTCCTGGGACCAATTCTGTTTAATTAATTTATAGAAGATATAGAGAATGGGATAAACAGCTCAATCTCAATATTTGCAGATAATACAAAGCTAAGCAGGGCAATAACTTCTGTGCAGGATGTTGAAAGCTTACAAGAAGACCTAAACAAAATAATGGGATGGGCAACTACATGGCAAATCAGGTTTAATATTGAAAAATTTAAAGTAATGCATTTGGGTGCCAAAAGTACGAGCGCAAGTCACTCGCTAGGGGGAGAACCTCTGGGGGAATCTAGGATGGGAAAGGACCTCTGGGCCCTAGTAGATGACAGGCTCAGCAATGGCATGCAATGCCAAGCTGCTGCAAGCAAAGCCAACAGAATATTGGCATGCATTAAAAAGGTGATTCACTCCAGAGATAAAACAATAATTCTCCCACTCTACAAGACTCTACTCCGGCCCCATCTAGAGTATGCCATCCAGTTCTGGACACCAGTCCTCAGGAAGGATGTGCTGGAACTGAAAAGAGTCCAGAGAAGGGCAACAAAACTAATAAAGGGACTAGAGCAGGGGTCTCAAACTGGCGGCCCTCCAGCTGTTGTGAAACAGCAAGTCCCATGAGGCATTGCAAGACTGACAGTTACAAGCACGACTCCCACAGGATGAGGCATGATGGGACTTGTAGTTTTGCAACAGCTGGAGGGCCGTCAGTTTGAGACCCCTGGACTAGAAGATCTCAGTTATGGGGAAAGACTACAAACATTAAACTTATTCTCTCTGGAGAGGAGACACTTGAGAGGGGATATGATAATGATGTATAAATACCTTACTGGTGACCCTAGCATTGGGAAAAAGCTTTTCAGTGAAAGGAAGTTTAAAAAGACACTCGGACATTCACTGAAATTGGAAGAGAAGTGCTTTAACCTTAATCTGCATAGAAGGTTCTTTAATGTCAGAGCAGAAGGGATGTGGAATTCTCCTCCACAAGCAGTGGTATCAGCAGGGGGCATTAATAGTTTAAAAAAAAACTATTGGATGGGCATCTTAACAATCACAATATACATGGATTTACAATTTACTATTGACATATACACATACAAACACACACCACAGGTTGAACTGGATGGACTGGTGTCTTTTTTCAACCTTACCGATTATGTAACCATGAAAATGTGTGAATTTAAGAACAATAGTTGAGGTTTACGGCTGTGGGTACACCTCCATCACCGCCCTAGAGGGGGGCTCATTTGTTTTGTATTGCAGATGTTAGACACAACTCAGTCTTTCAATTACACAGAAGTACTGCAGTTGTTTGGCAAGAATAATAAGACTATGCAGAGAATGTTACTCTTTTTATAGAGAGAATAACTGAAAAGCACACCAGCTGTGCAAGGCGAGGTATGTTTTAGAAAGAGGCTTTTGCAAGTTCAGAAATGGAGACATTAGAACACTGCAATATCATTTCAGAGAAAGAATAAGGCAGCCTAGCAATCATTATTGTCATAATGATGACTTTCTGGTTCAGCTTATCATTGCAATTGAATTAGTGTTGTCACTGAGCAAGTAAATATAAATGAGCTAGATAAAAACTCTCGTATCTGTTTGCTTATTAGCGACACAAACTGTGTGAATGTTCTAGAGACCTGATAGATCTGTCAATCTTTAGGCAAGCAATACAAAGACAATGTGTGATACTGGAAATATTCTCACCACAGAATAATTTAGTGTAAGGCCATGGCTGCCAACATTCCTGAAAAAATTAGAAGGACGCTTTTCTGTGTAAAAGAAAGTATCATGGCACCTGCCAGGGAAATTTTTTTGATGCCCTCGTCATTGTTGGAACATTTGGAGGATAAGGGCAACTTGCAAAACTGGGAGACCCTTGTAGAAAGTGTAACATAACATACCGTATATACTCGAGTATAAGTCGAATTTTTCAGCCCATTTTTTTGTGCTGAAAGTGCCCCCCTCGACTTATACTCGAGTCAAGCACTTTTCTGCAGCAAAAAATTTCATTTTCCGACCCGACTTTGGGGCCCCGTATCTCAGGGCCACTTAGAGCTAGGAACCCCGAATTTGGTGTGCAAACCCAGTGGAACTAGTACCATAACATATCCAAAGATGAAGTTCCTAGCTCTAAGTGGCCCCGAGATACGGGGCCCCAAAATCGGTTCGGAAAATGTCATTCTCTGCTGCAGAAAAGTGCTTGACATTTTTTTGAACTGATTTTTGGGACCCTGTATCTCAGGGCCACTTGGTGCTAGAAACCCCAGCTTTGGAAATTTTATGGTGCTAGTTCCACTGAGTTTGCACATCAAAGTTGGGGTTCTTAGCACTAAGTGGCCCCGAGATACAGGGCCCCAAATTTGGTCAACTGTGTCCATCTGTCATTTCGGGACCCTTTGGGTTCAGAGACCCCAAATTTTGGCTGCAGCTAGGGGGCATCTAGGAACCCTTAACTACCGAGTTTGAAGTTCAGGGGACCTATGGCTGCAAATGGGCACAGTGATGCTGCAAATGGGCATTGTTGACCCTCTTTTCCACTTACAGTAGCTGTGCATTTCTCACCCTCATCTTATACTCGGGTCAATAAGTTTTTCCCATTTTTTTGTGGTAAATTAGGGCCTCGACTTATACTCGGAACGACTTATACTCGAGTATATACGGTAAGACAACAAGTACAGATTATATATATAGTTTTTCATTGTTAAAAAAATGATGCAAACAGTCAGATTATCCTATAGCAGGGATCTCCAAACCTTTCAGTATGAGGGCCACATTGTATATTTTTCAATTATTCAGGGGCAGAAAAAAAAAGTTTTATAAACCAATGAATGATTAATTAATGAATTATGCCGCGTACACATGATCGGACTTTACGGCATACTTGGTCCGGCGTACTGGATTTCGTCAGACAATTCGATCGTGTGTGGGCTCCAGCGGACTTTGTTTTCTCAAAAGTTTGACGGACTTAGATTTGAAACATGTTTTAAATCTGTCCGACGAACTCGAGTCCGGTCAAAAAGTCCGCTCGTCTGTATGCTAGTCCGACGGACAAAAACCGACGCTAGGGCAGCTATTGGCTACTGGCTATGAACTTCCTTGTTTTAGTCCGGTCGTACGTCATCACGTACGAATCCGTCGGACTTTGGTTGATTGTGTGTAGGCAAGTCCGTTCATTCGGAAAGTCCTTCGTAAAGTCTGTCGAAAAGTACGCCGGACAAAGTCTGCCGTAAAGTCCGATCGTGTGTACGCGGCATTAGTTTTACTTTTTTGGAACCAGCATGATATTATTAAGAACAAAAGAGAAAAAAATGGAAGTCTGCAGCCCTACCATTCGACCACCTTAAACGCAAAATGTCATGGCTTATGTTAAATAAAAGATTAACAGCGCTTATGCAGGATAAAATGAAGTTGTTTAATAAAGTATGGGACCCATGGACCCATGGATCAGATACCTAACAAATGACCCCCGGACAATTATGAACCAGGACCCTTCTTGAATGACATGACAAGGAACGTGGAGCCCCCCTCTCCCCCCCTAGCCCCCCCCCCCCGAACTTTGCCCTCTGTTTTCTCTGAACCCATTTTCCTTAATTTTATAACCTATCCCCTTTTCCCTCTGTAAGACCCTGCCTAAAGCCTAATGAGGTCTGGACGGTGCCCTTCGTGGTTTGGAGAGCCAGGCTCCCCCAAAAGGTATCTGGGGAGCTGGTGTCTCCCGGCGGGTGGGATGTACTCTGGGACCTATGTTATAGAGCATGCATAAGGCCACAGAATATAGTGTAATGGGTAAGGTGGAGAATCCACCGTATAGTCTGGTGCATAAACCACAAATGCTAAAGTAGATAAGGCAAAGATTACGCCGGGACTTTGATACATGGCCTTGAAGGAACGAGAGGAATATTCCTCTCGCTTATACTGTATGTTCGATGGACTATAAATACTGTACAATGTTCAAAGGGATGCCGAGGTCTTTTAACCTGTACTGTGAAAACTTTAATAAATACCATTGTAAATAAAAGAGGAAAAAACTTCAGTAAAACAAAAGCAAAGACCCCCTTATGTTTAAGTCCCCATTAGAGCCCCCCTATATCAGACATGTGTGTGTGACAGTGCTGGACAAATGAGAGCAAGGCTTGGTATTGTTGGATGCACTAAGGAGTAAATCTTCCTTCCAACTAATGCCAAATGAAGGTGTGATATAGGTGGACCCTGTTATACTCTCGGGCTACTACATCTCTGAGAAGGACAACCAGAAGGATGCTCAGCAGAAAACACTTGGACGGGTATAGAGGAGAGCCTGGTATAAAAGCTCATGTCACTCGAGAGTGTATTTGAAACGATTTTTCAAGGCAACAGGTAAATCCAACGCATTTGGGGGGAAATTGCAGAATGGCAGCATCAGAGTCTGCCTTAGGAGTCCCCCCTTACATCAAGGTCCCCATCAGAGCCCCTCTTACATTAGAGTACACCTTAGAAGTTTCCCTGCACACCAGAGTCCCCATTAAAGCTCCCATTACATCAGAGGCCCTCCTTACATGAATGTTCCCCTCAGAGCCCCCCTAAAAATTCCTACAAAATTAAAGGAATTGCAATCATAAGCAGTTATCAAGGGTATCCTCACTGGAAAATTATGGTGACAACTATAACACATAGAATTTCCCATCACTTTCTATTCCAGTGACAGTGGTCACAAGTACAAATAAAGCAGCACATCTATCTAACAGGGTCAGAGACAACAGGTAAAACTTGTTAAATGTTCTTACCTTTCCCCACTTCATCCAAAACTAAATAAACGTTTGCGCTATATGGACACTTTAACGCCCATCTCTAACCAAAACCTTTTCTTACGTGTGGGGGCTAGCTGCTCTTAACTGCTCACCTGATTGATCTTGTTGCCGACCCCTCAGGTCGTGACGTCATAACACCACATCTTTAACCCCTTCCCACTGAGCCCTGGCATACCATTAACTGGATCTCTACACCTGATGGATGAGACAGACTGCCTGATAATGTGACCACTGTGATTGGCTGTCACAACAGTCATATGATCAGGAGCATGTCCCGTCAACTGGTAATCATTACTAGAGTCCATAAGCCACCATCCAATTCTTCAATCCAGGTGAAAAAGTGGAGTATTCTTAATTGTTGTGAGGAATAAGTGCCGTCTTCCACCGATAATTAGGCAACCATCCTACTCACCAGTCCGACATGACACTCATTACAGGTAGTCAAACAAACATGGGTAACAATGAAGATGTGTCCTTCAGTGTGATATAGCCCACAAATGGTATGTCCGCCAATGATGATAATGTCATAAATCAAAGAGAGAAGGGAAACTCCTCATGGTGTAATATTTCAAGATTTAATCCATAAAAACATGTAACACTTACAGTTCAATAAACTTAAATCAGCCCATATGAACGAACAGCCATGCCGATTGCGTTCCAACTGCGTTCCAGATAGATGGCGAAAGTGACGAGTCCGAACTAACCGAACGGATGCGTTTCAGCAGCAATGTCTGACGTCATCAGGGGTCATGTTGCTGATGAAATGCGTCGGATAGGTTAGTGACTGACTCGTCACTTCCCCCATCTATCTGGAGCGCAGGTGGAATGCAATCAGCGTGCCTGTTCGTTCGTATGGGTTGATTTAAGTTTATTGAACTGTAAGTGTTACATGTTTTTATGGATTAAATCTTGATATATATTACACTATGAGGATTTTCTCTTCTCTCTTTGATTTATGACATTATCACCATTGACATACCATTTGGGGGCTATATCACACTGGATGACACATCTTCTTTGTTACCCATGCTTGTTTGACTACCTGTAATGAGTGTCATGTCAGTCTGGTGAGTAGGGTGGTTGCCTAATTATCGGTGGAAGACGGCACTTATTTCTCACAACAATTAAGAATACTCCACTTTTTCACTTGGATGGAAGAATTGGATGGTGGTTTATGGACTCTAGTAACGATTACCAGTTGACGGGACATGCTCATGATCATATGACTGTTGTGACAGCCAATCACAGTGGTCACATTATCAGGCAGTCTGTCAAATCCCCAAGGTGTAGAGATCCAGTTAATGGTATGCCAGGGCTCAGTGGGAAGGGTTTAAAGATGTGGTGTTATGACGTCACGACCTGAGGGGCGGCAACAACATCAATCAGGTGAGCAGTTAAGAGCAGCTAGCCACCACTTGGATTAAAGAATTTGGTGGTGGTTTATCGACTTTAACCGCTTGCCGACCGCTGAATGGCTCCCCTGTGAGAATTGCCATAGCTGTACGGTGGCTGCTTTAGGGGGCATAGGGGCACGCATGCACAGCGGTACTGAGAAGCCGATGCGCGTGCCCGGCAGTCGCGATGTCCGCCGGGCACCCGTGATTGCTCCTGACAGAGAACACACACAGACTGTAAAAACACAAATCCATGTTCTGGCAAGGGAGAGAAGACAGATCGTGTGTTCCTACTATATAGGGACACGACCGGTCTCCTCCCCTAGGCAGTCCCATCCCCCCCACAGTTAGAACACGCTGTGGGAACACATTTAACCCCTTGATCACCCCCTAGTGTTAACCCCTTCCCTGCCAGTGACACTTATACACTAATCAGTGTCCGATCTGTCCGCCGCAATGTCGCAGTCCCGATAAAAATCCCAGATCAAAGTACCAATATTTGGTACTTTGTGATTTTTGTGCACAGTATAAAATTTATTTTTATATAATTTTCTTTATTATCTCTAGATCTTTTGGTCTCAGTACAGGCTGCTCTATATATATATACAGTATATATCACATGCATTTAATTTATTTAATATTTTTTGTTAATTATCAGTCCAGGGTGCACAGCCCATAGGTTTTTCAAACTTTTTTCTAAAATCATTACTAGAGACTGAGAGCTGTCTTTGACAGAGAGAGCATTTTCACAACAAAAACCCTGGCCATACAAGTATTCACATATGCAGCATGTGGTTGCTAAAGCCCACTCTCTTTTCCACCACACATACTGTAAACATTATGTGGACAACAAGAGGACCATGTGTAGACCCCTGACGTGGAAGGAAAGAAAATTGCTTGATTCCTCAAGTAATAATTCCTGCACCACCCACATACAGTATGGGTGGTGCTGGATTCAGACTTCAGTTCTTGTATATAACCACTTTTGCACCCACTGTTCTAATAGTGTCTGGGCTGAATCTTTCATGCAGGATGCTCTGTTGCTACTTAAAGTTTTGGATTTTGGCAATAGTGGGGTATATATGTGCAGGTTGGTCCGTGCACACTGCCTTACTGTACTCCATGGTTCAGATTTGGACAGTTTGTAATCCAGGCCTGCTGTACTGCAGGGGTTAATGCTTATTGAGTTCTTTGTGCAAACTTGGCCCCTCCCCCTTTTAGCAATGGTCTTTTGTATCCTGGGCAATCTTTGTACTACAGAGTAGATGTAAACTGCAACAAGGAGGCTTTGGTTAGCTCTGAAGAAGAGGACATTGCCCTTGAAACACGTAAGTCACGCCCCAGTGGATGGATGCAATTACAGCACTGTGACTGGATTATGTTACGTGGACTTTTTTGTGGACTTTTGTGCGTACATTGGATTTTGGTGCATTAATAAAAAAGTGATAATGCACTAGGTGATGCGCCTTCTTTTTTTTTGTTACTTGTTTCAGACCTGATAGGCAGCCCACTGGCCAACTAAGGAATGCTGATTTCAGGCTGACAGTACTGCTGTTTATTGTGAACTACTGGCCCTGGTTAGCGCTGTCAACCTAAAACAGGAAGTGGACTTGGACAGCCGCTCATCCAGGAAACCACCTTTATTATCTTGATGCATAAAGGTACAGTGAAAAGGGAGCGGAGAAGGGGCTAACGTGTTTCGCCTATGATTAAGTGCTGGTGAAGCATGATACTCATTAGCCCCTCCTCCAGCTCCCACTTTATTATACCTGTATGCCATTTTATGAATCAAGATAATAAAAGTGGTTTCCTGGATGTGTGGCTGTCCAAGTCCTCCTTTCATAAAAACAGTTGCGAGCTGAGCCGGGACTCCCCTTTCTCATCGGCATTCCTGCATGGCCTCATCTGTAGCCGTAATTTTGCCCCTCTAAAACAGGAAGTGCTGTTACTGGCAGGATCTCCATCTAAAATAGATCATCAGAATCAAAAAATGATTTCCTTTAGAAAACTTACAGTAAGGGAAAATACAGAGAAAATACAGGGAGGCATAATGACAAACGTGTTAAAATACAGATTTTGGGTTCACATACATTTTAAAGAATACCTGTACTCAGTGGCGTCACTAGGGGGTGGATTTTGGGGCTATAGCCCCGAATCTGACACCCGTAGCCCCAAGCCTCTGCAGGGGTCCCCAAGGGGAGGGGAGGGGAGGCTCTCTGGGGACCCTGATGTAAGTGGGGGGCTCTCTGGGGACCCTGATGCAAGGGGGAGGCTCTCTGGGGACCCTGATTTTAAGGGACAGCTCTCTGGGGACCCTGATTTTAAGGGGGAGGCTCTCTGGGGACCCTAATTTAAGGGGGGGGCTCTCTGGGGACCTTCATGCAAGAGGGGGCTCTCTGGGGACCCTGATGTAAGTGGGGGGCTCTCTGGGGATATACACACGTATATTACTGTATATACATGTGTATGCCCGCCCAAGCGTATGACTTTCTTTACTACGCTGCTATGGGCTCTAGCCCCAGATCTTTTGTAGACCTAGCAACGCCCCTGCCTGTACTAAAAGAGATATGTAAGAAGATAGGAAGGACCTCTCCTTGTAAAAGTGCTTTCTAAGTCACTGAATCCAAGCAAGAAGGTAGATCAGGACTTCTGACTTTAATGGTTGCATGCTTGTTTTAGGTCAATGATTAATGAAAAGTATTGACACTTGTGACAACCAGGTGAAGAGCAATTTCATAAAGTGGTCAGCAATGGTGGCCTACATAGTTCTTTTACTATGTTTCTTTCCTGTTCTCAAGACAACATGTTTAAAAAATCTACAATAAAATTCACCACTTGTAGTGGCAGGCGAAACATTGCATTGATTAAAGTAGAACACAGGCTCAGTTTTCTAAGTTACTTGCAAAAAAGAGTTCCAAACTAACTCCTGGAAGGAGCTTATTGATTTTGAGTTACTTCTTGTGCAGAGATATTTTCCTCCATCGGAGTTTGGATTCTGCCTCACTCTTTGGAAAGCAGTGAGGCGTTGCAAGCTAATATTGATTTCCTACCATTCACTGGCCATTCATGTAACATTCCGCTAATTAATGACAACTAATATTATCCGGTATAGGCTGAACACGCCATCAATGAAGGAGTCCACCAAGCTTCTCTGCAAAGGGGGTACCGCAAACAAGGGCAGGAGAGAAACCAGTACACAGCGGAGAATAACACAGCATAGAGTGAAGATCACAAATCTCTAGACAAAAATCGACTTGTTTAATGAGAATATATACCGTCTTTAAATTTATATATATTTTTAATTATCATGTTTAGTATTTATGAGTTCATTATATATATCTATATAGATATAGATATATATAATGAGCTCATAAATACTGAATAAATGAACACTAAACCTTGTTTCTTTTGATACGGCAGTATGTGATAGTAGCCCAGAGCAAACAACCAGAAATCACATCACTGTTCTGCTCTAAACTAATGGAACTAAGGTTTTAAATAAGACAGATGATATAAAAAGTAGTTTAGACATAGTATTCGGCCTAATCACCATAGAGAATTCTTGATTAAGAAAGATCTGTCACAACTAAGTAAATTACATTTAATGGGTACTATATGTACACTCACCGGCCACTTTATTATAGGGTGACCAGACTTCCCCGGTTTCTGGGGACAGTCCCCGGAATGAGGACACTGTCCCCAGACCAAGTCTGTCCCCAGTTTGGTCCCCAGATTGGATTTGAACAGGGTCCTGAGCAATTTCAAAGACAGTCAGTGCAGAATTGAAAAAAAAAATTGCAAACCCCCGCTCCGCTGTCCTATTAGCTTAGGGGGGGTGTATTTTTTTCCATTATCTATGCCCCTTTCTGAACATCCTGTGCTGGTCAGAGCAGAGGAACTATTTTTTCCGTTTCGGGCGCATGACCATTCCGCTCCCGCTCCGCATGTTCTTCTGCCTTGGCTCAAGTCCCCGGTAACCACCTGCCTGCCTATCTCCTTGCCTTCCCCGGTGGAGTGATCTTCCTCTGCTCAGCTACGCTCCCCACCCAGTAGTAGCCGGGGTCCGGAGAGTGAGACTTGAGAGGCTGTGAGGCGGGCGGACGGCGGTGACAGGCAGAGAGAGGCAGCTGAGCTCAGTTGACAGTGTCCAGCAGCAGAAACAGAGGGGAAGTGGGTCCGATCGTTGGGCTGCCAGTGCCTTCAAGGCTTCAACACCGGTGTGCTTTGGGGGTGTCTGTGAATAGACTACATTGCACTGTGTCTGTCTCTCTGGCATCATGGATGGTATCATAACTCACAGACAGCAGACTCTCTATCATGGCTCTGGCTGGCACTGGGTCAGTGTGTCACATGACATGGCTGCTGGGTGCTGATTTTGTTACCTTATTGGTCATATTTATCAGCACCCAGCAGCCATGTCATGTGACACACTGACCCAGAGCCAGCCAGAGCCATGATAGAGAGTCTGCTGTCTGTGAGTTATCATAATGCTGATGATATTAAAGTGGTGTTCCGGCCTTAATGATAGTTTTTAAATAAAAATATCCCTATAATACACAAGCTTAATGTATTCTAGTAAAGTTAGTCTGTAAACTAAGGTCTGTTTTGTTAGTTTATAGCAGTAGTTTGTTATTTTATAAACTTACAGCAGGCCGTGGCCATCTTAAGTGTGGGCATCTGAAGCCAGACTGTATTTCTTCCTGGATCTCATCCTTGCAGATCTCGCACATGCTCAGTGCAGCACAAGCAGTGTAATAGGTTTTAGGTCAGTTTTCCATAGCAACAGCAGTGTCAGAGGAAGTTGCCGCCCCTTCCCAGAAGGCATTGCAAACAGGAAATGATGCGATGGGCCACGGCCAGGGAGGAGGAAGTGAAAAATGAATACAGCAGATATACAGTAGGTGCTGAGAAAAAAAATTAAAAAATATCCAATTTGTTTACAGTGCACAGTTTAGTGAGGGATGCTGAAGAGTTGTAAAGTGGGTGGAACTCCACTTTAACCAGTTGCAAACCACCTCATAGCAGATTTACTTCTATAGGGCGGTCGTGCTGCACAGGATCACATATATATATACTGTATATACGGGATCTTGCATCTCTGGCTATCAGAGCCGATCAGCGGGTCCGGCAGACTCGACGTCCGCCGGTGCCCACCGGTCATTCTGTACACGGGCAAAAGGGCGGCCTGCCTATGTAAACAAGGCAGATCGCCGTTCTGTCAGCATGGAAGACATTGATTCTGTGTCCCTGCAAAGCAGAGACAGGGATCTATGCCTTCCCCTAGTAAAAGCACCTCCCCTACAGTGAGAAAACACTTGTTAGGCACATATTTAACCCTTTGGTTGCTCTAGATGTTAACCCCTTCCCAGCCAGTGTCATTAGTACAGTGACAGTGCATATTTTTAGCACCGATCACTGGTTTCCAACAAAGTGTCAAAAGTGTCACTTGGTATCCAATTTGTCCCCCCGCAATAGCGCAGTCCCAATATAAGTCGTTGATTGCCGCCACTACTAGTAAAAAACAAATATGTCCCCAGATTTCATTTTAAAAATCTGGTCACCTTACTTTATTAGGTACACCTGTTGAATAGCTTGGTAACACAAATTGCTAATCAGCCAATCACATGGCAGCAACTCAATGCATTTAGGAATCTAGACGTGGTGGAGACGGATTGCTGAATTTCAAACCGAGCATCAGAATGGGGAAGAAAGAGGATTTACGTGACTGTGAACGTGGCATAGTTGTTGGTTCCAGACAGGCTGGTCTGAGTATTTCAAAAACTGCTGATCTACTAGGATTTGATGCACAACCATCTCTAGCATTTAGAGAGAATGCTCCGAAAAAGAGAAAATATCCAATGAGCAGCAGTTGTGTGGACGAAAATACCTTGTTGAGGTCAGAGGAGAATGGGCAGACTGGTTTGAGATGATAGAAAGGCAAAAGGCAAAAGTAACTCAAATAACCACTCCTTACAACCAAGGTGTGCAGAATACCATCTCTGAATGCACAACACATCCAGCCTTGAAGCAGATGGGTTACAGCAGCAGAAAACCACACCAGGTGCTACTCCTGTCAGCTAAGAACAGGAAAATTAGGCTACAATTAACACAGGCTCACCAAAACTGGACAATAGAAGATTAGAAAAATGTTGCCTGGTCTGATGAGTCTCGATTTCAGCGGCGACATTCAGATGGTAGGGTCAGAATTTGGCATAAACGTGAAAGCATGGATCCATCCTGCCTTGTATCAATGGTTCAGGCTGGGGGTGTAATGGTGTGGGCGATATTTTCTTGGCACACTTTGGGCCCTTTGAGCATCGTTTAAATGCCAAGGCCTACTTGAGTATTGTTGCTGACCATGTCCATCCCTTTTTGACTACGGTGTACCCATCTTCTGATGACTACTTCCAGCAGGTTAATGCACCATGTTCCAAAGCTCAAATCATCTCAAATTAGTTTCTTGAGCATGACAATGAGCTCACTGTACTCCAATGTCCTCCACAGTCACCAGATCTCAATCCAATAGAGCACCTTTAGGATGTGGTGGAACAGGAAACTCACGTCATGGATGTGCAGCCGACAAATCTGCAGCAACTGGGTGATGCTATCATATCACTATGGACCTAAATCTCTGAGGAATGTTTCCAACACCTTGTTAAATCTATGTCATGAAGAATTACAGCAGTTCTGAAGGCCAAAGGGGTCCAACCCGGTACTAGAAAGGTGTACCGAATAAAGTGGCCGAAGATTGTATATTCTTAAAGCTAAACTCTAGGCAAAAAATGTTTTCCCATGCAGTTGGCCTATGCCTGCACTGCATGGGTCATCTGCCAGCACAAGACAGGTCTGGCACCCCTGAGCTCCAGTGGTCTTGAATAGTGGACTGCTTACATCATCACGTCCTAAGCAGGATCCACAGACCAGGAATAGTCCACCGTTGGGCCATGGAGGAGTGTTTTTTGGCTGAATATAAGCTTCCTGCTCACGACTAGAAAAAATAGCTGCTCCATTGCATGGGGAAAAAATGTATATTGTTATATTGCAGCCATTTGCTAAAATCATTTAAGTTAATTTTTTTCTTATTAATGTACACACAGCACCCCATATTGACAGAAAAACACAGAATTGTTGACATTTTTGCAGATTTATTAAAAAAGAAAAACTGAAATATCACAGTGTTACTAAACCCAGAACCTGCATTCACTATATCTGGTCTCCCACAGTACACAGAGCATGGAAATGCAATTATTTTAATAAATATAAACTGATAAATACCTTTTCTCATCAGCAGTATATAGCAGTTATGTGACTTGTATTAGTTCCTAGTAAAGCTTGTAGAAGGAGTTTTCATTCTCCCCTGACCCTCTGCCTGGACAGTGCTGATTGGGCCTGTACTGATCACATGCACTCTCCCAAGAAAAAAAAACTCTCTAGCAATACACACCACACTGAGCATGTGCAGCTTGTCCCCAAGCTCTGAATTATCAGGAAATAATTAGGGGACAGTGGAAGAAGAGGAGGATCAGAGAGACAGGATCACACGGCCTTTGTTACACAATGCAGAAGAGTAACCCCTTAGGTTCCACAGTGAGTATAACAGGCATGCTTTACTGCATATACAGGCTGATTTACTCTTGTGGGTTTAGTAACACTTTAAAGCTGAAACTTCGCAAAAAAAAAAAAAAATCTCTACAGATTTAGTCGCATTACTTACTTGTAAAGAAGTATGTCCCATGTTGCTCAGACATCCAGCTGGATCCAGGAGAAATCTTTACTGCCGGGTTGCCTGTCCTCTTCCTGGCTCTGCTTCCAACACGGCAATGGTTAGCCTCTTCAGGTCTTCAAGCAGAACAGCACTACAGATGGTCCAACAGGGACACACCTCCTCCTTCTCCATTGAGAAAGGTTCTTTCATTGATTACACAATTTATGAGTGTGTGTTACAGAGTGTGTGTTACAGAGTGTGTGTTACAGAGTGTGTTACAAGCAGTCAAGGAAATCCTTTTTCTCAGAGGAGGATGAGGAAGAAGGGAAGACCCAAACAGGTTTACCACTTCAGTGCCGGAAGTTCAGAACCAGAGAGAGGACAGGCAGTGAAAACTTCTCCAGGATCCAGCTGCCTGCCCATGTGACATACTTCATTACAGGTAAGTGAAGGGATTAATGCTGTAGGATTTTTTTTTTACAAAATATCACCTTTAATTCCACTTTAAAGCAGTGTTTCACTGTCTCCACATTTTTTTTTAAAGACTGACAATGTTTAATGTATGTAAATCTGGAACTTACTTGTTCCTTTTCTACAGCGTACTGCTCTCAGTTTTCTGTTGTAAAAATAACTTAGAAACGTTACTGTGGTCGGGTTTCATCTTGCCTGTGGGCATGTGAAGCCCACAGGCATCCTCTTCCGGTAGACGGTGCTGCTGATTGACCAGCATGCACCGCCCATTCTAGCCCTGATCTCACGCATGCGCAGTAAACCCAAATCGGAGCGCCGTCAAGAGCTCAGGTCATATATAACCGAAAAACTGCGCTGGCAACTTACTAAAAATAAACTGTAACGAGACCAAATCATATATACACTATGAGAAAAGTAGTGAATGTGAGAAAAATGTATAAAAAGAAAATTAGATGTACACCTTGCACAACACACCGAGTGCTGAGTGGAATCGTGCACGAATGCACTAACAAAATAAATATCTACAATGTGATAAAGGATGAATCAGAAATATACATGGTATACAAGTGCAACTGTAAAGTGATATATATACAGTTATCACTACACTGATACAAAAAATAAATATAAATATATGTGCTCTCATGGATTCGCAATCACAAATGACAATGAAGCGAGCCTCTAAAAAGATGCCAAGTGGGATAGTGAAACAAAAAAGTCAGCAATAACAAAATTTGCAAACTATAGAGTATCTATTGAATTAAAAAACTCCTTCATAGGAGAGACAATTGGCAGACTTCCAGCTTATTCATCCGTTACTGGTTTAGCAAGGTATAGGGACCGGTATGCAGAGCAGGCATTCAGATACTTGGTCGGTTCGCCGCTGACCGGCGTGCGTTCCACCAACTCCAGGAAGTGATGTCACTGGTTACTGGTTTAGCAAGCGTAGGCAGGATGTTGCGTCGACGTGTTTCGCCCCTCCCCCAGGGCGTTATCAAAGACTTAGATTAGTCTTTGATAACTTGGCATCTTTTTAGAGGCTCGCTTCATTGTCATTTGTGATTGCGAATCCATGAGAGCACATATATTTATATTTATTTTTTGTATCAGTGTAGTGATAACTGTATCTATATCACTTTACAGATGCACTTGTATACCATGTATATTTCTGATTCATCCTTTATCACATTGTAGATATTTATTTTGTTAGTGCATTCGTGCACGATTCCACTCAGCACTCGGTGTGTTGTGCAAGGTGTACATCTAATTTTCTTTTTATACATTTTTCTCACATTCACTACTTTTCTCATAGTGTATATATGATTTGGTCTCGTTACAGTTTATTTTAAGTAAGTTGCTAGCGCAGTTTTTCGGTTATATATCACTAAAGTACAGTACTTTTATTCTGCAGCTGCAACAGGTTAGTTTGAGTTTGAAGATTACCATATCACACAAATACATTTGCGAGCGCTGTTTTGTATGTATGTATGTTTTACAAGTAAGAGCTCAGGTCAGTCCTGGTTAACTCTCACGAGATTTCACGGCGTCTCGTCAATGTCTCCTGGGATGAATGACAATGAGATCCCAGGAGACAGTGCGCCGACCCAGGAGACAGTGCGCCGAAGAAAGGATATGACGCTAATACCCGCAAAGTCCACGTCCACAGCCGCAGGGACAGAACAAAGGGAAAGACAGATTACGTAAGGTAGGGAGAAAAAAAAAAAAAGCTCCATATGGCACTCGGTGTTGCCTTTAGAAGCCACCGAGATGCTGTTTAAAAAATGGGTGAAGATCCGCTTTAAGTGTCAGTGGAAGATTTATCTGGGCCACCACATGTTAAATGTTTCCTTTGAAGTTGCCTCTTAGAATCGGTGGAAGCTGTCCCATGACACATGCAGTTAGCAGATGTTTCTCCCAGTTTCTATCTTTGGTGTCTCAGCTGTAAAAGTTGAAAAAACTGAGAGTTGTATTAGTGATTCGAGTTATGTATGAATTCTTGGTTCTTGTTTCAGCCATTAAAATAGACATTTGAAGATGGTGACAATGTGGGGGCAAACAGAACAGGTGTGAGAGAGTAGTGCTTCCTTTGTGACATTGGAGGAACGCATGATAAGCAGGTGGCTGATATCTACAAAGCTTCAAACAATAAAAGAAAATAAATACATACGTAAGATAAAAGGCTAAAGATATACCAGTGTCTTTTTTGGAAAGTATCTTTACAATCTGAGGATAAACATCTAATACAGCATATCTTCAACTGTACTGGTCATAGGCATAATTAGTCTAATCATTCATAGGACATGGCAGGCTGAGTCATTTTATTTTAAGTCAATAAGGCTTTGTTGTTCATTTCTAATTTTTTTTTTTTTAGTTTAACGAGACTGAAAACTTTAAGACCTACAGTAAGGCAAAGCAAAAATATATATAAATACACTATGTTACCAAAAGTATTGTGACACCTGCCTTTACACATATAAAACTTTAACACTCCCTTTAAATGGACAGATTGCTCCGAATGTTATGGATCCCCCCGATCAGAGCTTATTTTTTCCATAATCTGAAAGGACATTATCCCTGTCGCAAATGGAATGTATGTATACACAATGTATGCGGTAGGAGGAAGTCTGAGTCTTTTGAATCCACTTCTTCTTCCACAGCAAACCAGATGAAGCATTTCACCACCTGTGCCACCCAACATATTGTTTATTTAATAACTTGCCCTTGCAAGAAGCAAAATATGAGTTTGACCATCAGATCTTTTTCGGTGAGGGTAAATGAACATATTGCTAGTATTAAAAAAGGTTGCATTAATCATAGTATAACCAGACATTATCTTCACCACCACAATAAGAACCCATTAGGTACTAAATTTCAGATTATAGACAAATTTGTACCCCATTGGAGAGGAGAGTCTTGTTTATGGGGGGTTTCAGGTTTAGAAACATTCTGGATATACCAGCTCAAATCATACTCACCGTATGGGATGAATATTGATTGACATATAAATGCCTTTATCAACAAAGCCAACATTTTTGATTGTGGATTTATTTTCATTTTCAATTTTTTAGGGTTCCATTTCAATTTTTTAGGTTTTCCGTCTCTTATCATAATGTCTATATATTCCACTAGGTCATGTTTTCATACCAGTCTCCTACTACGAGCTGATATACTTTATACATTATTCCATGTTATTTACCATTTTTGTATTTAGTTTTCTTTGTTTTTTTCTCTTTTTTATGTATTTACATATTCATTTGTATATACGGTTTAATATCAGAGTTTTATGAACGTTAGTAATTTTAGACCCATTAACTTTAGACTTTGTGGTGCACGACCAGCCATAGTATTAACCTTGCCCATAGATGCTAGTTTTAGTTCTGTTCCAAAGAGCATTTTTTGCACTTTTAGTGAATGATTGGCGTTGGTCTTCTGACGTACCTGTCTAGTCTTATGCAAGTGACACATATGGGCGGGACCCGGTTGCTGTGAGTCAGTAGGTATTAAACATAGTTTATGCATCACCCCCCGTTGTACGTCCCTTGTGGGTTGTTAATACCCATCTATAGTCACAATGAGGCGTGAATGTTCACCACAATGTCTTCTAAGCAATGATTCTCGTCATGTGATCACAGGATGATGACGATGCAGCCTCGATTGACGCACCCGTGATTAGCGTGCGGAATTGAGGCAAGAAACGCATGCCATACGCTGTGATGACATGACCCCGACGTTACCCTCCTGTGATTGGTGAGCCAAAGCGAGGGGAGAAGCGCATGCTATACTCCATGATGGATTCACAATTAGACATTTGATTAAGTTTTAATTGATCTAATCGACTCATAAGGTTTTATATATATAGCGCAGTGTGTGACAGCAGGTTTACACCCCAGTTGAAGTCCCATGGGACGAAACATGTCGGGTAATCTGCCTGCTAGGCTCCATACACTGCACCTGTTTTAGCATTTTCGTGATCACATTTTTAAATGTACACATCTTGAGTAATGTTTGTACCATTTTTTATTTATAAACCCATACGTTATTGATCTACGCCATGTGAAAACCTTCCTTTTTTCTTTTATGATCAACATCTTTCCTCGGCGGGAGGAGTACTTTAAGAAGTTCATGCAATCTAGGAGTTCGTGGCTGAATCAATGTGTCACTGATCTGTTGCATCAACGCGTGTGTGTGTCCACGTCTTTCCAACCATAAGAGATTGTGTCTCGTCACTCCTAATCCTGGCTTCTATCTATGCCTATTTGACCCACCGCCGCTGGTGTGTGTGTCCACATCTAATGGTAAGAGTACCAACCCCTCCCCTGGTTGGTGGAAGCACAGTCCTGGGTGTCATGTGAGAATTGGATTATCACTACCGATGTTCATTAGAGACCTATTAAACGTCTGATATCTACACCATCATGAGTTTTTTCAGAGGAATACATCATGCCATTTACTATTGATGGACTTTCACACTGTGTTATACTGCGTTAAAGTTTAATTTTCATTGTACAGCACATGCACTTGATATTTTGTTATATGTGTTTTTACCTTTAAGGTGTCCCCTGGTTATATGGTGTCACCTGATTTTTGATATATTGCACTTTATTCACTTGCAAGTGCACATTATATTGGTATTTATTACACTAGTTGTTTTTGTTTACTTTCACCACAAATTCAGTTGTGTTTTTTTCCCTAGGTTTATACCTGGGATATAATCATGTTTCTAGCGCTGCACTTTTCCTATTACACATTTACACACAATTATGCCCCGTACACACGATCGGATTTTCCGACAGAAAATGTGTGATAGGACCTTGTTGTCGGAAATTCCGACCGTGTGTAGGCTCCATCACACATTTTCCATCGGATTTTCCGACACACAAAGTTGGAGAGCAGGATATAAAATTTTCCGACAACAAGATCCGTTGTCGGAAATTCCGATCGTGTGTACACAAATCCGACGGACAAAGTGCCACGCATGCTCAGAATAAATAAAGAGATGAAAGCTATTGGCCACTGCCCCGTTTATAGTCCCGACGTACGTGTTTTACGTCACCGCGTTCAGAACGATCGGATTTTCCGACAACTTTGTGTGACCGTGTGTATGCAAGACAAGTTTGAGCCAACATCCATCGCAAAAAATCCTAGGATCTTGTTGTCGGAATGTCCGAACAAAGTCCGACCGTGTGTACGGGGCATTAGTCTTATGGTTGGTGCTAGCAGCTTACCTTTTTATACTAGTATCGCAATAATTCTTTATATTATTATATATGTGGAAAGTATAGTAACCCATTACAAAAAAACTAAATTCTGTATAACCCTCCCATCTGAGCAGGGCCCTCTAATTCCTCCTATATTGAATTGTGTTGTAACTGTACTGTTTACCCTAATGTTGCAAAGTGCTGAGCAAACTGTTGGCGCTATATAGATCCTGTATTTCAAAACCTATTTTAATTACCTGACTTTTCTGATACCTCACCAGCTTCTTCTGCTAGTAGAGACCAGTGATCCGGGGCTGCAGTCTATGCCCACTGCTATTCAGTCTTATTACCACTTTTAGGGCTCATTCACAGGGGCAGAAAAAATACTGTGTTTACTTGTGCACAGCATATAGTTTTGTACGCATCTAAATGCAGCCCTATAGTAATCAATGAGCCCATCCACACAGCTGCATCTGCACGCAAAAATGTGCACTCTGTCCAGGGCTCACCAGATCTTCAGATTTAATGTGTACAAACGCACATATTGGCATATGCGTGTAGTAATTCATTGGAATTAAAGAGGAACTGTACACACCTAAACACCATACATGTCTAAATGCCCCTAAACGTGAGTACTTTAGGTTTGTACTTTATGCAGGATCTTCTGCTAGCTCTACCAGCAAGAACCGGTAGTCCATGCAGAAAATACGCATATGCCAATGTGAATGAGTCCTTTGTCATGACATCAACATGCCGCCACTGGAGTCTTCAGGACCTGTGAACCCCCCCCCTCTGGATGGCCAATGTAAAGAGTCCGCTTCACCGGGGAGCAACATGGACATATGAAGAAGGACTCTTCCACTCTGCAGAAAGACATAGAGACCAAGAGCATCACATGGATTAGGACTTTTAAAAATTGCTTAAAGTGGAGTTCCACCCAAAAATGGAACTTCCGCAAGTACTTGTGACCCCCTGACATGCCACATTTGGCATGTAATTTTTTTGGGGGGGAGCGGGTACCCAGTTTTCACAGATACCCAGCTTCCACTTCCTCTCCTGGTGCCGCAGTGCCGAGTGGAAGTTCACCTCTTTCCCCTCCCTCCCTGCAATCTTCTGGGACACGTCACAGGTCCCAGAAGATTGGTAGGTGTTTTGTCAGAGTAGGCGACCCGTCAGATTTTGTAACTGAAGTGACGTTCCGTCACCGCCATCTTGCTACACCCTACACTAGTCCACAGTAAAGATACAGTGAGAAGGCGACAAGCGGACATCTTGTTACCACCGGTCATGCATTTCACACTTATTTTTAACAGTAAACTGAGCTTATATAGTGAAATACATTATTTAAAAATCCATCTGACTGTTTAGATGTTGCATTTTAAAAGCAGAGGCAAGCCTGCTGATCTCACAGGTTTGCTAATATGACAGAACACCGCTGCTTTGAAAAATGAACATTAAAACGGTCTTACGGATTTCAAAATACTGAATTTCACGATATAAGCTGAGTTTACCTTTAAAAATAAGTGTGAAATGCAAGACTCCGGTGGGTGTAACAAGATGTCCACTTGCCGCCTTCTCACTGTATACTTACTGTGGACGAGTGCGGGGTGTAGCAAGATGGCGGCGAAGGAACGTCACTTCCGTTACAAAATCTGACAGGTCACCAAATCTGATAAAACACTGGCTATTCAAAATGCGCAGTGCAGCTCGCGCATGCACAATGCGCGCCTGGCTGTGAAGCACCCTTGCATTACCGGCGCCGCAGGGGGGGGAACGAGGCTTCAGGCTGCCGCATCTATGGACTGTGGGACAGGTGAGTGTCTGCATACTAAAAGTCAGCAGCTACACTTTTTGTAGCTGCTGACTTTTAAATGGGTGGAACTCCGCTTTAAACACTTAATTAGAGGGGGTGGGACATATTGAGGGGGGGTGTCCTAGTCAGAGCACAACTTTAATAATTAACTGCTTTGGGTTGCTGTGCATTGCACATATCTCTTTGTCATATAAAATGACCCTGTTTGTAATAGCATTATTATTTTTTACGTAATGAATTATTTTATAAACTGAAAAGCCTTGTATACAATATAGAATCCTACAGTAATCATCCAAAAATCATCTCTCATTGTTCTGAACGGATACAACTAGATATCTCCTTGGTTTCTATAATTTAATGCATTTGCATATCCACTAACTCCTTAAGCCCCCAAAATGTCACAGAAAATAAAGCAGCAGAATGTAATACCTGTGGATATGATTTCAATGACAGAAAATAATAGAGCAGAGCAATGATTAATGTTACGGACTATAATGTGGTTTTCCAACAAATTAAAAGGGTGCTAAGAGATCTATTTATAAAAAAAAATATGCAGTAAAAATGTCTGAAACATGTATTATCTTAAAAAATCACATATATTTCATACATGATAAAAACCTCAATCACCTGGCCCCACCAAGTGGGAGGGACCAACATGATATGATAAAACTACTACTTGATTTTATGGCCCCCAGAAGAGAGTTTTGACCAAGAGGTAAAAGGCAGATGCTTTTTGCTTGACAGCTTCCTCAGGACCCAGTGCTCTTGGATATTGGGGTGAGTAGTCTTAACTAGGAAAAAATATACATAATAAGTACAAAATAATCGATACACTAATCAACAATTCAAATTTACACATCTCTATTGTGTAGCTATTATATGCATATAAAGAGGTGCACATGTATGACATACATTTATAAAACTATCAAAGGACCAGCGAGGGGTAATAACTAGGGGTGCAATGGATCAAAAAACTCACCGTTCGGATCGTTCCTCAGATCAGGAGTCGGTTTGATCACGGTTCACGGTCGATCACGGTTCGGATCATTTTCGAATCAACTAAAAAAAAATATCCCCCACTGTAATATCCACAATATCCCTATTGGCAGAGTATTGGCAGGGTATTGGCAGGGTATTGGCAGGGCATGGCAGAGTATTGTCAGGGCATTGCAGCAGGGTATTGCAGAGTATTGTCAGGGCATTACAGAGTATTGGCAGGGCATTGCAGCAGGGTATTGCAGAGTATTGGCAGGGCATTGCAGAGTATTGGCAGGGCATTGCAGAGTATTGGCACTGCTGCAATCCGATCTCTTCCCTCCACTGTACAGATCAGTACACAGAGGGGAGAGAGGAACCGGCGTCATGACATGACGCCGGTTTGTTACAAGTGATCGCTCCATCATTTGTGGAGCTATCACGTGCTAAACGGCCGCCAGGTGTACCAAGATGGCCGCCGCTCGGGAGCTAGGCCAAAGCCGCGGCATTTCCTATGGCCGAGGCCACAGAGCGGGTGTCCCGTACGGATCAACCTCCGCGGATCGGATCACGGATCGATGACGATCCGTTGCACCCCTAGTAATAACATACCCAAGGAGGTGCAGAGAAAAAGGTTTAGTTGTTTTAGTATCAGAGTAAATCGTATCCTGCCACGGGAAATAATCAAATATGGGGACTACTTAGTGGCTGAGTGGCTCTATCACGAGTGATAACGTTAACATAGAAGAACCATTGAAATAACTTTCCAGGCTCACTGAACCTCTGCTAATATTTACTATATCTACAGCTAATTTTACACAGTCTCTGAGAAGAATGCTCCTTACATTGGTGGTCAGTGGAAAGAATGCTCCTTACACTGGTGGTCATTTGGAATAATCCCCCCTTGATGATAGCGAAAAAGGTCATTGGTGTCAATGGTTACTCATTTAAGTTGAATAATTAGCTAATGCCGTGTACACACGAGTTGAATGTCCGACAGAAAAAGTCAGACGGGAGCTTTTCATCGTATATTCTGATCCTGTGTATGCCCCAGCGGACTTTTTACCTCGAAAATTCTGACGGACCAAGAAAGAGAACATGTTCTAAATTTTTCCGATAGGACCAATTCCTATCGGGAAAACCGCTCATCTGTATGCTGTTCCGATGTACCAAAAACAACGCATGCTCTGAAGCAAGTACGAGATGGAAGCTATTGGCTACTTTTTATTGAACTTCCATTTTCTAGTCCCGTCGTACATGTTGTACGTCACCACCGCATTCTGGATGGTCAGAATTTGGTGTGATCATGTGTATGCAAGACAGCTTGAGCGGAATTCTATTGATACTCCATCGGAAAAACCTTCAGAGTTTATTCTGACAGGAAAACCGGTCGTGTGTACAGGGCATAACTGTTCAAGGAACCCCTATCAACATTTGGAGTAACCCTGGGGCTCCACGGAATCCTGGCTGAGGGAGGCTATAATAGATAGATAGATAGATAGATAGATAGATAGATAGATAGATAGATAGATAGATAGATAGATAGATAGATAGATAGATAGATAGATAGATAGATAGATAGATAGATAGATTAGGTCAACCTTTTTAACACAAAGGAACCCTTGAAATTATTTTCTGGGCACAGGGAACCCCTGCTGCTAATATTTACTATCTACTTTCTTTTAATGGTACATTAGTTTGATGGTCACTAAGAAGAATGCAAGAAAATAGTTGTTGTCAGTGGTTACTTATCTGAGAGGCATAATCTTCTCATTGTTTAGGGAACCCCTAGCAACCTCTGGAGGAGCCTTATTGTTTGAGAGAGACTGTATTCTTTGGAAAGAGTGATGAGGGATTAGAACTCCCGTTGGAGTTTTTATTGCTGTCCATGTCCCTATTTCTTATTCACCCTCTATATTTGTCCTGTTTATCATTACCACTGAAAGTGAAAGTAAAAGAATGTCCCACATTTTGAGTTGCCACCACAACAGGACTGGAGGGGAAATCCCCCAAACGGCGCACATGTTCTGGTGAACCCCGGTTCCCTAATTATGGCAGTTTCTGTTTTGACTGGGACTGGAAGTGAAGGGGAATCTGCCCAATGGGACACAGATATAAAAAAAAAAGCTGACAGGGGTTAGAACCAGTGGCGTCTCCAACTTTCATATTTGGGGGGGGGCACATGGGAGGACAGGGACGAAAGTAGAGGGGCAACTATAAAATGTAATTTTATATATATATATATATATATATATATATATATATATATATATATATATATCTATCTATATATCCTGGAGCCCTTTACTACGATCCCACAACGGGCCCTTTCACATGTTCTGCAGTGAGCTCCCTTCCTACTGTTTTGGGGTCCCCCAGGGTGGCAGAAAACAAGAGATATATGTCACCAGCATACCAAGAAAATATAAGGGTCCAAAGCAGTGGGAGAATTATAAGGGTTGCAAAAATTGTCTTGCCACCGGGCCCTGGTGTTCTGCCACTGTGGGGTTCCCCAGCCTCCTCTTGCTGTCCTGCCCCTGCTATTGACAGTGCTGGTCTGGCATTTCTTGGAATTTACAGGCTGGTTCTCCTGTCCTAAGGACGGCAGAAATCAGTCTGTTTTTTCAGTAACTGAGAGTCCTGGTGGAGTCCTTCCTGCAACTCGCTCTTCTCCCTGCCAATGAGGATGCAGGAGAAGGAGCAGATCGGACGGCCGTGGTTGTGTGAGAGCTCGCATTATGCAGTGTCAGCGAGCAGAGGGAGGGGGGAGGAATCACCCGCGGGAGCTGACTGGGGACGCTTTCCCTCTCAATAGAGACTGTGTTACTCCAGAGGCAGCCCGAGTAAGATGTGGTACATCCACTACGAATGCAAACAAAAAGACATTGCCTTTTTGTAAAGAAAAAAAAAAAGATTTTTAATTGGGGGGGGGGGGGGGGGGCACATGGTGGGGCACAACATAATGTTGGGGGGGGGGTCAGGGCCCACTCTGCCCCCCCCTAGGGACGCCATTGGCTAGAACCCTCCCTGAGTGCAGATTCACACAGGGGCGGCTTCAAAGCCATCCGACTCTGAAGCCGCCCCACACAGCGCGACCCCAACATGGTTTGCAAACGACTTCTTTAATAAAACTTAATGCAAGTCGCTCCGAAGTCGCCCCAAAGTAGTACAGGAACATTTTTCTAAGTCGGAGGGCCTTGAGTCGCTCCCATAAGAACGGTTTGATTACACTGCATGGAGCGCAACTTGTCAGGCGGCTAAGTCGTCTGACAGGTCACCCCAGTGTGAAACAGCACTTACTCGACCTGTCTTTAGTTTTATTTTAACCTCTTGCTGACCAGCCGCAAACCCTTCGCAAATCGCCGTAGCTGTACGGTGGCTCGCGCAGGTGCTGCTATTTATAGCACTGATCACTGTATAAATGTCACTGGTCCCAACAAAGTGTCAAAAGTGTCCGATCTGTCCACGGCAATGTTGCAGTCCTGCTAAAAATCGCAGATCGTCATCATTACTGGTATAACAAATAATAATAATAAACATGCCATAAATCTATCCCCTATTTGGTAGACGCAAACCAATAAATATACACTTATTGCAATTTTTTTTTTACCAAAAATATGTAGAAGAATATATATTGGCCTAAACTGATGAACACATTTGTCTTTTTATTTTAATTTTTTTTTATAGAAAAAAGTTAAAAAAATATATTTTTCTTTCAAAATTGTCGCTCTTTGTTAGTTTATACCGCAAAAAATAAAAACCACCAAAAGAAAGCTCTATTTTTGTGAAAAAAAGGCATCAATTTTGTTTGGGCACAATGTCACACAACCGTGCCATTGTCAGTTAAAGTGACGCAGTGCCGTATCGCAAAAAATGGCCTGGTCATTAAGAGGGCAAATCCTTTCGGAGCTGAAGTGGTTAAACTTGCAACAGGTGAAAGGTTACTTTTTTTGTTTTTCTTTTAAGATAGATAAATAGATTGATTTTCACACTTATAAAGAGTGTACATTAACTTCAGGCAAAATTTAAATAAAATAAACCTTCTCTGCAACATTACCAAATCACTACACTGGCTCCCAATCGCCCAGCGAATAAAAATTCAATATGCTAACCACAACATACAAAGCCATTCACAACTCTGCCCTGAGTTACATCACCAATCTTGTCTCCAAATATCACCCAAACCGTCCTCTCCGCTCTTCTCAAGACCTCCTACTCTCAAGCTCCCTCATCTCCTCCTCCCATGCTCGTCTCCAGGATTTCTCCAGAGCATCTCCCATCCTCTGGAACTCGCTACCTCCACCTGTCCAGCTATCCCCTACTCTTGCTACCTTCGGGCGTTCCCTGAAAACTCATCTCTTCAGGGAAGCCTATCACGTCTCCAACGAATCTTTTACCACTTCCAATAGCTCACTCCCCACAGTTACAACTTTTTGTTCCACCTGCCCCACCCTATTAAATTGTAAGCTCTTCTGAGCAGGGCCCTCTTAATCCTTTTGTATTTTACTGTATTATAACTGTATTGTCTCCCTTTTATATTGTAAAGCACTGCGTAAACTGTTGGCGTCATATAAATCCTGTATAATAATAATTAAAGTGGTATTATCGCTCATCATTGTTCAGTTTAAGGTGATTGCAAAGGGTTTTGCCCAGAGCAGCCCCGACCCTCCTCTTCTCTGGTCCTTCTCCTTCTTCTTCCTGAGTGCCCCCATAGAAAGAAGCTTGCAATTGGGACACTCATGTGGGTTTGATCAATGGGTCCCGCTACTGCCTCTGAGCCAGTGAGGAGAGAGGAATCAGAGGGAAACATTTAGTTTATTTTTTTAAATTGTTTGTTAAAAAATATACCCCAGCACTTGCAATTTGTAACTTTCAGTACTGATGGCTCCTGCTTTCTCAGTGCTGCTTCCCTGAACTTCCGGTCTTAACAGGAAAGAGTTAAAGTGACACTAATCAATATCATTATTCTGCAAATATAATCCATACACATCCACTACTTAATGGCCCTGTAATCTATGTTTAACTTTTCATTAATTGTTTCCTGCTTTTTGGTAGCATCCTCTGTGAGCTCCGGAACGTCTCCTTTTCCCCTTTATTTTGCTTTGTTTGGAATGAGCAGTACATGCTAATTGCAGTTATGTGCACTGCTCTATGCACACAACAAATCCAATCCATAGACCATAGTCCATAGTCAATCTCGGGAGAGAGCAAAAAAGGGTGCCTACATTTCCACATAAAGTGGAACCATGGAGAATGAACGTAGCTACCCTCTAACAGGAAGTCAGATCACAGCAGCAAAAAAAAACAAAAAAACAAAGAATTTGGAGGATGAGAGCAATAAAGGTAATTCTTGAGTTAAGATAACATACAGTACTTAGATAGATTTTTGTGTCAATTCAAGGACCGCCAACCATTGGAGAAGATCCAAAAGGGGGGATGGGAGCAACCCAGATTTGGGTTTAATTAACCCTGACATAGATGAAATGTTACATTTTGTTTTTTTGTTTAGTTTTATATACTTTCCTAATAATCCTTATTTCATCTTACCATATACAGTACTATAAAAATGACTGATTCAGGCTGAGTTTGTGTCAGTGCTGTGCACTCGATAAAATATTAAATCTGTCTGCTGAATTCATAGAATCTATCATTTCTGTTCTTGTGCAGAATATAAAAATAGACAATATACCTTATACAATAGCTAGCAAAAAAACTAAAATAAATAGCCCTTCACACATGTCAAAATAGGCCAGTCCAGCCAGCTGTTGATGTGGGTCTCAGGAATGGTTGGAGACAAATTGACCACCCGGACATTCTCAGGAGCCAAAAATCTATCTCGCAGCTCGAGCTTGAGTCGTTTTTATATAATAGGCAAGCTAAGGGAGAGTGCTTAATAAAACATACCTCTGATTAGGTGGAGATGGAAGTGATATGACAGCTTCTGGTCATATCGCGTCTTGTCATAAGGCCTTTCCTAGACCGTTATAGCTGAGCTTTCAGGCCAATTAAAGTAGGCTGGGTTGTATTAGTAGATGTATATGCTGGTACCAGTGAATTTTAAAGGATTAATTGGCAAGCGCCACATATCAGTGCACACTGCTCATTAAGCCTGCCTCTTATTTTACCCTTAACACATGGGAGATGCGTTCAGCAGTCCATTTCGGAATGAAAGGGAGAAAAATTAATGCTTTCTGATGCAAAACACCCAATAAATTACTTACAAAAGTAGCAAGTTAGATTTTCTCTTCATACTTAATTGAACATACGCAGTTCACGGATTTGTTTGCAAAATGTGAATATGTCCTTTTTTTTTCTGAAAATAAGGTGCTTGCTCATTTATAATGTAAACAAGAAATGAACATTCACAGAGACAGCAATTTTCATCCATTGGTAATGGAGCAGTTGGTTAAAGGTAGACGCTTTTTGAATTGAAAATGAAGTCTTGAGATCAATACAGGGAGCACAGTATTCCTGCTCATAAAGAGGACCTCCTCCACCGTGAAACCACCAAAAATATGTAAAGGAGGGAAATAAACAAGTATACTTATCTATGTGCATGTGACTTTTTCTTCATTTTTACCAGTTTTCATTCTGCATCTGTGCTGCCTGGGCCCCGGTGCCACCATTTTGAAAATTGACGTCACTTTTCCGTCATACTGTGCATGCGTCAGATGAAGCACATGACATCATGTGCCTCATCTCACTCATATGCCGTACGATATTATTAATTAATGAGAGTATTTCGTATGGCACATGTGTGAAATAAGGCACATGATGTCATGCACTTCATCTTGCGTATGTGCAGTATGATAAAACTGTAAGATCTCACATGCTAGGTATGAGATTTCCCTGAAGGCAATAGTGACATTGCCTTGCCAGGGATCATCTGTGCAGCCAGGGCTACGCTAGCACTCCTTCAGGGAAACCAGGTAGTGGAAACAAAAAAAGGTAAGTATAATAAATTTTAAAAAAATGAAAGGCATTATAAACCTTCGTACCTGCACATACAATGTGGGTGATCCTGTACTTTCATGGTATCATTTGTTGCATTGCACACACAGCTTGTAGTAGAGTAAGGCCTGGTTCACACCTATTCATTTTTTTGGTGTGTATTCAGTTTTGCAGAAACACACCACCGTCCATTTAACATGGTTTCCTATGGGTCACGTTCACATCTGTGCATTTTATTGAAAAAGGCCAGGGACCAGCAGGTTGTGTTTTTGGATTCATACACTTCAATGGATCAAAAATGTGTATTGAAGAACGCAAAATGCACCTGGAATATGCATCAACTGCTACCTGCATACGTGTGAACCAAGCCTAAATCCTCAAATATCTTCACATACCTGTGTCAGAAGTTTCTGTTTTTTTTTTCCAGACTGCATAGGTCAATGCATGACCTCTGTCAGTAACCCAAAAACTGACACTTCCTGTGAAGAAATTACATATCTCACATCTCCTGGGTCTCTCTGTCTAGTGCTCTGCAGGTGAGAGCTACACAAAAATTAGATCTAATACAGACAAGAAGAGCATTCAATGAGAGATCAATATACTGGAAGAGATGTATTTTCATCATATCAACCCCCCCCCACTTATGATGGAACCCAGAGGAAATGGCAAGACATTGATTGATTGCTGTGTGATCCGGAACAAGAAGTTGTCTGTCCCTAGGGATAAAGTAGGTGAATGAATACATGGACATAGGGGAATCGACAAACTGCAGTCACAACATCTAAAAGCCCATACAAGGTAAGGCAAACACATGACACAGGGACTATAACTACACTAAACTTAGTTAAAACAACAAAAACATTTGAAAGTGTACAATTACTTTAATAAAGCACTTTAGGCAATTTCATCAACATGCAGATATGTATGCTGATGTATTTTTTTTGGAATCAGTCATGACACTACAAACGGCAACCAGACTGCCTTTTTTTATCATCCAGGAATTGCTGTACTGCACCAGTCCACCCAAATCGTCTTTGTTGTCAATCTTGTGATACTGGAGTACTCACTGCAGGCTCCTTGCCGTCTCTCACACACAAGACTTATGCAAAAACAAATGGCTAGTACTAAGCAGTTTCTTGCAGCCACCAATCAGATTTAAACCTGCCTTTAAAGCTTGACTGTGATTGGTGGAAACAGGAAGCAGGGAGAAAGACAGATATTTACAGGCTCCCATGCATACTGTATGTACGGGAATCCATTCATCCCAGTGAAAAGGTGTGCCACGAATCTATAAGCAAAGTTCATTGCACTTTCTAAAGAAGATTGCGAACAGGCAGGTGTGTTTGTTCAATTTCAGAAGAGACATATTTTTTCTCTGCAAAAAAGTGCCAGTTTGCAATTGTCTTTGTTTGCCCTTTAGTTCTATTTTAAAGGTAAACTGAGTGAACTTTCTAATCTTATAACATAAAAGGGTTGAAAAGAGTGATAACTCTCTCAAAAATTGCAGACTTTGTGGGCATAACATGAGGCAGTAATTATAAAATAGATGTCTTTATTACAAAATTGTTAAAAAAAACATAAAAGTAACTAACAAACAACACCCTTTACTTGGCAAGGTCAACAGATACCCAATAGAGCAAATGTGGATGCTTGGATCCTTTCAAAGGTGGATAAGAGTCCATAAATTGTACAGAAAAGCGGTCTATATATGTATCAGTGGATTAGGTCCATGGTTTTCTCCATGCTAGCTTGTGAAAGCGTTTCGCAACATTAATTGCTTCTTCAGGACATACTGGGTAGGTGCTGATAAAAGAAAAAAGAATATATGAATAAGTATCAATAACATTAACATTATATATGTGTATAAGTATTGAACAATTGTATGTATATATATATATATATATATATATATATATATATATATAAATTAATGTACATCTTGGAAAAAAACACATACAGGCAGAAAAAACACAAACAAAAAAAATAATAAATACATCTTTTAAATATAAACCAAAACGCCACATATATGCTTGCCTGATTGGCCTTGAAAACCAGGTATTAGGTGACACCACACAAATCAGACTGGGAGCCAAATCTATCATTCCAAGGGTCAGATTCCAAATATTGAAGGCATTCAACTCTCCTGCAGTACACCCTAATCAGGGGCAAAGAAGACCCAACCTCCAGAGTGACCAAAGTGACTGGAAAAAAATATTGAGTAGGCATGTTCTGTAAGTTATCTCTCAGTGTATAAATTATAAATGACTAATATCTATATGTAGTATAGTGTGTCTTATCTATTAGGAGTGAAATAAAGTAGATCACTAGAAGCTCAATACGAGGGGCAGACGAGTCAAATAGACAAGTTCAATTACAGTTATCATGGATAGTATCAACACCTCTCAAACGTGAAGCTATCCCTTTCATATTTCAAATTGAATTTGCCAATCAAACGGGAGAAGCCTATGAAAATAAATCAGTATATTGTATTTAAGGGTGGAGAAAATTGTATATATAGTGTAAGGGAGAAATGGAAATCACCTCTATAAAATTGACTAGGAGTATCCACCTTTCAATGGTATAAAAAGTATCCCTCATCTGATGACTTACTAGTGGAGCCAAACCCAAGAGCATACAAAAAAGAGGGCAGAGGGTAATATGAGTATTAGATATATCCTGTGTGCATTATATCAAAATGGTAATCGCCATAATGTTGGGATATATAGGATATCAAAGATTTAGTTTTTGACCTTGTCTGGCAGGTTTTGAACTGGCAGGATCAACTGTCTTCTTGTGTACACTACAATGGGGACAGAAAGTATTCAGACCCCCTTTAATTTTTCACTCTTTGTTATATTGCAGCCATTTGCTAAAATCATTTAAGTTCATTTTTTTTCCTCATTAATGTACACACAGCACCCCATATTGACAGAAAAACACAGAATTGTTGTCATTTTTGCAGATTTATTAAAAAAGAAAAACTGAAATATCACATGGTGCTAAGTATTCTGTGGCACTCATATATTTAACTCAGGTGCTGTCCATTTCTTCTGATCATCCTTGAGATGGTTATACACCTTCATTTGAGTCCAGCTGTGCTTGATTATACTGATTGGACTTGATTAGGAAAGCCACACACCTGTCTATATAAGACCTTACAGCTCACAGTGCATCTCTGAGAAAATCATGAGGTCAAAGAAACTGCCTGAAGAACTCAGAGACAGAATTGTGGCAAGGCACAGATCTGGCCAAGGTTACAAAAAAGTTTCTGCTGTACTTAAGGTTCCTAAGAGCACAGTGGCCTCCATAATCCTTAAATGGAAGACGTTTGGGACGACCAGAACCCTTCCTAGAGCTGGCCGTCCGGCCAAACTGAGCTGTCGGGGGAGAAGAGCCTTGGTGAGAGAGATAAAGAAGAAAGATCACTGTGGCTGAGCTCCAGAGATGCAGTCGGGAGATGGGAAAAAGTTGTAGAAAGTAAACCATCACTGCAGCCCTCCACCAGTCAGGGCTCTATGGCAGAGTGGCCCGGCGGAAGCCTCTCCTCAGTGCAAGACACATGAAAGCCCGCATGGAGTTTGCTAAAAAAACACCCGAAGGACTCCAAGATGGTGAGAAATAAGATTCTTTGGTCCGATGAGACCAAGATAGAACTATTTGGCCTTAATTCTAAGCGGTATGTGTGGAGAAATCCAGGCACTGCTCATCACCTGTCCAATACAGTCCCAACAGTGAAGCATGGTGTTGGCAGCATCATGCTGTGGGGGTGTTTTCAGCTGCAGGGACAGGACAACTGGTTGCAATTGAGGGAAAGATAAATGCGGCCGTAGTACAGGGATATCCTGGACGAAAACCTTCTCCAGAGTGCTCAGGACCTCAGACTGGGTCAAAGGTTTACCTTCCAACAAGACAATGACCCTAAGCACACAGCTAAAATAACGAAGGAATGGCTTCCCAACAACTCCGTGACTGTTCTTGAATGGCCCAGCCAGATCCCTGACATAAACCCAATTGAGCATCTCTGGAGAGACCTAAAAATGTCTGTCCACCAACGTTTACCATCCAACCTGACAGAACTGGAGAGGATCTGCAAGGAGGAATGGCAGAGGATCCCCAAATCCAGGTGTGAAAAACTTTTGCATCTTTCCCAAAAAGACTCATGGCTGTATTAGATCAAAAAGGTGCTTCTACTAAATACTGAGCAAAGGGTCTGAATACTTAGGATCATGTGATATTCCAGTTTTTTTTTTTTATAAATCTGCAAAAATGTCAACAATTCTGTGTTTTTCTGTCAATATGGGGTGCTGTGTGTGCATTAATGAGGGAAAAAAATTAACTTAAATTATTTTAGCAAATGGCTGCAATACAACAAAGAGTGAAAAATTTAGGGGGGTCTGAATACTTTCCATCCCCACTGTATATTGCCAAAAGTATTGGGACCCCTGCCTTTACACGCACATGAACTTTAATGGCTTACCATTCTTAGTCCGTTGGGTACAGTATTGAGTTGGCCCACCCTTTGCAGCTATAACAGCTTCAACTCTTCTGGGAAGTCTTTCCACAAAGTTTAGGAATGTGTCTAAGGGAATGTTTGACCCCTCTTCCAGAAGTGCATTTGTGAGGTCAGGCACTGCTGTTGGACCAGAAGGTCTGGTTCACAGTCTCTGCTCTAATTCATCCCAAAGGTGTTCTATCGGGTTGCGGTTAGAACTCTGTGCAGGCCAGTCAAGTTCCTCCACCCCAAACTCACTCATCCATGTCTTTATGGACCTTGCTTTGTGCACTGGTCCCAATCATTTGGTGGAGGGGTAATAATGATGTGGGGTTGTTTTTTTAGAGGTTGGGCTTGGCCCCTTAGTTCCAGTGACAGGAAACTTTTAAGGCGTCAGCATACCAAGACATTTTGGACAATATTGTGGAAATAGTTTGGGGATGGCCCCTTCCTGCTCCAAAATGACTGCGCACCAGTGCACAAAACAAGGTCCACAAGGTGCACAAAACTGGCCTGCACAGAGTACTGACTTCAACCCGATAGAACACCTTTGGGATGAATTAGAGCGGCGACTGCGAGCCAGGCCTTCTCGTTCAACATCAGTGCCTGACCTCACAAATGCGCTTCTGGAAGAATGGTCAAACATTCCCATAGACACACTCCTAAACCTTGTGGGCAGCCTTCTCAGATGAGTTGACCAGTGGCGGCCCGTCCATAGGGGGCGCCTGGGCGCCGCCCCCCCCCCCACCCTCCAGGCAGCAAAAAAAAAAAAGTCAAAAAAAAAAAAAAATTTTTTAATACTGGCCCTTTAAAAAAAAAAAAAAAAGGAAAAAAAAGGTCCTTAAGTGTACTGTGTTCGGACGCCGGATACAGTGCGACGCCGGACACAGTGCACTTATAGGAAGCGCCACGTCTATGCAATCACGAGATTGCAGATGTGGCGCTGCATTTGCGGGCGTTTAGCCCGCCTTGTGGCGTTTTCTGATGCGCCGAGTAGCTTCCGCTCGGCCATAACAATACATACTACAGGCGCCGGGCGGAAGCTACTTGACACTTCATATTTGATTGACATCTGCCCTGAGGCAGATGTCACTTCCTGGTTCTCTCTCTCATTGCGCCCGAGAGAGGAAGCAGGAAGAATGCTGGTGCCAGTGTGAGGAGGAGGACACCGCAGGAGACCCAAGGTAAGTACCGCTGTGTGGAGAATGGGGGGACACCTGCTGTTGGGGGGCTCTGATGGGGACAACTGCTGTGGGGGGGGCTCTGATGGGGGACACCTGCTGTGGGGGGCTCTGATGGGACACCTGCTGTGGGGGGGCTCTGATGGGGACACCTGCTGTGGGGGGGCTCTGATGGGGGACACCTGTTGTGGGGGGGCTCTGATGGGGGACACCTGCTGTGGGGGGGCTCTGATGGGGGACACCTGCTGTGGGGGGCTCTGATGGGGGACACCTGCTGTGGGGGGGCTCTGATGGGGACACCTGCTCACCTGCTGTGGGGGGCTCTGATGGGGGACACCTGCTGTGAGGGGGGTTCTGATGGGGGACACATGCTGTGGGGGGCTCTGATGGGGGACACCTGCTGTTGGGGGGCTCTGATGGGGACACCTGCTGTTGGGGGGCTCTGATGGGGACAACTGCTGTGGGGGGGCTCTGATGGGGACAACTGCTGTGGGGGGGCTCTGATGGGGACAACTGCTGTGGGGGGGCTCTGATGGGGACAACTGCTGTGGGGGGCTCTGATGGGGGACACCTGCTGTGGGGGGCTCTGATGGGGGGACACCTGCTGTTGGGGGCTCTGATGGGGGACACCTGCTGTGGGGGGGCTCTGATTGGGACACCTGCTGTGGGGGGACCCTGATGGGGACACCTGCTGTGGGGGACTCTGATGGGGACACCTGCTGTGGGGGGACTCTGATGGAGACACCCTGCTGTGGGGGACACCTGCTGTGGGGGGCTCTAAAGGGGACACCTGCTGTGGGGGGCTCTAAAGGGGACACCTGCTGTTGGGGGCTCTGATGGGGACACCTGCTGTTGGGGGGCTCTGATGGGGACACCTGCTGTGGGGGGCTCTGATGCAGGACACCTGCTGTGGGGGGCTCTGATGGGGGACACCTGCTGTTGGGGGGGGCTCTGATGGGGGACACCTGCTATGGGGGGACTCTGATGGGGACACCTGCTGTGGGGGGACTCTGATGGGGGACACCTGCTGTGGGGGGCTTTGATAGGGGACACCTGCTGTGGGGGGCTCTGATGGGGGACTCTGATGGGGACACCTGCTGTGGGGGGGACTCTGATGGGGGACACCTGCTGTGGGGGGCTCTGATGGGGGACACCTGCTGTTGGGGGCTCTGATAGGGGACACCTGCTGTGGGGGGGCTCTGATGGGGACACCTGCTGTGGGGGGACCCTGATGGGGACACCTGCTGTTGGGGGCTCTGATGGGGGACACCTGCTGTGGGGGGCTCTGATGGGTGACTCCTGTTTTGGGGGGACTCTGATGGGGGGACTCTGATTGAGACACCTGCTGTGGGGGACACCTGCTGTGGGGGGCTCTGATGGGGGACACCTGCTGTGGGGGGACTCTGATGGGGGACACCTGCTGTGGGGGGACTCTAATGGGGGACACCTGCTGTGGGGGGCTCTGATGGGGGACACCTGCTGTGGGGGGGCTCTGATGGGGACACCTGCTCACCTGCTGTGGGGGGCTCTGATGGGGGACACCTGCTGTGAGGGGGGTTCTGATGGGGGACACATGCTGTGGGGGGGCTCTGATGGGGGACACCTGCTGTTGGGGGCTCTGATGGGGACACCTGCTGTTGGGGGGCTCTGATGGGGACAACTGCTGTGGGGGCGCTCTAATGGGGACAACTGCTGTGGGGGGCTCTGATGGGGACAACTGCTGTGGGGGGGCTCTGATGGGGACAACTGCTGTGGGGGGGCTCTGATGGGGGACACCTGCTGTGGGGGGCTCTGATGGGGGACACCTGCTGTTGGGGGCTCTGATGGGGGACACCTGCTGTGGGGGGGCTCTGATTGGGACACCTGCTGTGGGGGGACCCTGATGGGGACACCTGCTGTGGGGGGACTCTGATGGGGACACCTGCTGTGGGGAGACTCTGATGGAGACACCCTGCTGTGGGGGACACCTGTTGTGGGGGGCTCTAAAGGGGACACCTGCTGTGGGGGGCTCTAAAGGGGACACCTGCTGTTGGGGGCTCTGATGGGGACACCTGCTGTTGGGGGGCTCTGATGGGGACACCTGCTGTGGGGGGCTCTGATGCAGGACACCTGCTGTGGGGGGCTCTGATGGGGGACACCTGCTGTGGGGGGGCTCTGATGGGGGACACCTGCTATGGGGGGACTCTGATGGGGGACACCTGCTGTGGGGGGACTCTGATGGGGGACACCTGCTGTGGGGGGCTTTGATAGGGGACACCTGCTGTGGGGGGCTCTGATGGGGGACTCTGATGGGGGACACCTGCTGTGGGGGGACTCTGATGGGGGACACCTGCTGTGGGGGGCTCTGATGGGGGACACCTGCTGTTGGGGGCTCTGATAGGGGACACCTGCTGTGGGGGGGCTCTGATGGGGACACCTGCTGTGGGGGGACCCTGATGGGGACACCTGCTGTTGGGGGGCTCTGATGGGGGACACCTGCTGTGGGGGGCTCTGATGGGTGACTCCTGTTTTGGGGGGACTCTGATGGGGGGACTCTGATTGAGACACCTGCTGTGGGGGACACCTGCTGTGGGGGGCTCTGATGGGGGACACCTGCTGTGGGGGGACTCTGATGGGGGACACCTGCTGTGGGGGGACTCTAATGGGGGACACCTGCTGTGGGTGGGACTCTGATGGGGACACCTGCTGTGGGGGTTGCTCTGATGGGGGACACCTGCTGTGGGGGGCTCTGATGGGGACACCTGCTGTGGGGGGCTTTGATGGGGGACACCTGCTGTGGGGGGCTTTGATGGGGGACACCTGCTGTGGGGGGGCTTTGATAGGGGACACCTGCTGTGGGGGACTCTAATGGGGACACCTGCTGTGGGGGGACTCTGATGGGGACACCTGCTGTGGGGGGACTTTGATGGGGACACCTGCTGTGGGGGGACTCTGATAGGGGACACCTGCTGTGGGGGGCTTTGATAAGGGACACCTGCTGTGGGGGGCTTTGATGGGGGACACCTGCTGTGGGGGGCTTTGATGGGGGACACCTGCTGTGGGGGGCTTTGATGGGGACACCTGCTGTGGGGGGGCTTTGATAGGGGACACCTGCTGTGGGGGGCTTTGATAGGGGACACCTGCTGTGGGGGACTCTAATGGGGACACCTGCTGTGGGGGGACTCTGATGGGGACACCTGCTGTGGGGGGACTTTGATGGGGACACCTGCTGTGGGGGGACTCTGATGGGGACACCTGCTGTGGGGGGACTCTGATGGGGACACCTGCTGTGGGGGGACTCTGATGGGGTCACCTGCTGTGGGGGGACTCTGATGGAGACACCTGCTGTGGGGGGACTCTGATGGAGACACCTGCTGTGGGGGACTCTGATGGAGACACCCTGCTGTGGGGGACACCTGCTGTGGGGGGGCTTTGATAGGGGACACCTGCTGTGGGGGACTCTAATGGGGACACCTGCTGTGGGGGGACTCTGATGGGGACACCTGCTGTGGGGGGACTTTGATGGGGACACCTGCTGTGGGGGGACTCTGATGGGGACACCTGCTGTGGGGGGACTCTGATGGGGACACCTGCTGTGGGGGGACTCTGATGGGGTCACCTGCTGTGGGGGGACTCTGATGGAAACACCTGCTGTGGGGGGACTCTGATGGAGACACCTGCTGTGGGGGACACCTGCTGTGGGGGGCTCTGATGGGGACACATGCTGTGGGGGGACACTGATGGCAACTCTGATGTAAGGGAACAGAGGCTGCATTTTGGGGGGGGGACAGAGGCTGCATTTGGGGGGGGGATAGAGGCTGCATTTGGATTTGGGGGGGAGACAGAGGCTGCATTTTATGTGACAGAGGCTGCATTTTATGTGACAGAGGCTGCATGTAAGAAGGGACTGCTGGGGACACCTGATGGCATCTGGTTGTAGGCGACGTGGCTAGTGACACACTCGGGGCTCCCACTGATTCTGCATTATGGTGAGTTGAACGATTTCATTTTATATTACAATGTAATAATAGTAATAATGCGCTTCAATCATCCTGACACCATAACAACCATGGTACCGGGATGATTGAAGCGCTAACACCAGGTGTTTGGCGTATCTTTAGCTGCTGATTGTTAAACTTTGTAGAATACACATTTCTTTTGTTGTGTAGGATCTAGGCCTGCTGTCCCTCTCTCCCTCTCCCTCTCCCTCCATCCCTCGTTGATCTCAGACGCTAACCACACCACCTTAGAGCCACGCCCACTATTTCGCTGAAACCACGCCCATTTTCACCAAGTGGGAGGGGTCAAAAAGGAAGGGTGGGGTCTGGCGCCCCCCCATCCTAAAACTTCACCAGCCGCCACTGGAGTTGACGCTGTTATAGCTGCAAAGGGTGGGCCAACTCAATATTGAACCCCACGGACGAAGACTGGGATTCCATTACAGGTCATGTGCGTGTAAAGGAAAGCATCCCAATACTTTTGGTAATACAGTGTATATGGGTAGTTACTCACTTTCAGCAGAAAAATGCCTTTTTTATAATCATTATAATCATTAAAAGTGTATCTCCAGGCACTAGGCAAACTTGTCTGCAAACCTTCCTCTCCTCATTTTTCCATAACTCTTTTTTTTTCTTTTACCTTCTTCCTGTAGCTAAAAACAGCGTTTATTGCTCCCTGTAACATCAATACCAGGCTTTTAAATTCTTGCAAGGGCAGCTGTTGGGAGGTCAGTTTCCTATGATGTTCTTATGCTGTAGGCATGCCCTAAAACTACATCTTCCAGGACCCCCTTTCCTACACACATTGAGTAAGCATGCCATTGGAAGTTAAAGCGGGAGTCCGGCGACCAATCTTTTTTTTTTTTTTTTTTAGGTCATTGAGACACTTTGCTAATCCCAAAATAATACTCACAGTTTGGGTGTAATATTTCCGCCTCTGTTTTCATACTGAAGAATAACTTAAAAAATGTGATGCTGGCTGTTTCCATCTTGCTTGTGGGCATGTGAAGCCCAGAAGCATTGATTTCCTGAATGCGGTGAATGCTGTTCATTCACAGCTTGTTCACACACATGATCATTGTTTCCCCACTGAATCTTGGGAAGCCTGACACTAAGCTCCCAGGAGACAGTGCGGCGCCGGGGAAAGGCAATAAACACGCCTACTCCCATGGGAGGAGAGACAGGAAGTGCCACAATAAAGTAGGTCCTAATTTGTCAGGCATGTGGGTGCATGTTTACAACCCTGAACAAGACAGTGTGCATTTGGGGTCACTCACCCACTGCTGCACACCTTTCAAATTAGGACCTGCCGCTGTGTGCGTCCCCATACAGTAATAGGTGGCTTTAGCCACATGAACAAACCACTTATTTACTCGGCCTATGGGAATGATCCCTTAGAGCTTGTCCCCATGTGAGGATGAGGTGCAGTAAAACCGTATGGTCGAGCTGACCTTTTACTCCCAACCAACTACTCTTTTGTTGAAAAGGCAGCGCTTGGGGGTGTACACTTAGTGTGCGCAATGCTTTGCTTTGCAGCCACGGCAGGAAATATACCCCCTTTCAAACACAACCCATTCAAGTGAATGGCGCTGCTCTGCAAGAGCACCACTATCGCATGTGGCAGCCTAGTGTGGGGTTGAATGGTTTCGATTTGAGCACTGCATTCTAGTTGATCACGTGGTTCACTCATACTGGGAAGTACTGAGTATTTCCAAAGGCTCCAAATGAAGACCAAATCTGCAGGCAGAGCGGCAAGCACCAGTGCATGGGAGGATGGCCAGGCAAGGGAACCTCTATTTAAAATATTGCAATAACTCAAATTGCAGAAAAATAGTTGACAGGGTATTTGTTTATTTTGTCTTCTCCAGTTACCTATATTTTACTTTGACATTTTCCAGTTTAGAAGGTTTTGCTAAGTTATAAATATTCCCCCTAGAAGACTAACTCTAAAGCTATTCCAGGCATGTCCAACTGTAGGAAGTATAGACCCGGAATATATTGGCTTGATTATATCTTCCAGATGGCAATGAAACACCTTGAAACCCCCGAGGAAGATGTGTCTAACTAGGCATGGGAAAGTCTAAGCTGACCTACTCAGGCGACTTTCCTCTCTACCTAAAAAAAATTTAAAGATGACTGTACTGGTTTTCTATAACATGCCAAATGTGTTTATCTATGAGATTCAAATTAGGAGTATGTTGCTATGAATACCTTTCCCGATGGATTCTTCACACCACCATAGTTAATCCTGCATAACCAATTTTATATCTATCAGTACAATAAAGAATGTAACACTAAGAAGTACTACGCATATCAAGTTATACCTGGAAAAGCTACGTATAGTTTTCTTGAATGTCAATTATTTTTTTTATAATCCTGCACATATGGTGTTTCTCCATAATCAGATCATTGTAGAGACAAACCGTAGTAAATTCTGAAAGTCAGAGTGAATTATGCAGAGCCTTCGTTAGTTCTCGGACAGACGATGAGCAGTTCTCAATATGAACCAATGACACTCAAGGAGCAGGAGATGCTGGTACTACTAGAGATAAAGGCTGCTTGATGCCAGAGCCTAACATACTTTACAGGGATTCTGAAATTGAACCTTTGATGCTTTGCAATTCATCACTCCTAAGCCTTGCTTAACACGTCACTTCTGAAAGGCTAAGAGCCCATTGTCCAGAGGGTTTATTGTATTTGTTATTAAACTGTGAAATTGGCTATTGCTATATGAATGTGCAATACGAGGTAAATCCCATCATTGTGTATGTTAGCATTAAACATTGAATAACAAAACAGTGCCTAAGTTATGACATACAGGGGTTGATTTACTAACTGGAGAGTGCGAAATCTGGTGCAGCTGTGCATGGTAGCCAATCAGCTTCTAACTTGTTCAGTTAACCTCCCTGGCGGTATTTCCGAGTCTGGCTCGGGGAGGAATTTCTAAACCAAAAGCGGTAACCCCGAGCCAGACTCCGGATCGCATCGCAGGATCCAGGAAGAGCTTACTTACCTTGTCCCCTGGATCCTGCAATGTCTCCCCGCAGTGTGAGCGTCTCGTCCTCCGCTCGAATCATCACGGAGCCGGGCTCCATTCCCTGCGAGCATTGCGACGCACGGGGACGGAGAACGGCGCCAAATTCAAAAAGTGAAACACACACAATACGTACAGTATACTGTAATCTTACAGATTACATTACTGTATGTAATTATTTCACCTCCCTTATGTCCCTAGTGGTTTCTCCAGTGCCCTGTATGCAGTTTTATATTATAAAAACTGTTCTTTCTGCCTGGAAACTGGAGATTGTTCATAGCAACCAAAACCGTCCCTTTACATCAAAAGGGGTATTAGACCAGCTAGAAAACAGCGATAATAAATTAGAATCACTCGCAGAATTGAGCGATAGTGATTTGTGGGGAGATCCGTCATCAAACACTGAAAAGTAATGACAGTGACAATTCTGCAACTGAGCAAATTTCAGTGTTTTTGATTTGATTACATTATTGAATAATTTTTATTATTATTATATTATTATTTGGTATAATTATTTATAGTTATTTATTATATTATAATTTATGATTTCGTGTTTCAAACTTTATCATACCCGAGATGTCTAGACTCGACTCTGGTTTGGACAGATTTAAGTGTGTTATTGTTAAGAATTACAGGCCTACAATATAAAACGCCAAATTTCCATGCAAAATAATTGTACCGCTTTCAGCACCTAAAATCTGATATAATCATACCGCCAGGAAGGTTAAGCTTTGAAAAAAAACCTGCAAGCTGATTGGTTTCTATGTAGAGCTGCACCAAATTTTGCACTCTCCAGTTAGTCGTAAATCAACCCCTGTATGTCATAATTTAGGCACTGTTTTGTTATTCAATGTTTAATGCTAACATACACAATGGTGGGATTTACCTCTTATTGCACATTCATATAGCAATAGCCAATCAAAGTAAATCAACCCCAGAATGTATTTCTAATAATATAGGCAGTACCTAGAGCTGAAAATACGTTTTATGAAGCCTTGATGCTTCCGTTGCTTCTGGATTCATTTAAGAAGAGGTCCTGACTGATGCAGGAGAGTCAGTGATATCACAGTTGCAGATGTCACTAGCCTAACCTTGTAAAGGCAAAAACACTGGACAGAATGCAAGATGAAAATTCAAAGGCAAATATACACACATTTAAATCTATGTAACTACCTCTTCCATCAAGTTGTTAGGCCAGGTCAGGGATATCTTCCTTTTCAGACAGTTACAAGAGGTCAGGAACCCAATCTCTTAACTCTGAGTTCACCTCGTCATAGCTTCAGTCCACACACAGGGGTACCTCTACAACAATGGGGCCAACAAGACAGCAAAGTCCAAGGTTGTCAGTGCATTTCAGGAGAAGGAAAACCCAATTACTCCATAGCAGCGCAAACCACTCAGCAGATCATCTACTCCTTTGCAAAACAGAGCCCATTAACCTCAGTGATCCAACTTTTGCTAGATGTTACTTAGTGTACCTACATACCTAAATTCAGGGCTGTCAAGGATCATTTCCCTGAACTCAGGACTTCTTTCTCTTACTTCTGATCCACAGTAGAGGGGATCCCATCTCCGCGATCACACCATGCCCTTCTGACCGGTCCAGCTAGATTTTTCCACGTCCCAAACCAGGAAACAATTATCCCAAACTTTGTTTGTGCACCGGTGCACAGTCATGTTGGAACAGGCACGGGCCATCCCAAAACTGTTCCCACAAAGTTGGGAACATGAAATTGTCCAAAATGTCTTGGTATGCTGACATCTTAACAGTTCCCTTCACTGGAACCAAGGAGCCAAGCCCAACCCCTAAAGAACAACCCCACACTATAATCCCCCCTCCTGATTTGGACCAGTGCACAAAGCAAGGTCCATAAAGAAATGGATGAGCTAGTTTGGGGTGGAGGAATTTGACTAGCCTACACGGAGTCCTGACCTCAACCCAAAACAACACCTTTGGGATGATTTAGAGTGGACACTGCGAGCCAGGCCCTTTCATCCACATCAGTGCCTGAGCTCACAAATGCGCTTCTGGAAAAATGGTCAAACATTCACAAAGACACACTCCTAAACCTTGTGGACAGCCTTCCCATAAGAGTTGAAGCTGTTATAGCTGCAAAGGGTGGGCCAACTCAATATTGAACCCTACGGACTTATGCCCCGTACACACGGTCGGATTTTCCGATGAAAAATGTCCGATCGGAGCGTGTTGTCGGAAATTCCGACCATGTGTGGGCTCCAACGGACATTTTCAATCGGATTTTCATACAAAGTTTGAGAGCAGGCTATAAAATTTTCCGTTGTCGGAAATTCCGATCGTGTGTACACAAATCCGACGGACAAAGTGCCACGCATCCTCAAAATAAATAAAGAGATGAAAGCTATTGGCTACTGCCCCGTTTATAGTCCCGACGTACGTGTTTTACGTCCCTGAGTTCAAAATGATCGGATTTTCCGACAACTTTGTGTGACCGTGTGTATGCAAGACAAGTTTGAGCCAACATCCGTCGGAAAAAATCCTAGGATTTTGTTGTCGGAATGCCCGAACAAAGTCCGACCGTGTGTACGGGGAATAAGACTGGGATGCCATTAAATTTCATGTGCATGTAAAGACGGGTGTCCCAATACTTTTGGTAAATTATATATATATATATATATATATATATATATATATATATATATATATATATATAGAGTATTTGCCAGATTATCAGTTAGTCCAGCAGTTTTGTATTTGTCCACTGTTTTTAGTCATCCTAAATGTTAGAGGAGCATGTGTCTTTCCTTTACATGGATAACCTCCATGCTGTGTGCAGTCTCCCCAGCGTCACATTATAAAGAAAGGATCCTACACTGCTCTCACTCCTGGACATCTTCAGTCTTTCAGGATCAGTCTTTCAGGATCAGCAGCAAATAGTCCCTTGAGGACTAGGAGCTCTTTTAGAAAAATGCAGTCTGTTGTAAATTGAATGCAAGAGTATATCCTCGCCTTTGTAGAACTGCTCCCAGTTCCATTACCTGCAGGAACTACCAGCCCGCCTGGCTGCTCTGAAGATCTCCCAGGGCAAGGTATAGAAAGGGTTAAGAGTCCTGTCCTTAAGAAATCTTGCTGCATATGGCAATCTTCCCCCTTGTGAATCCCTGGGTGTGCTGATGTATTCACTCTGTCCTCCTTGCTCCCTGCACCTCCTTAGGTAAGATTCCGTCTCAAACCATGACACTGATATAATTTTCCCAAGCCAGCCCAAGCCCAGCCTAGAGGCAGAACCCCCAAACCCAGTGGTCCCCTCCTAGGCAACCAACAGCCTCCTCAGCACTCCATCTTCCGACTCCCCTGCTGGCTAGGCTCTGACATATTTTCCCTGCCACGACATTTTGCCTGGGGATTGGTCAGACTCCTGCAGATCAATACCTCCTGGCTTTCACCCACTAACTTCCAGAATCTTATACAAGCTTCTGAATTCAGGGGGAGGAACCAGAGACCTGAATCTGTAAAGCCATCCAACCTGACTTGCAGTAACCTGACCCAATTACAGACTCACATAAGTCATGAACTTAAATTTACCTACACTAACACTAGTAGCACACTAGAGGGTGCTACATATGTATGTGTCATACCTTTTGGATTCTCATGGAACATGAAAATCACTGTAGTAGGCACCACCACTACAGTGATCGCTGCTAACTTCCAGGTCCCTTGCTGAGTGGCTGCTCTGCTGCTTACTGGACACAGAAGGTTGCCCACTCGACACAGGACACTGAGGTTGCCCACCTCTCCACCTCGCCCAATCAGAGAATGCTTTATATTCATTGCAAAAATATGTTCCCTTAATGGTACCTATGCCAAGGTAAAAACCTCCTGTATTTACAATGCAGTTCTGCAGCCACTTGGCACTGGACTCAGAAGCAGATGGAGATTAGTGTAGTAGTGGTGCCTACTAGGGATGGGCCGAACAACCCCCAGTTCAGTTCACACCAGAACATACCGAACAGGCAAAAAATTTGGCAGAACACACGAACACCATTAAAGTCTATGGGACACGAACATGAATAACCCCTACACAATTTTTTTAGAAAAGTTTGGCGCAGGGTTCCCCTTAATTTCTATACCAGATCTGAAGGGCCTGGTATGGAATTTGGGGGGACCCCCACGCAATTTTTTTTTCATTTTGGTTTGGGGTTCCCCTTAATATTCATATCAGACCCAAAGGGCCTGGTAATGGACTATGGGGGATCCCATGCCGTTTTTTTCAATGACTTTTATCTGTATTGCCGTGACCGACAATTCATTATAGCCACTAGTACTTTTAAATTACTATTTTTCCTTTAGAAATGTCATTTTGTGCAGGGACTGTTCTAAACACGGAAAAAATGTGGCACTTTACAGGCATACTATAGACACCCCCCAGGTACGAAATTTAAAGGAATATTTCACTTTTTTTGTTTCACTTTAAGCATTATTAAAATCACTGCTCCCGAAAAAACGTCCGTTTCTAAAACTTTTTTTTGCATTGATGCATGTCCCCTGGGGCAGGACCCAGGTCCCCAAACACTTTTTATAACAATACCATGCATATAAGCCTTTAAACTTAGCACTTTTGATTTCTCCCATAGACAATTCATTATAGCCACGAGCAGTTTTAAATTACCCTTTTTCCTTTAGAAATGTAATTTTGTGCAGGGACTGTTCTAAACACGGGAAAAATTCAACACTTTACAGACATACTATAGACACCCCCAGGTAAGAAATTTAAAGTAATATTTCACTTTTATTGTCTCACTTTAAGCATTATTATAATCACTGCTCCCAAAAAAACGGCCATTTAAACAAAAAAAAAATTTCATTGATACATGTCCCCTGGGGCAGGACCCGGGTCCCCAAACACTTTTTATGACAATAACTTGCATATAAGCCTTTAAAATGAACACTTTTGATTTTTCATGTTAATGTCCCATATACTTTAACAGTGTTTCCCTGAACACCGCACAACCAAAGTTCGGCCTGAACTTATGCTCGGGCCGAACAGTTCGGCAAATGGGAAATGGAAATAAGCAGATGTGAATTGTAAAAGGCTGGCGAGATGGACTACAGCTTTATTGTCAGAGAATATTGAGGGTTTGATGTTAAAAGAACCTAGTGTCCTGATTGGTGGATTGATGATTGAAGGTGAAGCTCATGAATGTCAAGTGCAAGGAAATAGTTTGCAGCACAGAGTTTTTACTGCCGTATCCAAACCTTTTGGCCTTGAAAGTGACTAATGGTACATTGATGGTTCTTCTTACTATAAAGATGGAAGTAGAATCTCAGGATTTGCTGGTGTCTGTGTAAAAGATGGCGAGGTACAGAGACAATTTTCCTTTTCATGTAGAGCTCATTCTGCACAGTATGTGGAAATAGCAGCACTACTACAAGTTCTCATAGAGTTAAGAGATGATGGTGGAATTGTTAACATTGCTTCTGACTCAGACCAGGTATGCAAGGGTGCAGTTGTCTATCTTTCATGGTGGAATGTGATGGGCCTTAAAGGGACAGATGGCAGTGAGATAAGATATGCATCCTTATGGAAAATTATAGAGGAGGAAATGCAATTCTTTTCAAAGATTAATATCCGAAAAGGTACAGGCCCACAGAAAACAAACAACCGAGCACTACTGGAACAATACTGTAGATAGATTAGCAAAGAAGGCTGCAGTAACATCCCCCCAATGGCCTCACATAGAGCATACTTTGTCATTTCCAGTGTCTGCCCTTACCCATGCTCAAGCAAAAGGAATTGAAGAAAGGACATGTGAGTTGGGTAAAATACAAGATCAGGATGAGGAATTAGCTCAACTAAAAGAAATGTGTAGGACTGGGCCCATACAATTTGAGGGTCAAGAGATGCAGGTGAAGGGTGGCCTTCTAATAACTTACAAAAACAATTTATCTTTATGGGTTGCCCCAAAAAGTGTGAGGAAAGACATTCTTACATGGATTCATGGGTCCCCTGTTGGTGGACACCCCAAACTTCCTTTAGCTTTAGAGAGATTAGATCATGTAGCATGGTGGCCTCAAAATAAACAACATACGCAGGACCATATCTTATCATGTTTGATGTGTGCCAGGCATGATCCCGCAAATAGGAAGAGGAGAGGGGCACTGATGAGACAAGCTCCCATGGGACTATGGGAGCGAATACAAATTGATTACACAGGTGAATTTTCTAACATTGCACACCAGAACAAATATTTACTGGTTGTTGTGGATTCTTTCAGTCACTGGGTTGAAGCTTTACCTACCAAAAACTGTACTGCCACTACTACTGCAAGGATCTTGGTTAAAGAAATATTTAGGCGGTGGGGGATACCAAAAATCTTAGACAGTGACAATGGGCCAGGATTGGTAGGTAATGTGATACAAGAGACATGAAAGCTCCTTGGAGTCATCCAAAAATTTCACATCTTCTATCACCCTGAGTCTGCGGGACAGTTTGAATGAATGAACAGGACAATTAAAAATGCTCTTAGAAAGATTGTTAATGAGCAAGGTACCGATTGGGATGAAAAATTACCCTTTGTTCTGGCAACTATTCGTTCCAGAGTTTGCAGGTCCATAGGCTTTGCCCCTTATGAAGCTCTGCTCGGCAGAACAATGAGAACGTGGGAACATCTGATAAATCCGGTCCCAGCAGCATTAGAAACTGTGTCATTATCTCAATCATGGGTAGAGATCTTAAAGGATCATGTGATTACAGTACATAAGGCTGTGTGTGCCACTGATGAATGTACCCATAAAAGCTCACAACAGTGGTTTAATGCAATGGGTGACACTAGCGAATACCAAATTGGGGCTAGAGTAATGTTACAGGATTTTTCTGGGTTTCACCCATTTCCTAGGGCAAAGTGGAAGGGCCCTTATGTAGTCATATAAAAAATTGGACCCTCTGTTTACTTATTAGACTTGGGAGAGGATAGATCAAGATGGAGTCATGCATGTCAGATCAAAGCATTTAAAGGAAAAATGGATTTGATGGATGAAAGCATTGTCTAACTTTCTTCCTGAGATTGTCTTTCAGGTCCCAGGAGTAATGCGAATACCAGAAGACTATACCAAAATTAAGACATCCCCCCTGTACAAATACAAGCCTTCTCTATTAGCATATGTGTTGATAACAGCGTCAATCACTCTACTACTTTGCATTACAAACATCAGAGTGGAAACGTGTCAAGTTAAGGAATTAAAATGCTTACCAGTGGGGAAATCTGATCAAAATAAAAGAAGTGTAGTGGATCATACTACAGAACTTACTGTTTTAGAGGACTCAGAAGGCATCCGGATACATGGGAATACTGTAAAAGGCATAGTCGAGGGGTGGATAGTCGTTAGATGTGAGATCATGATGCCAAAATCTTATTACTTTGTGGAATCTGCTGTTTGGTCTTACCCAGAAGGAAGCGATCGTCACAGGAGTACAGATATAATATTGGTGGAGACAAAGAATGGACCACAAATGCAAATGACGTTAGAAAGGAATTTTACAATATTTAAGGAGGGTATTATATCCTGTAGCTCTCATGATGTGGAGGATGGAGTCTATACAAAAATCCTACATGTAATGGTCACAAATTCTAGAGACTGTCCTACAATTTTACAGTGGCCAGAACATGGGCTTTTCCTTGAGCGGACTCAAACTTTAGTGTATAGCGATGTTTCATATTTATCATTACCATTATTGTTGAATTTTACATCATTTAACATTCCAGAGAGTTGCCCAATATCAATGGGATTATAGTTTAAACGGTCTTTCAAACACATATAAACTTATTTGGGATGCTACACAAGGGCTTCATTTTAAGAAAGTTTCAAAGAGGGATCTGGGTACTGATGTCATATCAGGCCTCAGTTCTGGTAGTTCGATTTTGAATAGGGTTGATATAGAGAGTCTAAATATAAGAGAACAGAATTTTGTGGGTGGATTACAGCAGATACTGCTTAAAGGGGGTGTCAATTACCTTACAGCAGAGCCTGAAATGATGAGGTTGGCCTCTTGCACGGTTCCGGTCCAAGCACCCCTGGTGGTGGGTACAGGGAGTGCGAGGGCAACGAAAGAATGCAGGCAGGGGGCTGGAACTTGGAGATACAGGAACCTCTGCTGAGGAGATGTGGAAACTGATCTCCAAACTTGTTCAGCGGGAGCCAGATCAGGATCAACTGCAGAATCAGGAACAGGCAGGAGTCGGCAACAGGCTGGCAGCGGGGTACCAAGTCAGAAGGCAAAACCGTAGTCAGAAACAGGCAGGGGTTGGCAACAGACGGACAGCGGGGTACAGAATCAGGAGGCAGAGCCGTAATCATAAGTTCAAGCCAAGGTCAGTATTGCAGGTAGAGGCAGGTACAGCAGGCAGGGGAGATCCAAGAGAATGGTCAGAAGATAGCCGGGTTTTCAGGAACAAGGTTAATCAGGCAGAGTAACAACAGGAACAAGCTGAAGACAATCCAGCACTGATGCTAGGCAGACTCTCTGTTTATATAGGGTGCTGTGTGCCAGGATTCGTGCCAGCGTACGTGCATGTGCGCATGCGCATTAGCACATAAGCACCTTAGCACATTGGCGCATGCACGTTAGCACCTTAGTACATTGGCACATGCGCGTTAGCACATTAGCGCTTTGGCACTCGTGGGTGTGCGTTAGCGCGCGCGTTAGCATAGAGGTGCCATTGTGCAAGCCCACCCTGGATCTCATTTGTCTCTGGCTATGGTTCCGTGCATGCACATTGGCATTAGCAGAACGAGGATTGGCAGCTGCTGCACGGAGACGGGTGCTTGCTGTGTGAGTTCTCTTACAGGGGGAAGAGTGTATTTAAACGCTCTAGCTGAAACTGAAAATAGATATTCAAAACATTCACACCATTGCTGCAGATTTGCAGAACATTCAAATGTCGGTGAGTGCACTGAATAAAACCCTTCAAACTAATAATGTATCCAAGTCTATAGTTTGTGGTATTAAAGGAAACTTGCTGAGTGAACACCTGAGCCTAGGGCTTCAAGAAATCAAACGAGGAGAATGGCCAAAGATAATGAACTCAACTTTATTATTTAATCTTATCAAAGACAGTGGTGTTACTTGTAGGAACTTTGCCCTTGCTAATGTAAGGAGCCTGGATACTCTTTGTAATAAAGCTCGCATCGGAAAGCAGGAAATACCTCTGAACGTCGACATGCCTACATGGTCAACAACACCCTTACCTGTATACAAGATGATCGTTCTTGGTGAGGTGAAGGTGAGAAATGGCACTAATATACTGGAACAACTGCTACCACAAAGCAGACTCGTCATCAAGGACAACCAAGTGTGGAAAACCATGGACCCCAACTGCTGTACCAGACATGCCCAGGCTTGGCTTTGTTCCTGTTCTTTTGAGCGGTTGGAGTACATAGAGGGCTGTGCTGCTACACACTCTGGAAACTGCCTGGTTCGATTGCAAAAATTTAAACCCTCCTGGAAGAGAATAATTCATGGAGAAGGCTCAAGGGTCTGTGCATAGGGGGTTCCCTCATTCACTTGGCAGAAACAAGTTCAGTGCCGGACACAGGATGGTGTGTGAACCTCACAGGTGGACTGTTAACAATTCAAGCCATTCAAGACATTCAAGCCAATATCCAGATGAATCAAGTATCTATGGACATTGAGCAAACTGATCTTGGCAATTGGGACTCTATGATTTCTCCTTTATTTAAGAAAATACCACCACTTACAGTTGAATTATTTAAGAGGGATAGTAGGAAAATTATAGAATTATAGAACTGGTGAAGGAAAACCTCATCGGTTCTAAAAAATTGCTAAAGGATTTTCCGACCCTTGGTGGAGCATACCAAATAACACTTTTACTCACCCGCTATTGAGAACTCTTTCCTTGATTTTTGTGTTTATTCAATTTATATTAATATGTTATTGAAAAAAGATGGTTGGACTATACCAGGGGATAATTCAGACAGATTTCCCAATCCCTAATAAACATACATCATAAAAAGAGAAAGAGAGAAGAGGAGAACCCCCTTCCTCAAGGCAAATGGGATTTTTGAGGAAAATACTATGTCCATCAATAGTAGGTGAAGATCAAGCCAGTTAATAAAAATACAAATTTTATTTTGACATGATTAAAAAATATAACAAAAATTGACATATATAAAAGCATATGACCATCCAGTAGTAAATTTCAGAATTCATACGTGACTATCAGCCAACATGTTTCGCAAAGAACTTTTCGCTTCATCAGGGCTAGACACGATATCGCTGATTCATTATAACTGCATAGATAACAGACAATTTTGAGTTACATAATGGTCATACATGGAATCAGATCATAACAATAAATTCAAAAATAAGGCATTTGTTGCAGAAAAAAAATTTCTCTCACCTACTAACGAGATTTCAAAAGAATAGAGCAATCACCACCATTCACCGGGCATCAACCGCTAAACCAACTGGTGCGGATTGTCCCTGGGTGCCAGATCCCAGACGGACAATACCAGTAGGAGGACTGGACCACACAAATAGGGCAAAACAAACTGGTAACCCGTACTGAAAAGAAACAGGAAACCAATAAGTTCCTATAATTTGAAGATTTATGAACAGTACTGCTAACTAACAGTGATATTTTATCATTTATTGACAAATACTGACCACACACTCACGTGAGTCTATTAAAAGCATTTACATAGAGGTAAGGGGCAGCCTATCCATCGTTAAGGGGGCAAAAAAATGCTAGGGACACCTCCCCATTGTCTTAGGGGGAAGAAAGAAATCCTCCCATTTAACAAATAATGAATATTAAACACAATGCATGTGATTAATCAGATCTAAGTCTAATGCGTCCCAATGCTAGTATTTTAATAGGGTAATCACACAAAGCCATGCATCAAAACTATTCAGTGATATAAGGACGCTGTTACTGAGTTAACCCTTAGCACATAGCGGCCCCCCCCCCCAAGATATACAGCCGCAAACAGAGGCACAAACGTCCAGATGAATGTAGACTTACCCCTAAGTGGGGAGGTAGAAGGGAGAGGCCTGAAGTAGCTCCTGGTCGAGTGAGTGTGCGTTCGCCCGTCACGATGGATGGCAGCTGGATGCGTCTATTAGACAGCACCGGCGCCTCCATCTTTTGAATTGTGTGGTCCCAACGGAAGCAATAAGGTCACTAGGGATGAGCCGAACACCCCCCTGTTCGGTTCGCACCAGAACATGCGAACAGGAAAAAAGTTAGTTCGAACACGCGAACACCGTTAAAGTCTATGGGACACAAACATGAATAATCAAAAGTGCTAATTTTAAAGGCTTATATGCAAGTTATTGCCATAAAAAGTGTTTGGGGACCTGGGTCCTGCCCCAGGGGACATGGATCAATGCAAAAAAAAGTTTTAAAAACGGCCGTTTTTTCAGGAGCAGTGATTTTAATAATGCTTAAAGTCAAACAATAAAAGTGTAATATCCCTTTAAATTTCATAGCTGGTGGGTGTCCATAGTATGCCTGTAAAGGGGCGCATGTTTCCCGTGCTTAGAACAGTCTGACAGCAAAATGACATTTCGAAGGAAAAAAGCCATTTAAAACTACTCGCGGCTATTGCATTGCCAGTCCGACAATACACATAGAAGTTCATTGATAAAAACGGCATGGGAATTCCCCACAGGGGAACCCCGAACCAAAATTTAAAAAAAAAAAATGACGTGGGGGTCCCCCTAAATTCCATACCAGGCCCTTCAGGTCTGGTATGGATATTAAGGGGAACCCCGGCCAAATTTTTTTTTTTAAATGACGTAGGGGTCCCCCTAAATTCCATACCAGACCCTTCAGGTCTGGTACGGATTTTAAGGGGAACCCCGCGCAAAAAAAAAAAAAAAGGCATGCGGTCCCCCCAAGAATCCATACCAGACCCTTATCCGAGCACGCAACCTGGCAGGCCGCAGGAAAAGAGGGGGGGACGAGAGAGCGCCCCCCCCTCCTGAACCATACCAGGCCACATGCCCTCAACATTGGGAGGGTGCATTGGGGTAGCCCCCCAAAACACCTTGTCCCCATGTTGATGAGGACAAGGGCCTGAACCCCACAACCCTGGCCGGTGGTTGTGGGGGTCTGCGGGCGGGGGGCTTATCGGAATCTGGAAGCCCCCTTTAACAAGGGGACCCCCAGATCCTGCCCCCCCCTGTGTGAAATGGTAAGGGGGTAGGTACCCCTACCATTTCACTAAAAAACTGTCAAAAATGTTATAAATGACAAGAGACAGTTTTTGACAATTCCTTTATTTAAATGCTTCTTCTTTCTTCTATCTTCCTTCATCTTCTTCTTCTGGTTCTTCTGGTTCTTCCTCCGGCGTTCTCGTCCAGCATCTCCTCCGCGGCGTCTTCTATCTACTTCTCCTCTGGCCGCTCCGCACCCATGGCATGGGGGGAGGCTCCCGCTTTTCTCTTAATCTTCTTCTCTTCTTCATCTTCTTCTCTTCTTCATCTTCTTCTCTTCTTCATCATCTTCTTCATCTTCTTCTTTTCTTCTCTTCTTCTCTTCTTCTTCATCTTTTCTTCTCTTCTTCATTTTCTTCTCCGGCCGCTCCGCATCCATGCTGGCATGGAGGGAGGCTCCCGCTGTGTGATGGCATCTCCTCGTCTGACGGTTCTTAAATAACGGGGGGTGGGGCCACCCGGTGACCCCGCCCCCCTCTGACGCACGGTGACTTGACGGGACTTTCCTGTGACGTCACGGGGAATGCCACAGGGAAGTTCCGTCATGTCCCGTGCGTCAGAGGGGGGCGGGGTCACCGGGTAGCCCCGCCCTTGTTATTTAAGAACCGTCAGACGAGGAGACGCCATCACACAGCGGGAGCCTCCCTCCATGCCAGCATGGATGCAGAGCGGCCGGAGAAGAAAATGAAGAAGAAAAGAAGAGAAGAAGAGAAGAAAAGAAGAAGATGAAAAAGAAGATGAAGAAGAGAAGAAGATGAAGAGAAGAGCGGGAGCCTCCCCCCATGCCATGGGTGCGGAGCGGCCCGAGGAGAAGAAGATAGAAGAAGCCGCGGAGGAGATGCTGGACGAGAACGCCGGAGGAAGAACCAGAAGAGCCAGTAGAATCAGAAGAAGAGGATGAAGGAAGATAGAAGAAAGAAGAAGCATTTAAATAAAGGAATTGTCAAAAACTGTCTCTTGTCATTGTTAACATTTTTGACAGTTTTTTAGTGAAATAGTAGGTGTACTTTTGTACCCCCTTACCATTTCACACAGGGGGGGCCGGGATCTGGGGGTCCCCTTGTTAAAGGGGGCTTCCAGATTCCGATAAGCCCCCTGCCCGCAGACCCCCACAACCACCGGCCAGGGTTGTGGGGATGAGGCCCTTGTCCTCATCAACATGGGGACAAGGTGTTTTGGGGGGCTACCCCAAAGCACCCTCCCAATGTTGAGGGCATGTGGCCTGGTACGGTTCAGGAGGGGGGGGCCGCACTCTCGTCCCCCCCTCCTTTCCTGTGGCCTGCCAGGTTGCGTGCTCGGATAAGGGTCTGGTATGGATTTTTGGGGGGACCCCACGCCGTTTTTTGTTTTTTTTTGGTGCGGGGTTCCCCTTAAAACCCATACCAGACCTGAAGGGTCTGGTATGGAATTTAGGGGGACCCCCACGTCATTTTTTTTTTAAATTTTGGCCGGGGTTCCCCTTAATATCCATACCAGACCTGAAGGGCCTGGCATGGAATTTAGGGGGACCCCCACGTCATTTTTTTAAAAAAAATTTTGGTTCGGGGTTCCCCTGTGGGGAATTCCCATGCCGTTTTTATCAATGAACTTCTATGTGTATTGTCGGACCAGCAATGCAATAGCCGCGAATAGTTTAAATGGCTTTTTTCCTTCGAAAAGTCATTTTGCTGTCAGACTGTTCTAAACATGGGAAACATGCGCCCCTTTACAGGCATACTATAGACACCCCCCAGCTACAAAATTTAAAGGGATATTACACTTTTATTGTTCGACTTTAAGCATTATTAAAATCACTGCTCCTGAAAAAAACAGCCGTTTTTAAAACTTTTTTTTGCATTGATCCATGTCCCCTGGGGCAGGACTCAGGTCCCCAAACACTTTTTAAGACAATAGCTTGCATAAAAGCCCTTAAAATTAGCACTTTTGATTTCTCCCATAGACTTTTAAAGGGTGTTCCGCGGCATTCGAATTTGCCGCGAACACCCCAAATTGTTCGCTGTTCGGCGAACAGCCAATGTTCGAGTCGAACATGAGTTCGACTCGAACTCCAAGCTCATCCCTAAAGGTCACAATTGACCTCCGGCATTGCTTCCGGTCCGGATGTCCCTGCACAGAATTCGCGCGCACCCAAGGGGCGGACGCATGAGCATTCATCCCCCAGGGTGCGCGTGCATTGCCCATACTCCGCTCAATGGCGTGAAGGGCAGGTAGGGGCAGAAGAAAGACAGCTCCGCCATCTGAGCAGGGACGTCCGAGTCCCCCCACCTAAGGCACCCGCTACCAATGGATAGTGGAGATGGTTCCGGGAATGGGGGAAGCATACAGAGTGGTCCAATAAGGATATATTAATATGTTTTTTATTTAGTTTATATTGTTGTGGTTGAAGACAACTAAGAACAGAGAAAGAAGGAAAGCATAGAGATGGCTTCAATCTTAAGAGCCAGGGATGTCTGAGCAGTTTGGTTGTGAATCGATTCTGATTCGAACCGATCCAAGTGGCGATATATGTAGTGTGTTTTGTATATGTATATAGATATATATATGTATATACAGTATCTCACAAAAGTGAGTACACCCCTCACATTTTTATAAATATTTTATCATATCTTTTTATGTGACAACACTGAAGAAATGAGACTTTGCTACAATGTAAAGTAGTGAGTGTACAGCTTGTATAACAGTGTAAATTTGCTGTCCCCTCAAAATAACTCAACACACAGCCATTAATGTTTAAACTGCTGGCAACAAAAGTGCGTACACCCCTAAGTGAAAATGTTCAAATTGGGCCCAATTAGCCATTTCCCTCCCCGATGCAATGTGACTTGTTAATGTTACAAGGACTCAGGAGTGAATGGGGCGTGTTAAATTTGGTGTTATCGCTCTCAATCTCTCATACTGGTCACTGGAAGTACAACATGGCATCTCATGGCAAAGAACTCCCTGAGGATCTAAAAAAAAGGATTGTTGCTCTACATAAAGATGGCCTAGGCTATAAGAAGATTGCCAAGACCCTGAAACTGAGCTGCAGCATGGTGGCCAAGACCATACAGCAGTTTAACAGGACAGGCTCCACTCAGAACAGGCCTCGCCATGGTCGACCAAAGAAGTTGAGTGCATGTGCTCAGAGTCATACCAGAGGTTGTCTTTGGGAAATAGACGTATGAGGGCTGCCAGCATTGCTGCAGAGGTTGAAGGGGCAGGGGGTCAGCCTGTCAGTGCTCAGACCATACGCCACACGTTGCATCAAATTGGTCTGCATGGCTGTCATCCCAGAAGGAAACCTCTTCTAAAGATGATGCACAAGAAAGCCCACAAACAGTTTGCTGAAGACAAGCAGACTAAGGACATGGATTACTGGAACCATATCCTGTGGTCTGATGAGACCAAGATAAATTTATTTGGTTCAGATGGTGTCAAGCATGTGTGGTGGCAACTAGGTGAGGAGTACAAAGACAAGTGTGTCTTGCCTACAGTAAAGCATGGTGGTAGGAGTGTCGTGGTCTGGGACTGCATGAGTGCTGCTGGCACTGGGGAGCTTCGGAGACTGGGCCGCAGGGCAGTATTCCAACATGATAACGATCCCAAACACACTTCCAAGACGACCACTGCCTTGCTAAAAGGGTAAAGGTGATGCACTAGCCAAGCATTTCTCCAGACCTAAACCATATTGAGCATCTGTGGGACATCCTCAAACGGAAGGTGGAGGAGCACAAGTTCTCTAACATCCACCAGCTCTGTGATGTCGTAATGGAGGAGTGGAAGAGCACTCCAGCGGCAACCTGTGAAGCTCTGGTGAACTCCATGCCCAAGAGGGTTAATTACTGGAAAATAATGGTGGCCACACAAAATATTGGCACTTTGGGCACAATTTGGACATTTCCACTTAGTGGTGTACTCACATTTGTTGCCAGTGATGTAGACATTAATGGCTGTGTGTTGAGTTATTTTGAGGGGACAGCAAATTTACACTGTTATACAAGCTGTACACTTACTACTTTACATTGTAGCAAAGTGTCATTTCTTCAGCATTGTCACATGAAAAGATATAATAAAATATTTACAAAAATGTGAGGGGAGTACTCACTTTTGTGAGATACTGTATGTGTATGTATTTTATATATGGTGTTATATGTAGGGATTCTAGGACAAGTCCATTCTAGGCAGGCCACATTGGTATCTGTTAATCTAGTTACACATATCGAAGGGGACTTGTTGATGTTAATATGCAAGAATACAGATTAGGAATGTAGGCATTCCACACAAGTCCATTCTACACATAAAAAGGGTGTTAAGGTGGTATTTGTTAATTTAATTACACATATCAAAGGGGACTTGTTGATGTTAATATGCAAGAATGCAAATTAGGGCAGTTTATGCCTGCAGCTGTTCACGGCTAGGGGTCATTGTCTGTCTGAAAGACTCTGAAAGACAGAAGCAAATCAAAGGCCTAAATGGAAACAGCCAATCAAATTACTCAGCCATTCAGTGTCTTGTGAATATAACATGACGTTCAGTCTAATCTCTGTCTGTTTGTGATTATGAAGGCACAGGTCTAGGAAAAATGGGACTCTGATTTATATTTACTCTATTGGATTTTTGTCATCTGTGGACTTTGGACTTTTGGAGAATTGTACTCTCTGGAAGAATAGGGTTGCTGCAAAAGATTACTTACATCAACATTATAATAACTACTAGTTAATTATCTACCCACTATAATACAATATATTACTACATCCATAAGAATCCCACAGGTATGGCACATACAGTGCATACATTTTCCAAACTGGTCCAATGTAAACTATGGAAAAAATTGCAATACCTGAAATTCAGCTTTAAATAAATCCCCTCAGGTGTTAAAGTATAATTTGTATTACTTTTTTCTAAGGGATGTAGCTATGTAAACATTGCCATACCTGGAGTTCAGATGTAATAATTTTTAAAATGCCTGGAGTTGAGGTTTAAGAATGTAAAGAGCTGGAGGCGCATGCGTGGCAGAGTCCAAGATTGCCACCGGCTGCTGAAGCTCCGCTCCGCTCCACCACAGCCCTTCTATAACCTCAGGAGCTGACAGAGTGCTCCGATTAGCGATACACCGACCCCATCCTGTGGGGGACACACCAGAGACCCTCCCGATGTCAGTGGGACACGCCAAAAGGCACCTGACAAGCCAAATGACGGCAGCGGTGGGCCCGGTCAGCTATGCCAAGATGGCGGCCGCCCCACGAGGCCTTTACATAACAGAGACAGAGGAGGACTCCATTGCCGATAAGGACCTGACCCCAGCTCCTTCTCCAGGTACTGTACACCATCTACAGCCCCAGATCGCTTCGCCATCATCCGCGGAATCCCTGCTATCCAGAATGAACTCAGGGCTCCCATCCACCCCCATGATAGATCCTCACACAGGATTGCTGCTTTCAGTCAGTGAAGCACAGGAGGCAGCACCCATTCCCACAGACTTTCCCTCAAAAGTTTGGCACAGAATGCAGTGCAGATAACGTCATCTATCCATGCTGACCTGCAACAGATTGGAATGAGAATTGACGTTATTGAAAAAAAAGCCGATCAGGCAGGGGCTCGGATTAACCAAAACTCTGCAAGGCTTCAAGAGGTTCAGGATCAGCTTGAAACCTCCTGGGAAAAAATAGATGACCTTTAAAATAGGTCCAGACGCTACAACTTCAGGATCCGTGGGCTCCCAGAATCTATGAAAGAGGTGAATACGGCTATCAAAACCCTTGTAAAGACCTTATCCCTGGGATTGTAGAACACCGCCTTGAATTGGACAGGGCTCACAGAGCTCTACAACCTCCCCACTCTGATGGCTTACCACGGGACATAATAGTGAAACCCCACTTTTTTCACCGTAAAGGAAGAGGTAATGAAGAAAGCCGGGTACGCAGACAACTTAACGCTGATGGGACATAAAATCCAAATCTTTGCGGATTTATCCCCCTATACGGTGCAGAAAAGAAGGGCCCTAAAACCTTTACTTCAACTGTTGCTGGACAGGGACTTTGCTTATAGGTGGTCCTTCCCACTGAGACTGAACTTCTCTTTCAAAAATAGAAATGACACTTTCTCCACTTTTGCAGAAGGGGAACGTCTCCTACAGCAGCTAGGACTGATCCCACTGGAGCCATCTTCCATGCAAGCAGGCAGAGGGACATCATCATCTTCCACGAAAAGCTAGCCCGCTGTAACCCTCCTGGCTGAAACAGAACACAAAAAGATCTAAAGAAAATCTTCCTCCATGACTTCCATCCTCCCGCCTACTGATCAGGGCCCCGATCGGTGCTGTTCACACTTAGCTCTACGGAGCAGGGAATAATCCCCTATTTCACAGACGTTTCAAACCCAGACGGGTTTGATACCTTTTCTCCTTTTTATTATTTTTGCTCATATGTTTCATTTTGTCACCGGCAATGTTTTTGACTTCAGGACCGCATCTTCCTCCTAAGACAGGGGGGACAGTCCCAGAATAACGTTAATGTCCGGGACAGTACTCCATGGGATACACGGGGCTGAGTTAACCCCTTTCTCACACGGTCAACCGGCCATTAGGGCCGAGAGTCACGGAGGGATCTCTGATTCTAGGAAAAGTATCCTGTTGGACTTTGTTTCTCGTAAATTCTTATAAGATTTTAGTCTTACGTTTGTTCCTATTTGCATTTTATATTTCTTTCTTTATTGGCTTTAAGACGCTCTGTCATATATTCATCATAGACTAGAGAGTAGTCTTCAGTTAGCGAATTTTGAGGTGCTGGGGCTGTGGTGGCCTTAGGGCCCAGGCTTTCTTAGGAGATCCTGGTCTCTCCTCGGTGTCCCTTATTTAGGGTTCACCAGTCCACTTTTTGGTTGGGGTTGAAATGGCTCACCATTTCTTCCTCTGGGGTTGGGCGGGGTCAGGGGACCCCAATGTAGTGGTTTATTACTTTTTCTTTCAGCAAATGTTCATATATGATACAGGTATGGCACACATGCTTCTTGGTTTAACCCGCCTCTCTCTCTTCATTCCTCTCTTCATCTCCTTCTTCCCCCCATCTGTCTCCTCTCTCACATCTTACTACAGGCTCTCTTGGACATCGGGAGGTCTCCAGATCTCAAATCCCGGGCTCGACCGAATTGACATCACACCAAATTGGGTCTCAGGGTGATTGCGCCCAGCAACTCAAAGGTAAGAAGCGGAAGTTGGGGTTGCTCACCCCCCCTGGACCATGGCTGATACAAACAATTCTCCCTTACCCCTCAAAATTATTTCACACAACACACAGGGGATGAATTCTCCTATCAAACGCAGAAAACTTTTTCAATCATACCATTCAATGCACTCAAACATCTTACTATTACAAGAGACACATTTTCCAGACGCCTATAATCCCAAATTTCTACACCAGCATTACCCCCAATTCTTCTTGGCATCAGCTCAAAATAAAACCAAGGGAGTAGCAGTATGTTTCGCCAAACACATCAATCTGTCACAGCCGGAGGTTTTAACTGATCCGCTAGGCCGTTTCTTGGTGGTGTCAGGACCTGTGCCAAACTTTTTACTTTTGTTTCTTAGTATGCACCTAACAAGGGACAAAAAACTTTCTTTAACTCCATGTTAAATAAAATACCTAAAGGGGACGGTGATTCTGGGAGGAGACTCAAATACCGCCTTTGACTTTGCTTTGGACAAGTCGGCGAACAGGAAGCAGATTCCAAAAAGGCCCTCTAAGCAAAGTACCAAAATTGCTAATCTTCTCCACGAGGAAGGGTTGATTGATGTGTGGAGGGAAACCAACCCACACAATAAGGACTATACCCATTTCTCAGCCCCCCATAACTCATTTGCCAGGATAGACCACATCTTCACCAGGTCACAAACCATCCCACTTATCGTACGCTCGAAAATGATAGATTCGTCACTATCTGACCACTCGATGGTCACTATGACGATCCGGAGACCGGGAGGACCTAGAGGACCTCCCCGTTGGCGCCTACAGGAATCCCTTCTAAACTATACGGTACAGTGCTCAGTTCTGGATGCAGCCATTAAAGAATATTTCAGATTAAACCAAACGAGCGTTGTTTCCCCCTTAACAGTATAGGCAGCCCACAAATCAGTTATCAGGGGACATATCATCCAGATAACCTCGAAACTCAAAGCTGAACATAAAGCGGACATACGGATACTAACGGCGGAATACCGTACATTAGCTCAGACACACAAGAAACACCCCACTCACGAGACGTTGAGACACCTTGACAGATCTAGAGCTCTCCTTAACCTTGCCCTGACGACAGCAGCTGAAAAATATTTAAGGTGGACAGGGGCTAAATTTTATTCCCAAACGGACAAGATGGGATCCAGACTGGCTGCAAAGCTCAGTCCTAAAGAACGTTCCTTTGCATTTCCCAAAATTAAGACCTCCTCCGGGGACTTAACCCAGAACCCAACAAAGATAATGTAAGAATTCTCCCTTTTCTATTCAAAGCTCTACAATCCTACAAACCCCCCCAATCATATAACTGACCAGTTCCTCGACAAGTAGGGCAGCACAGTGGTGTAGTGGATAGCACTCTCGCCTAGTAAGAAGGGTCGCTGGTTCGAATCCCAACCACGACACTACCTGCCTGGAGTTTGCATGTTCTCCCTGTGCCTCCGTGGGTTTCCTCCGGGTACTCCGGTTTCCTCCCACACTCCAAAGACATGCTGGTAGGTTAATTGGCTTCTGTCCAAAATTGGCCCTAATATATGAATGTGAGTTTGGGGACCTTGGATTGTGGGCTCCTTGAGGGTAGGGATAGTGAGTGTGCGATGTATGTGTGGAGCGATGCATAAAATTGATGGCGCTATATGGGTACTCTAAATAAAAAAAAAATTTTTTTAATTGTAGACACGCACGCTCACTCAGGTTGAACTGAATGGACTGGTGTCTTTATTCAACCTTACTAACTAACTATGTGTCCCGTTACCCTCCCTAACGAAAGACCATAGGGAGCTCCTAGAGAGCCCCTTCTCTACCATAGAGATAATAGACACCATTAATTCCCTGAAAAATGGCTCGGCCCCAGGCCCAAATGGCTTTTCTACAGGCTATTACAAGAAATTTGGTCCAAGTTTGGCCCCTCATATGGCCAAGTTTTTCAACTCCCTCAGGGATGGAGCCCTCCTGGGTTCAGATCTCAATTCTGCTTACATCTCAGTGATTCCAAAACCAGATAAAGACCCTAGTGAGTTAGGTAATTATAGACCTATTTCACTTATAAACAATGATATTAAAATAATGACAAAGATTATGGCCAATAGAATAGCAAGCTTTATTGCAGACTATATACACGGTGATCAGGTGGGCTTCATCCCTGGGAGACAGGGTCCGGACCAGATTCGCAGAACAATAGACGTTATCTCTATACTCAAATCAAGGTGGGACCGGAGCTCCCCCAAACAGGATTCCTCCTGTCCTTAGATTTACACAAGGCCTTTTATTCAGTAGAATGGTCCTACCTCACTATGATATTACAGAAATGGGACTTTGGCCCGTACTTCCTGAATCTGATTAAAGCCCTTTACTCTTCCCTTTCAGCCCAGGTTTGTCTCATGGGTAGATACTCAGAACCATTCAGGATAGGGAGGGGTACCAGACAGGGATGCCCTCTCTCCCCTCTCCTCTTCGCGATTGCGATTGAAACATTGGCAGTGACAATTAGAACTAACCCAGACGTTAAGGGAGTGCGGTGCGGAGGACAGGAGCACAAATGTGCACTCTATGCAGATGATCTCCTCTTATATGTGACTTCCGCCCTAACATCTACTCCCATTATTTACAAAATCTTACGCAATTTTAGTGTAGTGTCAGGCCTACAGGTAAACATGTCCAAATCAATAGCGTTAAACATAACAGTCCCCCCAGACCTACTAACTCAAATCTCCAACAACTTTGAATTTACTTGGACCAGATCCGAAATCCCCTATCTAGGCATTAAAATCACCTCAGAAATAGATAGTCTCTTCAAAGCCAACTTCCCGCCTATATTTCAAAGATGCAAGAGCGATCTGGAGAGATGGTCAAGGTGTGGTCTATCGTGGCTGGGTAGGGTTAACGCTGTGAAAATGACCCTACTCCCCCGGGTATTGTATTTATTCCGTTCCCTACCAATCCCGATAAGGAAACAAGTCCTTAGCAAATTTCAATCAGAGATCACCCGATTTGTGTGGGGGCGTAGGGGATACAGATGTCCTTCTAAGACTCTTCACCTGAAATCTCAAGGGGGTTTAGGATTGCCCGACCTGTGGGAATATTACCGGGCGGTCCAATTGTCTCAAATATCGGTGGTCTTTTCAAAAAGACAGAAGCCTGAATGGCTTGCGATGGAGAGATGCGCCATTCCAAAGAATACCATTGACTACCTCCTCTTGTGTAATCCGATACGTAGGCCTGCCATTATGTCTCCTACCCTCTCCCATTCTATGGACCTGTGCTCTAGACTCCTTTCTCACCATAACCTGACCTCACCAATGAAACCATTAGCCCATTTATTTAACAATGCAGACTTTTCACCTGGACTAGCCATCAAAGATTTCCAATGGTGGACAGACAAAGGATTATATAGAATTGGTCACTTCCTCTCCCCTAATGGTCCGATTAAGCTATCCTATTGCAGGAAAAAACTAGATGTGCCGGAGTCCGAAGTATTCAGATTCTCACAAATCTCACACTTCCTTAATTTGATTTGGTCCCACAAAAAAGATCTTCCTTTGATAACCCCTTATGAAAACTGGTGTGTAAACACAGAGGTCCAGAGGGGGGGGGGGGGGTCTCCCTGATCTATTCCGCTCTGATGTCACACACAGACAAACCAACCTACGCTTGAGACTGGGAGGAAGTATTGGACATCTCTTGGTCCACACAGGTATGGTTTAACTCATTTAATAGATCCTATAAGGGAATTCTTAATGTCTCTCTTATTGAGGCCAGTGTGAGGGTAATGACACGATGGTACTATGTCCCCGCTAGATTAGCGATTATCTTCCCAGGGGCCTCCCCCCTATGTTACAGGGGATGCGAGCTGGAAGGTACAATGTTGCACACTTGGTGGTCCTGTCCACACATTCAATCATTCTGGCGGAAAGTCATTAGTACAGTCAGCAAAATCACGAAAGTCTCGATAGCTCCCAACCCACAGGTAGCTCTTCTAATTAGCAATATCGTAGCCCTTCCTAGACTCTCACAGACACTAGTCTACTTCGTCCTCTTAGGAGCCAAAATAACAGTAGCCAAATCCTTGAAAAAACCTGGTGTATCCTATCTAGGGTTCAAGAGAAAAGTCTCTTGGATCATGGCCCAAGAACAAATTGTGGCAAAGCTCAATGATAAAGTAGATACATTTTACAGTATATGGGAACCTTGGGCCATTTACTGCAACATTCCCCTTATTCCAGGAGTAGCGCAGTACACTGAGGGATCTGGACCCCCTCCCTGCATCCCTCCCTTCCCTGTTCTTCCCCCATTCTCACCTTTTCTTTCTTTCACGGGGCACCCTAGCCCCTCTCCTCATTGTTGTGAGCCGGTAACTCAGGAGATATGTCAGAGGCTTTGAGATCAATTTCCATTTAATCTCTAGGGTAAGGGATGCCCTGACCACGCTACAGGCTAGACCTCCAACCAAATCTCGATGTATCAGGGGGTTCTGGGTCTCCCCAGCCCCATCGTTTGGTAGGTCCCTGCTTCAATAGGATGGCGGGTCGGGGATCTCCTGGGAACGCTACGCACTACCACAGTAAGCTTCCATAGGGGTGGGGTGCGTGGGGTCCCAGGAGGTAATCGATCGTGCCCAGCCTTGTTATTATATTTTTGCTAAAAGTTATGTTGTTTCTCAGACTCTTATCTCTACCCTACTCTACTGGTACTCAGATGTTTTACTTGTTTTTTTTTTTTTTTATAAGAGCCTATTTCATAAGTATATTCATTACATAATTTTCTTATTTTGCTCATGTAACCTGTCTTTTAAGGATGTTGCTTCCTTATGTCATCCTGTTATTGACTTTTGATACACTGTATTAATATTGAAAAGTTCAATAAAACCTTTGAAACTTTAAAAAAAAAAAAAAAAAAAGAATGTAAAGAGCTAAACTGATTAAATTATTGTAGAAAATGCTCCAATAATTCAGATGGTAGTCAACTTTATATGCTTGTTTTTTTTGGTTGCCGTTGATTAAGTATGAAAAAAAAGAAGCATCCTGAAAAATACCCCTGACAGAAATATTTGCTGCTTAAAAATATTAAAGATCACTTATTCATTTTTGTTTGTTATCTAAAAAGTAGGTGCTTGATGACTTTTTGTTGGACTGGTTTTTAACATGTCCTGTCTATTTTTTAGCATTATAGTTATGGGTGATAAGTGAAGATACCTAAGCTACAGGAACCTGCAGCTTATCATTTCATGTGCTCAAGGAAAAAAAATCAAAGTGCTTATTTGCTTTCCTTTGCTCTTATCTTAGTCAATTCAGCATCCAATCAAATTGCCAGCTTTGCCTAGCAGGGTTCTGTGATGTCGTCTGTGTACACAGCTAACACCAAAGCTAAGATACACATCAGCTTAATTTATTGAGACCACAGAGATAGATGTCCTGGTCCATCAAATCTGTATCCTCCTGAGGTCACAGCATTGGCAGTGTTAAGACCAATCTAATAATCTCCATTCAATTTTCGCAGGATGCTATTCAAAGTCCTCTTCCCCTAATTACCATTTTAATTTGACTTCTAATGATCACTGTATATTTGCCTCCCATTTTAATAGCCTTGTAGAACAGAGACCTGTTTGATTTGACATTCACTGACGTTCATGTGCACTTTGTTTGAAATCATTGATGGATGTTTTGTTTATTGCTGGGATTTAGTGTGCTGTGGGATAATGGGCGAGTAAAACATTAAGAAGCCTCCAAGCTTCTCGCTCCATCTGTGAAACAGCAAATCATCCAACACGGCTGCAGCACATTCATAAAGCATCTACTAAAGCTGCACTGCTGCTTAGCCAGGACTTGGCGTTAAAATCTTTCAACATGGACTGAAAAGGATTGTTGTTATGCTTTTTTCATACATAGGTTAAATAAGCCTGACTTGGAGAATAGATATTTATCCTTATAGATTAGGTAGGGGTTAGAGTTAAAAAACGGTCAATGGGGAAAATGTATGAACTCTACCGAGACTCCAGGAAGAAAGTATTTAGTGTTCCATGATGCCGTAGGTTAATTGAATGTTTTCATCACACTGTGAACTTTATATATCAATTTATATAACCTTGTGGTTTTTGGGGGGGGGGGGGCACCCACATATCGACGTCATGTTTTCCTTGCCCGTCGGGGGGCGCCAATCATGGCGTCGTCATCCTTAGGCTATTTTTAACATCCCTAACAATGGGGGACACCGCGCATTCGGGGTCCCAACGGCGACGAGTGTCTTTAGTGCTCGTGCGCCGCCCTGTTCGCACATGACGTTGGGAGCTGAGGATTTGGTCCCTCCCCCCCAACGCTGTATCCTGGCCTAGGCCGACAAGAGGGGCAGCATAGAAAGAGTCTCCATCAGCTTGCACTATACTGTTAATGTAGCGCCAGTCTTATGGGGCGGACTGGGCTTAAAGGCAAATTAGTCTAGCACCTCCATAAAGAGGCCGCACTGCTTCCAGTATGCGGGTGGCCGGCATTCCGCAACAATTTTGGCTGTCCTATCATCCTGGATCACAAACCTTCCTCACTGTGCTATGTTTTCTGCTGCACCATTGCATTGGTTATATCTTCTTAGTCCTCTCCATAAAATTATCAGAAATTTGTGCTTAAAGTAGAACAATAGGCAACACTTTTTTTTTCATTTTGGATATAGTAAGGGAGGGTTATAGCTCCTGTCAGTTTATTTTTTACCATCCCTGTCCCATTGCAGAGATTTCCCTTCACTTCCTGCCCCATAGCCAAACAGGAAGTTAGAGGAAATCTATGCAAATTAGGGGAATCCATTGCCCCCCCCCCAGGCCCTCAGAACTAGGGTCCCCACTCGAAAATTTCAGGGCGGGTCTTAAACAGCAAGGGTTGTGGCCTTGACAGGAAGGGGTGGGTCATATTTAAATTAGGGAGTGCACGAGTTTAGTCAGGCATAGGGTAACAAAAAACCTAAATACACCACTGCCTCCCCCCCTTGGGGGTATAATTGGAGCCTGACATGGCAGCTTTTCTCACTCACATCATGAGTTCACACATGCCAGCTGCACTTCCACGAGGGGATGATCTCACATTACATGTATATACAATAATTCTGCGCTACCTAAAGGGGGGAATGGGAAGCAGCTAACACAACCAACAAGTATGGAAAACAGACAAGAAAACAAAATGAGTGTAGCGCTAAGGAAGGGGATAAAAATATGGCCTAAGAACTGGCAGTTCAAAGTTCAAATGCTGACAAAAACATCCTTGGAGAGAAGATGGAGATATAAAGTCCTCTGGAACAGATTTCAGCCACGGTACAAATCCTCTGTAGAGAGAGCCCACACACCACCAATGATAATAAAGAGGCTTACCAGACTTGGTGGACCCAACAAGGCGTACGCCAGGTGAGGTCAATCAGGCTTAGGTGGTGCTGGGCTGGAACGAGTGCAGAAGAGCAGGGATGCTGGAATGACTTCAACGTGGCTGTATTCCTCCGACGTGGTCCGACTCAGAGGTCGTGTCACTCAAATCCGTGTTGGAATGAATGGAGGAAAAGAAGGATGGGCCAAATAGTGTGAATCCGTATAAATGAAAATTTATTAAAATATAATATACACTCACATGGAAAGTGTCTAAAAAACAGCGCTGTGAAGAAGTGGCGACAGTGGGGTCCTACCCGACGCGTTTCGTCTGCATAGACGTCATCATCCCCCCAGATGACGTCTATGCATTTAGCCCCCTGAGTCAATACTTTGTAGAACCACCTTTCACTGCAATTACAGCTGCAAGTATTTTTGGGGATGTTTCTACCAGCTTTAAACATCTAGAGAGTGAAATTTTTGCCCATTCTTTTTTGCAAAATAGCTCAAGCTCTGTCAGATTGGATGGGGATCATCTGCGAACAGCAATGTTTTGTCACAGATTCTCAATTGGATTTAGGTCTGGACTTTGCTTGACAATTCTAATGCCCCATACACACGGTCGGATTTTCCGACGGAAAATGTGTGATAGGACCTTGTTGTCGGAAATTCCGACCGTGTGTGGGCTCCATCACACATTTTCCATAGGAATTTCCGACACACAAAATTTGAGAGCTTGCTATAAAATTTTCCGACAACAAAATCCGTTGTTGGAAATTCCGATCGTGTGTACACAAATCCGACGCACAAAGTGCCACGCATGCTCAGAATAAATTAAGAGACGAAAGCTATTGGCTACTGCCCCATTTATAGTCCCGACATACGTGTTTTAAGTCACCGTGTTCAGAACGATTGGATTTTCCGACAACTTTGTGCGACCATGTGTATGCAAGACAAGTTTGAGCCAACATCCGACAGAAAAAATCCATGGATTATGTTGTCGTCATGTCCAATCAATGTCCGACCGTGTGTACAGGGCATAAGAGTTATACAGGTCATTTATGACCTACAGCTGGCTGCCAAACCAGCTACTTGAGCAACCTCACATATTTTAAACTGTATTTTTCCATTTGTAAGCATAACAGAAAAAAAGAATTCTACAAAGAGGTACATGTGGGTTCAAACATATACCATAGAAGAGGGGAATGGATAATCCCACAATTGGTAAGTGCAGGCAGGTCACATAATACATTTAAGGTAGATAAGACTGTTTACTTCAAGATATCTGCATGTGTGCTCCATAATTTTAGGAGGGAAGTTTAAGGAAAAAAACCTTACATTTTAAATAAGGAACTTTGAAGCAAAATTAGGGTCACAGCTCATCAATGCACCCTGCTCAGTGCCCATCTGCAGCCTCTAAATTAAATTGCCTATCAATGCACCCTGCTCAGTGACCATCTGCAGCCATTAAATTGACCAACAATGGAGCCTGTTCAGTGCCCATCTGCTGCCTCACCTTTCCCATCAGTGCAGCCTTGCCAGTGTTGGATTATCCCTGCTGTCTCCAAGGGAAGAGGAGGAGTGAGCGCTGCTGAATTACACATAGCCGCAATCTCCTGTGTATCCGGTGCTCCATCACTCACAGCCACGCCTCCTGGCCCTTCTCATATGATAGACAAAACAGTGGCCCAATGCGGGGCCAGGAGGCGTGGCTGTAAGTGACAGAGCGCCGGTTAAACAGGAGATCACGGCTCTATGTAATCCTCTTCCCTCAGAGACAGCAGGGATCGGTGTATAACATGTACCCATGATTTTCCCCTGATTTTAAGTGGAAAAAAGTGCGTGTTATACGCCAATAAATACGTTACCTACATTCTGTTGAAACTGGAGTTAGATCACTATCCATTTTCAAGGAAGAGAGAAAAACAATGGAGAGCACAAGCAGAAGGAAGGGGCAGAACAAGGTGAAGTGAAAAAAATGGGGAATTTTTTTTTTTGGGGGGGGGGGGGGGGTGACAAAAAGGGCAGGATAGGAGGGCAGTGAGGGTATGAGCCTATCCTCCAGTTGACATTAAAGCTAGATTTTCTGGTGCAAAAGTAAAGTCCATCCAATAGAACTAGGTCTTGCAAAATTGTTCCTCTCCATAATTTGAGGAAGCTAAGACTTCTTACATGGTTTTAATTGACTTTAAGTCTTTCAAAGCTACCTTTAAATTCTTAACAATTCAAGTATTCCTATTACCTAAATGTTTGAAGCTCAGAAGAAGACTGTCTGTTTTAACCTATGAAAGGTGATAAAGCGGACATTTCAGGAATTTTACAATTCTGCATTAATAAATGCATTCATTGATCACTATAAACCACAACAAAATCATTTTTTTTTTAAAAAAAGCTCTGCCTTTTATCATTGAAAAGCCATCCTTGGTCTCCAGTTCAGTAACTTTGCCTAGACTGAGAAGATGTCATCAGTCTGCTTCGGGCAATGAAAAGCATTTTCTTAGTCTCCTCTAGTGATGGGCCGAACACCCTTCATTTGGTTTGCACCAGAACTCCCGAACAGTTCGGACCCAAGCCGCAAACTCTTTTAAAGTCTATGGGACCCGTACTTAAAAAATCAAAAGTCCCCATTTTGAAGGCTTATATGCAAGTTATTGGCCATAAAAAGGGTATGGGGGCCCGGGTACTACCCTGGGGGACCTATATCAATGCAATTTTTTTTTTTCTTTAAAAAGATCGTTTTTACAGGAGCAGTGATTTTAATGATGCTTTAAGTGAAACAGTAAACATGAAAAAAACCTTTAAATATAGTGCCTGGAGGTCCCCTTAGTCTGCCTGTAAAGTGGCACATCTGTACCGTGTATAGAACCTGCTGCAGCAAAGTTGACATATATAAAGAGAAAAAAGACATTTAAATTGATCTTTCCTAGCTACAAGCCATTGCCAATGATGCAAAAATGTTAAAAGAAAAAACGGTGTACAACGGTGTACATGTTGGGTTGGGGAGGTCACATGGGGGTGGTGCCAGACGGCGGAGAGGGTAGTCAGTGGTTAGCCTTCATCGCAGGTGGAGCTTCCCCCCCCCCTTTTTCTTGGTCGAGCAGTGCGGCGGGCATCATGATTGATGATGGATTTACATTAGGGAACATTGTTTTTCATTTTTAATAAAGGAATTGTCAAAAAATGTGTATGTGTTTTTATTTCTTTTTGACACTTTTTTTGGTGAATGAGTAGGGGTACCATGTACATCATACTCAGTCACATAGGGGGGCTGGGATCTGGGGACACCCTTGTTAAAGGGGGCTTCCAGTTTCCGACAATCCCAGGCTGTTGACTGATGACCCCTGCCTGCAGACCCCCACAACCACAGCCCAGGGTTGTGGGGAAGAGGACCTTGTCCCTATCAACATGGGGACAAGGTGCTTTGGGGTGGGGGGGCACCCTCTATGTTGAGGGCATGTGGCCTGGTATGGTTCAGGAGGTGGGGCGCTCGCTCCCTCCCTTTATTGGCCTGCCAGGCTGCATGCTCTGATAAGGGTCTGGTATGGATTTTGGGGGGCCCCACGCCATTTTTTTAAACTTTGGGTGAGGGTTTTTGCCAAAAAATCCATACCAGACCTAAGTGTCTGGTATGGATTTTGGAGGGGGGGACCCAAACCGTTTTTTTAAATGTTTTTTTTATTTTGGTGTGGGGTTCCTCTTAAAATACACGCCAGGGGGGGCCCACGAAGTTCAAAAAGAAAAATTCTATTGCCAGCAATAGAAAATGTAGTATCAATGCAAAAATTTGTTTGATTTTAATGAAGCGTAACATGAAACAATAAAAATTAAAACATTTTGTGTATAGGACCTGCTGCAGTAAAATTGACATATGTAAAGAAAAAAACAATGACGTTTAAATTGATTTTCCCAGCTGCAAGCCATTGCCGGCAAGAGAAAATATGTAAAAAACGGCGTGGGGTCCCCACCCCCCATGCATACCAGGCCCTTTGGGTCCTGAACCATACCAGGCCACATGCCCTCAACATGGGGGGTTGCTTTGGATTACCCCAAAGCATCTTGTCCCCATGTTGATGGGGACAAGAGCCTCTCCCCCACAACTCTGGGTGGTGGTTGTGAGGGCCTGTGGGCAGGGGGCATATTAGTGTGTGGAAGCCCCCTTTAACAAGGTTAAAATAGGAGTCCACCATCCACAGAGACAGGTGTCCTGTCACCACATCCCAATGATTGGTACAAACAGGGAAACCCCCTTGACGAGATGGAACTTTAAAAGTGACATGGACACCTTAAGTATAAAAAGTATCATTTTTATTACACAAAATATGAAATTACAATAAAATAAAAATGTCTATGCAAAGACACATGGATGGTATACATATAATACTATACAATTGAACTTTAAAAGTGACATGGACACCAAAAGTATAAAAAGTGTAATTTTTATTACACAGAATATGAAATTACAAAATAAAAAAAAATAAATAAAAAACAATATAATAAAAACGTCTATGCAAAGACACATGGATAGTATCCATTGTTAAGTAAGCCGGCCTACTCCTTAAAAATCTTTTGACTGTGCGCTCAGCCAGGGCCGTCTTTAATGTGGGGCTAAAAGATCAGCTGCCCAGGGCCCAGTTATTGTTGAGGGGCCCAAAGCAGCTGCCCCTTGAGCACCTTGTAATGCGGAGGCCTGGACCGGTGGCGCAGGGAGAAGCGCGAGAGAAGAGGCAGCAGGCGAAGCATACCCGACACAGCAGCGGCACCACCCAGAGCCTGGATTTGTCCAACCTCCTCTCCACCCCCAGCTCTGACTGTGGGCCTCAAGAGCAGGCGGATCAGGGCCCCTGGAGGACCGGCAGGAGGTGAAAGCAGCCAGGGACTGCTACCCACCCTCCTCTCCACCCCCAGAGCTGACAGCGGGCCCCCAGGGCAGGCATATCAGGGGCCCCCGGAGGACCGGCGGAAGGTGCAGGCATCCAGGGACTGCTATCCGCCCCCCTCTCCACCTCCAGCACTGATAGGGGGCCCCGAGGGCAGGCAGATTGGGGCCCTTGAGGACCGGCGGGAGGTGCAGGCAGCCAGGGACTGCTACCCACCCTCCTCTTCACCCCCAGCGCTGACAGCGGGCCCTGAGAGCAGGCGATACGGGGCTCCCAGAGGACCGGCGTGAAGTGCAGGCAGCCAGGGACTGCTACCCGCCCTCTTCTTGACCCCCAGTGCTGACAGCGGACCCCGAAAGCAAGCAGATCAGGGCTCACGGAGGGTCGTCGGGAGGCGCAAGCAGCCAGGGACTGCTACTCACTCGGCACAGTCGCTGGAAGGAGCATGGAAGGTATTGGGCATCACACACATCTACCACTGACAGGGGGTGCACAGGAGGGACTGCAGACAGGGCTAGGGGTCTCTCTCTCTCTCACCCCCTCTCTCTCTGACCCCTCTCTCACCCCCCTCTTTCTCACCCCCTCTCTCTCTGACCCCCCTCTCCCCCTCTCTCTCTCACCCTCTCTCTCACCCCCCTCTCTGACCCCTCTCTCTATCTCTCTCTTACCCCCCTCTCTGACCCCTCTCTCGCTCACCCCCCTCTCTGACTCCCCCCTCTCTCTCTGACCCATCTGTCTCTCTCAGTCCCCTCTCTGACCCCTCTCTCTCTCACCCACTTTCTCACCCATCTCTCTCTCTCACCCCCCTCTCTTACTTGCACTTTCTCTCACACACGCCTCTCTGACCTCTCTCTCTCACACCCCCCCAACCTCTCTCTCTCAACCCCCTCTCTGATCCCTCTCTCTCTCATCCTCCTCTCTCACCCCTCTCTCTCTCTCACCCCCCCTCTCTGACACCTCTCTCTCTCTCACCCAGTTTAGCTGCTATTTATTGTATGTTTTAAAGCAGGTGGAGAGCAAAATTGCATGCGGGGGGTCGGGGGGCAAAGAAAATGTTTGCCCAGGGTCCAGTCAATATTAAAGACGGCCCTGCGCTCAGCGGTCAAACTTTCCACCGAGCGCTCAGAAAATTTGGATGTTTGGGGGAACTTATGCTCGGCCTGAACCACCTGCCCATCCCTACTAGTCTACTCTACCCCATTTATCAGACTGCAACATTGTAGGTTTTCAGACAGTCACAAAGTGAGAGGCAGCAGTCGCTGCTGTGTGCCAGGCTATTGTGAAAATAACCAAGTACTACACAGGCACTACACAGATTGAAATAGATGCTAACTCAGGATAATGCTTGAACAAAGATAGTACCATCCTTCTGGAGACAAATCAAATAAAAGCATTGTCAGGGGATGTAGAAAGTAATAAGTATAATTATGACACAGTGTTCTTCATGGGCAGGAAGAGAAAATTAGAAAGTTGAAAAGTAAAGAGGAGAGGTATAGGGAAGGGTATGCAGAGGACCTTTTATAGGTAACCTAAGGCCTCTTTCACCTGGGCACCTGGGGGGATGGGGGTCAGAAAAAACATTTGGCTGAGCTGCTGGTTTAGGCGCCCCCCAACTGCCCACCTAAAGTGTGAAATACAATCAGAGGAGAATGTTCACAGGCTGTGGTTAAGATCCCTTGTGTCACAGCTGGAGCAATTTTAATGCAGCATGCTGAATTGGCAGGCAATAAAATCTGTAATGCAAGTCAATGCAGCCATGCTGCAGCTTTGAGCCAAGCAAAAAAAGCAGTCATTCCGGAGGTAAAATAGTGATATGATCAAGAGGGTTCTACTTGCCCTTGTTGGCAGATCAATATCACCAATGGAATCCAGAGAGCTGTAAAATCATTTAGAATTTGAATCACCTCCACCCAAAATTTCTGAATTAAAGGGCACTGTCAAAAGTTGTGGCCAAAGAATGCCAGTGAAAAGGTACAGCACCAGCACTCTGCAGAGGGGGATCTATAATTATTGGAAAGTTTTGCAGGCATAAAGTCAATTCTTTGGAGAAATTTAAAATGGATCAAACGGTCCCTAACAGAGACTAATGCCGCGTACACACGATCGGAAATTCCGCCAGCAAAAGTCCGATGTGAGCTTTTGGTCAGAAATTCTGACCGTGTGTATGCTCCATTGGACTTTTGCTGGCGGAATTTTAGCCAGCAAAAGATTGAGAGCAGGTTCTCTATTTTTCCGTCGGAAAAAAGTTCCTATGGGAAATTCCGTTTGTCTGTATGCAATTCCGACGCGCAAAAAACGAATCCTCAGAATCAAGTACAGAGACAGAAGCGCTCGGTCTGGTAAAACTTGCGTTCGTAATGGAGATAGCATATTCGTCACGGTGTAAATTTTTGGATCTTTTAATGCAGCGCATTCTTTTGTTTTTTATAATGCTAGAAGAATGAAGTTGTTTTGCTGCTGATATTCACACAGAGTTCTGACAAACTTATTTCTTTATTATTTCTTGTGATCTCCCTAATAATGTATTTTTAGTTTTTAAAGCCAGATCTCCATAATAATGTTTGGAAATAATTTTTATAGTGATTTTTTTTCCTTTTTTTATTTAATTCAAGATCACCTTTTTTTTGATTATTTTTAAATGATTTTCTAGTGATCTCCATAATTTTTTTTTTTTTGTGTGTCAAGTTACCACAACAACATTATTATCTTGTATTTTTTAACCTCAAGGAGGTTGGTGTCCCTTGTTAATTTGACATTGTATTTTTGAAATGTACCTGCCTAGTCACAAACAAACTGCCCTTTTTTAATAAAAACACAAAAAACAACAAAATTGCCATTTATTCTGGGTCATAACAAAAGATAGAGGGAAGGCAACGCTGGAGAAACTGCATAAATTTGCAAAGCCTTTGGACCCCAGGACAGACATCAACTATTTTACACAGAAAATTGGTAGCCTGAGGAGTCCGTAGGGAGCACAATCTGGTCCTGGATTCCCAGAGATCAGGAACAGCAGCAGATACATATATGTCCCCAGGCTGTGGTACTACCACAGCCTGCATCTTCTGTCAGACCAGACTGAACCAAGGCCATCACTCTCTTGTCTTACTTGCACGCTTCCCTGTACGCTGTGGCTTTGTTCGTCGAGTTGTGGAAGGAGGTGGAGGAGGAGGAGGATGGACGAACTCAGAAAGGTGTGTATTTTCTGTCAGTTGGACACTAAACCCCTTATTTAAGGTCTGTAAAATGATGCTCTCACAGATGAGGCGTTGGCCCTCCTCCATTTCCTGCATTTTCATTGCTACTATGCAGGCATAGCCCTCTTAAACACTGGGGGGGTCTCTCAGGGTCGCATGAGCATCCCGAATGAGGGCAAGTGCTGCCTCATCCACGTTCCTCCCCTTCCTGGGCCTTTTGGGTGGAAGGCCGAGGGGAGGGACCTAGGATTAGGTCAGTCCACTGGAGGGGCCAGGACGGAGAGACTGACACGGACTTTACACCAGCACTGTCCCAGCACAGCATACCGCACCAAACATCCAATGATTTTGCATAGAAAGCCGTTATAGTATGGTGCACTGACGCACCAGTGCCATGTGAGTACCCCGATGTGGGGAGCGTTTTCTTTTAATAAAAGTATTTTGACTATATTACACTATATAGTTTCCTTTTCATTTATATGTATATATAGTTTCCTTTTCATTTATATGTATGGAGCCACATTGTTTCCAGCTGGAGGAGTGCAGCAGACACTGAGACTGAGTCCAGGGGTGGCTCCAAAGCGTATTTGGACTCAGGGTAGAAGCTGAGTCACACGCTCTGAGGTGAGCACATTAGCTTAAGCGGGTCACGAAGGAGCACAGGAGCATGTTTTGCAGCACTCAGGATATCTTCGGCATGATGTTGGATTGTTGTCACAGCTGAACACCACCTGCACACATTGTTTTATTATCACTGCTGGACATTATTTGCACGCACTATTTGGAGCACTAAGCACTTTTTATGTTGATTAAGACACTATGTATGGTGTAACAAGCACTATTAAGCACTAATTTATGGTGTAACAAGCACTTATTTTTTCACACCTTGTTTATTTATTCAACATTCACATTATTTGTATTTAATATTATCGCACTAGTAAGCACAGAGTTGGTTATTATTAATTTTGTTTTTGGGGTCACCCAAGCGCAGCGCATAACTGGACCCGCCCACCTCCTGCCTGCCACATTCCAGACCCTCATCCTGGCTGAGGCTTTCTGTGTATAAAAAAGGGACATAGTTTTAGTTTTTGCTTCATCAATCACACGCAATTTTCAGCTCATGATTGTTGCAAATTAAATGTTAATAAATAGAAAAGACTATCATTCTGACCCCAGCATTTTTCATTCTTGTCCCAATCATTTTTGACCACTACTGTCTATTGATATGTAAAACACTTTTTGTTCAATCATTAATTTCTTATCAATAATAACATCTAGTTAACATCATTAAGTTTAGGACAAGAAATATGTAGAAAAATACTATACCTGCCTCAAGCTGGGCTCCTCCACTTCTTCCTGGATGGAAGGCCCAGGTTGGTCCTCGGAAGCCTCAGCTGGGGGGGAAGGAAGTGTGGAAAGTGATGACCTCACTTCAGTCTGGTCTTCCAGAAAACGCATTTTGTTCTAGTACCACAGACTGAGTATATACACGTCCTCTGCTGCTGCTCCTGACCTCTGGGATGCCAGGACCTTATTGCGCTCCTTCTTGTATGTACTTCTCAAGCTACCAATTTTCCTGTCCAAAAAAAATCACTGTCTGCGTTGGGGACCTCCGTCTTCACAAATTCCAGTTTCTCCAGCGCTGCCTTCCTAGCTGGTCTATTATGATATAAATTATGTTTGACTTGCCACAAATTGGGCAGCTCCCTGTACCTATGTATAAACTGGCTCATAAACTCTGGCTTTTTGAACGGATTAATTATTCCTGCAAGACAAAAAACAAGAGAAAAATACTAATGTCAGGCTAAACTCTCATAATCCTATCACAATATAGGCCTCAATCTAGAAGCAGTATAGGCCACTGATGCCCCAAGTTAAAATGTTACCTTCGTTCTCACGATCGGCACTTCCTCCACTCAGATCTTACGTCCGACGCACGCGCGTTACACTTTATTTACACTGCGCATGTGTAAAACTCCGCCCGCGTTGCCCGCCTCTGACGTTCTTTCTAGAATATTCCCCGCCACTTCTCTTTCAGTGGGAGAGCACATGACGGAGACACAGCAGGTGCGTAATTCCAGTAATGACAAGGAAAGCCCGGAGCCAGAAATGTCCCGATCCTAGAGGAGATATAAGGCCTCAAATATGTCCTTTGTAGAGATGGCTGAGATGGTGGACATCTTGAAGAGGGCCGACCATTATGGGAAGTATGGACCGTACACCAACCCTAATGTGAGAAAGGCCAAGATCATGTCTAAAGTTGCGAGAAGTCTGCACAGGAATTTTGGGGTACGACGATCCAAAGAACAACTGAGGAAATGCTGGTCAGACCTGAAATTGAGGAGGCATGATCAGTACAGAAGGATCAAGAAACTGCTTCTAAAAAGTATTTGTCCTGTGTTCCTATTATTATTATTACTTGCATGCTGCTCCATGTGCTTTTCTTTACTGTTGTACAGTTTTAAATGGAAACTTTCAGGCTTGTGGGCATAGTAAATCGGTTGTAGTAAACATCGTTCACTAATAATACAATGTTTTTTGCAGATACAGGGTTAACTACATTTGATCATGCCTATTTGTATTAACATAAGTTTAGTACGTTGTTGTCTAGATGTGTTTGTAACTAGAATGAATTGCAAACTTGATTCAGTGTAATGTAAGGAGAGGACACTCAGCAACTGTTTACACATCTGGACTCAGGAGCACTGATGTGGGACACCAGAACAAACTTTTTAGGGTGTCCCACACAGGTGCTCCAGGGGATACTAGGGGTGTCTATGTGTGAATATTGTCCAAAAAAGGTAAGTATTCCTTTGGTAAGGGAAAAAAAATCATGTTTTCAGCTTGGAACTGTGCCAAAACAGACAATTGTACCACACTTCCAGACAATGTTTCATATTACTATTCCTGACCTCAAATATCTATGTGCTAAGTATACCTTTTGTTTAATTCTCACAGGGGAGAAAAGACTCAGGACTTCTGAGGACACCAGGGACCCCCAACCTCATAAAGAAGGGGAACTCAGCACACCACAACCTCAGAATGCGGCGGAAGGAGAGGTGGATGACATGGTTGAAATAGTGACCACAACAGGTGAGTGTCTGAGACCACAGCTTCAGGTAATAGATGTATGCCTGCATATTTATAATGCATGGTATGTTTTTTTTTATTTTAGGTGATGTGCATGTTGTGGAAGAACAACCTCCTCATTTCACCAGTGCAAGTGCACAAATCCTAATCCAGGACATAATGGTGTGTAGTCGGGATTTAGACATCATATTGCAAAAAACCAATGATGTTGAACAAAAAATAAAGAACATGATTGATGTATTAGGGAGAATCTAAATAACAACAAAATGACATAATTTTTAAATTTTTTGGAGTAATTTCCTAAAGTTTTAATACAATTTAAAAGCCAAATTTTGAAGATGCACACAGTGTTTTAATATGTGCTATCTGCCATCATGGGATATCAATGTACGCATTTTGTGGGTGCAACTCCTTCCTCGCAACTCAAGTAGGTGAGAGGAAGGGGTTGCACCCCCAAAACACGTACTTTGATCCCCCATGATGGGAGCTAGCACATGTTGACATTAGGCATGGGATCAGGCGGGAAATCCCCATTTTGAATCCCAATTTTTGTGCATCTTCGAAATTTGGCTTTTACAGGGGTGACATCACCCCATCTGATGAAGGCAAGATCAACACAGTTTTGACATACTCATGTCTGATATTGCCTTCACTTTTTGTATGTTGAACTTTGTAAGTTCCAGAGTTGTGTATGTTATGGTTTGAAACATGCCTGTTAAAGCAAAATAAAAAACTAAAAATGTCAAACCTAATTAAACAAAGATGTATTTTTGGTGTAAAAATGTTTTACAACGCACATGTTAATATGCACGGAGTAAAAGTTTTTATACTCAACAATGTGAGGCTTCTTCTTTCAATGCTCAATACCAGTTTTTGTATTAAGTTGGTGTTTACAGTGACAATGGGGGTTATTTAATAAAGCAAAATCCACTTGGCACTACAAGTGCATAGGAGAACCTAGGAGACAGCTAAAAGAAACACAAGCAGTAAATCAAATTTAAGATGATTTCTTTTTAATTCTAGAAAAGAATCAAAAATTTGCTGGCATAGCAATGACCCCCCTACCCATAAAGTAGTCCAGATTTTGCCGGACATCATGGGCGCTTTGGGGGGGCAAGCCAGGACGGCCAGCTTCCAGGGCCGTCATTGGATTTATGTCCTGATTTGCGGCCTCAGGCCCAACTGAGGCCATATAATTTGGAGCATTTCTCCTTAAATAATTATGTAGAACACAGCGTGCTAGCACTATGTGATTCAGTTTATACTCCGCCATGTTGATTGCCGTAAGGAATAGGCGGAACCGGCTGGCCATTATACCAAACGCATTCTCCACCACTCTTCTGGCTCTGGCCAGCCGGTAATTAAAAACCTGTTTCTCCGGGGTGAATGTCCTCTGGGGGAAGGGCCTCATCAGATGTTCACCCAGACCAAATGCTTCATCTGCGACAAACATACGTTCTCTTCAGCAGGTGGCTCAAGCCACCACTCTGGAGGCGTCGGTAGAATTTGGTCTGGGCAAAAACTCCACCATCCAACATCCGGCCATTCTTTCTCACGTCCACATATAAAAACTCATATGTCGCTGACACCACCGACATCAACACGATACTATGAAACCCCTTATAGTTAAAATAGTATGACCCCAAGTGGGGTGGTGGGACGATGTGGACATGTTTCCCATCGATTGCCCCTCCACAGTTGGGAAAGTCCCACCACTCGGCAAACTGGGAGGCCACAGTCTGCCATTCCTGTCGCGTTGAAGGAAACTATGGAGTCAAACCAGAAAAAATAAAATTACTACTTTTGCACATAACATTTCAAGCAGATTAGACACAAACATTCTTGGCCAACATCAGTATAAAATTTATTTTAAGGGGTATTTAAAGACAAAAAGATAAGGTACGCTTGTCACATTCCTCACCCCCTCTGATGGCCCATTGTAAAAATTTTAGGGGGGTTCTAGATGAGTTTGGGACCCCCAAAAAAAAGATTATGGCACTCTGCCTGAATTTAAGAACAACAATAACATTTGTACACATTTTAGGGGGTGTTTAGGGTAATGCACTACTATGGAGCTGACAAATGACATTGTTAAGTGACCTGGTTAGGTGTGTATGGGCCCAGGATAGCATGCTGGGGAGGTTAGTGAAGGCAAATATGCATGAAGGACAAAAAAGGAGCATTAAAAACTTACAGCATGCATGAGGACAAAGGGGACATTCACAGCATATTACAATCATGGTAATTAGGGAATGATGAAAGAAATACAATACATTAGCAAACATTAAATACATAGAATGTGATGTTAAAGGAGAAAACTTACCTTAATATAGTCCTTCGGCAGGACCTGTATAATGGCAGAACAGGTCTTTGGAATAATGATCCCCAAAGCCTGGGGGGAGATGCCTGTTGAGAACTTGAGGTCCTGCAGACTTCTCCCTGTCGCCAAGTACCGCAACGTGGCGGCTAGCCTCTGCTCAGGAGTGATGGCTTGCCACATGCAGGTGTCCTGCTTCGTAATATAAGGGGACAGCAAAGCCAACAGATGGTGAAAAACGCGGTCCGTCATCTGGAGACAATTCCTGAAATCATCAGGATTATTTTCCTGGATCTCCCGCAACAAAGGCATATGACAGAATTGATCACACTGGAGCAACCAATTCTTCATCCATGAACTCCTCCCCACCCTGCTCATGGACTGACTTGGGTCAAAGAAAGAATCCCAACACCAAGCCCCGGCACAGCACAAACTCTATGACGAGTACATAACCGCAACATGGCTTCAAAATGGTCAGCTGGTCAGAATGAACTAACAGAAGGCACTGAAAGATAGAAAGGCCTGAGAAGAGCGAGCTGAAAATCAGAAACGAGCGGACAAGAACGCACTGAAAAACAAATACGTACTATAATAATACGCACTGAAACCCAGATGCGAACTGACTACATGCACTGAAGAACAGATACGAACCCACAAGCACAAACTGAAGAGCAGTAATGATCTGAAAAGCACAAGGCTGAAAAGCACGAATCGTCTCTCACCAAACTTCTACTAACACGAGATAAACACAAGATTAGCAGAAGGAGCCCAAAGGGTGGCGCGCTTCATATGGAACTTCCCTTTTCTAGTGCCGTCATACGTGTTGTATGTCACCGCATTCTTGACGGTTCAAAGTTCAGAGAACTTTTGTGTGACCCTGTGTATGCAAGCCATACTTGAGCGGAATTCCGTCGGAGAAACCATCCAAGGTTTTTCCAATGAAAATTCCAATTGTGTGTACGCAGCATAAGTGGGTAAAGGGATAATCTCATGTCACATTCCAATCTTACCTCTGAAGGTCTTGAACATTTGTCAATCTCTTCTCCCTGCAACACTCCAGGGCAGGAGGCCGCACTGGTAATAACACTTTGTACTCCTCAGACAGATGTTTCAACATGGAATTCGCACAGAGTAGCTATTTAAGCAAGAGGGCTGAGTCACCCTTATTGCAGAGTTGGTGTGATTAATCTGGGTCATAAAACCTGTCTGATCTACATTTACTAAAGAGAAGATAACTGAGGAAAGCCTATTTGCATGTACTTTAGTAAAGATTTTAAGATCCAAATTCAGTAGCGCTATCAGCCTATAGGAAGAGCATTCAAAGGGGTCCTTTCCAGGTTTGCGCCACAAAACCACATGTGTTTCCAGCACAGAGTCAGGCAGCATGGCGGTCTCTAAACAGTATTCATAAACAGACCGCGGTCTAAGGGCCAGTTCATCGACAATAATACTACTCCACTGGAAAACCATCCAGGCCTGGGGATTTATGAGCAGGGAATAACCCAATGACACACTCAATCTCCTGCACTGTCTGCATCCATCAAGGACCTGTCCTCCACCAACATTCATATCTGTGATAAGGGAACCATTTTAACATGGGGATATTGGTTTGCGCTAGTTGATCTGTTACCAATAGGGCCAAAAGTTTACAATTTTTACAACCTTGCTTGAACAGGGACTTAGCCCTCCTTGCACTTGAAGTCTGAGTGAGATTGGTTATACATAAGCAAAACTGTCACCTAGTCTCCAGTAAATCAAGATAGGAGTTCTCAGAGGGGTTAGTTCACATCTCTTCACCCCACCCTAAAGCCATTGAGAAGTTAAATTGTAATCTCTACAAACTGCCTTAATAAGTGAGATACATTCCCCTCTCATGACTGCCTTGAACATATCCCAAATCACCTCCTCCCTCAACCACCCAGGGGCAAGCCTGCATGCACCTCCTGTAGCCCACAGTGGGAACCTGATCTTATTAGATAAAGGGTTATGATCTGATCTGATAAACCCCCTGTAATGTAAGATGCATCCTGTACCATTTGTAAAAAGGTAAGCATTAGCAAAAGCCTAAATCAATCCTGAATGAGGATTTATGGGTCTTAGACAAATGAGAGAAACTCCTAATTCCCAGATGTTTCCAGCACCTTATATCAGTAAGAGAGGCGGTTGAGGCCCTGGAGGATAAATCAGAGGAAGAACACTTGGACAGATTAGGGGAATCTAGAGAATTACTCAATATATTATCAAAGTCCCAGCCAGAAGGAAAGGAAGGTGCATGTAAGGCAACTTGCCAGAAGCTCATACAGGACTTATGGCTGAAATGGAGGGGCAGATAAATACTCACTAACACCATACAGTAAGTATGAAAATCAAAAAGCAAAGCTAAATAACTGCACACTGGATCAGAGATCACCTGATGGATGGTACAGGACACAAATGCGATTTAAAAGGTTTCAGGTATTGAAACACCAGTTCTCATATGAGTTTATTGTTTAGGCCCCTGAAGTTCCAACATACAAAACCCAACTTATTACTCATGATACAACAATATAAAAGAAAGATACAGTGTACATTATTGCCCATACTAAATGGTGATCCCCCATATGCCAGAGCAACCAATCACATTCCAAGTGACCATACATGTTAAACCATTTGTAAAAGTTAGGGGAGGTATAATGCGCAAGAGGAGATATCTACAATAAATGAACTACCTTCATGGAAAACTATTTGCTGCTATACTAAATCAACAAAAACAAACTAGTATGCAGCTTATACCTGTAAATGTATCAACTAAAATATGGAGAGCAACCGCACTGAGCAAAAATTCACTCCACACAGTCGTCTGGGGCTCATTCTGGCAGGAGTCTGTGACAGCAGACATCCATCACGCAGGTAGTCTTTTTTTTTAAAGAGGAAAAAAGCAGGAATACAAATAGAGAAGCAGCTATGAGGGTCACTTCCAGTAAGAGCATGGATTTTAAAGGCATGGGGCAACAGTCTCTCAGCATAGGAGATAATGCACATAACCCTCAACTGAGGTTAGTAAATAGTTACCCAAAGCCATGGTCCCTGAGACACATTCAAGAGGAACAAGAAAAACGATCCAACATGCCACCTAACAGGCAACAAAAAGGTGATGCCCCCATTCTCAGATGATATCAAGCCTTTTCGCTTGTTGCCGTGGCACATCAAAGAATTTGACAGATCCTTGATGTTGTATATGGAGCCTACTAGGGTAAAGCATACTGTATGGTAGACCCTTCTCCCTGAGTCTCCAACATACTTCAGTAAAGGATCAGTGGTGTTTCTGTGTCTCTGAAAAATCAGAGAACAGCATTAATTTAGTATTCTCATGGAGCAATTCATGGTGTTTCTGTGTCTCTGCTAGGATCATATCTTAGTTCAGTAATCTCACCAGGAAAGGTTGAGAAGATGTAGGGATTCTGTATGCCTGTTCTACCACATAGGTGACATATCTTACTTGCTGAACAATTGCTTGAAGAAATTTTCAGCAAAAATGGCTGGGTGCCAATATGAACACTGATGTCAGTTATTCCTTTCACTGCTAGAAGCCAAAGACAGTGGAGAAGATTATTGTGCCGGCAGATAGTCACGGAGAAAGAAAAGGTGGTTCAGGAGCTCCCAAGTTGCGCATCCTACCCAGTTCACATCTTAGCCTTGCCCCTAAAGATCTATATACTTACTTATTTTCAGGTCAGTCCAGTCATGTGCTCTCCCCCGTGTCAGCTAGCAGAAGCTTCAGGGGAGAAGAGGGAGAACTGACAACAAAGTCATACTCTCAGGCATTCCAGCCGCTGTTGAGCACTCTCTCATCTCCCCTGCAGTTGGCGCTGGCTGATACAGGGGAGATCACATGACTGGACTGGAGTGGCCTGAAAATACAGTACGTAAGTATACAGATATGTCTTACACAGATATAGGTGTTAGTAGATGTTGGGAGTGGGTGGGGAGGGTGCAGTTTTAAGATAAGTTAGATATATTCCAGAATTCTATTTTAAACTGGTTCTAAAGCCTAAACATTTTTTTGGCACTGGACAGAAATGAGGGGCCAGGAGCACTGGCAGGGGACCCCAGAAGAGGAGAATCACAGCTGTTCTGTGCAATTACATTGCACAGAGCAGGTAAGTGCAGACATGTTTTTTTTTTATTACCTTTACAATTGCTTTAAGTTAATACATGCTAACTATAATGTAACAGTTTCAGGTATTTATTGCCTTTCACAGAAATCATAGTGCTCAACCTGACAATAGCATAGTTGCCAACATTGCAAAAAAAATATGTGGGACACTTTGTTGGCTGTAGGCGGAGCCGTACAATAATTAGAGGGCAAAGCATTCGTTTGTAGGCGTGGCTTAGTAAAAATACAAGTGCTTTGCGCGCCGCGGCGAAAAATGGGTGTGGTTTACGTGAAAAGTGGGCGTGTTTTAAATGGGCGTGGCTCAAGATTGTGTGGTTAGAGTCTGAGATGAATGAGGGATGGAGAGGGAAAGGGGAAGAAGGAAAGGGGGGGGAGGAATGGAGGGACAGCAGGCCAGATCCTACACAATAGAAATATGTGTATTCTAGAAAGTTTAACAATCAGCAGATAAAGATACTCAAAAACACCTGATGTTAACGCTTCAATCATCCCGGCACCATGGTTGTTATGGTGTCAGGATGATTGAAGCGCATTATTTCTATTATTACATTGTATTATAAAATTATATCATTCAACTCACCATAATGCCGAATCAGTGGGATCCCTGAGCGTGTCACTAAGCACGTCGCCTGCCACCAGCAGAGTCTGTCCTTGCATCAGGTGCCCCCGGCAGAGTCTGTCCTTGCATCAGGTGCCACCAGCAGAGTCTGTCCTTGCATCAGGTGCCCCCGGCAGAGTCTGTCCTTGCATCAGGTGCCCCCGGCAGAGTCTGTCCTTGCATCAGGTGCCCCCGGCAGAGTCTGTCCTTGCATCAAGTGCCCCCGGCAGGGTCTGTCCTTGCATCAAGTGCCCCCGGCAGGGTCTGTCCTTGCATCAGGTGCCCCCGGCAGAGTCTGTATAGACACCCTCCATCAGTGCAGACCCCCTCCATCAGTGCAGACCCCCTCCATCAGTGCAGATCCCCTCCATCAGTGCAGATCCCCTCCATCAGTGCAGATCCCCTCCATCAGTGCAGATCCCGTCCATCAGTGCAGACCCCCTCCATCAGTGCAGATCCCCTCCATCAGTGCAGACCCCCTCCATCAGTGCAGATCCCCTCAATCAGTGCAGACCCCCTCCATCAGTGCAGATCCCCTCCATCAGTGCAGACCCCCTCCATCAGTGCAGACCCCCTCAGTGCAGACCCCCTCCATCAGTGCAGACCCCCTCCATCAGTGCAGACCCCCTACATCAGTGCAGACCCCCCTCTATTAGTGCAGACCCCCCCTCAGTGCAGCCCTCCTCTATTAGTGCAGCCCCCCTCTATTAGTGCAGCCCCCCCTCAGTGCAGCCCCCCCTCTATTAGTGTAGCCCCCCCCTAGGTGCAGCCCCCCCCTCAATTAGTGCAGCCCCCTCAGTGCAACCCCCCCCCCGCTCAGTGCAAGAGTGGCCGGCTGGTGTTGTGCCTGCCGAGAAAGTTCCCCTCGTCAAGTATGGACCCCCTGTACTGCGCAGCGCTTGCGCAGTACGGGGCTGGGGAACTTCGGCAAGACAAGGCGACGGCGGCGCCATTGTCTCTTGCTTCAGTGGAGAGGGGAGGGGCCGTGCAGCTAAAGAAGCCGCTTCATTGGTTGCACGGATCGAGCCCCCTTCCTCTCTCCACTACACAAAACTGTTACTAGGGGGAAGATCGAGCGGCAGCACCGGCCGCCATTTTGCTGGAGCCAGCTGCTCCTAAAACAACAAAAAAAACATTCCCGATTTTCCTTATGGAAAATCCCGATTCGGGACAACCTCCATCCGGGACGAGGGTCCCAAAATCTGGATTGTCCCGGGAAAATCGGGACTGTTGGCAACTATGCAATAGCTTTATCTGCTTTTCTGTCCAGAAAGATGGTGTCATCTTTCTTCCAGAATTATCTTGGCTCGGCATCTATTTTACTTACTAGAATGTTTGCTCAGAGTTGACATATTCATACAAACCCTGATGCCTGTGCAGTTCTTGGCTCACAAATCTCTGACAGATCAGCCTACTGATGCAGTATCTCACCCTGTGTCTACTACAAAGAGAGGAGGGGGAACTAGGGAAATGCTTTCTCCTGCCTGCAGCAGACAGATGACATCATCCAGACAAAGTTACTGGACTGGGACTAAAGGATTGCTATTTGGTGATAAAAGGCAGTGTTTTTTTTTTCATGGAAAATTATACCATTTCTGTGACATATGTGGGATTTATTTAGACAGACTGAGAAAAAAAGACCAAAGTTCATTTTAACTAAAGCATGTGAATACTTACTTCTGTGCTGTACAGCATATCCAGAAGACTTTCTTTAGGTATGCAAAGACCATGAACATATAGAGAAAAATATCAGATCCAACTTCAATGTGTAATAATATTGTACATGTCATGCACTTTAGGGGTTTGAGCAGGAAGAGGATTGGAAATGCTCAGTATAGGCAGCAAATGTCTCTAAATGTATTATTAGTTCAAGGGTCAAATATTGTGAGGCCAGAAAGTAGATAATAAGGGCAGAAAAAATTGAGGCGTCAGCTGCCTTTTGCTGGCTCGGAAATTGCATCCATGTGAGATCTGCCAAGACAGAAATATATTTTTAGATTTTTTTTCTTACTTCATGATTGTTCATTTACTTTTGACAAGTATGTAGCAAGAACAATTTTACAGATGAACTGTGTTATTATAAACTCCTATGTAATTATTTGCTTACACAAAATAGTACATACTGTATGTAATATATTTCGTTTGAAAATCCATCTAAAAATGTATAAAATCTGAAAATAATGATTTCTGCTACTTGGTAAAATTTTTACAGACCTCCTTTTATATAGAGAGTGTTTCATTTTGCATTCAATTTTAAATTTTACTTGTTGCAGCAAGCAAGAGGAGGGGCAACAGATTTTTCTTGGTACCATCATAAAACATCACAATGGATTAAAATCACAAATTTTTATTACAAATGGTTTACATGACAAAACACTTTGGATAAAACACAAAAAATATATATAATAAAATTATCCCTTTATATGGCTTACTATGCCCACACAGTAGAGTCACTATCACCAAGGATCTTAGTCCAAGGAAGCGATGTGCATGTAGTCAGTCAAACTCGACATGTTTTGCAGTCACCGGCTTCTTCAGGAGAAATTTTTGGAGGAGAAATTTCACATGGCACATAGTTGGACCATTAACAAGATTATATCCTGTGAATCACACTGCATCTATAAATTAGCAAATGCATCAGTGAAGGGGCTTTTAATATGAGAAAGACCTAGTCCCCACAAAAAGTATCAGGAGAGGTAAACTGAAGATAGAACTATGCAAAAGGGCAGTAACCGCTCACACACTAGGGAATTATAGAGCATCGAAAGACACAGTAGATGGATAAATCGTCCAGTCTGGTCATGCACAAGCTAGCAACCATTCACTTGGAGTAAATCCTATGGAGAGGGCCCAGGGGGTAATATAGGCCACAAGGGCGATCAATATTCACTAGCAGTGAGTGTCCAGTTCACATGGCTAAATATACAGATATATAGATGAAAGGCACAGTGAGTGAGAAAGACATTATTATTTTCATTTACACTGACTGGTGTTCACATAATCATAAAAAAATAACATTTGGCTTATTAACGACTGGCAGAACATTGCGTGACTTTAAAATGGACCTGAACTTAAAAAATGAATATTTGCTATGTTATAGGGAACATCTAGACAAAAAATATTTCAGGGATGCATTAATCTTGGTATTGTTGTTGCCACTAAAGTTTCTACTAGTGCCAGCGCTGCTGGAAATAATGGCAGTACAGGCAAGGAAGATAAGGCTGTGTGGAGTTCAAATGGGGCTGATCCTTAGAAACAGAACTTAGAACAGGCTCATTTATGAAAAAACTGTTGCAAGCTGCACAAAAGTAGTAAGTTTACCTTCTGTTTTAGCCATGTTAAAAACGCATCTACTTTTCCTTTTAGCAAGATTCCAAACAAAACCGCTATATTTTTGGTCAGGCTCATCCCCACAGTCCTGTGCCTTTGCCTCAAAAACCATACATACCTTCATCCTTCCTTCTTACCTTGCACCAAGCAATTCTCATTCTGTTCACTGAAATATACAAAACAGACTCCTGTGCTTGGATGCGATTCCCAAAATATACATAAAGTAGCTAGCACATGTAGGCAAAACATATCACTTGTGTATCAGAATCTCTAACCTCGTCCGGTCTAATGGGAACCTTCGAGGCCAAAGATGGCTGACATCCTTCAATACATGGTGGGTTGTGAGGCATAGTGGGTGCAAAGGTGGTAAAGTCATTGGGTGCCAGAAACGTCTTAAATGCAAAAGAGGTTGTATTTCTTTAACAGTCCCTTTTATCTTTTGAAAGGTAAAGAGGGTTAGGGCCAGGACACCCTTAAGTAGTTGTAATTTCAAATGGCAGACTCCAAGACTTCAATAGGAGGCCATTTCATATATTTTGTTTGGTCTATATGAGCACCTCTTTACACCTCTGAGGTGGCAGCATGTGCTAAGTTTTTTTTTTACTTCACTCATTCACTTTTAAGGTGATAGTGCTGCACTCTGTTATTTCATTCTGTTCACTGACATTATTCCAGTGCTTAATCAGACCCTGAATTTGCTCTTCTTTCTTGCCTCATTGCATTAATGTTGGCACTTTTAGCATAAGATTAAGAGGATACCATTGTTCATGTGAATACCATTTCTTCGAAAGACTTTAAAAGGTTACACACACCTGTCATCAGAAGCCACAAGCTAGACATATGCCACAGGGGCGTTTGCCCCTGTGGCATATGTTACAGTTATTAACAAGTTTCTGTTGCTTGTAGAAGTCCTCAAGCATCTGCAGATATAATTCCATTGGGTGGCAACATCAAAAATCAAGATTGTTCTGCCATCATGCTCTATCATCACTGCTGATTAAGGCTGGATTCACACCTATGCATTTTTAGTGCTTTTTGCATTTTGCAGATTTGCACTACAGAACGTGTTCCATAGGAAACCATGTTAAATGGACTGCAGTGCAAATCTGCAAAATCCAAAAAGCACGAAAACTGCATAGGTGTGAATCCAGACTTACAAGATTATTCCAATGGGCCACAAGGAGAAGAAATCTTCCTAGCTGTAGCTGTTAATTCACTTGATGATTAACTATACCAACTTTACAGTGAAAAGTTCAAGCAGCATAACAGGTGAAAATTTGAGTGTATAGCACAAATACACCCTTATTTTTTGTCACTGTAACCTGAAAAGTCAAATAGATACATGTTGAATAGAAATGTATTGTTGTATTAGGATGTTGGGGGAAAAACGCATACTGTAGCACTATTTGGTAGTCAAAAACATCATATTGAGTATTAGGAGTCTTATTTGCTGAAAAGATAAAGTTCACTGCAAAACCAAAATAAATAGTCAACAACCAAGCAAAAAAAAATAAAAAAAATGCACAAAGGTCAGTAAGTTGGTTAGTCAGTCGGTGGGACAAATCTATGAAAAGTAATGCAAATTCTACATACAGATAAACCTGAAAACTGCCTTCAAACTTCTACCTCTGTCCCTGTAACTTCCAGGTTAATTTCCTACCGAAAACTGGCTGTCTATTACTAACAGAGCCTCAGCTGAACCTTGTCCTGCCTAACTGTGAAGCTATGTGTGAAGTAGTAGGACAACAACCTTACGTTTACCGAGTCTACTGAGAGATAGTGATCGCTAGTAGTGAAATCTAACAATTAGCAATTCTGCCCCCCTAGGATTGTGATGAATGATGATGATGGTATTGTAGTGACTTGGAAAAAAGCAGCCCTTTGGATGATGGAAGCTCTGCTGACTTCCATTATCCAATCATGTGCAAGCAAAAATGCATTTTTATTTTGTTTGTCTTGCATGTTTATTGTTTGCAAAGTGACATTTCAACACATTCACTATGCTCTAGGGAAAATTCCCTTGCAAAGTGCAACTTCCCTTGCAAAATGAAAGCCTGGTTGCCTTTAGTAAATCAACCACAGTATGTCCATTCTGCTGTTCATGACTGACAGTATTAATTTTTTATCAAGGACAATGGGGACCAATCACACTAGACTTGGCATCTAGACTGCCAAGTTTTATGGCTGTTGTTAAAACTGGAATTACTTGAAGGGATAGTAGTCTCTCTAGGTTTATGGATCAAATTTATGCCAAGTCAGAAAAAAGATTCCTGAAACAAAAACTGACAATGCAAATCCGAACATAAAAGTAGCAGAGGTCATAAGAAGACTTCACATGTGCAACTAATAGGAGATGAGGCCTCCAGGCTTTATCTAGTTAGAACAGTTGGCAATAAGCATAAGCACCTTTCACCTTTTAGGCCTGGGAAAGTCAATGCTAATCACACTAACAATGCATTAGTTTTCAGCACATGATGATTGGTTTTAGTGTTTTTTTCTGGCAGAGCTCTGTGCACCAAAAGTCATGCCCTGTATTAAGGTCCCCCTTACGCTAACCCTCCCTCTAAAACGAACACTTACCCTTCTGTAACATTCACTCTAACCTCCTCTAAAAACACACACACACACACACACTAACCTTAACACCAAGTTTCTTTGTAGGCCTCACACTAACCCTTCTGGAACCTTTATACTAACCCTCATGACTGCTGAGGTGCAATAAGCCCAGGTCCCATCCGACTTACATGACCACTTAACATACCTTACCCCTTCTTCCCATCCAATAAAAAACCACATACAACCATTAACGTTGGAAAGGGCAAGGCCACAGCTTTATTTTAACTCAAACATACAGCAGATATTTAAACCGTGCCAGTCACAGTTGCACTGTGAGCACTCAAAAATACAAAAATAAAAGGGAGATGAAGGAGGGGCCTGTCCTTACCATAAGTGCCGGACCGGCCGTTAATCTCCCAATTACCAACAGTGCATAAAAAGGTTGCATATTTGCTGGCAAGGTCACCAAAACCGCAACACGCTGTGACATACCATACATTAGGGCGGGAGGGTGGGCAGCTCTTCCATGCTTCCGTCCGAAAAGGACCATAATCCCCTGGGGTGACGAACTCCTGAGCTCAGGCCCAACCCTTTGTCCCCCTTGTGCCAATCCTGGGATAGCCAAAAATTACTTTAACTCCTCCCTGGCCATGCCCCCATCAGTCAGGGCTCTCTTTCCCTAGAAGGCTCAAGAGGCCTTCATGACTGCTGAGGTGCAATAAGCCCAGGTCCCATCCGACTTACATGACCACTTAACATACCTTACCCCTTCTTCCCATCCAATAAAAAACCACATACAACCATTAACGTTGGAAAGGGCAAGGCCACAGCTTTATTTTAACTCAAACATACAGCAGATATTTAAACCGTGCCAGTCACAGTTGCACTGTGAGCACTCAAAAATACAAAAATAAAAGGGAGATGAAGGAGGGGCCTGTCCTTACCATAAGTGCCGGACCGGCCGTTAATCTCCCAATTACCAACAGTGCATAAAAAGGTTGCATATTTGCTGGCAAGGTCACCAAAACCGCCACCAGCCAGTCAGTGAACTACTGACGGGCGCCCCACCGCAGCCAGCGCTTGCTCCACCCCCCTCTGAAGTCCCCGGTTGAAAATGTCCATGCCAATCTCATTGAGATGAACACCATCTCTCCTCAGCAAGTCCGTATTGTTCCCTTCCAGATCTCGGTGACGGACCACAACCCCCCCGATTCTCCGTACAAATTTGCACACTTGCGCATTGACCTTTCTACGGAAATTCTCCAAACAGGGGCCCGGGACTTCCCTTGCCCAAATTGAGCGAGGGACAATTTCTGACCAGACCAAAGTCAGGCTGGTGAACATTGCAAGGCACTGAGCAATGTCGCCCTTCATAGCGGCAATTAGATCCACAGACCGGGTGTAACCAACATCATTTCCGCCGGCGTGGACCACGAGGATGACGTGACCAGACACCCGGGCACGGAGCTGCCAACATTCCGTCAGGACCTGATGCCAACGCAACCCGCGCAGGCCCAGCCAGCGGATTCTTGCCACTTCGGATGAAAGTCCCAGATTTGTTCCATAACTGCGAATCTCAGCCCGACGGGCAGCCCAGAAAACAAAGGAATCACCCAGTATCCATATCTGAGCCGGGGAAAAATCTGAAATTTAACACAAAAGGTGAGGGCGAACATACAGCGAGAAACGAGACGACTCCCATCTCCCCAGTCGCTGAAGTTCCGTATCAGAAAATCCCAAACCGGAAGCTGCAGTAGCAGTGCCTATGCGAAACGAATGAGTGGAGAAGTCGCCCGCAGGTTAGCCTAAGGCCTTTAGGCAAAAACGAAAAAACCCTCAAAATTGACACCGGCTCAGCGAGGATGAGTCGGCATGCACAAAAAAGGTGGGGGATGGAGGGCGCGCGGAAACAAACGGAAAAGCCAAAGAAACCGGGCAAAACGGACCGCCACAGTGGTGAAGCACCACTCGGCGACCCCTGCCAAAACTGTCGGTCTTGGATGAGCGCAACAAAACTGTGACGCTGCGCTCAGCCAAGGAAACGTCCTCCGATCTAATACCCCCGGGGGACGACCTAGATTTTGAAACCAATTCCCCGATGCGAAAAGCCCCAAAAAACGCCCACGAAAAGCGACCCGAAAAAGCAATGTCTCGAACTCGGATGAGCACACCTCCGGCAACATGGCTAGAATTTTGGATAATATATGAAGGGAAATCGGGCGCCTGGAATCGGGAAGGTGTGTGATGCGTTTCCAGCCTCGCAATATCCGACGTACCGGAAAAGCTTTTGTGACATCTTCCCACCCCAGGAGTTGGAACCAAAAAAGATAGGGCTGACATGGCAGAGGATACGGTGGAACCTGACACGCCCTTTTCTTGTAACTGGACCAGGTAAGCAAATAAAATCAGACGTCTATCATCCGGAGAGAAAACAGAGAAATCACCGCCCGACGCCTGGAACCACTCGTGCCAGACCCGACAATAAGACGCCCACGTCCGCGGAGAAAGCGACGACCGAAGCAGCTCTAACAATCCCCGGAAACGAGGTTCCATAAGTGGGCCGGACAAGGGAGGCCCTCCAGCGAAGCCGACGGAGCCAAGGAGCGAAAACGAGGAAACTGTTGGCGGGAAAGAGCATCAGCAATGTCGTTAGACACTCCCGGAACGTGTTTTGCCTTAATAAAAATATTAAAATGCAAACATCTTAAAACTAAAAAACGCAACAGCGAAACCACCGGAGGGGAACTGGCCGATTGCTTGTTCACTACCTGCACTACACTCATATTGTCCGACCAGAAGATCACCTGATGGTTGCGCAACTGTTCACCCCAAAGCTCCACCGCTACAATGATCGGAAAGAGCTCCAAAAGAGTGAGATTGCGCAACAAGTCCATGCGGGCCCATAAGGCCGGCCAACATTCTGCAGACCACTCACCCCGAAAGAAAGCACCGAAACCACAGGAGCCTGCCGCATCAGTGTACAGCTCCAGCTGTGAGTTCGGTACCTCCTCCCGCAACCAACACGACTGTCCGTTGTACGACTGCAAAAAAGTTAGCCAAATACCCAGATCAGCCCGCATGGGCTTGGTAATCCGAATGTAGTGGTGAGGGGCCGTAACCCCCTTTGTGGCCCAGGATAAGCGCCTGCAAAATGCTCTCCCCATACGTATGACCCTACAGGCGAATACCAAGTGTCCCAACAAAGATTGTAGCTGTTTTAGCTGCAGTTTCTTTGACCCTTTCGCCAAACGGACCAAGGATAGAAGCTTGGTTAGCTTCTCCCTCGGCAGACGAAAGACCATGTCCACTGTATCGATCTCGATTCCCAGAAAAGACAATACCGTAACCGGACCCTCGGTTTTTTCCGCAGACAGTGGGACGGCAAAGCGCCGACACACCTCCTGAAAAACAGAAAGCAGGCATTGACACTGCGCACTGTCCGCGGGGCCCACGAAAAGGAAATCGTCCAAGTAGTGCAGCAGGGACTGAAAACAAGCCTCCTGGGTGACCACCCATTCAAGGAAGCTACTGAACAACTCAAAGAAATAACATGAAATGGCGCAGCCCATAGGCAGGCACATATCGAAGAAATAGCTTCCTTGAAAGTAGCAACCCAGGAGATGGAAACAGTCCGGGTGAACCGGAAGAAGGCGAAAAGCGGACTCAATGTCCGCTTTAGCCAACAACGCGGACCGCCCTGCAGCCCTAACGAGGAGAAGAGCCTTGTCAAACGACGCGTAGTGTACCCGAGATTCCTCGCGATCAATCCCGTCGTTAACCGAGGAGCCAGAAGGGTAGGATAAGTGATGAATTAAACGAAATTTACCACTCGCCTTTTTTGGGACCACCCCGAGTGGGGACACCCGCAGGTTGTGAAATGGGGGAAGATCAAAGGGGCCCGCCATGCGCCCCAGTTCCAGCTCCTTTTTGAGCTTATCCGCCACTACCGACTCGAACTCTATAGCTGATTTTAAATTGGAGGACATGGTAGGGGCATCCGACGGGAAAAAGGGGATCCAGAAACCCCTATCAAGGCCATCCTTAAGGATCAGGGCCTCCCTATGAAGGGGGTACCGGTCTAGCCAGGGAAGCATCCCGGAGACGTTCACCGGCGTCCTCCGGCTTAGAAAGGCCAGTCTTGGCCCCCGCTCTGGGAAGCGTCTGCTTTCCCTTTCTAAAACATCGGCTGGCGGGGTGGGCGCCCCCGCAGCTGGAGCACTCGTGCCTGAAACGACAGGCAGAGTACCATTTACAGTGGCTTTCGTTGAATAGCCAGCAGACACCCTTTTTGGACGCGGTCGACGCTCCGGACTGAGGAGCGCCGACCGTGGACTGAAAGGACGAAGGCCTGTGGGGGCACATAAGCAGCAACCACAGGCTACCATCCTGACAGTCAAAGCGCAGCTCTTTTCGCGCCGCCATCTTCTGCCGAAATTGGGTGTCATACTGGAACCAACACTGCCCCCCGTAAACCTTATACGCCCCCCAAATGAGGTCCAGATAACAGAATAATGAAGCCGCCAATTCCGGGAAACGCTCGCAGAGCACTCCCGCATAGGCACAGAAACCCTGCAGCCAGTTCCCGAAAGTTCTAGGAAGCTGTTTTAATTTATCGCCCTGCGCCACGACGTCTACCCGCCGAGATTTGTCAATCGTTTCCCTATCCGGTGGCACTAGCGCCATAAAATCAACGAATTCACGACGCCAAATCCTCTCCTTCGTCTCCTCCGGTATATGGGTACCAGTGGGCGCCACTGCCCATAAGGCCCCCCCTGGAGAGGAGGTAGGATGTGGCGACGCGCCCGAAACCCCCATGCTGGATAGGACCGATTTGACCACCGATGCTATGCGGTCTTCAGGACCCGATACGGAATCATCAGCTGACCTACCCCAAATCAATTCACAATCATACTCACTGATCCTGGGGGGCATCATCGATGATCGATCGACCTCGTCTTCCGGCACGCCTCTGGAGGACTGAAGGCTGATGCGGCCAGCACCGTGAGGATTCACGTGGCCGTGTGCGTTCGGGCCGTCCCGGCCTACGGAGAGATCCAAGGGCGGAGATCCCGCCACCAACTCGGAAGAGTCCCCTTGGCCGGGTGCAGCGACTGTGCAGGTGCAGGAGCGTCTGTGAACTCTGGCCGGCTGACCCGGGGCGGAAGGTGCCGCCAGCCCGGGTCCGGAGCTCGAGTCTCCCGCCCAGCCGGGCGCTGGGAGACTGGCGCGACCCGCCTGGTTTTGCGTGTGGTGGGGGGTAAGCCCCTGTGATGTGGGGGGAGTCACTCGCACACCCTCCGCCCGACTGGGCGCAGGAGGGCGGCCGTAAGCACGGGGTGGAGGGGGAACGAAAACCGTAAAGGGCGATAAGCCCGCACCCGCCCTGGTGGGCGCAGAGGGGGCACCCCTTACCCGTGAAGCGGTGTGGCGTGGCCCAGCCTGGGAATGGAGCCCGTCCCCCGCCCGGACGGGCGCAGAGGGGGACCTGGACCGCAAACAGCCCACTCCAGAGTGCCCAGGGGCCAGTGGAGACCCCGGCCAGGAGGGCCCAGAGGGATCTAGCAGCGGCCAAACCGCATCAGGGGAGGCATTACCCCCCACCCAGCCGGGTGCTGAGGGGATCAAACGCTGCGGATCCCCCTGGCTAGCACAGCCGTGGGCCAGCTGATACCCCGCCCAGGAGGGCGCAGGGGGGTACCACCCATGTCTCTCTAATGCCCTGGGGTCATTGGCGGCGTTATTACCCCCCACCCGCATGGGCGCAGGGGGGTGCCAGTCACACTCACAGTGTGACATATCTGTAGCCAGTTCAAAAGCTCCCGCCCGTCTGGGCGCAGGGAGTGAACTGGCCACCAGGGGGAGCTCCGGAGCGCAGCCGACGCCACTTGCGGAGGGATCCGCCGCCTGCTGGGACGCATATGCAGGCGAACGGATTCGATCCCCGACCGCCGCTCTCCTGGAGGAAAGCCTAGCCGAGGCACGGACCGGACGCCCGCCCGCCGCCCCCCCGCCTGCCGGGGGGGCGGAGACAGGTACCACAGCACAAGAGGCCGGGGGATGGAGCGCTGCGGCTCCAGCCCGGCCTCGTGCCCTGCAGTGGGAAGGGGAAGGGGAAGGGGGGGCCGCCGCCGAGCGGGGACTGCGCGACCTAGGCTGCCGAGGGGGTGGGGGCGCAGACCGACGTGGAGAGGGAGAGGGAGAACGCCGAGGGGGGGCACGCCTAGAGCGGGCGGCCGACCCCCGCTTCTTCAGCAGTGAAGACCCGGTCGTTGGAGCAGGAGACGAGGGGAGGGGGAGAGAAGGAGGGGGGCAGTAAGAGGCAGCAGAAGGAGTGGGGCTGAGGCGGGAAGGCGGGCGGGCACGTCTGCGGGCCCTGTGTCCCGCTATCTCAGGGGGGGGGACAGGGGAAGGGGCAGCGGAAGGTGCAGGAGAAGGCACCCCAGGGGATAGGAGGGCAAAGAGCCAGTCAGCCTGACCTCTGAGAGCCAGTTCACGGACCATAGCCAGGAGGTGGTCCGTGTCCATGGCTGGAGCCACAGGGTCAGGTCCGAGCTCTTCCATGCTTCCGTCCGAAAAGGACCATAATCCCCTGGGGTGACGAACTCCTGAGCTCAGGCCCAACCCTTTGTCCCCCTTGTGCCAATCCTGGGATAGCCAAAAATTACTTTAACTCCTCCCTGGCCATGCCCCCATCAGTCAGGGCTCTCTTTCCCTAGAAGGCTCAAGAGGCCTTCACTCTAACATTAACCTTTACACTAATTCACTTATTCTCCCTGTAGGCCTTACCCTAACCCTTTCCAGAACCTTTATACTAACCCTCCCTTTATTACTAATCTTAATTAAACTATTACATTTTCAGTGTTTTTTTTTTTTATTAACACAGTGAGCACAATAAAAAAAACATTCCCCAGTAATCTATTTGTTATAATTCTTACCCCAGCATTTGCAGTTAGCAACTTTCAATGCTGCTGGCTCCTACTCTTTTAGTGCTGCATCTTGCCAATCTGTTTGCTTGGAGAAGGGAAGAATAGAGGAGTGCCTTGCCCTTCTAGGTTATGGTGCTGTGTGTTTCTATCGATACACACAGTGCATGGAGACACAACTCTAGCCACTGTGTGCAAGGGTGACTCACAGGATGCTGCAAGAGAGAGGAGCCACCCTAAAATAGGAAACCTGCATACTCAGTAAATGATTCAATCAACTTCTGAACACACTTTAAAAAAAATCTGAGGGTTTAACCACTTGCCGACCACATAACTTAGTTATAAGGTGGCCGGTTGGCTCTCCTGCACCAGGTCACGTACCCAGTATGTGATCCGACACTTCCGGGCAGGGGGTGCGCACGCGCCGCCGGTGCTGCGGTTGTGCTCTAGTTAGACACAACACAAGCCGATCAGTGGGTGCTGGCCAATGGATGTCCACTGGCACCTGCTGATTTACGAGGTAGGACACAGAACAGAGTTCTGCCTATGTAAACAAGGTAGAGCTATGTTCTGTCAGGAGGGATGTAATGGATTTTCTTTCCCTGTAGGGAGACCTGTGAAATGGAAATGGCAGCAGAGAATGAGCAGATGCTTTCTCATGCTAGACAAGGCTGTACTGTGGGGCAGAGTTGGGCATATCTCATAACCGGAAATACAGATCCTTAGGCTGGTAAAACAGCTAATATATGTATATCATCTCTGTATTTAGCTGTTTGTCTTGAGTTAATATTTAACCGCAATCCTCCCAGTAACTCTAAGGCCCCTTTCTCACCAGTGGACCAATCGGGTCCACCTGTCCGTTTTTCAGGCAGGCCAGATCAGACCACTTATTGTTCTCTATGGGGTGGCAGATGTCAGCAGACACCTGCCAGCCTCTGATCCGTTAAAATCCGCTACAAACAGACAGATGGGGATACATTCGCCACCCGCCAGCAGATCGATTTGGATGACAATCGGAAGGAAACAGAAAGGCAGTCGATTTCCATTCAATAGCTCCATAGAGAACAGTGAGCTGTGTCCCTGTCCACCTGCTCAGTGGGGATCAGCGGAGAGATCCCCCGCTAAGCAGAAGGATCAGCTTGGACAGATTCCGCCCGTGTGAAAGGGGCCTAACGCTTCATCCAATGTTGCCACTGACCAAGCATTGGTGCAACCACTTGTTTGTCTACTCTTCATTGGAAGAATCCTTTGCACCAAAGGGCAATCCTTCCTGTCATGAGAGGTACCAGCTCCAAGGTCCCAGCGCAGAAATATTGTAATTTATGGGAAATGTGCTCCCAGAGCCAGGTTCTGGGCACCAGTCCTCAAGAAGGATGTTCTGGACTAGGGACTAGAGGATCTCAGCTATGGGAAAAGACTACAAGCATTGAACTTTTTCTCTCCAGAGAAGAGACACTTGAGAGGGGATATGATAGCAATATACAAATACCGTACTGGTGACCCTACCATAGGAAAAAAAACGTTTCAGTGAAATTGAGTTTAAAAAAACACGTGGCCATTCACTAAAATAGGAAGAGAAGCGGTTTAACCTTAAAGGGATTGTAAGGTCTCAAAGTTTTTCACCTTAATGCATGCTGCAGCGCCCCCCCAGATCCCCCCCTTCTTCTTACCTGAGCCCATTCATTCCAGCGCCGTGCATGAGCCCAGTGGCTCCAGCCACTGGCTCTCCATCTCATTGGACAGATTGATAGCAGAAAAAATTATCCTCACTCCTGTTGTTGCTCTTAAAATTTCTTCATTTTATTGAATAGCCACAGTGAACAAACGCAGATTAAGTCAGTTGACGCATTTCAGCCTATAAGGCCTTAGTCATAACCCCCATTGGCTCCCGCTGCTGTCAATCAAATCCAGTGACACAGGAGTGGGGGGTGGGGCCGAGTCTCGCTGTCTGTGTCAAAGGACGCAGCAGCAGGACTCAGGAGCGCACCCGCACGGGTGCCCCCAGGGAAACAGCTTTCCCTGGGGGCACCTGATGAAGGGGAGGAGCCAGGAGTGCCGGCAGGGCACCCCAGAAAAGGAGGATCGGGGCTGCTCTGTGCAAAACCCTTTCACAGAGCAGGTAAGTTCAGACATGTTTGTTTTTTTTTTTTATAAAAAAAAATCTGAACCTTTACAACCCCTTTAAACTGCAAGGAGGGTTCTTTACTGTCAGAGCAGTATAGATCAGTGGTATCAGCAGTGAGCATCAATAGTTCCAAAAACCTATTAGATGGGCATCTTAATGATCACAACATACAGGGAAATACAATTTACTGTTGACATAAACACATGCACACTCACATACCACAGGTTGAACTGGATGGACTGGTGTCTTTTTTCAACCTTACCGACTATGTAACTATGTAACTGCATAAATGTATGAGCATATTCTTAAAAATTTATGCCAGACAAATAATAAAATAAAAAAGGGATATGTCTCCTTTAAATTGTTTCCAATTTAAGATTTAAAAATGCAGGTATGGCATAGTCATGCCCTTGATTGACCATCAACTAAAGCATTCTCAGCCAGTGGGGAAGAACCATATGGCGATGTAGAATAAAATGAAAAAAAAAAAATATATATATATATGAAGGCCGACATTTAGTGTTTTAACATTCACTGTACATAAAGTCTATCTTACTCCATTCCAAAGCAATTAACAGCAAGCCAGAGCTTCAGCTCAGAATGGGCTGTGTAATGATTGCAGTCAAATATGATTTCTGTGAAGCTTTTCATATCTCTATTTTTACAAAAATAAATAATGATCCCATACCTGTGTCAATGACATGTTGACAAAGTGACATCGCACTCAATATACTTACACCTCCATCTTCTTAGGAAATGCCACAAGCCGAGCAAAGGGTTTTCCGATCCCCAGAGGAGCCGTGTCATATCACAAACAATCAACTGCAGATCTACCAGGCTGTTAAATGACATTTAACTGACCTAGCTGATGTCTGCTGCTATTACTTTCTCAGCTAATGTCCGTGTACAGAGTTTTAGCTTTATGTGCAATTGAGCTGAATGTGAACTCAGAGCAGAGCTCAGATGTCTGTGTTTAAGAGTAGAAAAGGGCTAAATCCAGGAGCTTTCAGAATAAAAATAATATAATCCCTTCAATGGGAGAAAAGTGACTGATAGTGGGCTTTGTCCCACTAGTGCACCGTTTAGGAGATATTCTCTAGTTCTGCATTCGGTAACGTCACCGACACATGAGCACTGGACTCACACTGAGTATGCCGTCCCTTCAGAGTGCTGCACCGCAATAGTGGCTTGCTTATTCAAATGAAAGGAAGACCGGGTGAAAATGTAAGCCCTGTCAGCTGTGACAGAATGCCGCTGGAGGGCTTCATTTTAGGGTAAGTCTTTTATAAAGTGCTAGTATGTGCATACTAGCACATTATGGCTTTGGGGGTTATTTACGATAGGAAAATCCACTTTGCACTACAAGTGCACTGAAAGTGCAGTCGCTGTAGATCTGAAATGAGTGGAAGCTCTGCTGATTTTATCATCCAATCATGTGCAAGCTAAAATGCTGTTTTTTATTTTCCTTGCATGTCCCCCCCAGATCCACAGCGACTGCACTTTCAAGTGCACTTGCAGTGCACTTGTAGTCCTAATCCTTCATTCCTTATGCTAAATCAAGTTATCTATATATTGTTTATTGATATTTCTAGAATTTATATGATACCTACTGTGCTGCTGCCCTCAAGGCCCTGACGAAGTGGAACTGTCTGCGAAACGCGTAGTCCCTATCTGCTTTGCTGTGTTTGGGACTGGCACCCCCTGACTTCAAAATTCCAAAAGTGTATCTCATTTTTAACCTGTTCATTCTTAGAAGATTTTGCTGTATGGCAGATGAATAAAGTTTGAATACATTTCTCTAAATTTTAGTATGTGTATATTTTTTTTATACTCCTCTGAGGCACAATCAAAGTCCCCTCCTGTTCTAAATCCCTTTTTTGAAACATAGTTATTGAACATGACAATAACATGACAATAAGTTCATTGTACTCCAATGGCCTCCACAATCACCAGATCTCAATCGCATCATGGTAGTGCCTATGCTATGAAGAATTAGGCAGTTCTGAAGGCAAAAGGGGATCCAGTCTGGTACTAGCAAGGTGTACTTAATAAAGTGTCCAGCGAGAGTATATATATATATATATATATATATATATATATATATATATACACACACACACACACTGTAAATATAAATGTAAAATCTGTCTCCTGCTACCTTTAAGATCTGTGCCGTTTCAGTGACATCTTCCAAAACACTTGAATAAATATGTATGCATGGATGATTAACCATGTACATGTTAACATTTCATGCATCCATCTGGGTTAAAAGGGTATCTTCCAAAAATACTCTCCAGAAGTCAAGTGGCTCAATTTAAAGGTCAGCGCTAAAGAAATGCAAATGTTAACAAAGTCAATTAAAACACTCTGCCTTCATAAATCTATGCAGACAGGCTGTTATTTCCTGTGTGAATTTCCCTTGTTTTTTTTAAGTAATACACAAAGAAGAAGCCTACCAAAAAAAACAAAAAAAAACACACATCCTTGAAAAGCTAACCAGGGAGTTGTAGCTTTAAAAATGATCCTGATATAAGTCACATTGAGCAGCACCTATAATTAGCTGTAATCCATCTTGGTATAAAAACCGTTTTGTTTATTGTCTTTCCTTGATTATCTCCCTTCATTTTATGTGACATCTGTGTACATGACTTGTCAAATCATTTGCTGTCATTACTCACATAAGCGTTGATTACACAAGTACTAGTCTATTGTCATTCTTCCAGGCGTCATGTCGGAGGGTTTTAGCTTGTGCTTGGCAATGATCTTCAAATGTCCTCGGATAAGCATATCATGTAGTATAGGTTCTGAATTCTGATAGATTGTTAATGATGACCAAACACTACTCTTTTAATACATAATAAAGGTAAGTAGTGTTCACTTTTTAAAGTTCCAAACCACAGGCAAAAATGTACAGTATCTGAGAAAAAAAATCACATACTATGATAAGATTTCTGTGAACCTCCAAAACTAAAGATCTCTAATTCACTTTCGGTTCATGAAGCTGCTCTTGGCTCTGGCCACCCTGCCTTCTTTGACCCAAACTGGTTGGAGGCGTGGCCTGGTTGGAGCCCGGCCTGAGGCTGTCATACACCTTCTAACAGGGTTTTGCAGAGATGTGTGACTTCCAGGACACTTCTCCTTGCCTTCTGGTCATGCCTCAATGTTGGTTCATCCTTATAATGGACAACCATAATGGCCAAAAAGTGAGGCATAGGAGACAGATGGTGCAAGGCCAATAGCTACATTAAAAAGTTACCATAATATATACAGTGCCTTGAAAAAGTATTCACACCCCTTGAAATTTTCCACATTTTGTCATGTTACAATCCAAAACGTAAATTTATTTTATTGGGATTTTATGTGATAGACCAACACAAAGTGGCAAATAATAGTGAAGTAGAAGAAAATTGATAAATGGTTTTCCTAACTTTTTACAAATAAATGTGTGAATAGTGTGGTGTGCATTTGTATTCAGCCCCCTTTATTCTGATACCCCTAACTAAAATCTAGTGGAGCCAATTGCCTTCAGTCACCTAATTAGTAAATAGAGTCCACCTGTGTGTAATTTCATCTCAGTATAATTACAGCTGTTCTGTGAAGCCCTCAAAGGTTTCTTAGAGAACCTTAGTGAACAAAAAGCATCATGAAGGCCAAGGAACACACCAGACAGGTCAGTTATAAAGTCGTGGAAAAGTTTAAAGCAGGGTTAGGTTATAAAAGAAAATATCCCAAACTTTGAACGTCTTACTGAGCACTGTTCAAGCCATCATTCGAAAATGGAAAGAGTATGGCTCTTTCCAACTGCAAACCTACCAAGACATGGCCTACCCCCTAAACTGACAGGCCGTGCAAGGAGAGCTGCATCAGAGAAGCAGCCAAGAGGCCCACGGTAACTCTGGAGGAGCTGCAGAGATCCACAGCTCAGGATCTGTCCACAGGACAACTATTAGTCTTGCACTCCACAAATCTGGCCTTTATGGAAGAGTGGCAAGAAGAAAGCCATTGTTGAAAGAAAGCCATAAGAAGTCACATTTGTAGTCACTATATATTGTGAGAGTGAGAGCCCCTGTCTTAGTGAAATTGTATGTAAAATGGACACAGGACTCTGTGTCCATTTTGAGAAGTTCCAGCAAAAGATCGGTAAGCAGAGAAAACTACTTTAAGTTTTCTCTGGATTTTGTAAGTCTGGACTGAGGCTGGAAACTTGAAGACTTCAAAGAGCATTGGGAGGGATGGAGTCTTCAGTCATGTGTCCAGGTTTTCCAGAAGCTCTGCAGGTTGTGTGTGTGTCCAGGTGCACACACTCGTTATAAGGCAGAGCTGAGCATAGCTCAGTGTGTGTGGGAAAGGAGTTGGTGTTGGAGCAGTTGCTGCAGACAGGAATGAGGTGTGCTACCGTTTAAGAATCCAGGCAACATCCTTGAGACGGTACTCCATGTGGGAGAGGTTCCAGGTCAGTGGACTGAGAGAGTTGGGCCAGCTGAGAGAGTCGGGGAGACCATAGCTGAGACAACTGGAAGAGAGAGTCTTGGGGACCAGAGGGGACCGTGATTCTTGGAGGAGTGTGGAAGCCTGGAGTGTCAGGAGAGCCCCTTCCTAGAGGCCAGGAGTGGGCCTGTGCAGCAAGGAACTGCGCCCAAGGCTGAACGAGCCTTAAAAGCCAGGTGGATTGGCATTTTTCAGTTGTTTTTGGGAGAAGAACCCCTACGTGGGAAACCAAACGCATGTGTGAACTTTCATCTTTTTTGTTACTTTCAATAAAAGTGGGCTACCACGCCCTTAAACCTTAGTTCCTGTTGGCTGTGCACTCACTTAAAACGCATCTATCACTGAGCTAGACATCCCCCAATGTCACAAGTGGTGTTCGAATGCGGGCATACATACGGTGAAATCCGGGTCTCTGCACCAGCAGTGAATTTGTCAAGGAACTGTCAGTGGCTGTGTATGGAAGGCAATGAGCATTGTGTGCAGGTAGTGCACCTGTGAGATTTTTTTTTTTTATTATTACTGCTGTGAATTGTGTAACAAGCTGCTATGCATGTGACTGCAAGGATGAGGCAGTCAAAACACAAGAAGTTCATGTTAAATCAAGTTAAGGGGGAAGTGAGCTCAGCGTGGCCCGAGAAGATGTCTCCACCTAGGAGGGCCAGTCGAAAGAGGCCAGTGGTGTATGAGACCGTGAATGAGTGGTTCAAGCGGAAGAGTGGGGCGCAGTGCAAGAGGCTCAGATCTTGGCCTATGACTATATGCAACCCATGCTGCCTACAGAGGAGGTTGGGAACTTCCTTGTAAGATTTGAAAAAGTCGCTGAGCTGTAAAGAAAAAATAGCTTAGGGACCGGTGGCCAAAATTGCTGCAAACCTTATTACAGATAGAGTTACGGTCGGTTTACCTCTTGATGGATGGGGACCAGGATGACTACCGCAAGTTTAAAGAGGAAATCCTTCTTAGAGGAGAGTTCCATCATATCATGGGCTGCCAGCAATGCTCCAGGATGGGAGAAGTGTCACCGGAAGACCTATGTTTTGGAAATCCAGAGAAACGCAAGGTTTTCTGTTATGGCCGCTTATGTGAAGTGGTCAGCCCAGAAAGAAGGGCACAACAGTCTGAAACCTCCATGAGGTATAGCCAACCATCTTTGGCGTGCTGGTCTGCTGTTACCCCTAGCAACAGGGATCCTGTTTTACATGCAGGGGGGTGTCAGTGGGTCCGGAAAGGCTGCAGTGTTGCTCTATGACCACATGGAAGAGTCAGCCTATGGAGACACCACAGATGAGAGACAACGCACTCAAATGAAGGCTATGACACTGGCTACAGGAATTGGTAAGAATGTTGCAGTTTATGGGACAGAACCCAATGAAGTGGAAGTGTGTCCTATGGGGAAATCCGCAGTACAGGTGGACTTGCTGCAGTGTGCTACCCAGAGTAGTGGGGAGGCACAGGGTAAAGCCCAACTGGTAGCAGGACTAAAGATTAAAAAGGACATGGGGACTCTGTATGTACCTGGTGGAATCCAGCAGAGTGCTGGAAGAGCTGTACTAGGGGTGACCAAAGAAATCTGTATACCATGTTCCCTAGTGACAGAGACAGGCGCTACAGGGTTGCCCAGGGAAACCTCCCAGGAGCCCACAGTGTTGGAGCGGAGGGTTTCCCAGGTCAGCTGTGGAGCTGCTCAAGTCAGTAAGAGGCTAGCCACAATAGCTACAGCTATGTCTAAGTGTCATGATGGTCCTCTAAAGGTTGAGAAATTTATTTCTGGAAATGTTATATTTGAGAATAATGTTGGTAATGTGTTTACTAAGAAGGATGGGAGTAGGATGTCTCCCATGACCACCAGAGGCAGAGCCACAGGGTTGTCCGTGGAAATCTCCAGGGATCTCCCTGTGTTGGAACTGGAGGTTGTTCAGGACCGCTCTGGCACTACTCTGGGGGAACAAGGAGGGACTGCACCACACAGTGCGAGTGTGTGGGTGCAGACCACCCACCTGGTATGTGACCAGATTGTTGAACAATTTATTCACCCTGTTAAAGCTGGTAGTGTAAAGCTGGGTATGATGGTAGCGCCACCAGAACAAACTGGTCAAAATAGTGTATTGCACCCTGCCTTGTGTGACGAAGCATCGTCCCAATGTGACATAAGTGAAACTGTGCTTGTACAATGTGACACGTATAGAGATGACAAATGTACAGTATTGGGTAATGAGTCCCGGGTTCCATTGGTGCCTCTTGGAACAGGTGATGTAGCGCTGCAGAATGCCTGTCAGCGAAGTACCACTGACTGGGAAGCGTGGTGCAAGGAAACAGTCGCAGCACTAAACAAAGTGACCATGAATTACAAAGCTATAATGGGTGACACAGATGTGGACATAACACCTGCTATGCCTAACAAAGGGATTGCAGGATGGCCAGTGGCCAAGGGCGTGTTGGCCCCAGCAGAGATTGGTCCCCTCCAGTCAGAAGGACCGGTTAAGGGCGCATGCATGGCATTTGTGTTATCCACAGCCCAACCGCTGGAAAATAGTGAGTGCAAAAATGGCAATGTGACTTATGACCTGCAGCGGCTCCCCGATGCTGTGGCAGAAAGGATAAATGTGAGACATATATCAGACAGCGCTCCAGTTGAGCACCAAGCTGTGAAGACCGATACCGCCAGTGAGGTGGAGGTCGCTGTAAATGTCTCTACCTTTCCGGCTTCAGTGAATGAGCCCCTCCACGTCATTGATAATGGAAAAGTCCCTAGAAAGGTCTTGTATGTAGATGTGGATCGCATTAAGATGACTAATGTATTGTTGAAAATGCTTGAAGTCCAAAAAACACATTTGCTGTACACTTGAGTGTCCCCACCGTGGTCGGACAAGGTGGTACTGCGTAGTACCAGTAGGTGGAGCCAAGTAGTACAGGCTGTGCTTGATGTTAATCAAAAGAGGAACTGGTTGGTACCATATTTGTTAGCAGTGTGGCAAATGGTCTCAAGGTTCTCTGAGAGGGTGCTTCTAGTTACCGGTTTGGATGGAAGGCGCTCAGGAGAACGTTTGAAAACATCAGAGGTCTCTCCGCCTGATGCGGTGACTAAGAAAACTTCTGCTGGTGCGGTCCGAGTTGCGGCTGAGCAGTGGTCAGTAGAGGGTATGGACACTGCCTCACCCACTAGATCTCACGTGAAGGAAGGGCTTGAAATAGATGTGGCAGTAGCAGCGATTTTTCCTATCATTCGCAAAGAGGTAGAAACTAAGGTACCTAGAGACACTGTGTGGAGAAGCATTGATGGTATTGGAGATGGTGACATCAAAATTTGTGGTCTGTCGCTGGTTGGTACTGCTAACGAGGGTTTAATTGCCGTGGGTAACCTCAGACAAGTTGTTAAACCAAAAAAACCTGTTGTAATGGGAAAAACTGGTGTCAGTGAGGGAAAAGGTGGTTCCCCATCAGGCGAATTATTAGGAACAGGTTCCCCATATCAAGAAAGTGAGGATATCAGGGAAGGCAGAGTTCCCCTGAGAAAAGCAAGTAAGCCCAGGAACCCCAGAAGTGGGACAAAGTGTAGGATAGAAACGAGTGGGATCCCATGGAGAGTCAGAGTAGGATTTACCTGGAAGCGCACCTGAAAAAAGGGTTGGGCCTACGCGGCTGACAGCTGGCACAGAGGTGTCCCAACCCTGATGATGGGTGCTGGTGTTCCTCCCTCCGGATCGAAACATAGGGGGGGGGGGATATGTGAGAGTGAGAGCCCTTGTCTTAGTGAAAATGTATGTAAAATGGACACAGGACTCTCAAAGAAGCAATTTGAGAAGTTCCAGCAAAAGATCGGTGAGCAGAGAAAACTGCTTTAAGTTTTCTCTGGATTTTGTAAGTCTGGACTGGGGCTGGAAACTTGAAGACTTCAAAGAGCATTGGGAGGGATGGAGTCTTCAGTCATGTGTCCAGGTTTTCCAGAAGCTCTGCAGGTTGTGTGTGTGTCCAGGTGCACACACTCGTTATAAGGCAGAGCTGAGCATAGCTCAATGTGTGTGGGAAAGGAGTTGGTGTTGGAGCAGTTGCTGCAGACAGGAAGGAGGTGTGCTACCGTTTAAGAATCCAGGCAACATCCTTGAGACGGTACTCCATGTGGGAGAGGTTCCAGGTCAGTGGACTGAGAGAGTTGGGCCAGCTGAGAGAGTCGGGGAGACCATAGCTGAGACAACTGGAAGAGAGAGTCTTGGGGACCAGAGGGGACCGTGAGTCTTGGAGTAGTGTGGAAGCCTGGAGTGTCAGGAGAGCCCCTTCCTAGAGACCAGGAGTGGGCCTGTGGAGCAAGGAACTGCGCCCAAGGCTGAGCGAGCCTTAAAAGCCAGGTGGATTGGCATTTTTCAGTTGTTTTTGGGAGAAGAACCCCTATGTGGGAAACCAAACGCATGTGTGAACTTTCATCTTTTTTGTTACTTTCAATAAAAGTGGGCTACCACGCCCTTAAACCTTAGTTCCTGTTGGCTGTGATCTCACTTAAAACGCATCTATCACTGTATCACTGAGCTACACATCCCCCAATGTCACAATACATAGATATATACACACACTGGATTTACATTATATAGAACCAAATGTTTGTCAATTTATACACTTCACACAGGAATCATAAGGTGCCAACTACCCATGTCATCTTGACATTTAAACTGAAAAAAGGTTTACTTTTAAACCTAATGATGTTATTTGTGACGAAACACATAGGGTGCAGCCAGAACACAAACCAACCATGCATGTGCGGCTGGCTGCAGCCATCTTTAATTTTGGAACTCTGAATTTTTGGGTTGACATACAAGAGCTGGATTGTCTACTCCTAATTGTATTGTTCCTACTGATCTTCACTATGGACAGTTTTATTTTCTATTGTAAGGATACACTGAGTATGCTGAGTCTTGTTTACTCCTGTGAGCGATGGAGGGAGGGCTTGAGAAAGGGGCAGCTGCAGCCAGGCGGGCTGGCAATGCCTGAAGAGGTACTGGGAGCAGTAACCACAAGAGAAGGACAGCTAGGACCAAAGACCTCTCTATTTTTGCTACACCAAAAGGCGCCCATGGTCCCTGCCTGGAAAGGGCATTCTCAAGGATTTAACTGAATCTGTGTTAGATCAAACCAACTGTGCTAGATGGTCCTGGGAGTAGTAGTTCTACAAGCAAGTGTGCTGGAAGTAGAAGAAAGGAGTGTGTATATACTGGATGTATATAGGTTGAGTCCCTGAAGAGTACTGCAGATCAAGTGGGCATCCCATATTAACCCTTCCCCATCCAAGTTCAAATCGCCCTGTTATATTCTTAATATCTAAAATTTAATTTGGCTTTATTATACATTATACAGAGTATGAATTACCTATAATTATAATTGTATGAATGGCAGACTTTGAGTTAATAACTAACAGATGTAACATTTAAACTAGAGTTCTCAATTTCTGGAAACTGTCAGGACTTTGACAAATATTGTAAATATTATATATGATTGTAAGGGGTATTCCTATGTAACTGATACTCTGTTTGAAAGAGGCATTCTTAAATTAGTCTGAATGGCATCCTGCTGTTTAGTTAAGACTTCTACTTCAAAGGCTTTCTCCCACATCCTATAGGCTCGTATAGTCTAAAATAAACCACATGTTTTTCTCTCTCTTGACCCCCACCTTGTATGGGAGGAGTTGGCAGGGAAAAGGAGTGTGTATCTTTCGGCGCGAAAATTAGGAAAACTGAGTTCATAAAAACTAAAAGCTTCCTTGAAGACGCTTTCTTTCTACCTCCATCCATCTTCAGAAGCACACAGACTTTCTTCAGCTACTCTTCAGCATTCAAAAGGTTAATCAGCCATTTTAAGATTTCAAGAGCACAGGGTCTGATGCATGTTTGAAGAACTTTATTTTCCTATCTTTGAAACAAACAAACTATACTTGAATCTTTTTGATCATATATGAAGCAACACTAATTATGAATATGAATGTACTATTTTTGTAAGTATTTTTCTATTTTTCTGTGTACAATAAAACACACAGTTTGATTTAAGCTGACTCAGACATAATTGAGAAATTCGTCTCACAATCATCATTATTTTGAAAGCTTTTACAATATTAAGCTTATTTTTACACCCTAATAAAAAAAAACTGAAAAAACCTGCAAGGACTGTTTCTTGACTCCAGAGTGTATGGAAAATTCATGTGCCTGGCTGCGCAGAGTGGGAGATAACCAACATTCACCAGCGGCTCCTACATCGGTAGCGCTACATTTGCTTGCTTTCATGGTTCTTTATCTTGCTATGTCTTTATGGCCCTAGCCACATTGTCAGTTTGATTGCCATGAATTCAGATTCCAGATTCAACCCAGCCTGGCTGCCAGACAGGCCAAATTTACCTACACTACAACTAACACTAGCACACTTAGAGGGTTCTAAGTAATGGAATTAGTCAATTCTCCACCAACTGTGAGTCATTGTGACAGCTTCTTTAAAGTGATATCAAAGGCAAGTTTAAAATAAAAAATAACAAACATGTCATACTTACCTGCTCTGTGCAGTGGTTTTGCACAGAGCAGCCCCGACCCTTCTCTTATTGGGTCTCAGGCCAATGGCTCTTGCTGCGCATTGCTGGATTGGGCTCAGGTATGAATTAGGGAGGGCTGGGAGGGCTGCTGAACACAGAAGGTTTTTTACCTTCATGCATAGAATGCATGAAGGTAATAAAAATTGAGCCTTTGGAACCCGTTTAACAGTTGCTGGCAGTGCCTCCACTCAATCAGGCCTTGTAGGTAACAAGTGGGACCCCCCGAATGAGACCATATGCATCAACTGTCCCATGGTTGGTTAGTCAGGTGATTAAAGGAATAAGTCAATAAAATGTTTTATTAACAAAAAACTGGAAAAAGAACCCCCTGGAAGAGCATGGAGTTGCCACATCCCTAAACTGCTAACAAAGCACACTACCAATAATCCTTGGGGCTTCAACTAAACATTAAATATCTTTAAAAGAATATAATTTTATTTGTACATGGTTAAAAGTAATTAACATTGAATATCCTAAAATATGTGGTTTCAGTATAAAATATCCATCATACAATATACATCACTCCTTATGGGATATTTTTGATCATGGGCTCAAAACAAATTCTCATACAATATCCATGTGAAAGCCCCAACGCGTTTTGATCAAAAGAGTCTAGATCTTCTTCTGGGGGCATGGCCGGATATCATCTAAACAACAACATTATAAGTATTCAAAAGAACAAAACATTATTCTAAATCATAGCAAAACTGTGGATACAATAACTTAGTTTTGAACCAATGATCAATAATATCTTATGAGGATTGATGTTGATATTGTGTGGTGAATATATCATACTGGGACCACATATTTTAGTATATCCAATGTTAAAGTGATACTAAACACACACTGTTTAATTTACATTGTCCCTTCTATTTTTGTATAGGGATGATGGCACGGTAATTATTTTATTTAAAAAAAAATCTAATTATCGTTTTCCTAATTGATATACAGCTGTCACATGACCCAGCTCTTTCCCAGCCTGTCTGCGGGGAAACAGTGGCAGAATGAGCTTCTAGTCCTCTGTTGCTAGTCACATGTTCAAAATAAAACAAAAAACAGCCTTTGGAAAAGAAAAAATAAATAATTAATATCAATAAACTGTTTTAAATTGTCTAACAAATATATATTTCAGATCAAATCTTTATTATTTTGTAGCAATAACATGGAGTGGGTGGATTTATGCCAGTCACAGGCTGTGTCATTAACCTCCAGCCTGTGTCTTATGCAGCGTACACACGACCAAACTTTTTGACCGAACTGGTCCGACGAAACGAATCTGTCGGGCAATTCGATAGTGTGTGGGCTTCATCGGACCTTTTTTGTTGAAAAATCTGTCGGACTTTAGAACATGTTTCAAATCTTTCCGATGGACTCGAGTCCAATCGAAAAAACGCTCTTCTGTATGTTAGTCCGACGGACAATAAAGGACGCAAGGGCAGCTATTGGCTACTGGCTATGAACTTCTTTATTCTAGTCTGGTCGTACGTCATCACATTCGAAACGATCGGTGTGATCGTGTGTAGGCAAGTCCGTTTCGTTGGAACTCCGTCGGAACTCCCTCGAAAAGTCCTGCGGAGTTCAGTCCGATGAAAAGTCCGGACGTGTGTACATAGAATAACAGGGAGGTGAAGCCTCAATCAATCTTTAATATTCCGCTCGCATTGTGTTTAGGTGATTAGTGGGCATGGAGGAGGAGGGAGGGAGTGGGCTGTCATTTACCACTGTATATATGCCCACATGTGTGAATCTAAAGTCAAATGGGCTGCTCAGATGTGATAGTGAGGAAATCCTCAGCATAGAAATACACTAAAAACTGAGCATGTGCAGAGTTTCCACCACTGCTCTGCAAAATCCCTAGCTGAATTGAGCACATAGACAGAAGGAGGAGATAGAGAACAACGGGGTCAACCAGTTTTTTTGCAGAATATAGAAAAAAATCTCATAGTGACTGAGTGAGTATGAACAGCATGTAAAAACACCATTTATTGATAGTTTTTTATGTTGGTGGTTTAGTGACACTTTAATTATTTTTTTTGTTTACAAACGATTTTTATTGTAGAAAAGGTCATGGTACAAAATATATACAATAAAGTAATTATTTTTAACCACGTACAAATAAAATGATAGTCTTTTAAAGATGTTTAATGTTTGGTTGCTGCCTCAAAGTCCAAAGGGGTATTGGTAGTGTGCTCTAAATGAAGGAAACGTTAGGAAGAAGCAACAGAAGGAAGGGTAGATTGTCTAAATATCCAAAAGTACAACTTCATTTCAAAAGGATACTTCAGTGGCAACCTCATATATGGCAGGGTAGCTACCCAAAGGTAAAGGGTGCTGTTTCTGTTCTGGTCTGTTTTTCAGGATTAGTTCATGCTTTGAAATCTCTGAATTTTCTTGAAAATGCTCTAGTTCTTTTTATCATCTCTGGCCACCTCCTCCCGCCTGGCCGGTTGGGCTTTTCGTCCTCCTGAGTGGACTTTCCTGAATGTCCCTCAGAAGGAGCGGGATCGTGCAGCTGTGTGATCACACTGCGCTCATGTTCTCTGGACACACTGCATCTCAGGTAGGCAGGAGGCCTCTGTGATTGGCCCTCCTGATCACATGATGGCTGTGTCCAATCACAGCCATCATGTGATGTAAACAGAGCCGTTGCCAGGCAATAGACTCTACTTCTCCTCACATGGAGCCTGTGAGGAGGAGAGTGGATCTGTGCTGCGAGGCGGGGATCAGTGTGTATGCACTGTTTTTTACAGCTTTTTACACACTGATCACCCGGCTAGTATCCCCAAAACAGTGTCATCACACAGTGTCCTGTCACAGTGTTCCACACAGTAAAAAAACACCTCACACATCTGTCCCAGTAAAATCATCTGTTCTAGTAAACATCTATCCCAGTGAACATCTGTCCCAGTGATCATCTGGCGCACATCTGTCTGTGATCATCTGCTACATCTGTCCATGATCATCTGTGCACATCTGTCCATGATCATCTGTGCACATATGATGCACATCTGTCCATGATCTTCTGCCACATCTGTTCGTGATCATCTGCCACATCTGTCAATAATCATCTGTGCACATCTGTCTGTAATCATCTGTGCACATCTGTCTGTGATCATCTGCTCACATATGGCACACATCTGTTCATGATCATCTTGAACATCTGTCCCAGTAAACAAATGCCACATCTGTCCCAGTAAACATCTGCCACATTTGTCCCAGTAAACATCTGCGCACATCTGTCCCAGTAAACAAATGCCACATCTGTCCCAGTAAACATCTGCACACATCTGTCCCAGTAAACATATGCGCACATCTATCCGTGATCATCTGCCGCATCTGTCCAAGTGCACATCTACACACATCTGTCCGTGATCATCTGCCACTTCTGTCCCAGTGCACATCTGCACACATCTGTCTATGATCATCTACCACAACTCCCCAGTGCACATCTGCACACATCTGTTCGTGATCATCTGCCACATCTGTCCCAGTGCACCTCTGCACACATCTGTCCATGTTCATCTGCCACATCTGTCCCAGTGATCAACATCTGTCACACATCTGACACATCTGTCACATATGTCCCAGTAATCTCTCAATATGACTAAAAAATTATTCAACATGGCTAAAACAAATACGTTTTCATTTTCTTTCCACATTTTCCAAAAACTTGTGGAAAATAATGACATGTTTAAAAAACTCATTATGACTCACAGAATATTCATTGGGGTATTTGCTTTTGTGGGTAATATTTTCTGGTAAATGACATATTTACCGGCCCCTTCCCCCACTCTCCATCCTTTAAGATCCCCCGCAGCATCTGGGGGTACACACCCATGATCACTGTCTTTTGCCAGCGGAGACTGCTCCCTCCACCCCCCTTCCGGAAGAATACAATGGCAGGAGGGAGTCCCCTTTCAGCACTGTCTGGTTGCAGGAAAGAAATTTGCACCATCCATGGCCTGCCTAAGTCTTGATCACATGCCACCAAGCAGGGCTGGCAGATAATATGACAAATGAAACCTCAGGAACTGAGGCAAAATACCAAACTATAGTATCAGCTAACTAGCTCCATGAAAGCAAACATTGCATTAAACAGGGAGCTCAGGAACCTTGCCCTTTGCAGAATCAGAAACCACATTGCTTAGCTGGCTATTTACAAAGCCTATTCAATACTAACTCATAATCTGCAAGTCTTCAACTGTCAATTCAATTAGCAATTTAGACTGTGAGAGGTCAGTTGAGGCTGACTGGGAAGCTGCAACTTGAATTGTTAAAGTCACTTTCAACCAAGATAAGGACAGATCAAGAGCATCCTGGTGGGAATGCATCTCCCCCGACTGGCCTAGAAACACCTTGAAATGCCAATGGATGGAAATGAGTTTGAAGACGTTCAGTGGGACGTCTTGGCACACTGGCCCCACAGTCTTCAAAAGAAGCAATAGATAAAAGATGGAAAAATCTGCTATTTACTTCAGCACTTGTTACTGGATATCAACAAGAATACAAAACCTACAATATCCCACTGTGCTGTTAAGATTGTTTTTCTCAGGAAGAAGCAAAATGGGACAATGTTAACAATGTTAGTTTCGGAACATGAATGGAGTGATAAGTTCAGTGAGTTCACCAAGGTGGATACATGCACTACAGAGGTCTTTGCCAATGCATTACAATTTAGTAACTTTTACTTTTGTTAAACTAGGGAAAAATGCTTCTCTTTATAATAACTCTGTCTTTACATGTAAGCCTTCATATTTTAGATACTTTAAGGAAAGAGTTTTTACAGTATTTTTACATTATTATGCTAATGTAATCAGTTTGAAGAAAACTGGATGGTATTCTGCTTGTTCAAGCACCACATATGATAAACAGCTTTTTTACAGCCACTACCTGTCTATGTGCATACACTCCAGTGATGGCTGCTTGGCATTCTCATGGCGGCTTTCCTGGCTGTGACAGCTGCAGGGCATACCTGTGTGATGCATGTTGAAAGAGCTACTTGTAGTCTCCTTTGGAATCTTATAAAAATGTGTGACACAGCTGAAGCGCAAATGGGAGACAGGGATAGAGGGTTGCTACCCTATAACTGGAGATGGCTGAACATGGACCTTTACATCAGTATTAATGGATATTATTTTAATAAAGTTTGCAGATTTAAAAATATTGAAAAAAAGTTTTGAAATTTTCTTAACATGTGTAAGCTTATATGATTTTAGTAATTTGGTTTACTTATACTTTAGGGCAAACTATTTCTCAATAAGTGTTTATGTTTGATACTTCCTACTGAGTACTACTGCACAATGATTGTACTTTATACCCCTCCCCTGTGCACACCTATAGCCTACAGGGGCAGTCAGATGTGAATGCATGATCCAACCACCCTTGGTCACTGGGATTAATTGGCAAGTCCAGAAACAGAAATGTTCTACTGGACAGATCATTCTGGCTCATGGGAATGGACTTGAGAAGAGTAGGAAATGAGTGGTACTGGCATATACTGCAGGTTACTGCTTATTGCTGGGAAAAGAACAGTCAATTTTGCCTTCCTTGTAAAATGGGCTGTTGTTATTTCATTGTCATGGCTGCATTCCACTCCTCGTGACAGACACTGTCGGTAACACAGCCCTCAATCTACTGTCGCATCGTTGTTACAACTTGTTAATGTTCCCGGTCAGGTTGCCTTCCAAATATATTGTAACAGATGTCCAGAAATACACAACAGAACACCGTGTGTTTTGCTGGACATCTGTTACAATATATTCCTGTTACTGCACTTGGACTCTGTGTGTTTTCTGCCACCTGCATCACCCCGCATATGTGTATCAGGTCTAACCAAAGCAAAAGACCCTCTATTAGACTTATCACTTAGATGATCAGCAACTCTAGTAGCTCTTTAAAAAAAGATGTATACTTACCTTTTTAGTGTTCTGTGTCTTAAAGTTCTGCTGTGTTGCAGATCTCTGGTCATTGCAGAGACCCTTCTGGATGTGTCGAACATCTGCTTTACTACAGAACATAGAGTTTGGTAGCATAAGCCATAGTGTAGGTATTGGACACATCTTGAAGATTTGGATAAAGAACTGGACAATGGTTATGAAAACAGAAATGTCTCCCATACTGCAAACTTTTTGGTCTGAGATTTTTATAATCCTATGAAAACTTTTTGACACATCTTTATCGACCCAACAGTGGCTCTCCTGAACAACAAACCCATGTGTTTGACGCTCCACCAATTCAAACTTCTGCTCCAATACACTACTGCTGCCAAGCAGACTATAGCTAAAGCCTGGAAATCCACTTCCTTGTGTGTACTTGCGGTAAAACATAGAATTACCCAAGCAATGATTCACTACAAATTGGAAGCTGTCCTATTAGATAAAGTTCCTAAATTTGAGAAGCTCTGGAACGCTTGGGTAACCCATTTCCTACTCCCTGGTTTCGATAAAACCCTACTACGCCCATGATATCTCCAGATAACTCGCTTTACCCTATCCTTGAGTCTGACACCACTCCTCTACCCTCCCCTTGGGAGGGTTCTTTGCCCGCCCTCCCCTTCCCTCTTCCTTTCCCCTCATCCCTCATCTGACCCCTCCCCCAGCATCTACCCCCCCTTCCGAGTTTGCCCCTCATTCTCCCCACTTCTTTCTCGTTTCTATCCTACCTATTCTACTCCCGCAGCCTCCCTGCCCTGATTTGAGCTCCTAGCTAGCAATTCCCCTTAATATACCCTCCATGGCCTACAGTCTTCCAGCACTTTTGTGCTCTTTGTTATTGTCCCCCAATGGGGTGCCGAACAGCCGCCTCTGTTAAATTTCTTTTTTTTTCCTTCCCTGACTATTAACATGTTGCTTACACCTAGAATTTCAGCCTAGCTCTGTGTAGCGTTATGGAGGATTATCCTCTTCTTGATGTTTGCTATGTACCCCTTTTTAACCTGGCATGGTATTTTCCATGCTTTAGCTCTGTTACAATGTACTTCTTATTCATATGTACCTTGTACTCTTACTTGTACCTTTGTATTGAAACTTTGGTTCTTTCAATAAAATACTTGAACAGAAACAGTAATGCCCAGTCCTGTTGGGAGCTTTGGCAAAATAGAAATGCAGGGGGAAGTTAGAGAACCCCGTGAAAAGGAAGTCACGGGCGGACCAAGCTGCATATTCGAAGGAATTTTTATTGCACAGTTAGTAATAACAAAAATACAAAAACTAGGTACCCACCACAACACCTAGGCTAATATTAAAATGAAACAACGTTGTCTATTTAAAAGCAGCTGCGTCACATCATACACCAAGCACACACCATATACACCCAAATGAGTCTAAATATAGGGTATAGAAAGTGGCAGTTAAATAGGCACGTTAATTCTAGTGACAGACACCTTCAGAAAACGTATATATTCCGCCACTCTTGACCATCAAGCCCCCATCTGGAGGATAAAGGGGTGTGAAGTTGAAAAAACCACAAACTTGGGAATTAGCCCTATGAAGCAGGTACTGCCGGGTTAACTGAGTTTGACTAATATCCTGCTGGTGATATACACTATAAAGGGCGGCATATAGCCACTGGCAGTCAATGATTCAGATCTTCAGCTTCAGATCAGGCCGCATTAACAGGAATAACCCAATAGGTGAATTACTTGAATAGGACAGTGGGTGAAAGTTATCTGCAGGTCAGGACAGAAAGTACTTGTGCAGTAGTTTAGACAGACAAAGAACCAATGGTCTGCTGAATCATTGACTGCTACTGCCATGGTCTATATGCCTCCCTTTATAGTGTATATCACCACTGTCCTATTCAAGCAATTCACCTAATGGGTTATCCCTGTTAATGCAGCCTGATCTGAAGATCTGAATCATTGACTGCCAGCTGCTATATGCCGCCCTCTATAGTGTATATCACCAGCAGGATATTAGTCAAACTCAGTTAACCCGGCAGTACCTGCTTCATAGGGCTAATTCCCAAGTTTGTGGTTTTTTCAACTTCACACCCCTTTATCCTCCAGATGGGGGCTTGATGGTCAAGAGTGGTGGAATATATACATTTTCTGAAGGTGTCTGTCACCAGAATTAACGTGCCTATTAAACCGTCACTTTATGTACCCTATATTTAGACTCATTTGTGTGTATATGGTGTGTGCTTGACGTATGACGTGACACAGCTGCTTTTAAATAGACAACATTGTCTCATTTTAATATTAGTCTAGGTGTTGGTGGTGGGTACCTAGTTTTTGTATTTTTGTTATTACTAACTGTGCATAAAAATTCCTTTGAATAAGCAGCTTGGTCCGCCCGTAATTCCTTTTCAGCGGGTTCTCTAACTACCCCCTGCATTTCTGTTTTGCTACAGTTTGAAGTCTCGAAGACCGCACCATAAATAGGTGAGTCTGCAATGCAAAGGACGCTGTACCGGTTATGCACACCTAGTTGATGGTGCAGTGCCTATGCAATAGTGAGTTGATGGTTTTCATTATTTTGCACTGTTGGGAGCTTTGGATGCTTGAGTCTCTGCATTCTGACCTTCCTCCATCTGACCCATGCATCACTATAGGACCCAATAGTAATATAACGGCCGGTCAGCAGCCGGAACCACGGTACTCAGGGAAGGAAGGGAAGTGGGGACAAGGCATCCAACAGAACCAACACTTTTTTGTTTACGGACAATATTGAGTATTTTTTTTTGTTTAGTTTTTTTTACACAGAAGTTGCTTTAAGGAATGCATTAATACCACCCGCATTCTGCTGACTGGACAGTGAAGAAGCAGCAACTCACTAAAAAGTTATCATCTCTTTTTAATCTACTCCCCCTTCCCTCCTTATCCCTTTTTCTCCTTTTCAGCAAATTTGCATGCGTTGGATCCTTAGATTTCCCCTCCCTATTCCAGACTAAGCTGTACAGGAGATATAAGAAGCTGATATCAGGACAAATTTCGATACTTACACTAGCTTTATGTCAAAATACATTTCATTATTTGTAAAGCAATACACAGCTACAGTAAATGATGTTTTTACACATCTGCTCAGTGTTCAGCTTTAACACATACGGTACACAAATGTTAGTTGTACTTAAAGTGTATGTTTGGGGGGGGATATAATATATATATATATATATATATATATATATATATATATATATATATATATATATATATATATATATACAGTATCTCACAAAAGTGAATTCACCCCTCACGTTTTTGTAAATATTTTATTATATAATTTTGTCCCCTCAAAATAACTCAACACACAGCCATTAATGTCTAAACCGCTAGCAACAAAAGTGAGTACACCCCAAAGTGAAAATGTCCAAATTGTGCCCAATTAGCCATTTTCCTACCCCACTGTCATGTGACTCGTTAGTGTTACAAGGTCTCAGGTGTGAATGGGGAGCAGGTGTGTTAAATTTGGTGTTATCGCTCTCACTCTCTCATACTGGTCACTGGATGTTCAACATGGCACCTCATGGCAAAGAACACTCTGAGGATCTGAAAAAAAGAATTGTTGCTCTACATAAAGATGGCCTAGGCTATAATAGGATTGTCAAGACCATGAAACTGAGCTGCAGCATGGTGGCCAAGACCATACAGCGGTTTAACAGGACAGGTTCCACTCAGAACAGACCTCGCCATGATCGACCAAAGAAATTGAGTCCACGTGCTCAGCATCATATCCAGAGGTTGTCTTTGGGAAATAGACGTATTAGTGCTGCTAGCATTGCTGCAGAGATGGAAGGGGTGGGGGTCAACCTGTCAGTGCTCAGACCATACCCCGCACACTGCATCAAATTGGTCTGCATGGCTGTCGTCCAAGAAGGAAGCCTCTTCTAAAGATGATGCACAAGAAAGCCCACAAATAGTTTGCTGAATACAAGCAGACTAAGGACATGGATTACTGCAACCATGTCCTGTGGTCTGATGAGACCAAGATAAACTTATTTGGTTCAGATGGTGTCAAGGATGTGTGGCAGCAACCAGGTGAGGAGTACAAGCAGGTGGTGGAGGTGTCATGGTCTGGGGCTGTATGAGTGCTGCCGGCACTGGTGAGCTACAGTTTATTGAGGGAACCATGAATGCCAACATGTACTGTGACATACTGAAGCAGAGCATGATCCTCTCCCTTTGGAAACTTTGCTGCAGAGCAGTGTTCCAACATGATAACTACCCCAAACATACCTCCAAGATATTTGGTTCAGATGGTGTAAATTGTGTGTGGCAGCAACCAGGTGAGGAGTACAAAGACAAGTGTGTCTTGCCTACAGTCAAGCATGGTGGTGGGAGTGTCATGGTCTGGGGATACATGAGTGCTGTCGGCACTGGGGAGCTACAGTTCATTAAGGGATCCATGAATGCCAACATGTACTGTGACAGAAACAGAGCATGATCCTCTCCCTTCAGAAACTGAGCCGCAGGGCAGTATTCCAACATAACGACCCCAAACACACCTCCAAGATGACCACTGCCTTGCTAAAGAAGCTGAGGCTACAGGTGATGGATTGGCCAAGCATGTCTCCAGACCTAAACCCTATTGAGCATATGTGGGGCATCCTCAAACGGAAGGTGGAGGAGCGCAAGGTCTCTACCTCCACCAGCTCTGTGATGTCGTCATGGAGGAGTGGAAGAGGACTCCAGTGGCAACCTGTGAAGCTCTGGTGAACTCCACGTCCAAGAGAGTTAAGGCAGTGCTGGAAAATAATGGTGGCTACACAAAATATTGACACTTTTGGGCCCAATTTGGACATTTTCACTTAGGGGTGTACAGGCATACCCCACTTTTAAGTACACAATGGGGTTTATTTACTAAAGCTGGAAAGTGCAAAATCAGGCTCAGTTCTGCATAGAAACCAATGAGCTTCTAACCCCAGCTTGTTCAATTAAGCTTTAGTAATAAAACCTGGAAGCTCATTGGTTTCTATGCAGAAGTGAGCCTGATTTTGCACTTTCCAGCTTTAGTAAATAAACCCCATCGTGTACTTAAAAGTGGGGTATGCCTGTACTCACTTTTGTTCCTAGTGGTTTCGACATTAACAAATTTAGTGTGTTGAGTTATTTTGAAGGGACAACAAATGTACACTGTTATACAAGCTGTACACTCACGACTTTACATTGTAGCAAAGCATCATTTCTTCAGTGTTGTCACATGAAAAGATATAATAAAATATTTACAAAAATGTGAAGGGTGTACTCATTTTGTGAGATACTGTGTGTGTGTGTATATATATATATATATATATATATATATATATATATATATACATTAGGGACAGAAAGTATTCAGACCCCCTTAAATTTTTCACTTTTTGTTATATTGCAGCCATTTGCTAGAATCATTTAAGTTCATTTTTTTCCTCATTAATGTACACACAGCACCCCATATTGACAGAAAAACACAGAATTGTTAACATTTTTGCAGATTTATTAAAAAAGAAAAACTGAAATATCACATGGTCCTAAGTATTCAGACCCTTTGCTGTAACACTCATATATTTAACTCAAGTGCTGTCTATTTCTTCTGATCATCCTTGAGATGGTTCTACACCTTCATTTGAGTCCAGCTGTGTTTGATTATACTGATTGGACTTGATTAGGAAAGCCACACATCTGTCTATATAAGACCTTACAGCTCACAGTGCATGTCAGAGCAAATGAGAATCATGAGGTCAAAGGAACTGCCTGAAGAGCCAGAATTGTGGCAAGGCACAGATCTGGCCAAGGTTACCAAAAAATTTCTGCTGCACTTAAGGTTCCTAAGAGCACAGTGGCCTCCATAATCCTTAAATGGAAGATGTTTGGGACGACCAGAACCTTTCCTAGAGCTGGCCGTCCAGCCAAACTGAGCTATCAGGGGAGAAGAGCCTTGGTGAGAGAGGTAAAGAAGGACCCAAAGATCACTGTGGCTGAGCTCTAGAGATGCAGTTGGGAGATGGGACAAAGTTGTAGAAAGTCAACGATCACTGCAGCCCCCCACCAGTCGGGGCTTTATGGCAGAGTGGCCCGATGGAAGCCTCTTCTCAGTGCAAGACACATGAAAGCCTGCATGGGGTTTGAAAAAAAAAACACCTGAAGGACTCCATGAATATGAGTTAGGGATCTTAGATTGTAAGCTCCTTGAGGGTGTAGGGACTGCTGTGAATGTATAATGTATATGTAAAGCGCTGCGTAAAATTGACAGTGCTATATAAGTACCTGAAATAAATAAAAAATAAATAAATAAGATGGTGAGAAATAAGATTCTTTGGTCTGATGAGACCAAAATAGAACTTTTTGGCCTTAATTCTAAGTGGTATGTGTGGAGAAAACCAGGCACTGCTCATCACCTGTCCAATACAGTCCCAACAGTGAAGCATGATGGTGGCAGCATCATGCTGTGGGGGTGTTTTTCTGCAGACTCCTTCGCAATCTATTTGCGTACCCTCGATGAGAGGTCTCTGAGGTGTGATTCAGAGAAGTTCCGAAAGCCAAGTCAACAGGTAGTCTGGCCTCTCGTCCAAACATCAACCGCTAGGGTGAATATCCTGTAACATCACTCTTGGTGCTATTATACGCATGTACCAGGGCAGTGATGTGCTTACTCCAATTGGGTTTTTGTTCAGAGGTCAGGGTCCCCAACATATTGAGAAGGGTTCTGTTAAACCTCTCCGGCTGAGGATCCCCTTGTGGTTGATAAAGGGTAGTGCTAGACTTCTGAATTCCCAGCAGATCTAACAACCTCCTGATGAGCGTACTTTCAAAGTCTCTCCCCTGATCTGAGTGGATCCTCTGTGGTAAGCCATAATGGATGAAAAACTTTTCCACTAGCGTCTTCGCCACTGTGACTGCTTTTTGATCTTTAGTGGAGAATGCCTGAGCATATCTGGTAAAATGGTCAGTGACTACTAAGATATTTCCCTGTCCACTTAAGTCGGATTCAAAACACAGAAAATCTATGCAGACTAAATCCATTGGACCTTGGCTTTCTAAGTGACCCATTGGGGCGGCTCGCTGAGGCAAAGTCTTTCTTTGTATACACCTATGGCAGGAATGACAGTAACTCTCCACTTCTGTCCTCATGTAAGGCCAATAGAATCTATCCCTTATTAGTTGAAAAGTTCTTTTTGACCCCAGATGGCTATGATAATCATGCAGGGCAATCAGCACCTTCTCCCTATGTTTCTCTGGCAGAAACAGTTGCCACTTTTCTTCAAGATCTTCAGAGGGGCCCCTTCGGTAGACCACCTCTTGTTGTAGCTGCAACCGACTCCAATCTTTATGCAGCAAACGAGCTTCCCTCTGAGTGCTTTTGAGAAGTAGGTCAGGAATCAGATGCCGACTCTCCAAAGCCTCCAGTACCAAGCTACAGAGTGGATCTTCCTCTTGGTCTCTCCGGAGGTCCTTTCTTGATAACTTAGGTAGACCTTCCTCTGCGATCTGGAAAACATTACAGTAACACTTGGGCACCCCTGATGTGGTCACTCCAACTTCTTCAGCTCTGGCTCCACCCTTCTCCTGCCGCTCCGCCCCCTCGCAAAGGGCTCTTACTCCTTCCGGGGCAAGCTGGGTCCAATCTTCTGAAGGGCTCGGGGAACAGTGGGGTCTTCTTGACAGCACATGCGCATCTCTGTTACCCACCCCTGGTCTGTATTTCAGGCTGAAGGGAAATGCTGAAAGAGCAGCCAACCACCTGTGGCCTGTGGCATCCAATTTCGCGGTGGTAAGCAAGTATGTGAGGGGGGGTGGTGTCTATTTTGACCACAAATTCCGCACCATACGAGTAGTCCCTTAGCTTGTCCACCACAACCCACTTCAAGGCCAGTAATTCAAGTTTGTGAGTGGGGTAGTTCTTCTCAGCAGGGGCTAGACTTTGGCTCACATAAGCAATGGGCCTTTAATGTCCACCATGTTCCTGGTAAAGCACCCCACCCAGCCCATCTCGGCTGGCATCCACATGCAGTTCATAGGGTTTGGTAGGATCCACGTAAGCTAAAACCAGAGCAGTGGTAAGGCTCCACTTCAACTGTCTGAATGTCTCTTCGCATTGCGGAGTCCACTGATCCTGAATGGACTCCTTCCTCTTCCTGGGTCCTTCTTTCCATTTCCCAAATTTATCTGAATCTACATCAGCTTCTTCTTGGTTCTTCAATAGCTCCGTAAGTGGGTGAGCTATTTTTGCAAACCCCTCCACAAACCTCCGATAGTAGGAACAGAAAACCAGAAATCACCTGAGCTCAGTCACATTTGTGGGCCTGGGCCAAGAGGTAACAGCTTCCAACTTTTTAGGGTCCATTGCCACTCCTTCTGCAGACACGATGTGCCCTAAATAGTTTACTGAGGGCTGATAGAACTGGCACTTTTCCATAGAGAGCTTCAGGCCTTCATCATGAAGTCTCTTCAGGACTTTCTCCAGGCGCTCTTCATGCTCTTCTAGAGTTCGGCCAAACACTATGACATCATCCAAGTATACTAGCACCTCAATCAAGTTCATGTCACCCACAGTCTTCTCCATTAACCTCTGAAAAGTTGCCGGAGCCCCAGACAGACCTTGTGGCATCCGGTTGGATTCATAGAACCCAACGGGGGTAATGAAGGCGGTCTTCTCCCTATCTTCAGGACTCATGGGGATCTGGTAATATCCACTCTTCAAATCCAGCACACTGAGCCACTTCACCCCCGACAGGCTCTGTAAGGCATCTTCTATACAAGGTGTAGTGTATTGGTCGGGAATGGTCCGTCGGTTCAGGGTCCTATAGTCAATACACAGCCGTAATGACCCATTCTTTTTTCTTACTATCACTATCGGGGAGGCATATGGACTCTGGGACTCCCTGATAATCCCAGTCCTCTTCAGCTCAGCCAGCTGTTCTCGGAGGTCCTCAAGATCTCCCAATGGCATCCGTCTGACCCTTTCTTGAAAGGGTTTGTCTTCCTCCAGCCGAAACTTGTAATTGGCACTCTTTGCATACCCCATGTCAAACTCACTTCTCGAAAAAGCCTCTCTCCATCTCATGAGCTGGGCTTTGGCCCTCTCCATCCAAACAGGTGTAAGGGGTGTGTTCTTCAGGTAGAAGTCTTCTAGGGGGATCGCCCCCTCTTGTTCTCTCACGACATCACACGGTGAGACCGGGGTCGCTTGACTTGCCTGTCCAAGCAGCATTCTTGCTGGTATCTTCACGGGTAAGGCTGTTGTGTTTCGACACTGACTGAGACTCTCCGCCTGCTCCTCTTAAGTGCCTTGGTCGATAACACTTTTGAGATTATTTCCAGACCCATATCTTCTTCTTGAGTGTCCGTCTCCAAAACAATGAAAGGACCAGGTTGGCTCCAGCTCAACTTGACAGAAGCTTTCAGGCAGACCACTTCACCCGGTGCACCAGCTCTTCACTCCGGTCTAGGCGCCAAATCTTTCCCACCCCTTCTGGTGGGGCCTTCTGTTCGTGCACTATATTCTTGTACACTTGGGTTAACATGGGGTGTACCCTCATGGCTGGGGTAGTTTCCTTCTGCACAAGCGGTGTCAGAATTCTTCAGACCAGATCGGTATTGGTCCCGATGATAAGGGAGCTTCTGTGAGCCCCTGGGGGGTGAGGACACACTACTGTCAGGGTGTCGAACGTCTCAGCCTTTCCAGCCAAACTCGGAACAAAAGTGAGTTTGATGGGGATGTAACCCTCATAAGGGAAACTCTGGGTACCCAGGCCCCATATCTCCAATTCCTCCAACTTTTGCAGGGGCAGATGTTTGAGATGTTTCTCATAAAAATCTTTGTATAACAAAGTCACTTGGGCCCCAATATCCAGCAGTGCTTTGGCGTAGATTCCTTCTACCTGGATTGGGATGATTGGTAAGGGTCCCACTAGTTTGGGAGGGAATCCACGATGAATCCACCTGCTAGTGCGTACCTTGATCCCTCGTTTCCATGGGCGCTTACTCGACTTTGTTTTCTCTTTTGCCTTCAAAACTTGGTATATCTGGGTTTTGTTGGAGTTGGCAGCTGTTACAGGGCACCCAGCTGACTCCTTCACTGAGGCCCTTTGAAGTTTTCCTCCAGCTTTTGGCATTTTACTGCTGCCCTTGGGCTTGGGCATACTCTCCTATAGTGTCCAACCCCTCCACAGTTGAAACAGAGCCCAGATTTTCTCTCAAGTGTGGAGTTTAACAAATTTTCTGATATTTGAGCCCCTCCATCGGGTGGATTAATGGGTTTGGCAGTCAACAGAGCAATCATCTTCATTAATTGTGACACCTGGGTCTTGAGGAGCTCAATCTGAGGATCATCATCAATTACGCTAACTGTCCTGACCCCAACAGTGTGTTTTGGCTCTTGAGTGTTTTCTTTTTTCCTATCCAGGATAGCTTCTTCTTCCCATACAATCCGAATCAGGTCGGGATACTTCAATATGCCCCCATCTGGACGAGTTCTTAACTGGAGCGTGATGGGGTCCAAGGGCTGGGCGCCCCTTAAAACTTGTTTTGCTCGAATTTCATCCACTTCACGGGGATCTAGCCCCTTCTTCAACAAGATCTGGTGGATGATATTGTCCAACCGCCTCATATATTCTGACAGTTTCTCCCCGTCATCTTGATAAGTGAGCTCCAATTGATAAATCAGGTCCGAGACTTTCTTGGTACGCCCAAACACATCCTGAAGGATATCTATCTAGTCCTGGGCTACACAGTTCTGTTTGCTGAGTTTCAAATTTCGGATAGCTTCTGAAGCAGGCCCTTTCAAACTCTCAGCGATTCATTGTTTTTTGTGCGCTTCAGGGATGTCCCATTCATCCAAGGCTTGTGTGGTCTGCTCCAACCACTCTTCAAGGGTGTCTTCCTCTAGAGGTACAGGCCGTCGGCCAGACAAAATACAGAGCTTTCGATACCCAGTCCCTGAGTATGTTGGGTTTCCCTTCTGACATTGAGACACAAAATTCATTAGGGCTGTAATGAGCTCTGGTTCAATTGCAGCCGGAATTGACTGGGAGGGAACCTTGACTTTGGCTGATCCCATTTGTGGGAAGTTAGTAGGGATTTTGCCCGGTCCTCCTGGGTGCGTGAGATAAAATTTGGTCTTATCAGTTAATTCAACGCTTGTGTCTTTGAATTTTTCCGGGACTCCCTTTCTCCACTCTAGCAGCACATAAGTGCGGGATGTCTCATGATCCGGTCTGACAGCAATCACCTTTGCTTTTTAGTCTGGGGACAGTGTTTTCACCACTTGGTTAATTTGTTCTTTCCCCAGACATCTCCCCAGATCGCAATCGCCACGCTCGCTTCTGAGCGGGTGCCTTCTACTTCACACCACTATGCCACAGTGAGGGGATCCATTCTGGGAGTCATAGGGGGGCTTGACTTCAGAGAAACGGTTATCCCAGACGAGCCCCCACATGTAGCACTGACCCCTGAAGGAGCTGCTAGTTTTTGATCGGGCCTGTTCTCTCTTCAAACACCCCTCAATAATTTGGATCAATCCCCTTGACACAGCTGTAGTGCAGTGTTGTAATGAAGCTGATAACAAACTATAATCCCACAATGTATAATACAGTTATAGTGTACCTCTACCTGGGTATCTGTTGCTCACCTGCAGAAGAAAAGACAACACTCACACAAATTGTAATTAACCAGAATGATTTCTTTTACTAAACTGGTATTAAACAGTAATTACAATGACTATACTGTCACACGAACATAGCGCAACAGCACAGTGAATGTTCACAGCAATCTTAACATATAAAGGTTTCTTGTATAGACCCCCTGCTTGTGTGTCTCCAGATGGAACCAATGTTCGGAGTGATAATACCTTAACTCCGAACACCTTCCCACCTCTAGTGCACTGTAGCAAAAACAAAGATGCAGGAATATCAGTACCCCGCGGTATAATCACTAAGGAGCTCCCCCTGCTTTAACAGTGCAGTTACTTTACTATTATGACTGAATGCAAGGCCTTGCAATAATAGAAGTAGTCCTGTTATCTTATGTCTTCTTCTACCTAGAGTATCATAATACTTATAATCCACAGGATTTTCGACCAATAGAACAGTGTACAATGATGCACAGTAGTAATTTCAATCATGTAAATTGGTTGGAAACTCCTTCTCAAAGGGAACAAACTTCCAGCATCAGTTCCTGGTTAATGAAATCTAACTTTAAGCCTGTGCAAGTGTAACTCTTTCCAACTGAACTGTTCCGTGAGACTATCAGTCCCAGCAACACTTTGCAATGAATCTAAGTGTGTAAAATGTGATGTAAACTTCTGGGCGTTAACCCACTCACCACACTGGACCCAGAGAGATGGATGTCCCTGTTCCACAAGTCCTCAGTCTGTTTGGAGTTACAGCCATGCTGTTACGTTGTTCCATTCACTAGATGACCTGGAGCTCTCAGTTACCTCCGTCAAGGGTCTCTGGACCCTTCCAGATCCGGCCACACTGCTGTTCCAGCACACTGTGGTGTGAACTTCTCCTCAGCTTTAAGTCTGCTCAACGTAATGTAGGCCGCGACTCTGTGGGACACACACATCCACAGAGCCCTGCTGGCAGGCCATGCGTCCCAAGAACAAGAGAGCGAAAAATGGCCGCCCGGAGCCTTTTATAACCTACCCAGCATGCAGTTCATTCTATTGGTGCTTATGGGAGGTTACTAGGCATTGTGGGTAGGTCAAGTTAATGTGAAATGTACACAACAGTAACTTTCTTTCATCTTCTTAACTCCCAAGAAAGAAAAACAAAACATAGTCCATTCACAATTTTTGCTGCTAGATGGCACCAAAGACTAACTTATAATACTGCATATAAGACAACATAGCATTAAACAAATATGCGGTCGCTACACATATATATATTGTATATTCACTGTATATATAGTGATTCTTAGCAATATATTCTTAGCAATATATGCGTAGTGTATTCAATGAAATACCCTGCATGTACAGAAAAATACCTGTTGATCTGCCAGAAATGCACTAGGCTTCTAATTTCCTCTTGCGGGATGACAACACCTTTTTCTGGACTGAAATGGCAAGAAATGGTGTCAGCCCTGCCCAGCTCTGTTTGGTTAAACTATTGAATACATTCCCCACTTTTCATCATCACAACAATGTTGAGAATTATTTTGTAGTCCATAATAAGAACTGGGAGGATGGGAGGACTCCTTGAGATAATACAGAAAATGTACACAGAACAGCTATGAATTAGACACAACCAACGGGTATTTTATTGCACAGATTTAACAAAATGCTTTTACTCATGTATTTACCAGACCAAAAGGGGGCAAATCATTTTTTTTGTTAGGGTTTACATAAACTTAAAAAGGGAAGTCCACCTTTCTAGCCATGTTTCATGGGAAGGAGAAAAACTGGGACTTTAATTGAGGCATACATATGGTAATATGGGCCTCCATCCCTGGTTCAATGAAACATGAAGAGGGAATTGGGACTTTGTGTGAGGCAAGTGGCAACTAAAAAAGGTAATATGTACATAGTGACCCAATGAGTTTATTATCATAAAGAGGGTATAGAATTGCACTCAGTATGAAGTACATTAAATTTACTTCATACTGAGTGTGATTCTTTACCCTCTTTATGATAATAAACTCATTGGGTCACTATGACTATGTACGTATTACCTTTTTTAGTTGCCACTTGCCTCACACAAAGTCCCAATTCCCATTAAGGGTGCAACGTGAAGCATGGTTAAAGTCTGAACCCCCCCCACCTCCACACACACTTTTAGAATGCAGGGGCTCTTTTCCCCATTGCCTCTTGTCATTATTAGAATTTGGCACGGTTGTGCAGGAAGAGTCATTCATTCAAGTCCCATCTACCACCATGGCACGGGATTTGTAGTTTTAGAAGGAGCACATTGACATCACCCGACTCGATTTTGGATTGAGTCCACCCCAGTTCGAGGGGGGGAAATTGGAATAAGGATCTCCTCCAGCTCGAACTGAGGTGGATCTACAACTTGCGGGCAACTAGGCCCCCCGGACTTAATGACACTACATGTTTCAAACCGTTCCTGGAGGGCTTTGACTCCGGGGGTATGGAGAGGTAGTGTTACCTCTCAGTACCTTCCGGTGAGCACCCCAGGTGACACTGTCGATTGTAGGAGGCTCATACTTAATTCTGGTTCCCATATCTATCCCTGTGGTTCAGTGATAGAATTTTCGACTGCCGTGCGGGAGGCCTGGGTTCGTTTCCCGGCCAATGCACCTTTACCTGCCCCTTTATTTTTTGAATTTTTGTTCCTGCTGGTACATTAGATATCATGCAGGACACAAATACAAGGTTTATATAATTTCTAAGGGGCCAGCTGAAATCTTATGCCTCTGCATCCAATGGGGACTGTGGCATCTATGGGATCAGACTCCAGGATCGGGATTTGAGCATGTTTTAAAACTCATTTGTGCATTTTGTGGCTGCTATACACTTTTTTCCTCTCCGTGTGACATAATAGTCTCCCATGCAGTGATTGCATTTGCCTTTAATTCATATGCCATTCTGACTGAATGGTGCTTGATGCAAGCATAATGCATTACGCTGTTACTGTTTTCTCATCGCGGACTGTCATTACATTTTTTCCTTTTTTTTTTTTTCCCTTTTCATTATGAATGGCATGGAGTCCCTGAGTCTGTTGGTTGCTGCTTTTGTAGTGCGCGGACCCGGCACGGCAAGGATGTCCCCTTTGTGGGACATACTGAGGGGATCATCCTCGGATGCTCCTCCATTCCTGTTCTGGTTCAGCATGGCTGTTTCCAGCTCAGGCTTGCCGTGCCGGTGGGGGTGGACGGCGGCGCGCAGCTCCGGGCGCGGCTGTGATGTCCGCCGCTATCCTGCGTTCCAGCTTGGCTGGTGCACGTGGGCGGTACAGACTCGGGGCCGGCGCTTGCGGGGAGGCGTGGCACGGTCCACGCCCAGGGGGCCCATCGACAGGACTTGACGTAGGGTGTATCCCTTCAGGCTGACAATGAGTCAGCTGTTGGGAGGTGGGAGGAATTAACATAGGGGAATTAACAAATTGACGTAGGGTGTATCCCTTCAGGCTGACAATGAGTCAGCTGGTGGGAGGAATTAACATAGGGGATAGATCTTGGCTTCAGCTGTTCGGCATTGTAATCAGCTGACAGCGTGAGGTGTGTTATAAATACCGAGTTCATTCACTCTGATCTTGTGATCGGAGGAGGATGCCTCGTTGATACTATGCTGTTGGACTGATTATACAGGTAACCTCAGCAACCTGGATTGCTGTTATCTCCACTTTTTTGCATACCTTAAGTGGTGTCTGGTCTTTACCATTTAAATATGTTTACCCATATTAGAACCTTGTTTCCCTTTTTTTAATTAGATTCCTCTCTCTCCTTTACTATCTGCAGCTTTATGGTTGTCAGCCCGGACTCCGAGTCCTCCTCCTTCCCCCTACATCACAACCTGTAGGTCTCCCCCGTTTGGATCTAGCTTACAGGTATGTTTCCTGTGGCTAGTCCCCACATCTGCTCATGTTTTTTACACACCCTGGGATTTGATATATTTTCAATCCCAGGAGATATGATTGTCTATATTGATTATCAAAATCATCATTATTTATGGGGTCTTGTCCTTGATTTCAGGTCCGGGTAATTTTTGGACACCAGCCCGCGCACAAACGCCGCGCCAAATCTTAGACACGGCGGTTTTCAGCACCCATTGGGATTACATTATATGCACCAGTCATTACAATTTCACTCTACATGGTCCGCGATCTGGCTCTCTTTGTATGCACATGGCCTGGGAGACCGTTGTGAAGCTGATTTTATGCCTTGGATACTTCTATAGCACATGTATTTTGGAAGTGAGTATGACTCTCACACATACCTTCACTGGATGTGGGGGGAATGTTATCTGTTTTTTGTGTGTGATGTTAATGTTTCTTTTTAATTTTGTAATTTCTTAGATGGTAACTCTCACTTAATGAACCCTGATGAAGGATTCCCCGAAACGCGTCGGTTCAGTGAGACTTATTACATTTCCACTTTTGGTTTTCCTCTCAATGTGATGCAGTTGTGTCAAAATTACATGTCCTTGCTTTTTGATGTATCCCATTGTATATATTGTTTGTGTTTGATTTGTATTTTTGTATATATTTTTTGTTGTACTTTTGAATCCAGCCTCATAACTGAAAGTCTGCACCTTGGTATGGACTTGCAGCTGGAGGAATAGTCTGCAGGAGCCAAAGCATTGCACTCATTGAATGCAGATGCACTGCTTTGGTGGCCACAATGAAAAAAAAAATGATAAACGCAAAAGGTGGCTTTTAAACATAGTTCCTACAGAGATCGCATAAGGTCCGAATAGAAATCACCGCCCTTACCTTAAAAATTCTAACATCTTTTGTGTGATTCTCTTTTCTTTTATTTACTGAAATACATATGTAGCTCAAACTCATTTACCACAGCTTCTGTATCGGCTTTGTTTTTTAATTCCTACTTGAAAATTCAATAAAGATTTTGAATGAAAAATCAGCTATAGAAAAGATGACTGTGTTACAAAAACAGCATGTAATTACATTCAGACTCAGGAGTAATCTGATTGGTTACACCAATCTTTATCAATAAGTAGAAATGAGCAATTCGATTTGCAAAGCAGGCAAATTGCACTTTTTTGATTCTCCTGAATATATGTATGCAGATTCATCCACTTTGCAGAGAATTATATAATTTGGGAAGAACGACTGCCTGGATTTCAAAGTTATATGACTCTGTAGATCAGATATAACTTCATGAACATAGCAAGGTGAATAAAAAAGAGAGTAAATCAATAATTCTTCTGATTTAATCATCACTATTAAAGAACATGTAAACCCAACTTTTCTTATTCCTGATACAGTATGGGCCTCCTATACTATGTACTTGTATAAAAAAAAGTATCCCGTTCTCTTTGTATTGCTTCCTTTGAGTGAAATCCCTGGTGTTCCTGCTAGTCTCTCTGTTTCTTAATTAAAAAACTGGCCACACTAGGCATGGGAGTACAGCCTGGTCAGTTCTCTAGCTGTGCTGGGAACTCAGCCTGCTCTTCTCCAATGATCAGACTTATCCTGACACCCCCCACTTTGCACAGACTTTCACTGGGAAGATCAGTGTGCTGCCATTTCTCCTTCATAGCTCTTGAGAAAAGAGGGAATGCAAATAAAAAAGGGAAAAAAGATATGTATAATGATTTTTATATCTATCTATGTATGCACAGATGTTTTACCTTTTATTTATATTTTAAACTTATGTGGTTGGTTTACAAAGTGAGGGTTTATATATACTTTAACAAGTCCCAATCTTCATCTATTCAATTACAACATTGCTTGTAGATATTCTTCAATGGGAACACTTGTTGTGGTGATAACTGTCTAAGGGCTCTTTCACAGGGCCACCAGGGGATGGTAAAAAACAGGTGGCTGAGCTACGGTTTCACTTCCCCCCTGGCTGTCACCCAAATTCTAACAATACAGCCCCACTGTCAGAAACCATAAATCAGAATGAGACAGAAGTACAGTTAAATCACACTTGTTTAATAATAATAAAAAAAAGGTAAACAGAGTAAACGTAGTCAAAACATAGCCAGATTTCAGCAACCGGAACGGATAGTCAGACAAGCCAAAGCGTCAGGGAGCCAGAGAACAGCGTAGTAGAACAGCAAGCAGGATCTGAAGCCAGAAGGAATGTCAGCCAAGCAAGTCTTTAACAGGAACACAGGAGAACGTCTCTAGAGATGTGACCAAGGGGAAGGCAGAGATCATCTGGGCTGGACGGCTTAAGTAGGCAGGACTGGCGAGCAGGATATCATCAACAGTTGAGTCACTGTGGAGAGATAGGAGCTGGCAATTAGCCGACAGCTGAGCGGCCAGTTCAGAGGAGGAACGGCTGAGCCCAGCCCTGACACCGATAGGCCTGTTAACGTGCCACCGCTGTGATATTTTGATTTGTAATAAACAATAATTCACTGGAATGTACTAACAAATAATAATAGGCTTGTTGCTGCTGTACTTGACAACAGTCAATATGTGTTCGTGACAGCAGTCAATAAATGTGAAAAAAGGTAAAAATACCACTGCGCAAACAAACCTAGATGCTAAACCTAATATACAGTGCTAGTGCACAACAATAAAAATAAGTGAGGAATAATAAATGCAAATATTGGTAAAGAAATGACCAAGCATGTGACCAGTGAAAGTTCAAATGGTGTGCAAATAAACAGGACGTTCTGATTGCAGATATTCTTCAAGAAACCGAGGACTAGAGGATGTAGAGTAGGACAGAGGAGAAAGAAAAAGAGATGTAGGACAAGGAATTTTCAATCTTAGCAATGCTGTCTTCTCAGAAGATGAGTTGCGTGTTTTAGGCCTCAAATTTGCACCTGACAGGAAATTAAATAAATTTGATGTTTTTATTGATTTACACAAGTTTTTGAGGAAAATGAATAGTAAAAAGCATTGTGCCAATGCTAAGCAGCAGGGGGCCAGGAAGAAAATCAATTTCAGCATACACAGCTTAGGAATAAGTCTGTGTTCAATCCCAAAGTAGCCAATAACCATTTTAGTGAAGTTTTCAAGAACCTGGTGGAACAGGATCCTGATGAGCTTAAAATCGTATCGGGAAGGAGGAAGCAATATATTGAACAAGGTCTTAAAGCACTAGAAAAAAACAAAGAGGTGGTTATAAGAGCAGTGGACAAAGGAGGAGGATTGGTGATCCTAAACAAAGCTGATTATCTAGCGAAATTGAATAGACTGGTAAACAACCAGGAGACCTATGAAAAATTAAAGGGGAACCCTACCAAGAAGTATAAGGCTAAATTAACTAAACTTCTTAACAACATGCCGACCAGCCGCCGCAGTTGTAGTGCAGCAGAATGGCACGGCTGGGCAAAAACGACATTATGTAACGTTGCTTTGCTCTGTGGCCACTAGGCGCGTGCCCCCCGCACGCCCCACGAGTTGATGTGAGTGCCCAGCGGTGTTGATCACCAACGGGCTCCCACGATCGCCACTGAGAGATGGAGAACTCGGAACTGTGTGTGTAAACACGCAGTTTCCTGTTCTCTGAGGGGAGAACTGACAGATCATCTGTTCATACAGAGTATGAACAGCGATCTGTTACCTTCCCTGCACTGTCCCCATCCCCCTTCAGTTAGAACACAAACTAGGACCCACTTAACCCCTTTACTGCCCCCTAGTGTTAACCCCTAGTGTTAACGCCTTGGAGGCAGTAATGTGGGCCTTACAAAAGACCAATTTAAAAAGAAAACAAAAGGAATTTTTGATTAAAGCTTTGAATCTGGCCATGAGAGAAAACATTTTTTTGGCATGAGAGCAATGACTTTAGGCAAAAGAAGGGAGTAGCCATGGGGGCAAAATATGCACCCTCAGTGGCAAATATCTTTATGAGTAGATGGGAACATGAAGCCATATATGGCGAACCTAGACCCAAATTGAAATTATAAAAGAGGTATATCAATGATATCCTCATTGTATGGGCAGGATCACAAGAAACATTTTTGGAATTCTTACAAGAACTAAATAACAATTCCTATAGTATCTCCTTTTCAGAAACCTATGATAAAGTGTCTGTCAATTATTTGGATCTAGTTATTTTTTAGAAACAATGGTAAACTATTAATAAATTGGTATCAAAGTATAATTATTTAAAGTAGGTGATAGGAGGAATGTCCTAGTAGATACGGCACCTCATCCCTTAAGGAGTATTCAATTAGAGGCAAAGGGAATGGGATTATTGCGGTGCCACAAATAAATTGGAACAAATTTATTATAAAATTTCTTTTTTATTTTATTAGTATCAAAAGCTAAAAAGTATATATAAATAATACATATACATTATATATAGAAAATTTCAAAAACGAGAAAACCATAATACAATTCAAAATAATGACCGTCTCCACTGATGTTGAAAGGTGATCGCTGGTCAATTCTTCCCTACTAGTTTCGCCAAAACATTGGCTTCATCAAGGGAATTTACAAATTAACACAGAAAGTAAAAACACTGAAAAGGAAAAAAGAGGGGACGTGTTATTGGATTGAATCCACATAATATGGTATAATACAGGCGAACTGTCATGTCACAAAATGGTCAAAATACTGTCCAGCCCATGTCCCCGGCCTCACAGTCCCCACACCTGAGACGTACCATGCAGGAGTCCCAGGACACAAGAGGAGCACCACCAGACCACTGGGAATAATAGTCACACTCAGCCCTGTATTTGGCTACAGGGGAATCAAAAGGTGCCAAAAAAATGAAAATTAGCATATAAATATTCAATTAATTAATTAATTAATTAAGGGGAACTAAGCCTCAATTACATATCCTAATTATATGCGAGAAAGACACCCAATGGTGCGCGGGAAGAATCACGGCACAATAGTTGGATGCGGAAATCACGAAGTATATGTATAGCCAAAAAGAACTAGAAAATAGTACAAATTAGTGATAATGGTGGGATGACCAAGATTTTATATAGGCTAAATAAGTTATTGACAGATACTTGTAATAGATTTCAGAGAGCTAATTGGATAGTTAAATAACTATGAGTGCTTACCAAAGATGCGCATATTGCTGAAGGCAAAGGTGCACACTACACATGAGATTCCGCTATTATAAAGGCTGAGCACTGGAACCTCCCCGACATATCCTCCAAATTGCACCAGTGGACTTGGTGATCTATATGAGAATCCAATGCAAATGAATGTACTGTTAGCATGGAGACCAACCAGCGTCATAGGGTTAAACAGCGATAGAGGAAATGAAAAAAGCTCCCGCATAAGGTAGGAGAGAAAGAGGTACAAAACTTTCACCTTTAACGAGTATCGCCTGGCCACCGCACTTATTTCACAACAGGTAAGTAAGGATTACTAAGATGTGGCAGCCTTTTAAATCCTCCACCCGATCAGCCTGACTTAGTCGGCCAAATGGGAGCGGACGAAGGGCGGACGGGGCGCATGCGCAGTAGCCAAAGCCACCAGCCTACACTACCCAGAGGACCGAGCGTCGGCCGCATCACATGGTAGTGTTTACCAGTGACGTGGTCTGTGTAGATGTAATTCAGGCATCGGAGGAGAAGGGGAGGGGATATCGAAAACCTTACAACCATCCAGGGAAAAGGGGAAAGGAGGCAAATAGGTAGACATTGGAGTATCTGCGAAGGTCCTGGCCAAAGGGGCGGGCTGACTTGAAAGTCAGCCCTTGGGCATCCATGCAGCCAAAGGCTGTAGTAGGACGGAATGGAGGCAGAACAAATGAGTACACTGGATCCACACGGCAGCCTAAGAGAGAGAAAACCGGAACGGCCAAGTACAAGGGGCACGGGCGGGACAGCCAGTCCATGGGACATAAGTTGTTACCATGACAGCCGAGATGTGACCCATCGAACAGGACACCTGCAGCAATTGAAAACGTGTGGATTAAATAAAAAAATATAATAGTTAGAACATCATTATGATCTGATAATAAACCTATTATTTTTCAATTTCATTTAATTGTATATGAATAATGATCATCATAACAAGAAGCTTTTCCAATCAACAATCAATATAAGATATCAACACACTCTATTAGAGATAGAATACAGATGAAATTTTTTTTTTTTTTGTATAATGAAAAAATATATAATAATTTAGCATCTTAACATACAACATTAGTCCCTATCAGAAGAGACAGTATAGCAGTGGGCACAGGATGAGGGCAGGAAATGAGGACAAGATTGGTTACAAAACTTTGAGGGCCGGATTAGTCAACAAAGCGGTCAGGCAATGGGGGGACAATCGATAGATAGACCAATTGGACAGAATGGAGCAGAAACAAAACTGATACAAACAAACAAATCCCATTTTAAAGAAAGGATTTAAAGCTAATATACTCATTTAAACCAGGGAATTTTACAGCGTCCAACAGGTATATCCATCTAGTCTGTAAAGGAACATGTTCAAGGGCAGTAAATCGAACATCAGGGTCAAAGTTATGTTACATTGCAATATGTCTATTCAGAGCTGTAGTTGTTAAATGTTTGTATAGGGGTGCAATATGGTCCTTAATGCGTTTGAAAAATGGACGCTTAGTTTTCCCCACATAAAAACATCCACATTGACCTGAGGCTAGATATACTACTCCAATTGTCTTGCAGGTAACTCTATGTCTCAAACGGTGAGTCTTACCATTCAGAAGAACGGTATTCCTGGAATTATGAATGAAAGGGCAAATATCACATAAACCACATGGGAAGGTACCAACTTTGGAATAATCCGCGGGACCTCGAATCATGTGGTGACTGTGAACTAAGAGGTCTCTCATAGATGGAGCATGTCTATAGGTGATTTCAGGGTATGGTTTGAGGAATTTTTTGATAGTATCATCAGCTGTCAAAAGTGGCCAGTATTTTTGGAGAATCCCTCTCATCTGGCTATGTTGTTTAGAAAATTGAGTAATGATCCTAACAGAAGGGTTTAATTTCCGGGATTTAGTTAAATGAATAAGGTCATGTCTTCGCTTGGTAACTCTGTTAAAAGACCTTTTCAACAAGGAGCGACTGTATCCCCGTAGACGAAGTCTCTCATATAAGTCATTTAGTTAAATGAATAAGGTCATGTCTTCGCTTGGTAACTCTGTTGAAAGACCTTTTCAACAAGGAGCGACTGTATCCCCGTAGACAAAGTCTCTCATATAAGTCATTAGCTGCCAGATGGAGTCCTGAGTACAGTTCCTTCTGAGCCTTAAAAATTGGCTGTAGGGTATACTATCTAGTAAAGGCTGGGGATGTGCACTAGCCGCATGTAGAACAGTGTTGCTCGAAGAGGGCTTGCGGTATAAGGATGAATGCAAGACACCGTCCTTCCCTACATGTATTTGTAAATCCAAAAAGTTTATCTTGGATTGACTGCATTCTATTGTAAAACTTAAGTTATAAAAATTTACAGCCAGTGAGTCCATCAGCCGAGAGAGTTCATCTCGATTGCCCAACCATAAAATGAAAACATCATCAATATACCTATATCAGGCTACAATATGTGAAAGTAGTTCTGACATAGATTCGTGGGAAAACAAGTCCCTCTCCCACCCCTCCCAGGTACAGGTTGGCATATGAGGGAGCACATTTGGTCCCCATAGCCACCCCCTGCACCTGGAGGAAGTGGGAGGAGCCGAACATAAATACGTTTCTAGTCAAGATGAACTCAAGCAGCCAAAGTACAAACCGGCTGTAACTATCAGAGGATGATCCGCGTTCCTGGAGATGAGTACGAATTACTTCAATGCCTTTGATATGTGGGATTGAGTTATATAAACATTCCACGTCTAAGGTCACCAGCCAAGTGTTGGAAGGGACCTGTTTTCCATCTATATGACGTAACAAATCAATAGTGTCCTGAATATAAGAAAATAGAGCAGTTACGTGGGGTATTAGATATTTATCCACCAAGGCACTAGCATTCTCTGTTAGACTTTGGCACCCTGAGACAATAGGTCGTCCAGGTGGTTTCTTCACTGATTTGTGCACTTTTGGCAAGGAATAGAAGGTAGGGATTTTGGGATCCTTTACATTTAGGTAATTCCATGTACTGAAATCAATAACACCCGATTGATACGCCTCAAAGATTAAACTGTAGTATTCATTGTTAAAATTGGTTATCAATGTTTTAGAGATGGGGCGGTACCAACGTGCTTTGTCTAGGACCTCCCGGCACATAGTTTCATATGCAAGGACGTCCATGACAAAAACGTTGCCGCCCTTATCGGCAGGTTTGATGACCAAGCCAGGATGGCATTGTAATTCTCGAAGGGCTTTCCGATGTCTGGAAGATAAATTATGTGTGTGGACTTGTTGTAAGTCCAAATTCTCAATTTCATAAGTGATCTGTTGAACAAAAGCCCAAATGTTGGGATTCATTTGGAGTGAAGGAAAGTTGTGTGATTTGGGTTTGAACGATAATGGTGGAGGGAAGGAGACACCTGGGACGACTATGCCACAAGAAATAGTTTGTGGCTCATCCTCCACAGCGGAGGAAGTATTTCCAAAAATAAACTAGGGGAGGCTAACATGGGCCAGCTATAGGCAAAAATTATGTTGGCAATAATATTAGGTTGGATACCGCCACATTCTTCTATCCCTGAATTGAATACTAAAAAAAAAGGGGAAAGGGGAGTTTTTGGGACTTTATATGAAGCCATGGCGTGGTATAGCCATGTGCCTCCATCCCTGTCAATATAAAAAAGAACAGAACAAGGGCTTGGGACTTTGTATGAAGCACGTGGTTGCAAAAAGAATACATTGATGCATGTAAGAAATGTTTATTAATTCATATACATGAGTGTACAAACATAATCTCAATGCTTCGTTTAAAAAAAGTTAACATGATACTAACATGGGTAGCAATTAATATCACAGGGTTATACCTGTCTTGGCGTTTTGGTGGCTTACCCTTCACTACTTTCTACCAACCTTCATTTTGGTTTCCTCGTCATCACCCTCCCCTTGCACTCACTTCTATTTAATCCATTACTGATAATGTCCTCACACAATTCTCACACAGGTCCCACGTGGTTGGTTCATTTATAACCTTTATTTTACACTCCCAGTGCCCTGTGGGCCCATATCCTCCTTGGATGCGGTCTGGGGTGGTGCCGCAGCTGGGCTCCCCACCACAGCTCCCGATCATGATGCCTCTACATGGGTCATGATTATCGGCACTATGCCAACAATGCACAGATCTATGTAAGTTACCATCCTATGGGTGGTGTTTACAGCTCACCCCCTTATTGGTTGATACATGTAAGATTATTTAGCTATTCATTTTTTAATTCAGATACATCATGTGCTTTCTCCTGAAGAGTGGCTTCAAGCTATGAAACGCGTAGAGCTAACATATGCTGTGTTTTATACTTTATATTTTTTATGTGCTTATCATTATCTATTACGTGTTTTTACCAACCACGATAGCGATCTATGAGGCCACAGGTCAGGCAGGCAATATTCTATACCATTTATATGTATGTGTATATATATCAACATTGATGAACTATGAAAGTACAACCCTGTGATATTAATTGCACCCATGTTAGCATCATGTCAACTGTTTTTAAACGAGACATTGAGATTATGTTTGTACACTCATGTATATGAATTAATAAACATTTCTTATATTCATCAATTTATTCTTTTTGCAACCACGTGCTTCATACAAACTAAGTCCCAAGCCCTTGTTCTGTTCTTTTTTATATTGACAGGGATGGAGGCACATGGCCTTACCAGGCCATGGTTTCATATAAAGTCCCAAAAACTCCCCTTTTCCCCTGAATCTCTATTATGCCAACTCAAAAAAGCATTTTTCTCCTGGGATTATTTTCTGTCAGAAACTTTAATAAAGTATTTGTCAGAGGTTTTAATAAAGTATTTGTAATAAGGAAGTATTCCCGTTTTTGAATGTATTTGATGCCGAGTACACCCAAAAGGAAGTGACGGCATTATCATGTGAACAGGTTGGATTCGCGCATGTCCATGGCTCCAAAGAGGATGTCACTATGCTAATAAGGGGAAAGAGAAAGTTTCCTTGCTTGGGTGTACCTTAAAACCACTTAAGCCCGGACCATTTGGCTGGCCAAAGACCAGAGCACTTTTTGCAATTCGGCACTGCGTCGCTTTAACTGACAATTGCGTGGACGTGCAACGTGGCCCCCAAACAAATTTGCTGTCCTTTTTTCCCCACAAATGGAGCTTTCTTTTGGTGGTATTTGATCACCTCTGTGGTTTTTATTTTTTGCGCTATGAACAAAAAAATAGTGACAATTTTGAAAAAAACGCATTACTTTTTTCTATAATAATTATCCCCCAAAAATATACAAAAAAACATTTGTTTCCTCAGTTTAGGTCGATACCTATTCTTCTACATATTTTTGGTAAAAAAAAAAATTGCAAAAAGCGTTTATGGACTGGTTTGCGCAAAAGGTATAGCGTCTAAAAATAGGGGATAGCTTTACGGCATTTTTATTAATCTTTTTTTTTTTACTAGTAATGGTGGCGATCTGTGGTTTGGACACTTTTGACGCTATTTTGGGACCATTCACATTTATACAGCGATCAGTGCGATTAACAATGCATTGATTACTGTGTAAATGTGACTGGCAGTGAAGGGGTTAAGAAAAGGAGTGGTTGGGTAGTCCTCAATGTAATACGGCACCTCATCCCAATATTTAGAAAATCATGTAAAGGAGAGAGGGGTGCAAGGATTATAGCGGTGCCAAAAATACACAATTGGGCTTAGATAAAAAGCATGAACATTTTATTAGCAAAATTTATATAAAAAAAGACAAAGAGAAAATTGAAAATCACATAAACAGGGTGTGCATAACAGACTCAGACAACTAAAAACATTTGTAGCGACATTTTACGGGAATCGGCCAGGAGAGTGTGGCGGCCAGTTCCGTAGACAGGTATTTGTGAGTCCTACATGTTTCGCCAGATATGGCTTCCTCAGGGACAGATGTTTATATCTTAGAGCGCTACTATACAATCTATAAAGAGAAATTTGACAGTCAATACCATGTATGCCATATTTAACCTCAGATTAAGTCAAATAATAGATAAATTAAAAAAAATGAATAAACAATTTATTATGTTTGCGAGCTGTCACACATGAACCCGCAAGCACATGCCCGAAATACAACCGTGAGCACCGCATCGCACATAGGTAGGCAAACCACCCCTCACCCACCAACCAAGCTAGACCACCCACAAGATGGAAAAAGTGAAGGGGTTAACACTAGGTGGTGCTGTAGGGGTTAAGTGTGTCCTAGGGAGTGATTCTAACTGTAGGGTGGATGGGCTACGTGTGACACATCACTGATCACCGCTCCCGATTACAGGGAGCTGTGATCAGTGACAGTGTTACTAGACAGAACAGGGAAATGCTTGTTTACATCAGCATTTCCACGTTACTCCTCTCCGTGAGATGATCGTGGGTATCTCCGCAGACATCGAGTCCACGGGACCCACGATCACACTCATGGAGCTCGCAGTGGGTGCGCACGCGATGGCACGGCAGCAAATTTAAAGGGACGGACCATTTGGCTGTCCGGGCCATTGTGTCGACGTATATCTACATGCGGAGGTCGGCAAGAGGTTAAAGCTGAGTACTCCCGGGTGAAAATGACGTCATGGTCATGTAAGCGCATGGCTATATATTCAGCTGTGATGCCGTGAGTCTCTGTCTTTGATAATGCCTGTGAGAGGGGCGAAACGTGCCAGTCTGACTCCGGCACCCCAGTGACATCACGTTCGATAAGCAGTGGTTTGCAGGTGAAGTTGTGAGAGAACTCATGCTGCTTCCTGTGACCAACGCTCTTGATGTTTTATCGTATATTTTACTATGGAACTTTGTAACAAGCGTTTTACTGAATAAATTAAGACATACTGCACTAGGTTGACTCTCTCCTTTTCTGTTTGAGTACAACATCGCAGGAAGAACTATACCTTGGATTTGGCATCTCATCACCCTCTCAACAGTTAAGCCTGTTTGACCCACACGCAGTATTGCCTGAGCGGTCCATCTCATCTGGTGAGTCTAACCACTTGGGGGGGTGTGAAGCATGGATCACCTGTGTGGATATTAGAGCACTTCAGCACTTTTTTAGCAATAGCAGCACCTGTGAAGAAAATCTGCAATCAGAACATTTTGTTTATTTGCACACCATTTGGACTTTCACTGGCCACATGCTTGGTCATTTCTTTACCAATATTTGCATTTATTATTGCTCACTTTTTTTTATGGTTGTACACTAGCACTGTGCATTAGGTTTATTAGTTGAGTTTGTTTGCACTGTGGTATTTTTACCTTTTTTTCACATTTTTCTTTGTAGCTGCTGCATTTATAGCTCAGGCTGCAGAGCTTGCCATCCATCACCACCTGTAAAACATTCCCATTGTAATCAAACGCTTGGCTCCCAGTTGCATCGTGGTCCCACAATCTAAAATTGCCAATTGGAAATTTTAAAAAAATTGTAAAAAAAAAAGTCATCAGGAGGTGGCAGTAGTTTGTCCTGAATTCCTGCCAGCTGCTGCTGTATCTCTTTTTAGAAAGCGGTAAGCTTACCACCTGTCTGTAAATACCCTAAAAGGAGATTTCCCTCACTTTGTAGAGATTTTCACTTATTTCCTATTGTGCCTACAGGTTAGTTAAGGGAAATCTCCCTAGTGAGACACATGGCAAAAAATAGCAGGGGTTTTATGCATTTCCTGCTAAAACTAAAACAGTTTTGGTTTTATATAAAACAAGTAAATAAAAAGAACATCCCGTTTACATTAAAGTTTGGCAAAATTGGTAATTAGAATTGGAAGCCTCCAGTTAATTCATTACCAATTTGAATAGATGAGCTGTAATTTTATTTTCATCAGCAGATGGTTCTCCAGTAGATACTTTGTGATTGCAGCTCTTGCTACTAGAAAAAGCAGGAAAATTGGAGAAATGGGTGTCCACAGGAAACTATTTTTTTCAGTATCTTTGGTATATAGTTACATATACTTATATAACACAAGACACAGGTCCATCTAGTTCAGCCTATATCCTTAAAGAAATTGTATAATACAGATAAGTCTACTTGATACAGACAGTGGGGACGGAAAGTATTCAGCCCCCCTTACATTTTTCATTCTTTGTTATATTGCAGCCATTTGCTAAAATAATTTAAGTTCATTTTTTTCCTCATTAATGTACACACAGTATCCCATATTGACAGAAAAACACAGAATTGTTGACATTTTTGCAGATTTACTAAAAAAGAAAAACTGAAATATCACATGGTCCTAAGTATTCAGACCCTTTGCTGTGACACTCATATATTTAACTCAGGTGCTGTCCATTTCTTCTGATCATCCTTGAGATGGTTCTACACCTTCATTTGAGTCCAGCTGTGTTTGATTATACTGATTTGACTTGATTAGGAAAGCCACACACCTGTCTATATAGGACCTTACAGCTCACAGTGCATTGTCAGAGCAAATGAGAATCACAAGGTCAAAGGAACTGCCTGAAGAGCTCAGAGACAGAATTGTGGCAAGGCACAGATCTGGCCAAGGTTACAAAAAATTTGTGCTGCACTTAAGGTTCCTAAGATCACAGTGGCCTCCATAATCCCTAAATGGAAGACGTTTGGGACAACCAGAACCCTTCCTAGAGCTATCGGGGGAGAAGAGCCTTGGTGAGAGAGGTAAAGAAGAACCAAAAGATCACCTTTGCTGAGCTTCAGAGATGCAGTCGGGAGATGAGAGAAAGTTGTAGAAAGTCAACCATCACTGCAGCCCTCCACCAGTCGGGGCTCTATGGCAGAGTGGCCCGACGGAAGCCTCTCTCCAGTGCAAGACACATGAAAGCCTGCATGGAGTTTGCTAAAAAAAACACCTGAAGGACTCTAAGATGGTGAGAAATAAGATTCTCTGGTCTGATGAGACCAAGATAGAACTTTTTGGCCTTAATTCTAAGCGGTATGTGTGGAGAAAACCAGGCACTGCTCATCACCTGTCCAATACAGTTCCAACAGTGAAGCATAGTGGTGGCATGCTGTGGGGGTGTTTTTCAGCTGCAGGGACAGGACGACTGGTTGCAAGGGAAAGATGAATGTGGCTAAGCACAGGGATATCCTGGATGAAAACCTTCTCCAGAGTGCTCAGGACCTCAGACTGGGCCGAAGGTTTACCTTCCAACAAGACAATGACCGTAAGCACACAGCTAAAATAACGAAGAAGTGGCTTCACAACAACTCCGTGACTGTTCTTGATTGGCCCAGCCAGAGCCCTGACTTAAACCAAATTGAACATCTCTGGAGAGACCTAAAAATGGCTGTCCACCAACGTTTACCATCCAACCTGACAGAACTGGAGAGGATCTGCAAGGAGGAATGGCAGAGGATCCCCAAATCCAGGTGTGAAAAACTTGTTGCATCTTTCCCAAAAAGACTCATGGCTGTATTAGATCAAAAGGGTGATTCTACTAAATACTGAGCAAAGGGTCTGAATACTTAGGACCATGTGATATTTCAGTTTTTCTTTTTTAATAGATCTGCAAAAATAGCAACAATTCTGTGTTTTTCTGTCAATATGGGGTGCTGTGTGTATATTAATGAGGAAAAGAAATGAACTTAAATGATTTTAGCAAATGGCTGCAGTATAACAAAGAGTGAAAAATTTAAGGGGGTCTGAATACTTTCCGTCCCCCACTGTATTATGTAACAACACATGTTATGTTCTATTGTGGTTGAACTCTCGGCATACCTGATGTGTTCTTGTGCCGTTTCCCACACTGAGAAGCTCAATAAAGCACCAAGCTACCGCTGCTTCTGAACCGACTCAGAGGCCAAACACCAAGTCTACAGGACTGTAAGATCAAAGACTAGAAGATGTGCAGCTAGTGTTACTCTACTGGCAGAGGTGAAATAAGTTAATGTATTTAGGGACTTCAAAAACTACTTGTGGTAGACATAATGTTCCTCCGAATAAAAAAAGAGATCAAAGAACGAAGGCTTTTAAAAAAAGTACTGCAGAGAGTAGACCAGAGGTCGAGTGCCTTTTGTCGTATAAACAAGAGACATTTTTAAAAGAATGTAAGGAACGGTTCCCACTCTGTAAAACATGGAGCTCGGTGCTTCCCAGCATTAATAAAGAAAAGGCAGCTTTGTAATAAAAAGCAAGTGTTCTACAAGTGCCCACAAATGGGGTCCTGGATATTCAAGACATTTTCCAGGATTCACAAATACTTTCCAAACCTTTTCACTATTCTTCATCTAAAAGAAAAAAATTCTCCTTTCCCACCACTTACCTTTTATCTTAAAGTGGCACCCAAAGCCTTTTTTTTTTTTTTTACTGACTCCACCGTTACATGGCCCTAGACAACATATCTTCTACTAGTCGAGAACAGTGTTCCCATGATGGAGTCTGGGCCTGCAAAGGACTAGTCTTCTCATCTTTAGTCAAAGATTCCACCTACTCATTGTTTTCTAAACAGCACCCAAAGCCCTTTTTTGTGCACTGACTATTTTGCCACACATCCCTTGCCAACACATCTGCTGCTAGTAGAGACCAGTGATCCAGTGCTGCAATGTTGCGGTGTGCAAATAGTTTTCCGGGGTGATGGCTAAATCTATCAATCAGCCGTAACCTGTAGAAATGTTGAAAGCATCACGCATGGAGATTTAAAAGTACCACGGCTTGTCGCAATTCCACGAGCGTGCGCAATTTTAAACTGTGACATGTTAGGTGTCTATTTACTCGGCGTAACATCATCTTTTCTATTATGCAAAAAAATAGGGTATATATTGTGTTTTGTTTTTGTTTTCTTTGTTTACAAACTTTTTTCTTTAACCACTTAAGGGCCGTAAGGATTTGCCCTCTAATGACCAAGCCATTTTTTGCAAAATGGCACTGTGTCGCTTTAACTGACAATTGCACGGTCGTGGGACGCTGTACCCAAACAAATTAAGGTCCTTTTATTCCCACAAATAGAGCTTTCTTTTGGTGGTATTTGATCACTTCTGCGGTTTTTATTTTTTGTGCTGTAAACAAAGAGAGACAATTTTAATTTTTTTTTACTTTTTGCTATAACACATATCCAAAAAAAATATATAAAAAAACAAATTTATTCATCAACTTAGGCCGATATATATTCTTCTACACATTTTTGGCAAAAAAAATAGGCGCATATTGATTGGTTTGTGCAAAAAGTTATCGCGTCTACAGGATAGATTTAGGGACTTTTATTTTTTTTTATTGTTTCTACTGGTTATGGCGTGATCTGCGATTTTTAATGGGACTGCGACTTGGTGGTGGACAAATCTGACCCCAAATGACACTTTTTGGGACCAGTGACATTATTACAGTGGTCAGTGCTATAAAAATGCACTGATCAATGTAAAAATGATACTGGCAGAGAAGGAGTAAACACTAAGGGGCGATCAAGGGGTTAACTGTGTTCCCTGGGTGTGTTCTAACTGTAGGGGGGATGGGCTGCCTAGGACATGACAGAGATCACACTTCCCGATCACTGGGAACAGTAGATCTCTGTCATGTCATCTGTCAGAATGGGGATCCGCCTTGTTTACAAAGGCAGATCCCCATTCAGCCTTTGTACTAGGTGATCGCGGGTCACTGGCGGACAATGAGCACAACTGCGGTGGGCGGTCCTTAAGTGGTTAAAGTATATAAAATATACATTAGTGTGACAAGACACAAAAGGTATTAAATGTCACAAGTATAATCTTGAATCATACGATAAAACAATTCAGAAGCAAAAAAAAAAAAAAAACTTTCACAAAACATGAATCAGCAGCAAAAATAAATACATGAATGATCAGAAATATATACCTAGGGTTATGCCGTGTACACACGGGTGGACTTTGCAACCAGACTGGTCAGACGGAACGAATCCGTCGGACAATCCGACCGTGTGTGGGCTTCATCGGACCCTCAGCAGACTTTTTTGTTCGAAAACCAGACGTACTTTAGATTTGGAACATGTTTCAAATCTTTCGGCCGGAACGGACGAACGGACGAAAAACGACGCTAGGGCAGCTATTGGCTACTGGCTATGAACTTCCTTATTTTAGTCCGGTCGTACGTCATCACGTACGAATCCGTCGGACTTTGGTGTGATCATGTGTAGCCAAGTCCGTTCGTTCGAAAGTCCGTCGGAAGTCCGTCAAAAGTCCGTCTGAAAGACCGTTGGACCTTTGATGCCGAAAAGTCTACCCGTGTGCACACGGCATTATTGATCCTATAATTCATAGTGACTTAATCAGGCACTATATTAGTTGAAGACAGCAGAATATGTCTATGAGTCTTCCAAGCATCCCACTTGTGATCAAACAGGTGCATTTTATCCTGTAGAGCAGGGGTCATCAACCCCCCCCGGGTCATGGCCTGTTTGCAACTAGGCCACGAAGGCTGCACTGTCTATCGTGTGGCGGTGGAGCAAGAGGGATGACATCATGTCTCACCGCCCACCTGCATCACCGCTGTTCCGTGCTCACAGCGGGGCCGCTACACTGAGGCGAGCAAGCAGAGAGGTGACATCATGTCTCACCGCCCGCCCGCATCACGGCTCTTCCGCCTACACAGCGTGGCAGAACACTGCTACACTACTGCAGGTGAGGCAGGGGAGCAGAGAAATGAGATTATCTCTCATCGCCTGCCCCCCATCACCGCTGTTCTCCCTCACTACCCACTACTCCAGGCTTGCCTCTGAACTAATGCGCATGCCTGCGCTGCCACCACTGCAGTGACAATCTTCATGTGGTGCCAGGTGACATGGCAAGCGACAAACCGCATCTGGTGGCAGGCAACGTAGCAAGTGGCACTCTGCATCTGGTGGCAGGTGATGTGGCAAGGGATACTCCGCATCTGGTGGCAGGCGACGTGGCAAGTAACAAAATGCATCTGGTGGCAGGCGATGTGGCAAGGGACACCCCGCATCTGGTGGCAGGCAATGTGACAAGGCACAAAATTCATCTGGTGCCAGGCGACGTGGCAAGTGACACTCTGCATCAGGTGGCAAGTGATGTGGCAAGGGGCAAAACGCATCTGGTGGCAGGTGATGTGGCTAGTGACACTTTGAATCTGGTGGCAAGCGACATGGCAAGTGGCACTCCTCATTGGGTGGCAAGCGACATGGCAAGTGACACTCCGCCTCCGGTGGCAAGCGACGTGGCAAGTGACACTCTGCACCTGGTGGCAAGCGACATGGCAAGGGACAAAAGGCATCTGGTGGCAGGTGACGTGGCAAGTGACACTCCGCATCTGGTGGTAAGCAACCAGGCGAGGGACAAAATGCATCTGGTGGCAGGCAACATGGCAAGTGACAATTGGCATCTAGTGGCAGGCGATGTGGCAAGGGACAAGATGCATCTGGTGACAGGCGACATGGCAAGGGACAAAACGAATCTGGTGGCAGGTGACGTGGCAAATGACACTCCGCATCTGGTGGTAAGCGACCGGGCGAGGGACAAAATGCATCTGGTGGCAGGCAACATGGCAAGTGACAATTGGCATCTAGTGGCAGGCGATGTGGCAAGGGACAAGCTGCATCTGGTGACAGGCGACATGGCAAGTGACAAGCTGCATCTGAAGGCAGGCACTAATGGTGATTGAAGCGCTAACATCAGCCACTGCCCCAATAAATTGCCTGCAAACCCCCCCCCCCCACTCGGGCCTTGGTACAGCTTTCTTCCACAACGCTGGTCCCCGGCTGGCCCTTTCCAGCAGCATAACCCCACCAACCCTATCTAATATTGGGGACAGGGGGACTGTTGGGGATTTCCAGTGTAGAATAATAGCCCACAAGGTCGATACACAAATGGTGTGAAAAAGTCCCTACTCCCTGCGAAGAACCTCCGAAATAGGAGCTCTAATGAGACACACTGAAATTGTAAAATTTAAGGACGTGCCTGATATCGCTGAGGCTATTGTGTTTTTTTTTATTAATTAAAGTGTTTTTTCCTACAAAATTGTGTTTGGAAAACCACTGCACGAATACCATGTGACAAAAAAAAAGGATCGACATTTTATGCCCATAGCGTGTCTGTGAAAAAAAAAAAAATATTTTTCTAGCAAAAAATACTGACTTAAAGTGGTTGTTCACCCTGTACAACCACTTTTATCTACAGGTAAGCTTATATTAAGACTTACCTGTAGGTGCTTGAAATATCTCCTAAACCTCTACGGTTTAGGAAATATTTACAAAAAAGCCTGCGCACTTTAGAAAGGGCAGCTCGTGCTGTTTCTAATAGGGGTCATGCCGTGACTTGTGGCTCCCGCGCGCCTGCCAGTCACAGAGCCGGACTTCACGGCCCTGGAAGGAAGAGGGGTGAAGATGGACGCTCGCTGCTAGTGGGGACAGCGGTGACATCGCAGGCTTCGGTTTCAGGTAAGTGACACATAATAGGCTACTATGTGATGCATAGTAGCTCATTATGCTTTACCTTTGCAGGGAAATAAAGAGGAAGTAAAACCCATCAGGGTTTACTTCCTCTTTAACCACTTGCCTACCGGGCCAATTCTCATATTTCTCTCCTACATAAAAAACGTAAAAATACGTAAAAATCATAATTTTTTGCTAGAAAATTACTCAGAACCCCCAAACATTTTATATGTTTTTTTAGCAGAGATCCTAGGTCTAAAATGGTGGTCATTGCAACTTTTTATCTCGCACGGTATTTGCGCAGCAATTTTTCATGCATAAAAAAAAAAAAAAAAACCTGTAAAGTTAGCCCCATTTTTTTTACATAATGTGAAAGATGATGTTACGCTGAGTAAATAGTGGATAGTAGATACCTAACATGCGCACACTTGGGGAATGGCTCCAAACTTTGGTACTTAAAAATCTCCATAGGCGACACTTTAAAATATTTTACAGGTTACCTGTTTAGAGTTACAGAGGAGGTCTAGTGCTAGAATTATTGCTCTCATTCTAACGTTCATGGGAATACCTCACATGTGTGCTTTGAACACCGTTTCCATATGTGAGCGCAATCTACGTATGTGTTCGCTTCTGCAAGCGAGCACGTGGGGACGGGAGCACTTTAAAAAAATATGTTATTATTTATTTTACATTTATTTTTTTATTTTGATGCTTTCTTTAAAAAAAAAAAAATTGATCACTTTTATTCCAATTACAAAGAATGTAAACATCCCTTGTAATAGGGCATGACAGGTCCTCTTTTACAGTGAGATATGGGGTCTATAAGTCCCCAGATCTCGCCTCTAGGCTGAGAAGCCTGAAATAAAAAAAAAAGAACGATCTCGGCTTCCCACCCGAGGCGGCGTCATTTTTTCAAATGCAGAGGCCGGGCGTGATGTCATAACATCGTGCCCGGCCTCTGAACAATCATAGGGACTTTGGGGACCATCTGGCACACCGGAACTCTCTATGGTCAACATCTGGCACCGTTCATCCCCTTCTCCAGCTCACAATCACATGGGTGAGTCGGTAGAAGCATGGGAGGGTGGCAGGGGGGGGGGGACATCCACTTCCGCCACCTGTAAGAACAATCAAGTGTTCTTACAGTGAAGGGAATCGCCGGCTGTAAAAGAAGATATCTGAATGATGTCTGTAACTGCAGGCATCATTCAGATATCCCCACTGAAAGTCTGCGACGTTGGGCGAGCGGCAAGTGGTTAAACTTGTAGCAAAAAGTGCCAGAAAAAGCTTAGTCTTTTTCATTTTTAATATTCAAAGCAGACTCCCCCGTCCGTTCATGTCTCTATGGTTTATTTTGTAGAGAAATCACTTTGAAAAACACCCCCCTGGCTTTTCTTGCCGTGGCCATCTTGAGTAAGGGCAAATGATTCATGTAGCATTTACTTCCTGGAATCCATCTGCCCTTAGCTCAAGCATGCATGTATGCAGGAGAGTGTGCCTAGCTATGAAAACCCCTCCTTCTCTCCGTCCCTCCTGAAGACCCCTGGGATGTATGACATCATTTGGCTAGGCAAGATACCAGGAAGTAACTAAAGAAATGTAAAAAAAAGAATTTAAAACAAGTACATACAATATACTTTCCTATTTATATACTAATGGTAGCAGCATGATGATTAAAAATAATCATTGTTAACTGGAAGAGAGAAGTTTCACTTTAAGTCTGCAAGATCTGTGAATACTCCACCAATTGACTGTCAGTGGAATATGTCAATATCACTAGGCAGTGACATCATCACCCGAAAAGAGACCCTGCCATTCTATAGCTAGGAAGAGGGAAGAGTCATGACCTAGCAGGTCACATTATCATGGTATTTATGGCATTTAAGTTAGGATTTTTTTTAAAATTAATATTCTACAGTGAATAGCTGGAAGAGATATTGTTTATAAGGAGCAGGACATCTGGCTGGACCACAGTTTAAAGCAAAACAGTTTTTTTTATTTTTTTTTATTACATAAACAAAAAAAGACAGAAACATTTGAAAAAAAATCTATATATTTTTTTTACTTTCTTATACAAAATATATCCAATACAATAAAATAAAAAATCACATTTTCATTCAGAAATGTAGACCAAAATGTATTCTGCTACATGCCTTTGGTAAAAAAAAATCCACAAAAGTGTATATTGATTGGTTAGCATGAAAGTTAAATCATCTACAAACAATGGTATATATACTGGAATTTCTATTTATTTATGTTTTTTTTTTTTTTTTTTACACGTAATGGTGGTGATCAGCGACTTATAATGGGACTGCGGCAGACAATCTAACACTAACTGACACTGGTGGGGGGGGGGGTGACTACCTGCCACTAACATTACCATTAACACTAATACAGTTATCAGTGCTAATAATATACACTATCACTGTACTAATGACACTAGCTGGAAAAGGGTTAACATCTAGGGCAATCAAAGGGTTAACTGTGTGCACTGTGTGCTGTTTTAAGCAATGTGCCAGTTTTAACTCCCTGCCGTGTTACCAACACAGGGCACTCTTCTGTCATTCGCTCAGCCAATTATTGGGTTCCGGCCATAAATTATTGGCTGGGACCCGCTGATCAGCGTGTGTTGTAATAAATGACAGCACAGTCAGGGCGCTCCCTAGCCATAAATGCAAATCATGTATATTTACGTGATCCTGCATAGCCGCGAGCCACCCTGTAGCAGGAAAGTTAACCACTTTAAGACCAGCCTCGTTTTGGATTTTAGGTGTTTACATGTTTAAAACAGGTTTTTCTGCTAGAAAATTACTTAGAACCCCCAAACATTATATATGGTTTTTCTTCTAACACCCTAGAGAATACAATGGCGGTCATTGCAATACTTTTTTTTTGCACCGTATTTGCGCAGCGGTCTTATAAGCGCACTTGTTTTGGAAAAAATTCACTTTTTTGAATAAAAAAATAAAACAACAGTAAAGTTATCCCAATTTTTTTTTATATTGTGAAATATAATGTTACGCCGAGTAAATTGATACCCAACATGTCATGCTTGAAAATTGCGCCCGCTCGTGGAATGGCGTCAAACTTTTACCCTCAAAAATCTCCATAGGCGACGTTTAAAAAATTCTACAGGTTGCATATTTTGCGCTACAGAGGAGGTCTAGTGCTAGAATTATTGCTCTCGCTCTACCGGTCGCGGCGATACCTCACATGTGTGGTTTGACCACCGTTTTCATATGCGGGCGCTACTCGCGTATGCGTTCGCTTCTGCGCGCGAGCTCGTCGGGACAGGGGGGGTTTTAAAAATTTTTTATTTTTTTTTTATTATTTATTTTATAATATTTTATTTATTTTTACACTTTAAAAAAAAAATAAAAAAATTGTGTCACTTTTATTTCTATTACAAGGAATGTAAACATCCCTTGTAATAGAAAAAAGCATGACAGGACCTCTTAAATATGAGATCTGGGGTCAAAAAGACCTCAGATCTCATATTTACACTAAAATGAAATAAAAAAAAAAAAAAAAGTCATTTGTAAAAATGACATTTGAAAAAATATGCCTTTAAGAGGCGTGGACGGAAGTGACGTTTTGACGTTGCTTCCGCCCAGCAGTGTCATGGAGACGAGTGAGCGCCATCTTGGGCTCACTTGTCTTTAGACACACCACGGGAGTGGACGCGATCGCCTCTGCCGCTACCGACGGCTCCGGTAAGCGGCGGAGGGCACCGGATCGCGGCGGGAGGGGGGGGCCCTCTCCCGCCACGATAAAAGTGATCTCGCGGCGAATCCGCCGCAGGGACCACTTTTATCTGAAAGCCGGCCGCCGCACGAAAACGGGAATACCGGGGTTATGGCAGCTAGCTGCTGCCATAACAACGATATCCCCGTTCAAACTTAGGACATACATCGTCGTGCGGCGGTCGGGAAGTGGTTAAAGGAGGCAGTCAGCAAGTGGTTAAAAGTTAAAATAATGAAATTAGTCTTTACTGTAATATTAACCACTTAAAGACTGGAAGGATTTACCCCCTTAATGACCAGGCCATTTTTTGCAATACGGCACTGCGTCGTTTTAACTGACAATTGCGCAGTCGTGCGATGCTGTACCCAAACAAAATTGACGTCCTTTTTTTCCCACAAATAGAGATTTGATCACCTCTGTGGCTTTTATTTTTTGCGCTATAAACAAAAAAAGAGCGTCAATTTTGAACAAAAAGCAATATTTTTTACTTTTTGTTATAATAAATATGTAAAAAGAAATATAAAAAAAACGAATTTCTTCCTCAGTTTGGGCCAATATGTATGTATGTACATATTTTTGGTAAAAAAAAATCTCAATAAGCGTATATTGATTGGTTTGCACAAAAGTTATAGCGTCTACAAAATAGGGAATATATTTATGGCATTTTTATTATTATTTTTTGTTTTTACTAGTAATGGCGGTGATCAGATCAAAATTTTTAGCAGGACTGCAACATTGTGGCGGACAGATCGGACACTTTTGACACTTTTTTGGGGCCAGTGACATTCATACAGCGATCAGTGTTATAAAAATGCACTGATTACTGTACAGTATAAATGCAACAGGCAGTGAAGGGGTTAACTCTAGTGGTGATCAAGGGGTCAAATGTGTTCCCTGGGGGGTGTTTCTAACTGTGGGGGGGAGTGTACTGACTGGAGGAGGAGAAAGATCGCTGTTCCTAATCACTAGGAACAGCAGATCTCTCTCTACTCCCCTCTCAGAAAGGAGTTCTGTTTGTATACATTGACAGATCCCTGTTCTGGCTCTCTTCGGAGTGATCGCAGGTGGCCAGCGACTCCGGCGCCGCGCCCACTGTATCTATTGCACGAACCGATGTACAGCTACAGCGATTCACACAAAAGAGCCAACCTCCTGAGCCCTGTCCCTGAGCTACTTACTTACTATATCGAAAATAAAATAAGAAATATGTTTTTTGCCTTATTATCTACTTTAAATCATATTTTTAATTGCGTATTGTATTTGTTTGTAGCCTAAATACTCTCATTTGCACTTAAAACTGTAATTTTGTAACTTTCGGAAATGCCAGTAAAAACATGGCCGTGCCAGTAAATTTTGGGTGTTGTGTCAGTAAATTTCAATCAGGTAGGTTGGCAAAACTGGAAAGGAGAAGCAGTACAGTGATGAGCTCATCTCTCTGCCACTCTGCTTTCTCTCCCTATCAGCATACTCATTATAAATACATGAACTGATTGGTTTCTTATTCCGCTGTTTCTTTTGACAGTGAAGTCCTGCTGTACAGAGAATTCAACAGGCCAATACCAGGTCAAACTAAAATACTAACACTGCTTGCAATAAAATTCATTCAATGATTCATTGATGATTACAGAGCTGTATTAATCTGTGTATTCTATTCTATATCTACCTGGAGTTCAGCTTTAATGCTTTATCCCCACTGCGGCTGAAAGGGGGCATGTATCAGAAAAGCATGAGAGACAACAGGTCCAAAAAATGTTCAGTACATATCAGTGGGCAGGATGTCCAGCTGGCTTGAACCATAGCTGCCTATAGTTCCCAGAATGTTCCCTGGACATAGCCCCATCTGGTAATGACCCAAACTCTGCCCAAACAACATTGGTGTTGTATGTTCTTTGCAATGAAAACATGCCTATTTATTTTGGAAGAGGTTTTTAAATAAGTTTACTCTGATCTGTTTTATTTGCATTAAACTGAATTTATTTTGTCAAGCACAAGGGCGTAACTATTACCGTAGCAGACCATGTGACTGCAATGGAGCCCAGATGTATAGGGAGCCTAAAGCTGCCTAGCAGTGATTTATACAGGTGGGGTTAAGATTCAACAAATACATTTAAATAATATACAGTAAGTGCATACGCATATAGTTTGAGAACTTCAATGTGATTGCTTTGAAAGCTGTTAGTATCCTGTAATACCAGAAGAGATGCCTTCAAGAAGGATATTAAAAAACAGAGGGGCTTCCTAATAACTTTTCTTTGGGGCCCCATCACTCAAAATGGTCATCACTCAGAGGCCCTGATCAGGCAGAATAAAGCGATGTTACTGAATTATATAGTACGGAATACCGCGCTAAATGAAATATGGCAGCACAGTGGTGTAGTGGATAGCACTTTCGCCTAGCAGTAAGAAGGGTCGCTGGTTCGAATCCCAACCATGACACTACCTATCTGGAGTTTGCATGTTCTCCCTGTGCCTGCGTGGGTTTCCTCCGGGTACTCTGGTTTCCTCCCACACTCCAAAGACATACTCGTAGGTTAATTGGATCCTGTCTAAATTGTCCGTAGTATGTATGAATGTGAGTTAGGGACCTTGGAGTGTAAGCTCCTTGAGGGTAGGGACTGATGTGAATGTACAATGTATATGTAAAGCTCTGCATACATTGACAGTGCTATATAAGTACCTGAAATAAATAAATAAATATTAAAGTATTTTCACTGTAGCTGCCCACACTACAATTGACAAAACATTGTGATCAAACTAATATATGGAAGAGTGCAGTGCTTAAAACATGATATGTGACATAATGATAATACTCACACAGGACCATATATCATATGGATAAAGTGAAAATGGATACAAAAAAGTCCAAAATACTAATATCTCAATAAAAAGAAATACCAAAAAATGTATCTATGTAATTCATAGAAAAAAAAACTACAGAATGTAGAATTTCCAATGTGATGAAAGATGACAGGAGGCGGTGACGTGATACTTTCTGAATAACCTATGTAACAATTGTTTGGATAACACATGGCTTATTGACTCAGCACCACGGTATCTGAGTCCACTTGTTCCAGTAAGCACAGTGCCCATTTTTGGTGGTGGATGTACACTCAAAGGATGTGATACTGGAACTGCCACTACTCCCATCTTTCATCACTTTAATCACATTGGAAATTCTACTCTCTGGACTTTTTTTTTCTATGAATTATATAGATATTTTTTTTGGTATTTCTCTTTATTGGAAGTTACTGAATTCCCTGGGGTGCATGCATCATTGAATGAGAAAACACCGAAATTTTAACTCAGACGAAAACGAATTGCTATATCTTAAGTCATTATAAAAAAAACATTTAAAGGAAAATGCCAGCATTGTTAAAAATATGAAAATGTTCTATACAAGCTATTTTGTAATTTAAAGCTGTTACAAATAACCTTTCCATCACAGTATGCAGCTAGCGGTAGCTGTAGATAGCTGTATTAAAAAAAATAAAATGTCTCTAAAATGTATCCGTCTTATAACAAACCTTCTGGTTTGTGTTTCTGATTGGAGCTTACTTGCAGAAAAAACTTAAAACTCTCCTAAACTCTAAAACTTTGTACAAAAAATGCTCCATAGGAGCTTTTTTCTTTTCTTCAAAGAGAACAGACTTTTTTTGCCCAGTGTGCATGGACCCAAGGGTCACAATTCAAAAATTCTTGCAGTGTATTTGATTGACCTGGTATTTGGTGACCTGGATTTTTTTAACAACTGAAGTTCACAGCAACTTTGTTGCATATTCCTGTTAACTGCTTGCCGATCGCTGGCTGGCAATTGACAGCCAGGCGGCGCAGCTCTCGTTGCGGGAGGGCATCATATGACACCCTCGCTTTCCCGGCCCACCAGGGGGCGCGCGTACGCCGCCAATGGCAATCGCGTGCGCCCGCCTTGACACTGGGCGCCTGGGGCACATGCCCGGCGGCCGCGATGTCCACTGGGCACCCGCTGTTGCCAGTAACACAGCAAGACCGTAGATCTGTGTGTGTAAACACACAGATCCACAGTCCTGTCAGAGGAGAGGAGACCGATGGTGTGTTCCCAGTACAGATAAACACCGATCAGTCTCCTCCCCTTGTGAGTCCCCTCCCCCTTAAGTTAGAAACACTTCCTAGCAAACATAATTAACCCCTCGATCACCACCTAGTGTTAACCCCTCCCCTGCCAGTCACATTTATATAGTAATAAATGTATTTTTATAGCACTGATCGCTGTATAAATGTGAATGGTCCCAAAAATGTGTCAAAAGTGTCCGATATGTCCGCCGCAATATCGCAGTCACAATAAAAATCGCAGATCGCCGCCATTACTAGTAAAAAAAAAAAATGCTATTAATCTATCCCCTATTTGTAGACGCTATAACTTTTGCACAAACCAATCAATATACGCTTATTGTGATTTTTTTTTACCAAAAATATATAGAAGAATACATATCAGCCTAAACTGAGGAAAAAATTTGTTTTAAAGGAAAAAAAAATTGGATATTTATTATAGCAAAAAGTAAAAAATATTGTGTTTTTTTCCAAACTTGTCACTCTTCTTTTGTTTATAGCGGAAAAAAAAAAAAAACGCAGACGCGATCAAATACCACCAAAAGAAAGCTCTATTTGTGGGGAAAAAATTATAACAATTTCATCTGGGTACAGTGTAGTATGACCGCGCAATTGTCATTCAAAATGTGACAGCACTGAAAGCTGAAAAATGGCCTGGGCAGGAAGGGGGTGAAAATGCCCTGTATTGAGGTGGTTAAGATACCAAAAAAAAAGGAAAATGTGACGGGGTCCATTTAACCTTACCACTTCGATACTGGGCATTTTCACCCCCTTCCTGCCCAAGCCAATTTTCAGCTTTCATTGCTGTCACACTTTGAATGACAATTGCGCAGTCATGTAACACTGTACCCAAATGAAATTTTGAATTTTTTATCATTTTTTTTCACACAAATAGAGCTTTCTTTTGGTGATATTTAATCACTACTGTTTTTTTTATTTTTTGCTAAAGAAACATAAAAAGACTGAACATTTTTTAAAAAATGTGTTCTTTGTTTCTGTTTTATTATATATAATTTATGTCAAAATGTATTCTGTTACTTTTTTTGATGAAAATAACCCGTATAGAGTATATTATTTAGTCTGGATTAAATTTAAAGAGTCCATAAGCTAGTATACTATATCTGAAATCGATCAATCCTGATGTAAATACAGACTCATTTCTTGAGGCTTGAAAACACCAGGACAGTACAAATACTCCCCAAATTACCCCTTTTTGGAAAGTAAACAGTCCAAGGTATATTCAGTAAGAGGCATGGCAAGTTTTTTTAAGTTGTAATTTTTTTGTCAAAATTTTTTGGAGAATGAAGAAATAAGAAAACAAAAAAATCTAAATTTTTGATATACTGTCACCTGTGCAGTACTGTACAGTATTATCATATACCGAGTGTGGTGACTGGGACTGGTGACAATTTTTTTAAAATTATAATTAAAATTATAATTACATTTTTTCTGTTTTTTTTTTACAATTTTTGTTTAAATACACTGTGACCAGAGCAATACAGTGTTACCATAGTAACACTCTACTACTCTGGGGAAGTGATCAGGATTTTTATTTATTTTTTACACATTATGATTGTTAATACCAAAGAATTTTACTGGTATAAGCAACCATTTTTACTGAATGAAACTGATTCATTTAGTGTGTTTTGTTGTGATTAACTGTAATTGGCCACAGCTAATTACATGGTACAGATGAGCTGTGATTGGTCCTATCTGTACCATGTGATCACTGTGACCAATCACAGCTAGCCACACAATTGTATATAATAGATGGCATGAAAGGAAGCCATTCATTGTTTACAATTGTCATGTGATCCATTGTGATTGGTCAGAGCGATCACATGGTACCAGCAGTGGGCCGGTACACTGATCAGTCATCAGCTGTATCTGGTGGACACAGCTAGTGACAGATCGCGGCAGGCATGTGTCCACTAGGAACAACATCTGGCCATCATTTCACAATAGACCGGGTGGGAAGTGGTTAAAGTAAATCTGTGGTCAGGCTGACATTCAAGTATTTACATATTTCCAACCAGCAGTAAATGCGTTTTAAAGCAAGCCCCAATTGATTACTGTAGTGCAAGTAAACCTATAGCAGAAATGCTGCAGTTGTCCATGTTGTACTCTAAGCAGCTCAGCTCCTCCTGCTCCTGTATCCCAGCAGTGGCTTGGCAGCCTTCTTCCAGCATGTTAATCTCTAATCTAAACACAAAGCAGGAGCTCTGTGAAGGGGAACAGTGGGAACTGAGCTGCTGATCGGACGTCCTCAGCAGCTTTGGCGTTTCTACTGTAAACTGTGAATGAATTGATCCACAGTCCCTGCAGCTGCAGAGGTATATGAGGGCTTGTCTTAAAGCATGTTTACAGCTTGATAAAACATGTATGCCCATAGCATAATTATAAATTCATTGTAAGTTAAACCTGTACTGAGAATATATGGCAATATCAAGCTCTCTTTCGGATAATTCTAGTTGCTTGGTCATAGTGTTCATCCTGATCTGCCTCTGTCATTTTTCTGTGTTGCATTTAACATCAGATTATTATTCATTAGTATGCTGACATCTAGTGGCAGTTTTGGGACACTGCAACTTGCTTACAATGTGATTTTGATTTATTCCTCTGTCCTCCCCTTCTGTTTAGCGCTAGTTAGTTTAGTCCTAGCTAGATCCTTCCTACTTCTTCCATGTTCCTTCAGTCAGTGTTAGTTATTCACAGAGACAGGTCAAAGGAAGTCATTGTCTTTTTACAGTTCAAAAGACTGGAGAGACATATTTTGTAAGGCAATTAGCTGTAAGTAAAATTGTGCTAAATTCTATTTCTGTGCCTTATTGCAGAGTCAAAGTGAAAGTAAAGCTTGGGTTTCTTTTTTTTTAAATTAAAATAACAAACATGTCATACTTACCTGCTCTGTGCAATGTACCTGGCTCTGCCCACCCCTTTCTGATTGATATCTGAGCCTATGAGGAGCGAGAGAGTGGAGAGAGATAGCTCAGGTATGCATTTGGGGGGGAGAGGGGTTTAGAGGGCTGCAGGGGAAGCTGCTTGATGTCTGCGCTATAGCCGAATGACAGCTACAGCGTGGACCTCAAATGCCGGGGGGGGCATTCATGTACATCCTTCCATTCTCTGTGATCGCTGAGTTCTTCGGACTTGGCTGATCATAGAGCAGAGTAAAGGGCCAATCACAGCGGGCCCTTTACCACGTGATCAGCTGTTAGGCAATGAAGCTGTTTTCTTCAGCGTGAAGAAAATAATAAAGCCGGTAACTGGCTTCTGTTAGAGGGACATCAGTCACCTAAATGCCAACTAGCGCTGCTAATCAGAGCCCTCCAGTGCTGGAAATATGTGCCCACCAGTGCCATCTATCAGTGCCCATCTGTACTGCTAATCATTACCCACCAGTGCCCCCTATCAGTGCATATTAGTGCTGCCAATTGATGCCTCATCAGTGCCACCTATCAGGGACCATCAGTGCCTCCTGATTAGTGCCGCCTACTGGTGCCCATCAGTGCAGCCTTATCAGTCCCCATCACTGCCACCTATCAGGGCCCATTAGTGTCACCTATCAGTGCCCATCAGTGCCACCTGTCAATGCCTATCGGTGCTTGTCAGTGCCACCCATTTGTGAAGCCTCATTAGTGCCTCCTATCCAGTGCCCACCAGTGCTGCCTCATCAGTGCCCATCAGTGACACCTATCAGTGCCCATCAGTGCCGCCTATCAGTGCCGCCTATCAGTGCCACATCATCAGTGCCACCTCATCAGTGCCTATCAGTGAAGTAGAAAAATTACCTGTTTGCAAACATTTTTAGCAAAATATGAAAAACGTTTCTTTTTTCCAAATTTTCTGTGTTTTTTTGTTTGTTTAACAAAAATAAAAAAATGCAACGGTGATTAAATACCACCAAAAAAAGCTCTATTTGTGTGAAAAAAATGATAAAAATGTCATTTGGGTACACAGTGAACACATGAGGAGAAGATTCTTTTTTGCGGGAGTTGTGGAAGCACTACCTGACTGCTCTATGAAAAGCGATTCTGGGACAGCACCCTGTGAAGCACTTCGCCAGCTGGTCGTCCATGCAGGAGGTTGATGTCTCTCCCTAGCAGTGTGTCCTGGAGTATTCCCTTGATGGTCCACTTCTACTAAGCCTGTTTTGACCTCCCTGAGTAAGGGCGGTCACAGGTTTTTTGGTAAGCCTCCATTTTTACCATTAGGTGGTGGGCAGCACTACACGGTGGAAAATTGATCCCGGAGCCTGTATTGAATTTCTACACATCACTATTTTGGACTTTATTTTATTGATTCATTGTTTTTTAATACTTAATATTTTTGAGCACCTAATTGTAGTTGATTTCCTTTCAATGATTGGAAACTATCCACTGTGGATTACTATTATGATTAATTGATTGAATAATTGATTTATTATCACTCACATATGTTTTTGTCATAAGGCCAGCGCTGCACTCTCTATTTCTTCATTTGTTCTATGTGCCCTCATATCGGGGTTATAGTGCACAGCAGCAGGACCTTTTTCACAATTTTTACTTATGCTTTTCTGATTTTTTCACGCACTTAGCGCAATTCTTTTTCTTTTAATTTTGATACAGTGTTGAATGACTGCGCAGTTGTCATTCAAAGTGTGAGAGTGCTGAATGCTGGAAATTGGCCTGGTCAGGAAGGGGGCATAAGTACCCAGTAAGCAAGTGGTTAAAGCGGTGTTCCAGCCAAAATTAATACTATAACGCCCCTATAATAATCATGCTTAGTGTAGTCTACTAAAGGTATGCTGTAAACTAAGGGCCGTTTTGTATATGCACAGCATTGTTTTCTTACTTTAGAAAGTCACAGCATGACAGGGCCACCTCCTGTGTGGGCATCTGAAGCCGCAGTGGATTCCAAACATTCTAGCTACCCATCACGCACCTGCTGATCCCGCTTATGTGCAGTGCAGCGCGAGCAGTCGGGTTTACATAGGCTATTGCCTCCCTGGAATGATGACACACATCTCCCAGGAAACATTGCAAAGCCGGAAATGATGTGTGGAGCCTCGGCCACTAAGGAGGAAGTGAAAAAAGATAAAAGCTGAAATAAAGTAAGTGATCCAAAAAAAAAAATGCCAATTCGTTTTAAGGGTACACATTAGTGCTGGATGGTGAGGAGTGTATAAGGTGGGTAGAACTCTGCTTTAAGCTGTCTGTGGATGGTGCCAAGTCTGCAGATGACCATACTGTCCAGACAGACTATGTCTAAGGAGGTATGTCAATGCATAAAGCGGCATTTAAAACAAGGCACATTCTTTAGCTTTAAATACAGCATATGGAATGGGACTTTTAAGGCACCAAACTAAAAACACAACAATTATAAGTATAAAATAACTGATTTTATTATTTTACATCATTAAAAAAACAGGACCAAAAGGTCCAATAGTCTAGATAAAAACAAATATGCACAGAATAGATAATCAATATGTATTGAGAACCACCACACAAAACATCTACTCTGAAGTATGTCAGTCTTGTGTCAAAAAGCCCCAACACGTCTTCTTCAGGAGGTTCTACAAAAAAGAGAGAAACAAGATTTAGGACTTTAAATGAGGCGTGGCAAGGTCAAATGACTCCATCCCTGTCAATGTGGAAGAGGGGGAGAAGGGGGGTGGGGGGGGGGGGAATTGGACTTTGATTGAAGCATGCGGGTGCAAATGAGTAGATAAATTAATAGGTAAAATTGATATTTAATGGTTCAAAAATATGGTATATTATGGTAATTATTTATATCAGAATCCAAATTGATTCATACATGGTAATGATACATAATCAAATACATTTTATGATTGTAGACAGATGTATTACAAAATATTGCCAATCTGACCAGGGGCCTCTATAATCCCTGTCGTGGATGATAAGACAAATTATGCATGATAATGATACATAGTCCAATAAATTTCATGTATATATACACAATGGTGTTGCACAATAGTACACAATGGACCTAGGGCCTCACTGATCCCTATCCTTAATGATAAAATTGATTAAAAAAATGACAAACCATGCTACAAGAAATTAATATAGATATCTATGAAAACTAGTTTCATGGGTGAATTGCATAAAACTTGCATTGCATTTGAGTGAGCATGATGGATATAGAACACGGCATATGTAGCACAACACATTTCATGACAGAGGCTAGTCTTCAGGAGCAAGCACGTGATGTAGATAAGGTATCTGTGTGTTAATGGTATGGTACTGGGGGCCATGAGTCACCCAGGGATAACATTTCCGGGAGCTGTGGTGGCACGCCGTTCAGCGTTGTGAACCAGCATAGGACAGCATCCAATGTGGATATGTGTCAATAATTGTAATCCTTGTGTGGTCAGGTTGGTGAGTAGACCAATCAAATGGGGTCTTTAATTCTGAGACGTGAAAGTCACGATCCAGAGTAATGCTGGTGTCCAGTGTAAAAGAAAATGATAATAAGTGCCAGGACCACCTTGGAATGGTTCCCATACAGGTGCCACCGCAGCACATCACCAACATCACGCAAGCGTGCAGAGTGAGATTGGGGGCGCCATCACCTCGCCAGTTGAATCATCAGGCGTTTGGGGCCTTCAGTGGGTTAATAAGGTTGTGGAATCTGCAACATAAATGCATGTAAAACTGCCCAAAAACAACAATGGTCACAATACAACAAATTGTGCATCAAAGCAACTTACAATTATAGTTTTATAGCATGACATAAAATAGGATGAATGCATCTCCAAGAAGAACCCTAAGGTGTAAACTTGGTATGGCACAAAGGTTGTCCAAACTTCCACCTTAAGAAAATCAGCCCATCTAATAAGCAAAAATGATAAGAGGAAATGACAACTATAATCATTTGGATTTAAGACAGTAAAAAAAATGCTATTAACACTTACAAAAGAAAATAATCTGGCCAAAAAATTCAAAACTAACTGAGCTGTAAAAAGGCTCTGTCAAGAGAAACTTAATACTGGTATGAGTAAGGGCTCCTGAAATTGGGTATATTGCTATACATAGCACATAGAAGCACTAAATATGCCACAATCCATAGTTTACCAGAAAAGAGGTAAGCTCACACAGTTAGAGTAACGGTGGTCAGGCCATATTCATTCAAAAGAAGCATGTGATATGGAAGATCAGGCCCCTGGAAAGCTTGCTTATATCACCCAAAAGAAGCCTAAAGGAATCAAGACAACCTCCACATTAATATATTGCAAAATTAGAAAAGGCCCAAAAATAACATCATACCTAAAAACCAGTCAATCGGAATAACCAAAAGAAAATAAACATGAAACCCACGAGGAGGTCTACAGCATGTCCAGAAATTCCCCAGTACACAAGAGAGAATGAGGACTAGTAGGATGTCACATTGTATAAAGCAAAAGCCTCAGATCATCTGAACCTATGCAGCCCATTCTGTGCAATCAACTGGCGCCAAAAAAAACAGGGCCACAAATCCAAGGACTGAAAATGGGCATCGGGAAAGAACCAGCGTCTCCCACTCTGAATCCTCCACCCGCCCCAGCCCAGATGGCGCACTTAGGTTAGCTCTTAGCGTCACTTCTGTTGAGACATGATGTCACTTCGAGCATCACTAGAAGAGTGAGCCATGGCCATCTTACCCTCCCCAAGCAGCACCAACATGCGGAAAACCAGTAAGTCACTCAGGAAAAGGTAGAGAACTGCTGGCAGCAATCTAGATAGGAGGGAAACAAGAACCCCCTGCTCCCCCCAGAGGAATTTATCCAAGGGTGCAGGTGCCTTGCGTGTTGGGTGCCACGCAATACCACCCAGAGCATTCTTAAAGGAAAGGCACTCAACCTGTACATGTAAAAAGCAAACAAAAGAAATATTGTAATAAAATAATCAATTTCAATTACAATAACAATAAAGATTTTTTCTTCTGTCTTTGTCTTGTCTGGGTCTTGTTTTGTGTTTGTTGGATGGGTTGGTTAAATTGGAGGGGAAGAAAGGGCTAGATATCTTACTACTAAATGGGGGTTCCCCTAGGCGATGGGATGTTTGAGATTTTTGGATTTGAGGTTGAGTTTTCAAGTTCAAGACCAAGGGGAGATGAATATTATGAGAAATAGGTTGATACGGGTTTATCACGTTTGTGAACAAAATGAATTTAAAGCGGAGTTCCACCCAAAAGTGTACCCGCTCATTGTACTCCGGTGCCACATTTGGCACCTTTCGGGGGGAAGGGGACAGCATACCTGTCTTTCACAGGTATGCTTTCCCCACTTCCAGGAGCCTCAGCCCCGGGTATTGACGTCACGGCTGGGGCTCCTTCCTCCTCCCCCTGTCACTGGGCCAGTAGGAGAGGGAGCGGAGCCTCGCGCTTGCGCAGTAGGGTTTCCGGCGTGAAGCCGAAAGGCTACACTGCCGGGTTCCCTTACTCGCAATGGAGGCGGCATGCACTCGACAGCTGATGGAAACATCAGCTGCGGTGCCGACATCGCTGGACTCCAGGACAGGTAAGTGTCTGATTATTAAAAGTCAGCAGCTGCAGTATGTGCTGGCTTTTAATTATTACAGCGGTGGGCGGATCTCCGCTTTAAGTTTTGAAATATGTTTATTATCCTCTTTTTGGGGTATTGTTACCGTATTATTTTGAAAAAGAAAGAAAAGGGAAAAGAAAGAACAATAAACATTTCATAGAAATTAAAGCCATCAGAAGTACAAATCTTAAAGCCGAGTCCCAGTCTGTAAAAAAAAAAAAAAATTAAGTCAGCAGCTACAAATACCGTAGCTGCTAATTTAATATAAGGAAACTTACCTGTCCAGGTATCCCGCAATGTCGGCCCCCCCCCCTAGCCGATCGGCTTAGTATGAAGGCGCCAGCATCTGTAGTTCTGGGACCTCTGTGTGTCCTAGAAGGCAGTGGGGGGGGAGGAGGAGGGTCTGGAAATGACGGAGGTCCCGCGCCGCAATATTTCCAAAAAGTGGGAGCGGGTACCTGTCAAAACTAGGTACCCACTCCCCCCTATAAAGTGCCAAATGTGGCAGTGGAGGGGGGGGGGTGTGAACAAGTGGAGCTTCCCCTTTTGGGTGGAGCTCTGCTTTAAATCAAAATGAATTAAGCCAAAGGTAAGGCACAAAAAAGGTCCCATATAGGGTCAAATAATAGCAAATAGAAAAGACAGGAAAAAGAAGAGAACATGCAATAAGCCATAAAACTAAAGATTTACTCAAAAGCTATGATTTCCCCAACACAAAACACTCCAAAATAGGTTTGAAATTTAAAGTGATTGTAAAGTCTTGTTTTATTTCTATTAAAATAACAAACATGTTATACTTACTTGCTCTGTGCAGTTGGTTTTGCACAGAGCAGCCCAGATCCACTTCTTCTCAGGTCCCTGGTTGGAGCTCCTGGCCACTCCCTCATATTGAGTGCCATAGAATGCATAGAATGCATTAAGATAAAAAACCTTCTGTCTTTACATCCACTTTAAGGTAGCATTAAGACCAGGAGGGAAAGGTGACTTAAATGGAATAAATCCAATGTGTCTCTTTTTGTAGTAATAATTTATTCCAGTCTCTTCTGGAATTGGGGAATTGGGAAAAATCCATCCCAGGGCCCAAAAAACAGAGCCCTGGCATGTGTTGTGGCAACATGTTTACCAATCTGGAATAAATGTTGCCAGTCATCGCTGTAGAGGTGTGTTCCGCTCTGCCAGAACTCCCTCTTTGTTTTTCCAATGTAAAACGACCCACAGGGGCAAGTCATGATATAAACAGCACCTCAAGTCTGACAGTTTATTTAAAAAATATGGGGGGCCAAATTTACAACCCTAAGGAGTCTATATAAACTGACAATAGTTGCAATCTCCACAGGGGTACGTACCCTTCACCCTGCTAGAATCAGATCGTTGTCCTATAGCTTCTTGTCCTGGGACTGAGAAAATATTGAAGTCAGTCAGTCAGGCAATTAGCATTTTAACAAGGTATTCAACAATAGCAGGCAGCATATTGCTTTCACTGTATGTTTCCATAGAAGGGACTATAAAAAATGGCAAATTTTGCTAAACCTTAGTTTTGCAGCTTACTTTCTCAGTTCCTCGTTCAAACCTTATTATAGCTGTCAATGAACTTCTCTCTGCAGAAGCCTTGTTTGTTTATAGCGTTTTCAATTGCTAGTCTTTCTGTTGGATTGTTTATAATGCTTTTCAGTATCATTCTTTAACAGAACTTAAATAAATATAATTTATGGTTTCTAATAAGGCATTGTGTTCTCGCTTTCATTTTAATATGATTCATCATCAGTTAAAATGTTACAGAGATATTATGTATTTTTCATGACACAGCACCAATTCAACTGTTCCTTATTTAACAAGTAAAAAAGTATTTTCAGTGGCAGTCTTTGCTCTGCAGGAAAGGATTGTGCTTATTTCTAGCAATAAGTACATTTTCCTATGTTCAATTTGATGGGAAAGGGGTCATTGAGTCCTGCAAAACCCGAACTAAGCAGCAAAGTCTATAGAAGGGTGAATCTTGATACTAAATTCTGGATATTTTCAGGGCTAATAGGCAAGCTATTGTCAACAAAGGCATGGGGAACTCAGTACTGCCATGGGGTAGTAGCACACCAATTCACATCAGGTATATTGATCTGCATTAATTAACACAGGCTCAACACAGGGGCATATGGAAAAAAAATTGTCTATGTGCTCTGTTCAACACCATACATGTACTGTTTGTTGCTTTGCATTGTGGAAAAATGCAGCTTGTTTCTTTTTTTGTACTTTTAAGTAAAGTTGAAAAAATAAACAGTGCATTGCATTGTAACAACAGATCACACCACCCCTACATGATGTAAATCAGTGCACAGGCGTTATATGAAGCATATTGTGTGTGGGCCTGTAGTGATCGAGTCCTAGATACAGTGGGGAGAGGGTTTTAATATGACTTTAATATGGGGGGGGGACATGGGAAAAAAAACAATTCTTTAAATTATATTACATTGAAAATATAGACTTTAGGTACACATTTGCTAGAATGTGAGCACATAGAAAGAGACAAGGCAGGTGTTATCTTGCAGTAAAAATTACAGTGTATTATCTGAGAGGCAATAGAAACAAATATTGTTCAGTGGCTGGACAGCATGTAAGTAGCTTAGTTAGGCTGCAATATAAAAGAGAGAGAGAGAGATGAGAGGTTTTATTATAAATTAGACATTTGAGTGTATTATCTAAGAGACAATGACCCTATATATTCTACATTGACTGCACAGTATGTAAGCAGATTAGTTAGGATGAAATATAAGAGGGAGAAATTAGACAGGTTTAATTTTGTAATACGAAACTAGGGTGTATTTTGTTAGAGGCAATAGCCATTAAAAATGTTCAGTGGCAGGACAGTATGTAAGCTGCTTGATTAGACTGCAATATACAGTAAGAGGGAGAGACACGGCAGGCTTTATCTTGCAATAAACAGCACAGTGTATAGTGTAGTATAGTGTTTTATGACAATAGCCACAAATATTTTAGAGGGGCAGAGTCAGAGAATAGGTTGCAAACTTCAAGGTGCAACACTGGATTTTCTCTGCAGTAAACATTAGAAATTTGGCAGGTGTGGTCCAGCTGTATAAACATTATTAGGAACATTTATCATCCTTGAGCACTGGAATAAGTTGTGATCTTTGATGCCCTGTACACACGACCGGTTTTGCCGTTGGAATAAACTCTGAAGGTTTACGACGGAGTTCCAACGGAATTCCAATCAAGCTGTCTTGCATACACGGTCACAACAAATTCTGACTGTCCAGAATGCGGTGACGTACAACACGTACAACGGCACTAGAAAACGGAAGTTCAATAGCCAGTAGCCAATAGCTTCCGTCTCGTACTTGCTTCAGAGCATGCGTCGTTTTTGGTGCATCAGAACAGCATACAGACGAGTGTTTTTTCCGATAGTAATTTGTTCCGTCAGAAAAATATAGAACATGTTCTCTATCTAAGTCTGTCTGAATTTTTGACAGAAAAAGTCCAGTGAGGGCACACACATGATCAGAATATACGATGAAAAGCTCCCATCGGACTCTTTCTGTCGAAAATTCCGCTCGTGTGTACACGGCATAAGACACAAAGCAGGATTTACTCTGCAGCAAACACTAGAAGTTTTACACCTGCATTTCTTTAAGGTTCTTGAGAATTGTAATAGGCTGCAAACTTTGAGACACAGCTAAGAATTTACTTGGGTGCTAATATTAGAAATTTGGCAGCTGAGGTCCAGCTGCATAAATATTGTGTGGCACCTTTACAGTGCTGGAGCACCAGAATCATCTGAAAACCACATACCTGGATTTATTGTGCAACTAACATTAGAAATGTAACAGTTGAGGTCCAGCTGCATAAACATTGTGTGGCACCCTTAAAATGTCGAGCCCGGTAATAGGCTAGGAGAGGTTACATGAGCTGGCAGTGGTGGCATGAACCTGTTTTTTTGGAGTAGAAGGGCTGATAAAAGTTAAAGCCGTAGCATCAGCAGGCACAGATTTGAAGTCATTGGTAATGCAGGTTTGATTCATTTTAATGAAAGTCTGCATTGTCAGAGGACAGACGTATCCATAATAAAATCTGTTGAGACATCTCCTCTCTGACAAGCTGCATAGCAAGGCAAAAGTTCCAGCACATACTTTGCAATTTGCGGCCAGTAGTCCAGCCTGGACACCCAATAGTCCAAGGGGTCCTCACTTTTGAAAATGTCCCTTGCAGCCCTGGGTTTTCCAGGCCTCTCCTCCTGCTCTCCAGGCACAGTCCTACACAGTATTTACTTCATTTTGGGCTGCTTCCTGGGAACTGGATGGCTTTTCCACCACAGGCTGCATTTGTAGGGAAAGAACAGCTCCTCTCTGAAGTCTGGCGGTGACTAGGGCTTAAAGGAGAAGTCCAGCCTGAGCTTGTTTGGCTGGGCTTCTCCTAAGGGTCACAGGAGTGCAATTTGTTTTGCACTCCTGTGACCCGTTTTCAGCAGAGAGCGGTCTGAAGTCCACTCTCTGCTGACATTACACAGATAAGTCCAGGCACCGCGTCATCCTGACTCTGGGAGTCTGGATCCACCAAGTCCCTGGAGTGGTGGCTGTCTCAGCGTCTCAGCGAGCTGCTAAGATGGCCGCTCCCCGCCCCTCCACAGCTCAGCGCTCCAGTGAGCATGGAGTAGCAGAGAGGATAGCTACTGATTGACAGCTGAGAGAACCAAGCCATCGGCAATGTTCGATGTCTCGGTTCTCAGTGTAGAGGCAAGTCCACTCTCTGCTGACGTCATACAGATAAGTCCAGGCACCGCGTCATCCTGACTCTGGGAGTCTGGATCCACCAGGTGCCTGGAGTGGTGGCTGTCTCAGCCTCTCAGCGAGCTGCTAAGATGGCCGCTCCTCGCCCCTCCACAACTTAGCGCTCCAGTGAGCATGGAGGAGCAGAGAGGAGAGCTACTGATTGACAGCTGAGAGAACCAAGCCATCGGCAATGTTCGATGTCTCGGTTCTCAGTGTAGAGGCACCAGGGGACAGATGCAGCATCAGACCCATGCTGCATTCACCTTGGTAAGTATGATTATGGGAAAAAAGGCCGAACCCATACTTATCTTTTAATGCTACCAGTGGCCAATCAGAATTCTCCTGGCCTTCCCAGTCATTCAAAGTGCTCCTTTGCTTGCATAGTTAGTAGTGGTGCGCTGGCAGCCAATCATAGTTCTCTTTGCAGGGGGGCTTAGTTCAGTCTTTGATCTAATCCAAAGCACAGTCACTTCTTCTCTCCCTCTGCTTCTGCCACACAAGCAGAGAAGACAAAAAAAACCTCTCTGTGTAATTGCTACTGGGAAGCTCTTAGGGGAGTCCCATTCGGTACTACACAAGAATATATAGCCCACAACAATGTAATATCCAATGGTTGCCACTGCACAACTTATCAGAGATAAGAATGGACCCGGGTGCACAGCAAGGACTGTAGTGCATATAATCCAAAAGAGAGAGCGGCACTCATGGGTCTTGAAAGGTGAGCGCTCAATGAAGATTTTATTTTGACGTTTCCACAAGGCACAAGCTTGTCTTCCTCAGGATGACAACACTTCAATCCACAGTCATTTAGCGCACTATAGCACAGTATAGCTCTGTAGAGCACCTAACTCCTCCTACACAGACTGTCCAATCTCCCTAAATTACTCTAATACACACTGACCAATGGCTGCTGGGAATCCACCTTTTATATTGAGGGGTTGGCACTTAACAAAACTCTGATAATTGACCATTCTAAGTAGCTGATCTAGGTTCAAAGACCAGGCAGCACATTACGGTTACAAAGAATTCAGTCTGGTGAATTCCAGCATTTTACCTCAAACCCATGGTGGTGGACTGGCAGCAAACCCAAACCTCATCCCTACCTATTTATGTAATGTCCTCTAATGTGTGCTGGTTATTGTTTGGACCCAGTGAACTGATTATTGTATCGTATAACTCCATTACTCTATCATCATTCTGGATGTTAAAAGGAAATTCCATCTTATTTAATAATACTTTTTAACACAATGCACAAGTATCACAGGTACCACATTGCAATGAATAGGTTAAAAGCAAATCGATCTATAGAACGCAAAACTGAATGGCACATTTTAATTGCAATTAATAGCCATGTTTTTCACCTCCTGCAATAAGCCTTTGTGTAGTTATAAAAGTCACACTGACCAGGATTTCTAATTTATTGCTTGTTTGTGAGAGATAACAATGTTCAATAAGGTACATCAGCTGAGAGCACCCTCAAATAGTGGCAAGTAAACCTCAGAACATTGGATCCACAAGTAAGTGTTTTAGCAGTACAGTGGCTGAAATTGATTCTGCCACCTGCATATTCACTATGCATTGGAATTCAGCCATAAAAAGACCCATTCGGCCTTGGCTCTTTTCTGGAAATAAACCTAGTATGCCAGTAGGTTTCCCTAGTAAAATAGCTCATTTTACTAATTCAAAAAGAACAGATTGGTTTCCCAGGGTGATTCGGGGACAGGGTATACAATCAAGCGATTGCACCCCTTTGGGGTGTTCATTAGTTGTGTGCATTCGTTTTCGTCTGAATGCATTTTCGCCCAAATTTCAGGTATTTTCGTTATCGTTTTAACAAACGATAACGAAAGCGCAGATTCCAAAAAACGAAAGATCAGACATAAACAAATGCTTTATTTTCGTTGCGACAACAGTTCGATATAGATAGGAGATTCGACATGACGCTAACAATAACAATTTGTGTCTATCGAACCTGTGGTCGAATGTGCCTAACCTTAACTCTATAGTCTATCCACCATAGTAGTCCAAGATTATTCGAAAAGATTCGACATAGAGAGAAAAGATTCGACATAGAGAGAAAAGATTTGATGTAGAGAGAAAAATTAAGTGATATAAAAATAATGATGATGATGGTTATTGGCCAATTGTAACCAAAGAGGAGGGGCAGTAAAATAGCTAGAACCGCATGTACAGCCAACTTAGTTTCACTTAGGATTTGCTAGCAGAGAGAGACAGAAACGCTGATTAATTTCAGAACAGTCAATCTTAGCTGGTCCGTTTGAATTGTCACTTTGTCAGAGAACCTGAACTATTTCATTTGAGTATATATACAGTCAGACTCTGACTGTACTGGTGGTACCTCCTCAAGCACACCACTTACTCAGAGCACAGGAGGAAAATAGAGAGGGTTCAATTAATACAACCCGTCCACGTGCAGTAGTTCCACCGCAGACCCAATCAGGCTCCTCATCCTCCCAAGGACATCATCAGCCTACCCTCGATAGTTTTGTTGGCTTTAGTTCCAAGGGCATGTCAAACCAGCAGGCCAACAAGATCACCCGTCTCATTGGCCAATTCATTGCTGTTGAAGGAGCCTCTTTTTGCATGATTAAAGGCGAGCCGTTTAAACAGCTCATGCATTCCCTTGCTCAACGATACGTTGTTCCTGCATGAACAACTTTCAGCAGAAAGATTATTCCAGCACTATACCACTCCTGCGTTGGATTATTGAAGAAAAAAATGGCCAAAGCCGAGGGTCAGACAATTCATTTGACAACTGATTTGTGGACAGCTCCCAGCGGTCAACACGCTTTCCTGTCTTTGACTGCACACTGGTGGCAGGCCACTGTGCCTGTTGGTGGTGGCACTGGTGTAATGCCCCGTACACACGGTCGGATTTTCCGATGGACAATGTCCGATCGGAGCGTGTTGTCGGAAATTCCGACCGTGTGTGGGCGCCATCGGACATTTTCCATCGGATTTTCCGACACACAAAGTTGGACAGCAGGAGATAAAATTTTCTGACGACAAAATCCGATCGCGTCAATTCCGACCGTGTGTGGCCTGTTCCGACGCACAAAGTGCCACGCATGCTCAGAAGAAATTCCGACACGGGACAGCTCGTTCTGGTAAACTTAGCGTTCGCAATGGATACAGCACTTTCGTCACGCTGCAATATTCAAAATGGTTTAATACAGCGCACTCTCTTCTTCTTTATAATGTGACAAGAATATAGTAGTTTTGCTGCTCATAGTCACACACACTTCTCACAAACTTATTTCGTTACTATTTATCGGGATTCCCTCAATATATTTTGATTTCTCACATCTGACAACATATTTTTGTATATTTTATTTTTTTTTTTTGGCTTTAATGTAGAATCTTTTTTTGTGTTTCTCCTTTTTATATTTTTTTTTTTGGTGATTTTGATTTGTACTCCCGAAAATGTTTGTGTGTTTTTGGTGACAAGTTCCCACAACACCACTAATATGTTGTTCTATTTAATCTGTAGGAGATTGTTTGATGTTGTTGTCCCTTGTTAATTTCACATTGTACTTTAGAAATGTACCTGAATACTCACCAACAAACTGTCCTTTTTGGATGAAAACACACACAGGAGAGTAGAATATACCTAAAAAAATTTTATTAAGGGGTCACAACTATAAAAAAACAAAGAGGGAGGCAACGCTGGAGAAACTGCAGAAATTGGCGAAGCCTTGGACCCCCAGGGAAGACATCAATTATTTAAAAGCAAAATTGGTGGCCTGATGATCCATATCTAAGGGAGTGCAGTGTGGTCCAGAAGTCCCAGAGATCCGGAAAGCAGCAGATGACATCTATGTCCCATGGCTGTGGTCATATGAGAGACTGCATCTTCTGTCAGACCAGACTGAACCCAGGGCAATCACTCTTTGGTCTTCCTTCCACGCTTCCTTACAGGCTTTGGCTCTGGTGGTGGAGTTGTGGCAGCAGGAGGAGGAGGAGGATCGTCGATATCAATGACGTCGGTCTTGGGTGTTAGTTCCCCACTCTCCCCCTTACGTAGGACTTTATAAATCAGGTCCTCAGAGAGCCTGCGTTGGCCCTCCTGCATGCCCTGCAATTTTTTGGCAGCCATGCAGGCAAAGGCCTCTGCAGGACTGGGGAAGGCTCTGAGGGACGCAGAAGCCTCCTGGATCAGCCTGTATGCTGAATCCTGCACAGGACTGGGAGTGGCCTTCCTGGCCCTTTTGTATGGCAGGCGGAGGGGAGGAACCTGAGACTCAGTCAGGCTGCGACTTGTCCCAGGCTTCTCTTGGCTGACACTTAGCCCCGCCTCCTCCTGGCTGCCACTAATCCCCGCCTCCTCCTGACTGCCACATTCCACAGCCTCCTCCTGGCTGAGGTCATCCTGTGTATGAAAAAGGGACATAGTTTTAGTATTTTCTCCATCAATCACACACAATTTTCACCTCCTGACTGCTGCAAATTGAATGTTAAAAAATATAACAGACTATCCTTCTGAGCTCAGCATTTTGCATTCTTGTCCCAATTTTGTGTGCCCACTACTGTCTATTGATATGTAAAACACTTTTTTTAATCAGCAATTAGTGATCAATAATAACATCTAGTAAACATCATTTATTTATTGCCCAGAAATCTGTACAAGAATGCTATACCTGACTCCAGCTGGGCTCCTCCACTTCTTCCTGGCTGGAAGGCCCAGGTTGGACATCGGAAGCCTCAGCTGGTATGGAAGGAAGTGTGGAAGGAAGAGTGGAGAGGGATTCCCTGACTTCAGTGTGGTCTGACAGAAATCGCAGTCTCTCATAGTACCAGAGCCTGGGGACATAAACGTCATCTGCTGCAGCTCCGGACCTCTGGGAATCTGTGACCTTCTTGCGCTCCCTAAGATAAGTGCTCCTCAGGCCACCAATTTTAGCTTTTAAATAGGTGATGGTTGCTGTGGGAACCACCGGCTTCAGCAACGCCAGCAGTTTCTCCAGCGCTGCCTGCCTCTTCTGTTTGTGGTTATAATGTGGGTGTCTCACTTGCCACAGACAGGGCAGCTCCCTGTACTTGTCAATAAACAGGGGCAGGAAATTGCGGTCGTTGAACCCATCCATTTTCTCTGCAAGACACAACACAAGACAAACCCTAATGTCAGGCCAAACTCCCCTAATCTTGTTACAATATAGGCTTCCATTTCGAAGCAGTATAGGCCCAAGTTTAGATCCTACCTTCATTAGCACGATCGGCGTCTCCGATGCTCCTTCCTCCGCTCACAGATCGTACGTAAGACGCGCGCGTGTTATGATTTATACACACTGCGCATGCGTATAACTCCGCCCGCCCCTGACGTTCTTTCTAGTCTATTCCCCACCCCTTTTCGTTCGGCGCAGTGGGGGAAGAGCACATGGCGGATAGACAGCAGGATTGTGCTAATTGTAGCAATGAGGAGGAGGAGGAGGAGGAAAGGCCGGAGCCTGAAACGTCCCGATCCAGAAGGAGATTAAAGGACTCAAATATGTCCTTTGGGGAGATGTTGGAGATGGTGGACATCCTGAAGAGGGCCGACTATGATGGAAAGTATGGGCCTTACCCCAACCCCAATGTCCGAAAGGCCAAGATCATGGCGAAAGTGGTCAGGAGTCTGCACCGGAATTTTGGGGTACGACGATCGAAAGATCAGCTCAGGAAGCAGTGGTCGGACCTGAAATTACGAGAACATGAGCAGTACAGAAAGATCCGGAGAGTGCTGCAAAAAAGTAAGTAGTTGTGCTGTGTTCCTATTCTGTATGTTTCTTACGTTTGTGCTGCTCCATGTTCTTTTAGGAACCGTTGTACAGTTTAAAATGGCAACTTTCATGTTCATGGGCACATTATTCGTTCAGATCACACATTTTTATTTCGGACTATAAAATACCATTGTTTAGGCCATATGCATTTGGCCACCATTTTGACGCCCTATACTTGGCTTCAAAGAATTGGGTTGTGTAGATGGCTTTGTTACTAGAAGGAAATGCAAACTAGATTCTGTGTAAGGAGAGGACACTCAGCAGCTGTTTTCACATCTGGACACTGGAGCACTAGTGTGGGACACAAGAACACCCTTTTTATTAGGGGGGGCACACAGGTGCTCCAGTGTATACTATAGGGGGGCTACATCTGTGAAGCTTGTACTAAACAGGTAAAGTATTGCAGCTTGACAAAGGACACTAAAAAAGCTACATCTTGGAACTCGGCTAAAATAGACAATTGTACCCCACTTCCAAACAATGTTTCATCTTTATAGTTCTGACATTAAATATCTGTGTGCTAATTATACCATTTTTGTTTTACATAGGGGAGAAAAGACTCGGAGGACACCCCTCATCCGAGGAGACCAGAGCCCCCCCCCTCTGGAAGAAGGGGAAATCCCCCCAACACAAGCTGAGCAGGAGGATGAAGACGTGGTGGAACTAGTCACCACAACAGGTGAGTGTCTGCGACCACAGGCTCAGGTAAGAGATGGATGGCGGCATTTTTTTGAAACCTAATTTATTTTGGGTTTCCTCTCTTTTTAGGTGATCGTGAGATAGAGCAAGATAGAGTAGTGAGGTTGTGGATCCAGATCCTTTCACATCCGAAAGTGCCCAGATCCTGATCGGGGAGATCATGGGGTGTAATTTACAATTGGAAATCATCAAGCAAAACATCAATGATGTTATTCCAAAATATAAAAACATCATTGATGTTTTGGGGCGAGTTTAAAACCCCTCCAAATCACTTTCTTCTTTTGTGTGCTACAATGTGCGAAATGTTTTTGTGATTTTTCCCAAAGCCAAATTTGGAGGATGCACACAGTGTGCCAACATGTGCTATCTGCCATCACGGGAGATCGATGGACGCGTTTTGGGGGTGCAACCCCTTCCTCAATAATAAAGTAGCGGTGAGGAAGGGCTTTCTCCCCCAAAACACATCCCTTGATCCCCCGTGATGGCAGCTAGCACATGTTGACATTGTGAAATTTGTGTGCATCTTCCGAAATTGGCTTTTCCAGGGGTGATTTCCCCCCATCTGAACGCAATATCAAACCCAGTTCCTAAATACTCATGTCTGATATTACCTTCCAGTTCTACCAAATGTGACGTTTGTAAGATCAAGATTTGTGTCTTTCTTGTTGGTTTTACACAGGCCTGTTTTCTATAAAATGCACATTTTGATTTTGGATAATGACACCACAAAAATTGTTATACAACAAACATGTTGGTTTGTCAGAAAAACCTTTGGTAAATGCACATGTGATTGTGCAGGTATTAAAAAGATTGTTAATCAAGAATGTGTGGATTATTGTCTCAACGCTACAACACTTTTGGGGTGATGTAATTGTTGTTTATGAGAAAATGGGGGTAATTTCCTAAGGGCAAATCCACTTTGCACTACAAGTGCTGTTTCAGTGCAGAGTTGCAAGTGCACTTGTAGTGAAATGTGTTTTTGCATTTAGTAAATAACAGCCAACAGTGCTTTGTAAGGTTACACAATCACGCCATTTTCTGGACTCCACACATTTCTGTCAGGGTCAGCTCAAACAAACACAAGCAGTAAATGTCCACAAAGAAGAGCCTGGGGGGAGATGCCTGTCGAGAACTTGAAGTCCTGCAGGCTTCTCCCTGTGGCCAAATACCGCAGGGTAGCGACCAACCTCTGCTCCGGAGTGATGGCTTGCCTCATGCAGGTATCCTGCCTGCTATTATAAGGGGTCAGCAAAGCCAACAAACGGTGAAACACGGGGTCCGTCATCCTGAGAAAGTTCCTGAAATCATCAGGATTATTCTCACGGATCTCACGGAGCAAAGGCATATGAGAGAACTGGTCACGCTGGAGCAACCAATTCTTGGTCCATGAACTCCTCCCCACCCTGTTCATGGACTGGACTTGTGTCAAGGTCAGGACCCCAACACCAAGCCCCCGCACAGCACGAACTCTACCTAGGTGTACGCATACAAAACATGGCTAAAAAACGGTCGGCTGCTCAGAACGAAGTAACAGAACGCACTGAAGAACAGCAAGGCCTGTGAAGAGCGACCTGAAAACCAGTAACGAACGAACAAGAATACAATGACTACCTAAAGTCACGCGGAACTTGCTGCACGCACTGAAGAGCAGATACAAACCCACAAGCACAAACTGAACGAAAACGATCTGAAAGCCACGAGTCTGAAAAAGCGCGAATCGTCTCTCACCAAACTTTTACTAACACGAGATTAGCAAAAGGAGCCCAAAGGGTGCCGCGCTTGGTTCTGAACCGGCCTTTTCTAGTCTCGTCGTACGTGGTGTACGTGACCGCGTGGTTGCCGATCGGAAATTCCGACAACTTTGTGCGACCGTGTGTAGGCAAAACAAGTTTGAGCCAACATCCATCGGAAAAAATCCTAGGATTTTGTTGTCGGAATGTCCGAACAAAGTCCGACCGTGTGTACGCCCTATAAGAGTTCGAACTCCATCAGGAAGCATATACCAAAAGAGAAGAAGGGAGGGGACTTTTGGACTTTTTAGGCACAACCAAATTGTAAATAAAAATTCTTATTTTATTAATATAGAAAAACACGTAGCAAAAAAAGACAAAAATATTAAAAACACAACATATGTCTATGTTCAGATAATTGCTATACAACACCATCTACAGTATATGATTCTTCGGACATCTGAAGAGTTGCTTCAAATATGGATCAGTCCGAAGAGGTGGCTAGATAGCAATTCCACAATCAGCTCATGTGCTGTAATTGTTCGATGCTCGACATGTTTCGCATATGAACTACGCTTCCTCAAGAGCGAAGACAATATATGTTGTAACTATCTTCTTCTTCTTTCTTTTTCTCCCTCCGTTCCTCCCTTCAACCCCCCCCCTTCCCCCCCTCCTCTCCCTTCCCCCCCCTCCTATCTTTTTTCACACGTTGAGGCTACTAAAATCTCATTTAGGTCACCAATCCGTTTTATTGTTACTTAAACACTATTTGAAACTATGTTGTGCACGCCCCCATAGCAGTCCTCCAGCACCGCTTGGGTACTGACGCCCACTGACGCCCTGTTTGAGCAAGTACACAATTGTTTTTTCTGTACAATATATGCGGCGCCATTGTAGACGCCTGTTCTTTATATGTATGTATATATTAACCATTAACTGTAATGTTATATACTTTGATAGTTACAACATATATTGTCTTCGCTCTTGAGGAAGCGTAGTTCATACGCGAAACATGTCGAGCATCGAACAATTACAGCACATGAGCTGATTGTGGAATTGCTATCTAGCCACCTCTTCGGACTGATCCATATTTGAAGTAACTCTTCAGATGTCCGAAGAATCATATACTGTAGATGGTGTTGTATAGCAATTATCTGAACATAGACATATGTTGTGTTTTTAATATTTTTGTCTTTTTTTGCTACGTGTTTTTCTATATTAATAAAATAAGAATTTTTATTTACAATTTGGTTGTGCCTAAAAAGTCCAAAAGTCCCCTCCCTTCTTCTCTTTTGGTATATGCAATTGTTAGGACGTGGCACAGTGTTATCTTATGTGTATCCACGGCACCACTCCGTGTGACGATACACTTTTTTATATATTTCCATCAGGAAGCAGGTCTGCAGCGCAAGACCAGCAGGGTTATCAAGCTTTCCTGCTCCACACAGAATTCCGTGATGACAAACACAGCTCTGCCAACATATTGCGGGCAATTAGATTAATGTTGGCCAATTGGTTTGGAGAGCGGGCAGTCACCAATGTCTCTGTTGGGTTCATTGTGACAGACGGAGGTTCAAACATGGTTAAAGCTCTCCAAGATGGATCTTTTGTCGGTGTGCGCTTTTCTGCACACATACTGCATTTAGTGGTCAAGGGTGCAATCCCAGTGGAGAAAAACAACAAGATTGCTCAAATCTTGGACCTTTGCAGAAAGATTGCAGGGCATTTCCACCGCAGTGTAGGGGCTAGTCAACTGTTGAGGGAGGAGCAAGAACAATCAGGGCTCCCCATACATCGCCTGAAACAAGATGTCAGCACCCGGTGGAACTATACCCTGGAAATGCTGGAACGCATTTTGGAGCAGAAGACAGCCATCCACAATCTATCATCCCGCCACAGCATCGGGATTGATTCCACACTGGGACGTGATGACTGGTGTATAATTGGGCAGCTCGTTTATGTCTTAAAACCCTTTCGGAATGTGATGGAAAACTTGAGTCAGAGCAATGCCAGCCTAGGACAGGTCATACCCTTGTTTACCTATCTCATAGATAAGATGGGATCGTTCCTAGAAAACAGTGAGCCTGTTTATGGCAGCCCACTTCATGCCGATGTAGAGTCTTTCATCAGAAAGCTACAAGCTAACTTAAAAGATCGGCTAAATGACCGCAGAAGCCCTGAACTCATGCTGGCTTCCCTGTGTGATCCCAGGATCAAAGGTAAACTGGCACTCAGTTTAGACAACAGCCTCTCCTACTGGAAAGAAAAATTGATTGAAAGGGTCCGGAATTTGCAGCAACAGAGATGTACGAAGGATGAGGCCGGTTTGGAAGATTCACCTGCCATGTCTGCTATTCCAAGGCCTGGCACCATCACTCAAAAACAACAGAGTGGAGCATGTGCATGTGCATGTTGGGTAGAGGCACTTGACAATCTGGTGGATGCAGGTCAAGCTGCAGGTAATCGAGAGGAGAGCAGTGCCTCTGAAATGGTCAGGGCCCACCTATATGAAGCACCTTTGCTTCCTACAGAGGACCCTTTGACCTATTGGGATGGTAAGAAAAGTTTGTGGCCTGGTCTTTGCCTGGTTGCCCAGCAACTACTATCCTGTCCTCCAACCACTGTGCAAAGTGAGAGAGTTTTCTCTATTACTGGGAATATCCTTAATCCACACCGTTTACAACTAACACCCCATTTGATGTAACAAATAACTTTCCTCAGATTTAACCTCCCCAAGCTGGGTTACCCTATCCTTAACTTGTGAGACCTGAATCATTGTTACCATGTGAAGATAGATGGGACTAGAGTGACTTGAGTGTGCGTGATTGCATGAATGAATGTTGTGTGAATGAATAGTGAAGATAGATGGGACTCAGAGGAACCATCCAAATGTTGAGGAAAATCATTTTTTTTATTTTCTTACCACTTGACACAATAGCAGTTGTCTACTTGACTTTGGTGTGACCCCAAGATTTAAATAGAATTATATTGTTTTAGGCAATTCAAATTTTTCCCTTTATACCTTCCATCACCCTTTTTTGTAATGATTGTTGTGTAGAGTGACTAGAGTGTGCGTGATTGCATGAATGAATGTTGTGTGAATGGACAGTAGCAAGGGTTGAAGCCCTGACGTGGCGCTACTGCTCACGTGTTGCTGTCTTTGTAAATACAAATAGCAACATGTGCTAATTTAACCATTTTTGTTTGATGGTCTGGAAATAAGAGACAATGATTAAAGATTACCTCAACAGCATGACAGTTCCTCTTGATGGAGAGAATGTCAACTCAAGGATCAGAATATGTTACCAACACAACATAGCACAAAGAAGCATACAGTTGGAAACGTGATTCTATGCAAGATAGAGTAGTTGGTCACTGCTGAGCTGCATCCAGATGCCCAGGACCCCTCCCATTTACCATCTCTGACCCTGGGGACACCAGGGCCCTCTCTGATCCTCCGCCTGTTTAATGACCATCTGCAATTGTCCAAAGTTACCAGTGTGAGTGAGTAATCTACCCTGCTGCCATGTTACTCAAGCCCTGGAAATGATGACTGCCTGTCAAGTCACCTTAAAGCTAGGTGACAGATGCACTCTGTAGGAGTCGGAAGTGCACCGCTAGGTAGTGGACCCTAGGACTGACTGCTGTGGATTAAACCCTGGGAGGTTCAGGAAGCAGGTCTACTGGATCACTAACACAGATCCCACTGGGAGCTAGAGCATAGATTCCCCAGGGCGCAGAGTCTAAGAGCCAGCAGGTGTTCACCAGAGCCTCTAGTGGTGAGGATGGACTGCGCTGCAGTCTGGCTCCAGGTCGCGGCCCCCAGGGTCTCACAGCTCATGCTCACGGTAGACTACAGGAGAGGAGGAAAGAGGCAGCAGGCTGGAACAACAAGCAAGTAATCAGGGCGGCACAGTGGTGTAGTGGGTAGCACTTTCGCCTAGCAGTAAGAAGGGTCGCTGGTTCGAAGCCCAACCACGACACCACCTGCCTGGAGTTTGCATGTTCTCCCTGTGCCTGCGTGGGTTTCCTCCGGGTACTCCGGTTTCCTCCCACACTCCAAAGACATGCCGGTAGGTTAATTGGATCCTGTCTAAATTGTCCCTAGTATGTATGCATGTGAGTTAGGGACCTTAGATTGTAAGCTCCTTGAGGGTAGGGACTGATGTGAATGTATATGTAAAAGCGCTGCGTAAATTGACGGCGCTATATAAGTACCTGAAATAAATTAAAAAAATAAATAAGTAAGGGATAAGCCAAGGTCGGGGCGACAAGCAGACAAGGACAACAGAGTACACGCCAAGGTTCAGGGTCACAGGCAAACAGGGATGGTCAGGGACACGCCAAAGGTCAGGGTCACGAGCAGACAGGAATAGTAGAGAACAGGCCAAAGTCGGTTAACTGGAATCAGACGTAGGAAACACAGCCAATACACATGAAAGCTAACACACAATAGTTGATCAGCACTGCTGGCTTGCAGTGCACAGGCTAATATAGGGTTCCCTGATAGGAGCTGGGGTGGAGCCATGCTAGAGGAGAGCTTACAAAAGCAGTCAGGTGAGGGTCAGCTGGTCACTAGAGATGAACACATGGAGACAGGTATGCTGACAGACAAACTCTATTGCATAACCATGACACTGCCCTTTGAACTGTTGCCCCTTGTGATTGCGTTAGTCTGTGAACCTCTGTCCGGTTAACTGTTGCCCTCATGATTGCAAGCCTGCAACCTATGTCCTGTGAACTGTTGAGGACTGTATAGTAACCCCTGCTGTAACTATCTGCTGTGTATTCTGGTGGAGGGAAAGCTGAACGGCTTGACTGGACACAATACATGGGATTACCCTTTGCACATTGAAATAGTGTAGAGAGAAATCTCATCAATTTTCTAAGTTTAGCCTGATGGTTAAATGTAGAAAAACTACAATTATAAGGCCTCTAGTAAGTTAGTAACAATATATGGACTAGTTCATTTAGATAAACATCACACAAATCTAACAAGGAAAGCAAAACTCAAGAAAACTATTTTTTCTGTACAAAATTTTTTTTATTTTTAACATAAACAAAACGAACAAAAAATTAAAATAAAAAAAAATTAAAGTACATTCTCCCCCAACCTGGTGACTATAATAATCCCAGCCAACTGGTCACCAAGGTACCGCGTAGCCTCCAGGTGTCTCCTGAGGCTACGTTGGTACCTCTCCAGAGCCACATAGTAACGGAGCTGCCGGCGAATGTGGAGGGCCAAAGATTGACACAGCCTCTGGGTTAAGGCATATTGTCTCTCTTGGACCTCCACAATGCGCCGCAGATAATCAGTCACATGTGGCTCTGGAGGGTGGGGGATGTGTACTTGTTCTGGAGCGGGTGGAGAAGGATGCACTGGGGAGGAGGCACCAATGGGTGTGTCACTGTCCAGGTGGGGGGATGTTGATGAAGGGTGGAGGAGAACATGCCCTGTAGAAACCACTGGGGAGGAAGGATAGTCAGTCCAACAAGACGCGGGCAGGTCCAGGCCTTCATCCACAGGGTGCAGTTGAAGGATAAAGACTTGTGAAGAACCTGTGAAGAAAAGAAAATACATTAGATAGATAGATAATACAATACACATGGCTTCTTCACCCTAACATTATATAAAGGCAAAGATCTCCCAGCCCTTGTAGACAATCCTGTAACATCTTGAGATGTTTTCACTTCCATACCAGTTTTCCATTTTTGATATTTAGTGAGATGCACCTAATCAATTTGTGTGTAGGAGATAGTGGTGTCTGTGTCAATTCGCTGCGTCATACCAAGTTTGCAGAGCTGTGCAGGAAGGTGTAGTTCTACTTTACTGTACTCTGACCGGGGCGGAGCTGAGTGTCCTCCCCGGCCAGAGTACAAGGGATTCCTCTCTACACATCGAGCAGTGTAAGGGTCGGTTCACACTGGGGCGACTTGGGATCCGACTTGTACGCCCTCAAGTCGCCCCAGAAATAGTTTCAATGGGAGTTAACGCTAGCGTCTTAATAGACACTACTGAAGTCGCTCCGACTTCAGAGCGTACTCCCTGTACGGGTCGGTTCACACTGGGGCGACTTGGGATCCGACTTGTACGCCCTCAAGTCGCCCCAGAAATAGTTTCAATGGGGGTTAACGCGTACTGTGACGTTTTAGGGGGCGTGGTCATCACCCAATGACCACGCCCCCTTATGTCGTCATAGTCCCAGCATGCCCAGGAACTGTGACGGCATAAGGGGGCGGGGTCACCGCCTATATAAGTCAGAGCAGAGCGCACAGAGAGCATTCTAGCCGGAGAGAGCGTCGTGTCAACATCAGAAGAAGAGAAGAGGGCAGAAGATTGAAGACCGGGCTCCTCCGCTTTAGCAAAAGAGCGGCAAAAGAGCAGAAGAGAGCGGAGGAGCCCGGCAGAAGACCCGGAGAGCGCGGAGAAGAACCGGAGAGACCACCGAAGTCGGAAGAAGACCCCCGGAGCTGTCTAATAAAATACTTTAAAAATCTGTGTAGTGTTTTTTTTTTAAATTGACACTTTTTCCCTAGGTGAATGGGTAGGGGTACGATGTACCCCATACTCATTCACATAGGGTGGGGGGCCGGGATCTGGGGGCCCCCTTATTAAAGGGGGCTCCCGGATTCCGATAAGCCCTCCGCCCGCAGACCCCGACAACCAACGGCCAGGGTTGTCGGGAAGAGGCCCTTGTCCTCATCAACATGGGGACAAGGTGCTTTGGGGGGGGGCGCAACGCGCCCCCTCTCCCAAGGCACCAACCCCCCATGTTGAGGGCATGCGGCCTGGTACGGTTCAGGAGGGGGGGGCGCTCGCTCGTCCCCACCCCCATTCCTGTCCGGCCGGGCTGCGTGCTCAGATAAGGGTCTGGTATGGATTGGGGGGGACCCCCACGCCGTTTTTTCGGCGTAGGGGGTTCCCCTCAAGGTCCATACCAGACCCAAGGGCCTGGTATGCTCCTGGAGGGGGAACCCATGCCGTTTTTTTATTTAAAATTTGGCGTAGAGTTCCCCCTAAAGATTCATACCAAACACAGTGGCGGGGATCCAAGTCGGATCCCCGTTCATTGAAAGTCGGACACATGTCGCAGGGCAAAGTCGGATCCAAAGTAGGACGGCTGTCGCGTTGCCCCAGTGTGAACCGACCCTAAAGGGGAATCTCCCAAAGATTTTATCCGCTTGGTCGCACGTGCGGCTGGAGAAAATCTTAAGGTGTAATGGATGCCTAAGTGCTATGCTAACTAATCTACCTCATCCAGACTGACTGACTTTGGCAAATATGGAAGATCAGTTGCACTTGCAGAAAAACATATCAGCTCTACCAGCTTTTAACATTACACTCACCAAAGAGAAGCCATTCAAGCCATTGCATTTGGGATGACCTAATAAAAAGTTGTTTAATAAAATATAGCAGGCTACTTTTTAAAGTTGATAATTTTGTAAGGCCACTGATTGAATAAACCCCACTTCTGTTCTAGGCAAGGAGGTATAACAGGTATAACATCATGAGGAAAGTGTTAATGCAGTGTTAATGCATGCATTAGGGGCATTAGGGTGGTGATTGGGATGCATAGCTACACACATACACATATATAGAGGAGCTCTCACTGAGCAGTCACTTCCCGCTTAGGCTCTGAAGAAAGCGGTTGTCCCCCGAAACGCGTCAGCCATTGCCTCATCCACCTGATGTCCAGTCCCGGTTTCTTTCTGATGTTTGTCACTGCTCACCTGCAGCTATTGTTCATGCCTGTCATTCATGCTCGTTTGTGAGTATTCATTTGCTGTTTTATCTTTCTTAATAAACGCTACCAGTGGTAATGCATTAGGTCGGTGCACCCTCCTTTCTTTCTTTGCATTAGGGGCATGCCAGAGATTGAACATGTCCAGGGACTGCCTGCCAATAGCTGGAGATTCTTTTCTGACACACCCCCTTCAACCTGCTGTGTTATTCACGATGATTAACAGTGATTGGCTCAGACTGGGAATCTGAACTGCAGCAAGAAGATGTGGAGGACTCCTACTCCTCTGCCTTCGGTAGCACTGGGCCTGGATACGATCTTTAAATAAAATCAAACACATCATGGTAAATGACTATGTCGCGTGCATGCTTGACAAAAAAAATGTCCTGCACACAATGCAATGCTGACACCAACCTTGATGAGCCAGCAGCTTTTTTATCTCATCCTCCCCTACAGCCGCCAAGAGCTCCTTCTCATGGGGGAGGAGAGGCACCTGCTTCCCTCTGCGCCCCCCCAACTGCCTGTGCTTACGCGCTATGGAACTGCAAAACAAAAAGAGAAGAGAAACGGGTTCCACAATTAAACTACAATTGTAATCTGAAAATGACATCAACACATGAAACACATGTAGAATGAACCTGTAGAATGAAACAATGCAAATGGAATTTTTGGATTAGGCACATTTTTTCATGTAGCACAAGGTTTGCACATTTATTTATTAACCAAATTTATTGTAAGAAAAACATATGCTTTTTTGGTGCACAATAAATAATAAAAGACAGGATTGGGATTGTGCCGAGTAAATGTCCATTGTCCACTCCAGTCCACCTTTCTATTACGCGCTTGTGTAAACTGTGTATAGTGTAAAATTTCCTTTCTTGTTTCTTTTGCAAAGCATTAACCCACTTGCGGATGTGGACTCCCCCATAGTAACTAAACATATGGCGGGTCCGCAAGCTGGTTAAGTCCAGCCACCGTAACACTTTTTTTTATATATATATATGCTTACTTCTTGCCCCTCTTCTATAAAGGCCAGATTTGTGGAGTGCACAACTAATGCCCCGTACACACGGTCGGATTTTCCGATGAAAAATGTCCGATCGGAGCGTGTTGTCGGAAATTCCGACCGTGTGTGGGCTCCATTGGACATTTTCCATCGGATTTTCCGACACACAAAGTTTGAGAGCAGGATATAAAATTTTCCGACAACAAAATCCGTTGTCGGAAATTCTGATCGTGTGTACACAAATCCGACGGACAAAGTGCCACGCATGCTCAGAATAAATAAAGAGATGAAAGCTATTGGCCACTGCCCCGTTTATAGTCCCGACGTACGTTTTTTACGTCACTGCGTTTAGAACGATCGGATTTTCCAACAACTTTGTGTGACCGTGTGTATGCAAGACAAGTTTGAGCCAACATCCGTCGGAAAAAATCCTAGGATTTTGTTGTCGGAATGTCTGAACAAAGTCCGACCGTGTGTACGGGGCATAAAATTCAGATCCTCAGAGAGTTCTTTGCCATGAGGTGCCATATTGAACTACCAGTCACCAAAATTAAAGCATGAGAGCGATAACACCAAATTTAACACACCTGCGCCCCATTCACACCCGATACCTTGTAACACTAGCGAGTTACATGACACTGGAGAGGGAATATGGCTAATTGGGCCCAATTTGGACATTTTCACTTAGGGGTGTAATCACTTTTGTTGCGAGCGGTTTAGACATTAATGGCTGTGTTGAGTTATTTTGAGGGGACAGCAAATTTACACTGTTATACAAGCTGTACACTCACTACTTTACATTGTAGCAAAGTGTCATTTCTTTGGTGTTATCACATGAAAAGGTATAATAAAATATTTACAAAAATGTGAGGGGTGTTCTCACTTTTGTGAGATACTGTATATATATATATATATATATATATATATATATATATATATATATATATATATATATATATATGTATATATATATATATATATGTATATATATATATATATATATATATATATATATATATATATATATATATATATATATATATTAACCATTATGGCCATCTATTCGTACAGTATGTATAACTATATATATTTATGGTGTAATTGCACCAGAAAACTCCATGAGAGCCAAGACTAATCTATTTTCACAAGCTGAAAACCTTACCATGAATGTATTATTTCTGATATTTTATGAATGCCATGATGCCAAAATAGCATGTAATTTACAATAGCAAATGCATTTGCATTCTAACGCCTTTTTCACTGTGACGACTTGCAAGTGTTTAAAAGAAAGAATAATTGTATTGCTGCTATTGGGAATAAAAAGGCAGCAGTTTAATAATTGTTTAAATTTCCTTGCACACTGCTTAGCCTTTAAAAAACAAAGGCATTTAAAAGATTCATAATTGTGGTTTTAAGTATCAGACAGTGAACGGCCTCCTGAACACTAAAGTTTCGAAGTGGGTTGACTAATTCGAACAAAAGATTCCCTCGTCTCAGAAGCTCAATGAGTATGCCTTTGATCTTCCACCCCCAAATCAGCTGGGACATCACTACTATTAAGTAATACACAGATCTGGAGATGAGCTAGCCTAAGAATAGACTATGTTTACTGCTTTGCATTCTATGCAGAGGGCTGATGGGTGGCATTTTATTCCTGAGGTGCACAAGATCAATACATTATGCACGCTTTGCGGTAATGATGTGCCGTGCATAAATGATGAAATGTCACTTTGTGTCGAAACAAAAAAGTGGCCTACAGGCATTTTTGAGACTGAGATGTTCCTCAATGCAGTGGTCCTGTCGGAGAGGAGATAGACTGCTCAGCATTGTAGGCATAACTGAATCCTTGGAACATATGGTGCATGAATTATACTCGAAGCAGAAAATGCTTTTTTGCTAATCTCTATTCACTTGAGAAAGTCCTCTTACTGGTAATATTTACACTGGCTTCATTATTGCTCATTATTAGGTAGTATTTATAGGACATAAAAAAGGTTATACAGCTTGTGCACAGAGCCCTCATTCAGCAAATATCTGTTGGAAGTCTTGCTACCTTGTTGTGCTTAGGTATTGAATTTTATTTTCACTCAGAGACAGTGTCTTCAAAGTGTTAGTTCTCCCTGTGGTTTGACCAGCTTTCCTCTGGATGGGCATAGATAACTGGCCACTACGAAGAGGGACATAAACCAATGTAAACATTTTTTTTTCTCAAGGGCAACATTAAAAATACGCAAATCTTTTTTCAAAGAATAATGAGAAAAGGTGGCGCCACCATCTAACTGTAGATTTTTTATTAAAACAAATAGGTAAAAACAATAGACACTCAATATGAATTCTTGTCCTTGCACGTCTAGTAAAGCTTCTATGCTTACCACCTTGCACATGCACACAGAAATGAGCATGTGCTGCATGGGAATTAGCACTTGTATGAGAATCCTGACAATGGGGGAGTTATCAGAATCTAGAAACCTTGTTTAAAAAATATCCACGTGAATGAATACAGGGTACATAGTACCCCTTTTTCACAAAAATGAAAACAGTAAATAAAAGAGTAAGTGAAACACAGGTATGGTTGGAAAGGTATTGTATTAAAGCGGTTGTAAACAGCTGAATGTTTTGTTTTTTGGACCCTGCATCGCATACATTATGTTAAACTTACCTTAAAACGAAGCCCTCCCAGCGCCAAGATGTCAGAGCTGCAGGCGCTCCCATCTTCACCCGTTTTGCTTCTGGGTTCGCAGACTCCGGCTCTGTGACTGGCCAGAGCTGCGATGACGTCACTCCCGCGCATGCGTGTGGAAGCCACCATTCACGGCATAGGGCTCTGAAGGAACGGCACGGGTGGCTGTTCCTTCAAAGTGCATGCGCTGGTGATGCACATTTGCACGTTGATGCACAGTGCACATTTAGGAGGTATTTACACTACCTATAGGTAAGCCTTTTTTTTAGGCTTACCTATAGATAAAAGCCTGAGATGGAAGTTTACTTCCACTTTAAAAGAAAATACGTCCCCTGATGCAAATTCAACATCAATCATTTCTTTGGAACTACCATCACTAATTTGACACAAAACGCTGCGACAATCCTCCCCTTGCCAATAACAGTTCCCCCATTGAACTTCCCATTGTAGTCTGCTGTCTGCTTCTCAATGTCAAAAAACAGGCCAGGGAAGTCGGATAATGTCATTAATTACATATGGCCATGAATATATGTGGTCAATGGCATTGCCCGGGAGGCCCGTTGGCTTATTTATATATTGGAACAAGCCAGCGGGCACTGGGTGGATGTCATCATTTAGTGGCTGTAGTGATACTGCCACTAAATTAATGAATTCCATATGTAGCAGACGTAGATTTATGCAGGCAGGCAAACTGACCAAATCTGACCTGACCGGAGTTTATCCGCTTTTGCAAACTGCAAACATCTATAGACATACAAGGAAGTGAGAGGAAATCTCTTCAAAGTGAGGGAAATGCCTCCTTAGAAAGTTCTTAGAGAGTTTCCCCATTGAAAGATTTCTCCTCTGTTTATGTTCTGGTTACTCAAAATTTTTGTTTTTCCATCACTTTCAGTTCCAGTAACTATGGTCATCAGGACAACTCGAGAGAGTGTATAACCCTGTACATGGACAGAAATAAAAACCCTACAAGGATTTTAATAACTCACCACGCTCTTCAAAACCAAAAATAAAAGTTTTGGCTTTAGATACATTTTCATTTTTAAAAATTCACTGGACCACAACTTTATAAAAGCCCCCCCAAAAAATGCATCAAAGATGCATGTTTAAAATGCAAAACACACTGCAAAACTTGCCTGAAAAACACATCAACCATAACCTGCATATGTGACCCTATCCTGAGTGCTCTGCTGGTCAATTTATTAGGTCTGTAGTCTCTAGCACGTTGTTTCTAAACCCTAAACCCAAAATGTGACTTGCTGCACAAGTAAACTAATAATTGCCAAATCAGGAATTTGTCTGGCACAGTAATCCTCTAACCCCAAAAAAGTTATTAATTGCTATAGGCATCAATAACTAGTTTACCTTCAGACATCTTTATGTTATTTTGCAACTTTCATATTAGTCTCTGAGGAGCTAACAGTCTAGTGTTCCTTCTTTTTAGAATCATACAGACATGCAAACATGCAAACAAATCAATGCATGTGTTACCTTTATGTGTCCAAAGTCTTATTTTAGGGTTGGGGTTAAGGGCTGGGGTTAGGGTTAAGGGCTAGATTTACGGTTAAGGGCTAAAGTTAGGGTAAAGGTTAGGGTTAAATGTTAGGGTCAGGGTTAGAATTAGAGTTAGAATTAGTTAGGGTTAGGGTTAGAGTTAGGGTTAGAATTAGAGTTAGGTTTAGAATTAGAGTTAGGGTTAGAATTAGAGTTAGGGTTAGAATTAGAGTTAGGTTTAGAATTAGAGTTAGGGTTAGAATTAGGGGTAGGGTTAGAATTAGAGTTAAGGTTAGAACTAGAGTTAGGTTTAGAATTAGAGTTAGGGTTAGAATTAGGGCTAGGGTTAGAATTAGAGTTAGGTTTAGAGTTAGGGTTAATGTTAGAGTTAGGTTTAGAGTTTGGGTTACAAGTAGAGTTAGGCCTCATGCACACAGGACATTTATTTAACTCTTCTAAATGCCAGCAGCGCTGTTGCAGAAAAAATGTCTGATGCTTGTAAAAGTGTCTAAAGTTTGTACAAGCTTTTAGGAGCTTTTACAGGTGTCAAGCTCTTGGGCATTAATTTATTCTGGCCATTGAAATTAATTCTCAAAATAGGCGCTAAATGCGCCTAGCGTTGCGACTTTGGACACATAAAAGTTCCTGCACCAATTTGATGCAACTTTGATGCTACTTTTAATTAGTTGCATCAAATTCGCATCAAAGTCGCATCAAAGTCATACCCCAAGAACAGAACTGGTATACTTTCCTATTAGCGTAAAAAAATCTGCAAACTTGCGTTTTTGATGCGGGTCCATTTAAGTCTATTACATGCAAAATGCAATCTGCTGCAGGAAAAAAAGTCCCTGACCCTTTCCAAAAAATGTACCGGCTCAAAATACACAGATGTGAACTGTGTAAGTGTAGATACATAGGAAACCATGTTAAATGGACTGTAATGCATTTCTGCAAAAGGCACTAAAAAACACATAGGTGTGAACCAAGGGTTACTGCAGCTTTGACCAAAATTGAATAATATTGTTAATGTAGGTGTGGGCTGTTTATGTACCTCTTAAAGCCTGGCTGAAAAACTTCCAGAAATGGTGCCCCCCCCCCCCCCAACCTGCCTACTCCCAACTATTACTGCTCAGCCCCATCATCACAGGAGCAACCTCTCAAACCCCCGCACATGCTTGGCTTGTTTTCTCTTCTGTCGCAGCAGCGCTGAGGTCAAAACTACTGTGCAGGGGTTATAATCAGAGAGAGAGATCACAGCTGTAATGATAGAAATGAGCAGTAACAGCTGGTAGTGTCTTAGCAATGTCCTAGGAACAAGGCAGGATGGGGACACCATCTCTGGGAGTTTTTCAGCCAAGCTTCAGGAGGTAGGTACATGGCGTACACCTATAGCAGGGGCATTATTCAGCTTTATTCAAAGCTGCACAGTTTGTTTTTATCTTCAGACGTCCCTTACTTGCATAGTCAGTTTTTGGCAAAGATGAACTAACCATTTAATTAAAAAAAATGTGACAGATCTCAAGCTTTCCCCCTTATTGAGAAATAAAATTCTTAAAATACCAACCAGGGCATACAAATGCAACAGATGCATTTTCAAGATTATTCCTATGTTTACTACAGCGTTTGGCATCACTTGAGAGTATCCTAACTGGTCACTAAGGCAGTCTCATTAGATAGTGGAATACTTTCTAAGTCTCAGTTGACTTCCTGTTCAGTAATTTAACAGAAGGAAACTGCCAACTGTCATTAATGACAGTTATTATTTGTCTTGTCTTGAGAATGGTTTCTATAACGCTACTTATCATATTCAAATGTTGGTTCCCAGCTGTCATTTTTCTAGTGTTTGGTGGCTGTGGGGCAACACAGAACAGTTCTTGCAAAATACAAATAATAAATAAGCCCATTTGTTGTCTCATGTTGCCTCCAGTCCTAGCATGAACACAATAGAGAAATAGGCTGCATGGCAAATTACATAAAAGTGAATTGTATTAGTAATTCTGTATCAGAGTGCTCTTCTACTCATCATGTTTAGAGACACTGCATGGGAATTTTGCAGTACTGAATTGGTTATTTGCTTCAACTTTTAATGCTTCAACATTTAATACTATAATTATACGTCTCTGGTCTGTGATAACAATGTGCAGTATACAATTCCAAATACTTTCTATATATGTGTCCTTCACTACACATACATTTGGTGTTTATTCTAACTAAAGCGCTGTGATATGGACAATCCTAGAGTAAAGGAGAACCCATCACTCACCATGTGATACACCTCCCAATCAGCCACTCCTCTCTATGTTGGTCTACCACATTGGACAGACTTTCTTTTGTCTTCCAAGGCTTTGATGAAGAGAGAACCCCTCGAAACGCGTCAGACAACCGTTGAGCACTTGCCCTTGCATGAGCATGTCTAATTTTTAATATATATTTTGTAACCTATTTTTTATGAATACATAGTAACTTTTTTGTATTTATCCACTTTGTATAAGAATAAACTGTATTATCTTGATTCAAGCGTTAACTCACACGCCTTTCACCCCTTTCTTTCACTCTGCCTTCTTCGGACCACCCCTGGTCAGTTTAGGCAGCTGGACACGCATGATTGTCCTCTACTTCCCACCATTTGAAAGTACTACCATTCCATACTAATACCGCTTGCACGAGCACAGGAGAAATACTTTTTTGTTCATATCTATGGGGGAAAAAAGTTCCTGGAGTTCCGCTTTAACTCCTCTCCCTACTATCTCCTGTGTTCCCACAACCCCATGGACTCCCAGACACACCCAGACAATATACGTTTCTCTGTTACCCACCCACAGGTGTTTAAAAAGACTGTACCTGAGTAGGCAATGGTGGCTGGACATGGGATATGCAGCCAGATGTATGGTTCTTCACCATTAGACCCGGTGTGCAGGTTACAATAGAAAACAGCTTCTATGGAAAACCCATTCAATTGTTCTCAAACTGCTACCAGAGTACTGCTCTTCAAGAGGGATGGCCTGCATTTCTAACTTCTCATCTGTGCTGTCATCTATGAGATCCCTCCAGCTGTTCACCTGATGCACCCTATCTCCCTCTGCATTCCTCTTCCCGCCACTTGCCAAGTCAATGTGCTCAAAGCCAAGACAAGAAGTCCTTATGAAGTTGTTGTCTCCTTCCTAGCTATAACAAGAAATTAATATGTTGACAGATGACTGTGGAGGAAGGGGCGGGGGAGGGGGGGGATTAACATGGGACGAGTACATGGAGATAGAACAATAAATAAAACAAATAATGATAGTTCTTCTTTAAGTGCACCTTTTATTTTGCACTAATTTAGAAAAGGTGTCACTTTAATAGGGAAACCCATGGCCAAGACCCAGACAAGTGTATATACCAATTCAGCAAGAAAGTGTCCCTGGAAAGTTTTTTTTAGGATGTTGGAATCTATATTAATAATATTCTCAGCAGGCTTCATGTTATAAAATGTCACAAATGGAAGGTGAGAGAGTGGTGTAAGCAAGTAATATTCATTAAAATTACCAGCAGAAAGTGATGACACTAAGGTAAAGCATTAAAATCTGGGCTGTTTATACCAAAGTCTCCTTTATTAAGTCAATAAATTGCAGTTTAAATCTTCCCCATGTCTTTCACAACCTGCCATAATTCAGCTTATTACTACTCCGCAGTAAATGAAGTGATCTACAGTGTGCTTTTCACATAAAAGCATAAGCAGAGTGTATAATTATATATACCAATATTTTATTACATATACAAAGCCCTTAAGGGAAATGTAAGCGTGCCTCTATTAAACAGCAATGCTAACTATATTTATAATAGACGAGACTTAAAAGAGAATCAGATCACAGGCATTGTGGTAAATAGATTGCGCAGGATGTTGCTTGCTGATATTTGTCTTAAATAATTAATATGTAATTACTGGTGTTATCTTATCAAAGTAGAGTTGCACTTCAGTCTTTTTTGCATTTGACAATTTGGTATATTGAATCGTGCATGCATGATGAACACAGAGGCAGCGAGATGAATAAAGAGGAAGGAAGGGAAACCTAGGCTATCCATTCAGTAAGAACATTTTGTGCATTATGTAATGAGGATACAAACCCAATCACTAAATTTTCATATACTCTTTAAAGAAAAGTTATCAATTATGCTGTTTTACATTATTTGGTTCCTGATGAGACAAAATACATGTGGTGTCTTCCTAGGTGCCCTGTAACACTAGCTGAGATGTCAGACAGAATGCCCCCACTTCTTGGCACATGGCTGCCAAACACCACAGCTAGAAAACAGACAGTTGCTTTGCTTTGTAGTGTCTGCCTCCGGCTTCCAAAACCTGCCAGAGACAAGTATCGGCAAGAGAAATGCATAGGTATGGGAGGAATGTCAGATTTACTTCCCTCTGCATTCTTCCTGCCAGTGCTTGTCTCAGGCAACTGCTGGGAGCAGGAGACAGGCACTACAAAGAAAAGCTGCTGCCTCTTTTCAAGTGAAAGACAGTTGTCTGCCAAAGGAGAGGGGTCTATCCCGACAATGCAACTAGCGTTACAAGTCATCTAGGAAGATAGGACAAAGTACTAGATATACTTTGTCCAATTAGTAAACTGAATTATATACGTGGTAATTCTTCTTTAGTATGTTAAAATAAATACAAAATTAATTTTCAACACATTTCTACACTTTTCATTAAAGTGTAGCACCCCTGTACACAAATGTACTTGCCAGGAGTAGTTATCCTGGTCAATTGTTAGAGATCTATTGATTTCTTCCTAAGCTTGGCCTTGTTGCACTTTTCTCTTCTACCATTAGGTGGCTGGGTACTTGGTGGTACTAGATATGAGAAGGGCGACTCAAGGTCAGGTTATGGGTATGTGGGACATCTCAGTCTATGGGCAGGGGTTTTCTTGAATCCCTTGGCCTGCTGGGAGCACCTATATATTTCGGTGGAGTCAGGTGATCTATGTTCGGTGCCACCTTGACGGCTGTCTGGGTGGACATGTGTTGTGTTGCCCCAGGCTGCTAGGTGGAGATTGGGCCTATCCTGGGGGCATCTGGCTGCCAGGCTGTCTGAGGTCCTATCCAGAAGCAAGCGAGAGCAGTGCAGGGTTGGGATTGCGGTTTGCAGCCCAACCAGAAGTGATGGTTCTGTCGGCCGGAGAACCTCTCATGGTCGGAGGTAGAGGGGAAGCTGTCGCCACAAAGGGACCAGTCACCTTATTATCAGGGACCACAGTGAGTAACTGAAGCAAGTACCGGAATAGTATTCTCACCGAACGGGCGCAGTGGAGAATCTGGAAAAACTTCAGATGGTTATCTAGTCAGGGACACAGCCAGCGGAGGTGACAATTGCAGAGCAGCCTTGTGTGTCAAGCCAGGGATGGAGCAGGCCAGCAGGGGTCAAGCTTGAGAAGTATCGGGACTCGGGAGTGCCAAGCTAGGGACCCAGCAGAGTGGCGGGGGTGACGCTTGAGGAAGATACCACTTTGAAGATTGGAGGAGCTCAAGGGATTCAGTGGCAGTGAATCAGAGGGTCTAGTGAGAGACCGGGAGCTCATTGAGCTGAAGAACTACAAGGAGAACTTGTAGTGAAGCTGCAAGAACTGTTATGTTTGTGTTAGGAACTGTTAAAGACTGTTGCCATAGGAGACAGGATTCCTGCAAGTGCAGATGTGGTGCCTTGTTGGGGCCTTTCTCCGCACGGCTGTCCTCCTATTTAAGTCTCTGAGTCTGCTAATTGAACTTGCAACTACTCAAGGGTGTCCTGGCCCTAACCCTCTTGTATTGAAAACAAACAGTATATATTTTCTGAAAGCAGAGACCCTGGAGAATAAAATACAGTGCCTTGAAAAAGTATTCATAGCCCTTGAAATTTTCCACATTTTGTCATGTTACAACCAAAAATGTAAATGTATTTTATTGGGATTTTACGTGATAGTTTAAGAAGAAAATAAGGGCTTTGAGGCCATATGTTGGCCCCAGGGACTTTTTAAACGGTGCTAGAGTCAATGAAATCAAAAGTATAAGATAAAACACATCTTTTATTAGGTACTAATTAAAAGAAACAGACATTTCGTCACATAGTGACATTGAGCAATAAATGTACAAAGCAGATACAAAAAGTATTGACATAGATGCAGAGATTAATACCACTCTCTCAACATGTTTCGCTTTCCTAAGCTTCTTCAGGAGATGTGTTGTGGTATTATAATCAGCTATAAAAATAGAAATATATATATTACATGCCTGCTAATGAATTACAATTTCATAAATTTATATTAGTTTGATCATAACAAAAAATCAATGAAAAAATATATGAAAAGGGCATATTTTAACAAAATTGGTATACGTACAACTGAGTATATAAAAAAAAAAAAAAAAAAAAAAAAAAAAAAAAAAAAAAAAAAATATATAATAATTAATACTAGAGACTGCTATACGATCTTACCCGCAGAGAAAGAAAAAACTATATACTGAGAGAAGAATTTGTGCTTTATTGGCGTTTTGCTCTTCAGTCTGAAAATCACTGGGAAGGCATGCAGAGAGGCACAAAAATTAAATTAAGAGAAGTTGATGAATGGATGAGATTCTCTACAAAGAGAAGCAAATCAAATACAGGACTATTAATATTATTAATTCAAGAACTCTATACTAGATTTAACTGATGTAGATACTGAATATATGAATGAATGAAAAAATCATCCAAAAATAAACATATATTGATATACCTTTAGTAGAATCAATTCCTAAGTAAAAATTAACATCCGAGGGATGATAAACAGCCAGATTGCTAGATCGGTGGTACTTATAGTGCAGCAGGACGGCAGTAGAATGGGCAGCACACAGGACCAGACCGCTGACCAATCACTAGTCAGCAACTAGACCTAGAAGTTCATCTGCAGTCTGCCACCGAAGTAATCTAAAGATATATAAATAAAACAAAAGCTAAGCTTGAATTTCTGAGTATCAATAACATCAAGGAAAAACTTCTGATAGAGAATCAAGGGAAATCAAGGCAACTTACTGTTGATGGATAATATTGGTCTTAGCAACGCTCACATAAAAAAAAGCCTCCGTCTGCCCAGCACATCACCAGAACGAAAATGACAGAGATTGGCAGGGGATTCCCCGCTTTTAAACCCCTCCAGCGTGACGGCGTCTGACTCACCGTCACGCTGCGGACCGAAAGAAGACAACTGCGCATGCGCCCGTGTCCCGGCTTGGTAATGAATGACGTCAGCCGCATCTGAACGGCGCGACTGAATCGCGGCCATTTTTGAAAATACAGTGCCAGAAATAGTAAAATACGGAAGCCGCTGAGGCTACGTATTAATCCTATGGATGAGTGCATTGGCGGCATCATGTAGATGAGTCTAATCAGCGGTCATCTTTAGGGGATCAGATATTCAAAAGTGGGCGTCACCTGAGCCAAAGGGCCGAGGGCAGATTCAAAAGAGAACAAAGAAGGGGGAAGGGGGACAGCAGCACTAGTTGTCAATTAAAGGGCAACCCAGCTAAAGGGACATTGATTAGGACCTACCATGCTGGGTGCCCCGGGTGTCCGTACATGCCCAAAAACAACCAATGACAGGCAGACTGAAGAGCGTTTAAGAAACCAGTTCTATCGCATACACAAACATTAGACATATAAAATAAAAATACAAAAACATATTAAATGATGGTATCATAGATGTTGACATAAAGATACAAAAGCAATTATATCAGATATAGCAGATCAGATGAAAAAAAAAAAAAAAAAAAAAAAAAAAAAAAAAAAAAAAAAAAAAAAAAAAAAAAAACCCAATTAAAGAAAAGGTTTAAAACTCAAAACATCATTTAGGCCAGGGTATTGCAAAGCATTCAAAGTAAAAATCCACTTAGTCTCGCGTTGTAATAGGGTCTTGTCATAATCACCCCCTCTTTCATTAGGGGGGGCGTATTCAAGGGCATAGAAGTGCATTTTACTATCGTCGAACTGATGGCATAAACCCATATGTCGGCTTATAGGGGTTTCCATCTTTTTCTTATTCACTAGAGTGACATGATCTCTAATTCGGTGGAAAAAGGGACGTTTGGTTTTCCCTATGTAGAATGCATTGCATTCACATAACATTAAGTAGACAACGCCAATGGATTGGCATGTGACAATGAAATTGGGGTTGTATAATTGTCCATTTGGGAGAATGATATTCCGGGATGCATAAATGTACCTGCAGAAGTCACATTTGTGGCAGGGTTTGGTACCTTTGTTTTTGATAGTGGTTACAGGCAAAGAGGTATGGTGGCTATGGACAATGTGATCTCTGAGTGACCGAGATCGTCGATAAGTGATCTCTGGGTGATCTTTTAGATGTTTAGACACTTTAGGGTCACCCATCAACAAGTACCAGTGCTTTTGTAGCAGCTCACGTACCTGCTGATGTTGCCCAGAAAAGGTAGTAATGACTCTTAGGCCTGGGTCTAACTTTGGTTTGGAACATCCATGAATTAATTGGCTGCGGTTGCTTTTTTTGGCCCTAACATAGGCTCGTTTAAGGCATTTATTGCTATAGCCACGTGCCCTAAGGCGTTCTCTCAGTGCCCTGGCCTCGGATTCAAAAAAGACATTGTCGCTACAATTTCTCCTCAGTCTTAAATATTGTCCATAGGGGACATTGTTAATGAGTGGTAGGGGATGTGAACTGGTAGCGTGCAGGAGTGAATTTCCTGCTGATGGTTTACGAAAAAGAGTAGTTCCAATGGTTCTATCAGGATTAATGAAAAGGGTGATATCTAGGAAAGTTAGACTGGATTGGTTTGCCTCCATGGTAAAGGTGAGGTTATAGGAATTGATTTTCAATCCCTCAAAAAAGTGAGAAAGATCTTCTCTGCTGCCTGTCCAAATAAAGAATACATCGTCAATATACCGTTTCCAAATCGGTATATTTTCCACCAAGGCCTGCATATCCTCCCTGAAAAACAGTTTTTGCTCCCACTCCCCCAGGTACAGGTTCGCATAGGAGGGGGCACACCTGGTCCCCATAGCGACCCCCTGCACCTGGAGGTAGTGGGAGCGTGCAAATAAGAAGATGTTATTGGTAAGGATAAAACTCAGAAGGTCCAAAATGAACCTTCTGTAAGTCTGGGGGACATCATCATCGTGGGAAATGAAGCCCTCCACAACTGCCACCCCCAAATCATGGGGGATGGAGTTGTAGAGGGCTTCCACATCCAACGCCACAAGCCATGCTTCCTCTGGAACGGTAACACCGTCCAGAGTCCGAAGAAGTTCATTAGTGTCTTGCAGGTATGATGTAAGGCCCTCCACATGGGGCCTAAGGAATTCATCTATGAGTTGACTCGCATTTTCAGTGAGTGATCCGTTTCCGGACACTATTGGTCGGCCAGGGGGATTTATTAGGTCCTTATGTACCTTGGGGAGGGCGTATAGTGTAGGAATCCGAGGGCAGGGCACATTAAGGAACTCCCATGTTGGTTTAGTAATCAGACCCTGATGGTAGGCTGTTCCAATTAATTTTCTATAGCGCATGGTCATATTGGTAACATGTGTCTCAGTTACTTTTTTATACCAGTTACGATTTTGTAGAAGGCGTAGGACCATCAATTCGTATTGTTCTATGGTCATCACCACTAAGTTACCTCCCTTGTCTGAGGGCTTAACCACCAGACGCGGGTCTGACTGTAGTGATTTTAAAGCCAGTTTTTGTTCGCTTGTAAGGTTTGAATGTTTTAAGCCCTTCCATTTGGTCTTACAGATGTCCTCTGTGACCTGATGGATAAATGCCCAGACATTGGGATTGCCTTGTGGTGTGGGGAACGTTTTTGATTTGGGTCTGTATTCCTTGGGTCTAAACGGTACTCTTAGAGGGAAGATAGACCAACACAAAGTGGCACATAATTGTGAAGTGGAAGGACAATGATAAATGGCTTTCAACATTTTTTATAAATAAATATCTGGAAACTGTGGCGTGAATTTGTATTCAGCCCCCCTGAGTCATTACTTTGTAGAATCACCTTTTGCTGTAATTACAGCTGCAAGTCTTTTTGGGAATGTCTCTACCAGCTTTGCACATCTAGAAAGTGACATTATTGCCCATTCTTCTTTGCAAAATAGCTCAAGCTCTGTCAGATTGGATGGAGAGCGTCTGTGAACAGCAATTTTCAAGTCTCGCCACTGATTCTCAATGGGATTTAGGTCTGGACTGTGACTGGGCCATCTAAACAATTCCATTGTAGCTCTGGCTGTATACTTAGGGTTGTTGTCCTGTTGGAAGGTGAACCTCTGCCCTAGCCTCTAGTCTTTTGCAGACTCTAATAGGTTTTCTTCTAAGATTTCCCTGTGTTTGGCTCCATCCATCTTCCCATCAACTCTGACCAGCTTCCCTGTCCCTGCTGAAGAAAAGCATCCCCGCAACATGATGCTGCCACCACAATGTTTCACAATGGGGATGGGGTGTTCAGGGTGATGTGCCGTGTTAGTTTCCACCACACATAGCATTTTGCTTTTAGGCTAAAAAGTTAAATTTTGGTCACATTTGACCAGAGTACCTTCTTCCACATGATTGCTGTGTCCCCCCACATTGCTTCGCACAAACTGTAAACTGAACTTCTTATGGCTTTCATTCAACAATTACTTTCTTCTTGCCACTCTTACATAAAGGCCAGATTTGTGGAGTGCACGACTAATAGTTGTCCTGTGGACAGATTCTCCCACCTGAGCTGTGGATCTCTGCAGCTCCTTCAGAATTACCATGGGCATCTTGGCTGCTTCTCTGATTAATGCTCTCCTTGCCCAGCCTGTCAGTTTAGGTGGACAGCCATGTCTTGGTAGGTTTACAGTTGTGCCATACACTTTCCATTTTCAGATGGTTGAACAGTTCTCTGTGAGAGGTTTAAAGCTTGGGATATTTTTTTATAACCTAACCCTGCTTTAAATTTCTCCACAACTTTATCTCTGACCTGTCTAGTGTGTTCCTTGGCCTTCATGATGCTGTTTGTTCACTAAGGTTCTCTAACAAACCTCTGAGGGCTTCATAGAACAGCCATATTTATACTGAGATTAAATTCCACACAGGTGGACTCTATTTACTAATTAGGTGACTTCTGAAGGCAATTAGTCCCCCTAGATTTTAGTTAGGGGTATCAGAGTAAGGGGGTCTGAATACAAATGCATGCCACGCTATTCAAATATCACTTTGTAAAAGATTTTGAAAACCATTTATCATTTTCATTACACTTGACAATTATGTGCCACTTTGTGTTGGTCTATCACAAAAAATCCAAATAAAATACATTTACATTTTTGGTTGTAACATGACAAAATGTGGAAAATTTAAAGGAGCATGAATACTTTTTCAAGGCACTGTAGGTAAAATTTTATATGGCACATTAGTATAGCGTTTTCAAATCCTCAATAAAAATATACTAAAGCTAACTTTAGTTCACACAATCACAATACATTATCCAATGTTTTGGTAAAATTTTAAAATATATAGGTTGAGCTAAGTAAATAGATGCTCAACATGTCAAGCCTTAAAATTACGCATGCCTGTGAAACACATTGGTACCCCAAAATTTCTATAGGCGACACTTTAAAAGCTCTTACAGGTCATCAGTTTAGAGATAACCATAAATTATAGCTTTAGAATGATTGCTCTCATTCTGGCATGCGTGATGGTAATTGTGAGGGACCACCTGTAGTGATATGATATGTGTAGTAGTATAGTAGTATCGTGGGTATAATAATTAATTAGTAAGCACTCTTCCGCAGCAACCCAATTCTTCCAGAGAGATGCACTTTATTGACTTCCAACACAGAACAAGGTCCAAAGTCCACACATGACAAAAATATCCAGCAGAGTATATCATTCAGAGTCCCATGTTCCTAGATTTGCGCCTTCTTAGCCATACACAGACAGACGATACTAACTAAAGACTGAACGTCATGTTATATTCACTAGACATTGAATGGCTGAGCAATTTGATTGGCGTTTCAATTTAGGACTTTGATTTGCTTTAGTCTTTCAGACAGACAACAACCCCCAGCCGTGAACAGCTGTAGTCATAAACCGCCCCAATTTGCACACCCGCATATCAACACCAACAAGTCCCCTTAGATATGTGTAATTAGATTAGATTAACAGATACCACCTGAACACCCTTTGAAATGTTCAAATAGACTTGCATAAGATTAACACATCAAAGGGTCTTCAGCTGTCCCCTTGCTATGTTAAAATTCAGTTGGCTCGGACAAATCAACCATTGTCAATTGAATTCTGGCCTGGTCAATATTGACTGTATGTGTACATACATATAATAATATAATGTCCCACATAAATCGGTGAACATACAACATATACAACACCACCTGGCACCCAGCATGGGTGCTTCGGCCAAAATACAGCTTCCTTTACTCTGGAACCAGGAACCAGGTATTATAGCTGAGCATTGCACCCAAGAACTAGAAGACACTATCTTAGGTGCACACTGGAACTGACTTCATTGTAAATTCACACAGAATATATAGTACATATACCACACAGAATTAGGTAAGAGCTTGATCACAATATCCTAAACAATGCAACTGTAAACAGTAATATCAGTACATCTAATGAACGCCTAACATAAACACATTAGCATCCCACAATAGTTCAGTAACAAGGTAAAGTGAACACAATGCTAGTCACATCTTCATGAGGATTAGCAGACAGACAGAAACAATAGGTTACTCAATTAACGATGGGAATTCACACCTAATGCCCTGTACACACGAGCAAACTTTTCAACCGGACTGGTCCGACGGACTGAATCAGGCGGACAATCCGACCATGTGTGGGCTTCATCGGACCTTCAGAGGACTGTTTCTGTTGAAAATCTGACAGACTTTAGATTTGGAACATGTTTCAAATCTTTACGTCGGAACTCCGCCGGACCCAGTTCCTATCGAAAAAATCTGCTCGTCTGTATGCTAGTCTGATGAACGAAAACCAACGCTAGGGCAACTATTGGCTACTGGCTATTGGCAGTTGTACACGTATGAATCCGTCGGACTTTGGTGTGATCTTGTGTAGGCAAGTCCGTTCGTTTGAAAGTCTGTCGGAAGTCTGACAAAAGTCCGCTGAAAGTCCGTCGGAAAGACTGTCGGACCTTTGTTGCCGAAAGGTCCGCCCGTGTGTACAGGGCATAAGGGGCACACAAGGGGGAAATTATACCAGGAGAGAAGGACTGCTTAGGAAACAGATTATATCAGGAGAGCCCAGCATCAGGTTGTTTTGAGCTGATTATGTTAACATCTGCTTTGAGTCTTTGAGTCTAGGGGGGTGTTGAAGCAGTCTGTGCTGCTGGTTTGGGCATAGAGGCCCCAATTCTGTATCCGGTTCTAGATTCCCAGAGTCTGTTTCTGGGGAGACATGGACCTGAATCTGAAAAAAAAACTCCAAAGGTTCCCAAAGGCACACACCTCCGAAAGAAAAGAGCCCCTCAAAAGCAAGGGCCCATAGTTAGTAGGCAAGAGGCTACCCGACAGTCCCTCCAAAAGCCCCAGTAATTAATATGTGTAGTGTATTTACTTTGGTACATAGACGCCCCTGATGTTTGTGTTTACATACTTTTGTTTGTGCAGGGGGTAGGGGTTTAATATTCTGGGTAGAGGATTTAAGTGCATAGGTGTACCTTTACTTACATAATTTTTCCCACTTTTTTCACTTTATTGCTATCACTTACAGTCATTTTTAATGACGGGTTATCTTTAATGAGACATCAGGAGTCATTTAGACCAGGGCTCAAAATCTCAGGTCCCGAGCTACTAACCAGGCCTTAAGAGTTACTCACCCCCAGTTGCCCAACCCAAACCCTACCCTACCCCCCCTAATTCCGCCCCTAAACATGCCCTCGTAAATTATCTGATGAAATTACACTGTTAAATGCTTTATTCATGATTAAATTACAAAAATAAATATTAACAACAGCAACTTTACCAATTTGAATCTCCCCCCGCCAATCCAGCGCATCTATGCTTTCAATATTCCCCCCAAACCATCATACCTCTGCCTCCAATCCCCCCCCCCGCCCAATCGATCATACCTTTAAATCGATCATACCTTTTCCACCCCCCCCCCAATCATCCATCATACCTATTCCTACAATTCCACCACCACTCCCCCAAAATCTATCATATGAAATGATAGATTGGGGGGTGGAATTGGAGGCATAGGTATGAGGGATTGGGGAGGGGAATTGGAGGCATAGGTATAATGGATTGGGGAGTTAAATATGTATGATGGATTCGGGGGTGGAATTGGAGGAATAGGTATAAAGGATTGGGGGAGGTGGAATAGGTATGATGGATTGGGGGGGTGGAATTGGAGGCATAGGTATGATGGATTGGGGGGTGGGATAGATATGATGGACTGGGGGGGTGGAATAGGTATGATAGATTGGGGGGGGAAGTGGTGGAATAGGTATCATGGAGGGGGGTGGAATTGGAGGCATAGGTATGATGGATTGGGTGGTGGAATAGTTATGATGGATTGGGGGGGTGGAATAGGTATGATGGATTTGGGGGGGGGGGGGGTGGTGGAATAGGTATCATGGATGGGGGAGTGGAATTGGAGGCATAGGTATGATGGATTGGGGGGAGGTGGAATAGGTATGATGGATTGGGAGGGGGGGAATTAGAGGCATAGGTATGATGGATTGGGAGGGGGGGAATTGGGGGGGGAATTGGAGGCATGGATATGATTCAGACCTCCAATTCCACCCCCACCCTTCCCAATCCATCATATCTATGCCTCCAATTAAGCCCCCCCCAATCCAGCACATGCTTTCTTGTATTCCCAGGCCCCCCTCCTTCCTCCCAACACACATCCTATTTAATCCCCGTTGTACCAATGCCTCCAGCACACTGTCATATTTACCATTCTACAGCCACGGGGGACAGTCATCAGTGCACACTAAGGACCGAGATGTGCGGCAGGAAGGAGGAGGAGAGAGGCGGTCCCAGGCGGCTTTTTAATGGGCGGGGATGTGTGGCAGGAGGTTGGGAGGGGTGGTTCCAGGTGGCTGACTGTATGTATTGTATTGGCCGCGCTGCGAGCCTGTGCGCGTGGGCTATAAATTCCTGGGACAGCACAGCCCTGTCCATACTCACCCTCCTCATTTGTTTACTCACCAAATGCGAGTAGGTGAGTGCAAATTTTGAGGACTGATTTAGACCATCGATGTCTCTCATACCCTCTATTGAAGCTAATGGTGTGCAGATTGCGCTCAGTTAGCTTCCTCCACAGCCACAGCCGCCAGGAAAAGTAACAGCAGAAACTGCAAGTGACAAATCCTTGTTGCTTCTAGACCTTCCCTACCCTCTACCCATTAATACCAATGCAGGTCCAGGGCCCACAGGTGGGATAGCAGATCCCACGAAACATGGTGTGTAGGGGGTTGCAGGTTGCAGCCACCAGATGGCTTCTGTATGAAAAACAACGGTTGGCTTGTGACCTTTACATGCATTCCTGGTGCTGTGGCCAACATGTGACACATGTCGGTGGTAGACCACTGCCACATAGTTTGCCCTGCCCACATACCGCCCACATACCCAGCTGTATGGTGTGAACAGGGCCCATAGAAAAAAAATTCTATGTGCCCTAGAGCTGCATGATTAATTATTTAAAAATTGCAATCTCGATTCAACAAACTACACGATCCTAATCCAGCATTTCCACGATTCATGTAAAAAGTGCAGAGCTGTTCCTTGCTCACAAATGTCAAAAAGAAAAGCAGCCGGCAATGTTTATAAACAACATTGCTTAGCTCTGAAAGACAGATACAATGAAACATTGTATCTTTCTGTTATTTTACACATCAAAGGGGTGAACTTTGGTCTGCAAATGAGGTCAGTTTAACCACTTAAAGCGGAAGTAAACTTCTTGACTTTTTACCTATAGGTAAGCCTTATTATTTTAATGACAATTGCGCGGTCATGCTACACAGTACCAAAACGACCTTTTTCATCATTTTTTCCCCACAAATAGAGCTTTCTTTTGGTAGTATTTGATCACCTCTGCATTTTTTAAATTTTTGTTAAAAAAATAAAAAGAGGCCAAAAATTTTGAAAAAAAAATACAAAACGGTTTTATATTTTGTTATAAAATTTTGCAAACAGGTAATTTTCCTCCTTCATTGATGTACGCTGATAAGGCTGCACTGGTGGGCACTGATAGGCTGCATTGATGGGCACTGATAAGGCGGAACTGGTGGGTACTGATGAGGCATCACTGGTGGGCACTGATGAGGTGGCACGGGTGGGCAATGAGAGGTGGCACTGGTGGGCACTGAGAGGTGGCACTGAGAGGTGGCACTAATAGATGGCACTGATAAGTGGCACTGATGAGCATTGATAGGTGGCAGTGATGGGCACTGATGGGTGGCAGTGATAAACAGTGATGGGCACTGGTAGGTGACAATGATAGGCAGCACTTCTAGGTGGCATTGATTGGCACAACTGTGGGCATTGATAGGTGGCACTCATTGGTGGCACTAATATACACTGGTGGGCACTGATATGTACTGCGTGGGCACTGGCAAGCGGCACTGGTGGGCACAGATGAGGCGGCTGTGCCTCTTCCTCTTCAGCAGGGCCAGTACAAGGCAGGGGCGGAAGGGGCGGATGCCCTGGGCGGTAAGATTTTCTATAGGAGGGGGGGCGCAGGTGAAGTGCTGGCAATGTGCTTAACGCCTGTCATTATACACACTAGCCAGTGCCGCTGTACCCGGAACATTGCCTGTAAGTGTGCCGAGTGCGCTCCTGCATCTGGCACAACAAGCCCTGGCTTCACCTCCCTTCCCTGTCAGCTTCACTTTTTACTCCCCCTACGGAGGAGCCTCGTAGTCCCGGCCGACGGCGTGAGGTCACTCATGGCCGGAGGCAGGGTGGGAGGACTCAGAGGAGTGCAGAGAGAGCTGTGGCGGTGCTGCAACCTAGAGGAGCCGAGGAGCCTGGCTCTAGCTGAAAGTGGAAAGCAGTGTGGGTGGGAGGCGGGCCTCTCTGAGTCGTGATCCCGGTCCCCTTCAGCAGCGGGAACTCTCCTGCTAGCTGCCGCACAGGCAAGTTTAGAAATCGGCTCCTCCTCAGCTCTGACAAGACAACATGAGGAGGAACGTCAGAAGATGGGCATCACTGAGCGCTGTGCTGCACTGTATGCGAGGTCTGTGTGTGAGGAAAGCTGCTGCCAAGCTGAGGGAAGGGAAAGCTGCACTGAGGACACAAGTGTAGGGTGAAATGGGGATTGGGGGGGGATTTATGCTAGTAGGGATGATTGGGGGTATTTGTTCTAGAAGGGAAATTTGGGGGGAGGATTTGTGCTAGGAGGGGGATTTGGGGAGGGGGGATGTGCTAGAAGAGGTGATTGGGGGGGGGGCGGGATTTGTGCTAGGATAGGAAATATTGTGGATGTTAGAAATGGGGATGGGGGGGGAGAATTTATGCTAGTGAGGATGATATTTGTGTTTGGAGCTAAGTATGCCTATTAGTGCTCAATTTTTTATTTTTTTTGGAGGGGGGGGGGGGATTTGCTAACACATGATGCTCATACATCTTGTGTGTGTGTGTGTGGGGGGTGCGCAGTTTGGTGTCTTCGCCCTGGGCACTAAATTACCTTGTCCCAGCACTGCTCTTCAGGACCGATGTCCCTTACACAGAAGCTGGTGATCGGCTTTTTTTTTCTCCACATGCTGTTAGCGTGAGGAGAAAAAAAAAGATTACCGATTGGCTGAAAGCTGATCACATGGTAAGGGGCCAGGATTGGCCCCTTATTCTGATCTGTGGTCACCCAAATGTCATTGACTAGGTGATCACAGTGCACAAGGGGGGGCGTCTATTGACGGTCTCCCGGCAATGTAGGTCCGCGCTGTAGCCGTCATTCGGCTATAGCGCGGACGGGAACAGGTTAAACATGTACTATTTAGGAGACATTTACATTACATGCAGCCAGTAAAAACAATGGCGCATGCGCTCTGAAGGAATGGCGACACGCGCTGTTCCTTCAGAACCCTGTGTCGTGAACGCAATCTGGCAACAAGACGGGTGAAGATGAAAGCCCCTGCAGCGCTGACATCCCTGCGCTGGAACAGCTTCATTCTAAGGTAAGTTTCACTATGCGATGCCTACTAACACATTATGACTTTACCTTGCAGGTAAAAAAAAATTGAAAAATGTCTAGCGGTATACAACCACTTTAAAGACTAATGCCGCGTACACACGATCGCACATTCCGACAACAAAATCCATGTTTTTTTCCGACGGATGTTGGCTCGAACTTGCCTTGCATACACGCGGTCACGCAAAGTTGGTCGGAATTTGTGAACGTCAAGAACGCGCTGACGTAGGTAGAACACAAACGACAGCACTAGAAAGAGGAAGTGCACCACCCTTTGGGCTTCTTCCACTAATCTTGTGTTAGTAGAAGTTTGGTGACAGGCGATTTGCGCTTTTCAGCCTTTTACTTTTCCGATCAATACTGCTCTTCAGTTTGTGCTTGTGCGTTCATATTTCTATTACGTATTTGATTTTCAGTGCGTTCTTGTCTGCTTGTTTCTAATTTTCAGCTCCGGCCTTTCTGTTTTTCAGTGCTTTCTGTTAGTTCATTCTGACCAGCCGACCGTTTTGAAGCCATGAGGACCCTCACCCCGGACCAGAGGGTTAATAACTACCGTCTGGCCAGAGCCAGAAGAGTGGTGGAGAACGCTTTCGGGATCTTGGCTAGTCAGTTCCACCTATTCCTTACGCCAATCAACATTGCGGAATATAAACCTAACCATATAATCCTTGCATGCTGCATTTTACACAACTATTTAAGGAGAAATTCAATGAATTATGTGGCCTCCGTTGGGCCCGAGGCCGGACTTCAACAAAAATTCAACAAGAATGGCTTGCTCCGCCAAAGCGCCCGCGAAGTAAGACAGAAGTATGTCGAGTACTTTGCAGGTAGGGGGGCCATTGATATGCCAGAAAATGTTTAAGAAACATTTTATTCTAAATTTTTTAACTTTAACTGAAATAAGATTTCCTTTGATTTACTGCCTGGGTTTCTTTTAGCTGTCTCCTAAGTTCTCCAATGGGCTTTTCTTTTTGGACATTTTCTTCAATAGTGCAAATGTAATTTATTTGATACATGAGGTGATAATCTCTTCTTCAGCAAACTATTATTATGTTGTGGGTCTGCTGCACACACACCTTGTTTTTGTTTTTAATGTATATGTAATGCATTACTGAGAAAAATATTCATCATTTTCAGCACCATGAAATAATTTTGGGGAGTCGTGAAAATGGCGTGATTGTGGCAAATTATAAAGCACTGTGGGTGTTATTTACAAAAGGAAATTCCACTTTGTACTCCAAGTGCACTGCAAAAGTACACTTGAAACTGCACTGAAAGTGCACTTGTAGTGCAAAGTGGATTTGCCTTTAGTAACTAACCCCCATTGTCACTGTAAAAACCAACTTACTACAAAAATTGCTATTGAGCATTGAAAGAAGAAGCCACACATTGTTGAGTAGAAAACATTTTACTCAAAGCACATTCACATGTGCGATAGAAAAGGGTTTTGGAACAAACCAACATCTTTGGTGTATAACTTTTTTTTTCACATTGTAAATACCCTTTTTTTGGTTAAACAGGCATGTTTCAAAGCATAACATACACAACTCAGAAACTTACAAAGTTCAATTTGACAAAGTGAAGGCAATATCAGACATGAGTATGTCCAAACTGTAGTGATATTGCCTTCATCAGATGGAGTGATGTCACCCCTGTAAAAGCCAAATTTTGAAGATGCACACAAATTGGGATTCAAACTGGGAATTTCCCTCCTGATTCCATGCCTAATGTCAACATGTGCTAACTCCCATCATGGAGGATCAATGGACGTGTTTTGGGGGTGCAACCCCTTACTCTCACCTAATTGAGTTGCGAGGAAGGGGTTGCACCCACAAAATGCGTACATTGATATCCCGTGAAGTCACATGTTGACACACCGTGTGCATATTCAAAATTTGGTATAAGTGGAAAAAAAAGGTTGCGCTACTAGTGAATCTGTGAAACAGTGGATCAGCAGCTAGCATCAACAGTGTAGTGAACTGTGTAATAACCAGAAAACATGAAAAAAAATGCAGCGCTAATGTGATATACACAATACCCAGACTGCCCCCCAGGTATAAGAATAAGACCAATGGCCATTCATGAATGAGAAGCCAATGTCTAGTGAGTATAACATAAAATAAATCACAAAATCAGTGTACAGTGAATGACAAAAAGGAAATGGATACAAAATTTAAAAAAAAACCCATAAAGGTTGTGAACAAAAAGCCAATAAACCGTCCGTGAAAAAAATACATTTTCAACTGTGAAGCTCCTCTATAGAATGTGGTATAGTCCCATGTGAGGGAAATATTAAATGTGATGTCCCTTCCACGGATGACGGGTGAAAATGCATAGGCTTCTCCATATGTCATTTGCAGATATGCATGTGAAATAAAGGAAGATTAGGTATGCTTACCAAAAGAAGATGGACACAAACGCCATATGGCGGTGGGTCAGACAAGGCATTTAGACCATTCAATCCAGCAGGTCTATAATGGAGGAAACGAATGATGTGATGGTGTACTTCAATGGTCACAACCAAGACGATGAAGGGTAGATGATACACACCAGGAATTCCAATAGACTGACGTGCCTGGATTCCCAATTATTCGTCAGCTGGATGAGATGTATGGTACTTCCAAGGACATCAGATCACCGTGTTAGGTGGTGAAGATGAGAAAAAAAGAAAGCCTCCACATAGTGCATGAATCCGGATAAAAAAAAATATTAAAAAATACCAGAGTTAAAAGTACAAACACCAGCCAAGGTGGGTATAGGAAGTGATCACATACTGCCCTAGTAGAAGGACTATGGTCCGAAACATGTCGGGTTGCTAGCCTATTGTGCATCTGACACCACACATATTTTCTCTGTTATGTGATCACTTCCTGTACCCACCTTGGCTGGTGTTTGTACTTTTAACTCTGGTATTTTTTAATACATTTTTTTATCCGGATTCATGCACTATGTGGAGGCTTTCTTTTTTTCTTTTTTTCTCATCTTCACGACCTAACACGGTGATCTGATGTCCTTGGAAGTACCATACATCTCATCCAGCTGGCGAATAATTGGGAATCCAGGCACGTCAGTCTATTGGAATTCCTGGTGTGTATCATGTACCCTTCATCATCTTGGTTGTGACCATTGAAGTACACCATCACATCATTCGTTTTCTCCATTAAAGACCTGCTGGATTGAATGGTCTAAATGCCTGTCTGACCCACCGCCGTATGGCGTTTGTGTCCATCTTCTTTTGGTAAGCGTACCTAATCTTCCTTTATTTCACATGCATATCTGCGAATGACATATGGAGAAGCCTATGCATTTTCACCCGTCATCCGTGGAAGGGACACCACTCTAATATTTCCCTCATATGGGACTATACCACATTCTATAGAGGAGCTTTACAGTTGAAAATTTTTTTTTTCACGGACGGTTTATTGGTTTTTTGTTAAATTTATTTTGTATCCATTTCCTTTTTGTCATTCACTGTACACTGATTTTGTGATTTATTTTATGTTATACTCACTAGACATTGGCTTCTCATTCATGAACGGCCATTGGTCTTATTCTTATACCTGGGGGTCACTCTGGGAAATGTGTATATCACATTAGCGCTGCACTTTTTCATATTCAAAATTTGGCTTTTAAAATACTTTATAATTTTTTTTCAAAGCAAAAATACACAATAAAATGGTACAATTTTTGTGTGTTTTATATTCTGCCTAAAACATCAATCATGTTCTTCATTTTTTGTTGAACATCATTGATGTTTTCTTTTATATTTTCTAAATCATGATTGCACCCCATTCTCTCCCCGATGAGGATCTGGGCACTGGTGAAATGAGATTCTTCTTCCACAACATCCACATCACCTAAAAGAAAAAAACACACCATGTATTATAAATATGCAGGCATACATCTCTTACCTGAAGCTGTGGTCTCAGACACTCACCTGTTGTGGTGACAATTTCGCCCACTTCATAAACGTCTCCCTCCTCATCCTCTGTGTGTGGTTTTGGGATTTCCCCTTCTTTAGGAGGTGTGGGGTCCCTGGTGTCCTCTGATGTCCCGAGTCTTTTCTCCCCTATGTGAATAAAAAATAGGTATACTTCATACACAGGTATTTGAGGGCAGAAATAGGAATATGGAACACTGCTTGGAAGTGTTGTACAGTTGTCTGTTTTGGCAGAGTTCCAAGCTAAAGAACATTTTATTTCCTTTCTAAAGCTGGAATACTTCCCTTTTTTGTTAAAGTATCACACATGGAGACACCCCTAGTATCCACTGGAGTACCTTTGTGGGACACCCTAAAAAGTTTGTTCTGGTGTCCCACACTAGTGCTCCTGTGTCCAGATGTGTAAACAGCTGCTGAGTGTCCTCTCCTTACACTGAATCAAGTTTCCATTTCATTCTATTTACAAACCCATCTAGACAACAAACTTATTTTAACACAAATAGGCCTGAACAAATGTAGTTAACCTGTATCTGCCAAAAACATCTTATAAGTGGGTGAACGAGCGATGTTTCCTACGACCGATTACTGTGCCCATGAACATGAAAGTTGCCATTTTAAACTGTACAACAGTATAGAAAAGCTCATGGAGCAGCATGCAAGTAATAATAATAATATGAACACACGACAAGTACTTACTTTTTAGAAGCAGTTTCCTGATCTTTCTGTACTGATCTTGTTCCCTCAAATGAAGGTCTGACCATCGTTTCCTCAGTTGATCCTTGGATTGCCGTACTCCAAACTTCCTGTGCAGACTCTTCACAACTTTAGGCATGAACTTGGCCTTTCTCACATTTGGGTTTGGGTACGGTCCAAACTTCCCATCATAGTCGGCCCTCTTGAAAATGTCCACCGTCTCCACCATCAATCTCCTCCGGGATCGGGAGGTTCGTGGCTCCGGCCTTTTGTTTTTGCTGCTCTCCTCTGCATGCAGCTGTTGTCTTTCCGCCATGTGCTCCCCCACTGCGCCAAAAGACAAGGGACGGGGAATATACTAGAAATAATGTCAGGGGCAGGCGGATTTTCATGCATTTGCAGTGTACATAAAGCGTAACACTCATGCGTCATACGTGCGATCTGTGAGCGGAGGACGGAGTAACAGAAGCGTCGATAGTTATAACGAAGGTACAATTTTAACTTGGTGCATCAGTTGCCTATACTGCTTATAGATTAAGGCCTATATTGGGTCAAGATTAAGAGAGTTTCGACTGACATTAGGGTTTGTCTTGTTTTGTGTCTTGCAGGCCCAGTAGCCTGCCCGAATCCCAGGTCCCTCCGGCCTTCCACAAAAAAGTGACATGAAGAGGAGTAACCTGGAGGAGGCAGCACTTGGCCTATTTCTGAAGGCCAATGCGGCCCTCAGAAACCCCACCCAGTCTTCAAGAGGCCTATGCCTATATGACAACCTGCAAAATGCTGGAAATGGAGGAGGGCCAATGCCTCTTATGAGAGGAAGTGATCTTACAAGCCCTAAATAAGGGGTTGAGGGGCGAACTCACAAGCCAAAGCCACCTTTGTGAGTTGAACCATGGTCCTCCTCCTCCACTTCCTGCCACAACTCCAACACCAGAGCCCCAACCTGGAAGGAAGCGCGTGAGGAAGACCAGAGAGTGATGGCCTGGGTTCAGTCTGGTCTGACAAAAGATGCAGGCTGTGGTATAACCACAGCCTGGGGACAGATTTGTCATCTGCTGCTGTTCCTGATTTCTTGTAGTCCTGGACCGGATTGTGCTCACTATTATATGAACTCCTCAAGCCACCAATTTTGGCTGGCAAATAGTTGACATATGCCCTGGGGTACAAAGGCTTCACCAATTTCAGCAGTTTCTCTAGCGTTGCCTTCCTCTTTATTTTGTTATGACCCAGAATAAATGGCTATTTATTTTTCAGAAATACTTGCCTATGTGTTTTACTTCAAAAAGAACAGTTTGTTTGTGAGTAGACAGGTGCATTTCCTAAATACAATGTGAAATTAACAAGGGACACCAACTACAACCAACCTCCTTGAGGTTAAAAAATACAAGATAATAATGGTGTTGTGGTAACTTGACACACAAAACGAGAAATAATATTATGGAGAGCACTAACAAAAAAATAAAATGTAGATCTTAATAAAAAAACAAAAAAAACAAACAAAAATTATAAACATTAATATGGAGATCTGATGAAAAAAAATAATATTATTCAGTGAGATCACGAGAAATAATAAAGAAATCAGTTTGTGAGAACCCTGTGTGAATATGAGCAGCAAAACAACTTCATTCATCTAGCATTCTAAAGAAGAAGAGAATGCGCTGCATTAAACTATTTAAAAAATTGCAGCGTGACGAATGTGCTATCTGTCTCGTAATTTATTCTCAGCATGCATGGCACTTTGTGCGTCAGAATTGTGTACACGCGATCGGAATTTACGCAAACGGATTTTGTTGTCGGAAAATTTAAGAACCAGATCTCAAATTTTGTGCGATGGAAATTCCGGTGGAAACTGTCCGATGGAGCCTACACACGGTCGGAATTTCCGACAAAAGGCTCCCATCGAACATTTTCCGTCGGAAAATCCGACCGTGTGTACGGGGCATAAGCCTTTTTCTGACACTTGTTGCTTACAAGTTGAAATCTGTATTTTTTGCTAGAAAATTCATTAAAGCTGGGTTTCCACTTGAAAAAAAAATTAAAAGTCAGCAGCTACTGCTAATCGGACACTTACCTGTCCCAGGGTCCAGCGATGCGGGTGATTGAAGCCCCGCTCGTCCCCCCCTGCTCGGCAGCGCCGGCATTTTAACTGCACCCACTGCGCATGCGCAATCATCTGGGACCGGTCACGTGTCCCAAATGATTGACAAGAGGGAGGGGGGAGAGGCGATCTCCCTTCCTGCGCCGAGGGAAGTGACATCAGGTGCCCGGGCGCCGAAGGAGGCAGACTATGAGGGAACCCCTAGCAACATGCATTTAGAGGTGAGTAAAAAAAAACTTTCTCCAAATGTTTTTTTTAATTTATTTTAAGTACATTAATATTTTTTTTTGGGGGGGTGGAACTCCATTTTAAAACCCCTAAACATTATATATATATTTTTTAGTGGAGACCCTAGAGATTGAAATGGCGGTCGCTGCCATATTTTATGTCACACTGTATTTACGCAGCGGTCTTTCAAACGAAATTTTTTTGGGAAAAAAATACACTTCAATGAATTAAAAAAAAAACATAACAGTAAAGTTAGCCCAATTTTTTTGTATAATGTGAAAGGTGATGTTACGCCGAGAATCGTGATCTTTATTCTAAGCAAAAAAATCGTGATTTTCATGTTATCCAGAGCCGTGCAGCTCCAATGTACCCGTTCACACCAAAAAAACATCCTCCAGATCGGTTACGGACACGTTTCTGCATGTGCATTTTTAACACATTTTTGATGTGTTCTGGTGCTGTTTTTTTTGGTTGGGTTTTTTTTGTATGCATTTACAGATGCATTCCAGGTGCTTTTTTCCTGTTTTTTTTTTTTTTTCTCTTTTAACTGTTCTGGGGCTTGGTGAGTTTTTGATGCATTTTTTTAATGCTTTTTACCACATTCCAGTACAATTCCGTGCAGGAAAAAAAGCAGCATGTTGTACTTTTTTTTTCTAGTACTGAAACACTGGAATGTACTACACTGGTGTGAACTATCCCATTGGAACCCATATAATCTACTTTCTGTGTGTTTTTGATACAGAAAAAAAAGCACTGCACTGAATGTGGTGTGAAGGGTCCCTATGTGTCCTTGTGTTGAGTCTACTTTGGGAATGCAGATTAATGCAGATCCACAGACATGGCGTGAATAAGCCCTTAGAAATCATAAAAGATTTGTACATTATGCAGAGTGATGGGGGGTAAAAAAATCGGGTGACTTTACAGATTTGTACAATCTACTTCTCGTAACTGCCTGCCCTTCACTAAAATGACTCTCTGTGATCAAGAAGCCTTGAGATTAAAATCTCACCTACAGAAGGATTGCATTGTTTTAAATCAGAGACGGCTCCCATTGAGAGTGAGACGCGGTAAGGCGCAACGTTCTTCCTCACGGTTTCGAATATTCTTACTGTAACAGCTTGATTCTTGAACTCCAATGAACTGTACTTGGTCTTCTTTCACAGCACAACAATAGAATCAGCCCTATAGTGGTGCTTTGACAGCGCTGAGCACTTTGACAATGGCTCGATGTAATACCTAATAGCGTGCCTGTACTGTTAACTAGGCATCTGCAACCTTAATAAATATTCCGCCATGGTTATCTGTGTTGTGTGAAGTGAAAGCGTAATATGTTAATATCAGCTTGGCTTATACATGTCCTATTCTTCTGGGTATATTCTTTCTTCAGATTATGAATATCCTTGAATCCCAACCTATGTCTACACTAATATAATCAGCACGCAAGAAACAAATGCCTGTTGGCAAGGTTAGATGAAATGTTAGACTGGAAATGGCAAGTTTATATAAACCGCCATACAGACGCGGTATAAAGAAGACGTTTGTTACTGCTGAGAGGATTTCAAGGATTGTGGCATTATGAAGTTGTCACTGCCCTTGCCGTTAAAATAAATCAGGTGCATATAATGATCAATTCACTAAGCGCTATGAGTTATTTTAAAGCAAACCTGTCTTGAGAGAAATACAGGGGCTTCCATCGCTAAACTCTAGTCGCCAAGGGGAAACTAGTGCGATTTCAAGGAGTGGCGTGATCATTTTTAAAGTGGTCCTAAAGGCAGATGTTTTTTGACCTTAAAGCAGAACTACACTGCTTCTGAGCACCGCAAACCAAAAATGCTATTTTATTTGTTTTTCAATATTCAAAGCAAACACATCCATCCTTGTCTTTGTGCTTTATTTTGCTGAGAAATCACTTTAATCACTTCAGCCTCGGAAGGAAAGATTGGTTTGAGCAAAAGTTATACTGTCTACAAAATAAGGGATAGATTTATGGCATTTTTATTATTATTATTATTTTTTTTACTAGTAATGGCAATGATCAGCGATTTTTAGCGGGACTGCGACATTGCAGCAGACAGATTGGACACTTTTGACACTTTTTTGGGACCAGTGACATTTATACAGCGATCAGAGCTAAAAAATAGCCACTGATTACTGTATAAATGTCACTGGCAGGAAAGGGGTTAACACTAGGGGGCGATCAAGGGGTTAAGCGTTCCCTAGGGACCTAACTGTGGGACCTTAGGGACCTTCCCTTCCCTAACTGTGGGGGGAGTGGAATGACTGGGAGTAGAGAGAGATCGCTATTCCTGATCACTAGGGACATTAGATCTCTCTCTACTTCCCTGACAGAACAGGGATCTGTCTATTTACATTGACAGATCCCCGTTCTGGCACTCTGAAGAGTAATCGCGGCTCGCCAGCAGGCATCATGCCCGCTGGCCACACGCATTGGCTCGCGCCCCCTATAGCCCTCAAAGCAGTCGCCTTACAGCTACGGCGATTCGCGCAGGGGAGACACCCTGCCGCCGCTTTGTTCCAGCCTCCTAAACGTAAACACGGAAGCGACGTCATGACGTCACTTCCCGTTTACTCAGCTGGCAATGGCGCCCGTTTTAAAAAATATACAGTATTTAGAATTGCCAAAAATGGCGATCTGAATACTTTGAAGTGCAAAGGAGGGATCGGGGGTCTTTTAGACCCCCGATCTCTCCATAAAGAGTACCTGTCACCACCTATTACTGTCACAAGGGATGTTTACATTTTTTTTTTTAAACACAATTTATTAATATAAAAATAAATAAAATAAATAAGAAAAAAAATGTTTAAAGTGCCCCTGAGCTCGCACAGCAAAGAAAACGCATACGGAAGTCGCGCCCGCATATGTAAACGGTGTTAAAATCACACATCTGAGGTATCACCGCAATCGTCAGAGCGAGAGCAATAATTCTAGAACTAGACCTCCTCTGTAACTCTAATCTGGTAACCGTAAAAAAAAAATGAAAGCGTCGCCTATGGAGATTTTTAGGTACCATAGTTTGTCGCCATTCCACGAGTGTGTGCAATTATAAAGCGTGACATGTTTGGTATCTATTTACTCTGCATAACATCATCTTTCACATTATACAAAAAAATTTGGCTAACTTTACTGTTGCTTCTGCTTGATTCAGAGCATGCGTGGACTTTTGTGTGACAGACTTGGGTACACACGATCGGACTTTCCGACAACAAGTTTTGTTGTCGAAAAATTTGAGAACCTGCTCTCAAATATTTGTGTGTGGAAATTCCAGCAGCAAATGTTTGAGCATACACAAGGTCGGATTTTCCGACAACAATCTCACATCGAACATTTTCCGTCAGAAAGTCGACCGCGTGTATGCGGCATAAGGGAGGAACAGGTCAGAGAAGGGTTAAAAAAAACTCTGTAGTGTAGTGTGGTAGGGTGTAGTCTTACCCAATTGGAGGCTGAGGGTCAGACGGGCAGGGTGGAGCCACAAGGGTGGTCCAGTGCAAGAGTTGCTGGGTAGTCATTCCAGAAAGTTCAGGCGACGAGAAGACTTTCCCTCCCTCCTAGCCTGTATTTAGGGTTTATGGTAGATTCAGGGTTGGGGGCGTTTTTTTATGTTACAAATTTTTCTATTAAAAAAAAATAATAATAATAATTTCTTTTGAACATTTGCCATTTTGTCACAGCAGTTTTCGGGTCAGGGGGTCTTTGGGGGGCAGTGATTAACCATATTATTAAAGAATTGGGAGCCCATCTAGGGTGTGGCGCTTCTACTTGGTTGGTTGTTGGTGGTTCTCCCAGGAGCTAGGTCCCCTGGGGGAAAGTCTAAAATGTGTGGTTTGCAACATCTTCAAACCGGATGGGGCATGGCTGAGGACCTGGTCGATTATAGTCATAAGGTGTAAACCCGAAGACCTTCTCCTGGTTGCTTTGTTGAATTTGCATTGGTAAAATTGTTCTATTTATGTTATTTATTCATTTGTTAATGAAATGGCTGCTGTGGCCGTTTAAACCCACTTCACACAGTTTTATGTCTTTATTATAAGTTCGAGGATCGAAGGTTGACGAATCCTTTAGTCAAGACCCGAAGCTGTTAACTATTACACCAAGGGAGGTTCAGAGACAGGAAGAGGACCGGCATCCCTGCAGTAAACAATTCTCCAGAATCTAGCTGCCTACACAACATGGCACATCCTTCATTACAGGTAAATGATGTGACAAAAGCTGTAGGGATTTTTCTACAGCTAAACATCAAAAGTAGAGAATAGTCAGGTCACCATCTTGGCTCTGCTGTCTGGCTGTGTAAATGTCAGAACTGGATGGGCTGAAATAAGGATCTATTTGCAGGTAAAACTGCTCTCTTATGTGTGAACCTGATTATATATTTCATCTGTGTATTTGACTCTTTGCCTGGAGCTCAGCTGTAGCTCAAGTGACCTGTAGCAATAAGATTGCACCTTACTGCTGGTGGCCTTGTTTCTCCTGCATTTTACATATGACTGTTTCTCTTTGTATTGTCTTCTTGCATAAGCCAGTCTAAATTTAATTACCTGGTCACTAATGTGTGAGGCTGAAAAACAAAGAAACAGTTGAATAATTTTTTCAATTTCTCTGTAAACTTCTTCCAACTTTTAGACAATTAACTTGCTGGAGTCCCGTGGGTATGTAAGGCTTCTCATTTCATGTGAATAATTTAAAACAAATGCAGCCGCCTTGTATGAAATATCAATGCCTGTCCTACAGTGCTGTTTTATTTTAAATGATTACACAATATATTTCACGCGGTTCAGAAATTAGGGCACAAAACAATGCAGAATTACAGGAGTGTGGCCGCTGGACAAACTCCAGACTCAGAACAAAGGAGATCAACGAGAAATAGTGTAAAAATTCTCAGTCTGGTATAAAGTGAACCTGTAGTGTAGGGGGAAATGATATGCTGTATGCTAAGGGAAGTGGATAGGGAAGGGAAGGGAAGGGTTCATTTATAAAGGTTTTAGTGTACATTGAAATGGTAATGTTAAGGCTTTATTCACACTGGACATTTTGTCTGCTGTTCCTAGGGATGTCTGGTGTTTTTATTTCTGCCTTTAAACACCCCTGAATGTTAGCCTATGTGTCCATGCACACCAAGGCATTTAGAGGAGTTTAGAAGCTGAAAAAAAAAAAAACAGCCAGTGTGTCCAGAAGCAGCGGCGTTTTGGCAGAAAAACCACTTGATGCGTTTTTCCACTTGTGGCGGCCCATCCATAGGGGGCGCACGGGTGCTGCCCCCAATTTACATACATCCACCCCCCTAATCTACATGCGGGACGCCGGACACATTGATTTCAATGTGGGTTTTTTTTTTATAAGCACATGATTAGAGCCTGATGCTCTAATTGGCTTAAAAAAAGGGTGGGCTCAGGGCGCAGTGCCCACCCACTTGTGTAACTGTGTGAATTAATATTCGCTATTGTCCTCCTGAATTCTCCTCCCTGCCAATCAGAAAGCAGTTCCTGAGCCCTGATTGGCCAGGGAGTCTTAGGACTCCCAGCCAATCAGGTCTCAGTCAGGACCCACTTCCTGTTTGGCCTGGAGGAGAAGCAATGGCCCCAGAGCAAGGAGCTGTAGCCCGGATCCATGTCTGCCTGATCTGCCTCCTTCCTAATGTAAGGAGCCCTATGATCGCCCCCGCATTCCTGTCCATCTCCTGCGGGTGGGAGAGTGTGGGATTGGCGCATTCCAGTCCCTCTCCTGCGGGGTGGTTGGGGTTGGATCACCACACTCCCGTCCCTTTCCTGCGGGGGGGGGGGGGTAGGATCACCGCACTCCCGTCCCCCTCCCTGGCGGGGGGATGGGGGTAGGATCACCGCACTCCCATCCCTCTCCTGCAGGGTGGGGGTAGAATCACTGAACTCCCGCCCCTCTCCTGCGGGGGGTGGGGGTAGGATCACCGCATTCCCGTCCATCTCCCATGTGGGGGGGAATCGCCGCCTTCCCATCCATCTCCTGCGGTAGGGGGGTTGGCGTTGGTTTGCCGCCCCCCAAAATATTGAGCACCAGCGACCACTGGTTTAAACATGCCTAAACACATCTTAAGGCTGAGCGCATTTAGTGCTTGAGCGCCAATTTATTTCAATGGCCAGAATACACTATTATTTTGGCAAAAGAAACAAATTAACACCCAAGTGCTTAACGCATCTAAGCGCGCCTAAACACGTTACATGCGTTTACAAGCTTCAAGCGTTTTTTTATGTCAAAACATTGCTATTGCTGCCGGGAGGAAAGGAGTCTAGGAGAGTTAGCAAAACGTCCAGTGTGCATGAGGCTTAAAGCAGATCGAAATCTTAAATCTGAACCTGAAGAAAGAGGATCCTGAAAGCCAAGGCATGAGGGGTTGAGCAGGGGGGGATTCCAACAGTGGCACACAAAGCACACTGCATTGAATGGTGAGTGTGGTCAAATTGTGGAACAGTATAAGGGGTTTTAAGTTGTATGGTTAACTACTTCAATACCTTCCTTTTCATCATGCAGCACTGTATCCAAAATGTATTAGCCAGATAGAACTTTCATTTGGTGGTAAAACCTGAGCCTACTCTGCTCTGAGTCGAGTGCATAACACAGAGTGCAGAGGTCAGGAATGCATAATGCATAGTGCAGGGGTCAGGAGTACATCATGCACAAAGTGCAGAGGCCAAGAGTAAGTAATGTACAGGGTGCAGGGGTCAGGAGTGCATAACATACAGGGTGCAGGGGTCAGGAGTACATAACATGCAGGGTGCAGGGGTCAGGAGTACATAACATACAGGCTGCAGGGGTCAGGAGTATATAACATACAGGGTGCAGGGGTCAGGAGTACATAACATACAGGCTTCAGGGGTCAGGAGTATATAACATGCAGGGTGCAGGGGTCAGGAGTATATAACATGCAGGGTGCAGGAGTCAGGAGTATATAAAATGCAGGGTGCAGGAGTATATAACATACAGGGTGCAGGGGTCAGGAGTATATAACATGCAGGAGTATATAACATACAGGGTGCAGGGGTCAGGAGTATATAACATACAGGGTGCAGGGGTCAGGGGTATATAACATGCAGGTGTCAGGAGTATATAACATGCAGGGTGCAGGGTCAGGAGTATATAAAATGCAGGGGGCAGGAGTATATAACATACAGGGTGCAGGGGTCAGGAGTATATAACATGCAGGAGTATATAACATACAGGGTGCAGGGGTCAGGAGTATATAGCATACAGGGTGCAGGGGTCAGGGGTATATAACATGCAGGGGTCAGGAGTATATAACATGCAGGGTGCAGGGTCAGGAGTATATAAAATGCAGGGGGCAGGAGTATATAACATACAGGGTGCAGGGGTCAGGAGTATATAACATGCAGGAGTATATAACATACAGGGTGCAGGGGTCAGGAGTATATAACATGCAGGGTGCAGGGGTCAGGAGTATATAACATGCAGGGTGCAGGGGTCAGGAGTATATATCATGCAGGGTGCAGGGGTCAGGTGTACATAACATACAGGGTGCAGGGGTCAGGAGTATATAACATACAGTGTGCAGGAGTCAGGTGTACATAACATACAGGGTGCAGGGGTCAGGAGTATATAACATACAGGGTGCAGGGGTCAGGAGTATATAACATACAGGGTGCAGGGATGAGGAGTATATAACATGCAGGGTGCAGGGGTCAGGAGTATATAACATGCAGGGTGCAGGAGTCAGGAGTATATAACATACAGGGTGCAGGGGTCAGGAGTATATAACATGCAGGGTGCAGGAGTATATAACATACAGGGTGCAGGGGTCAGGAGTATATAACATGCAGAGTGCAGGGGTCAGGAGTATATAACATGCAGGGTGCAATCGTCAGGAGTATATATCATGCAGGGTGCAGGGGTCAGGTGTACATAACATACAGGGTGCAGGGGTCAGGAGTATATAACATACAGTGTGCAGGGGTCAGGTGTACATAACATACAGGGTGCAGGGGTCAGGAGTATATAACATACAGGGTGCAGGGGTCAGGAGTATATAACATACAGGGTGCAGGGATCAGGAGTATATAACATGCAGGGTGCAGGGGTCAGGAGTATATAACATGCAGGGTGCAGGAGTCAGGAGTATATAACATACAGGGTGCAGGGGTCAGGAGTATATAACATGCAGGGTGCAGGAGTATATAACATACAGGGTGCAGGGGTCAGGAGTATATAACATACAGGGTGCAGGGGTCAGGAGTATATAACATGCAGGGTGCAGGAGTATATAACATACAGGGTGCAGGGGTCAGGAGTATATAACATGCAGGGTGCAGGAGTATATAACATACAGGGTGCAGGGGTCAGGAGTACATAACATACAGGGTGCAGGGGTCAGGAGTGCATAACGCAGAGTTCAGGGATCAGTAGTGAGTAACACATAGTAGGAGTATGAGACACCCTAGCTAGCAGCATGCCTTCCCCTCTGTTCATCTCTGTTACTGACCACTTGCAAAATAAGTGCTCCTTTAAGCCATTTGAGAGACAGGGACAAATTTGGGAACAGTTTCCCAAAATCAGGGATATCTGTTTACCCTACTATTGTTGGGCTTTAAGTAACACAGGGCTTGTGTTACTTAAGCCTGTGATTGGACAGTGAAAAGAGGAACAGCAAATTGATGAGCTCACCTCGCTATCATTTTGCTGTCTATCTGCACGTCTCTCATTAGCACATGAGAACTACTAGCTTTTTTGAGCTGCTTCTCCCTCCTTCAGTCTGAGCCCCGCTGTATTATAGGGCGTACACACGGTCAGGCTTTGTTCGGCCTTTCCGACAACAAAATCCTAGGATTTTTTCCGACGGATGTTGGCTCAAACTTGTCTTGCATACACACGGTCACACAAAGTTGTCGGAAAATGCGATCGTTCTGAACGCGGTGACGTAAAACATGTACGTCGGGACTATAAACGGGGCAGTGACCAATAGCGTGTTGTTGGAAATTCCGACCATGTGTAGGCTCCATCGGACATTTTCCATCGGATTTTCCGACACACAAAGTTGGAGAGCAGGAGATAAAATTTTCCGACAACAAAATCCGTTGTCGGAAATTACGATTGTGTGTACACAAATCCGACGGACAAAGTGCCACGCATGCTCAGAATAAATAAAGAGATGAAAGCTATTGGCCACTGCCCCGTTTATAGTCCCGACGTACGTGTTTTACGTCACCACGTTCAGAACGATCGGATTTTCCGACAACTTTGTGTGACCGTGTGTATGCAAGACAAGTTTGAGCCAACATCCGTTGGAAAAAATCCTAGGATTTTGTTGTCGGAATGTCCGATCAATGTCCGACCGTGTGTACGGGGCATAAAAGTGCAAGAGAGAATTCAGATACTGCTTTTATTAGGTAAATGCATTTAACGATGTATTAACAAATACAGAGCTGCATAGATTCGCATCTTTAATATTTGCCTTACGTTCGGCTTTGGCCAAATTTCATTTAGTTGTCTAAAGCTCTGTGATCATTTACAATTATCATTTTTTTAAGCAAAATATTTATGCATGGAAACAGCTGCTGTATAACAATATGTGTGGGTCTGTGTTGATGCAGGTCCCTCATCACATACAGTGACAGCGCTCCCACACGGATGTCATATTGGAACACAGTGGCTGTGTCCATGCAGCTCCTATGTCCCAATAGGCATCAATGGGACTGCCGGCACAGGAATGCATGGAACACTTGGGCATCCCTGTGCAGGTAAGCACTGCTCTGCATAAGCATACAATATTGTATACCCGTGTGAATGAGGCATTACAAATATTGAAGTTAACTTACATTAATATTCCAATACCTATATGAGAATTTAATACCTGGATTCACATAGGCCTTTATTTTAGGAAAGACTACGTACACTGGCATGCAGTTTTGAAGACATGCTAAATAATGCTATTACATATCCGTTTGATTTATACAGCCCCCTGTAAATACATGGCAGCATTAAGTGTCAATTAGGTGTCAAGGATTAGGACTAGGAGGTGGAAAGGCAGCATTAGGAACCAACCAGGTTCTGTTGCATGCACATGTGCTAACGCAGAATATGATTACCACTGGAGTAGAGTGAAGAGTGAGCAGAGAGGTAACCTCACTATTGTGCGCTCCTTTATTATCCAATCAGCAGGCTGGAGGTAGGTTTGACCACTGTTCTTGGATTAGCTGTACTGCTACTGCAACAGGGTAATTCTGTCTCTGTGCTTGCTTGTTCCTGGGAATTAAAGTGATTGTACAGATAGCAATTTTTTTTTTTAAATAACAAAATGTTATGCTTATCTACTCTGTGCAATGGTTTTGCACAGAGCAGCTCTGATCCTCCTCTTCTGGGGTCCCGAACCAGGGTTCCTGGCCCTTCCCAACCTCCCTAGTGCCCCATAGCAATCTACTTGCTATGGGGACACTCATGTGTTCTTGTTCCCCAGCCTGCTCTGTGTGTCCATTGACACACAGAGCGTGGCTTGACCCCATCTTTCTTCACTGCCTGTGATTAACAGCAGCAGTAGCCAAAGGTTCCCACTGTTCCTTCTCTGTCCAATGAGGCGAGATTGAGCCGAGAAAGATGCTGCTCTCATGCACATTGCTGGATCAAGACCGGGCTCAGGTAAGTATTTAGGGGGGGGGGGAACTGCATGCAGAAGGTTTTTTTTTTATCCTGCACAGTGCACAGAATGCATTAAGATAAAACATCTTTGCATCTTTAGAACCACTTTAATAACCTAAACAGTTTCCCAATTGTTTATCGGATAAAACAGTTGTGTACTTCAGTAGCAAAAGAGTGCCTGTTTGCTGATTGGCAGAAATATAGAAATCATATAAATATGCTGCAGTCGGTCCAAGTATGGTGGCTTTATGGCATAATGGTATGTCACAAGACATCGTTGTCAGTGTACGCCTCTGTGTCAGAACACTTCACTGGTCACAACAAAAGCATGCTTCGATATGTCAGATCACAATATCTGTCATTATGTCAGAGTCCTCCATGTACACCGCATGTCCTTGGCAGAGGGCCAGTGAGCAGTTCCATTCATCTGTATGGTCAATGTGGTTTTGTCAAAATGCAGTGAAAGTGCAGTGTCCTGAATAAAAATGCATTTGACTTTTTATCTGCTTGCAATGTGCTTCTGAACTTGCTGGCAAATTTAACTACTACAGAGGAGTTAATTCCCTAGAACAGCCCCCTCCCTCCTTGCATGTCATAGCACTGTCTTCTTCTGGGAACGTCTTACTCCCTGGTGCCCAATCTGTTATAGCAATGATTTCTTTCAGCACCATGTAATATGTCTGTTAATGACTGTTTCCTAAAGCATGTCCCCAGTCTCCAACAACTCCTGTAGCATGTTCACAGTCTCTGACAGTCTACTGCAGCATGTCCACAGTTTCCGACTGTCTCTTGTATCCTGTCCACAGTCTCTGACCATCTGTTGTATTATGCCCACAGTCTCTGACATCTCATGTATCATGCCCATAGTCTTTGACTATATTTTGTTGTGTGTCTGCTGTCTCTGATTATGAATACTCACACAATTTTATGCACGGCCCTTTGGTGATGTTGTGGTTTGGCCGAACTTGAGGGCCCCCATATCAGGAAAGTTGACCACCACTGGTCCAAATACTGTTTACGCTGGCCAAGCTCCTCTGCCCACCCCCTCTACAATACCTTTTATATTGCAGCTGGTGGAGGAGTGAAGGAGAATACGTAGTGCTTAACCCCGGAGGAGCTGCTAGATTTATATCATGTTCTCTGTTCTTGTGCCACGACTCTGCAGGCAGATTAGTCCCTCCTGACACACTTGGCTGGGTAGAGGATGCTGCAAATGCCCATACATGAACAAATATAAATATCCTGTGCACAACTATGAGAAGACACCAGGAAATGGACACCAGACTGGTTAACTGCAAGTAGAGTGTATTGTCGCAAATTAAGAGTAAGAAATTATGCAAGATGGAATCAGTCAGGAAAGGGTTATGGTTCTAAACATAATAACAGTTATTAGCATGGGTTTATAGTAGGGATGCACCGATACCTTTTTTTTACAACGAGTACCAGTACTGATACTTTTTTTTAGTACTCGCCGATACCAATTACCGATACTTACCGCAAATGTTTTGTTTTCACTGCAGCTGTCAGCAAAGGTACAAAGCATTGAAAAGTTATGTACAAATGAAATAAATTGATTTTATTTATTTTGCACTTTTTCAATGTGAAATGTGTATGTTAATATATATGTGTAAAAATAGCAAAATAGCAAAATAGCAAAAAAAAGTTTTAATTGTTTATTGTTTATAAAATAGACGTAAAAAAAAAAGCAGGAAAATAATAATTAAATGTAGGAGATTAGGGAGTTAATTAAGGCTGATTAGAGTAAATTAAGGGTTAATAAGGTGTTAAACAGAGGAACATTTGTTCATCCCTTTTATCTGCAGATAAAGAAACAGAAAGAAACAGAAAGATACAAAATGAAACAATCTTTCTTTTTATTTTCGTGTTTCAGCGGCTGAGCAATGTTATTAATAAAAACTTTTTTTTGACAGCTTCTTTAAAACTTCAGCTGTCAAAAGGGGAGACCCACTGACAGCTCAAAGAACCGAGCTTGAAAGTATCGGTTTCAGGTATTGGTGCATTTGCACGAGTACTGATACTTGTGCAAATACTTGGTATCAGCACCAATACTTATACCGATACTAGTATTGGTGCAACCCTAGTTTATAGAGACTCACGCTTAAACTTATATCTCAGAAACACATCAAGCAAGGCATAGCATCAGCACTAGCAGTATCCGGTATAGTAAACTATAGCAAATACGTAGTTCTCATCAAACAGTAACTTATGAACCTTCCAAAATGCCCATTGTATGCAACTCGCAAGGGGTGCCCCGGACTATGGGCAAAAACAGTGAGTGGTCTCCATGAGTCAGGAAGAAAAGAAAAAAAAGCGCCACTAAGTGTAGTATTTAGGTGAAATATATTATTGCCCTCATAATGGGTTACTCACAAAAAGTATGTAGTATACAGGCTCTTCAGTATAGATTCACTCTGGGGGGGTCTGTTCATCTAATCCTCATGCGCTGGATAGCTTGGCATCTCACGCTGTAGGGGAGCAGAGCTGTAGCCGGATAGTATCCACAAAAGCCCTCAAGCGGTTCCGGGATCTGGGATGGGCCGCAGCGTGGAGCACAGCGTTGCGCGAGTGGGGAGGAGAGTGCTGACGTCACAGGTCCCAGGATGCCTTGCGTTTCAGAGCATCCACTGTGATGAGTTCGGACATGCGCACTCCTTTTTCAAGCTCATCACCATGAGTCAGTCAGTACTTTAATGGCACTTTGCTCACAATCTTCTGTTAGCATTTGGTGGGGCCCAGTCTGTAAGATGGTGCACCTAGTGTCACGGTCCCTACCGTGCCATGCAGACGGCCAGGCGTGATCATGCCCCAAGTGGCTCAAAGAGGTATTGAACCTATTACTGCCTGTTTAGTGCTCCTGTTACTTTGCCTCTGAGCCACACCTCAGTTCCTTTTGGCCTGCTTTCCAGCTTTGCCTAGTTCTGCATGAAATACTAGGGCCATACTCTGGATCTTGTTGCAATTAGTACCTGTCACTCCTGGTTCAGATGAGGCAGTTTATCCAATCAGCTGGGTATAAAACACTGCCTCACTCTGAGGGCTTTGTCAGTTCATTCCTGTTTTGCCTAAGGTTCCTGTGTTCCAGTATTCCTGTGTTCCAGTATTCCTGTGTTCCAGTATTCCTGTGTTCCAGTGTTCCAGTGTTCCAGTTACAGCATTCCAAGACTGACTCCGGCTTCTGAACCTGGCTCTGCTTATCATTTATTCTGTCTTCTGGAATCCCTGACTATGGCTTTACCTCGACTATCCTTTGGCAAATTCCTGTCGAGCCCCTGTGCACAGATTCACAGCCCAGGTAGCTTATCTCTTTGTTACCGTGGGCTGTGTGTATTTGCAAGGGTGAGCGTACATCTCTGCGCCATGGACTCCAACCTAGGTAAGCCCTTACACTTAGTTACCAGCTCTGTAAGATTCTGTGTGCAATGGTTAATGCTCCTTAAGAGAAATTAGTCTTCCTCTGCAAGCAGTTATAATGTGAACCCCAGTCAAGCAGCCTCCAAACAGTCCTTCATACATGGCAGACTGTCAGGGAAATAGTCTTAGGACTGGCGATCCTGCCATTAATCGTCAGATTTTGGAAAGAGCTCTGCAAAATGCTGTCAATTAAAATACATCTATCTTCTGCTTATCATCCCCGGAGCAACGGTCAAACCGAAGGAACAAACCAAACCTTAGAACAATATCTACGCTGCTTCTGCTCTTTTTCCCAGGACGATTGGATCTCCTTACTCCCGTGTGTGGAGTTCGCATATAACAATTCAATTCCTGCAACCACCAACCAATCCCCCTTTTGGGTCAACTACGGGTTCCATCCCTCATTTCTGCCCAATTTCATTCCAGAGGCCTCAGTTCCAGCAGTTCAGGACAGAATTAACGCTATCCTGGCTAACTATCAGACCCTCCAGATGACCATGCAAAAAGCCTAGGAGGATTACAAAAAGCAGTATGACAAAAGGAGGAAGAACCCTGTGTTTAAGGTGGGGGATAGCGTATGGCTCTCTTCGGCAAATCTGAAACTTCCTTGTCCCTCCCGGAAGTTGGGTCCTAGGTTTATCGGGCCATTTACAATCAAACGAGAAATTAACCCAGTGACATTTAAACTAGTATTATCAGGTTCCTATAAAATACATCCAGTATTTCATGTCTCTTTGCTTAAAACTGTTGTCTCTAGTCCCTTTCCAGGAAGAGAAGAAGTTCCTACTCCTCCAGTCTCAGTGGGAGATGAAACTGGATACGAAGTGGAAGCCATTCTGGACTGTCAACTGAGAGGTAGGACAATTCAATTTTTTATTAAATGGAAAGGCTATGCTATTGAAGAAAATTCTTGGGAACCAGCAAATAATATTCATGCTCTCAGACTGTTGCAGATGTTCCGAGCACGGCATCCTGAGAAATGGGCCCGATTGGGCATCCAGAGGCTGCCCCTTGGGGCGGCACTGTCAGGGAAATAGTCAGGACTGGCGATCCTGCCAGTAACTGTCATGGTCGCGCCGGGCGCATCCCCAGGCACATACGCGCACACAGATATGCAACAACGGTTACACGCAGATGCAATACGACAGGTGCCCGCAGATGTGCGCGCAGACATGTGCCCGGACGCGCCCCAGCACGCGCTCGCCCAGTGACAGTGTTTGGCGCCCTCTGGCCTATTTAAGCCTGCTGAAGTTGTATGCAAGTTGCTGGATTATCATCAGCTCCCTGTGTTCCCAGTACATGCTACCTGTATCTGATTACCTGATTCCTGTTTACTACTCGGCTTGATTGACTCTCACTGATCTCCGCCTGCATCGACCACTGGCTTGGACTTGACTACGCTCCTGTCTGCACCCCTGTACCTTCGCTTTGTTCCTGATTAACCCTGTTGTGCCTCTTCTCGGACTGCTTCTAAGGTACATGACCCCTGGCCTGCCTTGACCCTGTTCCGGGTTTCTCCACTGGAAATCCTTCCACGCATGGTTGCCCAACGCACCCCAGCAGCTCTCAGCTATCCAGCAATCAGCATCCGGCAATCCATGCACCTTTGGGCACCGTACTCCATGTCTCACTCCCAGGGTTACGCTGCACTTAGCCGCAAGGGGCGCCCTCTCAGCAATCCGGCCTCGCACCTAGAAGTTGACACAGACTCTGCTCCGATGCTTTGCAAACAGGAACTTCTCTGGTGCTTTCCACAGTACGAATCTCCTTTTTGTGGTTCCAGCTCCAAATCACTTTAGTCAAGGTCTCCAGCCCAAGGATGAGGCTCTTCTGCTGGTCGTACACAACAAGCGGAGATGTGTCTCCTCCAATCCCCTCACAGCAAGAGGAAGCCCTATTCCCCACAGCCTGGGAAAAACTGTTTTCTCTCCTCCCCTTTCATGCCTATCCCCTGCGGATTGTAGTCTGTCCTCCATCCACTCTCACAACTTCTGTTTGTGTTTACAAACTACATGTCCTATGATCAATCACGAACTTGCATTAAAGTTTTTTTGAAACTTTGATACTAAAATCCCACTGGCTTAGTAGATAATAGCAGAGCAGCACTTGCTAGATCACCGGGGAGGGAAAATGGCTAATTGGGTCCAATTTGTACATTTTCACTTAGGGGTGTACTCACTTTTGTTGCCAGCAGTTTAGACATTAATAGCTGTGTGTTGAGTTATTTTGAGGAGACAGCAAATTTACACTGTTCTATAAGCTGTACACTCACTACTTTACATTGTAGCAAAGTGTCATTTATTCAGTGTTGTCACATGAAAAGATATGATAAAATATTTACAAAAATATGAGGGATGTACTCACTTTTGTGAGATACTGTATATCATAAACTATGTATACAATAAACATACCTGGAATTTATCTTTAAGTGTTGTTGTAACTACTTGTAGCAAAGTTTACAATATATGTATAATTCTGTGAAAATAATTCAGTTAAAGTATATGACTAAAGGGAATCTCTTTACATCTGCCTTGAGGTCTTCTTTGGACAATGCATATACAATAAGCAAAATCAAATATTCAGACTGGAAAGGCAGGATTCTTTTGGAATACAAATGATCTCTGTCCAGCTATGCAGACATAACAGAGAGATATGCCCCACTCCAGATGTTTATCCTGAAAGATGGTTTAATTAAGGAACGTGACTGGCACTTTCACACCACCTTACCGGAGCCAACATGCAGGGGAATGGAAGCTGCTGAGCAAAGCAATAAATGCCTGTCCAGTACTCTGCTTAATAATTACATTTACAGGCATCTGTTTATGTGCAAATTCATCCTTTTCCTAGCACTGCTGACTTCCAGTTCCTTCACAGAGAATTCTTAAGCTGGCCATACACTAGTAGAATGTTGTTCTCGTAATTTAATTTTAAGAAAGTTAGATCCATTTCTATAAATGTTAGTGGGCTCAAATGTACATTCATTTTCAACTGCAGTGATGAGAAAATTTGAAGACGCAGGATAGAAAATTGTCTCTGGCAAATTTCTAATAATGAATGTGGTTAGGCAGGAAATGAGTAAAAACGGGATCAAAAGTCCCTAAAATGGATGCAAAAAGGTTTTAAAGGACAAAATGTCAAGGAAAAGGTGTTCAAGGGTCACTTCTGGTGTGGAGGAGGTCACTTCCGGTTTCAGGAAATGGCAGTTTCCCAAGCAATTTTATGGCCTTTTAAGATTAAAATCCAGTAATTTTTTTATCCTTCTAGACATTGCTTGGTAAAATGTGTCAAACAGGATAAAAAGTCCCTAAAACAGATGCAAAATGGTTTTAAAGGCCAAAATGTCAAGCAGAAGGAGTTTAAGGGTCACTTTCGGTTTTGAGGAGGTCACTTCCGTTTTCAGGAAAATGGCAGTTTCCCAAGCAATTTCTTGGCTTTTTAAGGTTGAAATCCAGTAGTTTTTTTATCCCTCTGGTCATTTCTTGGTAAAAGAAACCCAAAACAGGTAAAATGGGCAGAAAAATGTTTTGGCCCCATTTTGCGGCCGTGGCCCCTGAAATTTTCACACCTTTGGTCAATGGCTCAGTTAGGCAGGAAATGTGTGAAAACAGGATCAAAAGTCCCTAAAATGGACGCAAAAGGTTTTAAAGGCCAAAATGTCAAGGAGAAAGGTGTTTAAGGGCCGCTTCTGGTTTTAAGGAGGGCACTTCCGGTTTCAGGAAATAGCAGTTTCCCCAAGCAATTTTATGGCCTTTTAAGGTTAAAATCCTGTAATTTTTCATCCTTCTGGTCATTTCTTGGTAAAATGTGTCAAACAGGTTAAAAAGTCCCTAAAACAGATGCAACAAGGTTTTAAAGGCCAAAATGTCAAGGAGAAAGGTGTTTAACCGCTTGCCACCCGCCGGCTGTCATATGACGGCCACAGGCGGCAATCGTGCGCGCCCGCCGTGTCACTGGGCACCCGATGCGTGTGCCCAGCGGTCGGGATGTCCGCCGGGCACCCGCGTTTGCCCGGTAACATGGCAGGGCCGTGGATCTGTGTGTGTAAACACACAGATCCACGTCCTGTCAGGGGAGAGGAGACCGATGTGTGTTCTCAGTATAGAGCAACACCGATCAGTCTCCTCCCCTTGTGAGTCCCCTCCCCCTTCAGTTAGAAACAGGAACATAATTAACCCCTCAATCACCCCTAGTGTTAACCCCTTCCCTGCCAGTCACATTTATAAAGTAATCAGTGCATTTTTATAGCACGGATCACTGTATAAATGTGAATGGCCCCAAAAATGTGTCAAAAGTGTCCGATATGTCCGTCACAATATCGCAGTCACAATAAAAATCGCAGCCCGCCGCTATTACTAGTAAAAAAAAAAAAATAATAATAAAAATGCTATAAATCTATCCCCTATTTTGTAGACGCTATAACTTTTGCGCAAACCAATCAATATACGCTTATTGCGATTTTTTTTCTTTTTTTTTTTTTTACCAAAAATATGTAGAAAAATATCGGCCTAAACTGAGGAAAAAATTTGTTTCAAAAAAAGAAAAATTGGATATTTATTATAGCAAAAAGTAAAAAATATTGTGTTTTTTTTCAAACTGTCACTCTTCTTTTGTTTATAGCGCAAAAAATAAAAACCACAGAGGTTTTCAAATACCACTAAAAGAAAGCTTTATTTGTGGGGAAAAATAATAAAAATTTGGGTACAGTGTTGCATGACCGCGCAATTGTCATTCAAAGTGTGACAGCGCTGAAAGCTGAAAAATGGCTTGGGCAGGAAGGGGGTGAAAGTGCTCTATTGAGATGGTTAAGGGCCACTTCCAGTTTTGAGGAGGTCACTTCCAGTTTAAAGAAACGGATCAGATGAAAAACGGATGTACTGACAAACGGTTAGTATTTGATCTGTTTTTACATTGGTAGTGGATGTAAATACATTGATGAAAAACTGATGAGCAGCTGATGAAAACCTGGTGAAACCCTGATAAAAACCTAATGAAAACGTAATCCATTTTTTCTTTGAAACAACGTGACTGAAATGATGAAATGAACTGTCCACATGTGTGAAAGGGGCCTAACTCCACCTTCCACGCTGCTGCAATTAAAAAACCCACACAAATCTACAAAAATCCCACATAAAATAAAAGTGGTTGTAAACAATCACCTTGTAAAACAGCCCATTCATTTTAAAATTGAAACAAAAGGCAAAACATTTATGTATAGATATAAAAAAAACTTTATAAATACCTTTTTGTGATCACATTCTCTCTGCTCCCTCTGTTTTCAGCTGCATAAGAGCTGGGGGAGGAGAAACAGCAGGACACTGCGCATCTCAGTGAATGGCTGTGCAGGGGGGGAAGGGGGGGCGTTACAGGACAAGTACGCTCATTGGAGGTAAGCAGGCTGAGTTCCCAGCACAGCTAGAGAACTGACCGTGATGTGTTTTCATGGTTACTGTGTTCAGTTTTTATTAGGAAAGCAGAGGGACTAGCAGGAACACCAGGGATTTCACACAAAGGAAGCAAACGAAGAACAGGATACTTTTTTTATACAAGTAGACAGTACAACAAGCACATATCAGAAATATGAAATGCTGGGGTAACAAACACTTGAATTTGAAAAACTGGAATTGATTGCAGGGCTGTGTACAAAATAATTCATACTCCACAAATTAACAAAATAAATATCCAACCCAAATAAAAATCAATAAACTCCAATCACCCTTTTGTTCTAATGCTAACTATTTGTGAAATCATATAAAGGAGATAATAACTGTAAGCGCTTATACAGAAGATGCATACAATCCTGGGGGTATATAAAATTAGCCAGGCATAAAGTCCATGGCCATAGTAGTGGCAGTCCAGGGGTTAATATAGTCTCTGATCGTACAAGATGTGAAGGGCTGGCTAGTGGGATGATTGGTCCTAAAGGCGGCTGCTGTCCTCAGAGAGCTGGCTCTGTGGTATTGCAAGAGGGGGTAGAGAAAAGGAAGCGCCACCTGAGTGCAGTATTAATGTAAGAATTTAATGGCATAAAAAATGAACACTTACAAGAAAGACAAATTAAAAAGGCTCATCTGTGAGTAGGCAGTGTGTATCTTCCTCAGTTTCCTCAGTTTCAGCTACGCGCTCGGAGCTGCTGCTCCTTCGATAGGCGCGTAGCCAAGCACACTCCCTCGATGTTAGCCCTCCCCCTGGAGTGTACCCGGAAGTCTTTGAATGACCTGTGACGTCACGCACCTCCTCTGTGCGTTCCACGCCAGTCTCAGCTTCTCCCTGACGGCCACAGGAAGAGAGACAAGCTACCAGCCTCCATCTGCAGCCCTACAACGCTGATAACAACTTCCGGACTGGAAACTGAGGAAGATACACACTGCCTACTCACAGATGAGCCTTTTTAATTTGTCTTTCTTGTAAGTGTTCATTTTTTATGCCATTAAATTCTTACATTAATACTGCACTCAGGTGGCGCTTCCTTTTCTCTACCCCCATTTGTGAAATCATGCCTGACTTTGCCTGCCCTTTCTGTCCACCTCCTTCATTCATAGAAGCAGCACTACAAATTCTATAAACAGAACACAATCTAAGAATGGAGGTAACAGACCTTTCAATCATCCCCATATTCTTCATTCATAGATGGCTGTAATATGGCTTATATGAATGGATGAGGTGGGCGGAAAGGGTGAACATAGTCAGTGCCTTTGACCACCTTCTTAGTTCTATCCACTGGAGTATAAATGGCCATAGCAGCCTTTTTATTAACCAAAATATTTAATTATTTCCAAATAACCTTTCTAACGACAACTTTTAAACGCACAGCCTGTTGGTCTTTGACGGCACCCCGAACTTAACATTTTCCACCACTACATTGCGGGACCTTTTACCATACCAGGCCTCCAGCCATATCATCAGCTCAAGGACAACCCCTTTCCCGCAGTGCAACCAATACCATATTCCAGCAGACACGGTTCCATTGGAATACCCCAGAGGGGCCCATCCACGGATGAGCCCCCCACCACTTCCATCACATCTGTTTTTCTGCCACCATCAGAGACCAAAGACACCACCACAGACCACAAGGATAACACCTTACCCTTAAGGGCCCCTCCACACCTGCAAGGCCCACTGAATCCCATCCGGAAGACCCAGCACCCATAGATCTAACCCTCAGCCGAGAGGTGAACTCCACCACCACGCAGGTACAATCCCACATTAAAACTCCAACTCCATATGTCTGATAACCAACACCCCCCATAACGTGAAACAAATCTACCTACCACCTTGTTCACTTTAATGCAAGCTTAATAATCCTCGCATTACACTGCTCCACACCATCCCGGCCCACCCCAATTTCCAGCCACTGAGTACATACCTCCCTCTGAGAGATACCCCAGCTGTCTGCCACTGGTCCAGCATCTGCTCTCCTGGCCCCCCAAAAGCCATAAGAATGCCCCAAGATCCAGACAAGGAGTGTGTAACCTCCATCTGAAATGACATAACAAACAAACAAGGGGAACCACCAACACAACAAACATAACACGACAGCAGTAAAACTAACAAGTTGAACCGCCCCCCTACAACCCGTTCCTCCCCCAAAAACTCGATCTGTTAACCGTTGTGGAGCGAAATCTCCTGGATTACCACCGCCCAAAACTCTCAACTGCCGCTTCATCCAACCCACACCTGGCAGCCTCTGTGGCCACCCCGATGCCTAGGGAGTGTGAGGAAAATGGCATGCAGTCAAACCCCCCCCCTCCCCGTTCGAAGGCACTCCCTGAAAATCGCCACTAATAAGAAGCTGGACAAATCTGACCCATCCCCATGAAATAAGAACAGCCCACCTCCAACCGAACTAATTCCCAGAAAATCCCATACCCCTCGCATCGGGCAAATCCTCATACCAGGCAGTGAAAATGGCTGAACGCTCACCCCTTTCCCCTCTGATCCGTTTTTTAAAACTGCACCAATGTAACACCACCCAGTCTTCAAAAGCATACACATCCTAGGCCAGCAACCCCCTTGCTACCCGTCTGGATGGGCTCCAACTCCCCCACCCGAAATGCTCCAAAAATGCTACGGAAAACCAAATTACCTCATAGCGCGAGTAACATACTGACCCCAATTTTTTACCCAAATCGCCTGAAGCATTGAATCGCCCCTCTTGCTAGCAAACTGCCCAGCACACTTCACTTTATAAAAATAGCCTGACAGGGGGATAATTGACTCCGCATCCGAAGCTGTTGTGCTTAAAACAGCAGAACCCCCCCAACTCACGGGAGCCCTTATTAAATTGCCAGCACACTCCCCACTTCTTTCCTGACGGCAGTCCAGAGCCCCCCCCCCAAAGAAACTGATTCAGGGCCCGCAGCAAATACATAAATTGCATTCAAAGGCTGATGTGTTTTCGATCCCACCGGAGCTATGGTCGAACCGCCCTACGCCGCCCAAACTGCTCATCCCACCGCATCCACACGGTCCCCCATACACCCTATGTGCCTCACCTAATGCATACCTATAACAAAACAGTGCCGAGCAATGCTCCGGGTTTTTCTCACCTATGACGCTGGTCATGATAGCGAGCACCTGCAGCCAAATCACTAATGTCCACTGGATAAACAGTCCTTCCTTTGATTCATCGGGCTTGACTCTAACCCCAATAACTTTTCAGGGGGAGTAACGAGAACCTCTCCCCATACTCACCCTTACCGATCTCGTCCCATAACTACTGCTTCAGGTGCGGTGGAGAGGTCCGCCACCATTGGGAGGACCCCCCGTCCTCCAGCCCTCTCCTTACTCACGCCCAACCCATGGCACCACCTGTTGGGGCCCCCTTGTTCGCCGCAAAGTGTTGGGCCAGATCCCGCAACCCCCCAGCAGCAACCCTTGCAGTTGCCCAGCTATCCCGGGGGTGACAGGCGGACTGCCCGGCACCAACGGGCCAACCCCCCCACAGCGCTACCCGTGTCACCGTGAACCCCCATAACCTGCACAATGCCTTATTTAAATAACATGTGAAACAGAGACAGACTTACCGGGCTGACCGGGCATGTCCCCCACAGCCGTTGCTCCTGTTTCCCCCCCCCGCTGGCCTGCAATCCTGGTGTTCTTCCTCCTCCGGACTGAGACTTCTCCTGACGACCGCGCCTCCGGAGCCGGCAGCCTCGGCGTCAGCAGCCCCCCAGGCGAAGCGAGCCTGGAGGCCGTGGATCCCTGCAGCTCTGCGGACCGCCGTCTCATGCTTGACCCTGCCACTGGCCACCCAGCTGCGTCCGCCTGCACTTGCGTATCCACTGGTAGGCTGCGCTTGCTGTCCTCCGCCATCCCTTGGTCTCTTCCAGAGCCCCCCAGCCGCATCTGAGGATGGCCTGACAGATGCACCGCTGCTCCTCCCCCGCCATATCTCCCCCTTTTGATTGGACAGGCGGGGGGTGGGGGCCGTGCCCCCCCCGATCTACTGGCATGTGGCGAGGAACGAGCGACATTACGGCCCGCAGCCCTGCCCCCGAGCTCCGCCGGTGATGGGGATTTGCCCGGTCCCCCCCGGCAGAAGCTTGTTCTCCTGGGGTCGCGCTGACCTCCGCTAAAGTGGGCAGGGCGAGACCGCTCCTGAGGCCAAGACCTCAGAGCGTGTGGGGAAACCTCACCTCCAGTGATCGACCCCCCCCCCCGCCTGGACCTGGAGAGTTGAGGCCACCTGGCTCAGAAGCCAAGTGGGTCCACTCGTTGCCACCGCCACCCCAAGAGCATCAGGATCGGATAGACATGACAGAGGAGCAGCGTGACAAAACTGCTTCCTTCTGTCTTCCTCACCAACTGCTACCGGAAGTCCCCGCCTCCGCCTTTTGTACAGCTCCTCCCCCCTCCAGCACTTTTCCTCCTGAATCCTCCCCTTCAAACCTTTTCCAAATTAACCCCTTGTTGACTCTCCTGTCCACCTTGTCATACCCGGCCCTCCACTTATTTTTCCTTTGTCTTTTCCGTTCCGGGCCTCACTGGTGTAAGCCAGTAAACAATCCGAGTTCAAGTCAGGTAGCAATCCAAAAGAGTAGTTAGAGTACAAAACAAGGGTCAGCAAGGATGAATTCAAATGACAAGTAACATAGCAGGCAGGACACAACAGGTAGCAGACCCTATCACAAGCCCAGAATTCTGTGATGCTTAAAGTGGTAAACTCTGTACTACCACTTGTACCTACAGGTAAGCCTATAATAAGACTTACCTGTAGGAACAGTGAATATCTCCTAAACGTGCACTGTTTAGGAGATATTTAGAGTGCATGCAGCAGATGACATCACCGGTGCATGTGCTCTGATGGTCCGTCTTACTGTGCCAGACCTTCAGAGCCCTGTGCCGGAAACGGCAGCTCCCGCTCTCTTGCTTGGGAGTGAAGTCATCAGGCCATTGGCCTCTCATGTAGCCGGAGGCTGTGAACCCAGAAGGAAGACCGGGGGAAGATGTCTGCCGTCTCAGCGGTGACATTGCGGCGCTGGAGGGCTTTGTTCTAAGGTAAGTCTATCATATTGTGCTAGTATAGGATGTATACTAGCACATTTATGACATTACCTTGCAAAGATCTTTTCTCTTTTTTTTAAATCACCTGCGGTTTGCAACCACTTTAACAGAGTGCCACAGCCTCAGGACGGCCAGGATGCTGCCAGAGGAGGTGCGCTCTTGTTCATTCACAAACTGAAGCACAGTGAACATAGTTGAACACAGGGGCGATCGGTACAGATCACTCACTGTGTTTAATCAGAAACGGAAGGGGATGATGAATTCAATATTTAATGTCTCCTTTCCCTGCTCTCCATCCTGAAACATCCCCCGCAGCGGGAGGGGACGGTAGCTGGCAGCACTGCAGGGGGGGACACAGGGGGCACCAGAAAGCAGGGGAAATTGGCACCGCACAAGGTGATTAGGGTGTGCCCAGGCCTATAGTCAGCAGGAGGAACCATAGGAGAGGACACAGTATGCATCATACCTAGAAGTGGTGGACAGTGGTGTCCAGAGCCTTTTAAGAAAAACTGTGGCTAATGCTTTTTGGGTCATTGACCAAGCTCAAATACACAAATCAGCTGTGAATTGTTTCTAACTTCACTGGCTCTATACGTGTTGTTGGTTCAGTAATTCAAAAAATATTTCTCAAGGAAAGAACTGATAGATCTTATTTCCTGTAGAGCCAAGGTACTACACATAGGACCTTAAATCATCAAAACACATGTGCACCTGCACAGTACCCATTTTTTTACCAATAAAGGGTTACCAAAACCCAAAATTCCCTTTTGCCAATTAAAGAAGAACATTATGTCTTGGCTCGGAGCTCTCTTAGAGCTCTATATATACCTCCGAAACAGTGTTTTGCTGCTCTGGTAAAATTAAGAGCAGAAAACTAATAAGAAGCTAATGATAATATATTACAGCAGGGAGTCAGCAAATTAAAATCTGAATTCAGAGACAAGTCGTGAATCACATCCGAATTGAGATTGTGCAAGAAGAAAACATCTCATTTAAAAAAATATATGTATAGTTGCGTGCGGTTTTATTTATACAATTTTACGAAGCGTGCGTCTGAAATAGTCAATCGTACTGAAGGGAGTGTATTTTTGCTGTATAATGAAGAAACGGTGGCCCGCTTTTAAAAGAGCCTCCCATATGGACCAATCAAACTCTGTAGAACCAGTAATTAATAAAATTGGTAATGACGGGCCATCTGTGCACAGTTTGTTTTTTAGTTTTTTTTGTGTGTTCAGAACTGCTTTATGGCCATCATTAGGTATTCATGGCCTGCGTTTCCCCAATAGTGGTACGCGGTAGACCTCTGAATCACCTAGAGGGTGATAAAACTGCATGAGCAAACACAGATTTAGCTGTGCGGTGACCAGAAGCCTTACGCTAAGGTGACCAGATTTTCAAAATGAAATCCGGGGACATTTTTTTAAATTTATTTTTTATTGGCAAATGGTAAACTATTTGATAAGCATATTTTCCTCAAATGATATATGCAGTGTATGTGGTATGTGTTTATGGAATGATTGTATGATATATACATTATTTCTCACATTTTGTCCAGAGCACTGTGCACATTACAGGCCTCCTCTCATACCACCATCCAGAGAACTGTGTAGCCCCCCAGTCTGAACAACCCCCCCCCCCAGTCTGCACAATCCCCCCAGCCCAGTCTACAAAATCCCCCCCAATCAGCACAAACCCCCCCCAGTCAGCACAACCCCCCCCAAGTGAGCACAACCCCCCTCAGTCTGCACAATCCCCCCCAAGTCTGCACAATCCCCCAGTTTGCCAGTCTGCACAATCCCTGTCCCCCAGTCAGCCCAACACCCCCCCCCCCCCCAGTCTGCACAATCCTGCCCAGTCTGCATAATCCTCCCCCCAGTCTGCACAATCCTCCCAGCCCAGTCTGCAAAATTCCCCCCAGTCTACACAGACCCCCCCAATCTGCACAATCCCCCCCCCCCAGTCTGCACTATTCACCCTCAGTCTGCATAATCCCCCCAGTCTGCACAACCCCCCAGTCTGCACAATCTACCCCCAGTCTGCACAATCTTCCCACCCAGTCTGCACAATCCCCCCTCCCCAGTCTGCACAATCCCCCCTCCCCAGTCTGCACAATCCCCCCTCCCCAGTCTGCACAATCCCCCCTCCCCAGTCTGCACAATCCCCCCCCCATTCTGCACAATCTTCCCACCCAGTCTGCACAATCTTCCCACCCAGTCTGCACAATCCCCCCCCCCCAGTCTGCACAATCCCCCTCAGACTGCACAATCCCCCCCCCCAGTCTGCACAATCCCCCCCCCAGTCTGCACAATCCCCCTCAGACTGCACAATCCCCCCCCCCCAGTCTGCACAATCCCCCCCCCCCCCCCAGTCTGCACAATCCCCCTCAGACTGCACAATCCCCCCCAGTCTGCACAATTCCCCCCCAGTCTGCACAATCCCCCCTCCCCAGTCTGCACAATCCCCCCTCCCCAGTCTGCACAATCCCCCCTCCCCAGTCTGCACAATCCCCCCTCCCCAGTCTGCACAATCTTCCCACCCAGTCTGCACAATCTTCCCACCCAGTCTGCACAATCTTCCCACCCAGTCTTCACAATCCCCCCCCAGACTGCACAATCCCCCCCCTGCACAATCCCCCCCAGTCTGCACAATCCCCCCCCCCAGTCTGCACAATCCCCCCCCCCAGTCTGCACAATCCCCCCCCCCAGTCTGCACAATCCCCCCCCCAGTCTGCACAATCCCCCCCCCCAGTCTGCACAATCCCCCCCCCCCAGTCTGCACAATCCACCCCCCCCAGTCTGCACAATCCACCCCCCCAGTCTGCACAATCCCCCCCCAGTCTGCACAATCCCCCCCCCCAGTCTGCACAATCCCCCCCCCCCCAGTCTGCACAATCCTCCCCCCCAATCTGCAAAATCCCCCCCCAGTCAGCACAATCCCCCTCCCCAGTCTGCACAATCCCCCTCCCTAGTCTGCACAATATCCGCCAGTCTGCACAATCTTCCCACCCAGTCTGAACAATCCCCCCCCCCCAGTCTGCACAATCCACCCCCCCAGTCTGCACAATCCACCCCCCCAGTCTGCCCAATCTACCCCCCCATTCTGCACAATCTTCCCACCCAGTCTGCACAATCCACCCCCCCAGTCTGCACAACCCCCCCCCCAGTCTGCACAATCCCCCCCCCCCCCCAGTCTGCACAATCCCCCCCCCCCAGTCTGCACAATCCACCCCCCCAGTCTGCACAATCCCCCCCCCCAGTCTGCACAATCTACCCCCAGTCTGCACAATCTTCCCCCCCAGTCTGCACAATCCCCCCCCAGTCTGCAAAATCACCCTCCAGTCAGCGCAATCCCCCCCTGTCTGCACAATACCTGCCAGTCAGCACAACCCCCCCAGTCTGCACAATCTACCCCCAGTCTGCACAATCTACCCCCAGTCTGCACAATCTTCCCCCCAAGTCTGCACAAGGGGGAGAACGGAATGAGAAGGGAAAGAAGCAAAGAGGTCTGGTGAGAGAGGAGAGCTGTTCATGGAGCGGATGGCTCACTCACCAATTATGCCTCCCCTCTCAGGCTCGTTTTCACAAGTAGGCTGAGCACAGTGCATGCAGTGGGCTGGAGTGTGGGCGGGGTTGGGCGGACACCAATTCAAGGCGGATTGTCTGATTGGACAGGCGGCGGAGTGAGGGAGGAGCCAGATACTGCTGATGGGACGGGCAGCAACAGGTGCTACAGCCTGACTCCCGAAGCTAAAATGCGGAAGTGCCTGAGACTAAGCAGCCGAAAATAGTGCCATGGCTGCTGCCACGCCAATCCGGGGACAAAACCGGGGACATATTCAGTCCGGGGAGAGCGTCCCCAATCCGGGGACTGTCCCCGGAAAACGGGGACGTCTGGTCAGCCTACCTTACGCCATAGAAGGAAAATCTACAGGTTGGTTTTAAGCTGGAGTAAAAATGGTGAACTTGAATGATAACATGTCACAAAATAAAATTTTAAAATTTAACTAAACAGGCTAATTTATATGGAAATAATAATTGAAAATGAAGTCTTAAAATGCACACAGTGGATGCAATCTATTCATATTGGGCATCTGTTTTTCCCAATCATAGTTACAGAGCACCAAGTTAACCTATTGCTTAAAGTGGACCTAAATGTAAAAATGTATGTAAATATATTGTCTTTTAGGGATAAATAGAAAAGATAGTTGTGTTTAAGCAGCACCTTGACAAATCTATCTTTTGCCATGAATTCCTCTCATCAGCAATGGCAGCCCCCATATTTCACATAGTAAACGGTTTTTACTAAAACTACCTAGTAATCCAGTATTCTGTGAACACCAAAGTCATGTTTGTATGCAATTCAGGTATTCTAATGCCCCGTACACACGGTCGGATTTTCCGATGGAAAATGTCCGATCGGAGCGTGTTGTCGGAAATTCCGACCGTGTGTGGGCTCCATCGGACATTTTCCATCGGATTTTCCGACACACAAAGTTGGAGAGCAGGAGATAAAATTTTCCGACAACAAAATCCGTTGTCGGAAATTCCGATCGTGTGTACACAAATCCGACGGACAAAGTGCCACGCATGCTCAGAATAAATAAAGAGGTGAAAGCTATTGGCCACTGCCCCGTTTATAGTCCCGACGTACGTGTTTTACGTCACTGCGTTCAGAACGATCGGATTTTCCGACAACTTTGTGTGACCGTGTGTATGCAAGACAAGTTTGAGCCAACATCCGTCGGAAAAAATCCTAGGATTTTGTTGTCGGAATGTCCGAACAAAGTCCGGCAGTGTGTACGGGGCATAAGGCTCACCCAACTTGCTGTCTCTGTTTCTGATTGGTTGCTGTGGGTTTTGCATTTTTCTATTTCAAAAAGTCAAAATTACAAATACAAAATGTTGTATAGAAATACCACATTGCCACTGAGAGCCAAGCTTTTGACTCATGATTGCCCCACACTGTAATTGACCTTTAATGGGCACGTTTGACAGGTGGTGTCACCTGTGACACTATGCAACAGTTATGCCAGTCATAGATGGAGCAATTTTCTTTCCCGTAGTTGCAACACAGTCAGTGTTCTCCAGCCTTCCCAGCCTGGAGAACACACAGTGATAATTGCTAGCAGCTATAGCCGCCGGCAATAATCACATGGAAAAAAAATCTGACAGGCAACTTGGGTGCAATCAGCCTGCCCATACATGGTTCCAATTTCGGCCGGTCCCTGCTGAACCCAGCTTAGATTAAAACCATCTATGGCCGGCTTTAAAATCGCCACAGCCTGAAGCAAGGCATTGCAGCCACAATGCGTGTATAGCCCTATCTACAATAGTAGAATTTTGGTGGGTGGTTGGGAGTGGTAAAACTGTGACTCAACCACCTGTTTTTACTTCCACCTGGCCACCTGTTTGAAAGGGGCCCAAAGACAAATAGGCTGTTCCTTTGCAAAGTTTCATTTCACAACGGATTTTTTCCCTGTAGCTTAGCAAATGCGGTGAAAATTCAGTTTAAAAACAATCCCCAATCAGGTGCAAGGACAATAAAAACAGTATTTTTTTCTTGCATATGATTAAATGATGGAAGTCGTGAGATCTTCACCTTATTCGCTAAGAAAAAATTTGCAAAGTGAACAGTCTATTTGCCTTTAGTTAATCAACCCCATTGTGCCTCATTTTTGTTGGCTCGGACCATTCAGAAGATGAAAATACTTGCAACTGTAAAGACCAAGCTAGTAGTGCAGCAAGGTAGCACTGGGAAAATTACAGAAATTCAGTAAGCATGTAGACAGGTGCAGTCTACTGTCTCCACTGCAGGTGGTGCTCATCCTCAGCAGCAATGCAGGTGGAGGAGGAAGTTGAGAGGAACCTAGTTCCCCTATGGTTTCCTCAATCACAGAAAGGCAGCTATCTGATTGGATGCTGGCACCCCATGTGATACTGGTGGCCATCTTAGGTCAGGCAGAGTCTATTTAAGACCCTGGCTCCTGGGTTGAGTGCTCATTTTGCAAGTGGCTAGAGTAGGGACAGGTCACTCGTCTGTCAGGGACAGTGCTTAGCATCAGGGAAAGGTTCAGGAGGAGTAGGGAAAATGTAAGGACATGCCATCTTTCCAGAAAGCCTTCCCATTTGGGTGCAGACTGGCAAGGCTGAATTCCACCCCTCGAAACAAATGCTGTCAGCATCTCTGGTCCACCACTCTACTGCCACTTTGCAGTTACAACTTGTTAGTGCTCCCAGTTGGGTTGCTTTCATGCCGATCCTGTTTGTTTTTGCTGGACTATCTATTTTAATCTATTTTTGAAATTGCACCTGAACTGTGTTCTGTATTTTCTGCAGCCACATCATGCTGAACCTTCCCATAAGCAAGCTTTTCTTCCGGAGATGGTTTACAGCAGAAGTGTGGTTTTCTTTTTTAACTTTTAACCTTAATTTTTTTTTTGCATTTTATTGATGCTGATCTTCATCCTGTTTCAACCACATTTTGTCTACATGTACTTGGTCTGGGGTGCATTCCTGACAATGGTGGTCCAAGCCTGTGCAATATGTGTCAGCACAACCACTTGTAGTCTACACTACTCATGACAGGGTGACAATGGTGAAGCACAATTAGGAGACAGTTGTCTCCCTATAACCAAAAGTGCCTGAGCAAAGCACATACCTAAAGGGAGACTGAAGTGACAAGGTGGGCCTCTCTTGTATCTCCAACCCAGGTCCTGCTGAGAGTGAACCATCAGATCAGGAGCAGTAGCCGTGCACCGTAGTTCAGCTGAGGTTAAGGAAGCACTCCGCTTGTACTGCAGGACTGGGATGTATGGCAGGGTTGAACTTCCGGCAGGCTTGCAGCAGGAACTCACAGCCAGTGGCAGGACTTTAATCACAAACAGCTGGGCAGGGGCTCGGATGAGTGAGGAAGCCAGGGTCAGCAGGCAGGAGCGTGGTCACAGGATAGCCAAGGTCATCAGCATGTGGGCAGGTACAGGATCAGGAACAGAGCCAAAGACAAGAATGAGTCGGGTCAGGAGGAAGAGCAAGATAACAGAATCCGAGATCAGGTCAGGAGCAAACTTGGTCAGTAACCAGGGAAACACATTGGAAGTACACAGGACTCAGGGAACAGCTGAAGACCAGTCAGCATTAAAGAACAGACAGGGTCTTCCTTAAATAATCCATCTGGCGCCAAGATACCTTGTGTGAGCGCCCGTTTGCGCGCGCATATTCCCGTGCACTCTTCTGAGAAGATTTGTGCGTGCGTGCGCATATCTATTAGCTAAACGTCTTACAGGAATTCCCTGACATTGCCCCCCCCCTAGGGGCAGCCTCCGGATGGCAACTACGGAAAGCTTCTCAGGATGAAGATGGAGGTAAGCTCGAACCAACCATGGAGCATGAACATTAGGGGAAGGTTCCCATGAATTATCCTTAGGGCCATAGCCCTTCCATTTAATGAGGAACTGAGCTTGGCCCCTTCTCTTCCTGCAATCCAGGATGGCTTCTACCTCAAGTTCTTCATTTCCTTCAACAAGCAGTGGAGCAGGAATCTCAGGTTCCCGATCAGGAAATGGATTAACAACAGATCGTTTTAGAAGATACACATAAAAGACTGGATGAATTTTCAAACTCTAAGGTAAAATTAACTCAAAAGCTACTGCATTAATCCTCCTCTTTACAGGGAATGGGCCAATGTATCTCTGCCCTAATTTCTTCGAGGTACAAGCCAGCTTTAAGTTCATAGTAGATAGCCATACCTTATCTCAAGGTTTCATAACAAAGATTCTTGGGGAACATCTGGCAAGAAGGAAGGGTGAAATCCGTAATTTGCAATGAAAGGTTTCTGTTTGTTAGCAGAATGCATTGAGTTGTTGTAAGCAAACTCTGCTAGTTGAAGAAGAGATGCCCAATCATCTTGTGGGAAAGAAGAAAAACAATGTAAATATTGTTCCAGGGTCTGGTTCGTCCTCTCAGTCTGACCATTTGTTTGTGGATGATAGGCTGATAACAAACAGTATTTAATGCCCAAAATGTCACACACAGCCTTCCAGAACCTGGAAGTAAATTGTACCTCATGGTCCAGAATGAGGTTAATGGGAATTAACCTCAAGATCATATGGCAATGCGGGATCAGGATGTCTTAAAATGGGTGCAGATGTAAAAAGACCCTTCAGTCTCTCGAATGCTGTTTGAGCTTCCAGGGTCCATGTGAAAGTTGTGCGTAGTCTTGTCAGCTGTGTGATAGGGGAAATTATACCAGAAAAGCCCTTGATGAATTTTCTGTAGAAATTGGCGAACCCCACAAACCACGGCATGGCTTTTTCATCAGTGGGGGCAGGCCAATCAAGTATTACGGACACCTTCTGCGGATCCATGGCAATTCCATCTGCAGAGATAATTAGACCCAAGAACTGGATAGTATGTTTCTCAAATTCACATTTCTCCGATTTAGCATAGAGATGATGTTCTCTCAGTTTGCTTAACACTTTCCTTATATGGACCCGATGAATCTCTAGTGGTGCTGAAAAAAAAGGAATATCATCTAAATAGACGATAGTGAACAAATCTAGAAAGTCCCAAAATATATCATTTACAAAATGCTGAAAGGTAGCTGGTATATTACAGGGTCCAAAGGGCATCATAAGGTATTCAAAGTGCCCAAAACGAGACCTAAAGGCTGTCGTCCATTTATCACCTTCTCAGATTCTGATCAAGTTATAAGCTCCCCTTAAGTCTAATTTGGAAAATACAGCTTGCAGGTATTCCGAAAAGTCCTGGTCTTCCTACAGTCCCCAGAAAAACATTCAGATAAAGGTACCCTGGGCTCAGGAGGAAGAGACAGTTCATCATGAATACAGGTCATAATCCGAGCAGTCGAATCTTTACCTCCTGAATGATCAAAGGTGGGAGCAATGCTGGATGCAGACTGCAGCTGGTCATGTAATTGAGCAAAGTCCATATGCAACCCTTGCACTACGCCAGAAAGTGCAGTAACTATCCGGTAGAGGGTTGTCAGTAGAGAGACCTCCCTTTCAGACTCCATCACTGGCTGCCTTGTACTGTCACATACCTGAAGGGAGACTGAAGTGATCAGGTCGGCCTCTCTTGTATCTCCAACCCAGGTCCCACTGAGAGTGAAACAGAGGGAGCCAAGGGACAGGAGGACCACGAGTGCCTGTAGGTGTAAGCCCAGGAACTTGCAGCAGGAGATGCGATTCCGAGAAGAAGAAGAACCATTAGATGAGGAGCAGTATCCGTGCACCTTAGTTCAGCTGAGGTAAAGGAAGTACTCTATCACAGGACTGGAATGTATGGTAGGGTTGAGCTTCCAGCAGGTTTGAAGCAGGAACATACAGCAGGTCGCAGGACTGTAATCGCAGACAGCTGGGCAGGCACTCGGATAAGCCAGGAAGCCAGGGTCAGCAGGCAGGAGCATGGTCGCAGGATAGCCAGGGTCATCAACATGCGGGCAGCAAGGTACAGAATCAGGAACAGAACCAAAGTCAAGAACGAGCCGGGTGTTATATTCTTTATATTCAAAATGTAATTCAGTTTTAAAAAATATATATCTCTGCAGAGTTCTCCTTTAATAGTGTGAATGTGAGTCTATTGAGCTAATGGTTTACAGATGGTGACATTTGAACTGAGTTCTCAAATTTCTAGAAGCTGTCGAGACATTTGATGGATATTATAAATTTATTTTATTTTATTTCAGTTACTTATATAGCACCGTTAATTTATGCAGCGCTTTACATATACATTGTACATTCACATCAGTCCCTACCCTCAAGGAGCTTACAATCTAAGGTCCCTAACTCACATTAATACATACTAGGGACAATTTAGACAGGATCCAATTAACCTACCAGCATGTCTTTGGAGTGTGGGAGGAAACCGGAGTACCCAGAGGAAACCCACGCAGTCACAGGGAGAACATGCAAACTCCAGGCAGGTAGTCGGGGTCAGGATTTGAACCAGCGGCCCTTCTTACTGCTAGGCGAAAGTGCTATCCACTACACCACAAATCTTATTTATGTTTTTAATGGGTATTTCTATGTAACTGATATTTTGGCATAGAGGTTGTGTGTTTAGACTGGCTGCCCCTCATCCGTTTCCTGTGTTTAAAGTTAAGTCAGATGTTTGGTTTCATATTCTTCATATTCTACTCTTTTGCCCCCCACCCTTGGAGGGAGTGTATGGGAGTAATTTGGGAGTGGAAGTAGGAGTATATATTTTTGGGCGCGTTTTTCAAACAAATGCTAAAGTTTATAAAAAAGCTTGAGCTGGAAGCCAGGCACTCTCTTTCTCCTTTCATCCATCTTCAAAAGCACACAGACTTTCTTCAGCATACAAAGTGTTAATCGGCCATCTTTATATTTTGAAAAAGACCAGGTGCACATGTATTTAACTTTACTTAGAAGCAACTTTATTTCATATCTTTGAACTTATCTGAAGCTACATTTATTTTGTATTAATGTACAACTATTGTACTTATTTTTCTATTTTTGTGTGTACGATAAATCACACTGTTTGATTTAAGCTGACACAGACATAATTCAGAAATTTGTCGCACAATCATCATTTCAAAGCTTTTGCAATATTAAGCTATTTTTACATTGGGTCAGGAGGAAGAGCAAGATAACAGAATCCGAGATCAGGTCAGGAGTAAACCAGGTCAGCAACCAGGGAAACACATTGGAAGTACACAGGACTCAGAGAACAGCTGAAGGTCAGTCAGCATTAAAGCACAGACAGAGTCCTCCTTAAATAGTCTGTCTGGCACCAAGATAATTTGCACGCCCATTCGGGTGCACGCATGCACACTCCCGTGCGCCCTTCTGAGAAGATTCGTAATCTATTAGCCAAATGTCTTACAGGAATTCCCTGAAACTTTCATGATTAATCGCCTGTTTTTTGTTTTTTATAATGAAATCTGTAGATGAACAGATTAAAGCTTTGAGATTTGAGTGATTGTGTTTAAATCTGGCTCTGTTCTATCAAATAGCCTGAAGCTTAGGGTATTGTTAACATGTGGGAATAACAGCATTGCATTGTGAAAGACAATGAGTTGGCAGCAGTAGCCGGTAAATGAAGTTAAACTAGTAAAATCACAGACTGTGTCTCTTCTCCATACACTTAATTCCTGCTCCATTCGTGTAGCTGTTGCCTTGTCTGCGCCATTAGCCATTACAGCATGTGTTGTGTGCACTACACTTTACAAATTATACATTCAAACAAGTCAATAAACCACAGAAAATAATCTATTCTAGTCCACAGACCTGCAGCCAGCCAAGTGCACAATTAAGCTGAAGTGGTTTTCCATGTAGGTTTGTTATGGAAACACCACAGGGTGTTCTCACAGGCAACGTTAGAGAACCTCCACCGAGATAATATCACTCCATCCTCTATTATTAAAGGGGGCCGATTCATCATAGTGTCTGCAATAATTTACCATCTGATGGACACAGAAACCATGGAATATTAAGCACTGCTTTATATGATCTCAAATAAATAAATGACCTAGTTTGATTAATATACCCCAAGGCACATGTTTACAGAGTAGAATTCCATAATATAATTTGTCTGTGTCATTTAACCTTAATGACCTGGACCTAACCTGAGGTCAACTGCTGCATTGAATGCATGAGTGAGTTTGATCTCCTTGTCTTGTCACCTTCAGGACAAGTCATTTCAAAGCTGTAAACAACACAAGAAAGTCACCTCCTTGCCATCCCCCTTGACATAAATGTGCCCTTTTTTTGGCACATGGGGGAAGGGGGGGAGTTAAAGGTAGGGTCTACATGTGCATACATGGTTAAAATGGAGGTCAAGTATTAGCAGGTCAAGGGTGAGGTTTAAGGTTTGTGAGGAGTCCCTGAGGAGTTGCAGGATTGTTGGTTCCCCATGCCGCTTCCACTGGTGATCCACCCTTAATTGGACCCGACAACTCTTTAAAACACTAGCAGTGAGATAAACAGTTTTATTGAAGCTGAAATAATCCCTAAAAGAGAATTACTTATTGAACAGATTGAAAAATACAGGGTTTAACCGGATATTAAATACTGAACAATTATAAATGTAGCAAAGTAAATGGCATTTGCTCCCTTAGCTGTCTATCTAACAGCCCTGCCAAAAAACAGTAGGTGAGCAAAAAGGGAACCACAATAACAGCTTATGGCTGGGTTCACACTATTGGGATGCGCAGGGCCGGTGCTTCCACTAAGCACTGCTGCCTAGGGCGCCCGGCCACTGGTGTTCCTACTCTCTTCTCTCTGCAGCAAGCAACCAAGTCTAAGCATCAGCAGGCAGCCGCCGCTCCATTCACACATAGTGTCAGAGGCACAGCGGCAGCAGAGAACTGTGTCTGTGTCCCAACTCCCGAATGAATGGAAGCAAGCAAACATTCATTGATGGGCACTGGTAGGCTGCATTAATGGGTGCTGGTAGGCTGCATTTGATGGGCGCTGGTGAGGCTGAATTTGATGGGGGCGCTGGAGAGGCTGCATTTGATGTGCGCAGGAGAGGCTGCATTTGATGGGCGCTGGAGAGGCTGCATTTGATGGGCGCTGGAGAGGATGCATTGATGGGCACTGGTGAGGCTGCATTTGATGGGTGCTGGTGAGGTTGCATTTGATGGATGCTGGAGAGACTGCATTTGATGGGCGCTGGAGAGGCTGCATTTGATGGGCGCTGGAGAGGTTGCATTGATGGGCGCTGGTGAGGCTGTATTTGCTGGACGCTGGTGGGCTGCATTTCATGGGTGCTTCATTAAAAAGATGGGGTATACATGGGCAGGGCAAAGGGGGTGGAGTCAGGGGTGGAGCTAAGGGGGCGGCAAAATGAGGTTTCACCTAGGGTGTCAAAAATCCTTGCACCAGCCCTGGTGATGCGAGAACCAGCGCAATTCCAGTGCGGGTTCCCACTTCGCATTTCTCTCGCAGGCAGTTCACACTGCCCTATGCAAACCGCTGCGGGTGTCAATACAAAGGTAATGACACCCCCAGATTGGTTCGCAAATCGCAATGCGAACTGTCAAATGGTGCAGGAATCGGATTGCATGGGTGTGAACAACCATGCGATCTGATTCCAGTGCAGACCAAAAAAGGGTCCTGCACCGATTTTGTTTGAATGCAATGCAACTTCAGCCATACAATCTGTATAGTTAAATTTGCATCGCACAGACATCACATGTGATCTGCACAGCAATGCGGTGCGAATCACATGCGATGTCTGACATCACAATAGTGTGAAGCCATCCTAAATGAAGTGGTTTCCCCTATAATACAAGATGCAAATAGCAGTGAAGCCTTACTAGAGTATAGAGGCCTTGTCTAGCCACTGTTCTAGTGGAATATTAAATTCAGCCAGCGTGCAAACCTTGAATCCCGGGCAAAGCTCTACTGAAGACAGCAGAGTTACAAAGACAGCAAGCAATATATTATTGGCAGGTGACCTGGAAGGTTATCTTAGTTTTATTGTGGGCTTTTGGGGGCTCACAGCCAGGGATGTCCTTGTCCATGAGCCTTAGGGGTGGGCATTAACAACAGTTCTGTTCATGTTACACAGTTGTATAACCTGGCACCTTGGAGATCATATTACCATGAATATAGCAATCATTCCCACATTACTCCATACTTTAAGTTGGACCTCCCTGGTGACTGCCGGTATATGCCATTTTAAAAGCCATTAAAAAAAAACACAGCGCCTGTGTGTGGCTCCATCCCTACTAAAATGTGTAAAACAAAATTTGCAGGGTGTTAGGCTCCCAAGCCCCAACTGCACTAGGCTCCTCCTAACCAAGCATAAATATGGCCACTGACTCCACCCATTACATCACTACAGGAAGGCTTTGTGTAAAAGGAGACCTAACACTCACTGACATAAAGTAAGTCCCTATTACGCACTATTTTGGGACAGAGCCACTTAGTGGCAAACAAGCTAACTGCACCTGCTTACAAGAACATTCCTGTGTCACCCCTCCTTTACAGGCATACCAATGACTCAGTTAGTTATGGGACATGTAGTTTCCTATCACAGCACTCTACTACAGTCCCAGCTGACTTTGCTAAAAGGAAGCAGGAGGAGAAGCTCTGCATCGCATTTTGTAAAAAAAAGGCATAAAACAAAGGGTATCAGAACACAGGTCAAAGCTCATTTTTAATATAAATAAATATGTAAATTAGGATTGACGTATATGCTAGGTTTAATAACGGCTGAAATTAGGTTTCTAAGGATAAAAGGAAACTAACCCTTTAAAGACCAATTGAACTTTAAGTTTAAATCAGCTAAATACTTTCCAGCTGCATCAAAACCAAAGGTGCTCAAGGAGGATTATATAGGAATATGAACAGCTTCTTTTTGCCATGAGGGAGACCAGAAAGTGCACATCCCTGTTCAGTACCATGCTAATGTGAAATCCTACACAAGTAAATGTTTTTCATAATACCAGTAGAATGATACAACGGTAACTGGCAATGGAGCTTTAAGTGACACACTACTCTAATAGGGACATGGTGACATTTTTCTTAGAAAAGTGACAGTTATACCAATTTTCCTCTGATAGACACAGCGGTTGAAAACAAAGTACAAGTTGTGTTTCCTCGGTAAATTGGGGAAATATGTGTGTTTGTTAAAAAAAATGGGTCTATTTGATGCAGGTGTTCAAAGTGAGAGCGCACTCACTGAAGGACGATTAATCAGGGTAAAAAGCTTTGTGATTCCTGTGATGTAAACCAGAGATTTGATATAGCCCTTAGTCACAAGATTGATCAGCTCTCTCCTATCATAAGTGGAGGAAGCATGGCCAGGGAATTGCGGTAGAGAAACATGAGGCAGATACATTTTTCACAGAAAATGAACACATCCCTTTATAGGCCTTGATTGAGAGGTACTTCAAGGAAATTTGAATTGAGAGGAACATTTGACACAGCATTTGAAATGGGGGTGGTGATAAATGGGGAATACTCGGAATGGTCAGGGGTGGGAAGTGGGGTCCCCCAGGGTTCTGTGCTTGGACCAACCCTGTTTAATTTGTACATAAACGACGACCTGGAGGATGGGGTAAATAGCTCAATCTCTGTATTTGCGGACAACACTAAGCTAAGCGGGGTAATAACTTCTCCGCAGGATGTGAAAACCTTGCAAGAAGATTTGAACAAATTAATGGGGTGGGCAACTACATGGCAAATGAGGTTTAACCACTTTACCCCCAGTAAGATTTTACCCCCTTCCTGACCAGAGCATTTTTTGCGATTCGGCACTGCGTCACTTTAGCTGACAATTGCGCAGTCGTACAACGTTGTACCCAAACAAAATTGACGTCCTTTTTTTTCCCACAAATAGAGCTTTCTTTTGGTGGTATTTGATCGACTCTGCGGTTTTTATTTTTTGCGCTATAAACAAAAAAAGAGCGACAATTTTGAAAAAAAAGCAATATTTTTTACTTTTTGCTATAATAAATATCCCCAAAATATATATAAAAAAACTAATTTTCTTTCTCAGTTTAGGCCGATATGTATTCCTCTACAAATTTTTGGTAGAAAAAAATCGTAATAAGCCTATATTGATTGGTTTGTGCAAAAGTTATAGAGTTTACAAAATAGGGGATAGATTTATGGCATTTTTATTATTATTTTTTTTATTAATTATTAGTAATGGCGGCAATCTGCTAAATTGGAGAAGTGTGAGTTCCATCGCAAACAGGTTAAATTCCTGGGTTATGTCATTTCCACTGCTGGTTTTTCGATGGACCCAGAGAAACTTTCTGCAGTCCTACAGTGGCCCCGAACCATGGGTTTAAGTCCTCTGCAACGTTTTGTTGGCTTTGCCAATTATTATCAGAAGTTTATTCGTAACTTCTTGCCCCTGGTCAAACCCCTGACTGATATGACCAGAAAGGACGGTAACCCACAGAGTTGGTCTCTGGACTCCATTAAGGCCTTTGAGAGCCTCAAGGCTGCCTTTGTTTCTGCTCCTGTGTTGGCACATCCTGATCCTATGTTACCCTTTATCCTTGAGGTAGATACTTCTGAGACTGGAGTTGGCGCCCTTCTGTCTCAACGTCCTACCTCTGAGAGCGCTATGCGTCCATGTGGCTACTTTTCCAACAAATTGTCACCCGCGGAATGCAATTACGAGATTGGGGACAGATAGTTGTTGGCGATCATTTTAGCCCTTAAGGAATGGAGGCATCTGCTCGAAGGTACCACTGTGCCTAATGTGAAAATGTGCTAATGTGCTAATGTGAAACCCTACACAAGTAAATGTTTTTCATAATACCAGTAGAATGATACAACGGTAACTGGCAATGGAGCTTTAAGTGACACACTACTCTAATAGGGACATGGTGACATTTTGCTTAGAGGAAAATTGGTATAACTGTCACTTTTCTGATAGACACAGCGGTTGAAAACATAAAGTACAAGTTGTGTTTCCTCGGTAAATTGGGGAAATACGTGTGTTTGTTAAAGAAAATGAGTCTATTTGATGCAGGTGTTCAAAGTGAGAGCGCACTCACTGAAGGACGATTAATCAGGGTAAAAAGCTTTGTGATTACTGTGATGTAAACCAGAGATTTGATATAGCCCTTAGTCACAAGATTGATCAGCTCTCTCCTATCATAAGTGGAGGAAGCATGGCCAGGGAATTAAGGCAGAGAAACATGAGGCAGATACATTTTTCACAGAAAATGAACACATCCCTTTATAGGCCTTGATTGAGAGGTACTTCAAGGAAATTTGAATTGAGAGGAACATTTGACACAGCATTTGAAAGCATTTGAGTTGGCGCCCTTCTGTCTCAAAGTCCTACCTCTGAGAGCGCTATGCATCCATGTGGCTACTTTTCCAAGAAATTGTCACCCGCGGAATGCAATTACGAGATTGGGGACAGATAGTTGTTGGCGATCATTTTAGCCCTTAAGGAATGGAGGCATCTCTCCCAGAAGGGGCGTGATGGGCTCTTTTCATGTCAAGCTTCAATTACATAGTCTCATTCTTACCCGGTACTAAGAATGTAAAGGCTGATGCTTTGTTGCGACAATTTTCCTCCACTTCCAAGTTGGAATCAGTTCCTGTTCCAGTGATTCCTCCTGATCATATTTTGGCTACGGCTCGCACCAGTCTCACTTCTCCTTTAGGTAACAAGATTCTTGCTGCTCAGATCCATGCTCCTCCTGAGAAACCTTGTGACCTCTGCTTTGTCCCCGAGAGTCTCCGTACTGCCGTTCTCCAGACTTATCATTCTCCTCAGGCTGCTGGTCACCCAAGGAAGAATCCACTCTTTTGGGCCATTTCTCAACAATTCTGGTGGCCTAGTCTACGTGCTGATGTAGCCGCCTTCGTAGCTGCTTGTTCCGTGTGTGCTCAGAGTAAGACACCACGACATCTTCCAGTGGGCATCCTACAACCCATACCCAATGGAGAGAGGCCTTAGACCCACCTGACCATGGATTGCATTGTGGAGTTACCAACTCTCAGGGCAACACAGTTATCCTAATGGTGGTTGATCGGTTCTCGAAAATGTCTCATTGCATTCCACTTAAGAAGTTGCCCACATCTAAAGAACTGGCTTCCATTTTTGCTCGGGAGATCATTTGCTTACATGGGCTGCCCAAGGTGATTGTCTCGGATAGGGGTAGTCCATTTGTGTTCCGGTTCTGGCGAGCCTTTTGTATACAGTTGGGAATTCAGCTTGCTTTCTCCTCTGTGTACCACCCGCAGTCTAATGGGGCCACAGAATGAGCCAATCAGTCCTTGGAGCAATTCCTATATTGCTATATTTCTGACCATCATAACGACTGGTCAGACCTCTTACCGTGGCAGAGTTTGCTCACAATAGTGCCTTGAATTACTACCAGGTTGGGGACAGGATCTGGCTGTCATCTCGCTACCTCCGACTCCCTGTTCCCTCACTGAAGTTGGCACCTCGGTTTATTGGGCCTTTCCATATTCTCCGCAGGATTAACCCAGTGGCTTATGCTTTAGACCTTCCTTCGAATATGCGCATCTCAAATGTATTTCATACCTCCTTATTAAAACCTTTGGTCTGCAACCGCTTCACCACCTCGATGCCACGTCCTCACCCAGTGCAGGTTGAGAACCATGAGAAGTATGAAGTACAGTCCATTGTTCACTCCCGTAGGTTTTGTGGTTCATTGGAAAGGGTACGGTCCGGAGGAACGCTCTTGGGTCTCACCCTGGGACGTAAATGCCCCTGTCCTCCTCCATGCTTTCCATAGACATTTTCCCCTGAAACCTGGTGGTTCTCCTCCGAGGAGGGGTCGTTGAGAAGGGGGTACTGTCAGGGCTGGGCTCAGCCCTTCCTTCTCAGAGCAAGCCGCTCAGCTATCAGTTAATTGCCAGCTCTAATCTTTCCACAGTGACTCACCTGGTGATGATATCCTGCTCGTCAGTTCTGCTGGCTACTTAAGCTTTTCAGTCCAGATCCTCTCCTGTGTACCTGTGAAAGACTTGGCTGATGTCCCTTCTGGTTCCTGATCCTGCTTGCTATTCCACTACACAGATTCTCCAGTTTCCTGATTTCCTGGCTTGTCCTGAAGTACGCTGATCCCTGGCTCCCTGACGTCCTGGCTTGTCTGACTATCCGTTCACTCTGGCTATGTTTTGACTACTTTTGCTCTGTTTACCTTTTATTATTAATATTAAACTGTCCCAAAAGGTTCCCTCCGCTGGTAATATCGATCATTTGGTGTGCAGTACTGAGGCCCAAGAGCAGGTGTCTCCTGGCACTTTGGAGCTGTCAGAAGAGCTTTTCCCTGCTGGTATTATGTCATCTTTCGACCGCAGTACTGGCGTTCACCAGCGGAGGGATCCTGACAGTGTGGAGCAGATATTACCTTCTGCAATCAGGCTTTACTTGACCTTGTTAGCAGTTATTGTATAAATACCCGGCAAGTGCACACACACCTTGCCCTGGTATTGTCCTTGTGCCCTGACCTGCAGCCTGTTTACTTGTTTTCCTGAATCCTGTATCCCGTATCCTGAACCTGTTATATCTGTTCCTGTATCCCTGGATCTTTGCCCTGCAGCTTGATCCCTTCCATCTTGTTCCCTGTCTGTTTACTCATGGCCCCCCATCTACTGATCTCCTGTTTGACCCTGGCCTGGCTTGACTACGTTTCTGGTACTCCCTTTTGCTACATATGCTGGTTGGTTTATTATCACTGTTTGGTTGTTTGGTTTGTTCACTCTGTTTGTATTGGTGGTTTGTTCACATGTATATGCATTTACCTTAATAAACTTACTTTCACCTATTTATGTCTGGTTCACTCTGTCACTGTCACACAGTTCTGGTCACATCTGGTTTATGACATAAACTAGTGTACTTCTGTCTCAGTCTGATTCATGGTTTTTGACACATGGTACCAGACAGCGAGAAGAGAGGATGTGTGTGCGGGGCTGGCAGTTCTTGAGTGCCCCCTATAGTCTACCCTCAGTTAGCCGGAGGACTGGTGCAAGATTGTCACACTGCTGCTGACCATCACAAGGTCCTGAGCAAAATTGTCACCTGGTTTCCTGCTACCTTAAGCCACTGTGGCCCACTGTTTTCAGCGGTTAAAGAAAATTTCCAAAGTTCAAACTGTTCATCTGCCGCAATCAAGAGAAAGACCAGTGGGACAGTGGGATATACAGTAATTAGGTTCACCACTGTAAAGGGCCCCAATGAAGCCAGCACAAAATAAAAATTGTCATCCCTGAATAGGGTTGCCACCTCATCAATATAAAACCAAACACATATTAATTACATGGGTTTGGGGGGCTAATTTAATGCAGGTAAGGCTCTAAGTGAATTTAACTACCGTGTTTCCCCGAAAATAAGCCTGAGTCTTATATTAATTTTGTCAGTAAAAGACACAGTAGGGCTTATTTTCGGGGTAGGTCTTACCATGTACTGTGCTGTCTTCTCTCCCCCTCTCTCTCCCTGCTTGACAGAAATCCCCAGTGTGAACCAAGTTAAAATGCTTGTAAAATCCTATAATCCACTCTATTACAGTAGTATAAAACGTACAATGTGTGTGTTTCTGTAATATAATTGTGCCAAATACCTTCATTATAGCACCGCTCTGTGCTTCTGTGACCCGCCGTAGCTCTCTTCCCCACAATTATATTACAGAAACACCCACATTGTAAATTATATTCTACTGTAATAGAGTGGATTATAGGATTTTACAAGCATTTTAAACTAAGGCTTATTTTGGAGTTAGGGCTTATATTCCAACCCTGCTGGAAAATAACACTAGGTCTTATTTTCGGGGTAGGTCATATTTTCTGGGAAACACGGTACCAACTTAATCAGCCACACAACCTGTGTAATTAATATGTGCTCGGTTTTAAAGGGATGAGGTGGCAACCCTATTCCTGGATATCCCATCATATCCCATATATATACTGTATATATACTGTATATATCCGTTTGTCTGTTTATTAACTGAATTTGACAAAATAGGAATGCCCTAGGCATCCTGTCTAGCAGAACATTTCTGGTTTTGGCTCAAAGACCTGTAGGCAGACTTGACCGTAGTAAGGTCACGCGATTGGTCCTGAAGACAGGTTAGCAAAGAAAGGGTTCTGTGTAACTGTTGTCACCACCATGCCCTGAGGTGTCCTAACTACAGTTTAAGCTGATTCACCAGTTGGAGTTAAAATCTGGGCCTGGTTGTTGCTGGTTTCTGGGAAAGGGCGGAGGTATTAAAAAATATAGTAGGTTTCTGTATAGCGTTAGGGGGTTGCTATTGTTCTTTTTTATGGTGTTGTTAATCTGTTTGAGCTGGTTTAGTGAATATAATTATAATCTCACTGAAATTGGTGTCATTAATCTCTGGTCAGGGGTGTGTCAGAGTGGTTGTGGTGGTGTCATTCAGTATTTGGGTCTCAGCTCCAACTTAGAAGGCACAATGATTCTATGGCTCCTTGGGGGGTGCGCTACACCAATATGCATCAAAACGCAATATTCCCCACTCACACATTCCTGAAAATGGCTGTAATAATGCTGGGTGCTGTAATGACCACTGGCTGGACACTGTAGATAATCATAGTGAAGCAATGTCATCAGCACACCAAGGATTCCTCAAAAGGGTCCAAAGCTTTATTCACATGCTCACATGGTACCCATACAGCAACATTTCAGAGGCACGCAGGACCCCTTTCGTCAGGCAAGTCACTATATGTCCTGTTTACCATTTTCATTGAAAGTGAAAGTAAAAGAAAATCCCAAATTTTTTTCTAATGGGGACACTAGTTCTGGTTACCTGGTTGGCTGTTTCATGTGATGTAAGTAAAGACAGCATAAGCCATTACTGCACAGAAATTCAGTGAATAATACTCAGCAGGAACAGGAAACACAACACAGGAAGTAAGTACCACAGAGATGCATCATAGAGTTGCATATAAACAAACATAACATCCATAACATCTCCCCCTTTAGTGTTAATAAATGAGATGAGATACGGCAATAACACATTCTATAGGTTAAGTCTCATAGGTGGTTTTGAACATCTACCACTATGGGTGAAGACTGGCAAGTGTGAAGACACCTGCTTTGGGTAGTTTGTGGAAAATATCATCGAGTGTTGGCATTAAGTAGTGTGACAGTTTCAGGGCCATATTCAGAAACTTGGGATCAATGCATATTCTGATCTTCTCAGGCTTTCCGATAATAACCATGTTGCTTATCCAATCTGTAGGCTCTGATACTGAAGTTAGATGTCTTTCAGCTTCATATTTATCTAGTTGAGCTTTAACCTATGGCTTAATGGCTATAGGCACATTGCGTGGGGCATATTGTACAGGTCAAATGGTAAGATTAAATTCAAAACGAACCTCCACTGGAACAGAGACTGTTGGGCCCTCAAACATATCACTATAAGCGTGAAGAATTTGGTGTTTTGTCAGGGGCCCAGTCAGAGATTTTGCAGGCTGGTTATCAACATTGTGTAGCTCAGCAGGAATGGTAAACTGCATCAGTCTAAGGCGCTCACATGTTGAACCCAATAATAGCGGTTTCTGATCGGCTTCAACAATCTCAAAGTTCAGTTTGTGTATACAATCACATATACTGCATTCTGTTTGGAAAAGCCCCAATGATTCCATTAGTTCCACTGAATACAACTTTAGTTTGGTGCGACTAGGCTGAAGGGGTGCTCTGGGTGTCAGTTTCATTTTGTCCTTTAAACTCAAGACATTGCACATTGCACTTAAGTCCAGATGGCAGGGTTGGATTATGTTGTTTAATCTGAGGTTTACAAACCATTTTTTGCCCTTTGTTTTTACAGCACCAATGCATACTGAGGAGTAAACCATATCAGTGCTAAGCAGGTGTGCATCCCCCGCATCTGACATTTGCTCAGTTGTGTGCAGCTTCCTTTCTTCCATTCTACTGGAGAGACACACTCTTGCAAAGTGGTTTAGTTTAATGCATGCAGTACTGATTTTCCCATATGCAGGACACTTTTCTTTGTCTTGTACATGCACATTGCCACAATACTTGCATGATGCAGGCTTCCTGCCTGGTGAGTTGTGTAGGTGACAGTGGCGTAACTAGAAACCTAAGGGCCCCTGGTGCAAGAAATCATGAAGGAAACCCCCCCCCCACCGAAAAGCATGATTTTGATACTATATTTTTTTCCACTGGTACTGGAGGGGGGTGGTACTGGAGGGGGGTGGTGGTACTGGAGGGAGGTGGTGGCGGTACTGGAGGCAGGCCCGGATTTACTCCCTTTGCCGCCCCAAGGCTGGGTCTTTCAATGCCGCCCCCCTCCCCCACACACCACCATTCTTGTCCTTTATCGATGACTGCTACAATAGATCAATTAAAAATATATCTCCACACACGAGAACACTGAAAATAACTGGCTTTAATTGTGGAATGTGTGCGATGGGAATATGGACTGTGGGTGAGATATCAGGGGTCTAAACAGACCTCTGATGTTTCATCTTTGAAACGAGAGAAATGAGATTGAGGACACAGCCCACAATCTCCATCTCTGCAGCCTCAGCTCCACAGAATGAATGGACAAAAATAGCTACATACAGAGCTTCCTGTTCATTCACAAACGGAAGCATAGTAAACACAGTTTACTATGCATCAGTTATAAATGAACTGGGTTCTATTCATTAAGACATGGGAGGAGCCGGTAAATTACACATTTATCGGCCCCTTCTCCACTCTCCATCCAGAAAGCATTCCCCCCGCAGCAGCCGGGAAGGAGAGGAGAGGGGGGAACCCGACAGCACTGTGGGGGATGAGGGGGGCCAAAAAGTACACAGGAGCTTGGGGCAGCAGGTGGTGGATAGCGAGGGGCGGCATATAGAGGAACAGTTCCCCTTCATTTTCCTCCTGCAGCCTTTCAGCTGCAGGCTGCAAGAGGAAAATGAAAAGGAACTGTTCCTCTATATGCCACCCATCCTATCGAGGTGTACAGGGGGCTGCACGGGAACCCTGGAGCATGGGGTCCCCTGGGGTGGGATGAGTGTCAGTGCTGGGGGGATCAGTGTCAGTGCTGGGGGGATGAGTGTCAGTGCTGGAGGGATGAGTGTCAGTGCTGGGGGGATGAGTGTCAGTGCTAGGCGGATGAGTGGCTGTGCTGGGGGGATGAGTGGCTGTGCTGGTGGGGGGTGCAATGAGTGGGGGGGGTGGGATGAGTGTCAGTGCTGGGGGGATGAGTGTCAGTGCTGGGGGGATGAGTGTCAGTGCTGGGGGGATGAGTGTCAATGCTGGGGGGATGAGTGGCTGTGCTGGTGGAGGGTGGAATGAGTGGGGGGGTGGGATCAGTGTCAGTGCTGGGGGGATGAGTGTCAGTGCTGGGGGATAAGTGGCTGTGCTGGGGGGATGAGTGTCAGTGCTGGGAGAATGAGTGTCAGTGCTGGGGGGATGAGTGGCTGTGCTGGGGGGATGAGTGTCAGTGCTGGTGGGGGTTGGAATGAGTGGGGGGGTGGGATCAGTGTCAGTGCTGGGGGGATTAGTGTCAGTGCTGGGGGGATTAGTGTCAGTGCTGGGGGGATGAGTGTCAGTGCTGGGGGGATGAGTGTCAGTGCTGGGGGGGTGGGATCAGTGTCAGTCAGTGCTGGGGGGATGAGTGGCTGTGCTGGTGGGGGGTGGAATGAGTATCAGTGCTGGGGGTGGGATCAGTTTCAGTGCTGGGCAGAAGGGATGAGTGGCTGTGGTGGGATGGAATCAGCGGTGGTGATGGGGACTGGGTTCACTGGCAGCGCTGGGTGCCGGGATCAGAGACACTTACTTGCTGTCAGTGTTCACTCGTTTTCCCCTGCATTGCTCTGTGTCTCTCTCCGCTCCCTGCGCTCCACATGTCACTGTCTCTACTCCAGTCCTTACACAGCGTCCGCGACCTCCTGCGGCTCCTCCCCCACCTTCTCTTACTTGATGTTAGCAGTGTCTGCCCCGCCTCCCTACATTCTCTCTGGATAGGCGGGGGCGGGGCGGTCCACAGTATCAGAGCTGCCTCTGCCTTCTGTCTCTCCGCTCAGCGAGCGAAAGCCCCCTCCTCGCTGCCCTCACAACAGCAGCCAGAGTGGACAGGCGGGCCCCTCACACTAGCGAACGGACGGGTGGCGGGCTTCTCACACTGGCGGGCGGCGGACCCCCCCTGAATTGGCGGAACTACAGGGCCCAGTCGCAAGTGCGACTGCAGCGACCCTGATAATTCCGCCACTGGTAGGTGACTCTTGTGCTGAAACTTGTGCTGGTGGTTCTTGAAGCTTTTCTGTTATTTAGAGGCTGCATTGATATTGTCAATCAGTTTATCCTGCTCCATAGTTTTCATATGTTTGTCAGTAAGTTCTGTGGTACCACATATCTCACTTGATGTTTGTAGGTTTAAATCGTGGTGGCGTGTGCTTTCACTGGTGCTACCCAGAACTATTTTATCAAGCATACAGTGCCTTGAAAAAGTATTCACAACCCTTGAAATTTTCCACATTTTGTCATTTTACAACCAAAAACGTAAATGTATTTTATTGGAATTTTATGTGATGGACCAACACAAAGTGGCACATAATTGTGAGTGAAGTGGAAGGAAAATGATAAATGGTTTTCAAAATTTTTTACACATAAATGTGAAAAGTGTGGTGTGCATTTGTATTCAGCCCTCTTTACTCTGATACCCCTCTACTAAAAATTGCCTTCAGAAATCACCTAATTAGTAAATATAATCCACATTTGTGTAATTTACAACTATTAGTCGTGCACTCCACACATCTGGCCTTTATGGCAGAGTTGCAAGAAGAAAGCCATAAGATGTACTGTTTGCAGTTTGCGAGAAGCCATGTGGGGGATACAGCAAACATGTGGAAGAAGGTACTCTGGTCAGAAGAGACCAAACTGTAACTTTTTGGCCTAAAAGCAAAACGCTATTCGTGGCGGAAAACTAACACTGCACATGACTCTGCACACACCATCCCAATCGTGAAACATGGTGGTGGCGGCATCATGTTGTGGGGATGCTTTTCTTCAGCAGGGACAGGGAAGCTGGTCAAAGTTGATGGGAAGATGGATGGAGCCAAAAACAAGGCAATCTTAGAAGAAAACCTGTTAAAGTCTGCAAAAGACTTGAGACTAGGGTGGAGGACAACGACCCTAAACATACAGCCAGAGCTACAATGGAATAGTTTAAAGCAAAGCATATTCATGTGTTAGAATGGCCCAGTCAAAGCCCAGACCTAAATCCAATTCAGAATCTGTGGCAAGACTTGAAAATTGCTGTTCACAAATGCTCTCCATCCAACCTGACATAGCTTGAGCTATTTTGCAAAGAAGAATTATGCAAAGCTGGTAGAGACATCCCCAAATAGACTTGCAGCTGTAATTGCAGTGAAAGGTGGTTCTACAAAGTATTGACTCAGAAGGGCTGAATACAAATGCACTCCACATTTTTCACATATTTATTTGTAAAAAAAAAATTGAAAAACATTTATCATTTTCCTTCCACTTCACAATTATGTGCCACTTTATGTTGGTCTATCACATAAAATCCCAGTAAAATACATTTATGTTTTTGGTTGTAATATAACAAAATGTGGAAAATTTCAAGGGGTATGAATACCTTTTCAAGGCACTGTAAGTTCATCTCTCAGAAAGCCATACTCACAGCTTGCAGCTTTTTCTCTTAGCTGTGTGACAAACCTGTTTATTGATTCACAGTCTTCTTGCTTGCAGCAGCCAAATATATATCTTTTCTATATGACATTTTTAGAAGGCCTGAAGAAAGCTTCCAATGTATCCAGAATGGCTTTAGTGTCGCTTTCTTGCTCCTCTAAACATGGAGGCATTCACTGCCCATCACGCTCCTCAGTTTGGCTGCTTCACTGCTGCAGGCTTCTCATTTAACCCTGTGGCTAGGGAGTAGTCCTCAAACTCAGCTCTGAAATTGTCCCAGTTACTGCTGACATCTCTACTAGCTGCCATGATGCCATTTTCCTTGCTTCAAATGCTTAGCTTCCAGGACAGGACTGCATTTGCTAGGAGGCACAATAATTTCCAAGAACTCTCACATCGAGGCTAGCAGGCTCTCAGAATCAAATGTGTAGAAACAGCGCAGATTCAGATACTTCTGACACCATGTTTCATGTTAGGTAAAAGAGGAGCAGCGCTGTGAGAAATGTTCCATGTGATGAACAGAATCAGTACATAGGTAAAAAACCAAAAAATTGGGATAGGCTCCAAGTTCATAGGTTATATAAACAACTGGACTGTCCTATTGAGAACCAATCTTGATGGTAAATACGGGACGTGAATATGGGAATCAATGAGTCCTTCACCACACCACTGTGATAATAAAATTGTGCGCTTACCAAATGGCAAGCTTAGAAGAGCTTGCGACCTTAACCCGGTCGGGGCCTTTCAAGGTGGAACCATCAAGGAGAGACACACCACTTGGTTTGAATTAGGCACACTGTTCTTCCAGTTACCACTCTAAATGGAGATGTGACCCCAGGCTAGGGATAAACCTCCGAGGAGGTATACCAGAGAAAGAAGGAAAGCAACATAGCGTAATCCTGCTTCCACTTTTAATAAAATCAAAAAGAAATGCACTTACATGTAAAAGGATAACAATAAAACATTAGAGCCGGCCGGCTAGAAAGCGAACGCCCGTCCTGTAGACTGTAGACGGTAAATGCAGCACGTCAGCACGTCAGCACGCCCGACGTACGTTTCGTCACACTCTGACGTCGTCTGGGGCACGGGCGACGCACTGACGTGTCGCATTAATATACTGAAGCAACGTAACCAGACCTCATACTGAGGACGGGACCGGAAATCACCTTGCGTTCCACCAGTTTAGGGCGGATGGCACAAAAACGCCATCTTAAATGTGGGAATGTGCGTAACATTCTATATCGGTTTCCGGTGTAAACAGAGGAAAACCAACTTCCGTTCCTAAATGTAATTAACCACAGTAAGTGGGATTCCTCATTATCGAAAGTGTAAATAGAAATATATTGATTAAAATTAAATAAATGAATTAAAATCAAGCAACTTATTCCAACGAGAAAACATGAGTGGGAATAAAGGGGAATAGAGAAATGTCCCATCAGATCCCATGCCGCGTAACTAATAGACAGGAAAATCATTCGCTGCATATATAGGGGCGTCCCAGAGCCTATCGTAGCTCTGTGAACGCCCAAAACTGTATAAATAAAATGACTAATCAAATTAAGGATAGATATTCCTAGAGGAAAGGAAGGTGATTTCTCCCATCTCTGGAGAGCATTAGGAACACCATATACAGGTAAAGGGATATATACATTGTGAAATAAACCAAAATTGGGAGAATAAAGAAGTACTATTTAGCATTTACTAGTCCCAGATCCACGCAGGTACTAATATGACACATACCCCCTTAGACGGACACAATTCTTCAATGAAGCATCTACCATCCCAACAGAGGTACAAATCCAATATGCCTAATTAACAGTGTAAAGACCATTCACTAGAGGCATCCAGGAACACTAAAGGAGTGGAAATGAGTACAAGCCGGAAGTTCTGAGAATCATGCATTATTCATGAATTATCGATAAAGGCGTTAGTGTCAGTGTCAATATTAAGCCCATAGGGGGCATAGCACTTGATTTTATGTATCCAGAGCATCTCAAGTTTTGAGATGCTCCTAACCAAAGAACTACCTCTCCAATGGGGACGATATCTATCGATTCCTAAAAAAAGTGTTTTGGAGGGGTCTTTATTATGTGTGGTCAGATAGTGCTTAGAAACAGAATGTTTCGGGAAGCCATTCAAAATGTTAGTGATGTGTTCGTTTAGACGAACGGAGAGTGGTCGCCTAGTCCTACCCACATATTGTAGGCCGCAAGGGCACTGCAGTAAGTAGACGACCCCCTCCGTTGTGCATGTAATGAAGGGCCTAATATCGTGTTCCTCGTGAGTGCTATTAGAGGTGAATTTCTGGGTTCGTCTGGATGTTACGGAGTTGAGCCTGCAGACACGACATCTCCCACATTTATAGTACCCCTTCAGATTGTCAAAAAGGCCCTGAATGCCTCTAGTGGGTGGGTCAAGAACATTGGGGGCCAATCTATTCCTAAGTGATGATGCCCCTTTAAAGATCACTTGTGGTTTGTCTGGAATGACAGTTCTCAGAATCGGATCATTCCCCAATAAATGCCAATGTTTTTTGAGTAGGCTTTTTATATTTGTATGCTGTATAGAATAAGTGGTGATAAAGGGGAGAGTGACAGGCCTTTCTCTAGGGGGTGCTTTTTGAATAAGTAACTGTTCCCTATCGATACCCTTAACGACATTCAGAGTTTGGGTTAGGAATTCCCTATTATACCCTTTTTCCACAAAACGGTTCATCAGGACTCCAGTTTGTTCCAGGAATTGTGAGTTATCCGTACAGTTCCGTTTGAGACGTAGGAATTGGCTCTTAGGAACGGACCGGAGCCAGGAGCTATGATGGCAGCTGCTCAAAGGAATGTATGAGTTCCGGTCTGTTTGTTTGAAATAAGTAGAGGTTACGAACCGGTCCCCTTGTATGTCAATATTGAGGTCCAAAAAATGGATATTGGACTGACTGGCTTCAAAATTAAGTACAATGCCTCTATTATTGGAATTAAGTTCCTCCATAAAGAGGTCAAGGTCACTGCGACTGCCATCCCACAGGAGGAGGATGTCGTCAATGTACCTGGCCCACAGTTTTAACTGGGGCCTCTGGCAAACATGAACGACATCCTCCTCCCACAGGGCCATAAATAGGTTCGCGAGACTGGGGGCATATTTAGCCCCCATCGCGACTCCACGGTCCTGTCGAAAGAAACATTTATTAAACCAAAAATAATTGTGGGACGCGGCGTACCTTAAAAGTACCAAATTAAAGTTGATTTGCTCGTCGTACAAGCCGGAGTCCCTTCTTAAATAATACTCAACCGCGAAAAAACCCAACTCATGGGGAATAATCGTGTATAAGGACGAAACGTCCGCCGTCACCATCCACATGTTGGGAGTGGGAGTGCATTTAGCCAATATATTAATGGTGTGTTTAGAGTCCCTAATGAGGGAAGGCATCTTGCTCACCAGAGGTTGCAAGAAGAAATCTATATACCTGCCCACCCGGGACGTAAGGGAATCAATCCCACTTACAATGGGACGTCCCGGGGGGCAGGTAGGATGTTTATGCACTTTAGGCAGATAGTAGATCACAGGGGTCCGGGGGGCTTTAGGTATCAGATAGGCCTTCTCCTTTTTGTTAAGAATTCCTTGAGTGTATCCCCAATCCACCAACTTCCTCAATTCCTTAAGATAGGGAATTTTGGGGTCAGAATCCAAAGGAGTATAGGTCTCTCTGTCACCCAAGATCTTAAACATTTCCTGGAGGTAGTCGCGTCTATTAAGAACCACAATCCCTCCCCCTTTATCAGCGGGTCTAATGACTATTTCTTTGTTGTTACATAGGGCGTCCAGTCCAATGTGAAGATCTCGATCAAACTTAACCTTTTTGACAGGCATTGTGTCTAAATCCCTCAGAAGTACCTCCTTAAAAACTTTAACGGAGGGCGCCATAGCCCCAGGGGGGTTAAATAAAGAGGCATTGGCCAATCCAGAGTGTTGGTAATCATCGGTAAACACATTCCTCTCCTGAATGGGATTGGAAAGTAGGTATCTCTTGATGTTAATTTTTCGTATGAATTTGTGAATGTCCATATAGGTTTCGAACTTGTTAAGTTTCCTGGGTGGTGCGAACTTTAGGCCCCTATCAAGCACCAGTTTTTCTTCTTGGCTGAGGGTCACGGTACTTAAATTAAAAATCCCTGTCCCAGCTAAAGCTTTTTTCTTTTTTGCTCTAGAGCGTCTGCCTCCTCGGGTCCCTCTCCCTGGTCTGCCAATCTTTTGGTGCCCTGGCCTGGCCTGTGAAAACCCCACTCATGGGGGTTAGGGCCCGAAGCCCCTGAATATTGAGGGGGTCCCGTCCTATCATTGGTATAGTAGGGCATAGGTCCAGGGGTGCCTCCATCGGCTGGGTAGGGGGAATCTATTGGGTTGATATCCCCCTCTCCCGGCCCATCAAGGTCACGCAGAGGGAAAAAACGATTCTGTGTGATCCCACCGTATCCAAAGTATTCATCCATGTTGGAGCCACCCGATGAACTAATCATTGGACCTCCTGTCATGTGAGAATATCTTTCATCGTAGTTATTAGAATGACTCATATGAGGAGGAGGACCTCCTACAGGTCTACCAGTGGGGTAATTCTCCACACGAGGTGGGGGGCCCCTTCTGGAGTTGGATCCCCTATCTTGTGGAACATAGGGGGTATGAGGGCCCCAACCCCGAATGGGGTTAGATTCCCGTTGTGTGTAGGGGGGATTCCAATAATAATTGGGATTGGTGTATGGGGCGTTATGATGCCGCCCCCCTCTACTCTCAGTGGTAGATTTGGGGTGACGTCGTGGGGGTCCTGCTTGGTAATAAGGTGGTGGCGGTGGTCCTCCCTTATTATAATTAGACTGTCTACGGGGTGATTGGCGAGGGCCCCGTGAGTGGGAATCTCTAACCTTTTGTGTATTGTTCAAATTAGGTCCTTTCCCCTCATTGGGAATAATGGAGGTAGAAATCTCCATAGTGTTAGTGTCTGTAGCAGAATTGTTTCCATTAGCTGTCAACAATTTCTTCTGCCACTCGAACACAATCCCACCCTGATAATCAGCCAGATCCCTATTGAATTTTTTCTTTTTCTTATAGGTTTGTTCCCTATCTTCCTTTTCTAATATATTTAGTAAAGTTTGTGATTTGTCTTTGTACTCAGGTGTATCCTGGAGGGGGATAACTTTATCTCGAAGGGTTTTGATCTCTTCGTCTAATCTAGATAATTTTTGTATCTTTCTTTCAATGAGGAATCTGAGAAGAGCAACACCTGCCTCGTTGAAATATTTATACCATTCCTCGAGTTGAATATCCCCTTTCTGAGGACTGACCTCCCATCTCAAGCTACGGGGTACCGCCATCTTAAATGTGGGAATGTGCGTAACATTCTATATCGGTTTCCGGTGTAAACAGAGGAAAACCAACTTCCGTTCCTAAATGTAATTAACCACAGTAAGTGGGATTCCTCATTATCGAAAGTGTAAATAGAAATATATTGATTAAAATTAAATAAATGAATTAAAATCAAGCAACTTATTCCAACGAGAAAACATGAGTGGGAATAAAGGGGAATAGAGAAATGTCCCATCAGATCCCATCCTGCGTAACTAATAGACAGGAAAATCATTCGCTGCATATATAGGGGCGTCCCAGAGCCTATCGTAGCTCTGTGAACGCCCAAAACTGTATAAATGCGTCGCCCGTGCCCCAGACGACGTCAGAGTGTGACGAAACGTACGTCGGGCGTGCTGACGTGCTGACGTGCTGCATTTACCATCTACAGTCTACAGGACGGGCGTTCGCTTTCTAGCCGGCCGGCTCTAATGTTTTATTGTTATCCTTTTACATGTAAGTGCATTTCTTTTTGATTTTATTAAAAGTGGAAGCAGGATTACGCTATGTTGCTTTCCTTCTTTCTCTGGTATACCTCCTCGGAGGTTTATCCCTAGCCTGGGGTCACATCTCCATTTAGAGTGGTAACTGGAAGAACAGTGTGCCTAATTCAAACCAAGTGGTGTGTCTCTCCTTGATGGTTCCACCTTGAAAGGCCCCGACCGGGTCGCAAGCTCTTCTGTTCATCACATGGAACATTTCTCACAGCGCTGCTCCTCTTTTACCTAATTTGTTATGTGTGTATCTCACGTTTTAGCAGCTGCTTTATATTTGATCACTGATTTGTCACATTAGATTGGGTTTAATTTATAATTTATTCTTTATTTGTCAATAGGTGGCTTTGCATTACTTAGTTTAAATATAGCGCGGTGATTTGTCCTGTTTTTTCTGCTATTTATCTTGATACCCTCACACCGCTGCTTTTATTGTGTATGTAATTGGTGTCATTTTATATTAAGATGGACATCTTTGAATATAGGACCTCTAAGAAGGTTAATACCAGCGGGGTATTTGAACCTTACAAAAATGAAGAAGGTGACCTTAATGGCCTCTTCACTAGGTTAAAAAATCTTACCATCTCTGAGATTCATACTAAATGGGATGTCGCATACTTAGAGACATATGTCAAGGCTAACATGGTACCCCGTAGCTTGAGATGGGAGGTCAGTCCTCAGAAAGGGGATATTCAACTCGAGGAATGGTATAAATATTTCAACGAGGCAGGTGTTGCTCTTCTCAGATTCCTCATTGAAAGAAAGATACAAAAATTATCTAGATTAGACGAAGAGATCAAAACCCTTCGAGATAAAGTTATCCCCCTCCAGGATACACCTGAGTACAAAGACAAATCACAAACTTTACTAAATATATTAGAAAAGGAAGATAGGGAACAAACCTATAAGAAAAAGAAAAAATTCAATAGGGATCTGGCTGATTATCAGGGTGGGATTGTGTTCGAGTGGCAGAAGAAATTGTTGACAGCTAATGGAAACAATTCTGCTACAGACACTAACACTATGGAGATTTCTACCTCCATTATTCCCAATGAGGGGAAAGGACCTAATTTGAACAATACACAAAAGGTTAGAGATTCCCACTCACGGGGCCCTCGCCAATCACCCCGTAGACAGTCTAATTATAATAAGGGAGGACCACCGCCACCACCTTATTACCAAGCAGGACCCCCACGACGTCACCCCAAATCTACCACTGAGAGTAGAGGGGGGCGGCATCATAACGCCCCATACACCAATCCCAATTATTATTGGAATCCCCCCTACACACAACGGGAATCTAACCCCATTCGGGGTTGGGGCCCTCATACCCCCTATGTTCCACAAGATAGGGGATCCAACTCCAGAAGGGGCCCCCCACCTCGTGTGGAGAATTACCCCACTGGTAGACCTGTAGGAGGTCCTCCTCCTCATATGAGTCATTCTAATAACTACGATATAAGATATTCTCACATGACAGGAGGTCCAATGATTAGTTCATCGGGTGGCTCCAACATGGATGAATACTTTGGATACGGTGGGATCACACAGAATCGTTTTTTCCCTCTGCGTGACCTTGATGGGCCGGGAGAGGGGGATATCAACCCAATAGATTCCCCCTACCCAGCCGATGGAGGCACCCCTGGACCTATGCCCTACTATACCAATGATAGGACGGGACCCCCTCAATATTCAGGGGCTTCGGGCCCTAACCCCCATGAGTGGGGTTTTCACAGGCCAGGCCAGGGCACCAAAAGATTGGCAGACCAGGGAGAGGGACCTGAGGAGGCAGACGCTCTAGAGCAAAAAAGAAAAAAGCTTTAGCTGGGACAGGGATTTTTAATTTAAGTACCGTGACCCTCAGCCAAGAAGAAAAACTGGTGCTTGATAGGGGCCTAAAGTTCGCACCACCCAGGAAACTTAACAAGTTCGAAACCTATATGGACATTCACAAATTCATACGAAAAATTAACATCAAGAGATACCTACTTTCCAATCCCATTCAGGAGAGGAATGTGTTTACCGATGATTACCAACACTCTGGATTGGCCAATGCCTCTTTATTTAACCCCCCTGGGGCTATGGCGCCCTCCGTTAAAGTTTTTAAGGAGGTACTTCTGAGGGATTTAGACACAATGCCTGTCAAAAAGGTTAAGTTTGATCGAGATCTTCACATTGGACTGGACGCCCTATGTAACAACAAAGAAATAGTCATTAGACCCGCTGATAAAGGGGGAGGGATTGTGGTTCTTAATAGACGCGACTACCTCCAGGAAATGTTTAAGATCTTGGGTGACAGAGAGACCTATACTCCTTTGGATTCTGACCCCAAAATTCCCTATCTTAAGGAATTGAGGAAGTTGGTGGATTGGGGATACACTCAAGGAATTCTTAACAAAAAGGAGAAGGCCTATCTGATACCTAAAGCCCCCCGGACCCCTGTGATCTACTATCTGCCTAAAGTGCATAAACATCCTACCTGCCCCCCGGGACGTCCCATTGTAAGTGGGATTGATTCCCTTACGTCCCGGGTGGGCAGGTATATAGATTTCTTCTTGCAACCTCTGGTGAGCAAGATGCCTTCCCTCATTAGGGACTCTAAACACACCATTAATATATTGGCTAAATGCACTCCCACTCCCAACATGTGGATGGTGACGGCGGACGTTTCGTCCTTATACACGATTATTCCCCATGAGTTGGGTTTTTTCGCGGTTGAGTATTATTTAAGAAGGGACTCCGGCTTGTACGACGAGCAAATCAACTTTATTTTGGTACTTTTAAGGTACGCCGCGTCCCACAATTATTTTTGGTTTAATAAATGTTTCTTTCGACAGGACCGTGGAGTCGCGATGGGGGCTAAATATGCCCCCAGTCTCGCGAACCTATTTATGGCCCTGTGGGAGGAGGATGTCGTTCATGTTTGCCAGAGGCCCCAGTTAAAACTGTGGGCCAGGTACATTGACGACATCCTCCTCCTGTGGGATGGCAGTCGCAGTGACCTTGACCTCTTTATGGAGGAACTTAATTCCAATAATAGAGGCATTGTACTTAATTTTGAAGCCAGTCAGTCCAATATCCATTTTTTGGACCTCAATATTGACATACAAGGGGACCGGTTCGTAACCTCTACTTATTTCAAACAAACAGACCGGAACTCATACATTCCTTTGAGCAGCTGCCATCATAGCTCCTGGCTCCGGTCCGTTCCTAAGAGCCAATTCCTACGTCTCAAACGGAACTGTACGGATAACTCACAACTCCTGGAACAAACTGGAGTCCTGATGAACCGTTTTGTGGAAAAAGGGTATAATAGGGAATTCCTAACCCAAACTCTGAATGTCGTTAAGGGTATCGATAGGGAACAGTTACTTATTTAAAAAGCACCCCCTAGAGAAAGGCCTGTCACTCTCCCCTTTATCACCACTTATTCTATACAGCATACAAATATAAAAAGCCTACTCAAAAAACATTGGCATTTATTGGGGAATGATCCGATTCTGAGAACTGTCATTCCAGACAAACCACAAGTGATCTTTAAAGGGGCATCATCACTTAGGAATAGATTGGCCCCCAATGTTCTTGACCCACCCACTAGAGGCATTCAGGGCCTTTTTGACAATCTGAAGGGGTACTATAAATGTGGGAGATGTCGTGTCTGCAGGCTCAACTCCGTAACATCCAGACGAACCCAGAAATTCACCTCTAATAGCACTCACGAGGAACACGATATTAGGCCCTTCATTACATGCACAACGGAGGGGGTCGTCTACTTACTGCAGTGCCCTTGCGGCCTACAATATGTGGGTAGGACTAGGCGACCACTCTCCGTTCGTCTAAACGAACACATCACTAACATTTTGAATGGCTTCCCGAAACATTCTGTTTCTAAGCACTATCTGACCACACATAATAAAGACCCCTCCAAAACACTTTTTTTAGGAATCGATAGATATCGTCCCCATTGGAGAGGTAGTTCTTTGGTTAGGAGCATCTCAAAACTTGAGATGCTCTGGATACATAAAATCAAGTGCTATGCCCCCTATGGGCTTAATATTGACACTGACACTAACGCCTTTATCGATAATTCATGAATAATGCATGATTCTCAGAACTTCCGGCTTGTACTCATTTCCACTCCTTTAGTGTTCCTGGATGCCTCTAGTGAATGGTCTTTACACTGTTAATTAGGCATATTGGATTTGTACCTCTGTTGGGATGGTAGATGCTTCATTGAAGAATTGTGTCCGTCTAAGGGGGTATGTGTCATATTAGTACCTGCGTGGATCTGGGACTAGTAAATGCTAAATAGTACTTCTTTATTCTCCCAATTTTGGTTTATTTCACAATGTATATATCCCTTTACCTGTATATGGTGTTCCTAATGCTCTCCAGAGATGGGAGAAATCACCTTCCTTTCCTCTAGGAATATCTATCCTTAATTTGATTAGTCATTTTATTTATACAGTTTTGGGCGTTCACAGAGCTACGATAGGCTCTGGGACGCCCCTATATATGCAGCGAATGATTTTCCTGTCTATTAGTTACGCGGCATGGGATCTGATGGGACATTTCTCTATTCCCCTTTATTCCCACTCATGTTTTCTCGTTGGAATAAGTTGCTTGATTTTAATTCATTTATTTAATTTTAATCAATATATTTCTATTTACACTTTCGATAATGAGGAATCCCACTTACTGTGGTTAATTACATTTAGGAACGGAAGTTGGTTTTCCTCTGTTTACACCGGAAACCGATATAGAATGTTACGCACATTCCCACATTTAAGATGGCGTTTTTGTGCCATCCGCCCTAAACTGGTGGAACGCAAGGTGATTTCCGGTCCCGTCCTCAGTATGAGGTCTGGTTACGTTGCTTCAGTATATTAATGCGACACGTCAGTGCGTCGCCCGTGCCCCAGACGACGTCAGAGTGTGACGAAACGTACGTCGGGCGTGCTGACGTGCTGACGTGCTGCATTTACCGTCTACAGTCTACAGGACGGGCGTTCGCTTTCTAGCCGGCCGGCTCTAATGTTTTATTGTTATCCTTTTACATGTAAGTGCATTTCTTTTTGATTTTATTAAAAGTGGAAGCAGGATTACGCTATGTTGCTTTCCTTCTTTCTCTGGTATACCTCCTCGGAGGTTTATCCCTAGCCTGGGGTCACATCTCCATTTAGAGTGGTAACTGGAAGAACAGTGTGCCTAATTCAAACCAAGTGGTGTGTCTCTCCTTGATGGTTCCACCTTGAAAGGCCCCGACCGGGTTAAGGTCGCAAGCTCTTCTAAGCTTGCCATTTGGTAAGCGCACAATTTTATTATCACAGTGGTGTGGTGAAGGACTCATTGATTCCCATATTCACGTCCCGTATTTACCATCAAGATTGGTTCTCAATAGGACAGTCCAGTTGTTTATATAACCTATGAACTTGGAGCCTATCCCAATTTTTTGGTTTTTTACCTATGTACTGATTCTGTTCATCACATGGAACATTTCTCACAGCGCTGCTCCTCTTTTACCTAATTTGTTATGTGTGTATCTCACGTTTTAGCAGCTGCTTTATATTTGATCACTGATTTGTCACATTAGATTGGGTTTAATTTATAATTTATTCTTTATTTGTCAATAGGTGGTTTTGCATTACTTAGTTTAAATATAGCGCGGTGATTTGTCCTGTTTTTTCTACCATGTTTCATGTGATGTAATAAAAACAGCACAAGCCATTACTGCACAGAAGCCATGTTCATTGAAAAATACTCAGCAGGAACAGGAAACACAACACAGGAAGCAAGCACAACAGAGATGCATCATAGAGTTGCATATAAACAAACATAACATCCATACAATTGGCCCTAAGAGATTCCCTTAATTTGCAGGTGTGATGGATCAGATAAAATGCCCATTTTCTTATGTTAGCTTTTATACTAACAAAGTCCTATATTTTTCTGTATATAAAAAGGGCTTTATTAATTCATTGCTCAAAATGGCCGCTAGCAGCACCCCCTCCCATCGAATGAAGAATGTATAACTAAGATGGCGCCTCCGTCCAGGACTACACCCAAAATGCTGACATCTAGGTTCTGGAGGAAGATCATCTTACATGGGCATGACCAATCAGAAGCTACAATTATATAGATAACACTGTGCTAACGATGTACTCCCTCACAGCACAAGTCACTCACATATATATAACCCCGTGTAACCAGGAAGAATAAAGAATTTTCACGTATCTGAACACATCCTCAGTGTGGTATTTCATTGCGCATGCACCCAGATTAAATAGGCCTAATGAGGAAGGGGACAGATACTCACCAGACGATTGGCCTGATCCATTTTACAGGAATTTCCTCTCACTTCCTGTTTTGGCTATGGGACAGGAAATTAAAGTAGATCTTCCAAATGGGACAAAGATGGCAAAAATAAACCTTGAAGGGGTTATAACCTTCACTTACTCTATCCAAAATGAAAAAAAATGTTACCTATAGTTCTAATTTAATGATTGTCAGGTGCAGGCTACTGGTTGGTTGTGTTAAAGGTGTCAGAAAATGTCCATAGATGGTGATGAAGAGCAATTCAATATCTCCTAAGTACTTTAGCCATGTCTGATTTATGACCCAAGGGCTGCCACAGACAAATTGCTAGAACAACTTAATAACAAATGAGGTTCAGTACGGATATATTATTTTCAAAACCACATTAGCCCACACAGTGTTTACAGCTTACTATCACATACTATAAACCTCCCTGTGTATGCACCAGCCATACAGTATTTTTGCCTTTGGGGGCGATATGTCACAATAGAAGTACTGGTGGCAGGCTGTAAGAGTATTAGTACTTTTTAGGCTTTTTTAAGGTATTGATGAGGAGAGTAAAAAGGGGTGTTCTAGGTATCTTTAGGTGTCCTTAGTATAAAGTGATAGTGGTAATGCCATTGATGATTTTCATAGAGCTTCTCCATTGTCTCCTAAACATTATGTTGATCCATGTTTTTTCAGGCATCCTTCATGCACCTTTTATAGATGTTGCTTTCTAAATTGAACGATTCCCACAGATATTTAGAAAATTTTTAAGGCCTTAAAGGCTTGAAGCCAAAAGCAAAAGCATTAAACCTAAACTTGTCCCAGCTGGGTCATTCTGTATTCTAGTCTTAAAAATATATATATGTATATCCAGGGATAGTCATAGACATATACAAATAAGACAACTAGCATCAGACAAGAGTTTAGCTTCTGTTTTTCAGCTGGTTGCTATGAATTAGTACACACTTACACACACCGTGTAAGTATAAAACTAAAATAGATATAAAGCCTACAACCAGTGCTGGGACAAGGCCATTTGGTGCCCAGGCGAAGATGGCAAACTGCGCCCCCCCCCCCCCCCCCCCGTTTTTAGGAAAGAAGCAATGTCGTTTCAAAACAAGAATATACTTATTATTATATTAAGAGACACTCTGATGGGCAAATTGTATGTTAAGGGGCACCCTGATGGGCACATTTTATATTAGGGGGCGCCCATCAGAGTGCCCCTCAATACAAAATGTGCCCATCAGTGTTGCTCTTAAAAAAAAATATGCCCATCAGAGTGCCCCTTAACATAAAATGTGCATATCAGCGTGCCCCTTAACATAAAATAAGGGTCACGCTGATGGGGACCTTTTGTGTTAAGGGCCATTCTGATGGGCACATTTTATTTTAAGGGGCACGCTGATGGGTATATTTTTAATGTGCACGCTGATGGGCACATTTTATGTTAAGGGGCATTCTGATGGGCACAACAAAATGTGTCCATCGGTGTGCCCCTTAAGAAAATATGCCCATCAGTGTGCACACTAAAAATATACCCATCGGCATGGCCCTTAAAATAAAATTTGTCCATCAGAGTTCCCCTTAACATAAAAAAGGTGCTCATCAGCGTGACCTTTAACAAAATATGTCCAGCAGTGTGCACAATATAAATAATCCCATTAGTGATCACTAGTTAACATGTGGCCCACATACCTTGAATGCAGGAGGGCACAACTGAACTACCGAAGGGGCGGAAGCTGTGAGATACGGAGAGCCGTCTCGTGGACGTCCACCCAAAATAAGCCGACCGCGTTGTACCTGTATTTCGGCTATGGCCCGGTTGGCAAGTGGTAAAGCTTTCTTTGCTGCCGCTTGGCAACTCGAAGTTTCAGCTTCCTCCATAAATGTTTTATAGGATTAAGGTCTGGAGACTGGCTAGGCTACTCCATGACCTTAATGTGCTTCTTCTTGAGCCACTCCTTTGTTGCCTTGGTGGTATGCTGAAAGACCCATCCATGACCCATCTTCGGTGTTCTGGCTGAGGGAATAAGGTTCTCATCCAAGATTGTATAATACATGGCCCCATCCATTGGCCCCTTAATGCGGCAAAGTCGGTCTACTCTGTACCTTTAACAGAGAAACAGCCCCAAAGCATAATTTTTCCATCTCCATGCTTGACTGTAGGGATTGTGTTGTTAGGGTCATAGTCAGCATTTTTCTTCCTAAACATACGGCGAGTCCCCTTCCTCAAGTAGGCACATGTACAGTCATACCAATGAACATCTAAATGAGTCAGAGAAGGATTTAGAGAAATTGCTGTGGTCAGATGAGGCAATAATTTATTATACCTATTTTGGTATATTCTAATCAATAGATTTGCAGCATTGGTATTGTGTATTCAATTACCATTTTTTATGCAATTAATTTTTAATATATTGAAATATAAATTAATTGCATAAAAATGGTAATTGAATACACAATACCAATGCTGCAAATCTACTGATTAAAATATACCAATAAAATGTGCTCCAACATATTGAATACATAAAAAACAAAATCCTCTTGTGGTGGACTTTAAAGGCACGAGAACTTTTACGGAAGTATATTTCGAATTTGAAAAGTTTTTTTATTCAATATAATATGTACAAATCATGTATAAAAAGACATATAGTGTATTGGAACATGTTTACAATGCTGTCACCATAACATAATACAACTTGTAAGCTAGTGGTTCTTGCTCCCGATGCGTTTCGGAGTACATGTGTAACTCTCCTTCTTCAGGGGTGTAATTAAGCAAGAATAATTTATGTTATGTATTGGGATGGCAGCCCTTTTCAAAATGTGCTGATTAAAAACATATGAGTGCAAAAGATGCTCCCAATTTCTTGAGCCAGAAATCCAACAAAGATAGGGTGCCCAGCCCAAAGTGTTGACCCAGCTCCCCCACAACACACACCCGAGAGGGTCAGACCAGAGGACCCACTGAGGCCAACGGAGGAAAAAGACCCTGCAGGTGGTACGTGAAATCACAAGGCACATTCACCACAACTGTTGAATTTTTGACCGTTCGCTCCAGCATCCAGCAGTGGACTGACGTGGAAGAATACATATACCTGCACATGTTGAATACATATACCAATGTTGTCAAATTCATAAAGAACACCCAAAAGAATTAAATCCACAATCTCAGGGCAGTGAATCATCAATAATAAGCAAGCTGTATTCTACAAATAAAAATGTGTGCAACCACAAATTTGTAGCATGCACTTTACGTATTATTGATTATTCACTGCACTGAGATTGTGGATTTAATTATTTTGGATGCTCTTTATGTAACTTACAACAATGGTATATGTATTCAACATGTTCATTTATATTTCAACATATGTGGTAATATTTTGGAGTATATTTTTATTGTTATTTATAGATTTGCAGCACCGGGATTGTGGTTTCAATTACTACTTTTTTATATAATCTATTTAAAATATCTGTTTCTACACATGGCTAAAGGGTAGCGCAACACGATTAATCTTTATAAACTCAACCAAATTTATAGTTTATTAGACCTGTGGATAAATATTTGCATAATCAGTAATGCATTGTGCAAAAAGTGAAAACAGCTGGTAGGAATGGCTGGTTATCAGGCTAAAGACAGACTTAGAGCTGCACATAGGCATTAGAGCCCCCCAATAGATGTTACAGCACCCCATAAACATTAGAGCACCCCATAGATGCTAGAGCGACCAATAGATGTCAGAGCACCCCATAGACAAAGCAAAGTTTAGAGTTTTCCATGGACTTTAGAGCAACTCATGGAAATTAGAGTGCCCCAAAGATGTTAGAGCACCCCAGGGATGCGAGAGTGACCCATAGACACTAGAGCATCCCATAGACAAAGCAACCCATGGAGGTTAGAGCACCGCATAACTTTGGAGCACTCCACGGATGCTACAGTAATGCAATAGACAGATTACCCCATGGATGCTAGAGAACTCTATAGACGCACCCCATAGAGGTTAGAATGTCCCATAGGCAGAGTACCCCATGGATATTAGAGTGACCCATGAAGTTTAAATTGAGTAACCCATGGATATTAGAACCACCCAAGGAAGTTGAAGCACCATGTAGGGTTGCCACCTATCTCTGCGATTCACCAGAACAGTCCAGGTTTTGACGCATATGTCTGGGTTTCAGGCCGCCTGAAACCCAGACACGTTATTCAGATCGAACAGTGGCTTCCCAAGTAACAGAGATAGCCACACACAAATCTGTTCCCATCTGTTAACTCAGTTTGGCCACACCCACTGTTCGCCTTGGCGCATGTAGCGCACCACATTACTATAAGGTGTTTAAGGTCTTTTGCAATCCTATTGTGCAGTGTTTCTCAACTCCAGTCCTCAAGGCGCCCCAACAGGTCATGTTTTCAGGATTTCCTTCAGATGAAACAGCTGTGGTAATTACTAAGGCAATGAAACTGATCAAATCACCTGTGCAAAATAATGGAAAGCCTGAAAACATGACCTGTTGGGGGGCCTTGAGGACTGGAGTTGAGAAACACGGCTATAGTTTATACAACATACCAAATTGCCGTGCATTGCTAAAGTGTTCGGGTTTGGCATGAAGAAAAGGTGGCAACCCTACGTGCAACCCTATTCATTTTTACACCCATGTGCATACTCCCTTTGCAGCAAGTGTACATGAGGCCTTCTTGTCTCAGGGTGACAACTCTTCTCCCCCATAGGTACAGTACAGTGAGTGAGCACTTTCACTCTCAGACCTCTTACACATGGGTCTAGAAAGCAATCGGCGTTGCCACTGTTGCCAGTGATGACAACATGGTGGATTGCATTGTCAGCAATGGCTGGCCCATGGCTGGCAGTCGATTTGGAGGTGATGTGCCACCTCCTGCAAACCTGTTTGTGGAGGGATTTCACACTAAAATCTCACTTCAAAGCACTGCTACCACACTGCTACCACATCTACTGCATGTGAAGTGGCCCCATTCACCTCTTTGGGGTGCAGTGAAAGGAACTAATGTGACATGCCCATGTGCATTGGGCTATTCAGATTTTGCCAGAACTTGACAGGGACCCTTTTTTTTTTCTCCTGAAGAAGCGGACTCATCTAATACAAGAAACATGTTGAGCTTCCCAACATTCCACAGCACCTGCAATAAGAGAACCTGCAAATATTGTATACTTAAGTTGCAATGGTTAAGCAGGCGATGATGTAAAAGAAGTCATGCTTCTAACAATTTTAACTGTAGCGCTACCTAGTAGTTTCCCTGACCTTGCAAGTCTCCTGACACCCTGGTTTTAGACATTTTAGCAAAGAAATATGGATGCAGACACAGAATAATTCACAGTAAACCAAACTATTACTTAGGATTTTGTAGTAAATAGAATCAATAGAAAATGGATCAGATAAGAGAAATTATTATTCCATTTTTATATGAACAAACAAAATGAACGGTCAACTAAAGTCCCTGGTGAAGCTAGAAATTAGCAAGGGAAGACTACTCCCTTAAAGGGTAACTGAAGGTTCATTTTTTTTTTTGGCAAAGATGTTATACTTACCTCTTCTGTGCAGTTGGTTTTGCACAGAGTGGCCCTGATCCTCCTCTTCTGGGGTTCCTCTGCAGCGCTCCTGGCTCCACCTGTTCTCGAGTGCCCCCTTGGAGAGCTGCTCTCCCTCAAGGCAGTTATGCGGGTGTGCTATTGACACAGACAGCAGGACACAGCCCCTCCCCCGGCTCCCACGTCATTGCATTTGATTGACAGCAGCGGGAGCCAATGGCTACACTGCTATCAATCTATCCAATCAGGACCCGAGACACCGGCTGGAGCTGGTGTGCTGGCCCCCACCGTTGGAAAGACTGGGTTCAGGTAAGCAAACTAGGGGCTCTGGGGTGCTGCTGCAGCAACAACTCCTTTTAAACCTCCTGACGCTACAGCCCCTCTTTAACACAAACACTTAACACAGCTTAGCAAGTTGTATCTAAAGTCTATGACCTTGGTTTCTAAATAAAGAGAGTTCCTTGGTGATATGGGGCCGGATAAATCTTGTGTCTTCAGCTAGCTCAATTGAAGAGGCCCAAAGTAATTGTTAAGTAATAACATTCAGCAGTGCAAAAGGTGTTGTAAATGTCTCCTTACAGAACTCTAATGAGGAAGGCAAAGTAAAGGTGTCTGCATGCAGTGTCCATGGGTGTAAAGAGGATAGGCATGTGCCTGCTCACCAATCTTGGCGATGCCAAGCTCAGGAGGGATGATGTGAAAATCCTACAGCAGGCCTTTGCAAACACTGTGCTCAAGGCACAGTACTCGACCCCTTTCAGTGCCGCAGTTCAGCTGGAGCTATGATGCAGGTGATGAGGGTGTCCTGCCAGCTGCCACTCGATGAATGGATACTGCTGACAGCGGATGCGCCACACTTAATCCTGGTGGCTTTCCCTTGCCGCTGAGGCCACAGTACAGCCGCACTTTTCCAGACCGTCTGAATCACTGATTCCAGATGAAGGTCGTGGTCCCAAGAGACTGACTCCTCCCCAACACTGGCTATTTATCCCCTTTTCCAGCATTCTGTTCTTATCCTCCAACCGGATGGAAATTGTAGTCCAACACAGTCTGGTTCCAATGCAAACATGGCTTTCCAGGCTACATATCCCAAGGTCATTTGCTCTTCTCTGAGAAATCCTCACTTGCTCTGCATTCAGGATGTAGTAAACAGAGTCTGTGCTGAACAGTAGAGGGAAACAGCCTCCCTGTGGCAAATGCTGCAAGTATCTCCTGTCATGGCAGGAAATTTAGCCAGCATCTGGCTACACAACAGGGGCGTCGCTAGGCGGTGGCTATTGGGGCTATAGCCCTGAATCTGGGGCCCATAGCCCAAGTCTCTTACCGCAGGGTTCCTGCCTAACCAGCGGGTGGCGGCCGCAGCTGCTGTGGCAGGCGGGTTGCTTGCATGAGACAGGCAGAGGAGAGAAGTGAGTGGGCGGACAAGCAGAGATGACATTTCTCTGCGCCCGCTCCACATCAACGCTCATCACAGCCTCTTCAATGGGGGAGCAAGATGCGGCGGGGAGCAGAGAGATGACATTATCTCTCACTGCCCACCACACATCAGCACTCTTCCACCCTCACAGCACGGTGGAGTGGAGGTCACGTGCTTCCTGTCATTGGTGGAGCACCACTTTGCAGCCAGACCCCCTTGCTTCAATATTGGAGGTGCGGCGGGGAGCAGCGAGATTACATCATCTCTCACTGCCCGCCCCTCATCACTGCTCTCCTGCCCTTACTAAATTGACCAGTGCTGCCAGTCTGCCACCAATGCAGTGTCAATGCACACTTGGTGGCACTGGCTGGCATGGCAAGTGACAATCCACACCAGTTGGCAACTGACAACCCACATCTGGTGGCTGGTGACGTGGCAAGTGACAATCTGCAAATGGTGGCAGGTGACGTGACAATCTGCAAATGGTGGCAGGTGACGTGGCAAGTGACAATCCACATCTGCTGCCAGGTGAAAGTGGCAAGCGACAATCCACATCTGGGGGCAGGTGGCGCTGGCAAGTGACACGCTGCATCTGGTGGCAGGAGATAGGGCAAGTGACACGCCCAGGGCTCCCACTGATTGTGCAGTATGGTGAGTTGAAGCACTTCATTATATATTAGAATGTAACAATAGAAAAAATGCGCTTCAATCACCCCGACACCATATCAACCATAGTGCCATGATGATTAAAGAGCCAACACCAAACAGAGCCCCCCCCCCGCGAGCCTGCAAAAAGGTTGGTGACCGCAGATCTTTTGCAGACCTAGCAACGCCCCTGCTACATAACATTGCTGAAATTTTGAGTGAAGGTGAATACACACTATACAATTTTCTTTAGATTTTTTCCTTCAGTTTTACCAAAACCATATAATATGAGGTCAACCCTTAAGAGTTTCAATTTGTGTGCAATCAGGCAGGCCCTTGCACTACATGGTTTTGGTAAATCTAAAGGAATACAGACAACAAAAGTTGTATAGTGTGTATGGGGTCTAAGGTTGCTCTTTTTTATATGGAATGTATAAGTAAAAAGTGGTGTTTGATGAAAAAGTTATTTTTGTTGTATAGTGCCTCAAATGTCCAGACAGTCCCTGTTCTAAGTAAATCTTTGTTTGTTAGGATGTGCCATTTTATTTAGAGTCATCTTAAACCACTTATATTTTGACAGGCGCCCATTTTTGCTGCCTGACAGTGCTCAAGTGAAACTGGCCTAAGACAGGAAATTTGTTACTGGAAGAACACTAAATGAAAATAAAGAAGAAAAAAACATAAAAAAGAAAAGCATTAGTCACCATATCAATGGATTATTAAAATGCAATAAATTAAATTTTTCTTGGATTTAGATAGATACCCTTTCAAATAAATGTTTTGGCTAGAGTTAGCTTTAAAACTATCACAAAGTAGGTCATATGAGGGAAGCTCCAGAGACACGTGAGCTTCCGTCATGACTATTATATTTTTTCGTTTCCTGATCACTGCTCTAATTTTTATCTGAAGCTGATAACATTTCAGCATCGCTTCAGTTCCAAAAAAAAGAAATGTGTGAGCCTGGCCTCCCATTTCCTCCCACCTCTTCATAACTTTTTGTTTTACTGCTGGGAGAGTGGGAAAGGTGCTAAAATCCAGTAATTTGCAGAGATGTTACTGTTACAAGGAGCAAAGCAGGTGGCACATAAGACAAAATATCACATTTTAACTTTTTCTGCCTCTTTATAGAGCCGTTTATCTTTTTAGCTAGCGAGCGAGTATTATAAAAACTGTAGACATTTACAGGGTCAGCTCACACAAAACTAATATTCCAGCTCTGGGAAGCACCAAGCAGCTTGATTCACTCAGTGGCTTCCTATATCTAGAAAAAAACAGCCTGGAAATGTCTGCATATACGTTTTTCTGCGAAACCCCAATTCGGCCTCATGCACCAGTGTTAATTTTGGCATCATATTTCTATTTAGTTTTAGTCTTTTGACTAAAATGCCGTTTTAGTTTAAGTCGTATTTCAGTCATCTGAATTGTTTTAGTTTTAGCCGTATTTAGTTGACTGAAATCTGCAGTACATTTTAGTCGACTAAAATCTAATGGGTTTAGTTAAATTGTAATGCATTATTTAAGCATTTCTCTAGAACAGTGATGGCGAACCAGGGCACCTCAGATGTTTTAGAACTACATTTCCCATGATGCTCAACTACACTACAGAGTGATAAATTATGTACCGCTCAAGGAAAACAACTCCCCTGCTGCTCTGCTGTTTCTGCACATAAGACATGTGCCAACCCTGCATGCATTAGAGACATGTAGATAGAAGTCTGGACGGCCGCACACTGCTTCAATCACATTTATTGGTTCCACAAACTAAAATGAGAATCCATACAGCAAATGGTGGTGAAAACACTGATCAGCTGATCTATGTTTTCACCATCATTTGCAGTATGGATTGTCATTTTATTATGGAACCAATAAAGGTGATTGAAGCAGTGTGCGGCCGTCCAGATTTTTTTCATCTACACCGCAAGTGCATGAGCATCATTGAAAATGTAAAAACATCTGGGGTGCCAAGGTTCGCCATCACTGGGTTAGAATTTCCAAACTCATTATACACTCGCTGGCCACTTTATTAGGTACACCTGTTAAATTGCTTGGTAACAAATTGCTAATCAGCCAATCACATGGCAGCAACTCAATGCATTTAGGCATCTAGATATGATGAAGACGCCTTGCTGAAGTTCAAATAGAGCATCAGAATGGGGAAGAAAGGGGATTTAAGTGACTTTGAGCAGGCTGGTCTGAGTATTTCAAAAACTGCTGATCTACTGGGATTTTTACGCACAACCATCTTTAGGGTTCACAGAGAATGGTAAAAATATCCAGTGAGCGTCAGTTGTGTGGAAAATGCCTTGTTGATGTTAAAGGTCAGAGAAAAATGGGCAGACTGGTTCAAGATGATAGAAAGGCAACAGTAACTCAAATAACCACTCAATACAACCAAGGTATGTAGAATACTGTCTCTGAAGCACAACTCATCGAACCTTGAAGCAGATGGCTTACAGCAACAGAAGACCACGCTGAGTGCCACTCCTGTCAGATGAGAACAGGAAATTGAGGCTACAATTCACACAGGCTCACCAAAATTGAACAATATTGGAAAATGTTGTCTGGTCTGATAAGTCTTGATTTCAGATGCAACATTCAGTTGGTAGGGTCAGAATTTGGCGTAAACAATGTGAAAGCATGGATCCATCCTGTCTTGTATCAATGGTTCAGGCTGGTGGTGTAATGGTGTGGGGGATATTTTCTTGGCACACTTTGGGCTCCTTAGTACCAATTGAGCATCATTTAAATATCACAGCTTACCTGAGTAGTGTTGCTGACCATGTCCATCCCTTTATGACTACAGTGTACCCATCTTCTGATGGCTACTTCCAGCAGGATAATGCATGTCACAAAGCTCAAATCATCTCAAACTGGTTTCTTGAACATGACAATGAGTTCACTGTACTCCAATGGCCTCCACAGTCGCCAGATTTCAATCCAATAGAGCAGAGATGTGATGTGGTGGAACAGAAGATTCGCATTATGGATGTGCAGCTGACAAATCTGCAGCAACTGCGTGATGTTATCATGTCAATATGGACCAAAATCTCTGAGGAATGTTTCCAACACCTTGTTGAGTCTATGCCACAAAGAATTAAGCCAGTTCTAAAGGCAAAACGGGGTCCAACCTGATACTAGCAAGTTTTACCTAGTAAAGTGGCCGGTGAGTGTACACTCCTGGAGTAAAAAAAAATGTAATATGATGCTATTATTTATGGTATTAAGGTTTGAACAAACTACTACTCCAGAGAGACACTGTGGACGGTGGTCTGAGGAGTCCAGTAAATGCTGCACAGGGCTCTGGATGGTCTAATGAGGCTTATAATGCACACAGTGCTCTGGACGGTGGTCTGAGGAGGCCATTTAATGCACAGTGCTCTAGATGGTGGTCTGAGAAGGCCTGTAATCCTGCACAATGCTCTGGATGGTGGTCTGAGGAGGCCTGTAAGCAGGGCCATCTTTAATATTGATTGGACCTTAGGTAAACATTTTCTTGGGCCCCCCTTCCCCATCATGCAATATTGCTATCCAACTCAACATCCCAGAAAACAAACACACACATTTACTCTCAAAAAACTTGTAAATATAAAGAACTGGTCCACACTCACTGATTGGTTCAGGCTCACTGATCGATTGCTAGAGGTTACTGGACATCATTACCTCTCACCCATTAGTTACTAGAGGTTACTGCACACTGATTGGTTGCTAGGGGTTACTGTACATCATTATTGCTCACCAGTGGTTACTATAGGTTACTTCACATCATTATTACTCACTGATTAGTTACTAGAGGTTACTGCACATCATTACAACTCACCCATTGGTTGCTACAGGTTACTGCACATCATTACCACTCACTGATTAGTTACTAGAGGTTACTGCACATCATTTCCACACACCCATTGGTTGCTACTGCACATCATTACTGAGGGAGGAGGGGGAGACGGTAGCAGCAAGGATGGGAAGTGTTATCATAATGGGGGATTTTAATTATCCAGACATAGACTAGGTGGAGAAAAACACGCATTCGTCTAAGGCTCACCAGTTCCTAAATGTCTTGCAGGACAATTTCATGTGTCAGATGGTAGACGCACCAACTAGAAATAAAGCGTTACTAGATCTACTGATTACTAACAATACAGACCTGATCACGGATGTGGAAATACGGGGCGATTTAGGAAACAGCGATCACAGGTCAATTGGCTTCAGTATAAATCACACAAATAGGAAACATAAGGCAAATACAAAGACACTGAATTTCAAAAGAGCCAACTTCCCTAAACTACAAACCTTGCTAGAAGGCATAAATTGGGATAAAATCTTAGGAACAAAGAACATGGAGAAGAGATGGGTTCGCTTTAAGAGCACATTAAATAAGGGCATTAGCCAGTGCATCCCATTGGGTAATACATTTAAAAGAGCGAACACAAGTCCTGGATGACTTAACTCCAATGTAAAAATGCATATAAATGCAAAAGACAAAGGTCTTCAAAAAATACAAGGTTGAGGGATCAACATTGGCATTCAGACTTTATAAAGAATGCAACAAGAAATGTAAGGGTGCAATTAGGGTGGCTAAGATAGAAAATGAAAGACACATAGCGGAGGAGAGCAAGAAAAAAATACCAAGAAATTCTCTAAGTATGTAAACAGTAAAAAAAGGAGGACAGATCATATTGGCACCATAAAGAATGAGGAAGGACATCTGTTACAAAGGATGGGGAGATGGCGAAGGTATTGAATTTATTTTTCTCCTCAGTCTTTACGAGGGAATCGGGGGGCTTCAGTAACCAAAACTGCAGTGTTTGTCCTCATGACACATCACAGGAAGCATCCTCATGGCTAACAGAGGGCAGATTTAGAAATAGATTTGGGAAAGTTAACATTAATAAATCACTGGGACCACATGGCTTGCACCCAAGGGTACTTAGGGAACTCAGTCAAGTAATTTCCAGACCATTGTTCCTAATTTTTACTGACAATCTACTGACTGGAATGGTACCAGCGAATTGGAGAAAAGCCAATGTAGCACCAATATTTAAGGGCCCAAAATACATCTGTGGGAATTACAGACCTAGTCTAACATCAATAATATGCAAGCTCTTGGAGAGGATGATAAGGGACTATATACAAGATTTTAGTAATGAAAATGGTATCATTAGCAGTAATCAGCATGATGTCATGAAGAATCATTTTTGCCAAACCAATTTATTAACCTTTTATGAGGAGGTGAGCTGCCATCTGGATAAAGGAAGGCCCGTAGACGTTCTGGATTTTGCAACATGCCACAATAAGGTCTGTTGGCACGGACAATAGGGTGAGTACATGGATTGAAAATTGGCTACAAGGGCAAGTTCAGAGGGTGGGGATAAATGGGGAAGCAGGGCAATAACTGCTCCGCAGGATGTGGAAACCTAGCAAGAAGATCTGAACAAATTAATGGGGTGGGCAATTACATGGCAAATGAGGTTTAATGTAGAAAAATTTAAAATAATGCATTTGGGTGGCAAAAATATGAATGCAATCTATACACTAGGGGGAGAACCTCTGGGGGAATCTAGGATGGAAAAGGACCTGGGGGTCCTAGTAGATCATTGGCTCAGCAATGGCATGCAATGCCAAGCTGCTGCTAACAAACAAACAGAATATTGGCATGCATTAAAAAAGGGATTAACTCCAGCGATAATTCTCCCCCTCTACAAGACTCTGGTCCGTCCGCACCTGGAGTATGCTGTTTAGTTCTGGACACCAGTCTTTAGGAAGGATGTACTGGAAATGGAGCGAGTACAAAGAAGAGCAACACAGCTAATAAAGGGTCTGGAGGATATTAGTTATGAGGAAAGGTTGCGAGCACTGAACGTATTCTCTATGGAGAAGAGACGCTTGAGAGGGGATATGATTTAAATTTACAAATACCGTACTGGTGGCCCCACAATAGGAATAAAACTTTTACGCGGAAGGGAGTTTAACGAAACACGTGGCCACTCATTGAAATTAGAAGAAAAGAGGTTTAACCTTAAACTACGTAGAGGGTTCTTTACTGTAAGAGCGGCAAGGATGTGGAATTCCCTTCCACAGGCAGTGGTTTCAGTGAGGGACATCAATATTTTAAAAAAACTATTAGATAAGCACCTGAACGACCACAACATACAAGGATATACAAGGTAATACTGACATATAATCACACACATAGGTTGGACTTGATGGACTTGTGTCTTTTTTCAACCTCACCTACTATGTAACTATATGTAATTACTGCTCACCATTGGTTGCTAGAGGTTACTGCACATCATTACTGCTCACTGATGGGTTGCTAGAGGTTTCTGCATGTCATTACTGCTCACTGATTGGTTGCTAGAGGTTACTGCACTTCATTCCTGCTCACCATTGGTTGCTATAGGTTACTGCATATCATTATTACTCACTGATTGGTCTAGAGGTTACTGCACATCACTACAGCTCACTGATTGGTTGCTAGAGGTTTCTGCACATTATTACTGCTCACCATTGGTTGCTAAAGGTTACTGAACATCATTACTGCTCACCATTGGTTGCTGTAGGTTACTGCACATCATTATTGCTCACAGATTGTTTGCTAGAGGTTCTGCACATCATTGGTACTCACTGATTTGTTGCTAGAGGTTTCTGTACATGATTACTGCTCACCATTGGTTGCTAGGGGTTACGGCACATCATTACTGCTCACCATTGGTTGTTATAGGTTACTGCACATCATTATTACTCGCTGATTGGTCTAGGGATTACTGCACATCATTACAGCTCACTGATTGGTTGCTAGAGGTTTCTGTACATCATTACTGCTCACCTTGGTTGCTAGAGTTTACTACACATCATTTTTACTCACATTTGTTGCTAGAGGTTACAGCATATCATTACAGCTCACTGATTGCCTGCAACTCACAATTCTCCCTTCTGCAAGCTGCTCTGGTCCCACCACTGGTTTATTAATCTCCCCCTGCTGCTGACAGGAGAAGGGTGCGGGAGAACAATCAACGCACAGCCCGACTTATTTGTTTCATCTTCGCGCTGCTGACAGGAGAAGGGTGTGGGAGAAGAATCAACACAGCCCGACATAAAGTATGTGTTTAATCTCCGCGCTGCTTAAAGGAGAAGGAGGGAAAAGTGGGGGAACACAGAGACCCGCTCTGCCTAACTTCCTGTCACATCCGCTGCGGTCCTGACAGAGGGAGAAGCGGGATCTAGCACATACATCCAAAAGCTGTGCCTCTTCCCTGTCACAGTGTGGCCACTTGTATCATCGCGGCCAGGAGAGCAAGCAGGGCAGGCAATCAGTTGTGCCCTCTACACAAAGAAAAATATATGTGGGCAATGCGGAGCTCAAGGGGCAGCTGCTTTGTGCACTCACAAAAACGGCTGGGCCCAGGGCAGATGCCCCTTTTGCCCCGCGTTAAAGACGGCCCTGCCTGTAGTGCACACTGCTTTGGACAGTGGGTTGAGGAAGCCTGTAATGCTGCACAGGGCTAAGCTTGTCACACTACTAAGCATGCTATGGTTGCTACCTTGCTTGCTGAGAGGGGAAACACTCACAAGCTTTACAGGCGGAACTCAGAGGAAACCAGAAGTTCACATGGGTAAACGTCCCTCCCTCACATGTTCGTTCCATTTTCATTCAGTGACAAAAATGGGAATTGATTTTCATCATAGTTTTTGTCAATTGACAAAAATGTGGGGTAATTTTCATTTAGTTTTCAACATTGTAAACATGCCGCTGACGAAAATAATGTCGAAACCCTGTCATGTACATAGGGCATTCGATTTTACTCCTAGCAGGAAAAAGCTGCTTTAAAGATTTTGCCTAAAGTCACGTATTGCATGCATGTTTAAGCATGCCAAACGTTTGAGAATAAATGGATTTTATTGGTCAGAATATTAATTTATTCTGGCTAATGTAATGAATAAACTCTCAAGCACTAAACAAGTCTAGTGCATTTTGACACATTTAGATGCATTTAGGCATGTCAAGCGTTTTTCTGCCTTAAAGAGGAGTCAAAACCAGGTATCTGCTCCCACCAGCCCCCCAAAGGTGAAAAATGTGGCAGCGAGGGAGAGGCAGATAAGCAAAGGTTCCCCTTTTGGATGGAGCTTTGCTTTAAATGCTTTTTTTTTTCAGCCTCTTCTGTGCAAGAACCCATAAGCTAACAAAGGGGAACTTTGACAGGCTGAAAAAAACCCACCAAATTCCTGTAAAAGAGACATTAAGACCTGTGTGGATGAGGCCTTTAACAGTGAAATCCATTAAAGTCCATGGGAGTGGGGTAAATCTTGATACTAAATTCTGGCCATTTTCAAGGCTAATAGACAAGCTATTGTCTGGGAAAGAGTAAGGTTTGCTGGGCCCTGCCATGTGGAACATTTGGCAGCTATATATTTTATACCAATCCTTTAAATTACATGTTTCGTAGATGCATTCCTCCCACTTCATGAAATGAGAAAGGGGGACACCTTTTATCACACAGTATGTAGGCAAAGGGCACGTCCCTGCCATAGCCCTAGTAACATGGACCATAAAGATCTAAAGTGCAGAAAATGATTGGCTAAGCCACACAAATGATTTTGTGTCCTAAATTTTTCCTTTATATTGGCTTTTCAAAATAACAATTGCTGTAATATAGATGTAGCGGTACCCCCGTGGGGTCGCTGCGTGTTTCAGCAACCACACATCACCCTGCTTTTTGTTTTTTGTTTTTTTAGGGGATTAAACTTGGATGGGGAAAAGGGACATGGGATGCCCAAAGGATAAATTTTTCTTAGTAGAATATAGGTAGTTGAATCCAAATTGACAGGCTCTGCTACTTCACATCTCCTCCATCACACTACTTGAGATCACTTGCTTGCCTCTACTGTCCAATTCTAGATTCCTGTCACGGTTAGCACATGGCTAGGCCTCACTCTGAATAAGTCCTAACATTTTCCTAGTAGCCATTTGCAGCCGGGGGTCTGCAGTCCCCTCTGTGGTAGCAACCATTTTAGAAGAAAAAAAATTGTGCTAACTGATCCCTGATGGACTACTGCTCCCAGCAAGTCCGATGCAAATCCTGCCAACCCTCCTGGCTGCAGTGACTCTGCCTCAACAACACCACAGTCTCTTTCCCTCTGGCTCCACATCCAATCCTGGCATGTCTCTCCCAGAGCTTCTCATTGTGCTTCTTACTCACTGACCCCGGCATAGATTCCTCCTGAATGACTTTCCTGGCCGTGTTCCCCGCTGTCTTCCTCCTGCTCCTGTTCCAGGACACCTCTCAATGACCGTGTAAAGAGAGGCTCCCGAGCTCCAGGCCAGAGGTACATCCCCCCCAGAAAGGGGATCCCTTCAAGGGCCACCACAGCCTAACACGCCATCATCTTAGTTCTTCCACCCAATAACTCCTCCCACAACAGGCTGACCACGGGCATATATAGGAGGCCTGCCCCCTGCCAGTTCTAGTTGGGATTGGTCAGGGCTCCCAAATACACCCCATGTCACTCCAGCCCTCTGTCCTACCTCTTTTCCAGAACCTTCTCACTAGAAACAAAGTAGGCGCCAGAGAGCAGAAGCACATGTCAGTCACCTGCTGCTACACTAAACCAATCCCCTGCCCCCAGATAAAAAACTGTGAGCTAGGCCTGCCTAAATTTACCTGCACTGACAGTACACACAAAAACACTATTCTAGCACCTACCTACCAAAGGTAGATGGTGCTACATAGAGGTTGGATTAAAAATTTAGTGCAGCATTACATTTTTGGTAGTAAATTAGTACATTTTGTAAAAAGATGTACACATCATAACAAAAAGAGGGAAACCTGAGTATGCATAAAGGAAAGTGGTATTTGGTCTCAGTGGATTGCCTTGCACCTGCCTGTGCTGAAAAAAAGTGCTGCATGCAGTATTTTTTAAGCAGCACCATGCCCCCACATCACCAAAACACAGTGGTGTGAACTTTACCTTGTCCATGCGGTAGGACTGCACTGGAATAGCCGCCCAAGGCAGTCCCACCGTATCTGGTATAAATCTACGCTTAAGCCGCATGTGGTGCTATAGAACAGTACGATTTTCACAGAATCACATGATTTAAATGTATAATTGATTTTTTAAACTTTTAAACAAGGTTAATTTGTCCCATGACACCAATCGGGAACTTAGACCATATGTCCATCCTAATTTTAGCAGTAGTAAGCAGAGGTTCAATATTTAAACAGATATGATCCTGATGTTCCCTGGAAATATCTATACTGTTATATCTAATTATACTAAGACTGCATACCAGAAGTAAAGCCTGATTACTAGAAACATTGAAGGAATAAACAGGCATATTTTTGATAATGACTAGTTAACCTCTTGCCAACCGTGCTATAGCCGAATTTCGGCTACAGTGCAGTCACATATTTCCAGGCAAGCATCTATTGATGTTCTCCTAGAACTCTGCTCCACCACGCCCCCCCCTGGGGATAAAGCTGATCACAGGTTGAGGTAAAGGGCCAATCACAGCAGCCCATTACCATGTGATTAGCTGTGTCCAATCATAGCTCATCACATGTAAACAAATGCTGGTTATCAGCATTTCCTTTCCTCAGCGCTATCACTGTCTAAAGAAAGAAAAGCCAATAACCGAAGTTCCTGTGACAGGGCAAATTCATACTGATAATCAGGGCACTGATCATCAGTGCCCTGATGATCAGTGCAGCCCCTTCAGTTAGGGTGACCAGACATCCCGGTTTTCTGGGGACAGTCTCCGGACTGAGGACACTGTCCCCGCACCAAATCTGTCCCCGGTTTTGTCCCCGGATTGGCGAGGCCACTTCCACCGCAGCAACCCTGGCACTATAATCTATTTTTGGCTGCTCAGCCTCAGGTGGTGATTGCTTACACTTTCCCTGGCCTTTTAGCTCTGGCTGGCCGCCCGGGAGATGGACTGTATCGCCTCTGTTGCCTGCCCCATCAGCACTTCCTAGCTCCTTCCTCACTCCGCCGCCTGTCCAATCTGACACTCTGCCTTAAATTGGTGTCTGCCCAACCACACCCACACTCCAGCCTCCTGCATGCACTGTTCTCAGCCTTTTTGGGAGACCAGCCTGAGAGGGGAGGCATAATTGGCGAGTAAGCCATCTGCTCCTTGAACAACCCTCCTCTCTCACCCAACTTCTTTGCTTTGCCTCTTCTTTTCCTTCGCATTTCGTTCTTCCACTGTGCAGACTGGGGGTAGGGGAGATTGTACAAACTGGGGGGGTGATTGTGCAGACTGGGGGAGGGGGATTGTACAAACGGAGGGGGCAGAATTTTGCTGAATAGGGGAGGGGGGATTGTACAAGCTGGGGGGGTTGTGCAGACTGGGGGGAATAGTACAAAATGGGGGATTGTGCAGACTGGAGGAGGGGGGATTGTACAAACTGGGAGGATTGTGCAGACTGAGGGGAGGGGGGATTGTGCAGACTAGGGGGGTTGGACAAACTGGGGGGGGGGTTGTGCAGACTGGGGGGAGGGGGGATTGTACAGACTAAGGGAGGGAATTGTGCAGACTGGGGAGAATTGTGCAGACGGGGGGAGATTGTGCAGACTGGGGGGACTGGTGGGAGGAAGGATTTTGCAGACTGAGGGTGAGGATTGTGCAGACTGGGGGTATGGAGGATTGTGCAGACTGGGGGGAGGGGGATTGTACAGACTGGAGGGCTACGCAGTGCTCTGGATGATGGTATGAGAGCCCTGTAATGTACACAGTGCTCTGTACGGTGGTCTGAGGGGAGGCCTGTAATGTACACAGTGCTCTGGAGGGTGATCTGAGGGAAGGCCTGTAATGTACATACTGCTCTGGACGGTGATCTTAGGGGAGGCCTGTAATGTACACAGTGCTCTGGAGGATGATCTGAGGGGAGGCCTGTAATGTACACAGCGCTCTGGTCGGTGATCTGAGGGGAGGCCTGTAATGTACAAAGTGCTCTGGAAGGTGGTATGAGAGGAGGCCTATAATGTACACAGTGCTCTGGACGGTGGTATGAGGGGGGGCCTGTAATGTACACAGTGCTCTGGACGGTGGTATGAGGGGGGGCCTGTAATGTACACAGTACTCTGTACGGTGGTCTGAGGAGAGGCCTGTAATGTACACAGTGCTCTGGACGGTGGTATGAGGGGAGGCCTATAATGTACACTGTGCTCTGGACGGTGGTTTGAAGCGAGGCCTGCCCATAGGCGCAAAATGTTGTAAAACTCCACCAGTATTTTATGTTGCTTTTATTCCTTTAACATTTGTAGTCTTTTAACAGTTAGCTATTAATATTTGATTATGTATGTCCGAAGGTATCCTATGCGTTATCATGCAATCTTTTTCTGTTCTGAATTGTTTGTTAATTTATACTGTTATTGTTGAACAAAAATTCTTTGGTAAGAATAAAATACAGGAGTGTATTTTAGTGTTTTCTCTATCTTATCTTCTTAACAATTGGTAGTCATATACCAAAAAATTCAAAGTATCTTTTTTTTTTATCTCATGGACGAAATGTGAGAAATAATGTATATATCCATACAATCATTCTATAAACACATATTACATACACTTCATTTATAATTTGAGAAAATTAAGCTTATAAAATAGTTTACCATTTGCCATTAAAAAAAAGAAAAAATATGTCCCCGGATTTCATTTTGAAAATCTGGTCACCGTCAGTGCCAATCAGTGTTCATCGGTGCAGCATTTCAGTGCTGCATATCATTGCCCATCAGTTCCACCTATCCATGTCACCTATCACTGCCCATTAGTGCTGCCTTATCGGTGCTGCCTCATTATCCATGCAGCTTATTAGTGCCCATCAGTGCAACTTATCAGTGCTGCCTCATCAGTGCCCATAAGTACAGTCTCATCAGTGCAGCATATCCGTGCCCATGAGTGAAGCCCATCTTTTAGTGCCCATATTAGTGGTGATTAAATACCACCAAATAAAAAGCTCTATCTGTCTCAAAAATTTTTTTTATAAAAATGTCATAAATGTACAGTGTTGCATGACCACGTAAATGTCATTCAATGTGTGACAACACTGAAAGCTGAAAATTTACCTGGGCAGGAAGAGGGTGAAAGTGCCCAGTAGACAAGTGCTTAATGGTCAACCCTGAATAACTGACAGAATCATTAATAATAACTAAGAGAGCAGTAATAATAACCATGAGAGCAGTAATGAGAGCGTTTCGTCATCACAACTTCTTCCTGGGATTAGCACGTGATGACGAAACGCGTCAAATTGTGGCTGTACGGTAACTCGAAGGAATTGTTAGACATCAAAGAGACGCTCTGGCGTAGTTTCCAGTGTGGTGAGACATTGCCTGCTGTTCCGATATATATCTTCGCCTCAGATCTCTGGGCTTTATCATTTCCAATGCTCGTGATGCATGTGAATTTTGTAAGTGCAATGTTTGAAGATTTAATGCAATAAATGGGTTATGGTTTTAGACATATTGCACTAATGGAGCTTTCCTTTATCTCCCCTCATATGTGAGCATGTTACACCTGGATTGTATCAATTGGAGAGTGGCGTTGAAGTAAACCTTTGTGGGTAACTGCTCTGCTGCCAAACACGTGAGGTAAATATCTTTGGTGAGTTTACTACTGACGGGGAGAGGTGCTTGCTGTTGTGTGAAGATTCTATCACTCTTTGGAGGAATGCATCGATGTACTTTGGCATCTGTTGCACTATTTTGTGTGACTTTTTTGTGGACTTTCATACACTGTTTTACTATTTTCTTCACCATCTTTTCTTTGGTTCACTGTGTTGGCTTAAGAGTTTTAAACACATTTTGAACACAAAACTCTTTTTAAACAAATTTGTGATTTTATGTTTCACCATTATAATTAAATGTATTTTTAGAGCTGCTGTTCACTTTTCATTTTTGAGTGATTCAATTTATCATAGTTTGCATAAAAAAGTAGCTGCTTTTTTTACACTTTTATTTTTTTCATATTTTTATTTTATTTTCAAGGCTTGTTTTGCGTATTTTTTCCTTGGCGCAGTGGTGAATAAGTGATTTTCCTAATCACTTGTTTATTTTAATTTTAATAAATGTAATTAGCTTAATATGCCAGGAGCTTACCACCCTTAGCCCTTTCCATATCCAAAAACCCTTAGTTGCTAAAAGAACAAGAGTTTCTTGACCTTAGCTAAGTGGCCTTAGCTCATGTCAATAACTCAAAGTTGTAATTTAAATGTATGTAATGGTACAGGGACAGATTATAAGAAAAAGCATCAATGATAGCCATCAGAACCTGATCAGCATGTTGTTCTGCATCAGCAGTTGTCTGTTTAACCTGTTTGATCAACAAAGAGAGGTAAGTGTAAGCAACCACTTCCGGACCGCAGCACGCAGATATACGTCCTAACTTTAAAGAGGAATATCATTGTTATGGCAGCAGCTAGCTGCCGTAACCCTGGTATCCACTTCTTCGGCTGGCGGTCCACTTTCCGATAATGTTGGTCTCTGCGGCGGATTCGCTGCGAGATCACTTTTATCCCCTCCTCCCGCTCCGGTGCCCTCCGCTGCCCTCCGCCGCTTACCGGAGCTGTCGGCATCGGTGGAGGCAATCGGATCCTCTTTTGTGTGTGGTATTGAGACGAGTGAGGGGAAGATGGCCCCCACCCATCTCCATACCATTGCAGGGCGGAAGCAACGTCAAAATGTCACTTCCACCCACAGCTCTTAAAGGGCCATTATTTTTTTTTTTTTTTTATTGCATTTTAGTGTAAATATGAGATCTGAGGTCTTTTTGACCCCAGATCTCATATTTAAGAGGTCCTGTCATGTTTACATTCCTTGTAGTAGGAATAAAAGTGACACAATTTTTTTCTTTTTAAAAAAGAACAGTATAAAAATAAAAAAGAAGAGGTAAAATAAATAAGAAAATGATTTAAAAAAATTTTAAACGCGCCCTGTCTCGCCGAGCTCGCGTGCAGAAGCGAACGCATACGTGAGCAGCGCCGGCATATGAAAACGGTGTTCAAACCACACATGTGAGGTATCGCTGCAATCGATAGAGTGAGAGCAATAATTCTAGCCCTAGACCTCCTATGTAACTCAAAACATGCAATCTGTAGAATTTTTTAAACGTCGCCTATGGAGATTTTTAAGGGTAAAAGTTTGTCGCCATTCCGCGAGCAGGCGCAATTTTGAAGCTTGACATGTTTGGTATCAGTTTACTCAGCGTAACATTATCTTTCACAATATAAAAAAAATTGGGCTACATTTACTGTTGTCTAGCAGGGTGAGAGGGGGACCCAACCAGGGTGTATGGCCATATTAAAATCTCCCAGCCAAATCACTTTAAGCTTGGAGTACAAGGACATGAAGGCCATCCCTTCCTGCACAACTGACATATTAAAAGGGGGACATAGAAAGCCATAATCACCAGTGGGAGTCCAAAACTATTTATCATACAGAAAAACATTTTGCCCCTGCTGGTCAAGCTCCATTTGATGTAACACAAACTGAACAAGTTTAATATTGTAGCACACCCCACATAGGAACTGCTGACAAAAAGGGATCCCCCACTCCTGCAGAGCCAGGCACACCGAATTTCACAGGCATTTAAAAGTCAGAAAACAGTCCGTAGCTTTGTTTTTGTTGTTTTACTAGAGGGTTAACAACTTGGGTGGGGATTGGGGGGTTTTGGGATGCCCAATTGACTGTAAGGAGAACTTCAGGGACAAACTTCCCCAAGATGAGTCATGCAGCCCTGACCTCTAATAACCCTGACCCAATTTAGTGACTCAGGTTATTCCTGGCCAGAAGATGTTTTACTACTCTACCAATACTAGGAAACCTGCCCCAAGTATGTTTGACAATTCCAAACCACCAGTTCAATTAAATTCTTTTTATTGAAAAATGCTTTTTTGGGTAGTTTTGGCAGATTTTTATCTCATTGTAACAGGCTCAAATTGAACAGTGAAAGTAACAGCCACAACAGATCTAAAAGCTATAGGAAAGTTTACTTTAAAAAAAAATAAAGCTAAAAACCACAACTTCATAGAAATTGGCCAGTGACAAAACAGTTTAACCACTTCACGCAAATTAACATACCTGTATGTCGGTACTTTGATGTTAAATATTGGGGTTATGGCAGCAGCTACCTGCCATAACCCCAGTATTTTCATAAAACGGTGTGTGTTTCTCTTTCGGATAAAAGTGGTCTCAGCGGCGGATTCGCCCCCCTCCCACCATGCTCCAGTCATCTCCGATGCTTACCGGAGCTGCCAGCAGCGGCGGAGACAATCCTGTCCGCTCCCTTCACTGCTTGGATGCAGAGTGAGGGAAAGATGGCCCCCGCTCGGCTCCATAGCATTGGAGGGTGGAAGCGACGTCAAACGTCACTTCCGCTCAATGCTCTTAAAGGGAATTTTTTTTTATGAGAATTTTTTTTTTCTTTTATTGCATTTTACTGTAAATATGAGATCTGAGGTCTTTTTGACCCCAGATCTCACATTTAAGAGGTCCTGTCATGCTTTTTTTCTAATACAAGGGATGTTTCAAACCACACATGTGAGGAATCACCACGATGGTTAGCGTGAGAACAATAATTTTAGCACTAGAACTCCTCTGTAACTCAAAACTGGTAACGTGTACTAATTTTTAAATGTTGCCAATGGAGATTTTTAAGTGCCAAAGTTTGTCGCCATTCCACGAGCGAGTGCAATTTTGGATCGTGACATGTTGGGTATCAATTTACTCGGCATAACATTATTTTTCGCAATATAGAAACAATTAGGCTAACTTTACTGTTGTCTTATTTTTTAACTCAAAAAAGTGTATTTTTTCCAACAAAATTGAGCTTGTAAGACCGCTGCGCAAATACGGTGTGACATAAAGTATTGCAATGATCACCATTTTATTCTCTAAAAAATCACATAAAACTGGCGCTCAGAATTGCTGATAAAGAGACAACAGACAGACAATTTAGACTGTACAAATATCTAGGATTGTGTAAGGAAAAATTAAGTCCATGAATATAAGTCCAATAAGTGCTGGTGATGAGAAATTTGCTAGTAGAGGAAGTAAGTATAACATCGTCAGCAAAGCGCAGCTCTTCTCCAGAGTGAAGCCGGCTCCTAAACATCAAGAGAAAAACAAAAGGATAAGAGGAGCGCCACTTACATATCAGTAAGAAACGAAGCTCTCCACAAGTGAATAACAGATAATAGCGGCGGAGAACTGGGATGGGAACCGATCGAATGGTATAATTATATATAAATATTATATATATTTATATATAAATATATATAATTATAACATTCTATCGGTCAGCAGATATGGGTTAATACTTTTCCACCTTTTATTTCCTTGTCCCCATAGTGCCATGTTTTAGAGATATCTCCACTTGGCCAGCAGCGTGTTGTTTCGCAGCCAGCGCATATAAATGCCTCTCCTCCTTTTCCCTATCACTACACTTGAGAAAGGAGCGCGCATGCACCCCACGGACGTTGCGCATGCTCTGAAACGCGTTGTGTTCCCCTCACTAAGCTGACGTCACACACGAGCTCTACGAGCTGTCTCTCCCTTCCCCTGCATGATCGGTTGTTCCTGTCACGGTTCTCCGCCAACATTGCAGCCACGGACCATTGACACTCCTTGAGCTTGTGTTTGGATTTGCAGCCATATTATCTGTTATTCACCTGTGGAGAGCTTCGTTTCTTACTGATATGTAAGTGGCTACATTTTCTTTTACTACAATGAATAAAGCACTTTTACTCAAAGGCGCTCCTCTCTTCCTTTTATTTTACTCTCTAGGGTGTCTGAAAAAAAAAAATTTATCTGAGAGACAATATCCATAATTATTGTTCGATGCCTGGACAGCATGTGAGCAGCTTAGTTAGGCTGCAAAATACTAGATAGAGGCTGTACAGCTGCAAAAAAAAAAAAAAAAAAAGCTACCCCCAAATCCAGTGGAAACATTTTTATCCAAGCTCTTTGCACTGCAACCCCTTTCATGTAAATTATTTCATGGCCTGGGTTATGTTTTTGTTTTGTTTTTTGTTTTTTACTCATATTATAGTTTTATTATTTATTTGTTTCTTTTTATTATATTTACCTGTGTATGTTTTATTTTTTCTGTATTTTTTTTTGTATTAAAGCAGTGCTTGGGATGCACAGCAGAGACCAAGCAGGTGTGCAATTTGCCAGCATAATCTTTTTCCTTCCAGGTACTCAGCAGCCAATTGTATTTTCTTAATCTATTCATTTTGTTGCAGTCAGGGTCAGTGACAGCTGGTGTTTTTTGTTTTATTTTTTTTGGGGGGGTGGGGGGGGGAGCGGCAATGATATATTCATTCACTATTGTCACCCAACCGGGAGGGCTTCAGGTGCAGTGCTCTGCGCCTCGAGCCCACCCTTTATTGAACGTATTACGCTATGGAAGTTTTCATGTCCTTTTATGGTGAATGAGCATACATCTGCCAAATGAGATGACATCTTACACGGAGAGTCTGAGGAGCCCCTTTAGCTTTGAAAGACCCGAGGCTGGGGTTAAGAGCCACAGGCACGCATGATCTCCTTAACAAAAGATCTAAGGAGTTGGTAAGCGGCAGTATTTTCGTGGGTGGAGGCACTTCTTTATTGCACCCCATCACATCCCCTATAGTGTTGAAGTTGCATGTCATCACTGGCAGGAAGATTGCAAAGCCACCATCTAGAAGATCATTTTACTAAGTGGGCTCTCTTCAAATAGCCTATCTGAGTGGACTTGGCTCTGTTGCCTGTGTATCTTGCTATACACTTTATTTTTACATATTTTTCTGCACTTATCACTGGTGATAGCATAAATGCTGATATGACAACATATTGCATGAATTTTTTATATATTTCTATTTGTATGATTCAACTTTTTTAATATTTTTCAATTCTTTTGATCACAAATCATTTCACAGCGCAGCTTTCTTTTTTTATGATTTTTTTTTTTTTAATGATATTTGTAGTGTGTGTGTCTCACATTTTTAGTTGCAGCTTTTTTCACTTTATTTATGGTTTAATCCTATACATACGATTGTTCTTGGGATAGCGCAAAAAAATATTGTTTGTACCCTTTATTGAAGCCTATTAGAGCCTCTGGCTCCAATCATATGCTTAAAACAAAAAACAAACTATTGGAATCCATGCGTCCGGCTCCTTGCATGTACAGTATTTAACGAAAGTGAGTACACCCCTCACATTTTTGTAAATATTTTATTACATTTTATTATTATTTTATTATATAGGTGACAAGCCTGCCAATGTGACCTCTGCCTCCTCTTCCTTTCATTCTGTGCTTTCCCTCTAATCCCTCTCTACTTCCTCCTTCTCCACCTCCTCCAATGTTTACTCGTGCTCTCCTTCTTCCTTCACCTCTTCCTTCTCCACCTCCTTTTTTCCCTCTCATCCTCCTTTCCTTCCTCCTTCACTTCTTCCTAATCCAATGTTATTATGGCACACCTCCTCCTTTTCTGCTAATACCATTGTAGCCCAGAAAACTATGAGGAGTCTGCAGAAATGTGGGCTACTGCTATCCCCAGGGTCAGTAAAAGAAAGCTTGTGTGGACCTCTTTTATGTATCTGCTTCTGGAGCAGAAGACAAAAACAACCCAAATCACCCCATGCTCAGTGCCTTAACATATCTCCCAACTTTTTAAAATGGGAATGAGGGACACCTATCAGCAAAAGTATGCAGGCATAGGACACACCCCCTGCCACGGCCCTTTAAAGGAGAATTGTGCAAAAAAAAACAAGATTGGTTAAACCCACAAGTGCTTTTTTTACCACTACTATTCCTTTATATTGTCTTTTGGAATTTACAAATGCAGCAATTTAGAAATCAGATGAAAGGTTTAGCACTAGGAAACACTTTTTGATAGATAAAAAGTGCATTTTATATACCTCTATATAGATCAGACCAAAATGAGGGACAAATGAGGAGGAATGAGGAACAGAGGGACATTGCTCCAAATCAGGGACAGTCCCTCGAAATCAGGGACAGTTGGGAGCTATGCCTTAATACCAGCTTGGCTCCTTCCATTCCCACTTGTTAAATCACCCCTTTCTGCAACTTCATGGCCTGTGCTACGTCACAGTGGTAGCTACCCAGCCATCATTATATTGCCCAAAAGGCCATCCCCCAGGTGCCATTATTTAGTCCAGAAGGCCATCCCCCCACATGTGAAATTCAAGGAGGCAGCAGAAAGCAGAGGACTCTGTTTTTTTGCTTGATATTAACTTTACATTGTAAACAAACAGCAAGGCTTCTTGGTTTCATTTGAAAACAATGAGATTTCATGGCTAATAAGGACTAAGTTGGTAGCTCTGGCTGGGACATCTCAGCACTGGAGTCCCCTAGAGATGCCAGTGAGTTACTCAACTATTCATTATCCAGCAAACACACAATAGTGTGATCCTTTATTCTGCTTTATAGCAATGGATCAAGCCTGTTCACTTCTGTATAATAATGATGGACCACAAGAGGTGCTTGTTATCAGCTCTAAGGAGTGCAGAAACAGCCTTCATGCTTAAAACTGAACTCCAAGCAAAGAGCTAACAAATTTATATGGGGCTGTTTTACCTTCCAAAAGTTTGTATTTCTGTCCATTCCAGATTTTCTCAACTATCATGGTCAGTCAGTAGGAGGGTGTGAACTGACCAGGATGGACGTGTAGGGAGTGAAGAAGTGGCCAGTGTGTAAAACAATGACCAGGCCCTCCGGCCAGGAATAAAAAATTCCTCTGGTCCTAGCCAAAAGGCCCGGCCCAAGAGGCAGGTGCAAAAAAAGCTGTGTTATGGTGCAGTGACCGTGGTGCCCAAAATCAAAGTGACTGCCACTCACAGTGATCTTATGGCACCCCTGGACTGCCACTCCAGGGGCACTACTCCATAGGCTTTCAAACCAACCTGGCCCACAGCCCAGACCACAGCAGCCCCCACCACATGCAGAAAGGCATGGAGATCCGGCAGCTTGGTGAGAGCCCTTTACCATCAGGCTCCACCGTCGCTCCCATCACTCCTACCTAATTACATTCAGGAAGTACTAGCCACTCCCCCCCCCCCCCCTGCATAAGGGGGAATAAGCGTTCTCTCCCGAATAACTGTCCTATGGTTGCCACCTCATCCCTTTAAACCCGAACACATATTAATTACACAGGTTCTGTGGCTGATTAAGGTGGTTATTAAACTCACTTGGTGCCTTATCTGCATTTAATTAGCCTCAGAATGTGTGTAATTCATAGGTGTTCGGTTTTAAAGGGATGAGGTGGCAACTCTAAACTGTCCGTAGCTAGAGCTACCACAATCCAGGCCAGAAGGCCAGGGACCCGACTCTCCGGCCAGACCCATGTGCAGCACCCATCCTCACCAGGAGGTCCTTTCTAGACTGGTTGGGTAGGCCCACTGAAGCCCCCATGGGCAACAGGTGATGACTGTCCCTCAACCATCTGTTCAGGTCCAATTACACCATCGGATTTGCATGTGCCCTTCCCTCTATGGTCGGTACAACATCGCCTCCTCTGGCAACTGATAAGAACAGATACTACACTTGATCTTAGCCAAAAGGCAGCTTACTAATGGTATATACATACTACCACATCTTTAATATATTCTATTAACTTCTTACTACTTCCTATGATAATATTTGGCCATACCTTTGTATCTACAAATGTATGGAATTACACCAACAATTACTCATCGATTTGGCCTATTAGTCTTTCTAATTCATCACAATTTCCCACTAGAGCCAATCATGTTTAATTTTTATCATCTTTTCCTTTCATTATAATATACCCACAATAATATATGAGACTATCTTGCTGTGACCAATATAGGGATAGTAAAGTGTATCAATTATGATAATGTTAACCGAGACTGTGGCTGCATGGGATTACAGGGTTTAATAATTAACATATCTTAATTTAGATTATCATAATTTTTCATTTTTTATATTTATTGTCCCAACTATCGAATTACAAATTATTAATATACCAATGTCTTGATTATGGATAATTCCCGACAACATTCGGAAACAATTACTAGAGGGAGCAGTATCCAGCAATGGGAATTACTGCTTGTATTTTTAGTCAATTTTTTTAGTTGGAGTGACTGTCAGAGAACTCACAGCACTAGCTTCCGTCTCCATGCAGCAGCGTCTAACGGCCATGCGCGGTGTCCCCGACAGATACGAGTGAGTTCCGGATCGAACGTGCACACCCGCGCATCCGTGCGAACGTGTGCACGCACCCGCACAGCCATACGAGCGGGTGTATGTTCTCACTCAATTACTGCTAGTTTTTTTAGTTAATTTTTTTAGTTGGAGTGACTGCTGAATCCTTTGGATTTGAACCACCAGGGGGAGTATTACTCTACTTTTCCAACCATTGCCATTTAACATGCCAACTTTATTGATGTTAACGGAACTTCCTCCTATCACGTCTTTTTTATCCGCCCCTTTTTCTTTATAAACTCGTAACCTAGTGACCAACGTACACTTCCCTGAGGACGTTCACAACGAAACGTACGTCGGAGCGGTACGTGGTCACGTGATTCTTACCTACGTCCGGTTCTCTGGTTGCTTCTCGCGCCGGGTGGAACACACGCCGTCCTTCGATGTGGCGCAACGGGTCTTTGATCTCAACCTTACCCTGACAAGCGAGCAGCCCCAGTGCCGGGTAGGCACCCACAAATGTAAGCAGCCATTTGGCTTTTTTAATGTATCCTTAGCATTTTAATAAACGATTTTACACTATGGAGACTTTGTTTGTTTCACATATATCCCATGTTTGAACGATTGTCCAGCCATCCATGTGAGCAGGCACAATCCTGCAAAAGCGCTAATGACTCTCTTTTTGATTAAAGGGGTCATTGGTATCTGGTAAGCAGATATCCATTTCTACAAGGTGTATTTTCCTATTCTTCTTTTGATGAAGGAACTTTTTATCTATCGACAGGAAGAAACTGGCTCACTTTGGAAGATATCACCATAATTTATAATTCATTTCTCACTGCATACTGAGATAGTAAATCACTGTCACTGATACTATTGCTGTTGGTTTTGTGTGTTATTATTCATGGTTTAGTTTCACTATTAATTGTATATTCATAATTACCTTTTTCTTATAAGATTAGGGTACACATTAAGCACAATTTACAACATTTTTGTACTACAATAGTTTATTCATTATCATGGAATAAAATTTTTGTACTACAATAGTTTATTCATTATCTATCTATCTATCTATCTATCTATCTATCTATCTATCTATCTATCTATCTATCTATCTATCTATCTATCTATCTATCTATCTATCTATCTATCTATCTATCTATCTATCTATCTACCTATCTATCATCTGATCATTTTATGTTCAAGTTGGGGAGCAGCTGGTTTGTTTTGTTTTGTGGTCCACTATTTAAAGTAATGTCTATTTTCTGATTTCTAATTATTGACACTATTCACTTATATTGGCTTATAGAGGCTTAATGATCGGACTGACACACAGCACCTCCGATCGCCGTGTTGCACGCCCCCACGGGCATGTGCAGGCTGTGATATCCTGATCACGTCATATGACGTCTGGTCAGGATATCACAACCATTTTGCCGCCGTCATATTGCTATATGGCGGGTGGCAAGTGGTTAATACTACAAAATAGTGGGCTGTGCTTCTGCCTTACAGCAGTGTGAATCTGACTCAGGCATGTTCTCCCTATGCATCTGTGGGTTTACCCCAATTACTCCAGGTTCCTCCTATACTCCAAAGATATGCTGGTAGGTTAATTGGCTTCTTTCCGATTTGGCTGCAGTATTTAAGATAGAGACTAGTGTTGCACCGATCCAGTTACGCAATTGCAGCAGGTCCGCATTGCATGACTCCAGATCAACTTTCTTTGCAAACATTCTGCAAGTCTGCTGTAAGTTCTGGTTCAGTTATGTTGTGCAATAGTCCGGGGTCACTGTGGCTGATTTTCATGCTATAGACTTGCAGAACTCTTGCTGTAGGCTCATCACTGCAACTTTGCTCTTGCTAGACCGTGAGACTTGCCATGCAAATTTGCTACAGATTGGAAAAGTGTCAGTTAGAACTTGTGCTTCAAGTGCTCTGCAAGTGTACAACTTGCCAGTGAAAATGTGCATCAAGTTAACTTACAATTCAACACTGCCACAAATTTGTGGCAAGTTATCCTTGCTATCTGAGCTCACACCACCTAACCCCCATCCTTAATCACCGAACACCCCACTACTAGCTTATATTGCTCCCCTCTCAAGTCACCTCACACTGCTTGACAAACTGCATCGGCGAACAAAAGTATCATACAGGCGGTCCCCGGGTTACAAACAAGATAGGGTTTGTAAGTTACTTCTTAAGTGTAATCTGTATGTAAGTCGGAACAGGTCAATTTTTTAAGTGTAGCTCCTGCCAAAAAAAATATTTTTAAGCTTTTTGGATAGCATAGGGATAGCACACCCTCTAACATGTGTTTTGCTGTCTGTGCCCCTGTCCAGAAGATTTCACCTCACTTTCTGTCCCAATGACAATTGGATTTTGAAAATTTTGGCTTGTTGTGGAAACTAAGGATGAGCTCCGGCATGTTCGCACAGTCCACGTGCCGAGCCCGCCAGGAAGTCGGCAGGGCACGGCGCTGCGCTAATCACAGGCAATGAAACATTTCCCCATCTCTGCAGCCACACATCTGGAAAATGTCTCACTGACTGTGATTAGCGCAACGCCGTGCCGACTTCCTGGCGGGCTCAGCACGTGGACTGTGCGAACACGCCGGAGCTCATCCTTAGTGGAAACACCTTTTTCCCATGATAACTCTTATAGGGCGTACACACGGTCGGACTTTGTTCGGACATTCCGACAACAAAATCCTAGGATTTTTTCCGACGGATGTTGGCTCAAACTTGTTTTGTCTACACACGGTCGCACAAAGTTGTCGGAATTTCCGATCGCCAACCACGCGGTCACGTACACCACGTACGACAAGACTAGAAAAGGCCGGTTCAGAACCAAGCGCGGCACCCTTTGGGCTCCTTTTGCTAATCTCGTGTTAGTAAGAGTTTGGTGAGAGACGATTCGCGCTTTTTCAGACTCGTGGTTTTCAGATCGTTTTCTGCTGTTCAGTTTGTGCTTGTGGGTTTGTATCTGCTCTTCAGTGCGTGCAGTCAGTTCGTATTGGAGTTTTCTGTGCAAACTTGTCCGCTCATTGCTGTTTTTCAGGTCGCTCTTCACAGGCCTTGCTGTTCTTCAGTGCGTTCTGTTACTTCGTTCTGAGCAGCCGACCGTTTTCTAGCCATGTTGCGTATGCGTACTCCTCGTAGAGTTCGTGCTGTGCGGGGGCTTGGTGTTGGGGTCCTGACCTTGACACAAGTCCAGTCCATGAACACGGTGGGGAGGAGTTCATGGACCAAGAATTGGTTGCTTCAGCGTGACCAGTTCTCTCATATGCCTTTGCTCCGTGAGAATAATCCTGATGATTTCAGGAACTTTCTCAGGATGACAGACCCCGTGTTTCACCGTCTGTTGGCTTCGCTGACCCCCTATATTAGCAGGCAGGATACCTGCATGAGGCAAGCCATCACTCTGGAGCAGAGGTTGGTCGCTACCCTGCAGTATTTGGCGACAGGGAGAAGCCTGCAGGACTTGAAGTTCTCGACTGGCATCTCCCCCCAGACTCTGGGGATCATTATCCCAGAGACCTGTTCTGCCATCATGCAGGTCCTGCAGAAGGAGTATATGAAGGTGAGATTTTTATCCTTTAATATCACATTTTATTGTATTGAATGTTTGCTAATATATTGTATTTCTTTCCTCATTCCCTAATTACCATGATTGTAATATGCTGTGAATGTCCCCTTTGTTCTCATGCATGCTGGATTTTTATGTAATTATTATTTTAGGTCCTTCATACATATTTGCCCTCAATAACCTCCCCAGCATGGTGTCTCCTGACCCTATATTGACCTCATGTAGTCACTTAACAATGTATTTTTTCTGCTCCATAGTAGTGCTTTACCCCAAACACCCCCTAAAATGTTTAGAAATGTTATTTTTGCTTTAACTTCAGGCAGAGTGCCAGAGGCTTTTTTTTTGGTGGTGTCCCCAAATAATTTTTAGTAACCCTCCCAACCCCCAACTGCTAAGTCAGCTGATCCCAATTCTCTATCCTCAATCATCTATCTGCTGACTTTGCCAAACCCATACACACTATACCCATCTCTTTTGTGGTCAGATGTATGGATGAATTCCCCAAAGCATGTAGTGCAAGGGCCTGCCTATATACTTTCAAATGGTACTGTTTAAAGTTTTTGGATCCTATTATTATCTTGATAGGTAATAGCAGAATGTCCAAATGTCCTCAAATGTGTACAGTGTGTATTTCTATCTTTGTATTATGACACTTCTTACCTGTCCAGTGGGCTGCCAATAGTGTAACTAAGGAGGGGCTGTTCCAAGTAATACCCATTATTTAGGCATTCATCTCTCAATGAAGTGAAGAGGGTTACCTGTCCAAGATTTCCACACACCCCCTATAATGTTAGAAATGGCCCATGAGGGGGGGGGAGGGGGAATATGATAGGTGTACCTTATACTTTGGCGTTGTTAAATTCCCCTTAATAAATGCTATCTGGAGGTTGCCCCATAATGTTTGTGTCTAATCTGCTGCCATGTTTCTGAGAAAAAATAGTAATGTTTATTGTTTTTGCCTCAACAGTTTCCTTCCACGCCACAGGAATGGCAGACTGTGGCCTCCCACTTTGTCCAGCGGTGGGACTTTCCTAACTGCGGAGGGGCAATTGATGGGAAACACGTCCACATCATCCCACCACCCAACTCGGGGTCGTACTATTATAATTACAAGGGGTTCAATAGTATTATGATGTTGGCAGTGGTGTTGGCTAATTACGACCTCCTGTATGTGGACGTGGGGAAGAATGGCCGGATGTCCGATGGTGGAGTCATCGCCCACACTGAGTTTTACAGGCGTCTCCAGAATGGCAGCTTGGACTTGCCAGCTCCAGAGGACAATGTTGAAGGACTCCCATTTGTGTTTGTTGCTGATGAAGCGTTTGCGCTGGGGGACCACCTGATGCGGCCATTCCCAATGAGGACCCTCACCCCGGAACAGAGGGTTTTTAATTACTGGCTGGCCAGAGCCCGAAGAGTGGTGGAGAACACATTTGGAATCCTGGCCAGCCGGTCCGCCTATTTATGACACCCAGCCATATGGCGGAGTATAAACTGAACCATATTATACTTGCGTACTTGAAAGCGGCCGTCCTGGCTTGCCCTCCCTGAGTGCCCGTGATGTCCGGTTACGTTACCTGGAGTTCTTTGCGGGTAGGGGGGCTATCAATATGCCAGAAAATCTGTGAAGCCTTTTTATAATAAAACAAAAAAAGAAATTCTTTGTGGACATTTACTGCTTGTGTTTGTTTTAGCTGACCCTGACAGAAATGTGTTGAGTCCAGAAAATGTTGTGATTGTGTAACCTTATTATACAAAGCACTGTTGGCTGTTATTTACTAAAATGCAAAAACACATTTCACTACAAGTGCAGTTGCAACTGCACTGAAACTGCACTTGTAGTGCCAAGAGGATTTGCTATTAGAAAATAACCCCCATTTTCTCACAAAACAACAATGACATCACCCCAAAAGTGTTGTAGCGTTGAGACAATAATCCACACATTCTTGATTAACAATCTTTTTAATACCTGCACAATCACATGTGCATTTACCAAAGGTTTTTCAAACAAACCAACCTGTTTGTTGTATAACAATTTTTGGGGTGGCATTATCAAAACTCAAAATTTCCATTTTAGATAAAACAGGCCTGTGTAAAACCAACAAGAAAGACACAAATCTTGAACTTACAAACGTCACATTTGGTAGAATTTGAAGGCAATATCAGACATGAGTATTTAGGAACTGTGTTTGATATTGCGTTCAGATGGGGTAAAGTCACCCCAGGAAAAGCCAAATTTGGAAGATGCACACGAATTTAACAATGTCAACATGTGCTATCTGCCATCACGGGGGATCAAGGGACGTGTTTTGGGGGAGCAAGCCCTTCCTCACCGCTACTTTATTATTGAGGAAGGGGTTGCACCCCCAAAACGCGTCCATTGATCTCCCGTGATGGCAGATAGCACATGTTGACACACTGTGTGCATCCTCCAAATTTGGCTTTGGGAAAAATCACAAAAACATTTAGCACATTGTAGCACACAAAAGAAGAAAGTGATTTGGAGGGGCTTTAAACTCGCCCCAAAACATCAATGATGTTTTTATTTTTTGGAATAACATCATTGATGTTTTTCTTGATGATTTCCAATTGTAAATTACACCCCATGATCTTCCCGATCAGGATCTGGGCACTTTCGGATGTGAAAGGATCTGGATCCACAACCTCACGATCACCTAAAAAGAGAGGAACCCCAAAATAAATTAGGTCTAAAAAAAATGCCGCCATCCATCTCTTATCTGAGCCTGTGGTCGCAGACACTCACCTGTTGTGGTGACTAGTTCCACCACGTCTTCTTCCTCCTGCTCTTCTTGTGTTGGGGGGATTTCCCCTTCTTCCAGAGGGGGGGGGCCTGTTCTCCTCGGATGAGGGGTGTCCTCCGAGTCTTTTCTCCCCTATGTAAAACAAAACTGCTGTACTTAGCACACAGATATTTGATGGCAGAACTAGAAATAGGAAACATTGCTTGGAAGTGGGGTGCAAATGTCAATTTTAGCAGAGTTCCAAGATGTAGCCTTTTCAGTGTCCTTTGTCAAGCTGCAATACTTTACCTGTTTAGTACAAGCTTCTCAGATGGAGACCCCCCTATAGTATACACTGGAGCACCTGTGTGGCACCCCTAATAAAAAGGGTGTTCTTGTGTCCCACACTAGTGCTCCAGTGTCCAGATGTGAAAACAGCTGCTCAGTGTCCTCTCCTTACAAAGAATCTAGTTTGCATTTCATTCTAGTAACAAAGCCATCTACACAACCCAATTCTTTTAAGACAAGTATAGGGCGTCAAAATGGTGGCCAAATGCATATGGCCTAAACAATGGTATTTTAGAGTCCGAAAGCAAAATGTTTGATCCGAACGAATAATGTGCCCATGAACATGAAAGTTGCCATTTTAGAACATGAAAGTTGCCATTTTAAACTGTACAACCATTCCTAAAAGCACATGGAGCAGCACGAACGTAATAAACATAAAGAATAGGAACACAGGACAACTACTTACTTTTTTGCAGCACTCTCCGGATCTTTCTGTACTGCTCATGTTCTCGTAATTTGAGGTCCGACCACCGGTTCCTGAGCTGATCTTTCGATCGTCGTACCCCGAAATTCCGGTGCAGACTCCTGACCACTTTCGCCATGATCTTGGCCTTTCTGATATTGGGTTTGGGGTAAGGCCCATACTTTCCGTCATAGTCGGCCTTCTTCAGGATGTCGACCATCTCCAACATCTCCCCAAAGGACATATTTGAGTCCTTAAATCTCCTTCTGGATCGGGACGTGTCCGGATCCGGCCTCTCCTCCTCCTCCTCGTTGCTACAATTAGCACGCACCTGCTGTGTATTCGCCATGTGCTCTTCCCCCACTGCGCCGAACGAAAAGGGGCGGGGAATAGACTAGAAAGAACGTCAGGGGCGGGCGGAGTTACACGCATGCACAGTGTGTATAAAGCGTAACACGCGTGCGTCTTACGTACGATCTGTGAGCGGAGGAAGGAGCATCGGAGGCGCCGATCGTGATAACGAAGGTAGGATCTAAACTTGGGCCTATACTGCTTCGAAATGGAAGCCTATATTGTAACAAGATTAGGGGAGTTTGCCCTGACCTTAGGGTTTGTCTTGTGTTGTGTCTTGCAGAGAAAATGGATGGGTTCAATGACCACAATTTCCTCCCCCTGTTCATTGATAAATACAGGGAGCTGCCCTGTCTGTGGCAGGTGAGACACCCCCACTATAATCACAAACAGAAGAGGCAGGCAGCGCTGGAGAAACTGCTGGAGTTGGTGAACAGCAACCCCACAGCAACCATCCCCTATTTAAAAGCCAAAATTGGTGGCCTGAGGAGCACTTATCTTAGGGAGCGCAAGAAGGTCACAGATTCCCAGAGATCAGGAGCTGCAGCAGATGACGTTTATGTCCCCAGGCTGTGGTACTACGAGAGACTGCGATTTCTGTCAGACCACACTGAAGTCAGGGAATCCCTCTCCACTCTTCCTTCCACGCTTCCTTCCATACCAGCTGAGGCTTCTGATGTCCAACCTGGGCCTTCCAGCCAGGAAGAAGTGGAGGAGCCCAGCTGGAGTCAGGTATAGCATTGTTCTACTGATTTCTGGTCAATAAAGAAATGATGTTTACTAGATGTTAGTATTGATCACTAATTGCTGCTTGAAAGTGTTTTACATATCAATAGACAGTAGTGGGCACCCAAAATTGGGACAGAATGAAAAATGCTGGGCTCAGAAGGATAGTCTGTTATATTTGTTAACATTCAATTTGCAACAGTCAGGAGGTGAAAATTGTGTGTGATTGATGGAAAAAATACTAAAACTATGTCCCTTTTTCATACACAGGAAGACATCAGCCAGGAGGAGGTTGTGGAATGTGGCAGTCAGGAGGAGGCGGGATTAGTGGCAGCCAGGAGGAGGCGGGGCTAAGTGTCAGCCAGGAGAAGCCAGGGACCAGTCGCAGCCTGACTGAATCTCAGGTTCCTCCCCTCCGCCTTCCATATAAAAGAGCCAGGAAGGCGACTCCGAGTCCCGTGCAGGATTCAGCATTCAGGCTCATTCAGGAGGCTTCGGAGTCCCTACGAGCCTTACCCACTCCTGAAGAGGCCTTTGCCTGCATGGCTGCCACCAAATTCCAGGGCATGCAGGAGGGTCAACGCAGGCTCTGTGAGGACCTGCTTTATAAAGTGCTACGTAAGGGGGTGAGTGGGGAACTAACACCCAAGACCGACGTGGTTGAGTTGGACCATCCTCCTCCTCCTCCTCCTACTGCCACAACTCCACCATCAGAGCCACCGCGTGTAAGGAAGCGTCGAAGGAAGACCAGAGAGTGATTGCCCTGGGTTCAGTCTGGTCTGACAGAAGCTGCAGTCTAGGGTTGTCCCGATACCGATACTAGTATCGGTATCGGCACTGATACCGAGCATTTGCCCAAGTACTTGTACTCGGGCAAATGCTCCCGATGCTTCCGCCGATACTATGACAGTCAGCGGTGATCGGCGTGTTATATATTATATTAATATTATTGTAAAAAATAAAAATTGTTAGTAAAAAAAAAACCACACAGACACCGTTCACCCCCCCCCCCCCGCCCCCCCCGAAAAAAAAGAAAGCATTGTTAAAAAAAAACTATCACGTGAGATTAAAAAAAAAAAGTATCGGTAACCGGTATCGGCGAGTACTTGAAAAAAAGTATCGGTACTTGTACTCGGTCCTAAAAAAGTGGTATCGAGACAACCCTACTGCAGTCTCTTGTATGACCACAGCCTGGGGACACAGATGTCATCTGCTGCTTTCAGGATCTCTGGGACTTCTGGACCAGACTGCCCTCCCTTAGATAAGGACTCCTCAGGACACCAATTTTGCTTAAAAATAATTGATGGGTGCCCTGGGGGTCCAAGGCTTCACCCATTTCTGCAGTTTCTCCAGCGATGCCCCCCTCTTTGTTTAGTTGTGACCCCTTAATAAAAAATTTTTGGGGAAATTATACTCTCCTGTGTGTGTTTTCATCCAAAAAGGACAGTTTGTTGGTGACGATTCAGGTACATTTCTAACATAAAATGTGAAATTAACAAGGGACAACAACACCAAACAATCTCATACAGATTAAATAGAACAACATATCAATGGTGTTGTGGGAACTTGTCACAAAAAACACACACAAACATTTTCGGGAGTACAAATCAAAATCCCCCCCAAAAAAAAAAACCCTTCAAAAAAATACAAACACAAAAAAATAATCTACATTAAAGCCAAAAAAATAAAAAAAATAAACAAAAATATGTTGTCAGATGTGAGAAATCAAAATATATTTAGAGAATCCAGATAAATAGTAACGAAATAAGTTTGTGAGAAGTGTGTGTGAATATGAGCAGCAAAACTAATATATTCTTGTCACATTATAAAGAAGAAGAGAGTGCGCTGTATTAAACCATTTTTAACATTGCAGCGTGACGAAAGTGCTGTATCCATTGCGAACGCTAAGTTTACCAGAACGAGCTGTTCCTTCTTGGAATTTCTTCTGAGCATGCGTGGCACTTTGTGCGTCGGAACAGGCCACACACGGTCGGAATTGACGCGATCGGATTTTGTTGTCGGAAAATTTTATCTCCTGCTCTCCAACTTTGTGTGTCGGAAAATCCGATGGAAAATGTCCCATGGAGCCCACATACGGTCGGAATTTCCGACAACACGCTCCGATCGGACATTTTCCATCGGAAAATCTGACCGTGTGTACGGGGCATTACAGGAGTGAATTTCCCTTCCTAGGGGTAGATTTCCTGTCACTTCCTGTTGTCTCTCTCTGTTTGTAAGTAGGAGTCATTTTTAAGTCGGATGTTTGTAACTAGGTGACCGCCTGTACTCATACTCATACTCGTTCTTAAAAAATCAGGTATTGTTGCATCCCTAATAGAGACCCTAGTTTGTAAGCTCCTTGAGTGAGTCAATACAATATGTAGGCCACGTGAATGCAAGCATTACAATCCAGGGAACTAAAGATTGTTTTCATATATTTTTGACCTGTTCTGTCCTTTCAACGTCACAACCTGGCCTTGGTACAGGCAATTTAATGTTTTTCAGCAGTAAACTCATTGACCATTGTGCATGATATATACAGTATATGCTTTTGTTCTATTTTGGTCACTGATCATTTGTCCAGGGTAAAAAACAGAAACCTTCTGCTTATTATTCCAGTGTTAGGGAAGGCCAATGTCTTCAAAATCAATGCAGCCTGTTTGGCTAAAGGTGGAGCTTTTTTTCAAAGGGCAGCAATCAATGATATAGTGCCTAGAGTAGCATTGTTTAGCCTTGCTATGTGTAGGTAAGACATGAACTTCAAGTGAACCTGGTATTACCCGAAGCAGTTGGTAGACAACAGGGATTACCCATAAAACTTGTCATACTGAAATCCAGGCAGTTTCTCTGCTTTTTTACATTTTCCCCCAAACTGAATGTTCGTTATGTGTAACATGATAAATACAGAGGCTGCTATAACAGGAAGGTGCTTTTACAACACTTTAAATTACTTTTTTTTCCCACAAAGAAAAACTGTAATGGTTTGGGGTCAATTGTATAACAATTTGGAAAAGTTTATGTTTTTAAACAGTTTTATCATTTTTATGTAGCACTACTCCTGTAGGAGTTGCTGAAGTCACGGTTCCCCACTGCTACATGGCCAGTCACACAACATTTCCTTTTTTCATCCGGACACAGATTCAGTCTTTGGCTTGTTTTTGTAGTTTTATAAGGGGACGATAACTTGGATGGTGTGACATCAACAATACTTTAGGGACATTTCCTCCCTATTTACAGACTCCTCTTCTTCCTTCCTCCTGCACAAACTTTGGTCTTCTTTGTACAGCTTCTGCTGGTTCACTCCTGGGAGAAATATCGGTCTATTGTATGTTCAGCAACGGCCCATTACAGGCAGGAACTCTCAGTCCCTTAGCAAAGTAGCATGTAGGTAGCCTCCTCGCATACAGATAAATGACTTTGCTGGACACAGGACTCATTTAAGGGGGTTTTATTCCACTTTGACCAAAGTGGACACCTGACCCGACTCTTGTCTGCATGCCAAGTGTGTCAATTACAGCTTACACAGTGTACATATAATTTCAGTATATTGCGTCACAAGCGAATATTTCCGTTTATACAAACATTTAACCTTTTAAAAGTCAACCTACGTTTCAGATACAAGACAAGTTCTGCAAAACATATATTTTAAACCAGGGCTTGACAAATTTGCTTGGAATCTAGGAGCCAGCTAAAAAAGTTAGGAGCCAGGTTTTTTTTTAAACGACCGACAAAGCTTTATTTTCAATATAAAAAATAACTAATCTTAAATTTACACAGAAAGACCGCCCCGCTAGAGGCCCGAATAGCGTCACTAAAACAACGGTAAAGCAGCGCTAAAAATAGCGCCGCTTTACCGCCGACGCCCCCCGCGGCTCGGTGTGAAAGGGCTCTAAGGGTCCGATCAGGTCCGCCTGAAAAACAGACAGGCGAACCTGATCAGACAGCCCGTGTGAAAGGGGTCAAGCAGGGAGATAACAAATAAATTAATTTTAATTAGGAAAAAAATAAATAAACAGTTTTTATATAAATATAAATAAATAAAAATAAAAGCTATTACGAAAAAAAAAAAAAAAGGCTATCCCCACATTCACTTCCTTCTCTTCTCCACTTTGGTAAGGAGATGGGCGGGCAGTGAAAATAGGCAGGTATTTTGCATTAGCATTGCATTAGCATTGCTGGTTGTAATACCAACGGCCACCACAAGATGGCGCCAGATTCCAGAAGTACTACAGAAGGACCGAAGAAGGCCGCAAAGCCCCGGCCTCAATTATCGGCTGGTGCGGCCCGCGATCGCACGGGGGGGTGGTCGGAGTCCGCACAGAGGCGGGATACCCCCAGCTGTGACGCCCCAGGCGCCAGGTCACTAATTCTAGTTGCAAATGCGACCTGGCGCCCGGGGTTTGTCGAGCCCTGTTTTAAACCTTATGCAAAATTTCCGTTTTTCTGCAGTTTGCCCCTTGTGGTTTCGTCTGAGATGGGAGGGGGAAGTAAGTGAGTGAGTTCAGTGTCTGTCCACAGCCTGTCACAAGTAGTTTCAACATGAAATGTAAGGAATATGATTCTTAGCTGCAATTCTAAATCAGTCTTACTACACACATAACTATGGCCACATAAACTGACCCTCGTTGCCACTACATGACAGGACAGTCTTGCTGGCTGAGAGGAGAAGTGGGACTACAATTGTATCATACTTGCTTTCTCATGCAGAAATGTCATATTATATTCAGAATGTGTATGTGTTTTCCTGCTGTTTTGTGAAATCCTGCTGAGGCTGTAACGTTCTCTGAACTTGACTCCAGCAGCAATCTTGGAGAAGCCTCATGTTCTGATTGGTACTAAGTTCTCTCGAGATTTTGTCCACCATTTTCTGTTAGCTTCCATATAAAAGGGGGCCCAGCCACCATTTTGAGAGACGTGTGTGGAATGAGTGAGGGAAAGGTATACTGTCTGTGAGGGAAAGCTAGACCTTATTCAGGGAGAGTGTTCCAGCCTGCAGGGACAGAACAGGGATCCTCAGGAGACCTGCCTATCAGCACTGCTGCTGTGCTTGTGATAGAAGATCATTTAAGACAGTGTATTTTCCTGTTAAATCATCTCTGCTGCATTTGTGGAACCTGCTTATGGACTCCAGCCTATGGCAAGTAATCAAAATGTGCCTTGTATACCACTGATGCCTGAAGAGAGGAATAGTGACTACAGTGCCAGTTTACTGTATCTTTGGTAGGTGGACTGTGAATCTGTGCCTTTTATATGCTAACAAGAGAACTATTTACTCCACTTTTGTAAATATAATTTTCTACTGCTGCTTATCCGGCAATTAAAGTTACTTCATACAGCCACGCTAATTCCCCCCCTTACAAGCACATACGGAGTGAACAGCACAACACATCACCATCTGCTTCCCTGTGGCCACTGATCCCAGCTCCAATGCTTGCATAAGTTGCTAGTTTGCCTGGCTGCCAATAGCTGCACCTGGCTGCTTTCCTCTTCCCAGTCCTCCTGACTGACATGTACATGGAGATTCCCCAGGGCAAGGTTTGATGTAGACTTGGCACACTGCTGTCTTCAACTGAGATCTGCTACAGTTGTCAGTCTCTCCCCTTGACTGTCCCTGCACCGTGCTGATCTACTTACTGTCTCTCCTTGCTCTCTCTGCTGTATTGGGATCCTTTCAGCCCAGCCTCCAAACTCCAGCCCAAGGTAACCCCCCAACCACCCCCGGTAAGGGGTCCATCAAGGGCCACCGAAAGCCTCCCTCAGCACTGCCTCTCGATCTTCCACCCGACTCCCCTCCCAGCAAGCCTCATTCCTATTTTTCGTCCTCTGCCAAGCTCACTTCTGGGGATTGGCTAAGGCCCCATAAATATGAAGAACAGCCCCTCCTCACCTCCACCCACTAGTTCCAGAATGTTCTCCCACTTTACAGATACCAGGGGGAGGCACCAGAGGGCTGTCTGTATGAGTCCTGCTGGCCTGGCCTCTAATAACCCTGACCCAGATTTAATGACTCAGGTTTAGCCCAGAGCCAGACTATATTTTGCCTCTACTAACACGAGTAGCACAAACTAGAGGGTGCTACACTTATTATTGATGCCATATCTTTATTTTACAAGCAAACAGGGTGCAATGGCATTGATTTTAAAGAACATTATGTTTTTTCTAAACAAACAGCACAGTAGATGCTTGCTGTCAGACAGTTTCTCCCCCAGGCAGGTCATACAAGGTGCAAATTTCTTTACTACCTGTACCCTGGAGAGCTGGGCTGACTTCTCAGTCGGTTACTGGTTCTTTAGTAAAGATGGGCTGCACCTTAATGGGGAAGGTGCAGCTGTATCTGGAAAAAAGATGACCACGAAGTTGGAGGGGCTTTTAAACTAAGTATTGGGGGGGGGGTCAGAGAAAACAACAGCAATAGCCAGCAGTGAGCACAGGACAGAGGGTAACAGTGAAGTCAGCAGTGATAACACAGCCATAACACAGAGTTCAGGGGTGCGCTATGTACAGAGTGCAGAGTGCAGGGGTGCGCTATCTACAGAGTGCAGAGTTCAGGGGTGTGCTATGTACAGAGTGCAGAGTTCAGGGGTGTGCTATGTACACAGTGCAGAGTTCAGGGGTGTGCTATGTACACAGTGCAGAGTTCAGGAGTGCGCTATATGCAGAGTACAGGGGTGCAGCATGTACAGAGTGCAGAGTTCAGTGGTGCGCTATGTACAGAGTGCAAAGTACAAGGGTGCATTATGTACACAGTGCAGAGTACAAGGGTGCACTATGTACACAGTGCAGAGTTCAGGGGTGCACCATGTACAGAGTGCAGAGTTCAGGGGTGCACCATGTAGAGAGTTCAGGGGTGCACCATGTACACAGTGCAGAGTTCAGGGGTGCACCATGTACACAGTGCAGAGTTCAGAGGTGCATCATGTGCAGAGTTCAGGGGTGCACCATGTACAGAGTGCAGAGTTTAGAGGTGCACTATGTACAGAGTGCAGCGTTCAGGGGTGCACCATGTACAGAGTGCAGGGATCAGAGTGCAGCTTACTATATGATGCCCCAACCCACACTGCACCTGCATCTCCCTTGTGCCCACCATTCAGCCAAAAAATAAAGTAAAAGCCTCATGTATGTGTCCTGCTTCCTAATATAGGGGGTCAACAATGCCAAGAGTTGGTGAAAGCAGGGGTCCGTCATCCGGAGATAATTCCTAAAATCATCCGGATTATTCTACTGGAGTTCCCGCAGCAAAGGCATCTGACATAATTGGTCATTATTAATAAAGCAACCAATTTTTGGTCCAAGAATTCCTCCTCCTCCTGTTTCTGGACTGGACTTGGGTCAAAGCAATAACTCCAAGGCCAATAATAAATAACATGTTATCTCCTCTGATTACGCAGCATGGCTGGTTGACGAACGGCTGTTCAAAAACGCACTGAAAAGTGCAAAATGAAAAGCACGCACTGAAAAGCGCAAAATGAAAAGCGTGAAATGAAAAGCGTGAATCAACACTCACCAAACTTCTACTAACATGAAATTAGCAGAAGGAGCCCAAAGGATGGCGCTAAAAAGCTGAAAAACCACGTAGTACATCACTACGTTCGTGTTTGTTGGCCAACAATTCCTTGTCGTTTTATGCAAGACAAAATCCAGGCACACGCCATCGGACATATAAGTTGAAGCTCTTATTGTATTTCCTCTTTACATTTTTCTAAAATCAATATTATATCAATGCAATTTGGTGCACTGTTTACTATTCTGCCATGCAGACGAATGGCAAAATCTCATATTTGTATTAGAGCACAGAAAAATATCAGCCTCCTGACTGTGTTTCAATATGTCCATTGTGTTTGTGTTTTACATTTAATGCCATGTGATCAGTACTTCAATAGCTCATTGTCATAGGTTAGCAGAAAAGGTCTAGAGATGTCAATGATAATACTCCCCAGTCCTAGCTGTGGTCGACATTTGAGCTGATTTTAAGAACTAACTTAAAAGTGAACTAACCGAGGATGTATGGAGCAATAATAGCTTTCAGTGTCATGTATTAGCGGAACATATAGAATGTTTCAAGAGCAATTTTCTCATTTTTTACATTTGGGAATGAGAGGGCCCATGCATTTTTATAGCATCATTACAAATGCTTGAGGGGAATGTGGTCTTTTCAATTACTTTTATATAAAAATGCAAAAAAAAAAGTCTGAAGTAATTAAAGTGGTTGTAAAAGGTAAACGTAGAAGGTTTATTACCTTAAAGAATGAGTTCTGCTTGGGGAAAAAAAAAATTAAATGTCAGCAGCTACAAATACTGTAGCTGCTGACTTTTAATATATGGACACTTACCTGTCCAGGAAGCCCTCGATGTCGGCACCCCAGCTGATTTTCGGATCGACTCCCGGTGCTGCTGCCCCCATTCCTGGTAAGGGAAACTGGCAGGGAAGCCTTTTGGCGAAGTGCGTTGTACTTTCTGAATGGCCCGGCAGCAGAGGAAGGGGGCCAAACTTCCGAGGGATGGCGCTGCAGCCCCATCTACCGGTTGTGGGGAAGGGTACCTGTCACTCCTCCCTGAAAGGTGCCAAATGTAGCATTGGAGGGGGGGGGAATCAGAAAAGCGGAGATTCAACTTTTGGGCTGGGTTTACACTAGTGCGAATTGAATGTGGGTTTTTCCACATCCAATTCGCATGACAGGAGACTGTGACTGGCTCTCAATGGAGCTGGTTCATACATCTCCGTTGCGGCTGCGGAACGAATTGCATAGGGGTCCTGTGAGTCTTTGACTCCGTTTCGGGTCCGAATTCAGACAAAAATTCCGACCTGACTCATTCCTGAAACAGAGAACAGGGACCCACAGAACCCCTGCTGTAAGCCGCATGCGAATTAAGTGTGAACCCAGCCTAATGCATGCTACAGTACGTTCAGCTAACCCTAAATCAGGGGTCAGCAACCTTTTTCCACTTAAGGGTCGGATTCAACGTATGTGAATGCATGGATGGCCGCAGTTACCTGCTAATGAAAATAATAACATAGTAATAACAGTACAGGTTTACCTCACTTTACGGTGCTTCACTAATACAAAGCCAGTTGAGCCTGAGGGAGCATGTGGCTGGGGATTCGGATTTTACTGCTCCCTCACCCATCCTGGCACCCAAGGGTGGCTGACGCCAGCTCTGCAAGCCAGCATGGTCTGGAGATGGGGTTCCTGTCCCTAGGGAAAATTAGGTTCCTGCCCTTAGGGGCGATGGTGTCCCCGTCCCCAGGTGAGTAGGGGTCCCTGTCCCCAAGGGAGAAGGGGTCCCTGTCCCCATATCCAATAATTTTTTCCAAAAAATTACTTGTTTGCAAAATGTTATAACAAACTACAGAAAAAAATCAAATAAAATTCAAAATTTTCAATCTTTTTTTGTTTCTTCAGCAAAAAGTAAAAAAGCCAGTAATGATTAAATAACATCAAAAGAAAGCTTTATTTGTGTGAAGAAAAGATAACAATTTTGTTTGTATGCAGTGTTGCATGACCGCGCAATTGTCATTCAAAGAGCAACAGCTCTGAAAGCTGAAAATTGGCCTGGGCAGGAAGGGGGTATAAATGCCCAGTAGGCAAGCGGTTAATGAAAGTCGTGGCTGGAATTTTTGTCAAGGCCTCCCCCCACAACATGTGAATGATCTCAGAAGCGTCAAACTGATGCCATTGACAAAAGCCCAATGCCTCTCAACACAGACCCTTTTGCCGCGCACACACGGCCGGACTTCCCAACGGAAAAAGTCAGATGGGAGCTCTTGGTCGGACATTCCGACCGTGTGTATGCCCCATCAGACTTTTTCTGTCGGCATTTCCGACGGACTCAGATATAGAACATGTTCTAGATCTTTCCGTCGGAAATGCCGACAGAGTTTAGCCCGTTGGCAAGTCCACTCGTGTGTACGCGGCATTGGCCTTTCAAGATATGATGCCAAGCGCCCATTTTTTTATATACTTCTAATGAAGCAGCTGTGACATTCATGTACCAATGGTGTAAACTTCCTTCAGCTCTCTACAAGTCCCAGGGAAAGGAAGAGTCATCTGATTAATGGATCACTCAGTATGGAACTCATTTGTCTGTGATGCCCTGAAAGTTGACAGAGAGAAAGCGCTTTTGACCTTTACACCTCCGTTATCTCTGATCGATGGATGGCAAATGGACCTCCAAGACTCACCACGGGCATCATACTAAGTGCAGCTGGTGCTCTAGATGTCAATGCAGAACAACAAGTAAATAAGCCAGACAGAACACAAATATCTATATATGGGAGACAAACACGAGCCCTTTCAGAGATGTTAAAATGTTTAACTCCTTCAAAAGCAGAACGCAGGAAGAACAATCATTATATTGTCAGCACGTTCCTGGGATAACATTGTTGATACCATTAAATCTTTATTTAACAAAGTCAAAAATTTCTCTTTTCGCTGTTGCTGGTTATCAAGTCACTAATTAATTTACTCGACCCTTATCATAGCACAGTTTAATCTTCAGATGTACCTAAATCAAGAGTACCTTGTAAAACATTTTCAGATCCTTGTTATTCTGTATCTTTGAAAGTGGTATCATAATAAAAATAATGAGGTAAAACGTTAGGCACCTTTCACATGGGTGGTAGACTTTACCGCCTCTCTGAAAAAACGATTTGCAGTCCATTGCTTTTCAGAGATTGTTGAGTGATGGTTTGCAGGTGATCAGAAGTTGATGCTGTCACCTCCTGAATGCCTGTTTTTTGTTTTTTTTCGATCCCAAGGGGGATTTTGACTTCAGTGGATGCATTTGTCACTAGATCTGAGCCGCCGTCATGTTAATTATGGTTATGTTATTTAAGTAGGAGGTAAAAATGCAGATCAACTGCCTGTTTACTGCCCTTTGCTGCCTTTGTGAACTTAGCCATAAAAAATACTTATGCTGAGGTCATTCAGAAAATAACAACTTAAAAACACTATACTGTGGTGCAGTGGTAGCACTCTCGCCTAGCAGTAAGAAGGGTCGCTGGGTCGAATCCCAACCACGACACTACCTGCTTGGAGTTTGCATGTTCTCCCTGTGCCTGCGTGGGTTTCCTCCGGGTACTCCGGTTTCCTCCCACACTCCAAAGACATGCTGGTAGGTTAATTGGATCCTGTGTAAATTGTCCCTAGTATGTATGAATGTGAGTTAGGGACCTTAGATTGTAAGCCCCTTGAGGGTAGGGACTGATGTGAATGTACAATGTATATGTAAAAGCGCTGCGTAAATTGACGGTGCTATATAAGTACCTGAAATAAATAAATAAATATTTGTTTTTGTTTATATACACACTCACCCGCCACTTTATTAGGTACACCTGTTCAATTGCTTGGTAACACAAATTACTAATCAGCCAATCACATGGCAGAAACTCAATGAATTTAAGCCTCTAGACGACTTGCTGAAGTTCAAACTGAGCATCAGAATGGGGCAGAAAGGGGATTTAAATGACTTTGAACGTGGTGGCATGGTTGTTGGTGCCAGATGGGCTGGTCTGAGTATTTCAAAAACTGCTGATCTATTGTGATTTTCACGCACAGCCATCTCTAGGGTATACAGAGAATGGTCCGAAAAAGAGAAAATATCCAGTGAGCGGCAGTTGTGTGGAGGAAAATGCCTTGTTGATGTCAGAGGTCAGAGTAGAATGGGCAGACTGGTTTGAGATGATAGAAAGGCAACAGTACCTCAAATAACCACTCGTTACAACCAAGGTATGCAGAATATCATCTCTGAACACACAACACATCGAACCTTGAAGCAGATGGGCTACAGCAGCAGAAGACCACACCGAGTGACGCCCCTGTCAGTTAAGAGCAGCAAACTGAGGCTACAATTTGCACAGGTTCACCAAAATTGGACAATAGAAGATTGGAAAAATGTTGCCTGGCCTGATGAGTCTTAATTTCAGCTGCGACATTCAGATGGAGGGTCAGAATTTGGCATAAACAACATGAAAGCATGGATCCATCCTCCCTTGTATCAACGGTTCAGGCTGGTGGTGTAATAGTGCGTGGGATATTTTCTTGGCACACTTTGGGCCCCTTAGTACCAATTTACCATTGTTTAAATGCCACGGCCTACCTGAATATTGTTGCTGACCATGTCCTTTCCTTTATGACTACAGTGTACCCATCTTCTGATGTCTACTTCCAGCAGGATAATGCACCATGTCACAAAGCTCAAATCCTCTTATTACTGGTTTCTTGAACATGACAATGAGGTCACTGTACTCCAATGACCTCCAAAGTCACCAGATCATCTCAATCCAATAGAGCACCTTTGGGATGTAGTGGAACAGGAGATTCGCATCATGGACAGTGTTGCCAACCATTAGTATTTTTACTGGCAGCCAGTAAAAAACAGGTACTTTTCTCCTGCCAGTAAATGCCAGTAAGAGGAAAAGGTTGCCAGTAAAAAATATGGCCGTGGCACTTGGCTCGGAACTGGGCAAGTGCAGCTTGGGTCCAGAGCCAGCCAGGACCATCCAAGTACCTGCTACAGTGTGTTCGGGTGATACCAGCGGGGGGGCGGGTGCCTGAGCATGTCTTGTGATGTCATGCTGCAAGGGAGCCAAGCGGAGTGGCCAGAGCCTCATGTGCGGGTCTGTGGGACGGGAGCGGGACTGTCAATGCTGTTTGGACTGGAGGGGACTGAGAGGACCACCTCACCTATCATGGATAGAGATTGTAACTGTGACTCAGGATGTGACTTATCAGTGATCTATGCTGCTGCACACTGCTGTCAGTGTCACTGTGAGAGTCTATTTCATGTGCGTGTGTTGCCCATTCTAATTTCTTGCCCCTGAGTCCTGTCCCCGAGCCATTTACTTGCTATATTTAAAATAAAATAGGAAATATGCTTTTTGCCTTAATATCTACCTTGAATAACATTTGTAATTGCATATTGTACTTATTTGTAGCCTAAATACTGAAATTTGACTTATAACTGTAATTTTTGGAAATGCCAGTAAAAACTTGGCTGTGCCAGTAAATTTTGGTTGTTGCGTCAGTAAATTTTAATCTGGTAGGTTGGCAACACTGATCATGATTGTGCAGCCGACAAATCTGCAGCAACTGTGTGATGCTATTATGTCAATATGGACCAAAATCTCTGAGGAATGTTTCCAACACCTTGTTGAATCAATGCCACAAAGAATGAAGGCAAAAGGGGATCCAACCCGGTACTAGCAAGGTGTACCGAATAGAGTGGCCGATGAGTGTATATCCAGTGGATATAAAAAGTCTACACTCCCCTGTTAAAATGTCAGGTTTCTGTGATGTAAAAAATGAGACAAAGATAAATCATTTCAGAACTTTTTCCACCTTTAATGTGACCTATAACCTGTACAACTCAATTGAAAAACATACTAAAATCTTTAAAGGGGGGGAGAAAAAAAAAAAATGTGGTTACATAAGTGTGCACAGCCTCTTATAACTGGGGATGTAGCTGTGTTTAGAATTAGACAATCACATTCAAACTCATGTTAAATAGGAGTCAGTACACACCTTCCATCATTTAAAGTGCTTCTAATTAACCCCAAATAAAGTTCAGCTGTTCTAGTAGGTGTTTCCTGACATTTTCTTACCAAAAATGAGAGTATGGCCTCAATTGCACATTAGTAGAAACCAGATATCAGTGGCATCATCCCGGTATTGTAGAATTAAGGGGATATAGGGGTGGAGGCGCGGAGGCAGTTGCTGCCACTGCCTGTTCGTGCATGCACACCTAAAGTTGAAAATTGGGACTATCACGACACTTGTTAATAACTCACAGTTGAAAAAAACATAAAAAGTATAAATTTTAATAACTACATTACAAAATTACAAAATAATATATACATACAATATTAAAATCAAATGTATACGCCACACTGAACACAGTAATTTACGGGTAGAACCCGTGTTTCTGTAGAGGGGGGTATACAGGATTTTTGCCTCGACCGGTTTCGCGGTCAAAATCGCTTCTTCAGGAGGGAAAGGTCTATAAAACAATTTATAATTTTTTTAATTTATAAGCAATATAGAAGGTATGCAACAAACATAAGGTAATCACAAAACAACATGATACAAAGATAATAACAAGGTTGAAGACTGGCTCACCCACAAAGACAGGTTCAATGGGATAGCAGGACCCAACACAAATCCCCCCACGGCGGACACGGGGGATTGTGAACAGATTCTGGTTAATAAATGGTGAAAAATATATGAATAATAATGATATGGAAGCTGAAATGTAAGGGTGTGCACATCCGGGTGAGGAGGAAACTGGAGTGAAGGTGGCAAGAGTAGGAACAGAGGAAGGGGGAAAGGGGGGGGAGTCAGGAGGGGGAGAGAGGGAAGGGGGGGAGGGGTAAGGAAGTCCCAGAACCCAGAAGTCAGAGCACGCCGCCTTAGGCGGCGTCTGACGTAACCGGGTCTGTTTATCCGCACTGCGCAGGTGCACGGGACCCGTGCTACTGCGCAAGCGTGCGCTGATGTCCGAAGGAACAAGGGATCCAAGACATACAGTGCAAGCAGAAAAACAAAAAACTGCCAGGGTAAACACATGTCTGCCGGAGGGAGAAAAGGCAAAAGATTCCGCATGGTACCAGAACCGCTGAGGAAGGGGGGGAGAGCGAGTCCTCTTGACAGCATTAAATAAAAACAAAGAAAACTTAAATGAGGATACAGATAAACTATAAAGAAATTACTATATATATCTCTGGGAATATCACCCCAGGAATGTCACCAATCCTAACACAGACCAGTAGATCATTCACATAGATGAAGTGTTAATAGGACAATACAGTCATCATAAAAGGGGTATCAACTACCAACAAGGGGGAGAGGGAAGAGGGGGGAAGGAAAAGGGAAAGGAGGGCTAGGAAGGGAATGAGGCACAAGGGGGGGGGGAACAGGTGGGGGAAACAAGGGGGGGGAGGGGGGAGGGGGAGGGGTGTCTTCCGAAGAATCACAAAAAAGGTTTGTAAGATACCATTTCATTAAGGCCAGGAGGGAAAGTGGCATTCAGCCGTTCTATCCATAAAGTTTCCCTCTGAAGGACTGTACGGTCCCAGTCACCTCCCCTGGAGTTAGGTTGCACCACCTCAAGGACTAAAAATTGAACAACAGAATTGTCAAATCTATGATATAGTCCAATATGTCTGCCGATCGTGGTCAGTTTACCATTCTTGGAATAATAGAGGCGATCACCAATCCTCTGTCTGAGTTCTCAAATGGTCTTTCCAACGTAAAAAGCTTTACAGGTACATAACATCAAATAAATCACACCTCTCGTGCCGCAGTCTGCAAAGGTTCATGGGACAAAGAGTTCTCCGTTGGGTAAAACGAACCGCTTTCCCTCATGAGCCCAGGGACAGCGGGGGCAATTCCCACATCTAAAAGTGCCATTAGGTCCTATCCTAGGGGGTTTTTCAGAGATGTAGTGGCTGGAAGTCAGTTGGTCCCACAGGGAGCAAGCTCTGTGGAACACAAGTTCCGGAGCAGACCGTACATATTTGCGTAGGGTATGATGTTCAGCCAGGAAATGCCAGTTGTTAGATAGGATGTTTTGAAGTATATGATGGTGTGCTGAATATGTGGTAATGAACCTAACGGAATCATTAGGAGAGGGGGGTTTTTGGCAGTTGAATAATAAGGAATTACGAGGACGTGACAGGGCTCTATTAAATGCTTTTCTAAGGTTGGTAGAGGAATATCCTCGCAGAAGGAGACATTCACGTAATGCCTTGGCCTGACTCCTGAAGTCGCTCTCCAGCGTACAGTTTCTATGCAAACGCAGATATTGTGCTTAGGGTATGCTGCGCACCAGTGACCTGGGTGGGCACTGGTGGCATATAGTAGAGTATTGCCGGCCGTGGGCTTACGGTAGAGGTCCGTACCTAAGGTGCCGTCTTGTTGTTTAATGATGTTAAGGTCTAAGAATGAGATCTGATCCGTATCGATCTTAAAAGTGAACTTGAGGTTAAGATCATTATCATCCAACTCGTGGAGGAAATTCAAAAGTTTGTCCTTAGATCCAGTCCATACTAAGAATAGGTCATCAATGAAACGATACTACAACAGGGTGTCGTCTAGAAATTCTGTGTATCTATCATCCGAGTGGACGTACCTCTCGCAACCGCCTAAATAAAGATTTGCGTAAGCTGGAGCGCAGGATGTCCCCATGGCGACTCCTTGTGTTTGTAAAAACAATTGATTGTTAAAGGTGAAATAATTTTTCGTTAAAATGAACTGTTATAATGCAAGAACAAAACGGTTGAGAGGCCATATGGTGGTATCCTGCTCGAAGAGGAAGGAACCAGCTGTCCATACGCCCTGCTCGTGGGGGATACTGGAGTAAAGCGCCTCAATATCAACTGCCAAAAGCAGGACGTCAGGAGGGATCTGGATTCCCTCGAGATACTGCAACAGATCGGTAGTATCTCTAATATAGGACGGGAGGCTGCGTACATGCAGCATCAGAAACGCATCAACGAACTTACTGGCGTTGTCAGTTAGAGAAGCTATCCCCGAGACTATCGGTCTTCCTGGGGGGGTACAGACATTTTTGTGGGTCTTGGGAAGGGAATAAAAGGTGGGGACACGGGGAAATTTAGGGACCAGGAATTCCAACGTATCTTTGTCAATGAGGCCTGCGAGGAAGGCCTCAGTGCAAAGAACTTGGAGTTCCTGTGCAAAGGACGACACATGGGAGTGAGTGATGGGTTGATACCAATTGCGGTTATTAAGAATGGCCAAGCACATAGATTGGTATTGGTTGTGTGTCATTAGGACGATATTACCGCCTTTATCAGACTGTTTGATGACGACATCAGAGCGTCTCTGCAAGGATTTGAGTGCTTTAATTTGACTGGGGTTGAGATTAGAGGGAAATTCAGGCCATTGTTGTTTTTTAAGGTCTCTGATAGTGGCTTGAAGGAAATCCAAGATGTCTGGGCAGGTGTTGAGGTCTGGAAATCTACGAGACCGTAGACGAAACGGTTTAGGTCGTGATGCTTGGTTAGAGGTGACAGTCTGGCTGGAAATATTAGGTGAAGGAGGATGGTGAGAAGGGGTCCCCAGAGAGGATACTCGCTGAGAAGAACCAATTGGGGACCGGGCACCCTGTGGAGGGCCCAAGTCCCCAGTATCCAGCTCATCATACAGCAGCATAAGATCACGGAGCGCCCGAAACTCCTCCATACTGAAGTGTCTGGTACGATCCGTGAGCTCCCGCTCCAAGTTATGGTTAGTGCGATCAGTGTCAAAAATAAATCTGAAAGTGAGATTCCGTGCGAAAAGATATAAGTCCTTGATGGTCTCGGTGACTTTGAGAGCATCAAGGGGGCAAACGCCCAAACCTAATTGCAATAATGAGGTTTCCTCGTCAGTCAGCACATAGAGAGTAAGGTTTTTAACTTTGAGGTTGGTGTCGCATGGGGGGTGTTCTGTGAAAGTTGTGTGGATTTCAGCACATAAGTGTCTAAATTGCTCTGTTGCTTCTTTAGGTCTAAAAAAAATTAGATCTTCAATGATCTTAGTATACTTATTTATCATAAGAGCTGAACTGAGAACTTTCGGAATAGTGCCATGTAATGTGGAATGACCCACCGCCCCTTTCGCAGGGGTGGTAGTGTCGGTTGAGGTTTGTGTAGGGAGTGCACGTACAGATTTGGGACCTTTTAGGGCCTTTTTTATCCTTCTTAGGGTTAGCTGGTAGGGTACCTCCACCATAACGTAGTCTTTTTCGCGAAGAGTTGATTGCTGGTGTGGCATTAGGGCGAACATTGCTCTGAAGGGAAAGGGTTAAGGATAGAGACAAATCAAATTCAGTATCCATGGTGGAGTTCCTCCTGGTATTAACCCGAGGAGGACCCCTTCTGCCTTGGTTCCTCCCGGACCAACGGTACGCTAGGCCCTCGGTGAAGGCTGTCCTGTCTTTACTAAATTTGATTTGTTTCTTGACAATAATGTCTTTGTTTATTATCTCTAAACGCTCTTTAAGCTCTTTCCACTTAGTTTTAAATATAGTGTTGTCTACTAGGTGAGAATAGTCAGAGTTAAGGCGTTCAATATCACTGTCAAGGGTAGTCATATCTTGGGTGTACTGGGTGATAAGTAGTCTTTTTAAGTCAAGACTACATTTGGTCAAAATATTCTCCAAGTTTTTTTAAAATCAACCGATGAATCTTTTATGGTGGGGAAGATTTGGCTTCTCAAACCGAGAGGGCAAATATTCTCAGTGACATACATTTTTAAATATTCGATATGGCAATGCAGATGTGACTTACGTTTCAGTAAATTAAACATCTTAGCAAAAAACGTTTTGATATCGTCCTCAGTTTTGTGGTCATTCAAACATGCCGTTTTAAGGTTAGTCATTAAGCCTACCCAATCGGTGCACAGGACGTCCATGGCCACAATCACATTCGTGAAGAGACCCTGATTGTGTTAAGGTGACAACAAGAAGAAAACGTTAATAAGAAACAATCATAGAAAAATGTAGAAAGTAGAGGCACTCAATGGGGAGCATTAATCGATGTTGCCATCCATCGAGAATTGCAAAAGGAGAAAGTGGGTGTGTTTTCCACCCTATGTATGCCAAAAAGGAGAGTATGGCCTCAATTGCACATTAGTAGAAACCAGATATCAGTGCCATCATCCCGGTATTGTAGAATTAAGGGGATATAGGGGTGGAGGCGCGGAGGCAGTTGCTGCCACTGCCTGTTCGTGCATGCACACCTAAAGTTGAAAATTGGGACTATCACGGCACTTGTTAATAACTCACAGTTGAAAAAAACATAAAAAGTATAAATTTTAATAACTACAGTACAAAATTACAAAATAATATATACATACAATATTAAAATCAAATGTATACGCCACACTGAACACAGTAATTTACGGGTAGAACCCGTGTTTCTGTACAGGGAGGTATACAGGATTTTTGCCTCGACCGGTTTTGCGGTCAAAACCGCTTCTTCAGGAGGGAAAGGTCTATAAAAAAATTAATAATTTTTAATTTATAAACAATATAGAAGGTATACAAAACAAAACTTTATGTTTTGTGATTACCTTATGTTTGCTGAATACCTTCTATATTGTCCCGACAGGGAGTTTGACTCTCTCAATATTCTGAACCAACACAAGCTCTGTGTCTCCATCATGACACCCACTATAATGTCTCGCTACATTTGTGGACTTATTCAATCTAATGGCATTCAAATGTTCCCGGAATCTGTCTCTCTAGTGGTACGTCCCACATATTGTGTCAGGCAGGATTTACATGTAATAACATAAATTACATATCTATTGTTACAATTAAAGAATTGTTTCAAACTAAAAATTCTCTTTTTAACACTCGATACCGCTCGCTCACCTGAACCAATATGGGGACAACAAGGACAATCCCTGGCTCCACACACACACATTGCCTGTAAAATGTAACCAGGTTGTGCTTGTTTTGTTACGCACGTTGAAAAAATCTTTTATTATTTGGAGGGTATAATTCTAAGATACTGTATATACATATTTGATGGTTTAGTGTACTGCAGCAGTGGGATTTTTTTCTCCTTTCTCTCTTTGTTTTTTTAGATACATTGAAAAGTTACTTTCTTTTATATTTTGTATATTGCTAATTAGTATTCACATATATACATTTCAATGGAATTTTTTAACAGGTTTATACATAGGATTGTTCAATCAGTTGGATCTGCCTGTGTGTGGTTCTGCAGGTGGGGAGGATTGGTTTTCCTTTCCTGCTCCCTGCAGCTCCCCTCACAGGGATCTTGTTTGTTTGTTTAATTCATTCGAGGCGCTTCTGTTGTGGATATTTTTCATTTTTCTAGAAATATATACACATTTGGTTTATATATTATCAGTGAAGGTCATTCATTTCTTGAATGATTTTATACATTGGAGAGATGTTGTTTATCCATTTACAGGGTTAATGGTTATATACACTTGATCTATTGGTGTATTGGTATACACATTATATTTTTTCTTTGATATTTTCTTTTGATGTGTGTTTTTTTTGGTTTTTATATTGTATAGATGCTATGTGCCTGGATTGCTTTGCGGGGCTATGGGGTTGTGGGGGTGAGTAACATCAGTGTTAGATGTGCATCACCTGTAGCCTCAGAGCTATAAGCAGGCATGTAACCCTGAGCTAATCAGCAATGACTAAGCACAGGTGTGTGAAACGTGCTTGCTGAGCTTTTTGAGCTGGCTGCATTACATGTCATTATGTTATGCTTAAAGTGCTGCCTCCCTTTTCTTCATCATTCTGCATCTTTGGGCTCTGGACCAAGGCTGGCACCTTGCTTTATGGCAGTGGAGACCCTATGATTTGCCTGGAGCGATACAATTCCTTTGTTTCACTACAATTCCAAAAGATATGTTTGGCGCAAAAACAACACTGCACATCAAAAGAACACCATACACACCGTGAAGCATGGTGGTGGCAGCATCTTGCTTTGGGGCTGTTTTTCTTCAGCTGGAAAAGGGGCCTTAGTCAAGGTAGAGGGAATTAAGAACAGTTCCAAATACCAGTCAATATTGGCACAAAACCTTTAGGCTTCTGCTAGAAAGCTGAACATGAAGAGGAACTTCATCTTTCAGCATGACAATGACCCAAAGCATACATCCAAATCAACAAAGGAATGGTTTCACCAGAGGAAGTTTAACGTTTTGGAATGGCCCAGCCAGAGCCCAGACCTGAATCTGATTGAAAACCAGTGGGGTGATGTGAAGAGGGCTGTGCACAGAAGACACCCTCACAATCTGACAGATTTGGAGTGTTTCTGCAAAAAAGAGTGGGCAAATATTGCCAAGTTAAGATATGCCATGCTGATAGACTCATACCTTAAAAGACTGTCCGCTGTAATAAAATTAAAAGGTGCTTCAACAAAGTGTTAGCTTAAGGGTGTGCACTAGGGATGAGCCAAACACCCCCCAGTTTGGTTCTTTTTGTTTTAGACACACCTGGTGTTACCAAGATCACCAATTACTTCGTCATCATTTGTCTCACATCACTTGTTTGTATAGTTAAAATAGCAATTACTATATAATCTATTTTTCGTAATATCGCTAATATTCATGTAAGTACACTATTTACATTTTTTATCTATGTGATTGGTCAATTTAAATATCATCACACATTTATACATAATTAAGCTAAATTATCTTTTATAATTAGTATTTTACGTTTTTCCTCGTTGTCTCCTTTTATCCTCCCCCCCCCCCCCCCCCCCTCCCTTTTTGCCCTTTTTTTCGTTTTTGTTTTTTTCCTCCCTTTTCCGTACCTTTTTTTCCTTTCTTTTTCTTCCCCCTTTTTTCCCCCTCGTTCCCCTTTCCCCATCCCCTCCCCATTCCCTGCCTTTCTTTTTCCTTTTCTTTTCTTTTCTTTTCTTTGCTTCTTTTTTGTTTAGTGCTGACACACCTTCCCTGTTTGTGCACTCCTTAAAATTATTTATTCTCAATATGAAGTTTAATTACCATAGTGATTTTGTTACACATGTCCCCATAGTTCACAAATTTTGGTGCTTCCATCCCCCATTGTGATCAGTCAGTTTCCATTCCATTAGAGCTCTCCATAAACGCAGTGTTATACCAATTTTTAAATGTATAATTTTATGTCTTATGTATATTTGATCCTATTATGTATTCTGTTTTATATTTAGTAAGTCTGTTTGATGGTCCTGAAGAAGCACAAGGTGCGTAACATGTAGAGCCCAGGATATGAGTATCATCTTAACCTGTTACATAGCCTACTCTTGGAATCCAAAACTTGACTGTGGAATGAGTGGTTCTTCACCTCCAAGTTGCTTATGCTAGTTCCTATGGCACTATATATACCATTCAACCCTGTTATACTGACTTTTTCTATTGATGATATATTTTTTAATGTTTTTTCTACTTATAATAAATACACTTTTATATATCAATTACCCATGTGGTCATGCCTAAAAAGTCCAAGCCTTCTTTTCCAAAAGTCTTTATCTCAAATTATAGGACGGGGCACAGAGTATTTTAGAAGTATCCACAGTACCACTCTGTGTTGATACTAAATACTTCATTCAAACTATAAACAAGGACGTTTGGTTCCAGTGGTTGACCATGGTGCACAAGAAAATTTTAATTACCGTATTTATCGGCGTATAACTTGTGCCGGCGTATAGCACGCACCCCAAGTTTAGAAGGGAAGTTTAAGGAAAAAACTTACATTTGCAGTTTGTATCTGCAGCCTTGCCCAGTGTCCATCTGCAGCCTTGCCCAGCCTTGCCCAGTGTCCAGCCTTGCCCAGTGTCCATCTGTAGCCTTGCCCAGCCTTGCCCAGTGTCCAGCCTTGCCCAGTGTCCATCTGTAGCCTTGCCCAGCGTCCAGCCTTGCAGTGTCCTGTCTTGCCCATTGTCCATCTGCAGCCTTGCCCAGTGTCCGACCTTGCCCAGTGTCCAGCCTTGTCCAGTGTTCATCTGCAGCTTTGTCCAGTGTCCAGCCTTGCCCAGGGTGCATCCGCAGCCTTGCCCAAAATTGCAGCATTAACGTTTAATGACTGCGCTGCTGAGATTTTTTAAATTATTGCGCCGCTCATCTCACAGTCCCCCCCACATTTGGTGGACATGCCCAAAAGTAAAATGATATTAGACAAGAATATTCAATTTAGTATATTAATTAACAAGACTGAATATTCCCAAAAATGTTAAGACAGCACTATTTTCCAATCTATCAAGTGAGTTACCTAGAAATCTCAGGACTCTCATCTTCTTTATTTTTCTGGCAGCTAAGATCACCATAGCGCGAGCATGGAAAACTCCTGTGATAAATCTAGCTTTAGTGAAAAACAAAATCTCCTGGATCATGGTAAATGAAAAATTGGCTAAATTCCTTTGTGACCAACAACACCAATTCAAAAAGGTCTGGAACCCCTAGATCCTCAGTCCCTGTAATAGGGGGTGGGGTTGAGGGGAAGTCAGTGGTCTAGAGCGTGGGGATCAGTGGTAAATCTTCTTACTGCTTTTCCTTCTTATCATTTTCTTTCTTTTAACCTCTAACTTCTATTTTGACCTAATTCCTAATTTTTTTCCTGTACGTTTTAAAGGGTTACTATTTTTTTAAATAACAAACATATCATACTTAACTCCTGTGCCGTTGATTAGGCACAGAGTGGCCCCTGACCCTCCTCTTCTAGGGTCCCTCAGCCGCGCTGGTGGCTCCTCCTCTTCTGGAGTGCCCCAAAGGAGAAGCACTCTCCTTTGGGACACCCGTGTGGTCGCACTCCCGAGTCCTGCTGCTGCGTCTATTGACACAAACAGCAGGACTCGGCCCCACCCCCTGCGCACGCATCAATTGATTGACAGCAGCGGGAGTCAATGTCTGCTCTGCTATCAATCTATCCAATTAGGACACGAGACACCGACTGGAGCTGGTGTGCTCGTTCTCCCGTCGTGGGAATTACGGGGCTCAAGTAAGTAAAAGCGGGGTTGAGGGGGGCTGCTGCATGACAGGAGGTTTTTCAAAACCTCGAGGATTTACAACCCCTATAAGAGTGGGCTTCAAGGTTGCCTAGTTCACACTTGGAAATGTGGTGTTCTTTGGATCAGCGTAGGCAAATATGGTTTACCATGCAGAATTCATTTTGCAGGATTTCCCTCCCCTCCCTTTTTTTTTTCCTGCCTTGGAACCAAATACGATATTTTTTTCTGAACTGCCATATATGTTGATATTCACATTACTATGCCTATACTGAACAGATCATCTTGACTGTTGCACTTGTGCTTTTTATATGTCTCCATCAAGCCCCCCTTGGGCAGAGATGACTGTGGACAGTAACTATGCCATGGTATAGTTATATTATATTATAAACAGAATATGATGATTTTGCCAATCTTCAATGTAACATCATTGTTAGCTCCCACCCTCTCAATAGCTCCCACTGGTCTGTTTGAGCCAATGAGGAGAGAGAGAGCCGAGAGAGCCTCAGCCCTCGTGCACATCACTGAATCGAGATCGGGCTCAGGTAAGTATAATGAGGGGGCAAAGGGGGAAGTTGCTTGCAGAAGGTTTTTTTATCTTAATGTATAGAATGCATTAAGGTAAATAAACCTTCTGCCTTTAGAATCACTTTAAAAGGTTATTTCACCTATACTGACTTTTGCCAAAAATATTTCCAAGCATTAGAAAATCCTCAATACATTATAATGCTGTGCTCTATTTTTTTTAAGACTACAGTACTTACTTTTTAATCATCCTCCCCTCTCCGTCCTGTAGATGGCAGGACTTACCGAGTGTTGAATGCACAGCCCCACAAACTCAAGAATTCTGAGCTGCAAGAAAGAGTGGGCTTTGCATGCCTGGGTGAGTGCTCATTCTTGAATTTCTCAGGATGCACATCCAAAGCTTGGAACCTCCAACTACTTACAGGACAGAGCAGGAAAGGCAATTGTATAAGCAGTTGAAAATGTAAGCATTATTTTCAAATACGGAGCGTGGCATAAAAATGTATTTAAGATGCTGTAATGCCTGGGAATGTTTTTGGCAAAAGTCCGAAAAGGTGAACTGAGCCTTTAAGAACAGATCCATTCCCAATTTCTGCTATTTTTAGCTTTTTCACGTACAGTATGTGTCAAAGACTGGGGTGGACCAAGACACAGACATTTCCAAGGTGTCAGGTACTGAACTGTAAATTCGTATATCTTCCACTATAAGACAAGCATTTAAAAGAATTTGTTTTATTCTGGGATTTCAGAGTCCCTTCACTTCAAAACCATATCACGCTTTACCATTAATTCTTTGATAACATTTTCAAACATAAAACAAAACTTTATTTTTATTCAAAAGAGCTTGAAATATAGGATTTATATAAAAGTATAATTTTCTGCACAGAAATATTAGACATATGCAGTAGCCTGTCAATCTAGGCTTGCAGCCATTGTGAGCTAAAGAAGGCTGACAATGGGCAGCTGGATTGTTCCCTGGAATGACTGGATATTTAGACATGTGTTGAAAAATACCCCCTGCTGCAACCATGGTTTAATTTATTTAAGTTCTGATAAGTTTCAACACTTTTATAACACTATATTTAAATTTAAGAACACAGACAGCTCAAAAACAAAAATGTAATTTATTGCAGCTAACTGGTCCTTGGATGTGGTGGCTGCATGAGCTTTCTTTCTTCATGTTATTTCCTCTTTATGGTAATCCTGCAAATAATATACTTCCTATCCTATCATGGCTACATTCACTATGTCACAGTATACATAGAACGGAGCGGTGGTTGTCATCCAGGTTGGTCTTCAAAAATGTCTGGCTTTGTTTATCTCCATTAAATGGTGGATTGAGGTAATTGGTGAATTACACAAGTGTAGTGCTCACTCCCAAAGGAGCCGCTGGTAATCGGGTCCCCTAACACTGCACAGCCAGGCAACAAGTATTCTCCACACTTTCTCTAGACAACAGAACAGCCTTTGAGCTTGTTTTTTTATGTTTTCTTAGGGGTAATAACTTGGATGGGGAATAGGAATTATGGGATGCCCAACTTGATAGTAACAAAACCAGGGACAATGTCCTCCCTATGTACAACTCTGATTGATCTCGCTCTCGGCAGCTGAGAGTCTCTGATAGAAAAGCAAAAGCCCCTTAAGGACTAGGAACTTTCTGTTCCTTTTGAAGGTAGCATACAGGAGTGACTTCAAATCCACTGTAGACACTGATCCCAGTTCCACTGACTGCAGGGACTGCCAGCCCACCCGGCTGCTTCTACACTAGCCCTCCTGACTGCTACTGAAGATTTCCCAGGCAAAGTAAAGTAAAGGTTTAAGCCCAATACTGTCTTCCAAAAATGCTTGCTATATGTGACAGTTCTGGAATGTGCTGCTGTACTCACACTGTGCGCTTTACTCTCACTGCTTCCTAGGCAAGATTCCTTCTGAACCGTGATGCTGCCAGAATCCTCCCAGGCCAGCCTGAGACCCAACCCAAGGCAGAGCCCCCCCCCCCCCCCCCCCGCTGGCCGGGGTTCTCCTCAAGGGCCATCAACAGTCTCCTGAGCACAATCTTCCACCCGACTCCCTGCCAGCATGACTCCTCCATATTTAAGAGCTACTTAACCACCATGCCAGGGCCACTGCCTGGAGATTGGCCAAACCCCACTAAGTATGCAGATCAACCCTCCTGGCCTCCCCCCTCCACTTTCCAGAATGTTCTCCAATTTTCCAGAACTGGGGGGGGGGGCACCAGAGATCTACCTGTATGAGTCATCCAGACCTGAACTGTAGTAAACTTTTGACCCAGATTCAAGGACTAATTTCAGCATAGATGTGCCTGCTCTACCACTAATAGCACACTAGAGGGTTCTACACAAGAAAAATGCTTTTGCTGTCTTTGTATCTCAGAGGAAGTGCAGTGAATGTGGCTAACTGAAATGAAAAGTGTGTTTTTTCATGTAAATGACTTAACAAAACATTAGCAGGATTTCAGTCACATGACATCACTATAAATCATGTGTCTCCCAAACTACAACACCCCACCCAAACAAAGCATTATCTTACTCCCACACAAAACACACTACCTGCCACCCAAATCACAGTATCCTGCCCCAGCACCTTGTCACCCTCACATAAAGCACAATAATCATACCTCTTAACTGTTTGAGATGGGAATGAGGCACACCTGTTAGCAAAAGTATGTAGGCATAGGAGACACGCACCTTCCACGCACCCTTAAAGGAGAATTATACAAAAAAATTATTAGTTAAACCCACAAGTGCCTTTTTGACACTACTATTCCTTTATACTGGCTTTTGAAATTTACAAATGTAGTAATTTAGAATTTGGATGAAAGGTTTAGCCTTGGAAAACACTTTTTGAAAGATAATAAGTGCATTCTATATGCAACTATATAAATCAGACCAAAATGAGGGACAAATGGGGAGGAAAGAGGGACAGAGGGACCAAATCAGGGACAGTCCCTCGAAATCAGGTACAGTTTGGAGCTATGCCATAATGTTTTTCTCCAAACCAAAACTCCATTCTTCATCAACATCACCTCACCCCCTACATGAAACACCATACCATTTACACTCCAAACCACAGTCCCCCCTCTCGCTACACTGTCTCCAACCCATCTGAAGCCCTATATTATCTGCCCCCCAAACCCCAACTCCCTCAACCTGGGAAAAAGTGCAGCTTTGATACCACTTGAGTGAGAACTGTTTGATAATTCCACTTTTTGAAAGCTAGAGCCTTGTTTACCCCACGTGCAGCGCAGTGGACCCCGCCCAGGTACAGTATTTACGTCTGTGAAGGAGCGATGTTGGATGTTGAATAACTTGCATGTTTGATGCACCAAGTTCAGTAAAAAGAAAACTTGTTTAAGCAAATGCCCTCCAGTCTGGGCATTCTTTTTATTAGGAATGTAACTGGACAGTAGCTGATAACTGTGGAACTTCTTCCTTTTGCTGCTGTTGTATTGTCTTTTTTGCAGTGTAAACAGTGTTTAACTGACTACCTGTAAAACCTTTGATTGCGAGCATAATTCGTTCCGGAAGCATGCTTGTAATCCAAAGCACTTGTATATCAAAGCGAATTTGCCCATAAGAAATAATGGAAACTCAAATGATTCATTCCACAACCATTTATTCATAAGTCCTTCAGTTTATAGTCCATATAAAAAGATTATAGCAATGTCATAGGTTGTGTAACCATAAAATGTTCATCCACAAATAGAAGCTTCCACAAGGGGATGAGAAGCAAAATCCAGCAGGAGCCACAGAGTATAAAAGAGAAGAGAGGCGCCTCTAAGTCTAACATGGTTACATTTAACGAAGGTACAACATTTAGCAACTCACATGATTAATGATTAAAAGAGGCATATCTAAGTATGCAGGCATCTGGGGTAAAGCTGTCGACGTAGACTATCCCCCGCACCGCCAGTTCCCAGTGCTGTCAGTCTGCAATCGTGATGGGGAAGACTACCCTGCAGTAGAGCGATCTGAAAGCGAGGCTTGAACCGTTTGTGGAGCGCAGCGTGGAAGTGATGGCATCGATGGCGGTGAGGAGGATGGTCTATGTGGACAGCTTTACCCCGGATATCTACATACTTAGATGTGCCTCTTTTAATCATAAACCATGTGAGTTTCTAAAGGTTGTACCTTCATTAAGTGTAACTGTATTGCTACACTTAGAGGCGCCTCTCTTTTCTTTTATACTCAGTTTTGACTTGATGCTACTTGTATATCAAGACATTGCTTGTATATCAAGTCAAAATGTATTTAAAAAATTTGCTTGTCTTGCAAAATGCTCTCAAACCAACTTACTCTCAAACCAAGGTTTTACTGTACTCATTAATACAGAAATGCACCAGCCATCTTTAAGGAGACCACTTTGCAATGCTCATCAATGAAGTGCCTCCAGGGCAGAGGGCAGCCATCTTGGTTGGGTCCAGATTGATTTTGGAGGATGGTGATTGGCAGATGCAACAAAGCAATTGGAGAGTGTATCTGCAGGCTGCTAAAAGGAAAAGAGGGGACAATCATAAAGCTAGGAGGGGGGAAAAAAGAGACTGGGCTGCTGGTTGAATGTAACCCTGACCACCAGCTCAGAGAAGAAAGAAGAAAGGAAGAAAGGAGACTGCTCATCGTGCAGGACCTTACCTCTACACAGGCAAAAGCTGTTCCGCGGACATGTGTTGAGTTACAGCTTCTCTTCTGCAGCTCCACTCTGATGTTAGTTAGGTGATCAGAATGCTGAGTGTTGAAAGGGGGAGAAAGGGGGATTGATGCCAGAGGAATGTGTATTGATGGAGGATGGCTCCAAACTAATTTGGGGGAGGAGAGCTCTGTACTTGGGAAAGGGAGGGAAGGAGGGGCGACTTGGATGTACACAGCTCACCCTTAAACCCTGCACTCTGTACACAGCTCACCCCTCAATCCTGCACTCCATACACAGCTCACCACTCAATCCTGCACTCCATACACAGCTCACCCCTCAATCCTGCACTCTGTACACAGCTCACCCTTCAAACCTGCACTCCGTTCATAGCCCCCCTCAATCCTGCACTCCGTACACAGCTCACCCCCTCAATCATGCACTCTGTACACAGCTCACCCCTTAATCCTGCACTCCATACATAGCTCACCCTCAATGATGCACTCTGTACATAGTGCACCCCTTAACCCTGCACTCTGTACATAGCTCACCCCTCCACACTACTCTACCGCAGGTGGCATTACTGGTCATTTATTTCTGGCAGCCTGTAATAATGTGCAGTAACCTCAAGCAACTAATCAGTGAGCAGTAAGCATGTAACCTCTAGCAACCAGTGAGTGGTAAGCATGTAACCTCTAGCATCTCATCAGCACACACTACAACTCATCTAATTGATGAGTTGTAGTGTGTGCTGTAACCTCTAGCATCTAGTCAATGAGCAGTAATGATATGCTGTGACCCCTGGCAACCAATTGCAATTGCTGCCCGACTTGATTTTGTGTCTGGCTGCAATTTATTGTATGTAGTAGGGGAACTGGGGGGGCCCAAATGAAATGTTTGCCCATGGTCCATTCAATATTAAAGATGGCCCTGTCCAGGTCTGTCGTGCTGGTTAGCTGCCTTGTTGTATCTTGGGAGTCCAAGTCTTGATTAACTTAGCATTTATGGAGAGTCCAGAATCCAGAATCACAGTCTTAGACCACCTTGAACTGAGTTTTTACTGATCTCCTGGGCCTCAAGGGGTTAAATCTCAGTGGTACATATTTTAGATCAGCCATTCTCAACCTGGGTTCCTCCAGAGGTTGCTAAGGGTTCATTGAGCTGTGGCTTATTTACCACCCAGTTGATGGTGCATGCATAGGTGCTGGGTTAACTCTACTTGGCAGAGCCAGCTGCATGAACCCAGTGATCTTTACAACTGTCTGTAAGAGTGACATTCTGGCCTCCACTGTAAGGGGGGACATTTTTCCCACTAGATATCAATGCAAGGGCATTTTTCCACATTGAGCGCTGAGCTTTATGTTATATAAACTATACCGCTAATCATAACAGTATTATCATTATACCAGGCAGACATTATTCAATGTACCACAGGGCTTCCAAATGTCACACTGTTTAAGAAACAGGCACAGCTTTGCTATTTTCCTAGACTCTGTCCTCTCCTTCAGCCCTCACATCCAATCAATGGCTACATCTTGCCACCTTAACCTCTGTAACATTTCCAGAATTTGCCCCTTGCTGACTAACGACACCACAAAACAACTTATTCACTCCTTGGTTATTTCCCTCCTCGACTACTGCAACTCTCTCCTCACTGGCCTACCCTTACACAGGCTGTCTCCCCTTCAGTCTATTATGAATGCTGCTGCTAGACTAATACACCTTACTAACCAATCTGTGACTGCTGCGCCTCTCTGCCAAACCCTTCACTGGCTTCCACTACCCCACTGTATACAATTCTAAATATTAACCACAACATACAAGGCAAACCACAACCTTGCTCCATGCTACATCAAAAACCTCCTCTGCACATATCGCCCAAACCATCCTCTCCGTTCCTCCCAAGACCTGCTGCTCTCTAGCTCCCTTGTTACCTCCTCCCATGCTTGCCTCCAGAGTCTCTCCCATCCTCTGGAACTCCCTGCCCCAGTATGTCCATTCAGCTTCTACCCTGTCCACCTTTAAGTGATCCCTGAAAACTCATTTATTCAGGGAAGCCTATCCCACCTCCACCTAATGCCGCATACACACGACCGGACTTTCCGGTAGAAAAGGTCCGACGGAATCATTTAATCGGATATTCTGATCGTGTGTGGGCTTCAGCGGACTTTTTTTTAAATAAATTCTGAAGGACCTAGAAATAGAACATGTTTTAAATCTTTCTGACGGAATCAATTCCTATCGGGAAAACCGTTTGTCTGTATGCTATTCTGACGGCCCAAAAACGACGCAAGAGCAGCTATTGGCTACTGGCTATTGAACTTCCTTTTCTAGTCCTGTCGTACGTCATCGCGTTCTAAATGAACAGACTTTGGTATGATCGTGTGTAGGCAAGTCCATTTCAGCGGAACTCAGTCTGAACTCCGTCGGAAAGACCGTCAGAGTTTATTCTGACGGAATGTCCAGTCTTGTGTACGTGGCATTAGAACCATACCCGAGCCACCTCCATCAGATCATCCTCTGCAGCTGTACCATCTCCCCCTTCCTTTAGATTGTAAGCTCCATGAGCGGGGCCCTACCGTCCCTTCTGTATTGAACTGTATTCTAATTGTACTGTCCCCCCTATATTGTAAAGCGCTGTGCAAACTGTTGGCACTATATAAATCCTGTATAATAATAGTAATAATAATAGTTTCCCTTTAAAACCTAGCTTTTCTTTAGGTCTCTAGATTAAGTTTTATAATGTTTGAAATCCAATCCTAGCCGCCACAGCTCCCATTTTTCAGTTAATGCAACCTGTGCTTGGCAAATCCCAGCTGCCCCAGCCATTATTTTCAACAGTCTTGGGCTAATCCACAGAGTTTCAGGAAACACTTTCAGCTCTCTATTTATTGTGCTAAACTGAACTTCTTCATCATCCTAACTCAATTACAGAGATATCTGGCAGCCTTCTCCATCTCTATCAACAATACAAAGTCAATGCAAACAAAATACAGAGAAGTACGATGGCACCAAATCAAAAAGAGGGAGGACGCTCATACAGGGAGCGAGACAAATTATCATAAGTGATGGCTTGCATTAAAAAACACATATTACTCACCGCGTCTACATGCTTCCGACCACTCAAAATTCAATAAGACAAACAGCAGACGGGGGAACAAAATGAAAGTAATGACAAATAAGAGAGGAGCAATATCAATTCCTGCTTAAACTTAATAACACTTGTAATGTTGCTTTGTTATTTCTCTTTAATAAAAGAAACTCTGCATTTTGGAAACGGGAGCTTTGAGATAGAGCAAGAATGAGAATGGCATAGAATAAATCAGTTTATTAGTAAACTGTATCATTGTCATCCAAATTGGGCGCCAGGGAGTTGTTAATACCAACACTTCATACAAGGACCAGTTCTTCGTCTTAACAGTGTGAGGCTGGAACTTAGCATAATAAGTACTCAGACTCTTCGAAATAGAAGTTATCACTTATTGGTTAGCCATGAATGAAGCTTTATTTCATGCCAAGAAAACTCTCATGTATGTATATGATGGAAGATATTGGCTTTTAAGGGAATGTAACACACACAGTACTTCAATTGTAATCTCCTGCATCCAAATTAAATCTGTTTTCAACTGCTGTGCTGGAAAAGTACAAATTAGTAGTGACCAAGAGTAAGGGGTCATTGATCTCCTAGGTACCTCTTGGGGGGCACTCAGATACTTCCTAAATTTGTGAAAATGGGAAGGAGGGAAGTATTTGGCCAATTTTTAAAGTGCATCTATACCCAAAACAGTTTTTTGTTTTGAATAAAGTTGAGAAGGGTTAGAAACCATGTCAGGTTTTACTGATATCCGTGTGCTGAAATTTCTTCTCACCTTCTGTTCTTTGGATAATTCACCCGACAGGAAGTGATGGAAAATTTGTAACAGAATTACAAACTAACATTTACTATTCTTCCAAATGTTCCTGTCCCCCCTCCTAATTATTCTGCCAACCTTGTGTAAAAAAAAGATCTTAATTTTTAGTCTGTTCTGGTCAAATCATCCTGCAGCTTCAGTATCCCTGTATCATTGAGAACTCAACAACGCCTGGGAACTCGAGGAGCCATACATAGGCTCCCATGGCCCAGCCATTGTTGGCGCTCCGTTCACTGATGTGGAGTCCGAGCTGCAGGATCACTTGACTGGACCGAAGCATACCGAAAAAAGGTAAGTATACAGATCTTTTAACACCAGGTAGACCAGATAGATGGGGGATGGGAACATTTTTAAGAATAGTTAGTGTTAAACATGAATGCCACTTTAAGTGTTCTTTTTTGCATTTTAGTGCTTTTTACATGATTTCATTTTTGTTGTTAACCAATGAAGATGCTTTTCCTTTTATTATTATCATGAGGGAATGTGCAACTGTCACGGTCTTCATTGTGGCTGAACACATGGCAGCTTTCCTGGGAAGGTGCTTGTAACTGTGGCATGACAAGATGTCATGTGCTGACCCAAAACAACTTGAAAATGCATAAAAAACACATGCAAATGCACAATGCATGCATTTTTTAGGCACTTTCATAGACTTCAATAGGTCAAAAAATGCAAATAAATGCATGCAAAATCGGACATGCCTAATTTTTTACAATGCAGTGCAACACAGCACACAGATGTGAACAGCCTCAATGGACTCAATTTATTGCATTGTGTGAACCGCTCACTTCCTGTCCTGAGGACAACCTTTTTACCAAATAGGAAGTGAAGTAATCTCTCCAATGGAGTCTCCCAAGACAGTAAAAGCTGACAGCAGATATATCCAAAACTAAAAAAAATGTGTCTATAGAAATATGTTAAGCAAAAGAGTCAGTATTTCTTTTCCCCTGATCATATAAGTATCATTGCAGCTGAAATTCACCACAAAGTAGATTGTTAATACTTCATGTAGAAAAGACATAATATCTGAAAAAAGATGTTAAATTAAAAAACAAACATTACACTAGCATTAGTGGACAGCCTGACCATGGAAAAGTCATACCAAAGGAAAGGCAAGGCAGAGATTGTGATGTCACCTGCCCCTCCTTTATACCAGGTCCAATGAAAGTACCCTTTGTATTCATTTAAAAAACACAAGACTTTTTCTAAATGGTGGAGGTGTCAAGCGAGGGACTCCTTGTTTTCAATATACAAAAGGCATGTCGCTCAAGCAGCTTTAACCTGAAAGAGACCAGCTCTGACCGTATGTAGCACAGGCTACTCTGGATTTGAGATATGAAAGATTAGATGTAACCAAGATGAATCAATGTAAGTTTTTTTTTTAAAAGATAATTCCTAGAGTTCATCTTTAAAATATTTAGAAACCTAAAAACAAAAATGTAATCTATTGCAGCTTACTAGTCCTTAGATGTGGTGGCTGCATTTGCTATCTTTTTGCAGGATAGTTACAAGCAATAATGCACAACAATTTCAGGATGGCAAAAAACATGCATGCACTGCAGAGTAATAAAAGCTGCACAAACATTGAAAGCTGCACGAACATGGACTCTTCACAGCAATATCTTTGTGACTCAATCGAGCCAACATGTGGCTGCAAAGCATAAACTTTAAAGGACTCTATGACAGCAGAGAGTCAAGCTGAGAAATATTTATTTACTAAAACAATACAGAAACCATCTACTTTTTTTGTCCACCTTATTTATTGGCTTTTAGTTTTTCTCATTGTTTATTTTTTACAGCACCCTACAGGATCTCTGCATTCATTTTGGAACTGGGTCTCTCCCTGCTGCCTCTCTGTGGGGGGGTTCTTTCATTGATTGCACTGATTTTTTTAGGTTTTAACATACATCTACCGGCCACTTTATCCTTACTGAAGAAATTGATGTAACTTACAGGTTTAACACAACACAGTGTAAGTAGTTCACTTTTAGATCTAATAATGGGATGCGAGATGGTTTATGGTTGATGTAATTTATTTTTTTTTTCTTTTACTTTGGATAGTAAGGTCCATTTGATTTTACCTGAAGAAGTCTCTAAAACGCATTTGGCATGTGGGCAGAAGTCTCTATATGCTACAGATTTATGTCACAATACTGGTCCCAATTTGGGTGATTGTAAGGTCAGAAAATGTACCTTGTTTAGTATCTATTACTTGTTAACCTTGCAAATGTCTTGTGGGATATATTTCCAAAGCTGTGGCCAATACTGTGAATTATTTTTAGCTGTAAACAATAAAGTTTGTATGGATTTAATTTCTTCTGTTTGTTTGCATGCCCTACACAATCTCCACCACCAGCATTTTTTAGTTTGTATATCAGCCACCTCTGATTATTCTCAATTACAATGTCTCTAACAGTGAAGTCCAGGGTAGCTTTGGTAAATCAGGTGAACAGCAGGAGGGATCTAAGGTCCATGACAGAAGTGCTACTCCACTGGAGCTGCAGTTCCCCAAAGTAGCTGGGTCTTCTGGAGAAACTGCGTGCAATTAGGCTCTTTTACCTCTGCTCACATGCTGGTTCTGACAGTGGAGGGCTTCTCACCTGGCTGCAGATCACTTGCTCAGCTACCAATGCCTTATTAGGTATGGCCTCTGAGCTGCTGAGGGAGACAAGATGAGGAACGTCTTTCCTGGTCCTGCCCAGGTACCCAAGAAATTGTGGGAAAAATGAGTTAAAGGGACCAGCTCCTGCATCTGAGCATGGTGAGTAAATGGGCACTTCTTTACTAAGCAAGTGCTGAAAAATTCCCGTTTTGGTTACCTATAACTTCCCCTTAAAATTGTTATCTGTCTTCCCAGCTACCTACTTTGAATTACAGAACAACTTTTCCTTATGTGATGAAGATAGGGAAAGGGGGAGGAATTTATAGCGCTACTCTCGTAGGAGCTGCAGGAATATTTCCCAGGTCTTCCCCAGATGTTTTGCTCCGCAGCCAGTTACAAAAGCTGTCACACATTTCTTCAATGACCAGTCTAGATGTGTTGTTATTATTGTTTGTTTTATTTTTGGAGAACTTGGATAGGGTTGAGAAAATTGAGTGGGATACTCCAAAAGCAAAAACAAAGTAGGAGTTAAATGTACACTCTTTTCTTTAGAGCCACAAGAATAGAGTCCCTTTGTAGAGGATTGGGTGGACTAAGCTCTTCAGGACATCAGCCAGTGTCCCCCTTTACACAGACCCAAAATTGACTCTCTCTAAACCAGAGTGGTAGCAGCAGCCCAAAAGTCTCTAAGATCTCTCAGAACCGTCTATACTCACACACAAGGCCCAAGAACAGCTGGTTGCCTGCTCCCAACTTCCAAGTGATGCCTATCTCCAGTGATACCAGACCAGATTTTAAGCAGACAGCCCCTCAGTCAACTTCCTCTGGTCTCAACTTCCAGGCCCTCAGGTCACCCACCTGAGGCCTCTCCACAGCAAATATGTGGCAGCATTGCCCTGGAATGCAGCAGGTCCTCCAGGCTGGACTGATCCTCTCCAGGAAAAGACCCAGAGCCCCATGTGCTCAGAAAATATATACAGTTACGCAGCATGCCATCAGGGCCCAGCTCCCTGGGATTGGCCAGGGCTGTATAAATATTCATGCTCTGCACCTACAGTATGATCCAGAAAGTTCTCACAGTTTATCTGGACAGCAGAGGGAATACACAGACTAGTAGCAGCTAGGAACACTGAGCAGCCCTAAGTAGTCAAAGGCAGCTGCACTGAGTACAGTGAGCAACTAAATTTACCTATCAAAAACACAGCTCCACAAAACACAGTGTGCCAACACTAAATCTATCTATCTAATCCTGGCACCTATCTAGGAGGGTGCTACAGATGTATAATCCAAATCAGGGGAGCAGGCTATGGTGACATTACTCCAACTCAGAGTACTGTAAGTGTGGTTGTCACCATAGGGCAGGAACTGTGCTACTGGCGGGACTAGTAGTCTGCATTATATTAAATTTTTGTTCATGGGTTTAGATACACTTTAATTGTAATTGCCAGTTGTGTACAGTGCAGCTCATAGCAACCTATAGAAATGCAGTGTATGCAGGGTAGTCTATGTTTTCATTATAATGATGTAAAAAGGAATTCTAAACACAGAGCCACGTAAGGAAAATCTAAGGTCATTTTAAAAGAATGTATATATGCTATGAGCATTTAGGAAGCATATAAGAAGCAACAGTAATTATTCTTCTGGGGTGAAATGGCAAAGCTTTACTTTGAGGATCAGATACATAACATGCATGCACTTCACATACATACGCTTGCAGCCTGTAGCTAGTTGCAAATGTACTTCTCATCACTAAAAATAAGGAGTACACATGCACTGCAAAAGCTGCACGTCGTTTTCAGCACAAGAAACACTAAAAAGAACATGTCATCTCCAGACCTTGTTAGCAGCGAGCCTTCATTCCTACAGATGCCTCCTAACTCATTCTGCCACTTATAAAGGACTCAGCTCATCAGTAACTCGTGAAGATAAATAATTCACTTGCTGCCGGCTTGTAAAATATTTTTAGACATAAGATGTATAACTTCAAAAAGTGCACGTGACACCTTCCTGAGACACTATCCAGAGGAAACGGCTGTAACCGAGCAAAGAAATTGGGAGATGTTTTAAGGCTGTAATCTTAATGTGCTGGAAGAGATGAAGCAAAATATCTATATTTGGTGTCATGTTTTTTCCTGTATGATATTGTATGTGTATACAGCGTCTTCAAAGACCTTGTTTACGCAGGATAGTTTTTGTATCTAAACTGTGGGAGAGGACCACCCTGATGTTACAAAATGTGCTCACCTGTTGGGGAACACACAGAAACACCACTATGAATTGCTATCACTTTAAATCTGAACTCCAGGAATGATCTGGAGTGCATACTTCTGTAGCGCTACCCCCGTAAGAGCCACTGGTGAATGGGATACCCCACCAGCCAGGCACACCACATCTTCCACAGCACACAGAGTCAGGAAACAGTCCGAGCAGCTTTGCGTTTGTGTTGTTTTTTTTTTAGAGGATTTAAACTTGGACGGGGAATATAGGATGCCCGCTTTGTCAGTGTAGTAAAGTCTTCAGGGACAGCTATATACACAGAGTATATACACTCCTCTGCCTCCTGCACAAACTTGCATGCAGATCTCCTTCAACTCCTCCAGTACAACTCTTGGCTCATGGAACTACAACACCCAGGACCAGCTGGCACTGTGAGGATGGTCTGACAAGAGCGCAATCAGATCATAGCAACCGCCCTTTACAGTCAGGGACTGCGAGCCCCTTTGGTGTAGAAAACTTCTAGCGCTCAGCTGTCCTATCTGTGGCTACTGCTCCCAGTACCACCTCTTTAGGCACTGCCAGCCTACCTGGCTGTAGCTGCCCCTTTCTCCTGCCCATTCCACCACAGTCCTCCTGACTGACTCTGCATCCATTCCAGACTGCTCTCATCCAGTCCTCTCAGGCATGCCTTTCAGTCCTTCCGACTGTGTCTCACTCACCATCCCATCTGGCTGTCTTCCTCCCTGGAGATTTGCCCAGAAGTGTCCTCCTGCTGTCCTTCTCCTTGCTCCTGTGCCTCCTGCCTGGTTGGAATCCATCTGTGTGTCTTGAAGAGTGTTCCCTTCGGCACCCAAGCCCAGGCCTGAGTTCACCCCCTCCAGACTAGGGGGCTACTCTCAAAGGCCGCTGACAGCTAACACTTCATCTCCAGCTTCCACCCAAACTCCACTCCTCCCGAGCTGGACTGACTCTGAGTATTTGAGGTGGATTGCCCCCTGCTAACCCATCTGTTGGGGATTGGTCAAGGCCCTCAGAACGCTCCAGGCAGCTGCACCTTACCTCCCCTCCAATTCTTCTGGAAGTTTCTAGTAAGATTGAGAAGTAGAGGGGAGGTCTCAGTGATGCTGCCTGTCAGTCATCCAGCCCTCCCTGGAACTCTGCCCAACCCAGGACGAAACACAGACAGGCTTGGCTCCCAGCCAACCCTGACAATTTACCCACTCTGAACAAAAAAAACTATTTGCACTTCTAGTACACTAGAGGGTGTTAAACTTCCATTGATCCAGCTTGGCATAATGTAAATATGTATATTTAATACCTGATGGGTAACTGGGGAAGTTGGAAATCACTGTAGCTGCTCAGGTTTCCCCTCTACGCACTGACAACAAGGGGTCGCTCACTCCACACTGCCTCTATTTATAGAACTCCGGGACATGGAGGGGAAAGGTAGGACTTTAAATGAGGCACATATGCGGTGTGCCTCCATCCCTGTGGTATATGATCAAAAAAAGGGAAAGTGGGACTTTAAATTAGATGGATGACTTAGTGGAAGCAAGTTTGAATGAATAAATACAGATTTTTATTAGTAAACATATTGAATACAATAAATATATCAATACGTGTCAAATCCACCCGCACAAGACATACAGGTGCGGGATGGATAAAAATTACAAGAGTATAAAGATTCAAAACAATTCATGGTTACATTGCATGGAATGGGTTCATATAAGTACATATCACACAAAAGACAGCACCAGCAGCGAGAATGTGAATATAAAAAGAGAAAGTTTTATGGACCATAATAGATATATAAAAATGTCAAAATTGTTAATCTACTGCAGACCAGGGTAAATATGTCCATTACAGACATAAATCAGCATCACGTGTGCCCGACGCGTTTCGTGTAGAGACACTCTTCAGGGGCGGATGCTCAGGTATGTCTGCAGAGTATAAAATTGATAAGTTATATTAGTCTATTTATTGGGTAATATAAAGGAATGGCAGATTTGCCAAACCTAAATACTCACAAAAAGTCCAGTGCGGTGAGGTGCTGCGATCATGCGATCAGGGTCCCCAAAGTAGTCTCCCCCGGGAGCTGAGGTACTCAGGCCGTGTGCAGCAAAGCGCCCATGACGGAAACTCCCGATGGTCCATGACACAAAAGCTGGTGCATGAGTGAAAAACCAGGGTAACCCAAAATGGTAACCTGGGGTGATCTAAAAAGAGTGTAGATGGGAATGTGTGAATGAGTGAGCAAAAAATGAATATATAAAAAATATAACGATGATTGAAACATGATGTAAAAAATGAGAAAAAAAAAAAAATGTGAATTAAGTGGACAAAGTGATGGTGAGCTGACATGACAAAGAAAGAATGTAGGGGTGTAAGGTGATAAGGAAGAGGAAAAGATGGGGCAAAGGGTGAAAAAACATACAAAATGCAGGGAAACCAAAGGTGGCGTGAGAGAGTAGGCGCTCTCTCTGTAGGCGCCCACCCACTACCCCACGCAACTCCCCGCCCTGGGGGGTAGTGGGTGGGCGCCTACAGAGCATCGGCACCACGCATCCTGCCCTGCGTGTGACGTCATGTCTGACGTCAGCACGCAGCGCATGTGTTTTCCATCTCAGCCGCTCTGGCGGGGAATCAGGCTGGAGCCCCTCCCAGCCTATGCTACGCCAGCGTAACGCTGGTACTGGCCGGCGTGCACGTGTGGGGCTCCTATAAACGGCCTCCCCTGACACAATGGTTGCTGCTACACTTTTCAGTCATTTCACATTAATCCAGCACATCACTTCAGGTACAAGCCTTGTTACGTCTTTTACCAGGTCCACACACACTCTCTCACGCCACCTTTGGTTTCCCTGCATTTTGTATGTTTTTTCACCCTTTGCCCCATCTTTTCCTCTTCCTTATCACCTTACATCCCTACATTCTTTCTTTGTCATGTCAGCTCACCATCACTTTGTCCACTTAATTCACATTTTTTTTTTTTTTTCTCATTTTTTACATCATGTTTCAATCATCGTTATATTTTTTATATATTCATTTTTTGCTCACTCATTCACACATTCCCATCTACACTCTTTTTAGATCACCCCAGGTTACCATTTTGGGTTACCCTGGTTTTTCACTCATGCACCAGCTTTTGTGTCATGGACCATCGGGAGTTTCCGTCATGGGCGCTTTGCTGCACACGGCCTGAGTACCTCAGCTCCCGGGGGAGACTACTTTGGGGACCCTGATCGCATGATCGCAGCACCTCACCGCACTGGACTTTTTGTGAGTATTTAGGTTTGGCAAATCTGCCATTCCTTTATATTACCCAATAAATAGACTAATATAACTTATCAATTTTATACTCTGCAGACATACCTGAGCATCCGCCCCTGAAGAGTGTCTCTACACGAAACGCGTCGGTCACACGTGATGCTGATTTATGTCTGTAATGGACATATTTACCCTGGTCTGCAGTAGATTAACAATTTTGACATTTTTATATATCTATTATGGTCCATAAAACTTTCTCTTTTTATATTCACATTCTCGCTGCTGGAGTACCTCAGCTCCCGGGGGAGACTACTTTGGGGACCCTGATCGCATGATCGCAGCACCTCACCGCACTGGACTTTTTGTGAGTATTTAGGTTTGGCAAATCTGCCATTCCTTTATATTACCTAATAAATAGACTAATATAACTTATCAATTTTATACTCTGCAGACATACCTGAGCATCCGCCCCTGAAGAGTGTCTCTACACGAAACGCGTCGGTCACACGTGATGCTGATTTATGTCTGTAATGGACATATTTACCCTGGTCTGCAGTAGATTAACAATTTTGACATTTTTATATATCTATTATGGTCCATAAAACTTTCTCTTTTTATATTCACATTCTCGCTGCTGGTGCTGTCTTTTGTGTGATATGTACTTATATGAACCCATTCCATGCAATGTAACCATGAATTGTTTTGAATCTTTATATTTATTGTATTCAATATGTTTACTAATAAAAAATCTGTATTTATTCATTCAAACTTGCTTCCACTAAGTCATCCATCTCATTTAAAGTCCCACTTTCCCTTTTTTTGATTTATAGAACTCCTTAATTTTTTTTGTATGAATACAAGGCATTCCCTGACTGGAGATGGTGAAGATTGTGATGAACAAACATGTTATACTTGCCTGCTCTGTGTAATGGTTTTGCACAGAGCAGCCCAGATCTTCCTCATCTCAGGTCCCTCGCCGGCGCTCCTGGCCCCTCCCTCCTGCCGAGTGTCCCCACAGCAAGCAGCTTGCTATGGGGGCAACTGAGCCGAGCTGCTGCTCTGTGTGTCCATTTAGACATGGAACCATGGTCTGCCCCCTCCCCCTCCTCATTGGCTAAGTGACTGTGATTGACAGCCAATGGCCAATAGTGCCACTGCTGTGTCTCAGCCAATCAGGAGGGAGGGAGAGTACCAGACAGCGGAGGCACTCGTGCACATTGCTGGATTGAAATGGGGCTCAGATAAGTATTAGGGGGGGTGAGGGGGGCTGCTGCACACAGAAGGTTTTTATCTCAATGCATTAAATGCATTAAGATAAAAAACCTTTAGCCTTTACAAACACTAGCCTAAAAAGAACTCTCACCAGAAGTTAATAAGGCTTGTTAAATCTCATTGCACATAGCTCTTGTCTCCCTAAAAATTGGAGCTTGGTTCTTAAACAGCATTGTCCAACAGCTAGCCATTCTCATAGCTCCCAACTGTCTCTGATTTCGAGGGACTGTCCCTCATTCGGAAAAAAGGCCCTCTGTCCCTCTTTCCTCCTCATTTGTCCCTCATTTTTGTCTGATCTATATAGTTATAAATAAAATGCACTACTTATATATCAAAATGTTTTTTGTTACAGTGCTAAACCTTTCATACAATTTTAAATTACTGCATTTGTAAATTCCAAAAGCCAATATAAAGGAATAGTAGTGGATAAAAAGAAATTGTGGGTTTAACCAATCAGTTTTTTTTGTACAATTCTCCTTTAACCACTTGCCGACCGGGCCACAGCTGAAAGACGGCTATAGCACAGTCGGCTTATTCTGGAAGGGCGCCCATGGATGTCCTCCCTAAATGTTGCTCTCGTGCGCCCCCTGGGGCGCACTTCCAGAAATATCCGTGACCGCCGGGTCCAGAAGACCCGGCGCTTCACAGATCACAGTAAATGGCCGCTGGCAGCGGCCGTTTACCACGTGATCGCTTTGTCAAATGACGGAGCGATCACTTGTAAACAAACCGGCGTCATATTATGACGCCGATTCCTCCCATATCTGTACAGTGCGAGAGGAGAGGGGCAAAGGGGGAGAGATCGTTTGTAGCAGCGCTGTGGGCTGGGTCTGTAGTGCCCACAGCGCTGCTCAGTGCCAATATTCTGCAGTACTCTGCCAATACTCTGCCAATACTCTGCCAATACTCGCCAATACTCTGCAATAAATTTTACTAGAAACAAAGAATTTTTTTTTTTACAGAATTTTCAGTTTTTTTTTGATTTATAGCACAAAAAATAAAAAACCCAGCGGTGATTAAATACCACCAAAAGAAAGCTCTATTTGTGTGAAAAAAAGGACAAAAATTTCATATGGGTACAGTGTTGCATGACTGAGTAATTGTCATTCAAAGTGTGAGAGCACCGAAAGCTGGAAATTGGTCTGGTTAAGAAGGGGGTTTAAGTGCCCAGTGGTCAAGTGGTTAAGGGAGGCAAGGCAGAGGGTGTGTCCTGTGCCTACATACTTTTGCTAATAGATGTCCCTCATTCCCATCTCAGAAAGTTGGAAGGTATGCATTCTCATTGTCCTTGCTGGAAAAAGGAGACAAGATTCTGGCAGACAATCAGAGTTCGCCCAGCCCTTGCCTCCTGTGGGAGGTTGCAGGCTCAGTCTTTTATTTGTACAAATGTAGCAAAAGAGGCACTGAAATGTATGGCAAGGAAGGCTGTAGAACTGTGAGGGGGCTGCCCCTACCTCTGCATAGGAATGCCCATACTTTGGGCTTCTGCCTGGGGTGGAGCTATAATCAGCACTGACATAATAAAAATGGCATTCTAATTCCAAACCACAGCACCAGTTTTAACAGGGACAAATGCCATGTGCACAGGGTCCCCTGAGGGATTTAACACGTCTTTTTAACGTCTAGTGAGAGTTTTTCTTTAACACATCGCAATATTTTCACATATAATAGGCTGAACTCCAGGCAAACAGATAAATACACAGATGAATATACGTATATATATGGGAATGGTGTTACCTGCCAAAGGATTTGTATTGCTATCTATCCAGTTCAGAGATTTACATCTCAGCTTTGACACCCATTACAACCTTGTCTGGCATGACTCTTCTCTGCTGTAGTTTTGTAATATTTATAGGTCCTTTTCCTCCCACAGGCTGTAATTGGACAGTGAGAGGAGAAGCAAAAGACTAAAGAGTATCTTTTTATCCCTCTGCTTTCCACTCCTATCAGCATGCTTCCTGCAATACAGCACAACTAAGTGCTGCATTGTGTTGCTTCTCCCTCTCCCTTTGAGCCCTGCTACAAAGGGAACCCAAGAAGCAGATACAAGGTCAAATTCAGTTACTTACACTTATAGGCGTGCGCATGGGGTGTGCTAGGTGTGCCTGGACACACCCTAATCACCCTGTATGCATTAGCATTTACACTCTGTGTGCCGGTGGGAGAATGGGAAATATTTCCCTCAGACCAGTTCTGCCATTAATGAAGTGCTACTGTACTGTTTCACTGTGTCAGCTCTGCCATAAGAGTGTGTGTGTCTGTGTGTGTGTATACAGTGCCTTGAAAAATTATTTTTTCAAGTGTATATGTTCAGTGTGATGTGCAGTGTTATTTTTCCTCCACACACAGTGTTTTGCTTTAGGCCAAAAAGTAGAATTTTGGTCTCATCTGACCCGAGCACCTTCTTCCACATGTTTGCTGTGTCCCCCACATGGCTTCTTGCAAACTGCAAACTGGACTTTTTATGGCTTTCTTTCAACAATGGCTTTCTTCTTGCCACTCTTCCATAAAGACCATATTTGTGGAGTGCACGACTAATAGTTGTCCTGTGGACAGATTCTCCCTCCTGAGCTGTGGATCTCTGCAGCTCCTCCAGAGTTACCATGGGCCTCTTGGCTGCTTCTCTGATTAATGTTCTCCTTGCTTGGCCTGTCAGTTTTGGTGGGCGGCCATGTCTTGGTAGGTTTGCAGTTGTGCCATACTCTTTCCATTTTCGGATGATGGATTGAACATTGCTCCGTGAGATGTTCAAAGCTTGGGATATATTTTTATAACCTAACCCTGCTTTTAACGTCTCCACAAACTTTATCCCTGACCTATCTGATGTGTTCCTTGGCCTTCATGAAGCTGTTTGTTCACTAAGATTCTCTAACAAACCTCTGAGGGCTTCACAGAACAGCTGTATTTATACAGTACTGGAACCATTCCTTGCTGAATGAGGCACATGTTGGCTGATCCAGACGCTGTTGTCCATCTGTTCCTGAAGAGGGCTATATCTGCATGCCTACATGACCTTGCTATTTAGGAGGTCCAACTTGTCTGATAAGGGTACATCTTTATTACTCCTTGGATTTACCGGTGGCTTGAAGTTTTCTTCACGTCCCTTTCATCTTTTCCCACTAACATGGGCTACACTGAATGAACTGTGGATATGCGTTTTTTCCTGAGCGATTTTTTTTCCAATGTGCGATTTTGATTCTCCTTCATGCAATTTTATTTCAACTTTTTTGCACTTTTTTGGATGGATTGAACTTTAACACTATTATCTGCACTTCCTCACGCATTAAGATTTATATTGTCACTTTTATATGAATTTGTATGCTTTATTTATTTATTAATTTATCCATTTATTTATTTATTTATTCCATCTGTATTCAATTTTTTCAGCACAAATTTCTTATTGTGTGGTCTAGTGATACATTGTTTTTCATTCACTTGCAGTTTTATTTTAGTATATGATTATTGATTTAGTGATATATATGATTTAATGCAAGCGCACATTTTTTATATATTTTGATTTACACCTCACTGATATTTGTGGTATTTGTTGCAGCTGCAGTTTTGGTATTTTCTTCTTTGCTTTTTAGTTCAGGTTTCTTTCTTTACTTCACTCTGGATAGGCAGCTCAGCACCATTCCTCGGCTGCTGTGGTAGACCCCAGACATGCTTCTGGGCCCACCCACGCGCCGCAGCGGCGTGGGCCTCTGGAACGGAGGACCACGAGGTAGCACTCTAACGCATACCTGTCGGTCTGGAGGGCCAGCAGGTGGCTGTAAAACGAACCCCAAAACATGGCATCTGGCCCATAAATACCCTCTCCCAGAATGCAACTCGGAGGACCACCTCCACTGAGTTGTCTCCGGGCAGAGGAGCACCCATAGGCTTCTACACGTTGCCTTACCAACACCAGCCAATGGTAACAGCGACACCCACCGGCTCAGTGTGGAACCACACGCAACATCAGCCAAGCTGGAACAGAGGCAAATCTAACTCCCCTAGTGAGCAATTTACTAAATTTACCTATCAGTTGGTAGATCACAAATCTACCAGCGCTACACTAATTTGGTGACTTCTGAAGTCAATTGGTTCTATTAGATTTTAGCTAGGGGTATCAGAGTAAAAAGTATATATATATATATATATATATACAGTATATATATACATATATATATATATATATATATATATATATATATATATATGTATATAAACACACGCATAATGCAATAGGCTGTGCACACCTATTCTTATATTGCTTGCATTTAAAAAAAATACATTTATGTTGTATTAAATCCCCACTCGGCACAATAAAAAAATACCCTTGCAGTGGGGAATTAAGTTCTTATGTCTGGGAGTGCCAGAGCAAGGAGCAATATTTACCTTATTCCACTCTCCAGCAAAGTTCCTCCAGCAGTGTGACTGGTCACCTGCAGCCTGTATATTAACCTGACCAAACATGCCAGAGCAGATAAGGAATATGGTAAGTAATAATGCCTGTTCTTGTACCCTTTAAGCACGATGGGCATGCTGATGCAACAGCTGGAGGGCCACAGGTTGAGCACCCTTGCGGCCTAGGCAAAACTAATATTTTCCCATTCTATGAGGAGGGGCCACTGCAGGAGTAGATTTTATTTCTAATTTCTGACATTGTGCTTTAAAGAATACAGAGATGGATTCATTTAGCTGCACAATTTATTTTAACTAACTGTAATGGTAAATTATGTTATTTTAACTGTGATACTAGTCTAATAACTTAACTGTGATGGACCAGCTTTGGCACCCCGCAGTAAACCCTCCTATCTTGGCCTCTGTTTAAACTACAACTGCCATGATGCTGCACATGTGTTCAGTTATGACACCAGCCATTGGATGGTTTGACAGTTTGGTTGAGAGCACAAACAATGAGATGTTTTTATTTCTGGCACGTGCCGGAATGTAACTGTTTTTTGAAACTGTTAATGGATGGGTTTACTTTCTCTTTAAGTGCTTCCTTCCGCCAAAAAAGTGCCTCCTGCCCTCCAAACCGTTACGAGCAGATCGAGAGATAATACCAGCCCTTTTTACTCCAACCTTCGTACACAGGCAAGATGTGAGGAAAAATCCAAAGGAATGACTGTTGAATGAAACTCAGACACATACTTTATACCCCTCCTGATCATAATACCCTAACAATACAAACTGTAAACAGGAATATAATTAACATAGCTAACAATTATTTTATTTAAACAGTAAATTCATTAAACAGTAAGTTAATTAAAAAACATATAATGTCCCACAATAATTTGGTAACAAGTTAAAGTGGTCACCAGATTAATCTCATCTCCAAGAGATGATCAGACAGACAGAAACAATAGAACAATGGGAAAGACCTACTTAACATTAAACACATAACAGAGATCTCACTCCACCTCAGACTATCTGGCAACAGTATTCAAGAAGACCCAGGGCTGTCCAAATCTCATTAACCAGCTTTCTTTTCACATACATCTTCTCACTGAGTTTAAAGTTGACAGAGACTATCCTGGCTCCCTTGACTGTTAAATGTAGTAACATCCTTTTGCATTATATAACAGAAAATCTTCCTAAATGCTTGTAGCTCCCTCAAATGCCAGGGCCCATAGTCAATGGGTAGGAGGATTGCTCCTAGTCCTCTCCAAAAGCCTCTGTCCTGATTGGGTCTGTCACATTAACTATACACTGTGACCAAAAATGTTCCAAACATAAAGAATTGTTTTGATTCAATAATTTCAAGGCTATTAAGGAATTCCCCTTTAGCTGGCTTTTTTCAAGTCAGGATTTAATTGTGAATCATTTACTGTCATATATGGGCTGGTAACTACAATGTATGAACAGCAGCAGAATCCTGCAGACACAATAAAGGTAGAAGGTTAAAGAAGTCTAGACTGGTAGAATCTGGCAGCACAATAGTAACCTACTTACATTCTGTTTAAGATTTCAGTGCGCCAAATGTCTGTGATATTTGTTTGTTTCAAAGAATTAAAGAAGCTCACAGACAAAATTAGTTCAATTTTTATTCTGCTCATAGGGTAAAAACAGCTTAATCTAGATGCGCGCCGCATTCTCCACCATCCATCATCATTTGCCTCTACCAGTGTCGGACTAATATTTGTTAATGGAGCCAAGTTGAGCGGGTAACTGTCAGAGTATGCAGATGAGGAATTTAGACTACAATCTTCACTTGCAGTGCATTGAATGAGCTGTGAATGTGGAATTAAGTGACAGAGTAGGATTAGGCATAGGAGGCCTCCAAAGAAATCAGTGGCAGAGTATTGACAAAATCTGAAAACGTTGTTTTGGTACTGGGGAACATGACGTTAAAGATGGACTAAAGGTAAATAGTTTTCTAGCAGGGGTTTATATAAACAAAAAAAAAGTTTTGGATGCATTATTCACTTCCCTTCCACTGCTTTTTTCCACCACTAGATGCCCTTAGGATTCCAGTTTTAATGACACCTCATGTCTTTCAGCATAGTGTAGACATACTGTGAGTACAGGGTGTCACAGGGATCACACTGGCATCCTACACTTACAATGTAATGATGTAGAGAGTGTTTAGTGCACTGCTGTGTGTGTGTGTGTGTGGGGGGGGGTGTTGTGCATATATATATATATATATATATATATATATATATATATATATATATATATATATACACAGTATCTCACAAGAGTGAGTACACCCCTCATATTTTTGTTAATATTTTATTATATCTTTTCATGTGACAACACTGAAGAAATGACACTTTGCTACAATGTAAAGTAGTGAGTGTACAGCTTGTATAACAGTGTAAATTTGCTGTCTCCTCAAAATAACTCAACACAAATTGGGGACAAAGTGTCAATATTTTGTGTGGCCACCATTATTTTCCAGCACTGCCTTAACCCTCTTGGGCATTGAGTTCACCAGAGCTTCACAGGTTGCCACTGGAGTCCTCTTTTACTCCTCCATGATGACAACACAGAGCTAGTGGATGTTAGAGACCTTGCACTCCTCCACCTTCCATTTGAGGATGCCCTACAGATGCTCAATAGGGTTTAGGTCTGGAGACATGCTTGGCCAGTCCATCACCTTTACCCTCAGCTTCTTTAGCAAGGCAGTGATCCTCTTGGAGGTGTGTTTGGGGTTGTCATCATGTTGGAATACTGCCCTGCGGCCCAGTCTCTGAAAGGAGGTGATCATGCTCTGCTTTAGTATGTCACAGTACATGTTGGCATTTATGGTTCCCTCAATGAATTGTAGCTCCCCAGATCCCGCAGCACTCATGCAGCCCCAGACCATGACACTCCCACCACTGTAGGCAAGACACACTTGTCTTTGTACTCCTCATCATTTGAACCAAATAAGTTTATCTTGGCCTCATCAGACCATGATACATGGTTCCAGTAATCCATATTCTTAGTCTGCAAATAATAAAGTGCAGCGCTAAAGTCCCCAGTATGAACTAGGAACATAAATGAAACATGTGTATATCTGTGCAGGGTTGAAAAAAAAAAATTAGCATTAGAAAAATAATTGTTGTTGAATAACACGGTGAAAGATATACAAAGAGATATGGGCAAAAATGTCTAAATTGAAAAGTGGTATAGTATGGGACCAGTGTCCGTAAACATGGGATTAGTGGTAATCTTCTCATAGAGGAAGGTGCTGGAACACTAGACGATGAGTTAATACTCAGATGTAAGGCAACCATAGGTAACACACCACAAACATCATCAAGAAAGAGATTGAGTACTCTTACCGGATCCTGTGGGACGTATCTGCCGTACAGCAGTACGTCTATTTAGGCATAAGGAGGTGACCTCCGGTAATATCCACCCAGATGGTATCCCACAGGTCACGATCACCAATGAAGGGTGGTTGTTCTGGGTGGGTGTTGGTCCGCTGTCACGCACACTCTCCAGTTCCGGAACGGAAGGATCAGGAGAAACTAGTTGAAGATGGAACCATAGAGGAAGAGAAGAAAAGGACTCCACATGGTGTAGATCAAAAACGAGGGGTTTTATTAAATAAAAAACCTTACAGGATAAAAAGTAATCACAAGCAGGTAAAAAATGGCAATGTGGGAAGCTGAAACGCCAGCCCTACACGTTTCAACTGCCCCTGTTGAAGATTTTGCAGTTGAAACGCGTAGGTCTGAAGATGAAGGAAGATAGAAGAAAGAAGAAGCATTTAAATAAAGGAATTGTCAAAAACTGTCTCTTGTCATTTTTAACATTTTTGACAGTTTTTTAGTGAAATGGTAGGGTAAGTACCCCCTTACCATTTCACACAGGGGGGGGGCCGGGATCTGGGGGTCCCCTTGTTAAGGGGGGCTTCCAGATTCCGATAAGCCCCCCGCCCGCAGACCCCCACAACCACCGGCCAGGGTTGTGGGGATAAGGCCCTTGTCCTCATCAACATGGGGACAAGGTGTTTTGGGGGGCTACCCAAAGCACCCTCCCAATGTTGAGGGCATGTGGCCTGGTACCGTTCAGGAGGGGGGGCCGCACTCTCGTCCCCCCCTCTTTTCCTGCGGCCTTCCAGATTGCGTGCTCGGATAAGGGTCTGGTATGGATTTTTGGGGGGACCCCACACCGTTTGTTTTTTTTTTTTTTTGGCGCGGGGTTCCCCTTAAAATTCATACCAGACCTGAAGGGTCTGGTATGGAATTTAGGGGGAACCCCACATCATTTTTTAAAAAAATTTTGGCCGAGGTTCCCCTTAATATCCATACCAGACCTGAAGGGCCTGGTATGAAATTTAGGGGGACTCCCACGTCATTTTTTTTTTTAAATTTTGGTTCGGGGTTCCCCTGTGGGGAATTCCTATGCCGTTTTTATCAATGAACTTCTATGTGTATTTTCTTCAATGCAATAGCCGCGGGTAGTTTTAAATGGGTTTTTTCCTTCGAAATGTCATTTTGCTGTCAGACTGTTCTAAACACAGGAAACATGCGCCCCTTTACAGGCATACTATAGACACCCCCAGCTACGAAATTTAAAGGGATATTACACTTTTATTGTTTGACTTTAAGCATTATTAAAATCACTGCTCCTGAAAAAACGGCCGTTTTTAAAACTTTTTTTTGCATTGATCCATGTCCCCTGGGGCAGGACCCAGGTCCCCAAACACTTTTTATGACAATAACTTGCATATAAGCCTTTAAAATGAGCACTTTTGATTTCTACCATAGACTTTTAAAGGGTGTTCCGCGGCATTCGAATTTGCCGCAAACACCCCAAATTGTTCGCTGTTCGGCGAACTTGCGAACAGCCAATGTTCGAGTCGAACATGAGTTCGACTCGAACTCGAAGCTCATCCCTACTCAGAGGTCTTTTCCATGAGGTACCATGTTGAACTTCCAGTGACCAGTATGAGAGGGGGAGAGCGATAACACCAAAATTAATGCACCTGCTCCCCTTTCACAGCTGAGACCTTGTAACACTAACAAGCCAAATGACACTGGGGAGATGGTTAATTGAGCCCAATTTGGACATTTTCACTTAGGGGTGTACTCACTTTTGTTGTCAGCGGTTTAGACATTAATGGCTGTGTGTTAAGTTATTTTGAGGGGACAGCACATTTACACTGTTTTACAAGCTGTACACTCACTACTTTACATTGTAGCAAAGTGTAACCTCTGGATATGACGCTGAGCACATGCACTCAACTTCTTTAGTTGACCATGACAAGGCCTGTTCTGAGTGGAACCTGTCCTGTTAAACTGCTGTATGGTCTTGGCCACCGTGCTGCAGCTCAGCTTCAGGGTCTTGCCAATCTTCTTATAGCCTAGACCATCTTTATGTAGAGCATAATTCTTTTTAATTTTGTCACTGGCCTTTTGTACAAGCTCCTTTCTGTCAAGATTATTCTAGCTAAAATAAATGCTATAATGCACATTTGGAGGCAAAATACCACCAGCTTAAAACGGTTCTAAATGCTTAAGGATTTTTACCTTAACACATTCTATGCATTAAGGTAAAAAACCTTCCTTATACTTACCTGAGCCTGATCTCAATCCAGCTCTGTGCCAGAGAGCAGCTGCTCTCTTGGCTCTGTCTCTCCTCATTGGACATGGAGGCAGCAGTGGGAGCCATTGGCTCTAGCTGCTGTCAATCACAGCCTGTGAGAAGAGAGCTGGGCTGTGTCAATAGTTGCACAGAGCACGGCTCGGGATTAGTAACAATGGGCCCATTTTCCATCCCATGGTGGGTGTAGGACTCATTATGCACTGCAGCTCCTTACATTTTGGTAAATACAGTCATAAATCCAGTGTAAGCTACAAAATGCACACTCAGAGGAGGAACAGTCCAGATAGGCAGCATCTCTACTTATGGGTGTACTGATAGTACTTTCTTCTGAGCTGTTTATAATCATAATTCATGTTCAGTTATGAACACATTAATAATAGGAAGTACGCTTGGTACATGTAATACCACAGGTCCTACCTATCAAGGATTTTGAAGGAGACTTCTGACAGTAAACAATAAGAAGGATACCAATGGGGCTGCCCTAAGTGCTACAATCCATGTCAGTTGTATGAACAACCATAAAGGTCTTCGGTACCCCATCCATCATTGTAGGTGACATCAGTATTTTTCCTTGTATCAGGAATTGTGCATAAACATCCCACATTATGTATCATTACTGGTGTTTTCTATGCCCTACAAATACAACTTCCCTGAAGGTTTTTCTGATGAATATGAGCTTATTTAATGACTGTCTAAGGAATGACAGTTTGGGGAGAACATCTATGAATGACACAAGTTATCAATTTGTGCTTCAGATTCATTACACTTAACTAATACTCCATTGATCTGAAGTCTCTAATGTAATTCTCCATATATTAGTAATCTGCTTTCATGTGAAATGACTTACCCCTCCCCTGCACCACTGCTTTCATCTTTATGTCTGCTCTTCACACATCTAGCATACTGATATCCACTGTAAAATATATGTCTGCCTTTGTTTTATCAATTTACAAGCCCAGATTTGAAGTACAAACCAACATAAAAAAAGGCATGAACTACATAAGTATTGTTATATTAAGCCATCAGTGGCTATTTAATTAGATAAAGGGCAATGTGCAATACAGCAAAACCTTGCCACCAATCATAAGGAATTTTCTAATGTGTTCATACAGTTAACTGATGATAGCTAAAGTCTCATTGTTTGCAATAGATTTTTTGCAGTTTTATATAATTAGTATTCATTACATTACTAAATAAGATTAAAGTTATACATTTTGAAAGTCCAAGTCTGGGTTTACCCCTCTTATAGTCAATTGTCCCCTTTTCCCCTGGATGTCCACCCAGCCAGTATTGTATACTTTACTTATCATTTCCAACTGTCTTCAAAAGAGGGTCCTCTTTCTCTTTGGATCCTCTATGGTGGTGGTAGATCCCCAAGAATGCTGCATTATCAAACTTTGAATGCAGGGCTCTGTGGTGACCCCCACTTAGGGGTAGGTCCATGATGCTCTGCATTCAAAGTTAAATGATTCAGAGAGGAAATACTGTTGCTAACGGTGCCGGAGAGAAGGTAAGTATTGTAGCAAGAGTTTTTTAAATCCTCCCAGGGAGAACATTTAAAAAAACAAATTAACCTGAGTTGGGCTTTAAAGCCAGGCACATTCCAATGACAAATATTTTTCAGGCAGTAAAGAACTGAAATCTGGAACTGTTAAAGTAAATTGAAATTATGCAAAGACCAATTATGATGTGCAAAGTGCAGTAATCCTTGGCATACAATTATAATTCCTCTTTTGGGGATCTAACAATGATAGAGCGAAATATTTTGGCTTCTTTCCTTTACCTTGATTTACACATGCTTTTTCTTTTTGGACTGATTAATAAAGTGAACCTGTCATGAAGCAAGTATGAACCCCTGATGTTTTCCATTGGACATTAGTAGTTCCCTGATATCCATCTGATCGCCTCTTTCATTACTTACAACCTTATTCAATAAAGAGTTCTTCTTCTTAGGTGTAATCACCAAGAGAAACCCATCAGAATTCATCTTGAACTGGTCTGACTTCTGCAGAGTGAACCATAGTGGGTTGCTATAGGCTACAGCATTTAAGATCTAGAACATAAAGCATGCTCTGAAAGTGAGGATTTGCTGTCTTACAGTAAATATCCAGTATGGTGACTAAGCAGTTACCTAAAAACTATCTATCTTTCACCTCGCCAACCGATGCCTCTTATCACTGATGTTCTTATGAGATTTGGAGTATCTTCTTGAGCACTGGAGTAACTGGTAGTGATGTCACTACTGTACTACTGTCACTTCTGCAGGAAAGGAAGAACCTGCGGTTTACAGTGAGGGAAAAAAGTATTTGATCCCCTACTGATTTTGTATGTTTACCCACTGGCAAAAAAATAATCAGTTTATAACTTTAATGGTAGGTTATTGGTTATTTGGTTGGTTATTTGGTTATTGTATGATGTATAATGGTTATTTTAACAATGAGAGACAGAATAACATAAAAAAATCCAGAAAAAAGCATTTCAAAAAAGATATCAATTGATTAGCATTTTAATGAGTGAAATAAGTATTTGACCCCTAAGAAAAGCATGACTTAGTGCTCGAACCTTCAGCTCCCACCACATATTTTCTATGGGATTAGGGTCTGAAGACTGACTAGGCCACTCCAGGACCTTAATGTGTTTCTTCTTGAGCCACTCCTTTGTTGCCTTGGCCATGTGTTTTGGGTCATTGTCATGCTGGAATACCCATGCACAACCTATTTTCAATGCCCTGCCTGAGGGAAGGAGGTTCTCACCCAAGATTTGACGGTACATGGCTCCGTCCATTGTCCCTTTGATGCAGTGAAGTTGTCCTGTTCCCTTAGCAGAAAAGCATACCCAAAGCATAATGTTTTCACCTCCATGTTTGATGGTGGGGATGGTGTTCTTGGAGTCATAGGCAGCATTCCTGCTCCTCCAAACACGGCGGGTTGAGTGGATGCCAAAAAGCTTGATTTTGGTCTTATCTGGTTACAAAACTTTCACCCAGTTTTCCTCTGAATCATTCAGATGTTCATTAGCAAACTTCAGACAGGCCTGTACATGTGCTTTCTTGAGCAGGGGGACCTTGCGGGCACTGCAGGATTTCAGTCCTCCACGGCATAGTGCGTAACTAATTGTTTTCTTGGTGACTATGGTCCCAGCTGCCTTGAGATCATTGACAAGATTCTCCTGTGTAGTTCTGGGCTGATTCCACACCGTTCTCATGATCATTGAAACTCAACAAGGTGAAATCCTGCATGGAGCCCCAGACTGAGGGAGATTGATAATTATTTTGTGTTTCTTCCATTCGCAAATAATTACACCAACTATTGTCACCCTCTCACCAAGCTGCTTGGCGATGGTCTTGTAGCCCATTCCAGCCTTGTGTAGGTCCACAATCTTGTCCTTGACATCCTTGGACAGCTCTTTGGTCTTGGCCATGGTGGAGAGATTGGAATCTAATTCATGGAATGATTGCTTTTGTGGATAGGTGACTTTTATACAGGTAACAAGCTAAGATTACGAGCACTCCTCTTAAGAGAGTGCTCTTAATCTCAGATTGGTATCTTTATAGAAGACACCTGGGAGCCAGAAATCTTGCTTATTGATAGGGGTTTAAATACTTAATTCATTCATTAAAATGCAAATCAATTTATAACTTTTTGAAATGCGTTTATGGATATTTTTGTTGTTATTCTGTCTCTCACTGTTAAAATAAACCTACCATTAAAATTATAGATCGTTTGCCCACTGACAAAGAAAAAAACATACAAAATCAACAGGAGATCAAATATTTTTTTCTCTCACTATATGTATCTCCATTCAGTCTATGGGTCGTTGTCCATGGTACTGAAAATTAGGACTGTATGTAGATACTATATATATATATATGTATGTCACTATTTCGTATATCAACATTTATTTCTATCTTACTGTCCATAATTCAAACTCTTCCATCTACAAGAATGTTTTTATATATATTCTCAATATTATGTTATTATTATGTATGACTTTCTACATTTATTCATTACATTTTTTTGTAAATTTTTTGGTATTTTCTCACTCTGATTAGCAGTACAACATCATGGCTAAGTTTGCATCCACCAGTCGAAGTCTGAAGACATTTGGCTCCCTTCACAAAGCAATATCTGCATGGGTATCCATTAAAATACTGCACAGAATTTTTCAAAAACGTTTTTGGCATTCACTAAAGGGTCTTAATTTGTGAAGTCATGCGATATTTAAGTTGTGAAAACATGTGGTAATATAACGCCTGGTAGTAGCTGGCCTATTTATTATCATTAGTAAGTGCCGCGTTATTAAGGAGTGGGCGGCCTGCTTAACAACCAGTAACTGTCATGGTTGTTAAGGAGCGGGCAGCTGCTGTGTTTTTAAGAACCAATGAGTCATCAGCCATCAGCGGGCTTCCCTGCTGACAATTACCTGTAAAAAAAAAGAATTGGCAGCAATGAAAGAATAAGAAACAAAAATGCATTTTGTATGCATTCCATACAAAGCCCTTCGGGTATGGTATAAATTTTGAGGGGAACCCCCATGCCACAATTTTCTTGAAACGGTGTGAGCCCCCCCTCCCCAAAATCCATACCAGACCCAAAACTGCTTTTTTTTTACATTCAGCTGTCAGCAAGGAAGTCTGCTGACAGCTGATGACTCATCAGTTGTTAAAGATGTGGCGGCCGCCCGCTCCTTAACAACCTTGACAGTTACTGGTTGTTAAGAAGCAGGCTGCTACCTTAACAACCACTTTACATTCCATCATTACTGCATGCCTCTATCACTACTTAATTACCACATGCATTTAAAGAGAAAGTAAACCCTGACGGGTTTTACTTCCTCTTTGTTTCCCTGCAAAGAGGAAGTAAATATGGAAGGAAGTATTTTCTTGGCTCGTACAGGGTGTAAACCACTTTAAATATTTATTTCCACCTGTGAATTAAGTTTGACACCTTTTGATGCGGTATTTACCAAGCATTCTTAGCATTTTGTGGTAAATACTGCAAACTAGGGATGAGCCGAACACCCCCGGTTCGGTTCGCACCAGAACTTGCGAACAGGCAAAAAATTTGTGCGAACACGCAAACGCCATTAAAGTCAATGGGACACGAACATGAAAAATCAAAAGTGCTCATTTTAAAGGCTAATATGCATGTTATTGCCATAAAAAGTGTTTGGGGACCCGGGTACTGCCCCAGGGGACATGTATCAATGGAAAAAAAAGTTTTAAAAACTGCAGTTTTTTGGGGAGCAGTGATTTTAATAATGCCTAAAGTGAAACAATAAAAATGAAATATTCCTTTAACTATCATGCCTGGGGGTGTCCTTAGTATGCCTGTAAAGTAGCTCATTTTCCCGTGTTTATAATTCCCCATACACACGATCAGATTTTCCGACAACAAATGTTGGACGTGAGCTTGTTGGCTGAAAGTCCGACCGTGTGTATGCTCCATCGAACATTTGTTGTCGGGCTTTGCGCCAACAAATGTTGGCTAGCAGGTTCTCAAATTTTCCACCAACAAAACTTTATTGTCGGAATTTCCGATCGTGTGTACACAAGTCCGACGAACAAAAGTTTACGCATGCTCGGATTCAAGCAGAAGGAGCCGCATTAGCTATTGAACTTCCTTTTTCTCGGCTCGTCGTACGTCTTGTACGTCACCACGTTCCCACATTCGTAATTGTTGGCCAACATTTGTGTGACCGTGTGTATACTAGACAAGTTGGAGCCAACAACCTTCAAACAAAATTCCACGGTTTGTTTTCGGAAAGTTCGATCGTGTGTATGGGGCATAACAGTACCACAGCAAAATGACATTTCTAAAGGAAAAAAAGTCATTTAAAACTATTCGCGGCTGTAATGTATTGTCGGGTATTGGCAACATAGATGAAAATCATTGAAAAAAACGGCATGGGTTCCCCCCCCAGTCCATTACCAGGCCCTTTGGGACTGGTATGGATATTAAGGGGAACCCTGCACCTGAATTTTAAAAGAAAATTGTGTGGGGGTCCCCCAAAATCCATACCAGGTCCTTAAGGTCTGGTATGTATTTTAAGGGGAACCCTGAGCCAAAATTTTTAAAAAAATGGCTTAGGGGTCCCCCCAAAATCCATACTTGACCCTTATTCAAGCGCGCAACCTGGCAGGCCTCAGGAAAAGGGGGGGTGACGAGTGAGCGCCCCCCCCTCCTGAACCGTACAAGGCCACATGCCCTCAACATGGGGAGGATGCTTCGAGGTCCCCCCCGAAAGCACCTTGTCCCCATGTTGATGGGGACAAGGGCCTCATCCCCACAACCCTTGCCTGGTGGTTGTGGATGTCTTCGGGCGGGGAGCTTATCGGAACAAAGGGACCCCCTAGATCCCACCTCCCCTATGTGAATGGGTATCGGGTACATTGTACCCCTACACATTCACCAAAAAAGTGTCAAAATGTTAAAAATTACAGTAGACATTTTGGGACAAGTCCTTTATTAAAAAATAAAAACTGTTCCGCGATGTCCATTCATCTTCGATCATAGCGTCTGGCGACCCGATAATTAAAAAAAAAAAAATGAAAAAAACTCTGCCTCCATGGGAGACTCCCGCTGACTGAAGCCTCTTTGCGATTAAAGCTGTTATATAGCTGAGGGCTGGGTCACCCGATGAGGTAAACAGGTGACCCCGCCCCCTCTGATGTTGTGTGAACTTTTCTTTGCATTTATACATGCCCTCTGGGGCAGGACCCAGGTCCCCAAAAACTTTTTATGGCAATAACTTGCATCTAAGCCTTTAAAATGAGCACTTTTGGTTTTTCATGTTAGTTACCCTTAAACTTTAACTGTGTTTTGCGGCTTTCGAATTTGCCGCAAACGCCGCATTTAGTTCGCTGTTCAGCGAACACCGATGTTCGAGTCGAATATCCCTACTGCAAACAGTATAGTGAATTGGCAGTTACAGGATCACATGCGATAGGCAAAATATGTCCAGGCACCTAAATATCGCATGTAAATTCATTTTGTGAATGAAGCCCATAATTTTCGGTACACATTTAATGAACACTTGCAGTGTCAGAATCTTTAAAGATTTTGTCTACTGTCTAGCATATAGACAATAGGCAAATATCCAAACTTGTGTCTACAAATCCATCTATAAAATAGATTATAAACATAGGACACAAACAAGTTCAAAAATGAAATCCATTCAGAAATTGTTTGCTCTATTAAAGAGTCCATCCATAAAATCCTTTTTAGTTGTATTGGTCATTTAAAATACAGGAAAGCATGCTGCCACTACTCATAAATGCATTGTATTTAATATTTGGTAACTACATGACATTGGTATGCTAACATAATGTACAACACAATACAGAAAAAAAAGCAAAGAAAATCATGCATGTATTTCTAATGCCCTAAAAATATTATTTTCATTGAATTATCTATATTATATATATTGATGACACTGTCTATTTGATTTTGAGAAAGATGGCTTATATAGTGGATAGAGCATCATGGGAGATGTAGTTCATCTAATGTGTCTGGGGCTGTTTAACACCAATGTGCGCTTAGTTTCTTTCGCTTTTCTGACCCTGCAACACTTTCTGTTACCAGATAAACACTTATCAAGGGTCAATTAAGATGTCTGCAGATGATTAGAGTCTGCCACTGATGAAACTGAGATGCAATTAGCAAATTAAAAAAAATCTTTTGATTAGTACTCAGCATAATTCCTTCCAATTATTCAAAGTTCATGACTGCAGGGGGTGAAACGTTTCCAGGAAAGGGTATTTATATCCTTATTTCCTCATCATCTCTCTGAATATTGATCATCTCTGAGCCCTGAACTTGTTACGTTGTACGATAGGTTCAGGTCTGCACTTTTTTTGTAGTAAAGAGAGCTTAGATGTTGGAAACAAAATCCTAAAAAAATGTCTGAAAGCATAATAATTATTGACCGATAATCAGATCGTGATCGTGCCCATAAGGTGGTACAAAACCTTTAAGATATTTGTTTCAACATATTTTCACATAAGTATACATGTTTTGAGCTTACCTAAGTGTTCACATGAATAAAGAATATAGGAGGGAGCTCGGCCAACCACAACTAACGTGTGTATATTACAAAGGGGATAGATTAATGACTGGACAAGGTTCTCAAGCATGATCACTATTTCCCTTGAGCTCTGTGACTGCCTTCTGGTCTTCTTAAGCTGGGTCCATACTCGTAGAATTTCAAACGAAAATTGGTATGAAAATTCTTAGTAAAATTTGTACAAAAATTCTTAGTACATTCGCATGTCATTCAAACATAGTTCAAGATATCTTTTGCTTTTACCATTCAATTGTGGAGTAAATGGACTTTATCAAACGAAAACCACATACACTGTAATGCCCCGTACACACGGTCGGACTTTGTTCGGACATTCCGACAACAAAATCCATGGATTTTTTCCGACGGATGTTGGCTCAAACTTGTCTTGCACAGTCACACAAAGTTGTCGGAAAATCCGATCGTTCTAAACGCAGTGACGTAAAACACGTACGTCGGGACTATAAACGGGGCAGTAGCCAATAGCTTTCATCTCTTTATTTATTCTGAGCATGCGTGGCACTTTGTCCGTCGGATTTGTGTACAAACGATCGGAAATTCTGACAACGGATTTTGTTGTCAGAAAATTTTATATCCTGCTCTCAAACTTTGTGTGTCGGAAAATCCGATGGAAAATGTGTGATGGAGCCTACACACGGTCGGAATTTCCGACAACAAGGTCCTATCACACATTTTCCGTCGGAAAATCCCACCGTGTGTACAGGGCATTAGAAATTCGTACATTCAAGAAAAATGTTCTGCTCTTTCTAATTTTCTCATTGTTGCAGTTGAAATTAAACGTCCATTTGACCCCACTAATGAAAATAGTCCTTAGTCATGGCTAAGGACTAACGTCAGAAACGCATAGGCTGTTTTACAGCATTGTATATGTTTACTTAATAAAAAAATACTATTTTTTGGATGTCATCCTGAGTGCCGACCATCGCTTCAATTACTCCAACTGCCTGGCTGGATAAGGACCCAGCTGGTGAATCCCTAACAACAATCATCTTATATCTATACCCATCTTGCAATCCAAAGCCAACAGATAGCTGATCAGGTTTTGGCTTGGGTTATAAATAAAAGCAGGAGCCAAAAGCTGCTGCAGATTGGATCACTCACAGCTCAGAGCCAGCCCCCCAAAAATAACATTTCAGTTACAGGTTGAACCTTCTGTGCCAATAAGCCCCTGACTTTTTATGTATCCTAAATACTCCAACAGCAAAATTTCCTGCTATAAATAATATAATAATAATATATAATAATAATAATATATTATTAATAATATATAATAATATAATATTCTCGGGTTCCTGGCCGATGCTTCTGGCTCCTTCTCTTTTCTGCGCACCACCATAAGAAGCTGCTTCCTATGGTGGCACATGTGCAGGCTCAATCCCAAGCCATTGGCTCCTGCCGCTGTCAATCAAATCCAGCAGGGCTGAGCCACACTGTGAAGCCACACTTCCTGCTCCCTTGTGGCTGGATTTAATTGACATACTACTATCACTGAGTTCCTATGAGCTGGGAACCACGATCTCTCATCTCATCCCATCCCCCCCACAGTTAGAACACACACATAGGGAGCACAGTTAACCCCTTGATCGCCCCCTAGTGTTAACCCCTTCCCTGCCAGTGACATTTATACAGTAATCAGTGCATTTTTTATAACACTAATCGCTGTATGATTGTCAATCAACCCAAAAATGTGTCAAAAGTATCCGATGTGCCTGCCACAATGTCGCAGTCTCGATAAAAATCGCAGATCGTCGCCATTGCTAGTAAAAATAAATAATAATAAAAATGCCAGAAATCTATCCCCTATTTTGTAGACGCTATAACTTTTGCACAAACCAATCAATATACGCTTTTTGCGATTTTTATTACCAAAAATATGTAGAAGAATACATATCAGCCTAAACTGAGGAAAAAAATTAGCATTTAAAAAAATTGGGGCTATTTATTACAGCAAAATGTACAAAATATAATTTTTTGTTTATAGCGCAAAAAATAAAAATCGCAGAGATGATCAAATACCACCAAAAGAAAGCGCTATTTGTGGGAAAAAAAGGATGTCAATTTTGTTTGGGTACATCGTCGCACGACCGCGCAATTGTCAGTTAAAGTGACGCAGTGCCGTGTCGCAAAAAATGGCCTGGTCATTGAACAGCCAATTCTTCCGGGGCTGAAGTGGTTAAGGTAAAAAACCCTTCAGCCTTCACAACCAAAACAAAACAAAAAAAAACAAACTAGCAGGTGCGCTGATCAACAGATTAATTCCTCCAGCTGGCCATTGGTAACAGTTGTACAAAATGGGGAAAACACAAGCTGACAGGGTGCTGCAGCTCTCTAGTACTCAACTGGGTGGCAGGAATATATCTGGACAAAAACAAAAGAAAAGAGCGCCCACATCTGCCCTAGTGTGATTCAGCTTTATTAAAGACACGATAAAACCACTTCAACTGTTACGCTCACATTTTGATAGAGGATAGATTCAGCACATGAAGTATTCTATAGCCACTCTCCTTGTACGCCGCTGTAAGGTCCATACAGGGAAGGAAACCCATGAACGCTCAGGCTGGCTGCCCGGATCCTGAGAGCACACCCAAAGCCATAGCACAGACACGGCGTGCGGCTCCTAGTGCGCATGTGCTCGGTCCAGCCGACACCGCACTCCGTCAACACACTGAGTGATCAACACAAGCGGGAAACAGGTGAGGAGAGCTGACATCAGTATGTTGCCATGATGACGCGTTTCAGAGGCGTGGCCTCCTTTATCAAGTCCTTGATAAAGGAGGTCATGCCTCCAAAATGCATCCATCTTTACTTCAGCATCCAAAAAAAGCTGAAATATCAGTTTTGTTTGGACTGTTCCTTTAAGGTGATAAAATGTGATGCTCATAAAAGTGACTGTCACTAAATGAAACATTTTCAAAACATGCTCCCTGTAAAGAAAAAAATTAATACACACCTGAAAGTAAGTCAGATGCAGAATATTTTTCTGCCACCATAGAGGAACAAAGAGCATTCAATTGAGGATAGCAATGTCCATATTTTGGAAAGAGGGGGCAGCTGGGTAATGAATAATGTGAAAGAGGACATCTACATTAAACTGGAGCAACCACTTTTCAGTGGGGTGGGGGCTTTCAACACCAACTGTCATGCAAATATAATACCGTTTTAACGTTTCTACCTAACAACAATTTTATGTCATGTAACCTGAACAAACTATATCTAAACCAAAATACAAACATTTAAAGCTCAAATTCATGCAAAATAATATCATTGTATTAAAGATTTCTACGGCGAACTTTACCTTAATTTAGTAGAGGTAATCTTTTTTTTTTTTTTTTTTTGCTGGATAACGCATCTCCTAATGTACATCTGGTTCACTGCTAATATCACTGTTGCACATCCATCAGACATCAACACTGGTGTACCTCTACTAAATGAAGATAAAGTCTATTACTGTAGTGATGTCATCTCCCTGGTTGTGCTGTGCCGCAGGGCTGTGTAAATCACAGGGCTGGATGATCAAAAAGAGAAATCCATCGGCAGGTAAAATAGCTTATTTGTGCTTCTAAAATAAAACAATGTGAACTGTTGTCCACCAAATGAATATCTTTTCTACTAAATATTTTCTGAAATTATTATGCATACTTTGTTAACATACAATATACACTAAATTCAAAAAAAATGTATTAAAGTGTTATTAACAGCTTCAGCCCCGGAAGATTTTATCCCTTTCCTGACCAGAGCACTTTTTGCGGCACTGCGTCGCTTTTGTGCAGCCGTGCAACGTTACACCAAAACAAAATTGACATCCTTTTTTTCCCACAAATAGAACTTTCTTTTGGTGGTATTTGATCACCTCTGCGGTTTTTATTTTTTGCTCTATAAACAAAAGAAGAGCGACAATTTTTAAAAAAAAGCAGTATTTTTTACTTTTTGCTATAATAAATATCCCCAAAAAATATATATAAAAAACAAGTTTTTTCCTCAGTTTAGGCCGATATGTATTCTTCTACATATTTTTGGTAAAAAAAAAAAAAAAAAACGCAATAAGCGTATATTGATTGGTTTGCGCAAAAGTTATAGCGTCTACAAAATAGGGGATAGATTTATGGCATTTTTATTATTTTTTTTTTTATTAGTAATGGCGGCGATCTGCAATTTTTATCATGACTGCGACATTATGGCGGACACTTTTGACACTATTTTTAGACCATTGTCATTTATACACCGATCAGTGTTATAAAATGCACTGATTACTGTGTAAATGACACTGGCAGGGAAAGAGTTAAACACTAGGGGGCAATCAAGGGGTTAAGTGTGTCCTAGGGAGTGATTCTAACTGTGGGGGGGTGGGCTACCACTGATATGATAGCAATTATTGCTCCCGATGACAGGGAGCAGTAGATCCCTGTCATATCAATAGGCAGAACATAGGCATTTCCTGGTTCTGCCGCTCCGTGACACAATCACGGGACACCGGCAGACATCGAGTCCGCAGGACCCGCAGGCACGGTCACGCAGTATGCGGCGGGTACGCGCGTCCCCACTAGCCCCGCAAATTAAAGGGGACATACAGGTATGCCCATTTGCACACCGCTGCCATTGTGCCGAAGTATATCGGCGTGCGGCGGTCGGCAAGTGGCTAAACTCAGGACCCTGCATTCACTATATCTGGTCTCCCACAGTACACAGAACATGGAAATGCAATTATTTTAGTAAATATAAACGGCTAAATACCTTTTCTCATCAGCAGTACAGGCAGTCCCTAAATCTGTAGGTTTGTTCTTAGGTTGAATTTGTTTGTAAGTTGGAACAGGTACATTTTTTAGGTGTAGCTCCAGCCAAAAAAAATATTTTTAGGATAATAATTGTTAACACCCATGTAACATTTGTTTTGCCATCTGTGCCCCTGTACAGAAGATTTCTGTCCCTATGACAATTGGATTTTGAAAATTTTGGGTTGTTGTAGAAACTAGGATTGGTGATACAGCTCCAGTGGAAACACCTTTTTCTCATGATAACTTTTACAGGAGAGAATTTACCTTCCTAGGGGTAGATTTCCACTCACTTCCTGTTGTCTCCCTCTGTTTGTAAGTAGGAGTCATTTGTAAATCGGATGTTTATAACTGGGGACTGCCTGTATATAGCAGTCTTGTGACTTCTATCAGTGTCTGGTTAAAGCTAGGAGGAGGAGTTTTCATCCTACTCTGACTGTCCTATGAGGCTACAGTGTGTATTTTCCCTGTGCTGATCACATACATCCTCCCAGGAAAACAAAGAAACTCTCTAGCAGCACACAGCAAACTGAGCATGTGCAGAGTGACTCCAAAGGCTCTGTCTTATCAGGAGATGGATTGGGGACAGTGGAAGATAGGTTGCACAGTGAGTATAACAAGCATACTTTACCGCATATACAGACTGATTTTACTGTTGTGGGTTTAGTAACACTTTAACCGCTTGCCGACCAGCGCACGCCGATTTACGTTGGCAGAATGGCACTGATGGGAAAAAGGGCGTATAGGTACGTCCCCTTTGAGAAGCAGTGCTGTGGGAGCGTGCCCGCCGCGGTCCCCATGACCACGGGTCCCACGGACTGGATGTCCGCCGGGTGCACGTGATTTTGTCACGGAGAGGTAGAATGGGGAGATGCTTTTGTAAACAAAGCATTTCCCCGTTCTGCCTAGTGATAGGACAGAGATCACTGCTCACTGTCATGTGAGGTGTAGCCCCCCCCCCACAGTTAAAATCACTCCCTAGGACACACTTAACCCCTTCACCACCCCCTAGTGGTTAACCCCTTCACTGCCAGTGTCATTTACAAAGTAATCAATGCATTTTTATAGCACTGATAGCTGTATAAATGGTCCAATGGTGACAATGGTCCCAAAATAGTGTCAAAAATGTCCGATGTGTCCGTCATAATGTCGCAGTCCCGATAAAAATCGCAGATCGCCACCATTACTAATAAAAAAATAATAATAATAAAAATGCTATAAATCTATCACCTATTTTGTAGACACTATAAATTTTGCGCACACCAATCAATATACGCTTATTACCAAAAATATGTAGAAGAATCCATATCGGCCTAAACTGAGGAAAAAATGTGTTTTTTTATATATTTTTTGGGGATATTTATTATAGCAAAAAAGTACAAAATATTGTGTTCTTTTTTCAAAATTGTTGCTTTTTTTTGTTTATAGCGCAAAAAATAAAAACCGCAGAGGTGATCAAATACCACCAAAAAAAAGCTCTATTTATGGGGAAAAAGTTACGTCAATTTTGTTTGGGTACAACGTCGCACGACCGCGCAATTGTCAGTTAAATCAACGCAGTGCCGAATCACAAAAAGTGCTCTGGTCAGGAAGGGAGTAAATCCTTCCGGGGCTGAAGTGATTAATACAAACTATTAAAAAAACATTTTAAATCACCCTGGTCAGAAAGGGTAACAAATGTACAATAATGAGTAAAGAGAGATTAAGAATGTTCTTATTAGGTTAGTTGTTATGACATTCCACCTAGACTTGTGGTTGATCTCTTGTACATTAACAATTTAGATTACACCAAGCTTGCTGTCATCTTGTGTTTTGTTGTTGTTGTTTTTTTTTAATACGGTTGGTTTTTGGTCCCTTCCGCATAGGCATTGGCTTGATCAGCACTTGGTAAAATTCAATTTCAGGGAATTGTGTTACGGGCTCATATCTCAGTGTAAGAGATGTTCACTCTGTAATCACGTCTCCAAGCCCTCGGGTCTCTTTGGCAGCTGAGCCGTGTTCCAGGACTGATGGGGTTAAACCTTTGTTTATTAAAAAGTCGAACTGCTTGTTGATTTCCAGTGACAGAAAACTATTCACGAGGAGCCATCATCTGTGAAATAGAACTGCTCGCTGTAAGCTAGAATCAGGTCCCATCTAGAAGAAGCTGCTTTTGAAAGGTCAGATGTCTAGTACCGGGATGGAATTAACTCGAGAGGCCTTGAAAGTTCTAAGTAAAAATGAAAGTAAAAAACAGGAAACATCAGCCCTTTCTGGATGAACATGATCATTTATTTACAAGCACAAAGCTAAAAACAATTTTCCTCTTAGGTTACCTTTTCGGTTTAAAAAGCTATTTCTCATTGGAAGCCCGGAAAACACAAAAGGGGAAAAGTTGATTTTAAAGAGTTACTGCAGACTAGGTAAAGGAATCAGTAATTTGCTAACATGATCTAAAGCAGGGTATTGAATTAAAATACACAGAGGTCCAGTCAGTTGAATTTTCTTGCAGCAAAGGTATAAATCCTATGTTTGTGCTATAGCTCAGATCCTTTACATCGCAGAACCCCCCACCTTTACACATCACAATGCCCCCTTTATATAAGTGTCCTCAGCCCCCCCTTCATATCACAGCCCCCTTTACATCACAGTTCCCCCTTTACATCGGTGACGTCAGTCCCTAACTTTGCATCACACTCCCCCTTCAAATCACAGCACCCCCTCCTTAACATCACAGTTGCCTCTTTACATCAGTCTTCTCAGTCCCCTTCACATCACAGCCCCCCTTTACACTACAGTTCCCCTTTACATTAGTGACTTCATTCCGCCACTTCACATCACCGTCCCCTTCACATCAAAGCTCCCATTCACATCACAGTCCCCCCTTTGCATCAGTTTCTTTAGTCCCCCCTTCACATCAGAGCCCCCTTCACATTACAGCCCTCATTCACATTACAGCCCCCCTTTACATCACAGTCCCCCCTTTACATCAGTTTATTTAGTCCCCCATTCACATCACAGCTCCCCTTCCATCACATCACAGCCTCCTCTTTACATCAGTCTCCTCAGTCCCCCTTTCACATCACAGCCCCCTTTATAGCACAGTCAACCCCCCCCCCCTTTACATTAGTTTTGTCAGTCCTCCCCTTCACATCACAACCCCCTTTTCATCACAGTACCCACTTTACATCACAGTCCCCCCTTTGCATCAGTGTCTTCAGTCGCCCACTTTACATCACACTCCCCCTTCACATCACAGCAACCCATCCTTTACATCACAGTTGCCTCTTTACATCAGTGTTCCCAGTCCCCCTTAACATTACAGCCCCCCTTTATATAACAGCCTCCCTTTTACATCAGTGTCTTCATTCCCCCCCTTTACATCACAGTCCCCCTTTTACATCAGTTTCTTCAGTCCCCCCTTTACATCAGTTTCTTCATTCCGCTTCATATCACAGCCCCCCTTCACATCACAGCACATCACAGCACCCCCTCCTTTACATCACAGTCCCCTCTTTACATCAGTTGCCTTAGTCCCCCCTTCACATCACAGCCCTCTTTACATCACAGCCCCCCCTTTACATTGGTTTCTTTAGTCCCCCCTCACCTTCACATCACAGCCCCCCTTTTCATCACCGTTCCCACTTTACATCACTGTCTACCCTCCCTCTTTACATCACAATCCCCTTCATATCACATACCTCCTACATCACATCTTACCCCTACTTCACTCCACAGCTCTCCCTCTATATCAGCAGAGCAGAAAGCAGGAGGTGTAACAAGTCAGGATGGACAGTGGGAGCTGCTCAACCTCTAATGTTAACAAGCAGGTAATTGGCTGCTAGGGCCACCCTGTGTTCTAGCAACCAATCCCCTCCTTGTTAACTGGAAAAGTTGGGTTTCTCCCACTCTCCATCTAGACCTTCTGCACCTCCTGCCCTCCACCCCGCTGTGAGGATGACAGTGGGACAGGCAGCTGAAGACACTGGTGAGGGGACCCCTAGGCTGCTAAGTGGTACAGTTGCAGCCCACCATTTAGTGTTGCCTGATCTAAAGCAACGCAACTGTGAAAGTTTCCTTAATTTATGTTGAAGGTTCTCATTTATCCAGGTCATTGTATATCATGTAGTACTTAGTCACATTCAACTTGACTTGTTCTGTACTGCTGAAGACGTTCTGCAGCTTCTCCAAGCCACTTCTACAGTGTCGGGAAGATGCCCCGGTATGTAAATCCATACAGGTAGCACCAACAACTTAATCCAATCACCATAGAATGTGTGGATGTTGATTGTCGAACCACCTTGTTCTAGTTACATCTTCCCATCCTTGGTATCAGCATAAGTCCACATAGGCATTAATTCCTTGATTTACAAGGCTGAAGGTGGGAATTTTTGTGAAATTGCTGGGGTAGAGATGTTAAAAGGTCATTATATGTAGAAGACAGATGTTGTTGAGGGACACAACGCCAGTTCAGGGATAGTTATTACAGTCTCACATAGAGGACTTCTTTGACACCATTTGCAAACCACTTGTCCACTCTGTTCAAAATGTACCCCTCACTGTGCTCAAAAAAAGTCCCTTCTGCGTAACCACTTGACCTCCGGAAGATTTACCCTCCTTCATGGCCAGGCCATTTTTTGTTATATGGCACTGCGTTATTTTAACTGACAATTAGGCAGCCATACAACGCTGTAAATAAATTAAATTTATGTAATTGTTTTCCCCACAAATAGAGCTTTCTTTTGGTGGTATTTGATCACCACTGGGTCTTGAATTTTTTTGCCTTATAAACAAAAAAAGACTGACAATTTTGAAAAAAAAAAAAAAACAATATTTTTTACTTTCTGCTATAAAACAAATCCAATAAAAAAAATGTAAAAATCTAATTCCCTCATAACATTTAGGCCACAATGTGTTTTTCTACATATTTGTGGTAAAAAAAATCCCAATAAGTGTATATTGATTGGTTTGCACAAAAGTTATAGAGTCTACAAACTATGGTATACTGTATATACTAGAATTGTTATTTATTTATTTATTTATTTATTTTTGTACTAGTAATGGTGGTGATCACTGAATATTTGGGTACCACATAAAGATATAACATTAAATAAAACAGCACCTGAATTAACCAGAAATGTTTTTCAAATATGGGACAGAATATATCGGTTGACAAATTCGGAATATAATTCACCTTTAATATCACTATGGGGCACAAATTTTTTTATACCAAGGAATAAATCACAATTTGGAGATTGGGTTAAGAACACACAGTTAAAAGATATCATAAAAAAAGGACAATTACGTTTACTTCAAGAACTGAAACACATGGGAGATATGATAAAATTAAATGAATGGAGGTATTTACAGCTCAAGCACTTTGTAGCAACGTTCCCACAATCGATAAGATCAGAAGAAAAGTTAAATGCAATGGAACAAATATTTAACTCTAGGAAAGCTGTTAAACACTGTATGGCACAGATTTATAAAATAATCACAGGAATAGCAGAGCCAAGAATACCTCCATTCATAGAGAAATGGGAAAGGGAATTGGGAACTCGGTTAACAGAAAATCAATTAAAGAAAATATTCAGAGCTGTATACAGCTATTTGGTAGATATCAGAAGTATAGAAACAAATTATAAATGTCTAGCCAGATGGTATATTACCCCTGACAAAGCACATAAATACCAAGTAGGTATGGACCCCAGAAGCATCCATAAAAGAAGACTTGCTGAACAGAATTACAAATCTTTGGTAGCACTTTGTGGAGCTATTCCTATTGGAGCTGGTATACTAATAACGAGGATCTAAGACAGTGGTTCTCAACTCCAGTCCTCGGGACCCACCAACAGGCCAGATTTTAAGTATTACCTTGGGGAGTTGCAGACTAGAATACTGCAATCACTGAGCAGCAAGTGATATCACCTGTGATGTATTTCAGCTATCTTGCAAACCTGGCCTGTTAGTGGGTCCTGAGGACTGGAGTTGAGAACCACTGATCTAAGAGGACGAGCAGCATTTGGTGTGTGAGAAGTTATTTTCTCAAAAGCTGTGTTGGCCCATATATGGGTCTTGTAATAAGGTGAGCGTCCATTTCACCTGGAGGCAGAGCACTATTGCATGTCTTGCTGGAGCACAGAGGGGATCTAGGAATTCCTTATGCACTGATTTTCTTCTGTGAGGAAGCTATACTGGATTATTTCTATTGGACTTTTGGGTTTTTTCTGTTTTTGCTCCTGATTTGGACTTGATAAGTATCTTGCACTAAGATTTTATTTATTTGATATGATAAATGTTATTTGTACTTTATTGATTGAGGATTGTTAATAGTCATATTATTTGGGCAGCACAATCATGGAATAGTATAGCTATTCCATATGTAGCTGGAATATGTAAAAAAATGAGAAGGACCTTTAACAAACATTGCATACCTGTGTCCTTCAAGCCCATCAATACACTGAGACAGAAGCTTATGTATATCCTAAAGACAGGGCCGTTTTTAAGGCAGGGCAAAAGGGGCAGCTGCCCTGGGCCCTGTCGTTGTTGTGGGGCCCAAAGCAGCTGCCTCATACTTGCCAACTATCCTGGTTTAAATTCCCTCGTCCCTTGAGGTTTTAGTCCTGTGCTGTGTCCCAATATCTCAGTGTGAAGTGCTGCTACTAATGCTGCCCAGCTCTGCCCTATTGTTGTGTACAGATGACTCCCCTGCAGACCCTGTGTTTACATGTAAATTACCGGCATTCATATGAAAATAGTGGCGGCCGGCGGCATTGATATGTATATCATGCCCCCCTGAGGTCATATCCCCAGTAATCTCTAGCAACCAATCAACAAGCAGAAATCATGTGCTGTAACCTCTAGCAACTAATCAGTGAACCATAATGTGTGCTGTAACCTCTTGCAACTAGTCAGTGAGCGGTAATGATACACTGTAACCTCTGGTAACCAATCACAATGGCTGCCTGATCTGATTCAGTAAACTGATTTTGAGTCTAGCTGCTATTTATTGTATGTCTCAGAGCAGTTGGAGAGCAAAACTGCATGGGGGAGGGAGCCCAAGAAAAGTTTTGCCCAGGGTCCAATCAATATTAAAGACGGCCCTCCCTAAAGACTCAACACCCAAACACAAGCAAAGTAAAAAAACACTATACTTGTAGATTTTTGTTCGGAAACTCTAATTTTTGGAACATTTGTTTAATTAACCAAGAGTTAAAAGGACCAATTCAACAACTACTTTTGAGCAGAGTGAGCAGAAATATCTAAGGGTTTGATTTCAAATGGTAACTACTCTAAAGATATCTAATTTTTATTCAATAAATTTTCTCCTGGCCAAGAAAAATCATGTCTATTGTATGACCATGCACTTGTCAAAGTTTATCCAGATCATCAATCTAAAATGGAGACATTGCCATGGCACTCAAATGAAAAGTTATTCGAAGTTAGCCAAGTCCATGAAAGCACCATTGAATGCTAGGATGAATGATTTTGATCATTTCTCATTTGAAAGTTTGAACAAAAATCTACAGATATAAGGCCAGCTTAACTTGGAGAAAAAAAACAACCTCTCAACAAACAAATGGCCAAACACAGGAAAAAAATGGCCGTTGCTCATAATACTCAAGTCTTCAGCAAAGTAAATGTCGACCACTTAGCATTTATATTTGCTTTACATGTATTCTAGCCGCACAGTATTTGTTTGGGAGGATTTTAGTGCATGCAAACAGAAGGAACCAGCTACTATTATAGCGTATTTATAACTGAATTTGTATTTGGCCTGAAGTTCTTCTTCTGAAGTGGCAGAGGTCTACTTCACAGATCTAATATACATTGGATCTTACATTCTGATGTGACCCAGGGGTGTAAATTCTGAACAGGCTATTAACCATTTTATTATATTCTTTACGTGATAGCTTTATACACTCCATGTTAGCATTTATACAGCACTGCATTTACCTTATGAATGCATTATGGCTACATTTCATCAGCGCGCCCCATCTATTGTAAGAATTGACTTGATATACAAAATCCAGAAATGTCTTGTCGCTTGAGAGATGTGACTGCTAAGCATAACTGCGTTTCCTGTGCATTGTATGCTGCAAATATTATGCTAATCTGTGTTTTTTATTGAGTATTTATGTGCAGATAGACTTATGTGTCCTAGATTGAATTTATTTTATTGCCACTGCCAATATAGCTACAGATCGTATTTCTTCTCTGCAAATAATTCAATCCAGCAAGAACTGTTACTGCTTCAATTATGCGGAGTTAATTTTATACTCATCATAACTATATGTATCTGTTCTTCATTTATCAAGATTTAATGAAGACTTGTGTATGGTTATGATGAGCCCTTTTTAAATCAAAATTAACCACTTGCCGACCAGCTCACGCTAAAATACACCAGCAAAGTGGCACGTGTGCGCAAAACGATGTACCCGTACGTCACTCCGTCATCGGCGGCTAGCGGGTGCGCACCTGCCGCGGGAGCGTGCCCGTGGGTCCCAGGGACTCAATGTCCGCTGGTTGCCCGCAATCGTGGCACAGAGAGGCAGAACGGGGAGATGCCTAGGTAAACAAGTTATTTCCCTGTTCTCAAGTGGTGACAAATTCTGGCTCTTCCTAAATCTAAGCGCTTGTGGATACAGTGAGAAAATAAAATAAAATAAAATGAAAGGAGAACTACAATACACCTCCCTCACAATAGGGCCAATTAAGGCTGAAGCTGCTACCATTCACCTGTCAAAATAACAGGTGTAAAACACATATAAAAACAAATCAAATAGGGCAGCGCTACATAAAAATGAACATAAATCGATCTGTAAGTGCAAAAAGATATAACAATGATATTGAAAGGAGAACAATGTTCAGTGAGAGAGTCCCATCTAGTTATAGATCCCCTTCAATCAATTTTCTACAGCGATCTACCACTAACACCTCCACTTGTGAATAGAAGCAGGGGGGGGGGGGATAAACCACCCCTGTTGAAAATACTCTTACCAGACTGAACTGGGAAATAAGCATCAATCGATAATCACTGTCACTTAATGCAGCTCGGCTCAGGCGTTGGATCTTACACTGATACTCTCATACGGAGGCAAAAGAGATAATATCCATAGCGTAATTCCGTTTAAAATACTCTAATCTCAAAAGAACCAAAACCCCCCTCTTAAGAAATGCACTTACATTTCCCTGTTCTGCCTAGCAACATGACAGGAATCTACTGCTCCCAGTGATCGGGAGCAGTGATCTCTGTCATGTTCTAGTGAGCCCATCCCCCCTACAGTTAGAACACACTGAGGGAACAGACTTAACCCCTTGATCTCCCTCTAGTGTTTAACCCCTTCCCTGCCAGTGATATTTACACAGTAATCAGTGCATTTTTATAGCATTGATCGCTGTATAAATGCCAATGGTCCCAAAATAGTGTCAAAAGTGTCCGATCTGTCCGCCACCATGTCGCAGTCATGATAAAAATCACAGATCAATACCATTACTAATAAAAAAAATTAATAATAGCAATGCCATAAATCTATCCCCTATTGTATAGACGCGATAACTTTTGTGCAAACCAATCAATATACGCTTATTGCAATTTTTTTTACCAAAAATATGTAGGGGAATACATATTGGCCTAAACTGAGGAAGAAATTTGTTTTTTTATATATTTTTATATTTATTATTGCAAAAAGTAAAAAATATTGCTTTTTTTTTCAAAATTCTCGCTCTTTTTTTGTTTATAGCGCAAAAAATAAAAACCACAGAGGTGATCAAATACCACCAAAGGAAAGCTCTACTTGTGTGAAAAAAAAGACGTCAATTTTGTTTGGGTACAATGTTGCACGACCGCGCAATTGTCAGTTAAAATGACGCAGTGGCTTGGTCAGGAAGGTGTAAATCCTTCCGGGGCTGAAGTGGTTAAACTAGAGAAGACAAATGTTTTTATATGTATCATGAAGGCAAAAGGTAGATTATAGTAGCAGAATGTAAACTAACAATTAACTTTTATTTGGGCTTTTTTGGTCTTTTAACTATACCATTGAAAGCATTTTGTTATATCTCTTTGATAAGTGCATTCAGTCTGAATCTGCCAGAAATCTTGTGAGCTAATAACTTCTGTGCTCTCTGCTTGTGCTAAAGGTTATATTAGCATTACCAGCTACCTGTGTGGACAACAGAATGATGAGCTGAACTGCCCCAGGTTTGGTTTGAGCGGAGCTCGGAAAACGTCAAAGAAGTTTGGGTGCCGAACTCCATTGAAATCAATGGGAAACGAATATGTCAAATAAAGAATGCCCATTTTCTGAGCTAATAAAGGCAAGGAGGTGTCAATAAATAGCATTTGGGGGGGGGGGGGGGTAGGGTCACTGCTCTAGGGGACGTGTACCAATGCAAAAAGATTTTTTTTATATTTTCATTTAGCCAGGAGCAGTGATTTCTCAAATGTTTAAAGTAAAAAATGAAAATGCCCAAATCCTATGAATAACATGCTCTGGGGGTGCCCTAATGCTGCCTTTGAAGGGGTGCATCTCTGTGACATTTACAAAAGAAAATAGTGCCATTGACAGCCCCTTTGTTTAAGAAAAAAAAATGAGAGAAAAAAAAGCACACAGAGACCCCTTCAAGGGTGTGCTATGTATTTTGGGGGGATCTTTGAAGCAATTCGTCAGCCCCTTTTTTTTTTTATTGAGATGTCATTTGTCATCAGTTTAAACTGTATCATTTTTCTTCTATGCAAAATTCACTTTTGCTGTAGTACATGCAAATAAAATGCAGGTACCCCATGCAAATAAAACAAAAAGAATAAAAATGTGGGATCCCCCAGGAAATCCATACCAGACCTTTAATCTGAGCATGCCGCATAGCTGGCCAGGAAAGGGGGTGGTGAGCATGCAGCCATCCAATGCTGAACCTTACCAGACCACATTCCTTCAGCATTGTGTAGTACCTTGCCAGGGGGACCTTCCTGATAAAGTACCTTGTACCTCTTCTCCTCTACCCTGGCCTAGTGAGTGTGGGGGCCTGCGAGTGGGGGCTTATCTGGATCTTAAATCCCTCTTTAACAATAAGTGGGTACCCAGATACTGCCCCCCCATGTGAATGACTATGGGGTACTTACTCATTCACAAAAAAATCATCATTAGTCACGTCATTCAGAAATGCAGGTCCACGTCAATCACAATGGCCAACAAGTGCTGCTGACCTGCCAAAAGAAACAAAACATCACAGCTGAGACAGATCCACTTGTTCACTTTGTAACCCTCCGAACAACAATTTTGGTGGATGACAGCTGATGTTGACCATATGTGAACATGATCATATAAGGACAATGATACCACTGGGGCAGTGAATCCAGATTTAAAGGGTCTGGTAGAATGCCTTTTTTTAATTAAAATATTGGCTTTGTTTACCAGTGACTTCACTGGGCTATCTCAGCCATGTTTGTCAGTCCTGCCTGTTGAATTATCCCAACCAGTTTTGTTAGCCCTGCCTACTGAACTACCCCAACCAATTTTGTCAGCCCTGCCTGCTGAACGACAGAACTCCACCTATTCCCAACCCTCTCGGTCCCACTCCATATATACTGTACATGGATTTCTTCCCCAGCATAGCAATGCTGCTGCCTTGACTCCCAAGAGCCTGTCCACACACCTACATCAATAGGAACTGACAGCCGTTGCCCCCGAAAGAGTTTTACAATCCTGGCAATGACATCACAGGGAGTAATTAAAGTTGTTTCTCAACACAGAAACAAGGTAAAAAAAATGCTAAGACGTGCTCTAGAGGGGTAGACGAACAAAGTAGCTTTTACCTGTACCATTTCCCCCCACAGGAGCTGCTTGATATGATGGGTTCTCTGTTCTGCCACGACTCTGTAAACCACTCTGTCCCCTCTGACATACCTGTTTATAACTTAAGTGTTAGTATACTACCGCGTTATGTTAGCATACAGTAAATAGGCCACAGATTGCTGGATGGAAGATTAAGTAGGTATATTATGGCAAGGTAGGATAAACACAATGCACAAACCAATAAACAGGGTAGAGAATACATTAGATTAACAGACAGGAATACTAGCCTCAACTATGGCAATTAACTTAAATCACAATAAGGATATACCAAATTAAACTGGTATATACAACATTGATAAGAACAGCATAAACCATGAAGAGTATAAATGGCACCAAGTCTCACTGTAAATCTCAGCAATAGCTAGTAAAAGAGTGTCCCAGAGTGCACTCTGAGCATACACCACTTAGAGTAGGTGGGTGTACACATTCTTGAGAGTGGTACTCCTGGGATGGCTATAAAATACTTGGCTCCTGATTAATACATTTAAGCTGTTTACGTACAGTGCAACCCTCCATAAGTCTACCTAGCCCATGATCCTCCCCTGTTGCTTCATCCATTGAGGGAAAGGGAAGGAGTGTTCTCCTTCCGTGTGTATCACTCCTGCTGCCAGGAGGAGCAGGGCGAGCGGGGGAAGCAAGTTGACACACAAAGCCAACAGCACAGTGGTGGGGAGCGGGAGGGCGAACCCAAGTGCTCTTCTAGCAGGCAAACACCTGGCTTCATACCATTACAGGGACAATCAGTTATTGTTAATACCTATATAATAGCATTATTTATGTTGAAATGATAATATGTATAGCTGTCATGTGTGGTACTGTTTATAACAAAATAATTATTTCATCATGAATTCATATTTTTTTCTTTCCTGGTTTAGCCTAGAAACCAGGTCTTAGTTTTGTTTTCTTCCATATAGGCCTGTTAAGGCATAATGTTTTCCATTTTTATTTCAGACAGGGTTTTATCATTTTTGAAGTTGCTATAGGGTCACATTACATGGCCAGTGAAAAAAAATGTTACACAAGTGAATCTTTTAAAAGAAATTTTTCAGGATCAAGGTCGAATTTATACTTACCACCTGAAAAGCCAAATGTCTTGTGTCAAAGTCAGTTGGAGAAAAGAAAATGCTTTTGCATTTAGAGCAAATCTTTCAAGAAGACACTATAATCCATTGCAAGAGCGTCTTCTCACAAGATTTTGGGTGCTCAAGATCTAGCCGGAAGGAATGGGAGATCATCTTCTGTAGACGCCCTTAGGGCTCATGTACATAGGGCAGTTGAAAATCTTTTCTGAATGCTGGAAACCGACATTAAAAAACAGTTTCACAGCTTTTAAATACCATGTGCAGACATGGTACAGGAGGTGGTCATCGGCTGTGCAGACATGGTATAGGAGGTGGTCATAGGCTGTGCGGACATGGTATAGGAGGTGGTCATAGACTGTGCGGACATGGTACAGGAGGTGGTCATAGGCTGTGCGGACATGGTACAGGAGGTGGTCATAGGCTGTCCGGACATGGTACAGGGGGACATGTCAGAGGCTGCGGACATGGAACAGGAGAGCAATAACAGGAGGCGGTCAGAGGCTGTGGAGGGGTCCGCCTTTACCGAGCCATGATGCGTGCCACTGCCGAGACCTCACAGAAACGAGTGCCACTGCTGCCTTAAACTTAAAAATGCAGCCGCCTTCCCAAATCATATAATCCCTCATTCATTCACACAAAATACCCCCAATTTTACTTAGCAAACGCAGAGGATAAAACCAGAGGGGTGGGGATCTTTTTCTTTAAAAACATCACCTTTTCTCCCACAAAGGTAATCAGAGACCCGGAAGAGAGATATATTCTCGTCTCTGGGTCCATTGCTGGGGCCCAATATACATTTGTCTCATACTATGCCCGGGGCCAGTACGCCTTTTTCAATTCCATGATGGGAGCTCTTTCCTCACACTTTTTAGGAACATTGATTTTAAGAGGGGACTCCAATGTAGCATCGGATCAAATTATAGACAAAACTGGTAAGGGTCACTCCAGACTGCTTTGCCCTCCTAAACAAAGATTAAAGATTGCTAAAATTCTTTACGCCCACGGGTTAGTGGATATTTGGAGAGAATTGAATCCTACAAGTAAGGACTATACTCATCAAATGTATGCAAGGATAGATCACATATTTCTAGCAGCATCCGCTACCCCCAGTACCATCAAATCACTCATCAGAGACTCCCCACTGTCGGATCACTCAATGGTAGTCCTGCACATTATGACACCTCTTGACCTGAATCACTCCTAAGTGACCCAGTCCAATGTAACGTACTAGACAAAGACATTGGGGAGTACTTTTGGGTCAATGATAATGAGGAGATCCTGAAATACTCTGGGCAGCTCATAAAGAGGTGATACAGGGCAAGATTATCCAAATTTCCACTCAACTCAAAGGTGAAAGACGAGCTGATATAACCAAGTTAGAAGAGGAATTTCTAAAACTCTCCAAAATCCACAAACGGAACCTTACTTCTAATTCACATACCCTGCTGGAATCTCTAAACTTAGCCCTAGCTACCCAAGTGTAAAAAAATCTCCGGTGGTCCAATGCTCGCATCTACCTTCATAAAGATAAGGTGGGTCCCAGGCTGGCAGCCAAACTGAAACCCAAATCTAGAACTTTCTTGATCCCCAAAATACGTGACTCCACGGGTACACTCACACAAAATGCTCGTCGGATTATGACCGCATTTCAGGATTTTTATGCTAATCTATATATGGCGAGTGATGCCTCTCCATCAAATCTGCTTCCTAAATTTCTAGATGAAGTTCCTCTGCCTAAATTGAAACAGGAACACATGTCCATTCTAGAAAAACACATTACAGAATTTGAAGTACTTGGAGTAATTAAGGACCTCAAGTTGGGCTCTGCTCCAGGCCCAGACGGATTCTCATGTTATTACATAGCCTTTGCCCCCACTCTATCCCCTCACCTACAATGATTCTACAATGCTCGCGGGGGGGGGGGGGCTTCTCCCTTGATAGTGAAGCTAACCGAGCTTATGTATCTGTTATCCCTATACCAGGTAAAAATAGCTCTGAGGTTGGCAATTACAGGCCTATATCATTGATCAACAATGATCCTAACGTAATGTCCAAAATCCTAGCAAACAGACTATCAAAATTTACAAGTAGCTACATTTACAAGGATCAGGTTGGCTTCATTCCAGGAAGGCAGGGCCCTGACCAGATACGAAGAGCTGTAGATGTGATATCCCTTTTACAGACACAGTGGGACAGTGGTCCATATCAAGAGGGGTATTTGTTATCGGTGGACCTACAAAAAGCTTTTGACACAGTGGAGTGGCCCTATCTATTCAAAGTGCTACAAAGATGGGGGTTTGGCCCTCGCTTCCTACAAATCTTGGGAACCCTATACTCAAACCCTAGAGCCCAAGTTAACCTTCAAGTCACTACTCAAACCCCTTCTTAATACATAGAGGCACTAGACAGGGATGTCCCCTATCCCCTAGCATCTTTGCTATTACAATTGAAACCCTTGCTATTGCAATTAGGAATCATCCGGATATACATGGCATTACCTGTGGCTCTCAGGTCCACAAATGTGCCCTATTTGCAGATGATCTGCTATTATTCATCACCCCCCCCCCCCCTATTCCCCCCTATTTTCACTCCACATATATTTAAACTCCTACAAGACTTTGGCAGAGTAAATATGAACAAGTCTGTGGCACTAAATGTTACTACCCCCACACCCCTGGAAGAGCAGCTTAAAAATTATTTTGCTTTCACATGGGACCCTAAGTCGATCTCTTACTTTGGGTCAATCTGACAGCTAGTATCAACCAACTCTACAATGCAAACTAACTACCCACCCATGTATAAAAAATTGGTCGCTGGCCTCTTTGATTGGGGGAAGGGGGGTCTTTCATGGTTGGGGAGGGTAAACACTATTAAAATGACCCTTCTTTCTAGGATATTGTATTTATTTTGTTCTCTCCCTATCTCGATCCTGAGACCTCAATTACACAAATTTTAAGATTATTCACTTTATTTGAGACAATAAGGGTTACCGGTGTCCCAAAAGCGTACTATTTAGAAGACGTTCCCAGGGAGGCCTGGGAATGCCTGATCTTTGAAGTTTATTCCAAGCAGCTCAACTAGCTAAGTATTATATATTCTCAGGGTAGTAAACCAGACTGGATTGAAATGGAAAGACAAGCAATTCCAATACACACTATAGATTACCTTGTTTGGATTCCCTCTAAACATAGAACTCCCATCATGGCTCCTATTTTATCACACTCAATGGCCCTCTGTGATTATACACACAGATCTCCTCACCTGATCTCCGCAATTCACCCCTTGGCCCACATCTTTCACAATCCTAAATTTCCTCCTAGCCAAAATATTAAGGCGTTTCAGTGGTGGATGAACAAAGGCACTTGCACTTATCTGAACGATTTAGACTACACCAAATTCGACACTTTATCCTCTCCTTAGGGACTTATGAACAAAATCCTCAGAGAATCACTACATATGAGAAATGGTGGTCAGGCTGCATGGATCAATGAGGTGGTATTTCTATGTTAGATGCCTCACTGATTTAGAGTCCTGATAAACCTTCTTACGCCCACAGCTGGGAACAGGATACCTCATTTAGTTGGAATGCTGACTGCCAGTTCTTGAATTTTCAGAAGTCTTTCAAGGGGATTACAAATGTCTCCCTTATTGAATCAAGTGTTAAGATTATTACAAGGTGGTACCATTTCCCTTACGCCTGGCCAAGATTTACCCAGGCACATCCCAGCTATGCTTTAGAGGTTGTGGGCCTACAGGTTATTTCTTCCACATCTGGTGGTGAATGTCCTCACCCACCAGGGTTTTGGAACAATATATTTTGTTTGCTGCGTAAAGTGACAGGTCTGGCTGTTTCAAAAACGCCAGAGATAGCATTATTGAATAGTAGACCACTTGACTGTTCCAGATCTGTTCGGACTCTCACTCATTTTATACTCTTGGGTGACAAAATCATGGTAGCTCGGTCGTGGAAACAACCGGGCGTGTCAATAGCGGCAGCAAAAAGGAAAATATCTTGGCTAATGGTACAGGAAAAGACGGTTAGCATCCTCCAGTCCACCAACTTAAGTGAATTCCCTCTTAGAGCTATGGCATTCACAGCCCCTTGGTGCCTCACCTTATATACCTTCTCTCTTTCTCTTCAATTTCCCTCCTATCCTTTACCCTTTCTCTATGTGGTTACTTACCTTTGGTTAGTAGATGACAGGATGGGGTTTTCTCTCTCTGACGCGACAAAAGACAGGGTCTGAGTTCCTCAAGCATACTCTAGATCTCAATACCCAAGATATATATGCAAAGTTGATAGACCATTGGATTAGACCCCATATTTCCTAATTTTCTCAATAGTTTAGTATACTGCCCACTTGCTTTACAATATGACCTGAATTTTATGCTGTTATTATGATTTTACCTATCTAGGCCAAACTTCTTCTATGCATTTTCAACTGATAAGTTGATGGTATTGTTCTCCCTATCCTCATGACACAATGTGTTCCCAATTGGGGTGTCCGGGGGAGGGGAGCAAGAACCTATTTATTAGATCATTGCAATTTATCCAAATGTGGCCCTAAACCATTAACATCTTTAACCTATATATGTCATTAATTTCTATAATGGTCTGATTTCTGTCAGTATAACAGAAGGCTTCAGTGTTATCTTATATTTGTGTTCCTGTCTACCCGTTTGTGAAAACTCTAATAAAAACATTGAAATAAAAATAATAAAAAATGGCCCCGCCCGGTGCCATTACGTCATGCACATTTGACATGTCGGCCAGGGCAGGCTGCCATATTTTTTACAGGCGCTGCTGCCTCAAAACGGCCCCAGGGCAGGCGGCCTTGCCGGCCTACTGGGAAATTTCCTGGTATCCCAGTAGGCCAGTCTGGCCCTGCTCCCAATGTCATTGGCTTAATATAGTCATGTGTCCACATAAGGGCACTGACATCACCGGCATCCCGCCCCTTTGTTTACATTAGTTGTGTGGCGGGGAATGGCCTGCAGGTGATTAGAGTTAAAAAAAGTGAATTTGATGTTTGTTGCTAGCACCTGCAAGTGTCCTCTACCGACGCCATCTACACTGCCAGTTATTCCTGGTGCTGCGTGCAGTGATTCTGTTCAGGCATTGGGCATCCACGGGTGATGTACATTCTGCACATGCGACAGGAGTTAAAGTGTTCCTAGAACTTGTTCCATCTTGAGCCCAGAGTGTACATTGCTCACTGCATGCACATTACAATGTACATGTAGCGCTGGTAGATTTATAATCTACCGCAGATTAGATAAATTTAGTGAATTGGGTGTTAGGAAGGTTAAAAGTTCGCCTCTGTTCCAGCTTGGGTGACGTTGTGTGTGCTTCCGTGCTGACCGGTGGGTGTTACCATTAGTCAGTGTTGGAAGGGCAACGTGTCGAATCGTATGGATGCTCCTCTGTCCCGGAGGCACGCTCGGTGGAGGTGGTCTCCAGAGTTGCATTCTGGGCGAAGGTATTTATGGGACAGACGCCATGTTCTAGGGTCGTTTTTACAGCCACCTGCTGGCCCTCCTGGCCGACAGGTATGCGATAAGGAGCTACCTCGTGGTCCTCCGATCAGGAGGCCCACGATGCTACGGCGCAGGGGTGGGTCCAGAGGCTTGTCTGGGGCCTATCACCGCAGCCGAGGAATGGTCCTGAGCTGTCGGTCCTGTGTGACGAAGCTGGACAGCCGAGGAGATCCCAGGGGAGGACCCGTCTTGAAGAGATCACGCAGCGTGCTGGTCTATAGAGGGGCCTGGTGACTCGGTTGTAGGACGTATCCAAAAGAAGTAATTATACAGCATAGTGTCGCCGGTTCGGCTTAAAGGTTCAGGCACTGTGACTGACAGTTCACTGCAGAAGATCTGATACATCCTGTGGCAGAGGATCGTGCAGATTTACCCCCCCAAGTAAGTCTGTGGCAGAGACTTTAGATTTGTGTACTGGCTGCTAGACCGGTGAGAGAGGCCTATCCAGACGAGCAGAGAGTGTGTCCCCTGAGGGGAATGCATTCCACATAATTATCTGAATTCTACCGGGACATTTGTCACTAAGATTTTGCAAGAAGATATTTGAGTTTCTCCTGAAGGTTTCCTTTTCCGTCTCTTTCCTGCTACTTCCTAAAAGTTTGACTGTTTAATAAAGCATTGAAAATGTACTCCAGTGTTGGTGCGTGTGTCGTCTAGCAGTAAACTCAACGGAACCCCTAGACCGGTGTCGGTCAAACAGAGGGAAGCAAAGTGAAGGTAACAGGCCCGCTTATACCAGCAGCTCCACCGTGAGTTAGTGCTACATACACAAAAAATTAAAAAATTGCCTGCACACCATTGCCCTTTACATATGTCTGGTGTATCAAGATTTAGAAGGTGTTTTCTCTGTATATATACCTTAAGGCCCCTTTCACACTGGGGCAGTTTGCAGGCGTTATTGCGCTAAAAATACCGCCTGCAAACCGCCCCTAAACAGCCTACGCTGTTTGTTCAGTGTGAAAGCCCGAGGGCTTTCACACTGAAGCGGTGCGCTGGCAGGAGAAGAAAAAATCTCCTGCAAGCCGCATCTTTGGAGCGGTGTATTCACCGCTCCTGCCCATTGAAATCTATAGTCGCGCTGTACAAGTGATTTTAACCCTTTTTCGGCTGCCAGCGCAGGGTTAAAACCGCACCGCTAGTGGCCGAATACCACGGTAAAACAGCGCTGTTTTACCGCCGACGCCCCCTACCGCCCCAGTGTGAAAGCAGCCTAATGCCCATATCCTTTTATGGGGCATACGGTGTATAGGGACGTATAATGTAAAACATGATTGTATTTTCCCACCCAGGGGAAATACAAATGGGTGCAATGCTCTGCAGGCTCCATAGAAATAGAGAGAGAGAGATCTTTCTATGTTAAAATTTGTATGAATAGTTATATTATTTTAATACTCATTTTGCACATGACTTTTTAATAAGATGTAAATAAAATTATATTTTAACAGTCACATTGTTGGGTACATCAAAAGGCCACCTTCTTTTACATATTTTTTTTTTTTTTTTAGTCATATAACTTATAGGATGTGGTAACTAGTGATACATAAACCCCTGTTCCTCTATTCCACAAGTTATCTCATAGTATACACACAATACTTACTCCTTAGTATAATCTGTGCCATCATGCCATTTCCAATTGTTCTGGTCCCTCCTGAGCCCAATCCAAAAATCATCATGCGTATTTAGTGTGTTCAAGTCATTCTGTGAATAAATACATCATACAAATTCTTTCTAAATCAGCTTATTCTATATGAAGGCTAGCTAATTCTATGATCTGCTAACAGCTAACCACACAGTTGAAATATATATATATATATATATATATATATATACCGTATTTATCGGCGTATAACACGCACAGGCGTATAACACGCACATTCATTTTAAGAGGGAAGTTTCAGGAAAAAAACAAAAATTCAATCCACATCAATGCAGCCTCACAATTGCCTTCAATGCAGCAGCCTCACCATTGCCATTAGTGCAGCCTGATTGACGTCCACCTGCAGCCTAGAGGGGACAGGGAGGGGGCGGGACGAGCGCCGACAGATTACATACAAAGAGAATCTCCTATGATAGACCGAACAGTGGTCCAATGGCGGCCCAGGAGACGGGACTTCCTATTACAGAGGCTGCCAAGTAAACAGGAGATTCTCGCTGTATGTAATCTGACAGCGCTCGTCCGGCCCCCCTCCGAGGCAGCTAAAATTGAAGTATTGGCGTATAACACGCACACGCTATTCGCACCCGATTTTCATGGTAAAAAAGTGAGTGTTATACGCCAATAAATACAGTATATATATATATATATATATATATATATATATATATATATATATATATATATATATATATATATACTTCAGTCGGTTATTCAGTTGTTTGTCTAGAGTTCAACTTTAACCCATTCATGACCACAATACCCTGCCCCATGTCCACATGAAAAATGTTGATTAAACATGCAGTAGAGTGATAGGAACAATGTAAAACATTGTTATATTTCCCCACTAACCTAGGGGAAATACAACAGGGTGCAATGCCCTGTAGGCAAAAAAATAATGAATACACAATGCAAAAATATAATATATCCAGCACCTTCATTCTTTCACCTCACGGCCATTCTCCCCCTGCATATCACTCCCCAGGCATCAGTTCAGTGGGTGGAGCCAGCTGGATCGAAAGAGGAGGAGTCCGGCACCCTCATTCTTCTGGCCCACAGCCTTTCTCCCGCTGCCCACAGGCATATCACTCAGCAGGCACCAGTTCAGTGGGCGGCGCTGCGATCAAAGGACGAGGCCTTGCATCGGAAAATGCGGCTGCCGCTGCCCTTCCAGTCGCAGAGGCAAGCTCCTAGCCCAAAGCAGCCCAGGGCAGGCGGCCTACTGGGAAACTTCCTGGTATTCCGGTAGGCCAGTCTGGCCCTGCATAGAGTAGAGTCCAGGGACTGCTGAAAAAAACACCCAGCTGCTCCTAAACTTCAGTTTAGCAGTTGTAGCGTACATGAGGCCTTAGACAGAAGACAGGGGTGAGGTTAAAGAGGAACTACAGTCTGCTCACATAATTTGTAATAAAAATATCTTTGCCATTCTGAAGCTTTCCTCCAACCACTTTGCATAATATTTTCTATGTACTGTGATTCTGTACTTGCCAAAAATGTTGCCGAAATCTCCCTCCACTGAGTCTGGCTGCATCTATTTTAACTGTGGGCAGCTAAAGCTGCTGCCTGTTCACTTCCTGGATTTACACAGAGGCACGCCTCTGGCCCTGCAGCTCTCATTGGCCCTCTCATGACTCACCCCCCTCCCTCCCTGGCAAACTCTCACGAGAGTGAGAGAGAGAGCTGTGCATAATGTCATATGCCTAGGCTTTTTACCAGACAAGAAAGAGGAAGTGGGCTGTATAAGGTATTTACTGGCAGAAAAAAATGTTTTACTATCCAAAGTTAAAACAACAAGGACAGAAGATTTAATAGATGAAAAGATAACCAAAATTACTGAAGGTCCGCTTTGTGTAAAAAAAAAAAAAAATTACTTTTTTCTTTACAGGTATGTTTTGAAACTTCTAACAGGTGATTTCGCATTAGTAGAAGGGGGATCAGTATAATGTAAAGTCTGCTTTAGCAAAACACAATTATTGTGTATAATGAAATACAGTACATTTACCCATGTGTTAATGCACCAAACCAGTGTAAATGTATCCTACAAATGTACATATGAACAGTGAAAAATAAAAGCCAGGGCTATGGGGATGGGGGGGGGGGGACACATCTAGGGACACTTTTTACCTGGGGACAGCCTCCAGAAGTCTGGGACTGTCCTCAGAAATTGGGGAAATCTGGTCAGCCTAACATAGAGGGAAGGGGGCTTGCAGGTCAGAGAAAAAACAGGCAGACTAATAACACTGCTTGAAATTTCAGGGCAGCAGGGGCAGATAGTAAATTATTAGACAAAACTTACCCTTTGAGGAACGATATACCATAGAATCCTTTTTTTCTTTGACCGTGTGTGACAGTTTCATATGTTTTCACATCTGTAAATCACCCACACATTTCCCTTGTCATACAGTTGCTTCAGTGCAAACCATCAGGTTTAAAATAGTTTAGACTGCCTTATATTCAGTGGATGTTACCAATGCCTCGGCAGGCCTCTCCCTCGGCATCAGGCTCTACATAAATTCATGTCCAGTCCCTGTAGATCTATAGGAATAGTGGGTTTGTGTTGTACATTAGCAGCAGCTAAAAAATAGAAATCCCTGTCTCATTTTCATTAAAATGTCATTATCTGGAGCATGCAACCCTCGGGGATAGAGTGAGTGATTCCCTTCTCGCTGAATGCCTGTCTAAAACTTGCAAATCCATTTTTCATTGGACTTTTACATCCATATTAGGGACATTCATCACAGCAGTCTCAGAGTTTTCCATCTATTTTTTATGATTTTGATTTAATCATCCATAGCAATGACTTTGTGTTTACTACAATGGTTTATAGGGGTGTGGCTCTTCCTCAGCACATCTTGAGATGACATTAATGAATATGCTAAAATTGGTTACCTTTAAAATTCTTTAATTGAATGTGATTGTTTTCCGTTTTTGAAGAAATACAATCTTGCAGTCTGAAATTACCTAGAAGATGTTCTCCAATAAAGCGTTAAAGCAGAACTCTGGCTCATTCCTTGCCCTATCGTTCCCCTCCATGAAGTCCCCCTACCATTTTAATTAGTCCTCTGGCCAATCTGTTTGTCACAGGTCCTTACTTTTCTTCTTTTTTTCTATTGGCCATTCCTCCTGGACTAAGAGGTGCTCATGTAATGATCTGTGAGCACTGCTCACTCCAGAAATACTGTAAATCCAGACTGCATGATGACACACCCTAAGGGGGTTGTGTCATTGACAGCCTGGGCTCACCAGAAATGGGTTGAATGATGTTGACCATCAGCCCATAGAGCTGGACATAGAGATAGACTTAGAACAGCCCTCAAAAAATACACTCGCCTGCTCGCATTTTGCGAGTGGATTTTTAGGGCTGGCGAGTGTGGGCTGCCTGGGGGCGAGCACCGCCGGCAGCCTGGGTTTGTTGGAGCGATTGTAGGGGAAGGGAGAGGGGAAGGAGAGCCGCCGCCACCTGGTTGATCAGAGCGCGGGGAACATAACAACTTTCATTTCAATACCTGTGTGTTCCCCGCCGCGCACCGTCCTATACAGCCCCTCCTCTTTGTCCGGGCACTTTGATAGACAGATTGCCCATCCCAGGATTGGAGGGGTGATCTGTCTACCAAAGTGTACAGACAAGCATGGCAGGGAACATACAGCTATTGAAATTAAAGCTGTTAAGTTCCCTGCGCTCTGATCAACCAGGCGGCGGCGGCTCTCCTCTCCCTTCCCCTACACAGGTAGGCTGCATTGGGGACACGTGACTGCATTGGGGACACAGGGCTGCATTGGGGACACAGGCTGCAATGGGGACACAGAGCTGCATTGGGGACACAGGCTGCATTGGTGACACAGGCTGCACTGGCAGGCACAGGCTGCACTAGCGGGCACAGGTTGCACTGGCGGAGACACAGGCTACACTGGGGACACATAGCTGCATTGGGGACACATAGCTGCATTGGGGACACAGGCTGCATTTGGGACACAGGCTGCAATGGGGACACAGAGCTGCATTGGGGACACAGGCTGCATTGGTAAAACAGGCTGCACTGGTGGACACAGGCTGCACTGGCAGGCACAGGCTGCACTGGTGGGCACAGGTTGCACTGGCGGACACAGGCTGCACTTGGGGCACATAGCTGCATTGGGGACACAGGCTGCATTGGGGACACAGGCTGCAATGGGGACACAGGTTGCAATGGGGACACATGGCTGCAATGGGGACAAGTGGCTGCATTGGGGACACATGGCTGCACTGGTGGGCACAGGCTGTACTGGCAGACAGAGGCTGCACTGGCGGACACAGGCTGCACTGGCAGACACAGGCTGCACTTATGGACACAGGCTGCATTGGTAACACAGGCTGCACTGGCGGGCACAGGCTGCACTGGGGACACATAGCTGCATTGGGGACACATAGCTGCATTGGGGACACAGGCTGCATTGGGGACACAGGCTGCAATGGGGACACAGAGCTGCACTGGGGACACAGGCTGCATTGGTAAAACAGGCTGCACTGGCGGACACAGGCTGCACTGGCGGACACAGGCTGCACTGGTGGGCACAGGTTGCACTGGCGGACACAGGCTGCACTTGGGGCACATAGCTGCATTGGGGACACAGGCTAAATAAGGCAAGGCAGATAAAGTTGTTAATATCTATTTTTATAACGTAATTCTGCATAAAACATTTAAGTGTCATTTCATGAGATAATTTATGAGGGTGTGTTTAGGGGTGGGATTAGGGGTGAGATTAGGGACTGGGCATGGTAGGGGTTGGGCGGGGCAACTGGTGGCGAGTAACCCTTGAGGCCTGGCTAGTAGCTCAGGACTTGAAATTTTGAGCCCTGACTTAGAGAACATCAATGGAATTTAGAGAGGGTGAGTTGGTGAGTTAAGATTAATGACTCTTTCATAGCTTTCTATCTACAAGCAATCACTCCAGTGGTGGCTGCACATCATTGCTCTGGACCAGCTTTCTGACATTGATAACAGTGGGCCATGTCTGTTCAGTGTGTGATGGTATGGCCACTTGAAGTCTCCACCAGGGCACATGAGACAGGCTGACAATGCAGGTGTACAATTGGGAGACCGTTGACACACACAAAACAGGAACTGCCTGAACAAAGATCTTCAAGGCAGGATCACTAGCTATTACATTATTGAGACCTGCAGAAGAGGTTGAATACAGCTTGTGAAATTATATTAGCATGTAAAAGATTACTATATAGGAGTTTTTGAAGCTGCATTTGCAAAATATCCATCTATAGAGAAGCAATTCTTATACCACAAAGCAATTTTTTAACACACTCGAAAATCTTAATATGAAAAGATACAATTTAATCTTTTTTCTGTAGGAAGCAGAATAAAAAGCAAAAGGGTCTGGAAAAGCAGGTCAGGCAGATGTCAGAGAGGAGCTGTTTGATGATTTTCAGTACTTTGTGCTGGTGTTATGCAATTCAAGAACCCTTGACCACTACCTTCTGCAGTAATACTTTTCCCATTTGATAGGAGAACTTTGTCTTTTGCACTGAAATCAATTTCTGTAAAGAAGGTCTCATCACTATCATGTGGCTTGTTGCACCTGAGACTATACAGCAACCACCTGTTATACTACTCTGAGACACTTTAACCACTTGCCACCCGCCCACCGTCAAATGACGGCGGGACGGTGCGGCTCTCGTTCTGAGTGGATGTCAACTTGAACTTCCAGTTGGTAGTTGGTATTGTTGAGCTTTGCGATCGTAAACTGCACATCTGAGCAACTTGCTATATTTCAGCAGCTTGGATGCAGCACTTGCCAGCTTGTAATATTCTGTCTAGAGCCTGTGCCCATAACCTGTTTGCTTTGTGATAAGATGAGGCACTGGGATCTTGAGGAATGTAGAATTTGGCTTTATTTGCATAGAAGAACAGAATACATGTGTGAGAACAGCATTACAGGAAAGAGCAGACAAAAGAAAAACTCCCTTCCTGTGCAGAATATACAAGCATATATACACACACAGATGCTAGTATATCCTTACAGCGCCATCCATAGTTCGGAGTGCATAGTACCGGCTGTCGCACATCCAACACTTAGCCTATTAACTTCCAGCAAAAGGCTTGGGCTGTGTGATATTTCTGAAAATTTCTATAATAGCCATTCCAAACCAGGGTTCCTTGGAGCCCTAGATTTCCTCAAGAGGTTGCTAGTGGTTCCTTGAGCTGTGGCTGATTGATTTGTTGGTGCCTGCAAAATTCTTGGGTCAATACCACTTGGCAGAGTCAACGGCATGACACCAATGATCATTTTAGCAGTCTGTAAGGGTGGCTTTCTGACCACCACTGTAAGGGGGACAATTTGCCCACTGATCACCAATGTAAGGGTCTTTTTAACCAGAGACCTGAAAATTATTTGAAGGGTTCTTCAAGGATACAGAAGTTGAAAAAGCCTGATCTTTAGCAATAGCTCTAACAAGATCAAATCAAATTAGCGCTCAGCTTTAATACAACCCTTGGTTCTGCCTAGAATGTTAATCAGCTTTGCACAGCTTTGTGCCAGGGCCGTTTGAAGGAATTTGGGGGCCCCAAGCAAAGTGGGCATGGAGGCCCCCCAACCCCCCACACACACACACACAAAGCCTGCAGGAATCACAGCATAGCGATACAGTTCAAGTTCACCAACACTTTATATAAAAAAAAAGGTTCCAGTGTGAAAGGGGTCTTACGTACACACCAACATGGAAGCATTGTGGCAGTAAACAATGAGGTCTTAAAGCACCCATATGGCTGGGCATATAAATTATGGATAAGGGATAACATTTTGTACAGTGGACACAGTATATCTAATGATATCTAATGAGGAGAGCAAAAAAGAAAGATTTACCATAGCTTTACCATAGAAACAATTACCATAGCTTTCTTTCCATTTTCTTTCTTTACCATCCCATTTCCATCTTTTTGCTTCTTTTTTGAATCAGGTAATATGTATTAAAGCTTTTTGCAATAATTTACAAAGCAGAGAAAAGACTCTACAGTAGAGTGTACTGTAGAGTCTATTCTCTGCTTTGTAAATTTTTGCAAAAAGCTTTAATAAATATTACCTGATTCAAAAAAGAAGCAATAAGATGGAAATGGGATGGTAAAGAAAGAAAATGGAAAGAACGCTATGGTAACTGTTTTTATTATGGTAAGCAAGCTAACATATTTTTATTACTAAATGGGTCTTGATTGCCTCCCCCCCTTACTACTCCCCCCCCGTGTTTTTTAACCCCCCTCCCTACCGCGGTACAGGAGATTCAGTTTTCTGTTCCTGGCCGGCCGGCCAGACTAAAAGGAAGTGAGCACTTCCTGTCAGTCCGGCCGGGAACAGGAAACTGAATCTCCTGCACCGCACGGACTGCAGGAGGAAGGAAGAGGAGCTCGGCCACACTACAGGCTGCAGCTTATAGAAAGCAGGGCTGGTGCAAGAATTTTTGACACCCTAGGCGAAACCTCATTTTGCCGCCCCCCCCCCACAGCCTCACCAGCGCCCATTAAATACAGACTCACCAGCGCCCATCAATGCCGCTTCACCAGCGCCCATCAAATACAGACTCACCAGCGCCCAGCAATGCCGCTTCACCAGCGCCCATCAAATTCACTCTCGAGTAAGCTGTACAGAAAGGAGACAGCTGGTAACACACTGCTACACGCAGACAGCTTTCACCCAGAGTCACTCAAAAAAATCCATTCCATTGAGCCAATTTTTGAGACTTAAAAGAAACTGCAGCACATATGAAGACTTTAAACGAGAGTCCGACAAATTAACAGCTAGACTCATGGAGAGAAGATATACTAAGTCAGCCCTTAAAAAGGCTTTCAATCGTGTTAAAAACACAGACAGACGAAACATGATTTTCAAGAAAACTTGGGGAACATACCCGTGTGGGTCTTGTTCACAGTGTGGAGTCATTGGAAGGAGAACCATGATAGTATTACCCAATGGGGAAAATTTCCAGCTAAGCCACTTTGCCAATTGTAGGACACAGGGTGTTGTATACTTGATGCAATGCCAATGTGGGGCCTTTTATGTTGGGAAAGCCCAACAGGAATTTGCTAAGAGAGTTGAAAAACACATGCACAGCATGGGCATCGGCAACCTCTACCTACCATTAGGTAGGCATGTAGCCAAACATCACAACTATAGGATGCCCAAAGTCAACTTTACAGTCCTAGATAGACTGCATATACTAATTAGGGGGGGTGACTGGAACAAGGTCCTGCTCCAGCGCGAGATGCGCTGGATCAGGCGCCTTAGGGACACCACCCCCCTGGTTTAAATGAAACAGAGAGCTTCAGGCCTTTTCTGGAGGGCTTTGGTTTGGGTAAAACTGACTAAAAGTCACCCCCTATCCCTCCCCTCTGTGTCTCTCTCTACTCTGGTCCATTACTCCAGGCTCAACACCTCCCCTACCAGTTTGATCCCTATGCTTTATAGGGTATTCCCAATGAACCCCATGCTCGTCAATAAGTACCAGACATGAGACTTCCTACCTGAGAGGGTTCTCTAGATATTTTGTCATATAGACAATTTTTTGTATGCGGTAAAGTTTAGGATTTCCTGTTGGGTCACTACCACTTGGTATGGACTAATCATTCTTAAGCCATTCCCAGGTGTAGTGTAGTGACCCACCACAGTTCATTGTTTCTTGCTATCCTTATTATTATTATTATTATGTTTTCTATTTTCTATTATATTATATTTTTTCATTGTCTTTTTCCTGTATTTATCATCCCTCTGGACATTTCGGGCTTATACCATGTGAGGCGCAATTGTCCCTCCTCCTGGGTGTCCCTTCGGGCCTTTTCTGGAGGGCTTTGGTTTGGGTAAAACTGACTAAAAGTCACCCCCTATCCCTCCCCTCTGTGTCTCTCTCTACTCTGGTCCATTACTCCAGGCTCAACACCTCCCCTACCAGTTTGATCCCTATGCTTTATAGGGTATTCCCAATGAACCCCATGCTCGTCAATAAGTACCAGACATGAGACTTCCTACCTGAGAGGGTTCTCTAGATATTTTGTCATATAGACAATTTTTTGTATGCGGTAAAGTTTAGGATTTCCTGTTCGGTCACTACCACTTGGTATGGACTAATCATTCTTAAGCCATTCCCAGGTGTAGTGTAGTGACCCACCACAGTTCATTGTTTCTTGCTATCCTTATTATTATTATTATTATGTTTTCTATTTTCTATTATATTATATTTTTTCATTGTCTTTTTCCTGTATTTATCATCCCTCTGGACATTTCGGGCTTATACCATGTGAGGCGCAATTGTCCCTCCTCCTGGGTGTCCCTATGGGAAGGGTCTCCACCCTATGTGTCCTATCCCTACCCGACACAGGGGAGCCCCAGTGTTATACACATTGGGACACTCCTTACCCCTCTGCTTGAAATATCATTCGGGTGGGGGGGCCCTGTGTCGGTGGTTATTAGTCCCTTTTCCTTTTCCCTCCCCTCCCGCTCATTATCAATGAGTGGGTAGTTGGTGGGGGGGAGGTAGATTTTGTGGTTTAACAGGCCCAGGTGTACTCCCCCCTCCCTAGGTACAATCCATCTCTATCCTAGTAGGCTGGCCCGCCTGTCAGGATTTTCTATCCTGCAAAGTGGTTCCTTTAGCCCCCTTCCTCCATCCAGGGGGCCGGGGGGAGTTTTCCCCTTTGAGGTACTAAGGTCTAAGGTCTAAGGCAGCCGTTTGACTCGGTTGCCTCATCTTATCCTATTATGGGCACGGCCCCTCTCCAACATGGCGGCCGGCCCATTCAGGCTGCTCTACGTCGCTGTGACGCACGTCGTCATGGCACGCCTGCGCAGTGCCTGCAGCGGCGCCTGGTTTCATGGTGACGCCAGGTGTCCTCACGTAAGATGGTCCTGTCGACGGTCAATGCAGGCCAGCCGCGTCATTGGTTGACGCGGTGGCCCTGCCCCGCCCACACCACATAAAAGGACGCCAGAGACGGCTCATGGCATCACTCCTTCCTCGGTGATCACCGAAGTAACTTAAGGGCAAATGGATCATTCCAGATCATATGGACTCTGCTAAAGTAAGTGTCTTTCACCTTATATTTTGACACAACAAAAAAACCCCTAAAATTTAGGGGGAGCTCTTACAGCGCCCCCCCCTCCCCCCTTCTCTCTTTTTATCAGGGTCCTCAATGTATTTTATTTATTTATTATTTTTTGCCCTGTTGCAGATAGCCATCAAAATTTATTGCTAAAACGCCAACACTGGGATCATTATCTTTTTATCCAGCCGCCTTGTAGAGGTTATAGGACACCATTAACCCATGGAGGACTAGGACTCTTTGCCCTGACATTGGAGAATATATTAACCCACTAAATGCCTTAGGAGGATGTAAGTAATATAACAGTCTCAATGCGGGAAAAATACATACTTATATATATACACAGCTTATAATATTACTGTTTTGGTTTTTCGTAGACTGTGATGCATTTCCCTGAAGAAGACTATATTTGAACTAAGCATGTTGAAACGCATTGGAATTACACTACCCGACGCCACGGTTTTCTGTCCGTGGTGACTGTATCGCGTAGTGTGATGTATCACTGTTTTCCACAATTCTCCTTTTATTAGTGAATGCTATTTTAAATTATTTGTAATCTGGTATGCTACTTTCTATTTTTTGTTTATTTCATTTTTATGTTATTTTTTGGACCTTGATAGTCCAACTTTTTTTGTAACTTTTGTAATTTTTGTACTTTTTGTATCTACTCAGATTGATAATTAATAAAACAGAATTTTATTCAAATCTATTTTTCCATTGCCTTAAAAATCCCTTTAGAGGTTCATGTACTCTTTTTCTCAAATTTACATGGGATGACGGCAATGACACATCCATACCACCGAGGTCACTATATATAAAATTTTCATCAAATTTTATCTCACCTGTGCCCATCAAATACAGCCTCACCATCGACCATCAAATACAGCCTCGCCAGCGCCCATCAAATACAGCCTCGCCAGCGCCCATTAATTACAGCCTCACCAGCGCCCATCAAATACAGCCAGCGCCCATCAAATACAGCCTCGCCAGCGCCCATCAAATACAGCCTCGCCAGCGCCCATCAAATACAGCCTCGCCAGTGCCCATAAATGCCGCTTCACCAGCGACCATCAAATGCAGCCTCGCCAGTGACCATCAAATGCAGCTTCAACAGCGCCCATCAATGCCACTTCACCAGCGACCATCAAATGCAGCCTCGCCAGCGACCATCAAATGCAGCCTCGCCAGCGACCATCAAATGCAGCCTCACCAGCGACCATCAAATACAGCCTCACCAGCGCCCATCAAATACAGCCTCGCCAGCGCCCATCAAATACAGCCTCGCCAGTGCCCATCAATACCGCTTCACCAGCGACCATGAAATGCAGCCTCGCCAGCGACCATCAAAAACAGCCTCACCAGCGACCATCAAATACAGCCTCGGGGGGGACATTTGGCAGAGCAGATCAGTCAATATAATATATACACACACATTTTAAAACTACATTTCATTGTCATCACATATACAATCTCATTACCTCAACAGTTTTTACTTACCACACCAGTAACACCTATTCCTAGCTTGCACCAACTCTGCTGTACTGCCTGCGTACCTGCCTGTTTCTTCTGTTCTGTGTCGGTGCGGTGCCTGATGCCTCTTCCAGTTCCAGCCAGCCCAGGCTCCATCTGTCCCCAAGCCAAGAGAGCTGCCGCCAGGCGCCACCGCCACGCCATGCTATATCCCATTCCCATGATGCATCATGCATCCTCCATCCATGTACTCCGCTTTAGTAGTGATAGCCAGGAGAGCGTGGGGGGGGCGGGAACCAAGAGGGGGCTGTGCTGCTGGCCTGGACACACACAGAAAATGGACAGTGTTGCTGTGTAGAGCGGCCTCGGTGAGACATGACATGTCACATCTGTAAGCTGTGGCGTGGCTGGGGCCCCAGGCCAGCTCGAGGCCCCAAGCAATTGCTTGTTTTGCCTGTCCTGTCGCGATGGGCCTGCTTTGCGCAGTGTATAAGTGAGCAGTCCCCTTTCATAAGAGTTTAACATGAGCAAAGTTTTATGCCGCGTACACACGACTGGACTTTCTGGCAGAAAAGGTCCGACAGAATCATTCCATCGGATATTCCGATCGCGTGTGGGCTTCATCGGACTTTTTCTTTCAAAAATTCTGACGGACCTAGAAATAGAACATGTTTTAAAACTTTCCGACGGAATCAATTCCTATCGGGAAAACCATTTGTCTGTATGCTATTCCGACGGACGCAAGGGCGCCTATTGGCTTCTGGCTATTGAACTTCCTTTTTCTAGTCCCGTCGTACGTCATCGCGTTCTAAACGATCGGACTTTGGTGTGATCGTGTGTAGGCAAGTCCGTTTCAACAGAACTTTGTTGGAAAAAGCGTCAGAGTTTATTCTGACGGAAAAACTGGTCGTGTGTACGCGGCATTAATGTTTGCTTGACTGACTATGAAAGCTCACAAAAGAATTACAAATGTTTGAAATACTCCAAATTCACACATAACAAAATTTACTAAAAGAAGCTGTGCAAAAGCAATAGATAAATTAAATAGGGTTTCAACCACTTCCTCCAGGCTAACGTCATATGACGTTGGGGGCTTGAAGTGGAGATATCTGGATGATGCCTGCAGCTACAGGTATTACCCAGATAGCCTTGTTTTCAGCCAGCGATTCCCTGCAATGTAAAAGCCATCACAGAGGTTGATTTAGCCACTTGATTGCTTTTTTTTTTTTAGCTCAGGCTTTCCAGGTGAGATGTGGGGTCTTATAGACCCCACATCTCTCTGTAAAGAGGACCTGTCATGCCCTATTCCTATTACAAGAGATGTTTACATTCCTTGTAATAGGAATAAAAATTGATCAAAAAATAAAAAGTAAAGGAAAAGTAAAAAAATAAAAACAAAATAAACAATAAAACATTTTTTACAGCGCCCCCCAGAAGTGAGTGCATACATCCGCATATGTAAACGGTAATCAAACCACACATGTGAGGAATTGCCATGAATGTTAAAGCGAGAGCAATAATTCTAGCACAAGGCCTCTGTAAACCTTTTTAAAGCATTGCCTATGGATATTTTTAAGTACCGAAGTTTGGCGCTATTCTGAGAGTGTGCAAAATTTTAAAGCGTGACATGTTAGGTAACCATTTACTTGGCATTACATCATCTTTCAAATTATACAAAAAATGGGGGTAAATATTTTATTTTTATTTTTTTTTTCTAGTTTATGAAAGTGTTTTTTTTTCCCAAAAAATCGCATTTAAAAATTTGCTGAGCAAATACCATGTGACATAAAAAATAGCAAAGACCGCCATTTTATTCCCTAGGGTCTCTGCTAAAAAAAAAAATTAGAAACACAAAACTTTTGTGTTTGCCCCTATTTATCATGAGCTGAACGCAAAGATCTATGACTTTTTCTATGTACACAAAAGGCCTATTTCTCTCAAATATTGTTCACAAATCTGTCTAAATCTGCGTTAGTGAGCACTTCTCCTTTGCCAAGATAACCCATCAACCTCACAGGTGTGCCATATCCAGATGCTGATTAAACAACATGACTATTGCATGGGTGTGCCTTAGCCTGGCCACAATAAAAGGTCACTCTAAAATGCCATTAATAAAATGCACCTGTGTTCGTTGTCCATAGCATACGCCTGCCCTTAACCCCGCCGCCACCATAGGCCACTCAATCCACAACGTTGACATCGGCAAACCGCTCACCCACTCGACGCCATACACGCTGTCTGCCATCTGCCCTGTACAGTGAAAACTGGGATTCATCCGTGACTAGAGCTCCCTGTCTGTGCCTACTGTTATCAATTAAATTGTTCTCTGAGGACTACAGACTTAAGCCCCTGTATATTGCAAAGATACAGGGCTCTGTAGTCCTATCTTGTTTCTGTTGTTCTGATACAGGAGAGGGAGGGAGTGTTGTCATCCTTTGGCCAGAAGTGTGTTTATGGCAGAATCAACAGATGAAAATAAAGGGGAAAAAAATGAAAAAAGAAAAGGAATGCAGTCACCACATTTAAGGACTGGCAAGCTGCACTATTATAATACATTATAATACGTTTTGGAGTTTGAATACCCTTTACCAATGAACTCTTTGTGGAGCTCCATCTCCTAAATGGTCCATACCTCCAGCCTGGTATCAGCCAATCCATTCTATGTATTTAAATGAATCTGTCTTCTGACTTCTTGTTCTCTGACTCTTTTTGGCTGTCAGTGTATATGGGAACCACTGCTTCCCAGCACTTTAATCAAGCATGTGTTGCTATGGAAACCAATTATACTATCCTAACAAGACCACTGGCTTGCTATCATTGTGAACAGTGTAAAAAGTAGAATGTGATGTACATTTAACACTAACAGAAAAAAATTGTGCTATAACTACAAGTGGTAAATTAGGCAATACGCTTATCAATGGTCTATGCAGCAATTGTCCTATTTTCTATTAACTTACTAGTACATCCAGGGGTGTCGGGAGGGGGGGGGGGCTGGGGGGGGGTTGGAGCCCTGAATGGGTCCCCGAAAAGCCCGTGTCAGGCATACACAATTTAATTGTTAGCCCCGAGCGCCACTGAGTGGGGTCCGATCCGATCCCGAGCGCTGACGAGCGCGGCCAAGTCACATAGTAGGTCCCGCCTTCTGGAGCTTGCTGCGCCTATGATGGACGTCCCTCTGGTCCAATGGCGGGACCGCAGAATGTGTGACATCCATCATAGGCACTGCAGGCTCCAGAAGGCAGAAATTACAATGCGGCCGCCACGCCACATCGATCCCCGCTCAGTGCTCGGGCAGGCGGCTCTCCTCTCCTCTGGCTGCCTGGCACACCACCCATAGCTGAGCTGCTGCTGCAGGACACAACATGAAGTCTGTCTTCTGGTCAGGTAGGTCAGTGTGTGTATGTCAGATATGTAAAAAGTAAATATATTCCTGTGCTATTATGTGAATATATATACAAACAACTGCTGCAAACACCGAATGTGGGTCGGTGAATCCATACCCATACACAAGAATATAAAAGGAATGGCTGGTGCTGCACTGTTAAAAAATTATAAGTAACTAAAGCTTCATAAACTAATAAAAAACACTGCGCAATATTGCTAAAGTGCTAAAGGTATATGTGCAAAGTAAATGATAATCGCAAAGCTGAATACTGAGCTGTTAAAAAAATAACTAAAACTTCACAAACTAATGAAAAACACTGTGCAGTATTGCTAAAGTGCTAAAGGTATATGTGCAAAGTAAATGATCACAAGGATGAATACTGACACATACGGTGATATATATATATATATATGTGGCAAACTTCTACTAACACGAGATTAGCAGAAGGAGCCCAAAGGGCGGCGCACTGGCTATTGAACTTCCTCTTTATAGTGCCGTTGTACGCTAGCGCGTTCTTGACGATCGGAATTTCCAACAACATTTGTGCGACCGTGTGTATGCAAGACAAGCTTGAGCCAACAGCCGTCGGAAATAAATCCCAGGATTTCGTTGTCGGAATGTCCGATCATGTGTACGGGGCACATGTGTGTAAAAAAAAAATGAGGATCTGTGTTCACGTTGCTGGATTCTTCATGCCACACTCCTGGGCCAATATCGTAATATCGTGAATCACGATATTGGCCCAGGAGTGCGGCATGGAGAAGCCAGCAACGTGAACACAGATCCTAATTTTTTTACACACATGCGGTTGCCTCATAACCGCAAGGTAAGAGGCCATTGCTATTAGTGTGTTTTTGCACGAAGAGGAAATCCTTATTCCTGCACTTTGCACTGTGTGGTTTTATGCACAGAAGAAGAGACTGAGTAATCTTTTGCACAATTCATTTGCACGTTGCACTTTGTTCCATTTATGGAAGAGGAATATTATTATTATTATTATTATTATTAACTTCAGCACTTTGTATTATTTGGTTTACTGTCACTTTTCACTTTTAAACCAGTCACTGTATTGTTGGAAGATTTTATATATCACCGTATGTGTCAGTATTCATCCTTGAGATCATCATTTACTTTGCACATATACCTTTAGCAGTACTGCACGGTGTTTTTCATTAGTTTGTGAAGTTTTAGTTATTTTTTAACAGCTCTGTATTCATCTTTGTGATTATCATTTACTTTGCACAAATACCTTTAGCACTTTAGCAATATTGCATAGTGTTTTTTATTAGTTTATGAAGCTTTAGTTACTTATCATTTTTTAACAGCACAGCACCAGACATTCCTTTTTATAGATCAGGTAGGTAGGTCAGTGTGTGTATGTGAGGTAGGTCAGTTTAGTGGTCAGCATTGGTGGGCACTGGTAAGCCAGGCAGCAACCAGCAAGTGAACTTACCCCCCACCACACAACCACAAAACCCTGCGCCACTGGAACCCCCCACCTACATTCTCCTCCGGCCCTCTCCGTGTCCTTCTCCACCCCCATTCTCCCCTGGCCCCCTCCATGTACTTCTCCACCCCCGTTCTCCTCCGGCCCCATCCATGTCCTTCTCCTCCCCCATTCTCCTCTGGCCCCCTCATCCCCCGCAGCCGGCTCCCCTCCTCTCCCGCTGGCTGCTGGGGGAACTGGTTGATGGACACAGCGAGCGAGATCGCTCCTGTGTCCTGTGATAAATGAGCAGGGTAAACTGTGTTTACTCTGCTCAGTTTATGAATGGACAGGAGCCTCTGTCTCCTGTTCATTCATCTTTAGTGCTGAGATAGGGACTGGGGAATCTGTGTCCTCAGTCTCTTTGTCTCTCTCAAAGGGGAGATGTCAGGGGCTTGTTTAGACCCCTGACATCTCACCAAAGCCCCCCAAAAAATATTTTAAAAAATTCTAAAAAATGAAAAAGTACGTAAAAAAAAAAATTAAAATAAAATAAAAAACTACTGACACCACTCTCCCCTGCCCTACCAACACTGTCCACTGCCCCAACCCCCCCCCCCCCCAAAAAAAAAAAAGCAATGTGAAAAAAATTAAAAACAAATTAAATTGTAAAACAAATCAATTATTAAGAATGAAGCACTGCGAAAAAATATTGAAAAAGTGATTTGAATAATATTTTGCCGCGGGGGGGCCATGAGTTTGCCACCTCCCTGTGTTGCCGTCCTTCTCCTGGGTTTCAATCTTGGTTCAGCTTCATCCTTAGCCAGGCAGGACAGCTTTTGAGAATCTTTTTTGACTGAACTTCCAGCACACAGCACGTGTTAGGTCTCACACAGGCTACAGGCCTAGCAACTCAAATTAATCAGCAGCACTTCCCCAGGCCACAGCCCAGGGAAAGAGAGAGCTCACAAGGTACTCCCCAAATATTTAACTCTCCCCCAGCATGCACCAGTGGCAATAAATCACCCACTGGTTGGCTAGAGGAAACATAAATATCCATAACTCAGTATCACTGTGGCATATCATACTATTGTCAGAGATACTGATGACACCTACTGGCAGCAGAGAAAAATAACAGCAACACTGAGCTAGGGAAAAACAAAGTGAATAAATAAACTATAAATAAGCTTGGGCTAACTACTGCCCAAAAAGGCTAAATTTTAAATAGTAGAAAAGAGAGAAGGTTTTCCCCACAACGGGGTTTTTAGGCAGCACAGTAATGGATGTAGTCAGTATTGTATGAAAAAATATAACAATTTTATTAGAAGCTATACCAAAACAGTTAAAAACGATGAGCTCCAGTGGGGAGTACTTAAAAGCTAAATGGCTGAACATACATGGGCAGACATATATTCATAACACAATTCCTATCATGAACATAAGACCTGACGCGTTTCAACCCTTAATGATTGGGGTCTTCTTCAGAGGTTCGGTCTGCTAGAGAGAACATATAAATAGCATTGGTATATACATACATAACTTTCATTATATAATAGAAACTACATTCATGGTGTAATGCACCAATATAGTTATAGTTACCAAAGAAAATGTATGTCCAACAGACGAGAGAAAGCTTCCCACATGGAGATCCCTTAAAACGATATGTAGTATCTTCCTCCCAAACCAAAAGGGGGGGCTCCGGATGCCTCCACCGCCACCTCAAACCAGACCGGGGTAAGTGAGAGGCAAAGTGACTTACAAGAGGCCACACACTCGGGCGCCGCCCGCCAAAGCAAAACGCCGGCCAACGGGCACTACAGACACCTAGGATGAAAAATTGATGAGACAGACTAAGTACACACCCGAGGAATAATCAGATTTTTTATGGGCGGGAAGCAACCACCAGGGGCCAGAGTCACCCATATGTAGTATCTATAGTACATGTGGTTCAAGCCAAACCAAAAAGGAGGTTCCAACCATATTTATATGGTATATCTTTGGAGGCTAATAGAATAAATAGTATATAGCTATAGAGATATTGGCAAAAAACTCCTTTCAGATGAAAACAGTGAGGTGGTGAAGGGTGTGGGAAAAAGAAAAAGATGTGAAAATGGTGGGAGCATGAAATCATCATGCAAAGAAAGGGTGAGGTGTGTGGGGAAGGAGTGTGCTGTGAAGTGTGAGCAAGGAGGTGATGGGGGGGGGGGGGGAAGAAAGCAATTGGTGGTGAGGTACACGCATATTTATTACCTCAAGTAGTGCTAGCCATTGTATGTAACTGCATCAAAGTGCCCCATGAAAACTAGACTGACACCTGTTTCCCAACCCGGGATTGGTCACAGGTCATATGGGACTCAGAGGGTTAGTATCCAAAACTGAGTCCACTAGTCTAGAAGCAAAACAAAAAGGAAAAAGAAATGTTTTTGTATCTATGAAAAAATATATAAGCAAACTATGATCATGAGTAATCAAACAGTAAAAAATCGATAGCAAATAGCGGGGTCACCAGGCCCTGATTACATGGGGTAAAACAAAGATGCAGAGGCATAAGGCTAGAAAGACATACTTACTGGGTAGTGACCATAGATGGTGGCAAAGAGTGATAGTAGGCAACGGAGGGTGTGTATGATCCTCCAGGCAGGGAAAGGATTGTGAGTCTATTGCCAATAACATTTATATATCCTTGATTGATTAGGGGTGTGCATAGCCTGTCCCACCCCATCCCAGGTGTGTCCGGTCAGCCAGCAGCTGCGTGGGGGGCAGCATGGCCGCCATTAGGGCAGCCGTGTGTGGCTTCCCCGGCGTCCAGGAAGAGCGTCAGCCCCGAAGTCTCGTCATTCTCGCCGAAATCTCGCGATACCCATGACGTCACGTCGCACGCGCGGGGCCCCGCGCATGCGCAGTGGCGAAGGGTGTCCGAGAATGTTCAGGGGCACCGCCGGCAAGGAGGGATAAATCCCCAGTGCGGCGATCGGTGGCCACCCGATCGCCAAACGGGGAATAGAGGGGGGGGGAGGAGCCGCATAATCGTGTCGGCCCATTACCCCCCCCCCCCTTGCCGGGAAGGCACGTCACCAATCACCCCCGCGCTAAGGAGCGATGGCAGAGAGGGCACCAGCGCCCCCCCCTGGCCGGAGGGAAAACAGACATACCTATAGAGAACATTGTATTTTAGACTCATCACTATTAACCACTTGCCGACCGGGCCATAGCCGAAAGACGGCTGCAGCGCGGTCGGCTAGTTCTGGGTGGACGTCCGTGGGACGTCCTCCCAGAATACTGCTCTCGCGCGCCCCCTGGGGCGCGCACCCGAGAACTTCCGTGACCGCCGGGTCCAGAGGACCCGGCGCATCACGGATCACGGTAAACGGCCGCTAATCGCGGCCGTTTACCATGTGATCGCTCCGTCAAATGACGGAGCGATCACATGGCAACAGAACGGCGTCATCTCTTGACGCCGGTTCCTCCCTCCCCTCTCTGTACCGATCGGTACAGTGCCAGAGGAGAGGGGGAGGGATCGGATGGCAGCACCGCTGTGGGCTGCATGTGTAGTGCCCACAGCGGTGCTCAGTGACATTTGCAGTCACATCCATCCATCCCTCAATGCTCAGCCAACCCTGCAATACTCTGCATAACACCCTGCAATACTCTGCATTATACCCTGCAATACTCTGCATACCACCCTGCAATACTCTGCATAACACCCTGCAATACTCTGCATAACACCCTGCAATACTCTGCACCATACCCTGCAATACTCTGCACCATACCCTGCAATACTCTGCACCATACCCTGCAATACTCTGCATAACACCCTGCAATACTCTGCCCTATACCCTGCAATACTCTGCACCATACCCTGCAATACTCTGCACCATACCCTGCAATACTCTGCACCATACCCTGCAATACTCTGCACCATACCCTGCAATACTCTGCACCATACCCTGCAATACTCTGCATAACACCCTGCAATACTCTGCACTATACCCTGCAATACTCTGCACCATACCCTGCAATACTCTGCACCATACCCTGCAATACTCTGCACCATACCCTGCAATACTCTGCATAACACCCTGCAATACTCTGCACCATACCCTGCAATACTCTGCACCATACCCTGCAATACTCTGCACCATACCCTGCAATACTCTGCACCATACCCTGCAATACTCTGCATAACACCCTGCAATACTCTGCACCATACCCTGCAATACTCTGCACCATACCCTGCAATACTCTGCCCTATACCCTGCAATACTCTGCACCATACCCTGCAATACTCTGCACCATACCCTGCAATACTCTGCACCATACCCTGCAATACTCTGCATAACACCCTGCAATACTCTGCACTATACCCTGCAATACTCTGCATAACACCCGGCACTACTCTGCATTATACCCGGCACTACTCTGCAATATATCCGGCACTACTCTGCAATATACCCGGGCACTACTCTGCAATATACCCGGGCACTACTCTGCAATATACCCGGCACTACTCTGCAATATACCCGGGCACTACTCTGCAATATACCCGGGCACTACTCTGCAATATACCCGGGCACTACTCTGCAATATACCCCGCAATACTCTGCAATATACCCCGCAATACTCTGCAATATACCCCGCAATACTCTGCAATATAGCCCGCAATACTCCGCAATTTTTAACCAGTTCCCGCCCACAGTCATATGACGTCCTTGACTTTGAGCAGGTATATCTGAATGATGGGTGCAGCTACAGGCATCATTCAGATATCAGCTTTTTCAGCCAGCGATTTTCTACACCATAGGAATGATCATAGCTGCTGTTCCACTGCTTGATCATTCTTATGGGAGGCGAGAGGGGACGCCCCCCCCCTTCCCGCCACCCTCCGGTGCTTCTACCGACTCACCGCTACGATCGAAGCCAAGATCGTTTTTTTTTTATTATTATTTCAGGTATCCCAGCCTAGAGGTGAGATGTGAGGTCTTATTGACCCCATATCTCACTGTAAAGAGGACCTGTCATGCCATATTCCTATTACAAGGATGTTTACATTCCTTGTAATAGAAATAAAAGTGATCAAAAAATTTTTTGGGGGGGAAAAAGTGTCAAACTAAAATAAATAAAGTAAAATAAACAATAAAAAAAAAAATAAAAATTTAAAGCGCCCCTGTCCCTGTGTGCTCGCATGCAGAAGCGAACACATACGTAAGTCCCGCCCACATATGAAAACGGTGTTCAAACCACACATGTGAGGTATCGCTGCGACCGGTAGAGCGAGAGCAATAATTTTGGCCCTAGACCTCCTCTGTAACTCAAAACATGTAACCAGGAAAAAATTTTAAAGCGTCACCTATGGAGATTTTTAAGTAGCGACGTCTGGCACCATTCCATGAGAGTGTGCAATTTTGAAGGGTGACATGTTGGGTATCTATTTACTCGGCGTAACTTCATCTTTCACATTATGCAAAAACATTGGGCTAACTTCACTGTTTTGTTTTTTTTTAACGCACAAAACTGTTTCTTTCCCCAAAAAAACGCGTTCGAAAAATTGCTGCACAAATACCGTGCGAGATAAAAAGTTGCAACAACCGCCATTGTATTCTCTAGGGTCTTTGCTAAAAAATATATATATAATGTTTTGGGGTTCTATGTAATTTTCTAGCAAATAAATGATGATTTTTACATGTAGGAGAGAAATGTCAGAATTGGCCTGGGCGCTCCAGAACGCCTGGAGGTGCTCCCCTGCATGTTGGGCCTCTGTATGTGGCCACGCTGTGTAAAAGTCTCACACATGTGGTATCGCCGTACTCGGGAGTAATAGCAGAATGTGTTTTGGGGTGTAATTTGTGGTATGCATATGCTGTGTGTGAGAAATAACCTTCTAATATGACAATTTTGTGAAAAAAAAAAAAAGAAAAAAAAAATCTTGATTTTGCAAAGAATTGTGGGAAAAGATGACAATTTCAAAAAAACTCACCATGCATCTTTCTAAATACCTTGGAATGTCTTCTTTCCAAAAAGGGGTCATTTGAGGGGTATTTGTACTTTTCTGGCATGTTAGGGTCTCAAGAAATTAGATAGGCCGTCAGTACTTCAGGTGTGATCAATTTTCAGATATTGGCACCGTAGCTTTTGGACTCTCTAACATTCACAAAGACCAAATAATATACACCAAGTTGTACTTATTTTTACCAAAGATATGTAGCGGTATAAATTTTGGCCAAAATTTACGAAGAAAAATTACTAATTTGCTAAATTTTATAACAGAAACAAAGAAAAATTCATTTTTTTACCAAATTTTCAGTCTTTTTTCTTTTATAGCGCAAAAAATAAAAAACCCAACGGTGATTAAATACCACCAAAAGAAAGCTCTATTTGTGTGAAAAAAAGGATAAAAATTTCATATGGGTAAAGTGTTGTATGACTGAGTAATTGTCATTCAAAGTGTGAGAGCACCGAAAGCTGAAAATTGGTCTGGTTAGGAAGGGGGTTTAAGTGCCCAGTGGTCAAGTGGTTAAATTCATATTGCTGTTAATGCATTACATACAAGTAAGAAGAGCGTCAGTAAAAAGGAGAAATTCAATCATATGCAATCGGTAACCACATGGCATCAAAATGAGAAGTAGAAAAAACAATAAGCAATAAGTCAAAAAAACAGAACAATATAAAATGAACATAAAATGTACAAAAATATATATAAAAAATATCATAATCAAATCAAAATTATAATAACACCATTATAATAACACCGGAGGCAAGAAAAGGAGAAAATAACAAGGGGGGGGGGAGGGGAAAAGGGGGGGAAAAAAGGAAGGGGAAGGGAGGGGAGAGGAAGAGGGGAGGAGGGCAAGACTGGATCCTAGCAACAAAAATACTGATTATTTGGACTGCTTTAGGTCATATTCCACTCTCAGAGAGAGACAGTTTTGGATACTAACCCTCTGAGTCCCATATGACCTGTGACCAATCCCGGGTTGGGAAACAGGTGTCAGTCTAGTTTTCATGGGGCACTTTGATGCAGTTACATACAATGGCTAGCACTACTTGAGGTAATAAATATGCGTGTACCTCACCACCAATTGCTTTCTCCCCCCCCCCCCCCCCATCACCTCCTTGCTCACACTTCACAGCACACTCCTTCCCCACACACCTCACCCTTTCTTTGCATGATGATTTCATGCTCCCACCATTTTCACATCTTTTTCTTTTTCCCACACCCTTCACCACCTCACTGTTTTCATCTGAAAGGAGTTTTTTGCCAATATCTCTATAGCTATATACTATTTATTCTATTAGCCTCCAAAGATATACCATATAAATATGGTTGGAACCTCCTTTTTGGTTTGGCTTGAACCACATGTACTATAGATACTACATATGGGTGACTCTGGCCCCTGGTGGTTGCTTCCCGCCCATAAAAAATCTGATTATTCCTCGGGTGTGTACTTAGTCTGTCTCATCAATTTTTCATCCTAGGTGTCTGTAGTGCCCGTTGGCCGGCGTTTTGCTTTGGCGGGCGGCGCCCGAGTGTGTGGCCTCTTGTAAGTCACTTTGCCTCTCACTTACCCCGGTCTGGTTTGAGGTGGCGGTGGAGGCATCCGGAGCCCCCCCTTTTGGTTTGGGAGGAAGATACTACATATCGTTTTAAGGGATCTCCATGTGGGAAGCTTTCTCTCGTCTGTTGGACATACATTTTCTTTGGTAACTATAACTATATTGGTGCATTACACCATGAATGTAGTTTCTATTATATAATGAAAGTTATGTATGTATATACCAATGCTATTTATATGTTCTCTCTAGCAGACCGAACCTCTGAAGAAGACCCCAATCATTAAGGGTTGAAACGCGTCAGGTCTTATGTTCATGATAGGAATTGTGTTATGAATATATGTCTGCCCATGTATGTTCAGCCATTTAGCTTTTAAGTACTCCCCACTGGAGCTCATCGTTTTTAACTGTTTTGGTATAGCTTCTAATAAAATTGTTATATTTTTTCATACAATACTGACTACATCCATTACTGTGCTGCCTAAAAACCCCGTTGTGGGGAAAACCTTCTCTCTTTTCTGCTTCAATATCTAAGGGGTGAGCAGCAATTCCTTTCCTTCTCTCCAGTGTCTTTTCCTTTTCTTCAAATTTTAAATAGTTACCCCTACTTAGGGTAGGGTGGCTACATAACTTTGTACATCTTGTAAAAAAAGTGAGTATTTAAAAATGATTTTTCACTATTATTTACATTGTTTGGTTCCTAGTGGCAAAAAGTACATGCAGTGCTTTGTTCCATCTTCCTAGGTGCCCTAAAACACTGGCTGCAATGTTGGAGAGGGGGGTGCCCCCAATGGCGCACGGCCGCCTGACACCACAACTAGCCAGAAGATGGCTGCTTTCATAGCGAGTCTCAGAATCACAGCACCTGGCAGAGGCAAGCACCACTACAAGGAGAGGAAAAAGTGCATCAGCCTCACCTCCCTCTGCATTCCTTATGTTTGCCTCATGAAAAATCTGGGGGTTGGAGACAGGCACTACAAAGCAAAGCTGTTATCTCTTTGCTAGTTATTGTGTTGTGCATATGTGCGCCAAGGTGGAGCAAGCTGTACAATATTGCAACCAGTTTTAGGGCACCTCGGAAGATGGAACAAAGTGTCACGTGTACTTTCTCCCATCTGGAACTACATACTGTAAAAAGATAGAAATAATTCTTCCTTAAAATATCACAAAGGCTTTGCTGAAATTCAAACCTGTAGAGAGTAATGTTTTAGCCTACTTGGGTCTCTCCATCAGCACAAGTCTGTAAGTTCTGGTCAGCATGTGAGGAGCCACAGAGGTCTGTTTTCTGAAATACTAAGCATTATGCTGCGTACACACGAGCAGAATTTCCGTCGGAAAAATCTTGGATGGTTTTTCGGATGGAATTCCACTCAAGCTTGTCTTGCATACACACAGTCACACCAAATTCCGACCGCCAAGAAAGCGGTGACGTACAAGACTTATGACGGGACTAGAAAACGGAAGTTCAATAGCCAGTGCGCCACCCTTTGGGCTCCTTCTGCTAATCTCTTCAGTTTGTGCTTGTGGGTTTGTATCTGGTTTTTAGTGCGTGTAGTCAGTTCGTATATGTTTTTCAGTGCATTCTTGTCCGCTCGTTTCTGATTTTCAGCTCGCTCTTCACAGGCCTTTCTGTTCTTTAGTGCGTTCTGTTAGTTCATTCTGAACAGCTGACCGTTTTAAAGCCGTGTTGCGGGTACGTGCTCGTCGTAGAGTTCGTGCTATGCAGGGGCTTGGTGTTGGGGTTCTTGCTTTGACCCAAGCCCAGTCCATGAACAGGGTGGGGAGGAGTTCATGGATAAATAATTGGTTGCTCTAGCGTGACCAATTCTCTCATATGCCTTTGCTGTGTGAGATCCAGGAGAATAACCCTGATGATTTCAGGAATTTTCTCCGTATGACGGACCCCGTTTTTCACCGTCTGTTGGCTTTGCTGTCCCCTTATATTACAAAGCAGGACACCTGCATGTGGCAAGCCATCACTCCGGAGCAGAGGCTAGTCGCCACGTTGCGGTGCTTGGCGACGAGGAGAAGTCTACAGGACCTCAAATTCTCTACAGGCATCTCCCCCCAGGCTCTGGGGATCATTACGCCAGAGACCTGTTCTGCCATCATATAGGTGCTAATGTATGCTAATGTTTTGTATTTTTTTCGTCATTCCCTAATTACCATGATTGTAATATGCTGTGAATGTCCTCTTTGTGCCCATGCATGCTGTAAGCTTTTAATGCTCCTTTTTTGTCCTTCATGCATATTTGCCTTCACTAACCTCCCCAGCATGCTATCCTGGGCCCATATACACCTAGCCTAGTCACTTAACAATGTATTTTGTCAGCTCCATTGTAGTGCTTTACCCTAAACACCCCCTAAAATGTGTCCAAATGTTATTGTTGTCCTTAAATTCAGGCAGAGTGCCAGAGGCCTTTTTTGGGGGTCCAAAACTCATTTATATCCCTCCCCCCAAAGAATGTTTCCAATGGGCCATCAGAGGAGGTGAGGAATCTGATAAGTGGACCTTATATTTTTGTCTTTAAATACTCCTTAATATAAATATTATACTGATGTTGGCCAAGAATGTTTGTGTCTAATCTGCTTGCAATGTTATGTGCAAAAGTACTAATATTTTTTTTCTTTTTTGACAGTTTCCTTCAACGCCACAGGAATGGCAGACTGTGGCTTCCCAATTTGCTCATCGCTGGGACTTTCCCAACTGCGGAGGGGCAATCGATGGGAAGCACGTCCACATCATCCCACCACCCCACTCAGGGTCATACTATTTTAACTATAAGGGATTTCATAGTATTGTGTTGATGGCAGTGGTGTCGGCGACATACGAGTTTCTCTATGTGGACATGGGGAAGAATGGCCAGATGTCGGATGGTGGAGTCTGCCCAGACGAAGTTCTATACACGTCTCCAGAGCGGTGGCTTGGAATTGCCACCTGCGGAAGAGAACGTGGAAGGACTCCCATTTGTTTTTATCGCTGATGAAGCATTTGGTCTGGGTGATCACCTGATGAGGCAATTCCCCCAGAGGACCCTCACTTCGGAGAAGAGGGTTTTATATTACTGGCTGGCCAGAGCCAGAAGAGTCGTGGAGAATGCCTTTGGGATAATGGCCAGCCGGTTCTGCCTATTTCTTACGGCAATAAATATGGCGGAGTACAAACTGAGCCACATAGTTCTAGCATGCTGCATACTTCACAACTTTTTAAAGAGAAATGCTCCAAATTATGTTGCCTCAGTTGGGACTTCCAGAAACTACAATGATGACCCTGGAAGCTGGCCATCCTGACTTGCCCCCCCAAAGCGCCCGTGAAGTGCGTCAAAAATATGTTGATTATTTTACGGGTAGGGGGGCCATTGCTATGCCAGCAAATTTGTAATTATTTTAGAAATTAAAAAAAATTTGATCTGATAAAATCTTGATTTTAATTTACTGCTTGTGTTTCTTTTAGCTGTCTCCTAGGTTCTTCTAGTGCACTTGTAGTGCCAAGTGGTTTTTCCATTATTAAATAACACCCATTGTCTCTGTAAACACCAACTTAATACAAAAACTGGTATTGAGCATTGAAAGAAGAAACCACACATTGTTGAGTATAAAACATTTTACTCCGTGCACATTCACATGTGCATTGTAAAACATTTTTGTGTAAAAAAACATCTTGGTTTTATAAAGTTTTACCTTGAATATTTTTTTTTTTAGTACATAAACAGGCATGTTTCAAAACATAACATAAACAACTCAGGAACTTACAAAGTTCAACATTGAAAAACTGAAGGCAATATCAGATATTATAGTGTTAAAAATGTGTTGATATTGCCTTCATCAGATGGGGTGATGTTACCCCTGTAAAAGCCAAATTTTGAAGATGCACACAAATTGGGAGTCAAACTTGGGTTTTCCCTCCTGATCCCATGCCTAATGTCAACATGAAAAGAAAAAGGAACATCCGGTTCTAGAAAACCGGGTAAATGGTTACTTTGGCAACAAATTTAAATCACGTCAAAGATACTGACAGTGTTTTTAAAAAATGTAAATATTATTTATTATTTAATTATGGTACAAAACATCAAGATTGGTAAGACAACCTATCGATTAAAACATGGTATTAAAAATTGCTGATTAGGTCCAGTAGAACCTAATACCTAGGTACATAATCATTGGACGAACTGAACAAAACAAAAAACATTACAAAAAACAGACAACGTATGACAACGTCCGGACACTTTGGATCTTGCGGGCTGTCAACCGGTAATGAAATATTAATTATTGGTAGGGTATTAGTATTCCCTATTGACTAAAAAGAACCGTATGACAGCCGGAAAAATCCAATGGAGGTAAATGGGGGTGGGTGAAAGGGGGAGGGGAGGGGAGATGCGAGCTGCTGATAATAAGTGAACACGTTTACTAAAGCTGGATTGATGTTAATAAACTGGCTGATGGTGTGAAAGTGGTAAGTATCCAGAAAATAACAGTCAGTCCAATGGGGTAGTGAATTATGACTTGAGTTTCTTTTTCTGACTGAATTTGACTTAGAATGTCAGTCAATATAGATTGTGTAGCAGGATTTACTGGCAATAAGAATTAAAGTCATATAAGAAACCGCCGTTAATAGATGTAGTAAACTTTACCGTTTGTTGTTCTGGATCATTGGGAGATGGTCCGATGGACTGGATCAGATGTGTTGCAGCATCGCAGTGTACACTTCATATGTGGATGGGGAGCCGTACTATGAATGCGGGTTCCTCTGGTCAGTGGTGAGTCAGCTCTGTGAATGGCGTCATTGGCTGGAGGGGTGGCGGGAGATACAAAGCTCCATTGTCTTTACTTCCTTCCCGATCGGGTGCCGTGGCGCGGACCAGCTGTAGGAGTATCCCGATTAGGCGTGCATCCCCAAGAAGATACGGATATACGAGAAAGGGTGGGAGTCTTTGATCTTCTGGAGTCTCTGGTCGATCGAGTCAGTCAGGCTGTTTCAGGTCATCCGTGCCTTTACTAGTGGTAGACTCCTCACAGACCCCTCTCACAGACAACGGACGGGATGAAGCTACGCTATAGGCATTAGCGAAACGCGTTGACGTCATCAACGCAGACCCATCACGGACGCCGGAGTTTGGGTGAGAGAGGTCTGTGAGGAGTCTACCACTAGTAAAGGCACAGATGACCTGAAACAGCCTGACTGACTCGATCGACCAGAGTCTCCAGAAGATCAAAGACTCCCACCCTTTCTCGTATATCTGTACCTTCTTGGGGATACATGCCTAATCGGGATACTCCTACAGCTGGTCCGTGCCACGGCACCCGATCGGGAAGGAGGTGAAGACAACGGAGCTTTGTATCTCCCGCCACCCCTCCAGCCAATGACGCCATTCACAGAGCTGACTCACCACTGACCAGAGGAACCTGTATTCATAGTACGGCTCCCCATCCACATATGAAGTGTACACTGCGATGCTGCAACACATCTGATTCAGTCCATCGGACCATCTCCCAATGATCCAGAACAACAAACGGTAAAGTTTACTACATCTATTAACGGCGGTTTCTTATATGACTTTAATTCTTATTGCCAGTAAATCCTGCTACACAATCTATATTGACTGACATTCTAAGTCAAATTCAGTCAGAAAAAGAAACTCAAGTCATAATTCACTACCCCATTGGACTGGCTGTTATTTTCTGGATACTTACCACTTTCACGCCATCAGCCAGTTTATTAACATCAATCCAGCTATAGTAAACGTGTTCACTTATTATCAGCAGCTCGCATCTCCCCTCCCCTCCCCCCTTCACCCCCCCATTTAGCTCCATTGGATTTTTCTGGCTGTCATGCGGTTCTTTTTGGTCAATAGGGTATATTAATACCCTACCAATAATTAATATTTCATTACCGGTTGACAGCCCGCAAGACCCAAAGCGTCCAGGCCTTGTCTGTTTTTGTTTTTTGTTTTGTCCAGTTCGTCCAATGATCATGTACCTAGGTATTAGGTTCTACTGGACCTAATCAGCAATTTTTAATGCCATGTTTTAATCGATAGGTTGTCTTACCAATCTTGATGTTTTGTACCATAATTAAATAATAAATAAACTTACATTTTTTGATAACACTGTCAGTATCTTTGACATGATTTAAATTTGTTGCCAAAGTAACCCCTTACCCGGTTTTCTAGAACCGGGTGTTCCTTCTTCTTTTTTCTTTTTATGAATATTAAGGTTACAGCAACAGACACTACATAAGTGTATAACCAAGTTGTTCATGTTACTTACTTGACCATTCCCAGGTGTAACTTGTTCCATTATCCCCCTTCCCCTCCCCTTTCCCCATTATACCCCTACTTTAATCTAATGTCAACATGTGCTATCTCCCATCATGGGGGATCAATGGACGTGTTTTGGGGGTGCAACCACTTCCTCTTTTGTGCGCTTTTGTGCGCTGTCACTCGTGAAATGAGGAGATTGTTCTTCCACAACATGCACATCACCTAAAAGAAAAAATACACACCATGTATTATAAAGGGCATACATCTATTACCTGAATCTGTGGTCTCAGACACTCACCTGTTGTGGTGACAATTTCAACCACCTCTCCTTCCTCCACATCCTCTAGTTGTGGTGTCCTCTGTTCCCCTTTTTCAGGAGGTGGGGGTACCTGGTGTCCTCAGACGTCTGGAGTCTTTTCTCCTCTATAAAAGTGAAACAAAAGGTATACTTAGCAAACCAATATTTGAGACCAGAAATAGGAATATGAAACATTGCTTGGAAGTGGGGTACAATTGTCTGTTTTAGCAGAATTCCAAGCTGAAGACATGATTTTTTTCCCTTAGAAAGCTGGAATACTTACCTTTTTTGGACAAGTTTCACACATGGAGACACCCCAAGTATCCACTGGAGTACCTGTGTGGGACACCCTAAAAAGTTTGTTCTTGTATCCCACACTAGTGCTCCTGAGTCCAGATGTGTAAACAGCTGCTGAGTGTCCTCTCCTTACATTACACTGAATCAAGTTTGCAATTCTTTCTAGTTTCAAACACATCTAGGCAACAATGTCCTAAACTTTTTTTTAATACAAATTAACATGACCAAATGTAGTTAACCCTGTATCTGCCCAAAACATCATATTTAGTTGGCAAACGAACAATGTTTACTGCGACCGATTACTGTGCCCACGAACATGAAAGTAGCCATTTTAAACTGTACAACAGTAAAGAAAAGCACATGGAGCAGCATGCAAGTAATAATAATAATAGGAACACACGGCAAGTACTTACTTTTTAGAAGCACTTTCTTGATCCTTCTGTACTGATCCTGCTCCCTCAATTTCAGGTCTGACCAGCGTTTCCTCAATTGCTCTTTGAATCGTCGTACCCCAAAATTCCTGTGCAGACTCTTCACAACTTTAGACATGATCTTGGCCTTTCTCACATTTGGGTTTAGGTAAGGTCCATACTTCCCGTCATACTCGGCCCTCTTCAAGATGTCCACCATCTCCACCATTTCCATAAAGGCCATATTTGAGGCCTCTAATCTCCTGCGGGATCGGGACATTTCTGGCTCCGGGCTTTCCTCCTCGTTACTGCTATTACGCACCTGCTGTGTCTCCACCATGTTCCTCTCCCACTGCGATAAAAGAGAAGGGGCGGGGAATATTCTAGAAAGAACATCAGGGGTGGGTGACGCGGGCGGAGTTTCACTCATGCGCAGTGTGTATAATGCTAACACGCGTGTGTCGTACATACGATCTGTGAGTGGAGGAAGTGCCGATCGTGAGAATGAAGGTAACATTTTAACTTGGGACATCAGTGGCCTATACTGATTCGAGGTTGAGGCCTATATTGGGATAGGATTAGGAGAGTTTAGCCTGAAATTAGTGTTTTTGTCTTGTGTTTTGTCTAGCAGGAAATATTAAACAATTCAAAGACCCGGAATTCTTGGGCCAGTTCATAAACATAGGAATGCATCGCTTGAGAAACTGCTGCAATTTGTGAAGACGCAGGTCCCCGACGCGACGCAGACATCGAGTTTGTGGATAAGAAAATTGGTAGCGTGAGAAGCACATATAGGAAGGAGCTTAATAAGGTTCAGGCTTCCATGAAATCAGGAGCAGCAGCAAAGGATGTGTATGTACCCAGTCTGTGGTACTACAACAGGATGCAGTTTCTGGAAGACCAGATTGAAGCCAGGGAATCACTTTGTACACTTCCATCCACCCTTCCTTTAAGCCTTCCCTCAACCCCAGCTGAAGCTTCCGAGGACCAACCTGGGCCTTCCATCCTGGAAGAAATTGAGGCTGGAGCCAGGTATAGTATTTTTGAACATATTTATTGTCCGAAAATGAATGTTGTTAACTAGATGTTGTTATTGATAACAAATGAATGATTGAACAAAAAGTGTTTGACATATCAATAGACAGTAGGGGCCGAAAATGATTGGGACAAGAATTAAAAATGCTGGGCTCAGAATGATAGTTTTTTCTATTTATTAACATTCAATTTGCAACAGTCATGAGCTTAAAATTGTGTGATTAATGAACCAAAAACTAAAACTTTGTCCCTTTTTCATACACAGGAAGACCTCAGCCAGGACGAGGCTCTGGAATGTGGCACACAGGAGGAGGCGGGGGTAAGTGTCAGCCAGGAGGAGGTGAGGGTTAGTGTCAGCCAGGAGGAGGCCAGGCCCAGTAGCCTCACCCAATCCCAGGTGCCTCCCTTCCGCCTTACAACAAAAAGGGCCAGGAAGGGGAGTAACGTGGAGGAGGCAGCACTGGGCCTCATTAAGGACGCTAATGCAGCCCTGAAAACACCCCCCGAACACTGAAGAGGCCTATGGCTGCTTAATAGCTCTAAATTTGCCGCAAATGGAGGAGGGCCAATGCCTCATGTGTGAGAATAATTTTTTTCAGGCCCTTCAGAAGGGGTTGAGGGGCCAAATTAGTGATGCACTTATGTGCGCTCGCCCATCCCCCACCTCCTCCTCCTGCCACAAGTCCACCTCCAGAGCCACAGCCTCCAAGGAAGGCTGCAGGGAAGCTTGGAGGGAAGGCTGCAAGTAAGACATGAAAGTGATGGCCTGGGTTCAGTCTGGTCTGACAGAAGACGCAGACTGTTGTAGTACAATAGCCTGGGGACATATATGTCATCTGCTGCTGTTCCTGATCTCTGGGAGTCCTGGACCAGATCGTGCTCCCTATTATATGGACTTCTCAGGCTACCAATTTTTAGTTACAAAGAGTTGATGTGTGCCCTGGGGTACAAAGGCTTCGCAAATTCAAGCAGTTTCTCCAGCGTTGCCTTCCTCTTTATTTCGTTATGAGCCAGAATGAATGGAGATTTTCTTATATGAAAATACTTGCCTATGTGTTTTTCTTCAAAAAGGACAGTTTGTTTGTGAGTATGCAGGTACATTTCAAAAATACAATGTCAAATTAACAAGGGAGAACAACCAACCTCCTTGAGCTTTAAAAATACAAGATAATAATGTTGTTGTGGAAACTTGACACACAAAAAAAAAATTATAGAGCTCACTAGAAAATAATTTAAAAATAATCAAAAAAAACAGGAGACCTTGATTAAAAAAAAAAAAAAAAAAGATGACTATAAAAAATAATTCTAAACATTATTATGGGCCCTGAGGCAATTATATGCTGTCCCATCTTCCTTCCAATTTAGATACTGGCAGCTAAAGCATGCCTTTGAAGCTCAGTTCCCTGCACCCCTTATTTTGGAACCAGACTCCATTGAACGACTCCTGATTTCTAGTGTGATGGGGAACCACTTTCAACATTATATCTATACCTTACAGTAGAGTATGACACTAAACTAACTAAGACATGGGAAAAATGGAGAGTTGATATCCCTTCCCTAGATGAAGAGGAATGGAAGGAGTGCTTGCTCTCCTACATTCCTTCCATGATTGCGGCGAAAGATAGGTTCATTCAATTTAAGTTCCTACACAGAGCGTACTTTACCCCACAGAGACTGGCGCGCATTTATGACCATAGGGATCCCAATTGTCAGAGATGCAGGCAGGAGGTGGGCACGTTTTGGCACATGGTCTGGTCCTGTCCCAAACTAAAACCCTTTTGGTCAGCAGTAGCCTCCACACTAAGCAATGTCACGGGGTTTAGTGTACCGGTCAATCCTCAGATACTATTACTTAGTCATCTGGAAGATCTTGAGGGAGACAGATATAGTAAACTGTGTCTTACCTTTGCATTATATTATGCCAGGCGTGAAATCTTAATGGTATGGAAAAAGGCGGAGCCTCCTACTTTGGAGTCTTGGAAGAGATCGGTGAACATGGTACTTCCCCTGTATAGACTGACATATAAAAGTAGGCAATGTCCAGGTAAATTCGATAAGATCTGGTCCTCTTGGGTAGATGCCTCTGGGGTCCCGGAACCCCCTACTCCATAACTACTATGCTGTGATACTCATTGGAGGAATTCCTAGGTCTCTTTGACTGTTCCCTCTTACCCCCCCTCTTGCCTTTCCTTTGATACCCTGCCCCCCCTACCTTTCCTTCGCTCCCCTCCCCCCCACCTCCCTTCCCCCTCTCTATCAGGCTGGATTGTAAATGGTTACTTATGTAGATTTATCTACGTTGATATGACACTATAATGCAATAAGGTGTACTGTTAAGTGACATTTCTGATATCTGCACAACTGGAATATCTGATAAACAAAGACTACAGGTTGAAGGTTAATTGTACTATTATTCTCCTCTGTACTGTGAATGTTCTAAATTATTCTGCGATGTAATGCTGATTTGTTTAATAAAATTTTTCTGTTAAAAAAAAAACATTATTATGGAGATCTGGCTTTAAAACACAAAAAAATATTCAGGAGATCATGAGAAATAATAAAGAAATACGTTTGTCAGAACTCTGTGTGAATATCAGCAGCAAAACAAATTAATTATTCTAACATTAAAAAGAACAAAAGAATGTGCTGCATTAAAAGATCCAAAAATTTATGAGTGCTTCTGTCTAGTACTTGATTCTGAGCATGCGTGATTCTTTGCGCGTCCAAATTGAATACAGACAATCGCATTTTCGGATAGGAACTTTTTCCGACCGGAAAAAAAATGAACATGCTTTCAATCTTTTCCTGGCTGGAATTCCGCCAGCAAAAGTCTGATGGAGCATACACACGGTTGCATTTTCCGACCAAAAGCTCTCATCGGAGTTTTGCTGGCGGCATTTCCAATCGTGTGTACGCAGCATTAGAAGTCATGCAGCAAATGGAATGAAATGTGCCCCTTTATTAGAACTGATTAACAGGTCTACTGTACAGTACCCTTTTCCTTTCGAAGAGCCCTGGGGCCATCATAAAAAAAAATGCAGTATGATTTAGAAAAATTTTTTTTTTACAGAATTCTGAGTTTCAAAGTCAGAATTGTAAGTTTAAAAAAAAAAAATCGTCAGAATTCTGAGATTCAAAGTCAGAATTCTGAGTTTCAAAACTGTTATATATGCTGACTAGTAGGGATGCACCAAAATTTCGGCCGCCGAAACATATCGGCCGAAAATGGCCCTTTCGGCAAAAAGCCAAAGAGAATTTTTGCCCATACCGAATAGGGCGGGGCCCCCGCCCCAAGTGCCGCCTATCAGGGGGGCTGCCGCCTGTTTGATTACAGCGCCGGGAACATCACAGCTTTCATTTCAATAGCTGTGTGTTCCCCGCTGTGCGCCGTCACATACAGCCCCTCCTCCTTGTCCGGGCACTTTGATAGACAGATCACCCGTCCAATACTACATTATTGCTAAAATCTTCCTAATAGAGACTACTATATTCATAAACTTTGAACCTCAGAATTCTGACTTTGAATCTCAGAATTCTGACTTTGAATCTCAGAATTCTGATTTTTGAATCTCAGAATTCTGACTTTGAATCTCAGAATTCTGTAGAATTTTTTTTTTAAACTTACAATTCTGACTTTCAATCTCAGAATTTTGACTTTCAAACTCAGAACTTTGTAAAAAAAAAAAAAGAAAAAAATTAAACTCAGAATTCTGTTAAAAAAAATGTTTTTTTTCAAAATCATAATTCTGTATTTTTTTTTTATGATGGCCCCAGGGCTCTTCCATATGTTAGCCATAGATCAATGCAGAAATTTGTAGTTTTAGGGACACCTTTTATTGGCTATGTTATGTTAGTACAAATACCATGTGATTTACAAATAAAAGCTTTTAGGACCACTTAGATCCATTCTTCTGAGTTGTAAAGTGCAAGAAAGGGGTCCCTAATAATTGCAATAAAAAAGTATCACCTTAAGTACAATTTTTCTGTATACATCTACTATTATTGCAGTCTCCCATTTGCAGCTTCCACAGGGCTTTTTTTCCCCAGTACCTGCAGTGGAAAGGAGCAGCATGGGCCTTTTTACTTTTCTCTGCCTGGGCAAAGGAAAGGGTCAGTCTAAAGTGGAAATAAAGTTATGTTCCAGTGCACTCTAAACTTCCCCCTTCAAATGCTCTGTATGTGCACTTTAAAGAAAGTTAGAAAGTTAGACCTCAGGTAGACATTGTGGTATTCCTTCCTCTTGGTCCAGGCCTCAATCGAGTAGTTTTTTTTATATATATATATATATATATATATATATATATATATATATATATATATATACACACACACGCACACACACACATGTTCTCACAGGTTTGTAATTTTTTCCTGTGTCCCTCTCTAGCAAGTTTCTCTAACTTCCTACCCCAATGAGCATATTGCTCATTGCTGTGAGAGGAACCTTCTGTTCCTGCTTTCCCAAGTACAATCTCTAATTTTGGAATGTCCTCTGCAGCCTAGTAACAATGTCACTGTGTCATGAAGATCCTGCCAGTAACAGGCAGATTAGACCCATCGGTGCACGATTGCGGGCGTCTATGTGCACGCGCACATGCACTCGTTAGTGTCTGGCGGGTTATTTAAACCTGTCTGGCACTTGCATCATTGCTGTTTGCTCTGCAGCTCTGTGTATGTGTTCCCTGAAAACCTGATATCTGCTCCTGTTTTGACCCGGCTTGCTTTGAGACTATTCCTGTTATCTGCCTGTACCCGATCCTTGGCTTGTTTGACGATCCCTCTGCCTGCTCCTTTTGTACCTCTGCTGCCAGCCTGCTTATCGACCCGGCCTGTCTGACGATCCTGGACTCCCATCCAGTCTGCTGAGCCTGTCAGCTGAGCCATCCAGGCTGTTCACCTGTCTGCTGATCATCCAGTCTGCTGGGCCTGTCTGCTGAGTCATCCAGGCTGTTCACCTGTCTGCTGATCATCCAGTCTGCTGGGCCTGTCTGCTGAGCCATCCAGGCTGTTCACCTGTCTGCTGATCATCCAGTCTGCTGGGCCTGTCTGCTGAGCCATCCAGGCTGTTCACCTGTCTGCTGATCATCCAGTCTGCTGGGCCTGTCTGCTGAGCCATCCAGGCTGTTCACCTGTCTGCTGATCATCCAGTCTGCTGGGCCTGTCTGCTGAGCCATCCAGGCTGCTCACCTGTCTGCCTGATCCATCCAGTCTGCTGTCCTGTCTGCTGAGCCATCCAGGCTGCTCACCTGTCTGCCTGATCCATCCAGTCTGCTGTCCTGTCTGCTGAGTTGTTCAGTCTGCAGTTCCTGTCTACTGATCCATCCCGTCAGCTGTGCTGGCCAACTGATCCTTCTGCTGTTGATCCTGCCAGGCACTCATACCACTCCGCACTCCTGCACCCCTGTCACCACTACCAGGGGCCCTCGAGTCGGAGGCGTAGGAGAGGCCATCCTCTGCAATTCGGGCTCACCCTTTAGGTATGAAACACACTGGCTCACTTTATAAATTTCTATAGCAGCTATTTTTTAAAACATTCTTTGAGCAGTGAGTAGTGGTGAACTAGTCCCCTTCCGGATTGCGCCAGCATAGTTCACCAACATCACTCAGCTTCACTGTCTCTCAGGTAAGTTATTACTGACACCAATGATTTTTTTTTTAATGGTTGTCTATAAGATGGACATTCATGATCACCAATGTAAGGGGCACTACACTGACCTCCAATGTAGTAGGAATGCTTTCCAATGACTCTCAGGGTAAGAAAAGCTTTCTTCACTGACCACCAATCCATGGAGGCCCTTCTACCATGCATCCTCAAACTAAGGAAGCCGTTCTTCCACTGTTCACCAATCTAAGGAGGCCCTTCCCTTACTGACCACCAATTTAAGGAGGCCCTTCCCTTACTGACCACCAATCTAAGCAGGCCATTCTCCCACTGATCACAAATCTAAGGGTTCCCTTTTTCTGCTGATGATCAATCTAAGGATGCCCTTTTTCCACTGATGATCAATCTAAGGAGGCCTCTTTTTACACTGGCCACCAATCTAAGGAGGACTCTGTCCCACTGATCACCAATCTAAGGAGTCCCTTCCCTCACTGACCACCAATCTAAGAAGGCCATTCTTCTACTTATCACCAGTCTAAGAGTGCCCGTCTTCCATTGATAACTAATCTAAGGAGGCCTCTCTCCAATGATCATCATCAAACCAAGGATGCCCCCACCCCCCTTCATCCCACTAACTACCAATATAAGGAGGCCCTTCAAACATTGATCACTAATCTAAGGTGGCGCTTCTCCCACTGAACATCAATCTAAGGAGACAATACAAGCTACACTTACTGTATTTATTTTCTGGCTGTTCTTATTAATTCCATGATTATGCCGGAAAATATTTTTGTCATATAGAACAGGGAAACTGTTCTGATCTGGTTTAAAACTTATTGGGTAGGTCACATTTCTTATTCTTTAATTAGTATGTCTACAACCTGTTAATCACACAAATGTATATATAATTATTTTAAGTAGGAGTTCTCCAAGGCCTAAAAATTATTTAAAGGGGTCCTTCATGATAAAAAAAGGTTGAGAAAGGGTATGTTATGGGAATATATAAAGAAATCAGACAAGAGGGGTAATTGGGGTGCCTTGGAGGTCAGTGGTGCAGGAAATGAGGGGAAATGTATACGGGAAACTAAATAAAAATGGACACACGTTCCTTACATTCTCCATCACAAATAAAAATTACTGAAGCTGCATGAACAAAGCATTATTTATTAAATCCATTGCCTTTAGTAACAATTTCAAGAAGAAATAACAATACCTAAAAACAAACATGAGGTTTTACTTACCTCGCTAGCATTTCCTGCTTAAAAACGCAATGTAAAATAAATCTTCCTTACATTTTATTGGATATGTGAATGTTATTGGAGCCTTAGATTCATAACTGGTGATTTAACTAAACAAATTTATTTGAATTAATCAATATGGCCTCAAGCCACAGGACGACAGTGATCAAGGCCGCATCTCGAAAACTCCACTACTGTCTCTGTTATAATGAACTCCATAATTTACAAAGTAACCTAGAAGCAACAGTCCATTGCAGTCTCTTCTTTGCACCACTTACAAGTAAATACCGTATTTAAAAGCCTTCATGGAAAAAATAAAAAATAAACAGAAAAAAATGTAAGCATCTACATTTCCTTATTAACATGCTAATTAATTATGCTTAATATTGCTGCTTGTTTGATTCTGAGCTGTTTATGGTGTTATTAATTAATTAGACAGTAATTCCATTTCATGCATGTTCCTGTTAGCTGGTTAGGAGGTTTGGGAGAAACTTTATTCATGATTATTTACATAACAAGCCAGGCTGCATATGATAAATTGAGACTTTTTCCAACATATATCTCATGGGGCTTGGTTATGAAATGTTGGCCATCTCATTAATGAATGTACATTCATTAAGATATAGTGAAATGCAATTAATGTGTTGTTGCAATGGGTTTTTTAAGTCATCTGTAATAATCCACTATTTCCTTCAGTACCTCATTAGAACCTCTGCATAAAAAGTGTCTACATGATGAAGAAAGGGTTGGCTGCATTGTTGATTTTGGACCCTTATGCTTGGGAAAGTCAACATGTTTAATTTGTTTGATATAAATTTGGTCTAACAAGTCTGTTGCAAACCTACACAGCTACTCTTTACTTAAACATCCTGCAATTTAACTGTTGATGATATAATTTATATTGTGTAATTTTGTGAAATATCATTATGTAACCCTGAGATATATATATAAAATATTACATATAAAACATAAATACTGTTTTTTTATCAGTGAGTATATAACCTCTGTTCTCAGTTGCATAATGGGGCTTAGAGAAATGGGGGTGGAGATTGTGGGCGGGGGGTAGAAGAATGTCATCATAATACCTCTGATCTTCCCGAATAAGAGCTGTGCAGAAGGGCCTGTCAGCATAAGTCTTGGCCATTGGAGGACATGCAGGCTGTGCTCCCAGCACAGCCAGAAAACTGAACATGTTGGGAAGGATAAGCTTCGGTGCTTAGCGTAGTCAATTTGAAATAGGAAAGCAGGGGGACAGGCAGGAATACCAGGTATTTCACACAAAGCAAGAATTACAGAGAGAATAGGATACTTTTTAACACAAGTACATTGTACAACATACACATATTAGGAATATGAAATGCTGGGGTAACACACTTTAAATTGTTAATTGGTTTATATAAAATATTTTCTCTCTTACTGACGAACATTAAATTCTATGATAATTCTGTGCTAGCAAACCCACCTTCATTGGGGAGGGGATTGGACCTTTTATCCGTTCTTAGTAGGGTTTCATTCTTACATTGTGCCAAGAGACAGAAGAAGAAGAAGAAACAGGAAATCCAAAAGATTATTATACTCCTTTATTTTATTTTTTTAATTAGAGAACCAGGGTTAAAAGTTGGGTTCATTTTGAGTGAAGGACTTGTTACAATTGGTAAGCTTTCTAATTCATTTGTGCTTCTGTACAGGGCAGAAGACCTGATTTTTCTCTGCTTGCAGTTAGGTAACACAGGTCTTTCCTTCCCCCAGCCTGTGACTGGACAGTGAAAGGATAAACTAAGATGAGAAGATGACTTAATTTCTCTGTAACTCTGCTCTTGCCTCCTATGGGCATGTCCTTTGTTAGCACATAAACGCTACAGCATAAGTGACTGGCTCCTTGTAACGCTTTTCCCTCATCCAATTCGAGCTCTGCTGTACAGGAGTCTCCAAGAGGCTCATACCAATTCAAATTCAAGTATTTACTCTGCCTCCATTTAAGAAAAATAATTATGTATAAATAAATGCAGAGCTGCATTAATTTGTGTCTTTTATATCTTTCTGGAGTTAAGCTTTAAACAACTTGCATGTGTTGGAAATACCTTGAGTTTATGCTATGTGTTTTAGTGAATAGGTAGTTCTTCCAGGTAAATCAAGTTCTAAGGGTAGTATAGTGCATATTGAGGTACTGTAACATATAACTCCCACCGTATTCCTACTTAGTGATAGGTTGTTTCTTCAAAATTGTTCTAGCATTCCCTACCCATCCAAAAAGTACCCATATGCTGCTGACTAATATCAATACAATGCACTGTGTCTCCTTAGTATTAGTATGGGAAGCAGACATAAAGCAGGCAATATAAGAGCCTTGTAGCAATCACAGTATTGCTGTATCCAGAAAATTTCAAAGCACGTACTCGATTCATCAAGTGTCACATGTTTACTTTTTTTAGATTAGGGGAACCCGAAATAGACTACTGTATACGAAAAAAGTAAGCGGAAATTGGAGGAAAGGGGACATTGGGACTTTATATGAAACACACCACTAGGGCAGGCTGAGTCATCAGATGTAGAAAAATTGTAAAATTTATTGATACCACATGAATAGCAAAGTGCACTCGATGATACTCACATATAGTCAATAGATATGGTACAGGGTAGTTAAAACATGACAGTAAAACATATTTATAGTAGCATAGGTCTCGGTCTCATACAAAGTCCCAACCTAAACTTCTTATTCAAATATTGATAGGGATGGAAACACACACTAATTATCTTATTTACCATTGCAGTGGTCTTGTGTCAAGTGCCTAGTTATTATACTACAACTACTGGCTAATTTGGATTATCTTTGTTACATTATAGCCTTATATTCTCCCAGGTTTATATTCGGGGGTGGATCCTTTCCATCCCCGGGAGCTGCGACGCACACCGGTGCTGTCCCCCGATCCCTCTGATCTACAGGTCACGGGATCGGGGGCATGTGTCCGCTGTACGTCGACGCCACGCCCCGCACGCCGGCAACGTCTGGCGTCATTTGACGTCACGTACTGACGTGATGCAGTTTTCATCTGGCGCACAGACTGATGGAGGCGGAGGCTGCCTATATAGGCGCTACTCGCCTCAGTAGGCTGCTTCCTCTCCTCCCTCACAGCACGTCCTAGCGTGACGTTGGGGGTTACCTCGCTGGCTGGGCGGCTGAGATCTATCCATCTCAGGTAACCATGGACTTCTATTTCTCTCTACTATGCTTTCACTACCCCCATCTACCTGCATGTCTTCACACTCACTCCGTTACATTGTCCCTTCACTCTGTTCACTTGGTGTCTGTGGTGGGCGCTCTTTCTTCCCTCGTATCACTGGCTTTCCTGATATCACTTGTCTGGCTTTCTTATGCCCTTCCTACATGTGCTTTACTTTGCCCTACACTTTATTTTCCACTCTGTGGTCATCCAACAAACACCCGTTTTTTGCTTAAAACCATACACCTACCTTTTACTATTTTACAGCTACATTGGGTTTATGTCATAATTTACACTACCATCTTGGATACCAAGGGGAACCTTCCTACTACCTATCTTTCTATGGTACCCTGAACTTTCTCGCCGTGCCGCCGCTTGGTCGCCTCCTCAGCTCCCGTGGGGATGCCACATTCACCCCCCAAAATTTCCTACTATCATGAATACTATTATATATGCCCTACAACCACTATACCGCATATCAACAGGTAAGAGTGCTAGGACTAGCGGTTTTGCTTCCCCTCTTCCTGTTGCAATTAAACATTATTAATTACTATTTTATATTATACCCTAGATATTTCCAGTTAGCTGCTCCTGATGAGTGGACAAACTTCTACGAAACGCGTCGAGCATTACAATCAAACATTCACAATTTTTTGACATGTCACAACAAATATACATCTACCATCGGCATTTTTAGTGTTTAAGTCATCAGTTTGATTTTAATATAATATTGATTATGTATACACATGTTGGATGCAATGCTGATGATACCGTTATTTACCTATGCTACAATGTCTAACATGTCACTATGCTACTATAAATATGTTTTACTGTCATGTTTTACCTACCCTGTACCATATCTATTGACTATATGTGAGTATCATCGAGTGCACTTTGCTATTCATGTGGTATCAATAAATTTTACAATTTTTCTACATCTGATGACTCAGCCTGCCCTAGTGGTGTGTTTCATATAAAGTCCCAATGTTCCCTTTCCCCCAATTTCCCCTTACTTTTCTCGTATACATAGGGAGGGAGACCTGTGTGCTGGATGGTCATGGTCTCATACAAAGTCCCAACCTAAACTTCTTATTCAAATACTGTATACAAATGCTTGTCTGTTATTTGTTCTTATCATAATTAAATGAAAAATGGCCGCGAGGCCTGAGATAACACCCTGAAGGCCATCAGCTGTCATCATCTAACACTCCGGGCTTTTTTCTTTCCCTCGATGTGGAGAAGGCATTCGACAGAGTGACCTGGGACTACATGACAGAATCGTTACGCAATGGGGTTTCGAGACTGTATCCTCCAATACATTCTTGCTCTTTATTAGTCCCCAACGGCGAGAATCAGGGTCAATGGTCACCTGTCGGACGCCTTCTGCTTGTCGAACAGAACTCGACATGGATGCCCCTTATCCCCCATCATATTCATACTCACGCTGGAACCTATGCTTCGCAGGCTTAGGACTAACCCGACTATCAAAGGGGTTACAATCAATAATAACCAATATAAATTGGCCGCATACGCGGATGACATCCTACTATTTCTCACGGACCCCATAACCACAATTCCCAATCTCTTAAAAGACTTCTCTCTCTTCAAATCCCTCTCCAACCTCCAAATTAATTTTGTTAAATCTAAGGCTCTCAATGTTTCCTTACCCGACTCTTTAATGACATAATGCCAGGCTAACTTCCCTTTTGGTTGGGAAGTGCACGCCATCACCTACCTAGGAATCCAGTTACCAGTCAAATTAGATGACCTCTACCCCAGAAACTTCTTACCCATTATTAAAACTATACAAAAAGACCTTTAAGACTGGAATAGGGGTACTTTTTCATGGTTTGGGAGGGCAGCTATCCTGAAAATAAACATACTCCCTAGACTTTTATATCTGTTGCAGACGCCAGACGGTACCATTTAAACTTCCCCCCTCTTTCTTCACCACCTATAAAAAACTGTTTACATTGGCTGACTAACATCCGCGTATACGCTGGGGGAAGCTAGTGACACCTGAACTGAAGGGAGGTATTGGTCTCCCGGACATACGAAAATACTATTGGGCATGCCATATGGCCAGAATTGTTGATTGGCACTTGCACGATAGACTTAAGGCTTGGATTGGCCTCATGGAGGTGTTCTCCTCACTTCCAATCCACCATTTACCATGAATAAGCCCTCACAGAACCCCGAGGGAGAGTACGTCACATCCCCTAATCGGCCCAACTTTACAGATTTTCCGTACTGCCAGCAATAAGATAAACATTGCTTCTTCACCCAGCCAACTGACCCCCCTGGATCGAAACCCAGACTTTCCAGACGTAAAGCACTCGGTCAGAGCAGGATCCCTCTTTGACAAAGGGTAGATGGTCTCTTTTCAAACCCTCTCATCCAAATCCCCAGAAACAGATATTACCTTCTTTAATTTCCTCCACATCAGACATTTCTTGCTCAACTCCACCCCGCTTCCCCATTGGGACAGAGATCCAACACCTTTGGAAGCCATATGCACCAGATCGGAACCTCAAAGACATGTCATATCAGATATGTATGCCTTGCAATTTGCTAAGATCTCTACTAAAGATGATATCTCCAGCCAAAAATGGGAAAAAGAACTACAGTTGCAATAAAAAGTATGTAAACCCTTTTGGAATGATATGGATTTCTGCACAAATTGGTCATAAAATGTGATCTGATCTTCATTTAAGTCACAACAATAGACAATCACAGTCTGCTTAAACTAATAACACATAAATAATTAAATGTTACCATGTTTTTACTGAACACCCCATGTAAACATTCACAGTGCAGGTGGACTAATGAGATCTCCAAGAGCTAATTGGAGTGAGGTGTCAGCCAACAGGAGTCCAATCAATGAGATGAGATTGGAGGTGTTGGTTACAGCTGCCCTGCCCTATAAAAAACACACACCAGTTCTGGGTTTGCTTTTCACAAGAAGCATTGCCTGATGTGAATGATGCCTCGCACAAAAGAGCTCTCAGAAGACCTACGATTAAGAATTGTTGACTTGCATAAAGCTGGAAAGGGTTATAAAAGTATCTCCAAAAGCCTTGCTGTTCATCAGGCCACGGTAAGACAAATTGTCTATAAGTGGAGAAAGTTCAGCACTGCTGCTACTCTCCCTAGGAGTGGGTGTACAAAAGTCTCTGGCATATGCTAACATCCCTGTTAGTGAATCTATGATACGTAAAACACTAAACAAGAATGGATTTCATGGGAGGATACCACAGAGGAAGCCGCTGCTGTCCAAAAAAAACATTGCTGCACATTTACAGTTTGCACAAGAGCACCTGGATGTTCCACAGCAGTACTGGCAAAATATTCTGTGGACAGATGAAACCAAAGTTGAGTTGTTTGGAAGAAACACACAACACTATGTGTGGAGAAAAAGAGGCACAGCACACCAACATCAAAACCTCATCCCAACTGTGAAGTATGGTGGTGGGGGCATCATGGTTTGGGGCTGCTTTGCTGCGTCAGGGCCTGGACGGATTGCTATCATCAAAGGAAAAATGAATTCCCAAGTTTATCAAGACATTTTGCAGGAGAACTTAAGGCCATCTGCCCACCAGCTGAAGCTCAACAGAAGATGGGTGTTGCAACAGGACAACGACCCAAAGCATAGAAGTAAATCAACAACAGAATGGCTTAAACAGAAGAAAATACGCCTTCTGGAGTGGCCCAGTCAGTTTCCTGACCTTAACCCGATTGAGATGCTGTGGCATGACCTCAAGAAAGTGATTCCCACCAGACATCCCAAGAATATCGCTGAACTGAAACAGTTCTGTAAAGAGGAATGGTCAAGAATCACTCCTGACCATTGTGCACGTCTGATCTGCAACTACAGGAAAGGTTTGGTTGAAGTTATTGCTGGCAAAGGAGGTTCAACCACTTATTAAATCCAAGGGTTCACATACTTTTTCTACCTGCACTGTGAATGTTTACATGGTGTGTTCAATAAAAACATGGTAACATTTAATTCTTTGTGTGTTATTAGTTAAGGCAGACTGTGATTGTCTATTGTTGTGACTTAGATGAAGATCAGATCACATTTTATGACCAATTTGTGCAGAAATCCATATCATTCCAAAGGGTTCACATACTTTTTATTGCAACTGTAGATACTGATCTAACTCAAGAAGACTGGGACCACATCCTTACCCACATACATAAAGGCTCTCTGAACGTTTCCACACAGGAAAACGGATACAAAATTTTCTCAAGGTGGTATAGAACTCCCGATATAATCCACAGATTTCACCCCAGCGCCCCACCACTATGTTGGAGATGCAACAGTGCCCAAGGATCACTAATACACATATGGTGGGAATGCCCCCTAATGCAACCCTATTGAAAAGAGATACACCGTCTTACTTCACAAATCACGACCTACACCCTGGACTTTACTCCAGCCCAATATTTACTCAACCACACTTCCATCCCCCAAGGAGCGTACAAAAAGTCTCCTACACCTGATTAATGCGGCAAAACTTTGCATACCCACTCTCTGGAGGACTACTTCTCTCCCCAGCATATCCGAATGGTTGCGTAGAGTGGGTAAGATAGCTGATATGGAGGATCTAATACACCAGGCGAGGGACACTTCTTCCAAGTTTCTTATATCATGGGCATGCTGGCTTCATTTTAAGGAATCCGCAGAATACCACAGACTCCTATCTAAATCCCCATAGCTTGACCTAAACTCTTTAATAAAAACATTGAAACCAAAAATTAAATGAAAAATGTAATTACTTTATATCAAATTTAAAAAGCATGTCTTTTAGCACTTTCCTGAATCATCATAGTTAGTGCTCAAGGTTAGTAACAGTCAATGAGGAACTACATGCCTAAAAATGGTAAAATACAATTATCAGCTGAGCTACGGGGCTTAATTTGTAGATACCAAGGCAGATCTAAGCCCATTCCAGGTTGCTCATCCTGGCCAAAAGTGTTCATTGTTTCAACAGTTATTGATTTTAATGAAGTATTATTTAAGGTAGGCTCACTCAGGCGAAAAAGTTAAGTTAAGAAGATTATGATTCCTCTGGGGCTCTGGACTTCACAACTGCTGGACTTGATTGCTTTTCTCCCACCTCCTATCTTTGCGAGTGCAATTTCACTAGGTTGTTTGATTTTTATGTACCCAATAAATCATTGACTTACTACACCATCAGGGCTTCTGTGCCACTTTCTGTTTTTTACTGTCAGGAAAAAATTATAGATTTTTGTGTGCAGAAAAGCGAATGTACTGTAATTAAACATTTGTCATTTTGAATAAATGTTTTTTTTTAATTATCCTTTGTCCTGAGGTTTATTTGTGTCTGTGAGACTGTCACTTGTGGCACAGCAATTAGGAGTATTTTGAGGGTGCAAGGACTATGGCATATGTGTGCATTGTATACAGCGATTAGGCTCAGGTTCTGCTTAACCCCTCTAAGACCAGGGGAACACATATATGCGGCATCCAGGAAGTGGGCTTTAATCCTGGGTGCCACATATTTGTGTTCCTCAGTTTCTCCTGGAAGTGCATTTGATTGTACTCTCCCAGCACTGAGACTCGGTTGTTGGTGACAGCCCTGGGTCTCTTACTAATGATTAGGACTGGGAGAATGGGATACTGATCATGTTTGCTGTGATAGCCTTGTGGTATCATTGTGATAGTCAGGAGTAGGAGAAATTGATTTGTGTTTTTTTTGGTGGTGGGTCATGGTAATGGGATAAAAATATAACGCTAAATTTTAAAAGAATTGTGGTTTTTTTTTAGTATTTTGGGCCAGTTTTCCTTTCATAATAAAATAAAAATAAAAATCAGGGGATCTCCATTAACATTCCCTCCATTAACATTCTCAATCTGTCCTGAAAAAACAAGGTATAATCCACCTGGATACACTAAGTAGTTGTAATGATATGTACAGTTATACTAACACATGTCAAAATTGCAAAATTAGGCTTGGGCGTTAAGGTTTGTTCTGACATTGATCATGAAGGGTTAATGATCCCTCTTTAAGTCACTCCCACTGTTAGGCACAACCTGACTGTGACCATCATTTGCCATAAGGCCCTATGCCTGCCGCAGGACTTGTTTTTTTGGCTCCATCTCAGGGTCTCAAGTCTTCCAGAATTCTAATCTTGCTCACATTTTGTCGTGCTGTTTTGACTTTTTCATTGTAAAGCCAGCCATTGTTATTGTTTACATTCTGTTTATATTCTTTAAATATCAATTCTTATAATTTCTAGGGTGAGTCTATTTTATTTATTTTTTATTTATTTATTACCAAAAGTATTGGGATGCCTGCCTTTTCATGCACATGATCTTTAATGGCATCCCAGTCTTAGTCCGCAGGGTTCAATATTGTGTTGGCCCATCCTTTGCAGCTATAACAGCTTCAACTCTTCTGGGAAGGCTGCCAAAAGGTTTAGGAGTGTGTCTATGGGAATGTTTGACCATTCTTCCAGAAAGCGCATTAGTGAGGTCAGGCACTGATGTTGGACGAGGAGACCTGGCTCGCAGTCAGGACTCTGTGCAGACTAGTCAAGTTCCTCCACCCCAAACTTGCATATCCATGTCTTTATGGCCCTTGCTTTATGCACTGGTGCGCAGTCATGCTGGAACAGGACAGGGCCATCCCCAAACGGTTCCCACAAAGTTGGGAGCATAAAATTGTCCAAAATATTTTGGTATGGTGACGCCTCAAGAGTTCCCTTCCCTGGAACTAAGGGGCCAAGCCCAACCCCTGAAAGACAACCCCGCACCTTAATCCCCACCTCCACCAAATGATTTGAACCAGTGCACAAAACAAGGTCAAAACAAGCATGGACCTCAACCCAATAGAACACTTTTGGGATAAATTAGAGCGGAGACTGTGAGCCAGACCTTCTTGTCCACATCAGTGCCTGACCTCACAATGGTGCTTCTGGAAGAATGGTCAAACATTCGCATAGACTCATTCTCAAACCATGTGGATAGCCTTCCCAGAAGAGTTAAAGTTGTTATAGCTGCAAAGGGTGGGCCAACTCAATATTGAACCCTACGGACTAAGACTAGGATCTCATTAAAGTTCATGTGCGTGTAAAGGCAGGTGTCCCAAACCTTTTGATAATATAGTGTACATTCACAGCAGTCCCTGTCCTCAAGGAGCTTACAATCTAAGGTCCCTAACTCACATTCATACTAACATGTACTGAGGCTAATTCAGACAGAATCCAAATAATGTCTTTGGACTGTCTTTGGAGTGTCTTTGGAGTGTGGGATGAAGCTGGAGTACCCAGAGGAAACCCATACAGGCACAAGGAGAACATGCAAACTCCAGGCAGGTAGTGCCATGGTTGGGATTTGAGTTTATGTTATATTTCAGGTTGTCAGAAATAACTGCGCTCTGTCAGTAAATTTTCCATGTTTTGTCAGTAAAAAAAAGTGGTATAAGTATTGAGAAGGTGCAGCTGAACACATGAGGTATGTAAAATGTAGAAGCTGGAGGAAAATTATGGCCCTGTATTTCCAACAACCTGTAACCATACTTCCTTTGTTCACAGCTTACCTAAATGCTTATTTACTGCACATACTCTGTCTGTTCTAAAAAAGCAAGCTCTGGAAGATATTTTTGCCTCTAATATATTCTGTTCTGTATAAAATATCTGCAAATGTACAACACTACAAAACTCCAGCAGAGAAATGCTAGATGTTTGAAAAATGTTTAGAATGAACTAGGGCTACACAGAAAGAAAAGGGAAAAAGAATGTCGCGGTGAAATACATTTTCCATTTTCTCAGCTGAATGGGTGCTTTATACCTTTTTGCTTCCACTACCAGTTCGGCTCTGACAAATAATTTAGATGAGGACAGAAAAGGTTTGTTTCCTATCACACTCTTCAAAGAATTATGTTCTTTCTCCGCGGGATAGAGTGTATAGAAAAAGTTCCTCTGGTACTTCGTCATATAGATCCCAAGTCTAGTGCTGGCCTCTTTCTTTTGAGTTTTTTAGCATTTCATTTTGTATTTATTAATGCTGTCACTATTGATGAGAGATACTAGGAGGTATTCTGCGATAGCACATCGCCTTGTCCTCCATCCTGTTCACTGTTTTTTTTTTCTTCTTGATCCTTTTATGTGTCTCTTTATAATGAATTAACCGATTCCCGCCCACCGGCCGTCATATGACGTCCTTGACTTTGAGCGGTGATATCTGAATGATTCCTGCAGCTACAGGCATCGTTCAGATATCGGCTATTTCAGCCGCCGATTCCCTACACCATAGGAATGATCATAGTGGCTTTTCCACCGCTTGATCGTCCTTACGTGTGGCGAGAGGGGACGTCCCCCCCTCCCGCCACCCTCCGGTGCTTCTACCGACTCACCACTTCTATCGGTGAGTCGGAGACAGGATCCGCTGGCCCCAGATGTTTACCATAGAGATTTCCGGCGGACCAGATGGTCACTGGAGTCTCTATGATCGTTTGGAGGCCGGGCGCGATGTTATGACGCCACGCCCGGCCTCAGCATTCAAACAAACAGCGCCTCCTCGTCTGGGAAGCTGAGATTGTTTTTTTTCTTTTTTTTTTTTTTTTTTTAAGGCTTCCCAGCCTAGAGGTGAGATGTGGGGTCTCATTGACCCCATATCTCACTGTAAAGAGGGCCGATCATGCCATATTCCTATTACAAGGGATGTTTACATTCCTTGTAATAGGAATAAAAGTGATCAAATTTTTTTTTTTTTAAGTGTTAAAAAAACTAAAAAACTTTTTTAAAAAAACTAAAAAAAAAAAAAATTAACAATAGAAAAAAATATATATATAAAGCACCCCTGTCCCCGTGTGTTCGTACACAGAAGCAAACGCATACGTAAGTCCCGCCCACATATGAAAATGGTGTTCAAACTACACGTGAGGTATCGCCCCGAACGTTACAGCGAAAGCAATTATTCTAGCCCTAGACCTCCTCTGTAACTCAAAATATGTAACCAGTAAAAAAATTTAAAGTGTTGCCTATGGGGATTTTTAAGTACAGAAGTTTGGCGCCATTCCACGAGTGTGTGCAATGTTGAAGCATGACATGTTAGGTATGTAATTACTCAGCGTAACTTCATCTTTCACATTATGCAAAAAAAGTGCGCTAACTTTACTGTTTTTTTTTTTTTTAAAGCACAAAAAATTGCTGCGCAAATACCGTGTGAGATAAAAAGTTGCAACGACCGCCATTGTATTCTCTAGGGTCTTTGCTAAAAAAACATATATAATGTTTGGGGGTTCTATGTAATTTTTTAGCAAAATAATGATGATTTTTACATGTAGGAGAGAAATGTCAGAATTGGCCTGGGTGGCAAGTGGAACATGAGAGCTGATATGCCAGTCTATCAGCAGGAATACAGACTGGCATACACTGTTAATCTTATGAAAGAGAGGGCTCATCAGTCTTTCCTGTGCTCCAATTGGGTAATTTTCTCATATACTAAATGAAGCATAAAACATTTGTTGCAAATAATGATTTTAAAAAGATGAACTCCAGGGAGATAGAAAGAAACACCTTAACACAGCTCTGCTTTTATATTTATTACATCATTAAAGAGGAGTTCCACCGAAAAGTGGAAGGTCCGCTTATCTGCCTCCTCGCCCCCTATGGTACCACATTTGGCACATTTCGGTGGGGGGGGCGGTAACTGTTTTTGACAGGTACCCGTCCCCACTTCCAAGAGATCTTGCCACGGCGAGATCCCTTGGAAGTTTGGCCTCCCCGCTGCTGGGCCATTCACAAAGCGCGCATGCGCAGTAGGGAACTGGCTGTGAGGTAGCAAGGTTTCACTGCCAGTTTCCCTTACAGGTAATGGTGGCGGCAGCACCCGAGAGCCAATGGAAACATCAGCGGGGGTGCCGACATTGCTAGATTCTAGGCCAGGTAAGTGTCCTAATATTAAAAGTCAGCAGCTACAGTAGCTGTTTTAGCTGCTGACTTTAATTTTTTGCTGGGTGGGCAGAACTCCGCTTTAAATTGCACTTTTTAATGCAGTTAGTGCAAGTACCTGAATTTGACATAGTATCTGCCCCTTGTAGTCCCCTATCCAGCAGAACTCAGACTGGGAAACAGAAAAGCAGTACAAAGAGCCAATCAATGGTGCTGCATGCCCATTAGTTAAAGTGTTACTAAACCCATAACAGTAAAATCAGTCTGTATATGCAGTAAAGCATGCTTGTTATACTCACTGTGGAACCCAAGGAATTAATCCTCTGCATTGTGTAAAAAAAGGCTGTTTGATCCTGTCTTCTCTGACCCTCCCCTTCTTCCACTGTCCCCAATCCATCTCCTGATAAGATAGAGCCTTTGGATTCACTCTGCACATGCTCAGTTTGGTTTGTATTGCTAGATATTTTTTTTCTCTTGGGAGGGTGCATGTGATCAGCATAGGGCCAATCAGCACTGTCCAGACAGAGGGTCAGGTGTCCTGCAGTCTCATAAGACAGTCAGAGGAGAATGAAAACACCTCCTACAAGGTTTAACCAGACACCGATAGAAGTCACAAGACTGCTATATGCTGCTGATGAGAAAAGGTGTTTAGCAGTTTATATTTATTAAAAAATTTGCAATTCCATGTTCTGTGTACTGTGGGAGACCAGATATAGTGAATGCAGGGTCCTGGGTTTAGTAACACTTTAATAAAAAACATGTTAATAGGGGAAGGGAACAGATTTGCAGAGACCTAAACTTATCAGTCTACTGCTTTTTCTTTCACTGTACAGTCACGAACTACAGGGGGCAATACCTGTGAGTTCTTCTTAACTGCAGCAGAAAAAATAAAGTTTTCTTTCCTGCCAGACAGATCTGTATACAACTAAAGACTGGGTGGACATATAGTACATAACTTTTTGACAACCCACCTATTATTGAGTAGTTCCCCTTTTTTCCACCAAAACAATCCTGATCTATGGAGGCATGGACGTCACCACACCTTCTAAAGGTATGCTGTGGTATCTGCCCATCAGTAGCAGACCCTTTAAGCCGTGTAAGCTATGAGGTGCGGCCTCTAAAGACTGGTTTTTCCAACACATTCCACAGACTGTATTGAGACAAGGAGAATTTTGAGGCCTAGTCAACACCACAAACTCATTGCAGTGTTCCTAAAACCATCTTGAACAAATTTTGCAGTGTGGTATCCTGCTGATAGAGGCCACTGCCATCAGGGATATCATTTCCATGAAGGGATGTACTTGATCAGAAACAATGTTTAGGTAGGTGGTACGCATCAAAGTAACACCTACATGAATGGCAGATCCCAATGTCTCCCAGCAGAACATTGCCCAAAGCATCCCACTGCCTCTGCCAGCTTGGCTTCTTACCATACTGCATCCTGTTGCCATCTCTTCCCCAGGTAAGTGATGCACATGCACCCAGCCATCCACATGATGTAAAAGAAAACATGATTCATCAGACCAGACCAAATTCTTCCATTGCTCTGTGGTCCAGTTCTGATGCTCATGTGCCCAATGTAGGCACATTTGGCTGTGAACACAGGTCAGCATGGGCACAATGACCAGTCTGCAGCCACACTGCCCCATATAAAACAAACTGCAATACCCATTTTTTCTACATTTAAAACATCAACTTCAGGGACAACATGTTTAATTGCTGCTTAAAGTGGAGGGCCGACTGAAAATAAAAAATAGCATTAATATTCTTAAAAAAAAATGTGAAAAAAATGTGAAAAAAAAATAAATGTTTACTTACCAGAAACCCCTGTTGCTAGGCAGTCTTTCTAATCTGCCTCTTCCTACTCCGCGGCACTTCCTCCTGTTCGGCGAGCGGCCCCGTTGCCTTCTGGGACATGTGTGTGTCCCAGAAAACAATGGGGCCATTCAAAAATCTCCACGCGACTCACGCATGCGCAGTAGGAAACGGGCAGTGAAGCCGCAAGGCTCCACTGCCTGTTTCCCTTTGTTAAGATGGCGGCACCAGCAGCCGATCCGATGGACGGATCGGCCTGGGGGGGGGGGGGGCGACATCGCGGGCTTGCTGGACAGGTAAGTGTCCTTATTAAAAGTCAGCAGCTACGGTGTTTGTAGCTGCTGACTTTAAAAAAAAAAAATGCGTCCGGAATGCCCACCGATATTCCACCGACTTTCAGATGCCATTTTAAAGTTAATCAATATTATTAACTTAATCTGTCAGTGGTCATAAAGTCATAGTGTAGATACTGTACAAATCTTTTGGCAGGTAAAGCAGCTCCCAGCTATTTCCCCTGTGCATATAGCTGCTGTTCTAGATTTTAGTTTTAACTAATTATTTTATCAGATTATCAGAAAACACTTGGTGTTTCGTTCATGCTGTAAATGTTAAAGTAGAATTCCACTTTTGTAGAATAATAAAAATATTAATATACCACATAAAATTGTTACACAAACCATTTTTGATCCAACGGTAAAAATGACCTTTCCATTTCAGTCTGAACTCAGTGTAATTTAAAAAAAAAAATTGAAATGTCAATACAATATGGCAACCTGGAGGCATTCTGTGATTGCCTCACTCATTTTCTCAGATGTCTGTGTCAAGATACAAGTAAACTTTTAGGGATCACCTGCAATAGAAAACATCAGCACCGGAGTCCACACATAATCTGCAGAATGTATTTATTAAAAATCAAGTGCTCCAGTATAGAGCAGAAAGTGTTGCGGCTTACAAAGCCTTAATTATAGCTGATCTATGCTCGGTAAGGCTTTTTAAGCCAAAACACGTTAACGTTCTGCTGTATACTGGAATACTTGTTTTTTAATAAATAAACTCTGAAGATTTATGTATGGACACCAGTGCTGACTTTTTGAAGTATCAAGTGGATGGGGATGACACAAGCCCAGCTGGAAGACCGACACTTGCTGCATGACAACAGCCAGAAGAATGGTCCCCAGGATTAAGCTCCAAGGGGCGAAGCGAAATGTGTTAGGGGCGTGGCCTGGCTGGAGTCCGGGCTGTGGCTGCCATTCATCTCACTTCATATATATAAAAGAAACCCTCATGATGGGACTTTAATGGCACTAGGTTATTGTGTGAGAAAGTAAAAAAAGGTTGAAGAGGTTTTAAAAGTTTACAAATTCTTTATTATTACAAAACTGTGCAAAAAATGACAATACATATTAAAAATGGGTTGGATAATTTGTCTAGATACAGTGTACTCAAGAAGGAAATCACCAAACAGAGGGTGACGATGGAAGATACTAACGCGTTTTGAAAATAGATTTTCTTCTTCAGGGGTGTGTAAACATTAAAAAGAGCAGATTGCCTTCTATAACAGAGAGATCACATTTAGAATGATATACAAAGTATAATACTATCTTTTTACTAAACATGATTTTCCATGTATATCCATGGGGAAAGTGGTGGAAGAAACTGCGCTAAAAACCAAGTACAAAATAAAATACAATAAAAAAGAGCTGCAATCCTCACAAAAACATCAATTGTGAAAAGGCATATGGAAAATAAGAGGTTGCGCTAGTATTAATAAACACAATATATGCTTTACAGTGAAGAAAGAATTCATAGGAGGATTATACATAAATCAGTGTGCAAAACTCAGTAGAAAAAATTATATAAAAAGTCCATAGATTAAAGCATCACTCAAGTGTTGTGAAAAGGTCCATAAGAATAAACATCAATGAAGTGTTATGAAACGTCCAAATCACCAAAAACAATTTTTGTGATATATTAAAGTTGAAAAAAAAATCCAAGTGATAAATAAAGATTTGTGTTAACTAGGAGGGGTCCACCATCAGATTTTGAAGGGGTTACTCCTTACCAGAAGGCCATGACCCCCCACTACAGAGGATCACAGCAAGCAGAGATCTTTAGAGCCAAAATGGGGATTTAGCAGCGGTGTCCACTAGGGGTCATCTCGTCAACAGCCACTCCAATAGCCCAAGGCATGGGTACCAAAAAAATATAAGGGGCTCACATAGTGTAAAACCACTTTACATTTTATTAAAATTGAATAAAAACAGATATGCACTTACAAAGTGTCAGATGAAAAACAGCCTTAAGCCCGGCTCCGTGGCCACCGGAGCACGGACAAACCCGTCCTTCTGGAAAGCAGTTCGCTTGGGGGTGACGTCAGCGCTTGGGCGGAGCCAGACGACGCGCTGACGTCACCCCCAAGCGAACTGCTTTCCAGAAGGACGGGTTTGTCCGTGCTCCGGTGGCCACGGAGCCGGGCTTAAGGCTGTTTTTCATCTGACACTTTGTAAGTGCATATCTGTTTTTGATCCTCTGTAGTGGGGGGTCATGGCCTTCTGGTAAGGAGTAACCCCTTCAACATCTGGTGGTGGACCCCTCCTAGTTAACACAGATCTTTATTTATCACTTGGATTTTTTTTCAACTTTAATATATCACAAAAATTGTTTTTGTTGATTTGGACGTTTCCTAACACTTCATTGATGTTTATTCTTATGGACCTTTTCACAACACTTGAGTGATGCTTTAATCTATGGACTTTTTATATAATTTTTTCTACTGAGTTTTGCACACTGATTTATGTATAATCCTCCTATGAATTCTTTCTTCACTGTAAAGCATATATTGTGTTTATTAATACTAGCGCAACCTCTTATTTTCCCCATGTATATCCATACCTTTAAAGTAGTGAGTACATCTAGAAATAATACCCCAAATTAAACATAGGCTGCATAATGTCCTCTGAGCATCACCAAATGGCGTCAACGTCAACACCCAGCCAGTGATCCACTGGGGTCAGATAATTCAAAACGAGGAGAGTATTGATGCATATGCTGTTGGAAGGGAAGAGACAGGAATTCACAGTGTTTGATCATGTGGATGTCACACTATCATGAAGTGAGATAAAAGAGTAAGAGGATGGATACCTAGATCTGATGTGTCCATGCAGAGTTAGCAGCATTTAAGATCATTCGATTGCACGGTCAGCAGAGGTAAAGGGGTGCTGTATTGGATAACATTCAATTTTTTTGCATCATCTATAAATTATGCAGCCTATTTTACATTTTGGGTATTATTTCTAGATGTACTCACCACTTTAAAGGTATGGATATACATGGAAAATCATGTTGAGTGAAAACACAATATTATACTTTGTATATCATTTTAAATGTGATATCTCTGTTATAGAAGTCAATCTGCTCTTTTTAATGTTTATGCACCCCTGAAAAAGAAAATCTATTTTCAAAATGCGTTGGCTATCTTCCATCGTCACTCTCTGTTTGGTGATTCCCTTCTTGAGTAGACAAATTATCCAACCCATTTTTAATATTTATTGTAAGTTTTTGTACAGTTTTGTAATAAAGAATTTGTAAACTGTTAAAACCTTTTCAACCTTTTTCTACTTACTCACACAATAACCTAGTTCCGTTAAAGTCCCATCATGAGGGTTTATTTTATATATATATATATAAATATATATATATATATATATATATATATATATATATATATATATATATATATATATATATCTTAGGGATGTTGGCACATTAGCAGCTACTTTCACTATTTTCAAGTTCATCTCACTTCATGCACATGGGTCTGCTTCATGATGTGCAAACTAATAAGAATTTATTAATTCCCCCAAGGGTTTATTACTTCTAAAGGGATGCAAACATTGCAGCTTTCTTCATTAAACACTAAAAGTACACCAGGTGGTTATAGTGAACACAGACCGACCCTTTCATTCAGAAATCATTATGGAAAGGACTTGGTGAAACAAAGCTTTTAATTCAGAGGAGGCAACAATATGGAACTGGATCTCAAGCCACAATGTCTCAATTCAGTATATAATTCTTCTTTGTAGGATAAATTATGCCACAGTTAATATAGTGTTATATAGGTTCTTACCCTCCTGGTTATATGATGTTTTTGTAAAAGCACCCATTTCCTTTTTTTGTTTTCTCTATCTTCTACTTTTCTCCCTCCCTTTGTCTCTCAATGTTTTGTCTATCTGCCAGTGTCTCTCTCCCTTGAGCATTGTTCATTCCCAGGTAGGGATATAAACTTTCTGCCTTCTATCTGGCCTACAGTAAAAATAACGGAAAACTCTAAAGCACTTTCTGGCCTACGCTAAAGGGAGCACACAGAGATGTCTTTGTGTCTGTTAAACAAAAGGAAACATATGGTTAGCACCCTCTGACCCTCTACAGCAGCCTTTCTTAACCAGGGTTTTTCCAGAGGTTGCTGGGTGTTCCTTGAGCAATGAGGAGTTTCTGCCTCTCAGAAAAGTAACCACTGACAACAATAAAGTATTAAAATGAAAATTTAAGGCAGACAGATCAGAAATAACACCACGTCCAAATATATGTGCAACAAAAAGGAGGGAAGAAGGGGTAACAAGCCCCGGGACTTTAACGGTGTTCAGTATAAGGACAAGATAAGGATACAATAGCATCAATAAAAGTTGAATACTTTATTAAACAAGTAAAAGACATGAGGGAATTTAAACATCCATGACAAGGTTATGAATTCGAATTTGTGGCATAAATAACACCAATACCACTCAACATGTTTCGCTTTTGAAGCTTCTTCAGGAGTTTCTGGTAGGATGTAAATTATGCTAGGAATAACAAAAAGACAGGGATGAGTTCTCATGTTGATTTGTTTGGTTAAGATAAGCAAACAAAATTAATCAATTTGGGGTGGGTACATGTTGACACAATTGCCAATCAATACATAGTCAATACAAATACATATTCATGTAAATAAAAAAAGAACACAAATACAGACATATGGACGTGGGAAGAAAGCGTGGCTCCCTCTCTGGTGGTGCAGGCACAGCGTGGCTCTATCTGGTGGTGCGGGTACAGCGTGGCTCCCTCTCTGGTGGTGCGGGTACAGTGTGGCTTTATTTGGTGGTGCGGGTACAGCGTGGCTTTATTTGGTGGTGCGGGTACAGCGTGGCTTTATTTGGTGGTGCGGGTACAGCGTGGCTTTATCTGGTGGTGCGGGTACAGCGTGGCTTTATCTGGTGGTGCGGGTACAGCGTGGCTTTATCTGGTGGTGCGGGTACAGCGTGGCTTTATCTGGTGGTGCGGGTACAGCGTGGCTTTATCTGGTGGTGCGGGTACAGCATGGCTTTATCTGGTAGTGGGGGTACAGCGTGGCTCTATCTGGTCTCCCCCCAGCACAGTCTTCTCTTTTTCTTCCCCTGTAGCACTCTGCTGTTTGCCGGGTTCCAGGTCAGGTCCCCCCCAGCGCATGTATGTTGGGGGACTGTAGCCTGTAGTATGTCTGTGGACATACTGGGGCCGTCAAACTTCTGGGACTACGTTTCCCATAATGCCTATCCCCCGTGTGTTCGGATTGGCTCTCTGCTATGACAAGAGCGGGCAGAGAGCCGGGCGGCGCTTAGGGGAACGAGCCGCTCTCTTCAGCTGACAGGAGAAAGGAGGGGGGGTGAGTGGGGGAATTACACAACCGCTGTGTACACAGCTCTCCTCTCCCTGTCACTGCGCCGCTGCCTGTGATCATCGCTTTGCCGATGAGGGGGGGTGACTGCACCCATTACAACTGCTTCCTGGTGTCACCCGGGTGCAGTACCCCCCCCCCACTCACTCCCATAGTGATGTCATTTAGATATACTCCTCGGATGGCGGTCCTGCATGCGCGAGTCGGGAGGATGATGCAGGTGCTTTTTTTTTCGTGGGGGGGTTGTAGCCCCCCGCAAAGTGCCGCCCTAGGCCTGGGCCTTGTCGGCCTAGGCCTAAATACAGCACTGTCTGTAAGGAGAGACTCTTCACAATGATGACAAATGTAAGGAGCATTCTTCCCACTGATCATCACATTAATGTACCATGGGCTGTAGATATAATAATTATATATATAGCAGGGGTTCCTTGCTCTGGAAATTTGCAGTCTGAAAAGTTGGAAAGTTAGGACCACAGTATATACAGAGGTTCATTGGCGTGGGCACTGTGGCTTACGCATATATTTGCAAATGTGTGCAAATAAAACCCTCTGTTTTTTAATCTAACCTGTTATGCCCCGTACACACGGTCGGACTTTGTTCGGACATTCCGACAACAAAATCCTAGGATTTTTTCCGTCGGATGTTGGCTCAAACTTGTCTTGCATACACACGGTCACACAAAGTTGTCGGAAAATCCGATCGTTCTAAACGCGGTGACGTAAAACACGTACGTTGGGACTATAAACGGGGCAGTGGCCAATAGCTTTCATCTCTTTATTTATTCTGAGCATGCGTGGCACTTTGTCCGTCGGATTTGTGTACACGCGATCGGAATTTCCGACAACGGATTTTGTTGTCGGAAAATTTTATCTCCTGCTGTCCAACTTTGTGTGTCGGAAAATCCGATGGAAAATGTCCGATGTAGCCCACACACGGTCGGAATTTCCGACAACACGCTCCGATCGGACATTTTCCATCAGAAAATCCGACCGTGTGTACGGGGCATTAGACATGGCCACTTTGGTTGTTTTGCAGGATGGCTGGTAAGTGTGCTGGGAAATCTTTTGTTTGTTTGTGATGTACATTGCACTTCCATGTGCACCTTGCTACAAAGGCCAGTAATAGGTTCGGGTGGTTGGCACTTTTTTATGCATGTAGGAAGCTGGGCTGAACAGAGGGTTGCAGGGAGACAAGCTGCTGCCTGGACCTTGAAAGTGGAATCCTACTACTTACAAAGTAACAGAAGTAAAATTTAGGCGCATGGAAACACTGCACTGAAAGGTTCACAGTTTTATCTGGTTGTCCTCTCTTCATCAGCATCTAATATAAAAGTCGCTGTAATAGGGTCTACTGCCAATTCAGTATACCTGCTCTCCTATTTTGAGCTTATTTAGGTAACCTGCACCCCTAGACCCTTCAGTTTTGAGTACTGCAATAAATGGAATAGAGACCAAAGGGACTGGGACCTGAGTTTTTTCAGTGAGTTGTTGAATCCAGATTCAGAGCAGGTAACTATGGGGCGGGTAGGAGAATCCAATTATTTCCACTCGCTCCCTAAGAAGTCATTGCTACATTTATTAAAAAAAATGTAAAAGGGAGTAATGATTACAGGTCAGGATACCCCAAAATTTCAGTAGACAATCTAGGCTCACCTACTTCTGAATATCAAAGGTCCCGCTGTATTTTTTTGCTTTAGGTCAATAGAACAATAAGCAGTGAACGTTTAATTGTATGCTTTGTGTACTCCCAGGCCATTCATCCTCACAGATTCAAAGGTAGACAGCTGGAAGTGCTTTTTTCCTCATATCTCTAGATCCAATCTTACACTCCTACCATGTAACTCTCCAATAGCCCAGAGCCCCCAAATATTTATCATCTGTACAGCCCAAACTACTGGTCAAACATTCGAATGATTGTTGGCCTAAAGATATTCAATAGCAGTATTCTTCTGAAACAAACTACTAAACCAACAAATGAACAAATGTATTCTCATTAGTTGAGGGAAAACATAACTTGGTTAGATATAACTAAAGCAGATCAAAATACAAAATGTATCAAATTCTGGGATGAAACAGTAGATGCCAGCATCAGCAGTGTGACACGGGGGTGTTTCATTGTGGAGGGATTCATCTTTGGCCAAGAGGATCTTGATACATCATGGGTGAGTATGCAGTTGTCCTTTAAGTAATCATCATAGATTGCTATAAATTAGTCATACTTCTGGTTGCCTACAGCCAGCAGAGTTACACTCACTTCCTATCTTTTAAAATTGTTGTTGCTGTGATAGAAAATCTCTCTAACAGAGCCCTGGGTAGCAGTAGAAATCTGACAGGTATTCTAATCCTTTCCTACTCTACCTAATACTAAAAAAACATGTAGTTTGGCGTTACCTACATGTACTGCACCCAGCACTGAAACCTGCAGCATCCAAACACAAGCTCAGGTGTGCACAGTAACACATGCAGCATGGTCTCCAGCAACCAAACACCAACTCAGGTGCACAACATGAGCTTCTGACATCTCTAGTTAGAGAACTCCTCATCCCCAAAAGACCCCCTGAAGGGGCTCCCCACCTTGTTAGTACATTTAGCAACCTAAGATGTGGGCCTGCGCCTGGGAGAGGCTGAACCCAGACGGACATTGACACAGTCATCAGGTAGGGACTTATTGCAACATAACGGTTTTGCAGGTGTAGATCTTGAGAACAAAAATGAGAATTGGGGAGCTTGCTCTTAGTCAGACTTTTATAAATTTAAACAGATCCTGTGGGTGGATATAGGGGCGGAGCTATATCATATGTATGCTGCCGTGTTGGCGCCAGGAAAGAAGAATATCTGAGAAGGATAGATAAGTTGCAAGCCACCTTCCCCTGCATACTTGTTCTTCATCCTTGGCAGTAGAAGAGAGAGGTGCCATTCAGAAGCATGCAGGTGCTTTAAGAGCAGAGGGCTCAAAATTTTTGTGCCTTTGTCCCCATTCAAAACACTTAAACGAGTCCGGCATTCGGCGGCTATGGACGCCAAATGCTGGACTTGGGAGCGCGCCTGCAAGGTAATGCCACATATACACGGTCGGACTTTTCGGCTACAAAAGTCCGACAGCCCGTCCGACAGACTTTCAACGGACTTTTGGCAGACTTTTGGCGGACTTGCGGCGGACTTTCTAACGAACGGACTTGCCTACATATGATCACACAAAAGTAGGATGGATTCGTACGTGATGACGTACACTGGACTAAAATAAGAAAGTTGATAGCCAGTAGCCAATAGCTGCCCTAGCGTGGGTTTTTGTCCGTTGGACTAGCATACAGACGAGCGGATTTCTGGGTCCGGCGTAGTTACGACGTAAAGATTTGAAGCATGTTTCAAATCTAAAGTCCGTTAGATTTGCGGCTGGAAAAGTCCACTGAAAGTTCGGGGAAGCCCACACACGATCGGATTGTCAGCCGGCTTTGGTCCGTCGGCGTCCGTCGGACTTTTGTAGATGAAAAGTCCGACCGTGTGTACGCGGCATAACCCCCTCGGGGAAGCACTTCCCCGAGTGGGTTATCTGATGTGGGGAGGAGCCGAGAGAGCCGCCGGGGGACCCCAGAAGAGCAGGTTTCGGGCCACTCTGTGCAAAAAGAGCTGCACAGTGGAGGTAAGTATGATATGTTTTTTTATTTTAAATAAAAAAAAAAAAAGAACCCTTACAATCACTGTAATGCTTTATAATTGGTAATACTATAGTAGATGGTTGCATTGCAATCTTGTTTTTACCTGTAAGGAAAAAAGTCTTTATCCCTGGTGTGCCAGTCATGTACCTCTAGGGATGATGGGAAAAGATGCATTTTTTTTTTGTTAAATAAGAAAAAGCAACAAGTTTAAAGAGTTGAATGCGCCTGGCAGATGATTGAGCATTTGTAGTTACCTGCTTTGCAATAATTATCCTAATCTCGCTCCTTAATCCACAGGCACCAGTTCGCTCTTCTCTAGCTCCCAGCATAAAAACAGTGTTTGCCCTGGCACTTCAATAAAGAATATTTACCTGATTAGCTTACAATTGAACACAACATTGATCCAAGCCATCCTTCTGACAAACATAAATTCTACTTACTCGTAAGAATATAAAGCTTCTCTTCCTTCTGGCAATACTGTTATTAGTTGCTGTTCTAAAAAAAAAAACTATTGACAATATTCATTTGCTAGGACAGTGAAGTATTGTGGTGAGAACAATGTATTGACTGGTCACCTTCATCTAAACTATTTTAAACTTTAGTTTCATAGTTCTGCTTGCTGCCTTGATTATTAAAAAGTCTCTCCACCCAAACCATAAAAATACCCTGAAACTGCTTAAATCTTCTAGGGATCCAAAGAGGACCTCTGCACAGCTTACAAACCAACAGCTTGCCACTACTATTTCAAGTAGTTTTTTTCATTTTCTTTACTTGAATACAGTTATACTTTAATATACAACCCCTCTCGTCCCCCTCCAGCTCCCACTGAAAACCTTATACTAACATGTCCATGCCACTGCAAGATCACCAGGGAGCCACATAGCCTCCAACATGTGATGAGGTGCAGTGTGCGGGACGTCACACAGCATTGAAAATTTGAGCTGTACTGAACTTCCACTAAATGGCAGTGTCTAATGAGGGGGCGGGGTAATACATTCCCCACTTGCCCTCACCACTGGCTATGGGCAGCTGGAAGGTGAGGCAAACTAAAACTCCAACAGCATGCGCAGCGTTTGGGAACAAAAGCCTGGTATTTAAAAAAATCCAAACACCCAACAAGTGCCTAGGGATTTGGATTTTAACCACTTGAGCTCTGGAAGATTTTACCCCCATTGACCAGGCCATTTTTTGCTATTCAGCACTGCACTACCTTAACTGACAATTGCGCCATCATGCAAAACTGTACCCAAATTAAATTTATATAATTTTATTGACACATAGAGCTTTCTTTTGGTGGTATTTGATCCCCACTGGATTTTTCTTTTTTTGCAATATAAATATATGACCCACATTTTCTGTTATGAAACATATGAAATAAAATCTAATTTTTTCATTACTTTAGGCCAAAATGTGTTCTGTTACATGTCTTTGGTAAGAAAAAAAAAATCACAATAAGTGTATATTAATTGGTTTATGTGAGAGTTGTAGAGTCTACAAACTATAGGAGATATACTGGAATTGTATTAATATTTTTTAATACTAGGAATGGCGGCAATCAGTAACTTATAGTGGGACTGTGATAGTGCGGCGTGAAATCTGACACTAACTGACACTGAGTGAGAACTGACTGACTGATACTGATATCACCAGTGACACTAATAATACTAATAATATGCACTAACACTGTACTAATGACACTGGCTGGGAAGGGATTGATATCTAGGGCAATCAAAGAGTTAACTGTGTGCTTAGGAAGTGTTAATGTATGTACAGTGTGGTGATTTTACTAATGAATCTTGTTGTTTTTTCCCCTGCTTAGCAGGGAATGAAAAACAACAAGCTCACCTGTCACAATATAGAGCTTTGTGATATTTACCAGATACATCCCACTCTGCTCTGTGGGTATTTGGATGTAAACGGACCGCCTGCTCATTTATACCTGAATGCTATCCGATCTGCCAGACGGATGGTCATGGGGAACAGATCTGTTTTTAGTGGATAGGATTGAATGTAGGTGGCCGTCCAAGCCACACCCCCTGAGGACTCTGATTTTACGTCCCCCTCATCTTGACGCCCTAAGGCGGTTGCTTTAGCTGCCTTATGCTTGTGCCAGCCCTCCATTGATGAGTGATCCACTGCATGGTGCACCAGGTGGAGATATTATCCTCGCAAAATATATCTTAAAATGTTTAATTATAATGTATAGTTGTCCTTTGTATGATATGGGCAATTTTAACAAACCATGCCAAGCCACCTCTGTACACCACAGTTAAAGGACCTGACATGGAAATATTGATCCATTCATCTTTTCCTTAAATTAAAAAAAGTGGTTTAGGGTCAGTTTTACTTTAGCTTTTTAAGCTTATAAGTATTTAAACTAATATTTTAGATCTGTTTTACAATATATGTTTGTAAGCGGGTGTAGGGTGTAGCGACTTCACAGAGGGAATCACACGTACTGACTTTATAAACCAGGCAACGTTTATTAGCGGAGAGACGGTAGTAGAAAGGGTATTTACAGCAGTAATGCAAGTAGTTTCACTCCAAGCAGGAGGCACAGATACACAGCACAGTCATTTCTTTTTTTTTTTTTTTTTTTTTTTTTTGCTACTTCAGCTTTTACAATGAGAGGGTTTAAATCACCATATTTAGGTCATTTCTTCCCATTATAACATCACATCATGGTAGCAGGAATAGTATTCTTGTTTCCTTTGAAAATAAAAAAAACTTTATTATGACACTCCAATACTGTATAAATGAACCCCGACTATCCTTAACCCGAATAGTATCTTAATACCCTAGTCCCTCCTCCCCCCCACCCCCCGAATTCACCCCCCCGATTCTCCCCTCCCACCCTAGTCCCTCAGCAATATCTACTCTAATATGTGCATCCTCATATGAACTTCTCCGCATACGTCCATGTTTTTTTATAGGCTAACCATTTCGCCCATTTTGTTCCCTCCCGGGCATCCTCTGTCTCTACCGAAAGGTCTTCAACGTCGCCGGCCTCTAGGATATAGATTCCGTTGACCCTAATTAACCATTCTCGAATGCTTGGGCCTGCTATCTCTTGCCATTTTTTTGGTATTGAGCTTTTGGCCGCATTTAAGAGAATGGGCGTCAAAGAAGCGTTGTACTTGCCCGTCCGGCCCTCCGTCCCGTGAAACAAGCATACCCAAGGGTCTTCTCTGACCTCGGTCCCCGTTATCTCTTGTATTATCTTGAGAACTTCTTGCCAGAACCTTTTAATTGTTGGACATTCCCACCAGAGGTGTGCCATCGATCCCCTGGCGGGACATCCCCTCCAACAATTACCAGAGGATTCTCCCTGCATCTTGTTTAACCTGTCTGGCGTCATGTACCATCTGGCCAAGCATTTAAAATTTGATTCTATTGTACTCACATCAACTGCCGACTTGTGTGTTGCGTTGAAGATATTCTGCCATGTTACATCACTTGGTAATGTACCCAACTCAGACTCCCATTTATTGCAATATAACGGCTTAGTGCCACCGCCCTCATCCCGCACTATTTGGTATAGTTCTTTTATTTTAATTTTGTTTTTCAGAAACAATTTCTCAATAGGTCTGAGATTCTCCTTGTCTCTAATTGGACCTGGTAGACTTTTAATAAAGGATGCCAGCTGATTATACCTCCATATGTCTATGTTCATTAGGTCATTGAGCAGAGACAACTCCTGAAAAGAAATAATTTTACCCTTTCTTGTGATATCTAATAACTGTATTTCGTGCTTCCTTATCCAATTCCCTCCTACCTCTCTTAACCCTGGTGGAAAAAACTTGTTTTCCTTTAAATATATAAATGGTGAATTAAATTCCCATGTCTTTTGTCTGTGTAGTTGATCCCAAATCCTGAAAGTGTAACGTGTTATTATATGTGTATTTGAACTTAATTCCCTAAAGTGTGGAGGATTCCAAATTAATTGGCCTATATTTGTGCTCAAATCTCTTTCTAATTTCCCCCATCTATTCCCTATTGATTCTTTACCCCATTCCAACATTCGTGAAAGAACTATTGCTCTGTGATAATTCTTAAAATCTGGGAGAGCCAGACCACCCTGTGCTTTGTCCCTGCTCATGACCCCAAAGGCAATCCGTGGCCTCTTGTTTTTCCAAACGAATTTGGAGATGATGTTATTCAAAGTTCTGAAGAAAGACTGTGCTAACGGAATTGGCAGTAACTGCATTTTATATAGAATCTTCGGGGCTAGAGCCATTTTAACAATATTGACTCGACCAAGCCAAGATATAGGGGAATACATACTTTTCTTTGTTTCTTGCTTAATTTCCTCAAGGAGGGGTATGAAGTTTAACTGGTATAGTTTCTTAAGGGATTTTGTTAATACTATTCCTAGGTAATCTATTTTTTTCCGCCATGGAAATTGAAAATATTCTTTAAGTTTAATTACCTCTTGTTTCTCTATATTGATATTCAGGGCTGCTGATTTACCAAGGTTCACCTTATAATTTGAAAGTTCCCCGTATCTCCTCAGCGTAGCCAGGAGGTTCGGGAGTGAAATCCTTGGGTTTACTATATAAAACAATACATCGTCGGCGAACGCCGAAAGCTTGTGTTCATCGCCTTCCACTATGCATCCGCGTATATCTGAATTTTTCCTAATTACCGCCAGTAGGGGCTCTAGAGTCAGGGAAAACAGAAGGGGGGACAGGGGACATCCCTGTCTAGTTCCGTTTTCCATCCTGACTTCTCTTGAAAGTACACCGTTTACTTTGACTAATGCAGATGGGGCCTTGTATAGAGCCTTGATCCAATTTAACATAGTGTCACCCAATCCGATCGCCCTCAATGTCTTTATCATGAACCCCCAGTCTACTCTGTCGAAGGCTTTCTCTGCGTCCAACGACAGTAGCAGACTGGGGGTCCCCTTCGCTTTCATCGCCCCCATAACCAATAGTGATCTCACACCATTATCCCTCCCCTCTCTGCCTGGGACAAAGCCCGTCTGATCAGGGTGTATCCAGTATGTCATTTTATCCTTCAGCCTATTGGCTATTACCTTGGCGTATAATTTTGTATCGGTATTGAGTAAGGCGATCGGCCTATAGCTCGAACACAGTGAGCTGTCTTTCGCCACCTTAGGTATTAAGGCAATTGATGCCATCAAAGCTCCTTCACAGAATTCCTCCTGGCTCCCTATCTTGTTCCATATCTGACAGAGCTTGGGGGTCAGAATATCTTTAAATTTTTTGTAAAAGTAGGTGGTGAAGCCATCCAGTCCCGGACTTTTTCCAGAGGGAGATGTCTTCAAAGCCCGCTCGATCTCTTCCACCGTAATGGGTTCTTCTAATTCTTTTGCCTCGTTGTCCGAGAGACTTGGTAAACCTGCCTCTCTTAAAAATTCGTCTAACATTTCTTCCTTTCCCAGGGTACTATCCCCACTTTGTTTGACTTTATATAGAGCTGTAAAATATTTTTGAAACTCTTCGGCAATATCGCTAGAAGTATATTTAAATATCCCTTTTTTATTTTGAATCCTCTCTATGAAATTCGTATCCCTTTTCTTTTTAACAACTGATGCCAGGTGTTTCCCTATTTTGTTACTCCACCTAAATCTGTCTTTTGCGCTCTTGTACAGTGTGCGTTTAGATTCCAATTCCATTAGATCTTTTAGTTCTTCTCTTTTATGGACTAACTGCACTAGAGTTAAGTTGTGGCCCCCATTGGCTGATTTATGTATTTGTTCCAACTGATGTATTTCTTCAATTAGCTCCACCCTTCTTTTTTCCCCTTCTTTTTTCTCCTTGGCTTCCAAAGAGATCAGTATGCCCCTTGTATAAGCTTTCATCGCCTCCCACAGAACTGAACCTGAGACCTCTCCAGTGTCGTTTATCTTGAGGAAGCCCACTATTTCCTCCTGTATCTTGCTATAGATGGTTGGATTATCTATTAATTTTTCGTCTAGCTGCCATGAAAATGGTGATCTCCGGGATCCCGGAGTCACCACCCTCATCAAAACCGGCGCATGGTCGGAGAGGGTGGCAACGCCTATCTCCGTTTCCTTGACACAATCTAGTAACCTATGGTCTACCAAAAAATAATCAAGACGAGAATAGGACCCATGTACAGAGGAAAAAAAAGTATAATCTCTACTTTTTGCGTGTTGTACCCTCCAAGCGTCTATCAAATGGCAATTATGCAGTTTCTGACCAACTTTTTTTAATAGTCTCCCACTCATTCTCTGATTACCGACTGTGCTATCCATCGCTGGGTCCAAGCAGAAGTTTAAATCACCTGCCACTATCACCTGTCCTGCCCTAAAGTCTGCCAACTTATTTAAGATGCATAGCAAAAATTTTACTGGGTTGTTATTTGGGCAGTAGATGTTCACCAATGTAAAAACCCTTTCTCCCGTTCTAATTTTCAAAAAAAGATAGCGACCATCCCTGTCCTCACATCTTTCTAATAACGTGAACCTAGTCCTTCTTGAGAACCCAATTGCGACCCCTTTAGCTCTCTTGATAGGGGAGTCGCTATAGAACCAGTTAGGGAAGCACCTAGAGAATAATCTTATGTGTGAATCTTGTGAAAGGTGGGTCTCTTGAAGGAACACTACATCTGCCTTAAGTTGTTCTAATTCTCGCAAGATTTTATGACGTTTAAGGGGGGAGTTCAGCCCTTTAACATTATAAGTAAAACATGAAAACTCTGTCATTTAGCTATGCATATTGCTGCTCGCTAGATTCACAACTTATGTTTTGCACTCTTTCCTTTGATACCTGCCGGACCTTCCCCACTCTCCACACCTCCCAAACCTCCCTCCACCCCGATCCCCCTTCCCCCACCCCCCCCCATACCCCCCCCGTCCTCCCCCCTCTCCCCACCTGCCTAAATCTAGCAGTGTGTCTACTGCCCAGAGATATTGCTTCTCTCGGCATACGACCGGCCAGACCATTGGGGTGTGACTCTAATGACGGATCGCCTCGGTCGCCATGCTCCCCCCCCTAGATAGAGAGAAAGGGGGGGGAGGAACATCGCAAGCGGGCGCTCATACGGCCGCCTGTCCCCACATCGGGTGCCCCCCCCCCCTCCCACCCACGCACCTCCCCAGCCCCCAACCCTCCCCCCCCCGAGGTTTCCAGGTGTCTGAGCGTCAACCATGCTTTTCACCAATTATTTAAATATGGCTGGGACAGGGATGTCTAAGTCATTGCAGAAGTCTTGCATACTATCTATATATTTCAATCTGCTTGTTCTACCCGCTTTCACTACGATCAGTGAAGTTGGAAATCCCCAGCTATATTTCATATTTGCCTTTCTCAGTTCTTCCAGGAGGGGTCGCAACTGCCTTCTCCAGGCCAAAGTCTCAGCCGAGATGTCGGCAAAAAACTGGATTTCAACCCCCTCAAATTTTACTGGTTGAGCTTTCCTGAGGCTACTCCATGCTCTTGCTTTATCTTCATAATGGTGGAACCTTATAATTATATCCCTGGGTTTGTCCTCACTGACATTTGGGGGTTTCCTTAATCTATGAACCCTGTCAATCTTCAGTTCGTCGTCTGGATTTCGGTCCAGGATCGGGTTGAAGATAGCTTTCATTTTAGCGTACAAATCTTCACCTCGTTGTTCTGGGAGGGCACGTAGCCTCAAATTTTGCCTGCGATTCTGGTTTTCTTGCGCTTCTAGTTTGTAACAAATATCCCATTGGGCTAGTTGTAGGTCTTTTACCTGTTGTTTTAGGGTGACTATTTCTCTGCTCTGCTTATCTGAGGCCTCCTCTGCTGATTCTACTCGCTTCAGTAGATGGCCCATGTCGGTTCTAACATTGTGAATTTCTGTTCTAATTACCAATTCCAGTTTGGCGAACATTTCTAGAAGCTCTATCTTAGTTAGTGGTATTTCCCTGCTGGAGTCTTCCATCATATTTGGGGTTCCGCTTTCTCCCCTAGTTAATCCCCCGTTCGCCCCTTGGCTCTTCACTTTTTCTTTCTTCTTTTCTTTCCCACTTTGCTGATTATTATCTTGAGCTGGATTTTTTGGGCTTCCCTGGTTTGTCTCCTTCAGGTACTTCTGAATAGAGCTAGTATTCAGGCTCTCTCTAGTTTGCTTCACCTCCGCTCCCCTTTGAGAGCGCCCTCGCATGTTTGTTTCCTTCTATCTCTGCCTTTCCCTCCCTCCACTTGCCTCCTCTAGTCCCTCTCACTCCACTCCCTACTATTGAATCCTTATACTCCTCACTGTATGCCTGCGGCGGGAAGGGGGGGGGGGGGGATCAAAGGGAGACAGGAGGTGAAGCCGTCCCTCAGTCCTTTTATTTTAATAGCCACAGAGGTCTACGATTTATACAGTCTCTCCTGGGTTAATACCTTTCTGCTGGTTTTGGGCCTTTAATTACACCGAACCCATCAGACCCTGTTGTTGTATATGGTTCCACCATTACATATTTATAAGATTCCTTCCCGATCCACGGTTTCCACAGTATTATTACATTTACTTGCCTGAGTTCGCCGGAGATCCCTCATAGGCTTACCAACTCTACCTCAGGTTAGACCCGGTGTCCCTGGAGATTGTGGATGCTTTTCTCCTCTAGGTTGCTGAGTGTCCTTCGATCCCTCCGTGCTCAGCGCATGGGATCCTGTCCTCATCCAACCTTCCAGGGGTTAATGGTGTATCACTGGGGGGGAAGTATTAGGATGAGGGGCCATCCGGGATCCTTCTAAAGAAGCCGGTGTGTTCCCACATCGATCCGAAGGGGCTGGGGGAGCGTGGGGGCGAAAGCACCCCGTGGGTCTCGGCGGTCCGAGGCGTACCGACCAACGCCGCCGCCACTACTCTGAATGCGGCGCGATGTCAGCTCCACCTCGCAGGCAGCTTCGTTCGCCTGAGCTGCTCCGCCGCCCACTTCCTCGGCTCCGTCATCAGGCCCCTCCCCCACTACGTGTGCGTCACATCGCGCACCTGGCCATCCAACCAGCACAGTCATTTCTGATGTAAGCGGTAGTTGTATTCATCAGCACTATAGGCACTTTCCACTGATTGACACAGTATAAACCCAAGCACACAATACGTATCTGTAGAGGCTGATATTCACACAAATTACCCGGTAACAGCGGTATTCCTTCAGCAGATGGATATAGGCATCTGATACACTTGTCCCTCCCTCACAGCGAGGACACCAGATTTATTATCCGCAATGGGGAGTCTTTCATCCGACCAGGATTGTTGATACAGGACTCCGTAGGAACCCTGAGCTATCCCTCACAGGCCGGAACACTCTCCCTGTCTTCTCCTAACTCTCCCTGACAAGCGGGTTCCCTCTCCCTGTCTATGCACACACGTGAACTGCACTAAAACGTGGCTGGGCTTCCTTATGTAAAGCATCCACCCAAAAATGACAGACCAAATATCCCGAGATTTGCTTGTCCTATCAGGACACCAGACTTCTCCAAAATATTGCTGGAGACAATTATAGAGACCAAACAGCTCTGAACATATATACACATAAACATATCAAATAGGCTGAAAAGTGAGAATATACACTTGCTAACCCACTACCTCTTGCAGCCAACTAGGCTGCCCTGCACCACAGCTGCCTACACCCCCCCCCCCTTTAAGAATTGCAATAGCTTACATGCACCTAGAAGAAGTAATTAACACCGTGCAATAATATATCAAGCAAGAAAACAAGCAATGCATAACAGTTCAAGTCACGTAGTCAGAATACTTGACAGGTTTCAGTCTCCTGGTAATACGCTTGGGCAAGCGAAGCTCCGGGTCTTCCAAATGTCTATCTCCATCTGAGGCAACAGGATCAGTAGGTGCTATTTCTTCCACAAGAGGCTCATCCTCCTCCAGAGATCCAGACATATAAGTCCCATTCAGTAGCAGCAGCCTGGTTCTCTGTATCTCCCCCAGCTAGGGATAAGGTCTCTACCGCCGGCAGAGGGGGCAGGTACCAGGTTGCACAGTCACTGTTGAGGACATCCTTGCTGTTGTCCCACCTAGCAGATGGGGAAAGACAGGAATAGGATTAGTCGTTTGTGAATCAGCACTAAACACACAGGGACGAAGGAGATTACGATGCAGTCTCTTGTGAGGTCCATCCGGCTTCTCTGAAACCAGATCATACACAGGCCGTCCAGGGAAAGGTTGTTGCTTGACTCGATATGGACAGGGCTCCCACTTGGGCTCCAGCTTGCTGCCCCTCAGGTGTTTAGGATTCATCACCAAGACTCTGTCCCCTGGTGTAAGTGGCAACAATTGAACAGTACTTTCCTCGGCTAAATCCTGGTGCTTTCCCAGTACGATCTGTTTGGCTTGATCCAGGCGGTGCCAGTGATCTTGGACCCATACCTCTGGGGTCCTTGACGTAATAGGCTCTGGAGTTTCCAAGAGTAAATCCGCCGGTAAACGGCCACAACACCCAAACATCAGAAAATGGGGAGTATAACCAGTGGCTCGATGCACAGTCTGATTGTAAGCCCAAACAACATCTCCTACATACTGCGGCCAATGTTCTCGATGCTCTTGCTCTAATGTGTGAATCAATCCCAACAATGTGCGATTAAAGCGTTCACAGGCACCATTTCCCTGGGGGTGGTAAGGAATAGTATGAGACTTCCGAATACCATTAAGACGGCAGAGTTCAGAAAACACCCTAAACTCAAAGTTCGGCCCTTGGTCAGACAGAATCCGTTTTGGGCACCCGTAGGGCTGGACTACATGGGTCCAGAACAGTTTAGTCGTGGTGGCGGCAGTCGGATCTTTAGTTGGCACCCTGATGGCGAACTTAGAGAAGTGGTCCACAAACACCAAGGCGTAACGATACCCTGAAGAGGTGTCAGCCACTGTCACAAAGTCCATGGTCAGTAATTTAAAGGGTTCTCCTGTGCTCACCACCAAAGGGGTAGTTTTCTCTGTTCTCCCTTTGTGGATGACACAACTCTTACACCCCTGACATGCCTTCTGCACCCACTTGGATAACTGTGGACAAAATACTTACTTAGGAATAAAGGCCTCCGTCCGTTCTGCACAGAAGTGTCCTCCAATATGGTGAAAGACTTGACAAACCTCTAAAGCCTCCGATTGAGGGATAATCAATTGATGAATAACTCACGGCTCCCCTGGAATCCGTGCCTTTCGGTATAAGAGTCCATTATATCTTTCCAGCCTATCCCACTGTTTTCTAGAAGCTGACACAACGTCGGCGAGAGCCTCCTTTGCTTCCGCGAATCTGGTTTCCGAATTCCTGTCCCAATATTTCATGAGCTAATCAATGTCAGGGTCTTGCGTCTGGAGTTGCAGCCACTCTCGAAGAGTATGAATCTCTGGCCCTCTTGGCGTAACTTGGTTGCTCTGCAGAGCCGTTGAAGCCAGTTTCTCTTGCCGGTGGATCCCGAAGGGAACAAACTCATTCTCTTCGAGTTGTTGATCTAGATCATCCTGAGGCCCATCGAGAGGAAATCAGGAGAGAGCATCAGAATTACCATTGGAGCGTCCTGGCTTGTAGTGAATGGTATAGTTGAAGTGGGCCAGTCAGGCCACCCAACGTTGCTCCAAGGCCCTCAGTTTAGCAGTCTCTTTATCAGGGAGTGGCTTCCCTTGCAGCTAAGCGCACTCTACCTCTGGAAGTGGTACAGAGGGTATAGGGCACAGAGAGGCACGGGTCGCCAGCAGGTAGATGGTTCTTGAGAAGAGGACTCCTGCAGCATGGAGATGTGGAGCAGCGGTGAATCCAACACCTGGACTGAGGTGGAAGACCCAGCTGGGGCTCTAACCCACAAGACCCAGTTGGGGCTTGACAGAGTGCTGGAGGTCAGGCACGGAGAAAGTCTGTGGTGCAGGCCGGGGTCATACACTGGAAGCAGGTGGATGAGGAAGTCCTTAAAACAGGCCGGGGGTCAAACACAGCAGACAGTCATCAGAGAAATCCTGAAGGCGAACCAGGGATCGTGCACTGGAGGAGGATGGCAGAGGAGTCTGTTTAGACAAGCCGGGGTCATATACAGGAAGGCAGGAGAATCCTTAAGACGGGCCGAGGGTCAAACACAGCAGGCAGAAGATAGAGAAGTCCCTTGAACAAGCCGGGGTCAAACACTGGAGAGAAGCAGAGTAGGTCAAGACAATCCGGGACACAACAGGTAAATACAGGTAGCAGAACTCAGGAACGGAACACAGGAAGCTGAAAGACAAACCAGCAGTTATACAAGGAACAGATCAGTCTTTATATAGGCAAGCATGGGGGTGTAACGCTAACGTGTGCACGTTTGTTCGCCATTACGCCTTGTCATGAACCCGTGTGCGCCGGAGCGCGATTCTGCCGCGCAGATGCACAGGAACATTCCGATACTGGGAAGTTCTGTTTCCATTATTTCTCTGACAGTGCCCCCCCCAAGGGGCAGCCTCCGGATGCCCAATCTGGCCAGTACTCCCTGGATTTTGACCAGGTACTGGACACGACCACCCCTCCTTCTACAGCCCATTATAGCCTCCACCTCAAATTCATCTTCGCCTTCAATATTGATCGGAGGAGGTGGCAATTCTTCCCTTCCTGAAAAAGGGCCGGGAGTTACTGGTTTCAAAAGGGAAGTATGAAAAACAGGGTGAACCTGTAAGAACTAGGTAGAGCAAGTTCAAAAGCCACGGGGTTCACTACTCTTTTCACCTTGAAGGGACCAATGAATTTTGGGCCCAATTTACGTGAGGGGCAAGGAAGTTTGAGGTTCATTGCAGATAGCCAGACTTCATCTCCAATCTTAAAGGTTGGATTGCTCCTCCTTCCCCTGTCATAGTATTTTTTGTAGCTGTCCTGAGCCTTCTTCATAGCTTCCTGAATTAGTTGCAAATTAGTTTGGATAAAACTTATTCGGTCTTGTACCGCAGGAACTGACACTTCTGGAAAAGAGTTAGGCAAAAAGGAAGGGTGAAACCCATAATTGGCCCAGAAAGGAGTTTGGTTGGTGGCTGTGTGTATGGAATTATTGTAGGCAAATTCCGCACAGGGGAGGAGATAAACCCAGTTGTCTTGGGAGCACAAGCAGAAGCAGCAGAGATACTGTTCCACAGTTTGGTTCGTCCTTTCTGTTTGGCCATTACTTTGGGGGTGATAGGCTGAGGACAGACATACCTTGATTTCTAGGGATTTGCAAAAGTCTTTCCAAAATTTTGAGGTAAACTGAACTCCTCTGTCAGATACAATGTTATCGGGTACTCCATGGAGTCTAACCCTTTCTTTAATGAATATATCTGCGGTATCTGAGGCAGAGGGTGCGCCTTTCATAGGTAAGAAGTGAGCCATTTTTGAAAGGCGATCGACCACTATCAGAATGGTGGAGAACCCCTCAGCGGGCGGTAGGGCAACGATAAAGTCCATAGCCACTTCCTTCCAGGGTCGCTCTGGTATGGGTAATGGTCTTAGCAGACCCCAGGATTTCGCGTTGGACCCCTTGCTACGTTGGCAGACAATACAAGATTTGACATATTTTTTACAATCCTGTCTCCACCTCGGCCACCAGAAGGAACGATGTATGAGTTCAGAGGTCTTTTGTACCCCAAAATGTCCTGCGAACTTGTTATCATGAAAAGTTTTTAATAGCAAGGGCCTTACTTGTACTGGGACAAATATTTTGTTTTGAGCCCACAGCGGACCATCCTGTTTCCTCAACCAAGGTACTTCCGGGTCTAAACATTGGCTGGAGGCCTGTTCAATGGCAGTCCTTAGATCCGGTCGGATTAAACAAAGAAAATTTTCCGAAGACAGAATAGTACCAGGTTTTGTTGTTTAGGGGGTCTCCGGGAACATCCGGGAGAGAGCGTCCACTTTCCCATTTTTTGGAGCCTGGCCGATAGGAAATGTGAAAGTTGAACCTGGAGAAAAACAAAGCTCAGCGGGCTTGCCGGGGTCTCAAACATTTTGCTGCCCTGAGGTACTCCAGGTTCTTGTGATCTGTGAAGATCATAATGGGGTGAGATGCACCATCCAAAAGATATCTCCACTCTTCTAGAGCAAATATGATGGCTAGTAGTTCATGCTCCCCAACGTCATAGTTCATTTCTGGCGGGGTTAATTTCCGGGAGGTGAAAGCCACAGGGTGAAGAAGAGCTTTATGACCTCGCCTTTGAGACAGACTTGCACCTATAGCTGACTCTGAGGCATCCACTTCCAACACATAGGGAAAAGCGGGGTCTGGGTGTAGGGTGTAGTAGTACCGGGGCAGAAGTGAATAGATCCTTCAGTTTATTGAAAGCTTCCTGAGCTTCTTGGGACCACTGGAATCGGCTTTGCTGGCTAGTCAATTGGGTGATGGGTGAAATGATTGATGAGAATCCTTTTATGAACCTGCGGTAAAAATTGGCAAAGCCCACAAATCGTTGAACCCCCTTTTTATCTACAGGAGCTGGCCATTCCTGGATAGATTTCACCTTCTGAGGGTCCATTGCGACCCCTTCAGTGGAGATAATGAATCCTAAGAATTGGACTACCGTTTTTTCAAACTCACATTTTTCCCCTTTTAGGTAAAGTCCGTGTTTCCTGAGAATTGTGAGTACCGTCTTTACATGAACTTGGTGCAGCTCAATGGTGGTAGAAAAGATTAAAATATTGTCAAGGTAAACGATCACAAAGTTGTCCAAGTAGTCTCGAAAAATATCATACACTAGATGTTGGAATGTAACTGGAGTGTTACACAGCCCAAATGGCATCACTAGATACTTGAAATGTCCGAATCTAGACCTAAAAGCCGTCTTCCACTTCCACTCCACGTATCCGAACAAGGTTATAAGCTCCCCGTAGGTCAAGTTTAGAAAAGATTTGTGTGGTTCGGAACCGTTGGAACAGCTCTGGGATAAGGGGGAGCGGATAGCAGTTTTTGATGATGATCTTGTTGAGCTCCCTATAGTCCACACAGGGTCTTAGGGTGCCATCCTTTTTTTCAACGAAGAAAATTCCCGCTCCGGCTGGAGAGGAGGGATGGATGAACCCTTTTTCAAGGTTTTCGTTGATGTAGGACTGAAAGGCCTCCAACTCATTTTCTGATAGCAGGAATATATGACCAAAGGGGAGCTCAGAGCCAGGTAAAAGATCAATGGGACAGTCGTATGGTGAGGAGGCAAACTGTCGGCTTTATTTTTATCATAAATGTCCATAAATCCATGGTAGGTTGAAGGGACATGCTGTAGATGATCGGGTACTGGCTCGATGGTCAATCAGGAGGCAGTGCTGATGGGACCAGAGGTAAAGCAATGCTGGGAGCAGTAGGCAGAGGAAAAGGAGATTTCCTTCTTACTCCAATTAATGTGGGAATCATGAGCTTGTAACCATGGAAGACCCAGGATGATAGGGAACATGGGAGAGCATATGATGTCAAAGCAAAGAAATTCTTGATGGCCTGAGTCTGTAATTGTGAGAGTGGGTTTAGTCTCCTGGGTAACGGGTCCTGAACAAGGTGAAGATCCATCGGCCAGATGTATTTGGAGACTTTGTCTTTTGTTTTGCAGAGGGATATGCAGGCTTTGGGCCTGGAAGCAGCTGCAGGCGCCAGAATTAATATTGGCCAGTAGCCGGATCTCCTCGCCTGCCACCTGTAGGGAGACAGGAAGGACAAGGTGAGTTGAGGTTGGACCAACTACCTGAAAGTTCATAATCCTTTGTGGATGAGACTTACTGGGTCTTATAGGACAATTGCACAAGAAGTGGCCTGCCCCTCCACAGTATAGGCATAGGTTGGCTTCCCGCCGGCGTTGCTTTTCATCAGGTGTAAGTGGAGCCCGGACTAGGCCCAGTTGCATTTGCTCACTTTCCATGGTAGAGGAAGGAGGGACTGAAGAAGAAGGGTGAGCTGGAGGGACCCTGGGTAGCATCCAGGTAGGCCGAGGGGAGGGGCGTGGTCAAGCTGGCGGCCTGAGAGGACGTGTGTGCAAGGAGCTCGGCTCCTACCTGTACCTATTATCTGACAAAAAGGGGATATAACTACCCCAACGCCTGCCATCTTCGGCCACAGAGTCCCAGGAACTACAGGGCATGAGAAGGAGTAGGATTGGCTCCGGACGGAAGGGTACGGCCATCTCCGACACAGCAGAAGAGGGCCTTTCCCGCCTTCACATGGCGACTCAAACCCCGCTTTCGGAGCCGGCCACGCTGGAGGAGGATCGCTTCCAGGCTCTGATGCAGGCAATTACGCCGTTACGTCGTGTCATGAACCCGTGTGCGCCGTTCCGCTACATCGCAAATTCGCATGCGCCGGAGTGCGATTCTGCCGCGCAGACACACAGGAACATTCCGATACTGGCAAGTTCTGTTTCCATTATTTCTCTGATACTCTTACTAAGTACTCAGCAAACTTTTCAGTGACAGCCCAGAATACCGCTAACAACTCGAGTTTAAAGGAACTGTAGTTAGTTGGGTTACGTTCGGTACGGCGTAAACTTCGACTTGCATAGGCGATCACACGTTCCGTCCCATTTTGTTCTTGAGCCCTCAATCCTTGGAGACTGGCATTGGTGTATACCCAGAAGAGTTCATGATAGTCAGCGTAAGCCAATATGGGAGCGGAAGTAGGCTCCGCCTTGAGGGCCTCCAATGCCTCACTTTGTGCTGCCCCCCAACTGTCAGTATTGCTGGGGGAAGATTTTCCTTTTTGATGGGCTGGTTGCCCGCACAAGAACTGGGTCAAAGGGGCTGCGATAGTAGCAAAGTTCGGAATGAATCTGCGGTAGTAACCCATGAACCCCAAGAAAGAGCTAAACTCTTTTACCGTTTTAGGGCTTGTACATGTCTGTACCGCCTGAATTTTGTCGGGATCGGGGGACACCCCTTTTGCTTCGACCACATACCCCAAATACTGGATTTTTGTTTTCATGAGATGACATTTTTCCGGTTTGAGGTGAAGGCCATACTGGGCTAGCCGCTGGAGGACTTGATCCAGATGTAGCAAATGGTCCTCGAACGTTCTGGAAAAGATGATGATGTCATCTAAGTAAATCAGGGCAGATTCAAAGTTCAAGTCTCCCAAGCAACGTTCCATTAGCCTTTGGGGGCATTAGTCAGGCCAAAGAGTATTCAACTAAACTCGTATAGTCCCAGAGGGGTGATAAAGACCGTTTTTTCACGATCTTCCTCTTTTACCGGGACCTGCCAATATCCGCTGGACAAATCTAACGTGGAGAAGTACTGGGCCTATCCCAAGGCCATTAGGGATTCTTCGACCCGGGGCAAAGGGGTAAACATCCCAATGGGTACAGGCATTCAATCTGCGATAGTCCACACAAAAAAATAAGTTGCCATCCTTTTCAGCACAAGAACTATGGGCGCAGCCCGGGGACTATGACTCCCTCGAATCACCCCCCCATGCAGCATGCCGCGTAATACGTCTTTGACCTCTTGGCAAAGAGCCGAGGGTATATTACGATACCTTTCCTGAATAGGAGCCGTGTCTCCAGTGTGGATAGAATGATCCAAAACATTAGTACAGCCATAGTCTTCAGGGCCTTGAGAGAATGCCATCAAATGTCTGCGAACTAGTTGCTGAAGCTTGTTGCTTTGTTCCGGGGTCATCTCCTGCACCGGAAGTGCCAGTTGTGTTAAAAATTTTGGGAGCTGGGTCTCTGCTGAATCAGGTAGAGCCATCTGCAAAGCAGCACAGGCAGCCTCCACCCCAGAGCAAGGATCAGTAATGCAGCTTTTGGGTACTGTATACAAATCTGCAATGGCCACGTCCGTGGGCACTTGTATCGGGGTGGACCCCAAGTTAACCAGTTGCAGCAACACTTGTCCCTGCTGGACAACAGACAAAGTTCTGGCTACCAACCATTCACCTTTGGTTTCCAGGTTGCGTTGTGGTTCGACCATCACAGTGGCCCCTCTTACGTGTCTTCTAGCTACCACAGGAAGGGGGCACAACAACTCTTGGCATGGGGATATAATAACCCGATGACGGGCAGGGAGACGGATGACTCCCACCTTCTCTGTGTATTTATGACTCTGCGTCTGAACAGTCTGACTAGTGTTGATCAGATTCTGCAGTCATGGTGCTAACTGCCCGGATGCTCGCGTTGACGCCTCCCACAGAAGGCGAGTTAAGTCCAGTTCTTTTAGGGCGTTCATACACAACACCACTGGAATTTCTGGGAAGAAGGACTTTCGGGTCACCAGAACCCCAACCCTAGGGAGGGTTTGCTCATAAACTTTCATGGACATCCAAGTGACCCCCACTACTGGAATTGGTAGGTTGTTAGCAGCTTTCAGCCCCAACCAGGAGGGGTCTAGAGTTGCGGTCGGCCCAAAATGTTGCTGGTAGAACGAATAGGCCATAGTGGTGACTTCTGATCCAGTGTCCACCAGACATCTGGCCGGCTGTCTGTTGAACATCACTGTCGCCACTGGGCACCCAGAAATCACTGTAGGATCACGTTGAGGCAGTGAACAAACATTTCCCATGGGTCGCCCCTCCACCACAGGAATCTCTAGTTTAAAGGATGGTTTTGTACGTTCTGGGCTCCCCACCTTGCACATTTCCTTGCGATGTGGCCTAACCGTCCACACTGCTCACATTTTCGGTCAATATCGGGGTACCTCCAGACTGGGTTAATCGCCGCCCGGGACCCGCTCCGCAGAGCTGCCACCTCTTGCCTGAGGGAGGCGACCATATCAACTAGGTCTCGTACGACCTTTTCCATCGAGGGCATCCCCGCATTCGAGGCGGTGGCAGGGCATGGGGCAGTCACTTCCTCCCGCTCCACTGGCCACCTGGCTCCATGAGTGAGGGTAACCTGGCTTCTGGCACCAACCCATTCATGGTTCGGCTCTTCCTGTTCCCTCTCAATGGCCTCTTGTAGGATAGCAGCGAATTTCACTGTACCATCAGCCCTCACTCAATCCCCGAAGGCTCTCTTTAATGAAGAGGAGCATACACCAGAGAGGAACTGGTCTTGGATAAGCCGATCGGGGTTAGGGACCCCAGTTCCGGCGGAGGCCATTTTCTCCTCCAACCGGCATCCGGATTTCCTGTAAGGCCACTGCAAATTCAGGGATAGTCTCTCGGTCGTGCTGCTCCCGACAATAGAAACTCTTCCGGAGTTCGGCTATGGAGGTACTCTCGCCATACAGGCTTTCTAGGCGGCCCACAATAGCTGTTCTGCTATCCCTTTCCATCTCGGGCAGAACCATCACAGCCTGGCGGGCTTCTCCTTTTAGCGCATTAACCGCCAAATCTGCAAAGTGGTATTTCGAACAAGCGGACTGAACTGTCCAATCTCTCCACCCAGTCTGTCAGGGGAATATTTGTGCCATTAAATTGGAGAATCAGGGCCAAAGCCGCTCCGTATGGTGCCATGATTGACCCTCTAGCCACTCCCCCGCTTGAGGATGATGGTTCAGACATCCTGCCGACTACGCCAAAATTTAAGCGTATGTAGGGTGTAGCGACCTCACAGAGGGAATCACACGTACTGACTTAATAAACCAGGCAACGTTTATTAGCGGAGAGACGGTAGTAGAAAGAGTATTTACAGCAGTAATGCAAGTAGTTTCACTCCAAGCAGGAGGCACAGATACACAGCACAGTCACTTCTGATGTAAGCGGTAGTTGTTTTCGTCAGCACTATAGGCACTTTCCACTGACTGACACAGTACAAACCCAAGCACACAATGCGTATCCGTAGAGACTGATATTCACACACATTACCCGGTAACAGCGGTATTCCTTCAGCAGATGGATATAGGCATCTGATACACTTGTCCCTCCCTCACAGCGAGGACACCGGATTTATTATCCGCAATGGGGAGTCTTTCATCCGACCAGGATTGTTGATACAGGACTCTGTAGGAACCCTGAGCTATCCCTCACAGGCCAGAACACTCTCCCTGTCTTCTCCTAACTCTCCCTGACAAGCGGGTTCACTCTCCCTGTCTATGCACACATGTGAAGTGCACTAAAACATGGCTGGGCTTTCTTATAAAGCATCCACCCAAAAATGGCCAACCACTACCTCTTGCAGCCAACTAGGCTGCCCTGCATCACAGCTGCCTACATGTTGCATATACAATTTAATACATAAGTTCACAGAGCACTATGGGTTATCTAAAGAGACAGCATAGCTGCATCTTTTTGGGATGCGTGAGAATGGCAGTGGGGATTTCATGACTTTGAGGGGGAATCAGTAACGTTTTCTATTACCCCTTTACCAAGTTTTCCCCCTTTATTTTCACCTGGTGATTCTGCAAATAACACACATCCTGTCCTTTCTTGTCTACACACACTTCTCCACTATAGGTATAAAGGGAGCCATGGTGTCACACAGGCTGGACTTCAAACATGCCTGTCTTTGTCCATCAACGATAATTATTTTTCTGTTTTTCCAGCTCACAGAAAGAGTCATGGACACTGCATTTCTGGCAAGACCAAAATGTATTTTCTGTACTTGCTGAAATGTTCTTAGCCTAAAAAATGAAAAATATTGCAGGCACCCCTTAGGAAAGGTAAGTGGCAAAATATTTGTTGTTTTTGGGTTTAAATGTGCCTTAAATCTGTGGCATCACTAATGCTGGGTACCTGGGGCACATGCTCTTTATCTCGCCAGTTGTCTCTTCTTCACCTCCCACTTCCATCACATTACATGAGCATCCAAGATTTTCTTGTCCTTACATGTGGACTCAACCCCCAGGATTGAAAAAGTATTCCTGACCAAAAAAAAAACAAGCACCATTGGAAGAAGTGTGCAAGAATGGGGAGTGTTTCAGTGATTTAGTGGTGTGCGGGCACAGTAGTGACTACAGAATCCACATGTACAAATCTGTCTGTGTGAGCAGGAGACAGAGCCAGAGGTTGAGAGTGAGATTGTCGGAGATCCATCAACATTGTCAGCCTTGTTAACCCGGTGGGACTGCTGCTGAGAGACCGGAGCATCCTCCAGATTCTTCACTTTAGCCATTTGAGTTGTAGCCACACCAGAATGGGACTGAAGGGGCCCCTTACACCGAATACACCACCTCTGTGAGTCAATAAGAGGGCCACTGGTCCACTTTGTACTGTTAGCAGTAGTTAAGCCACTGAGAGCAGGACAATTAGAGCACCCAATCCTTACCTCTTATAGCAATTCTGTATCTTAGTACCTTCAAGTTCCCACCGCATCATTACCAACTCTAAACAGCTGTTGTGTCGCATCATTACTATCTCTGCCCATTTCTATTCCACCTTGCACTGAACAGTATGGCACCCTTTATCATCTTAAGGCATGCCTTGCAGGTTTAAAGGACTATTATAAATACACCAACGCACATTTAAATGGCCCTAACATTAGCTGGCAGAAGAACAACTTTAAGGACTGCTCCTATTATACATCTTGCAGGTTTTCCTCATTCCCCTTCACTGTTTACGTCACTCAATTCTGACAATAAACAAACAAAATATCCTGCGCTAAAAAGTGATGTGAAGGCAGTAAATATCGCCTAGAATATTTATGACTCCTGGCAGATGCACAAACCTTGCTGCCCTCCAAGGGTCAGGGGACACCCAATAGAAACACTGTGGAAAAAACTAAAAGAAAGCGCACCAACCCTGCGCATTACCCAAGTGGTGTTTATTGGTGTATAAAAAAAAGAAAATATACTCACAAACAAATAGGTTATAAAAGCATATCAAAGTCTATAATGGACACAAAGTGACCAGGTCACCGTGTCCAGCATGCCGAAGAACCTTCCAGATGGCTGACGCATTTCAAGGGGTTATCCTCTCTTCCTCAGGGGCTCTTAGTTGCTGGTCGGTTTGTGTCCATTGTGGGCTTTGATATGCTTTTATTGGAAAGGAAGTTTTCCCCACGGAGTTTTTTAGCAGCTAAATGATCAGTTCAAAACGTATAAAAAGGATCTTTATTTGAAAAATTGACATGTAATCAATAGTGGTTGCTATGTCACAGTCCCCAGTGGTGGGTTTCTGTAGTGTAGTGGTTATCACATTTGCCTAACCCGTGAAAGGTCCCCGGTTCAAAACCGGGTAGAAACACTGTGCGCATGCTAGTGCTTTAAAAAAGGGGTCTGTGACATAGCAACCACTATAATAGAATGCTGTGTATTTACATGTTTCCAATTCTGTATTTTTTTGAAATGTTTTATGCCCCATGACCAGAGCTCATATTTTACTATTGAATACGTGTCAATTTTTGAAATAAAGATCCTTTTTTTACATTTTGAACTGATCAGTTAGCTGCTAAAAAACCCCTTGGGGGAACACTTTCTTTCAGTCGGGGTGTGCAGCCCTATACCTCTCCAATATGTGTCTTACCCATAATATATGATATGCTTTTATAACCTTTATTTGTGAGTATATTTCCTTTTTTTATATACCAATAAACACCACTTGTGTAATGTGCATAGGTTGGTGCACCCTCTTTTAGTTTTTTTTCACAGTCAAATCTGACAATGCCTACTCAGTCAGTTTAGGCCTAGCAGAGTCCCCATTAGTGCACACTAGCAGTATAGCTACTGCATTGTTAGAACAAGTCATATTACTGCTCACAGTTGCATTTTAGGTGGTACTGCTACTGTTTATGTTGATTTGGCTGTTCCATGCCAGTTATGTTTAGCCCTCACTGTTAGACATTCTTTATCCTGAACAATTGCCACTTTGTTTGTACTTGCTTGGTAATCAAATTAACTGAGTAATATCTGTTGGTGGTGGCGAGGATTGACCTCCTGCACATCGGCATCATGCACTGACGCCCGGCTCATGGTGTCAATTGACGCCTCGATGTCGGGGACGTCCCCTTCCATCTTGCGCTGCAGACAAGGTGGGTTTGGATCAACTGCTGACGGCAATGCCATGTGCAGATGGGACATGCTTCCTCGCCTCCCTCGTGCTGCATTGGCCTATTTAGCATGACGTTGGCGGGGCCCCGCCTTGGACTGGGGGTATTTATCAACCTGGGATGGCGGGTGGCTCACACTGCATGATCCTATCACTTGGAAGGTTATTCAGACATGAGTTGGTCCATACACCATATTCACAGGTAATTAATGGGGCTATTTGATCACCCCATTCACACTTGTCTTGGGTGATCTGCACTATTTTTGGGATTAAATTGTTTAGCGAGCACATTCACACCTACTATCACCCCCATATGTAGTCCCCTTGAGGGAACACTTAGATGACCCTTCACATTCACCTATCTCCACTCATTCATTCATTTCACTTATACATTCTTTGTAGGACACTATGCATGATATGTGCACACATATCACAACTGGACTGTGCTGTGGCCATCTAGCTTTCCTTTGGCTGTTCTCCTTGGTCCTTGGAGGGGTGTTCCCGCCTCAACCATGGGGGAGACACTTACCCGAGATCCCCACAAGTTCTCGTGCAAAGGCTGGACCCAGCCTTGGGGCACAGCTGTAAGTCACTGACCTGTCGCCATTTTCTTGGGAAAAAAATTTTTCTCCCCTTTTTTTAGAGAGCACTATTAATAATTGATATTTATCTATATTTACAGAACATTGTCGTATTACACTCCTGATGAGTGGCTGTAACGCCATGAAACGCACCAAGTGCTATTAGATGCCAAGATACATCTGCTTTAACTATGTATAATTTTCATATATTCAATTTATTATCTATGTCTATCATGTCAACTCATCAATTGTATTGCATGCTATGAGCATTATATTTCAAGTGTAAGTCACGTGACTACCAATTTATTCAATACAAATGTTTTTCCAAGAGTCGGGTATGAATTTTAGATTATAATAATAAACGATTTAATTACGCGTACATTTATGTATCTATTCTGTTCTTCTTATTATTTTTATGGCGGGCCTCATTCAAAGTCCCAATTTCTGGAGGTCTGCCATTTGGCTCTGCCAGGTCACACCTGTTTCAATTGTCCTACTAATTGGGTGGAAGATACCCGCTTTAGTGACCTGTCACACCTAACACACTTCAATCACTGAGTATCTCTATATACTCATACATTCTAGTCCCTTGCTTTAGCTCCCTTTTATGTCCAGTAGACCATATTGGGTTTGATTCCAGTGCCTTTCTTTAACATACCTTATTCCTATTAGGCCGCCCCAGCCCAGGATTGATGGGGATCGGTTTGTCCTTTGCTTCCGGGGTTCTTTCCTCCTCCTCATCCACTGGTGGGGGTGGGGCATGAACTCCTGCACATGGGCGTCATGCACTGACGCACCGCTCATGGGATCAATTGATGCCTCGATGTCGGGCAGTTGGGGACATCACCTTCCATCTTGTGCCGCAGACGAGGTGGGCTGGACAGGGATGGAGATCTCCCATTTGGCTGTGTCAGGTTACACCTATTTCAATTGTAATATTACATTAAGTTTACCCATGATAACTGGTTTGGTGCCTGCTTTCAAGATAGTACTATCACTGGGTGATAGGAATTTTTTGTCGTATTTCACTGCATTTACTTGCTTTTATACTCAACCTGATGTGTTAGTGAAGCTGAGGCTTTTGACGAGGTCGAGGTAGTGAACAGAAGACCCATCTTAACAAGTTGCTCCTTGGGGGGGTAGCATTACATTTAGATTCAGCTATCGTCCAGGGAATCTACTTGCTGGCAACTGATTGGGGCTGGGGATGCATCATTGATTGCTAGGATGCTGGAGATTTTCAGTGTCCTAGCAACCAATGAGCCCTGTGTGGGGCTCAATTGGTTGCATTGACTGTGGTTGGCAATATGCAGACCTTCTGTTAATCTAACCCATGCATGTTCCCCCATCACTATTTACAAAAGCTGTGGCATATGTGTGCTATGTACAGCAAGTACGCTTAGGTTATATTTACTGTCCACTGTAAGCATAGTGTTATGTATCACATCATCTTCCCTCATGGAGTGCCCCAGGTCTTTCACCATTGTAGCAATGTCCTTGCTTTAAAGCTGAATTCCAGGTATAGATTTTATTACATAGTTACATTAGTTGGGCTTATACCAATGTAAGTATGCATACGAAAACAAAAATAGCTTTGGGGAAGATTTTAACACATAAAAGCAGCCTACACCAAAATCTGTGATACTAAATTTTTGCATAAATAAATCAAATAGTGTGGCACTGAATCAATACAACATAATAAAAAATATACAATACTTAATGTGCATGAAACTAAAATATATCAATAAAAAAATCTCAATTCAGAAAGTGAAAAAATATAATAAATTCTAATTGAATTTCCTTCAATCTTAATTTTAATGGAAAATTATTGTACAAATAGACAAATATACATACACTAATGGCATAATCATACCATCAAACATCTTACAAATACATTATACAAACTAACATAATCATAACAAAAAATAACAACAACAAAAAAAATGGGAAAAAAAAGACAAAAAGGGGGAAGGATGGCAACACATAGACATCATATATTGAAAACTTATTAGGTTGCATTTAGGTTCTACTCTAATTCCCATAAAACCTAAAAATCTAGTTTCCTGTTGATTCCCTAAAAGTCCTCCAGGGAGCCCATATCTGATGGCATTTTTCATATGTATCCAATTCATGTGCTAAGAGGGTCTCCATCTTCTCAATATAGTCCATTTCCATTACCCATTCCTTCACCAATGGGGATTGTATTGATCGCCAATGTTGCGGAATAACGAATCTTGCCACTGTCAACCAGTGTCTGAGCAGACCCTTTATAATATTTTTATAGGGGCCTGGTAAAATGGATAACAGAGTAATTTGAGGTGTATTGGGGACTAGCTCCCCTGTAACTGTAGTATACATTTGCATGATCCTGTCCCAAAAATTATGAATTTGGGGGCATTCCCACCATATGTGTATCAACGAGCCCCTGGCAGCATGACACGCCAACATATGTCAGATGTGTCTGGGTATATACGCTGTAGGGATGTTGGACATTGATACCAACGAGAAACGAGCTTATAGCTTATCTCTTGGGCCTTAGTTGCCAATGACAAGCTATGTGTGAGAGTAAATCACTTCTCCCACTCTTCTGCTCCAATTTGAACATTAGGATCACGTGTCCATTTATTTGTAAATTCTGGAAGCTCAGGATGGTTTTTAATTTCATAAATAATCACCAACATAATAAAATTAGTGAAATGAAGTACCAATATCAAATTCTAAAAACAAATAAAAAGTCCCAACTCATGAACTAAATAATCGAAAAAGTTGATCATTCATGTGCAATATCCCAAAAATATAGGATGTGTAGTCCCATATCCGAGTGCAAATATATGCCGCTTCTATCCAATAACTATAAACAATCCAAGAAATAAATTGTTGATACATCCAGTGCTGATCACCGCAGTGATATCACCCGTGATACAAGATAAGCTAGGCCCCTTACCAGATAGCATGGACCATGATAAATGGTCAACAGCGCATTTAAAATAACCAGGATGTCTTCCTGTCACTCCTCATCCTTTGCTTCGAGCTCTCTCAGCAATGTAATGCAAAGCAAGGAAATGCCATTTCATAGTGCAGTATGTTTAAAAGGTCTGTATCTTTAAGGCCCCTTTCACACTGTCGGACCGTTCAGGTCCACCTGTCAGTATTGTCAGCAGACCTAAACGGGCCCTCCATGTTAGTCTATGGAGCGACGGATGTCAGTGGTGACATGTCCGCTGACATCCGACCCGGTCTGATCCGCTAAAATCAGACGAATGGCCCTATGTTCGCATCCGTCCCTGGCGGATCCGATCGGGTGAGAGCTGAGGAAAATGGACATGCTGTCCGTTTTCGTCCGATCTCTCCATTGCAAGCAGCGGTGCTCGATAAGCCCCTCCCCGCTCAGTAAGCAGAGAGGGACCTGTCATCCGCCCGCTCAGCGAAGATCAATGGAGAGATCTCCCGCTGAGCTGGCGGACTCTGGCGGACTTCGTGGCAGCGGATCCGCCTGGTGTGAATGAGGCCTAATAATAGAAGTGCACTTACATATTTTTCACAATAAAATTGCATTAAAAGATGCACAGAGCAGTTTCCTGAGCAGGCGACCTCCAAACACCGGTGTTCCGGCAATCAGATAGTGTAATGGCGTCACATGTAGGCCCCACCTGTGACCCACCCATAAATTACCAACTTTTTATATTGTTTAGTTCATGAATTGGGACTTTTTATTTGTTTATAGGATTTGATTATTGTTTTTTCAGTTCACTAATTGTATTATGTTGGTGTCTATGAAATAAAATTAGCATTTATTTCATATTGTTTCACTTTATGAATCGAGATTTTTTAAATTTATATATTTTAGGTCCGTGCACAGTAAGTATGCATATGCCAAACCTGTGAGACTTGTGGAGAATCCCTATAGTAGTTGCCACTACTAGATTGATTGTCACTGTTTTTTGGGTCCCATGCCAAATGGCTGCCCTGCTGCAAAGTAATCACAGGTGATGGCTCCCTGGCACAATTGCATTTCAATGAACACCTTGAGTTCCGTGACTGAATGAAGTGACAGATCTGAGAGCGCTTTGCATTCATTGTGAAAAATACAAGGCATTCTGTGACTGGTGCTTAAATGGGACCTGGAAGACCGCAATGATCACGGTAGTAGCTGCAACTACTACAGTGATTTTCTGCTTCCACAGCAGTCCCACATGTGTGTCACATGCATATTTACATGGGTCCAAGCTGGACCCATGTAACTATGCACTAAAATCCATACCTGAAATTCAGCTTTAAACTGAGGATGTTATACACACTGTCCTGTACTTTTCGAGGCATCAAGTTGTGACCTTCAGCACATTTGTTTCCTGTATGAATGAACACTTTCCCCCTGTACCTGCAGATGCCTGAACAAACATCAAAATATATCAATGCTTATTATATTCAGAGCTTGGAGAACTTTACTGCAGCATCATACCTCTAAAAATAAATGTACAGCAGCTTCAATACTAAACAGAAGATTGCCTGTATGGTATCGCACTGTAGAAGGTGTTACAGTGTAAGTAACATTACTCACAAAACCCTGATAGTTTCCATTTAATTTGTTGCTCCCAATTTCAGATATCTGTCCCTATCAGACAGCAAAGCAACGCGTTAACAGATCCTGAAAAATAATCCAGCTCTTCTTCGGCGATAGACTTTCAGATACAACCACTTTGTGCCAAGCATTTTACAGAGGATCCTGAACTGATTCTACTTTGTGACTACCGGGCTGTCCTGTCACATGTCAGGGAGGCGGTGAGTGACAAGCATGCCGAGATGAGAGATCTTTAAGGAGAAAACGCCAGGGACAGAAAATGCAACCATATTTCAAGAGTTCTATCTCCACTGTCCTCTTCTTATAAATTGGTTTGCCGTGTTCAGATGATTACACTGCTTCTGTCTGATCCAGGGGAGAAAAACGCATCTTTTATCTACCTCATAGCAGATAGGGAGCTGGGAACATTAAGGAGAGAGGATGCAGAATTGGAGAACCCAGGGGGAAGTACAGAAAGGGCAGCTAGCAGCAGAGGAAGACTAGGAGGACGAGGGGTGATGGAGAGATCGGAGAGGCCGATAGAAGGGTAGCAGCAGACACAAAGGGAGGGTGAGGGAAAGTTATATCAAAAGCTATACCAGACCTCAAATAGATTTACAATCACACGGTTGGCTTATTTAAAGCGGCCCTAGCGTCAATTGTATTTTTTTATGCTAAATTCATGCATGCTAAGTAGTTCATAAGTGTAACATATACAGGTACCGGTATTTATTACCTTACTGTTCTCCCCCTGGCAATGCCATCATCTGCTTTCCCTTCAGAAGGTTGGCACCATCTTTGTTCAGGCTTCATACAGGGTCAAAATTTCCCTGGACTGGGATATTGGTTTAGAGATGACACCATCATGTAAATCCTGGTACCTGTACAGTTCTTGGCTGTGCTTGCAAATGTCTGAAGCCCCCTGCTCTCTCCTGGTGACTTGCTACAAAGTAAGGCCACATTCACACCTGTGATTAGGGTCAGACAGCGGATACATGTTGCAACAATCAGCACATTCTTGTGGCTAGAATAATGGGTGTATACGAACAGCTGCAGCCAGGAAGCCTGTGCAAATGAATGACAGGCTGGCAGGAGTCACATTTGCATGTATTCGCACATCCAGTGGTTACCCACAGTTAGGAATGGATGATCAGCACTGCACACAGACCAGGGCCTGTCCATGGCCCATCATCTGTCCCTAAAATAGGTTACCACTGCCTGTGTGGATACCTGTGAACATTGGTGGACAGCCATGGCTGCTGCCTGCCTGTCATTGCGTTGTACACAACTGATATTTGGTTTCATCTACAGCTATTTGCAGATTCTTGACATAAGAATTCCCTGTCTGGCCCTAATAGCAGGTTTGAATATGGATTTACAATATTGCAGTCTGATCATTGGCAGAGATGGAGTGCTCACCCCCAAAAATGCCCACTGTTTTGGCCCAGGTTTGTTTCCCAAACTCTTAGTTGCCAACAATCCTGATTTTCCTGGGACAATCACAGGTTTCAGACCCATGTCCCGGTCTGACCGTGTCCTGGGAAGAATTCTGGAAAATTGGCTTTGTCCCGACTCCCTGACGGCTCCTTGTGCCGCTCTAATTCCCCATAACAAAAAGGCTGCAGCTTCCACCCGTTAAAACATGGCCACGGGCTGACTTTACAACTGCCCATGCCTGCGCTGCTTTGGCTCACGCAAGCTCGACCCAGCTGCTCGGCCGTTCAGGCTCGGGCGGGGGCGTATACACAATGACATTATGGTGCCGCCCTTTGGCAAGCCCCCCTCCCCCCTGGAGGCACCTGTGAATCAGCAGCCGGGCTGTGAGTTAAGGAGTCCAGGAACTGACTGGGACACACACGATAGGACTGAAGATACTGCAAACAGCTGGGTCACATACTTCTCACGCCCCCTGGGGTGGAGGGAAGTGTTAGCGTTTCCCAACAAACATCAGGAGAAAGAGGTCCCCAGGGGGGCTGATACAAGATGCATTCCCAAGGCCTGATCCTTCACCGCCGCCCAGTCTATGTCTATGTGTATGTACAGAAACATTGGGGTTATGACTCTGGGGTTCCTGGGGATGGGAGTCACAAGATTTCTGTTTTTATTTTCTGCATTACTGTGTTAGGAAATGATCTTATTTATGTGAGAGATGGTGTCCTCTCCATACCCACAAAGGAGGCAACATGGCCAGGCTTTGGCATCTTCTCTGTACACAAGTCTTCCTCATCTCTCTGTGCTGTCAGCTGTCCTTAGTCTCTGACCCTATCTCTTGTAGTAGGTCTGCAGTCTCTTGTAGCATGTCCGCACACTCTCTGACCCTCTCTTGTATCATGTCCGTACAGTCTCTGACCATCTCCTTTAGCATGTCCGCACGGTCTCTGACCATCTCCTGTAGCATTTCCCTACAGTCTTTGACCACCTCTTGTATCATGTCTTCACAGTCTCTGACCATCTTCTGTATCATGACCGCACATTTTATGACCATCTCTTTTATCATGTGCGCACATTCTCTGACCATCTCCTGTAGCATGTCTGCACATTCCCTGACCATTTCCTGTATCATGTCTGCACACTCACTGACCATCTCCTGTATCATGTCCGCACACTCCCTGACAATCTCCTGTATCATGTCGGCACACTCTCTGAGCATCTCTTTTATCATGTCCGCACACTCTCTGACCATCTCCTGTATCATGTCTGCACATTCCCTGGCCATCTCCTGTACCATGTTTGCAAACTTTCTAACCATCTCTTGAATCCCAAATCGATCTAATGTCACTCCGCATGTATGGACCATGTCCAATAAGTGTGGGCAGTAAATTGCTAGTGGAAAAAACACCACTCTCGCCAACCTTGCTTCACCAACCTCAAGGCTATAAACAAACCAATGACTTGCAACAAAGTACAAATGTTGGCAACAGAGGATTTCATTGTATTTCAATTCATCTGTTTTTTAGCAGCATGGATTGCATTTGCAGAGGGTTAAATGGAAGTAAAAAGCTACCCGGAGGCTTTCACCACTCCCCAGCACTTAATCGTGTCATCTTCTTTTTCCTCCGTTTGCGTGCCAATAAGGTGCAATTACAGTGAGCTGTGATGACTGTGTCCCATACGCGAGGGTTTAAGTCAGGCTGCTCGCCTCGTGGTTCACGCCGTGCATTATTTGAGCTCACTCATTCGCCTCTGCATGTTGCTCATTAGGTCTGTAGAGACAGTGGGCATGACCTCGCTGATTGGATGGAATGCATGATGACGTGCAGGACCCTGCTGCACTACCTACATCAAAGCACAGCATAGCTGGGACCTCCATGAGAATATGTAGAGAAATACAGCTGGAATGCCCAGAAGTGCAGTAGCCCTTCAGGTTGGGAACTTCTGGACAAGAACAGGACTGCCCCAGGTCTGACTATTCATGTATTACTCAACCACCTACTGGAAACTTTCTGAAGGGATTGGCTGAGCTCACATAAATATTCAGGCTGTTGATTTGCCATTTCTAGACCACTATATTCCATAACTCTCCAAAGGGTGGGGGGAGCTGTCAAACCTGCATCCAGTGAAACCTAGAACAGTCCAATCATAAATTGCTCCACTGATTACTGAAGAACTACCTTTACCTAGTCTATCTAGCAGCCTACCTAGAGGGTGCTACAGAGAGGAGAATGAAGAAATGCTTCCTAGATTGTAAGCTCTAACGAGCAGGGCCCCCTGATTCCTCCTGTATTGAATTGTATTGTACTTGTACTGTCTGCCCTCATGTTGTAAAGCGCTGCGTAAACTGTCGGCGCTATATAAATCCTGTATAATAATAAATAATAATGCTTCCTCCTGTGTGCAGAAGACTCATGACATCAACTCAGCCTAGGCAAAGTCATTGGACTGAAGCTCAATGGCTGATTTGTATTGATAACCGTTTCTGGAAAAATGTTAACGTTGCTGTAAGTTGTGAAGAGTCAACACAGGAGCAGAAACAAAGGCAGCCTTGAGACTCTCAAAGGCCTTAGTGGACTCTGGAGACCAACTTTGTGGATTACCATCCCTTCTGGTCATATCAGACAGGGGCTTGACCAGAGACGAAAAGTTAAGAATAAACGTCCGATAATAGTTGGCAAAGCCAAGAAAACGCTGCAGAGTACGTAAACTCATGGGTCAGGGCCACTGTAGACTGCTGAAAGTTTCTCTGGGTCCATCGAACAACCAGCAGTGGAAATTACATAACCCAGGAATTTAACCTGTTCACGATGGAATTTACACTTCTCCAAATTACAATAGAGATTGTTCTCGCTTAGTTTCTGAAGCACACAACAGACATCTGTGTGGTGGCTTTCCAGGGACTTAGAAAATATGAGGATATCGTCGAGATAAACCACCACACATAACTGTAACAAATCTCGGAGGACATCGTTAATAAATTCCTGGAAAACTGCCAACTGTAACTGTGTTACAAAGGCATTACGAGGTACTCATAATGGCCTGTTCTGGTATTAAACGCAGTTTTCCACTCATCGACCTTCTTAATCCTCACGAGATTGTATGCCCCTCTCAAATCAAACTTTGTGAAAACCGTTGCTCCCTTGAGGTGGCCAAATAACTCTATAATCAACGGAATTGGATAGGCATTCCTAATTGTGAAACGATTGAGACCCCTATAATAAATACAAGGTCTCAGTTCATCACTCTTCTTCACAAAGAAGAAACCAGCACCAGCAGGAGATGAGGATTTGTGCATGAAACCTTTGAGAAAGTGCGTCTGCAACATACTCCTCCATGGACTTATCCTCCAAGACCTTCAAAGGGTAAACCCGGCCACAAGGGGGTATGGCACCAGGTTAAAGGTTAATTTTGCGCAATGATACGACCGATGTGGAGGCAAGCTACCGGCTTGACCTTTGTCAAAGAAATCGCTAAAATCTCGGTACTCCTCCGGCAGGGAGGAGAGTGAAGAGTTGCACAGGACCTTGGCTACCTTCTGGAAGCATGTCTTGCTGCATTGTGGCGACCAAGAGAGAACCTCAGCAGCCAATCAAAAGAGGGGTTGTGGCTCTGTAACCAAGGATAACCAATAACCAGTGGAAACTTAGGTGAAATAACTTGGAATTGGATTATCTCATTGTGAAGAGCCCCTACGGCCATGGACAACAGAACCGTCTCATGAGTCACATGGGCAGGCTGTAGAGGTCTCCTGTCAAGAGCCTCAATGGCAAGTGGAGTGTCACGCAGCTGCAGCAGAATCGAGTGCTTTGATACAAAGGCAGCATCAATGAACAGGCTTGCAGCCCCAAAGTCAATTAGAGCCTGTAAAGGGTGACCGAAACCAGGGGCTTACCCTTCTGGATAACTGGGGATGAAACAATGCCACCTAAGGTCCGTCCATGACAGGACCTCAAGGTACCGGCATTCACTGGACGGGTAGGACTAGACTTCAAAAAGTGAACTGCCTGGCCACAATAAAGGCACGTCAAATACCCTTTTAAAAGAAGCCACAAACTCAGGGTAACTCAACTAACTTTGCCCAGGCCAGGTCTCTCTCAGAAAGCAAAGATATCACGAAACCTACTTTGCTTCTGTCCCTGGAAAACGCCTGGGGCAGCATCTCAAAGTATATCTCAACCTGGTTGAGAAACCCTCTGCATTGGACTGGATTGCCCCCAAATCGCTGGGGAAGTGGATCGGAATCAGACATAACCCTTATAGAGGTAATACTCGAGGCGGGTGCCTGCACAGAGACTGGAGCAGAGGCAGGGATGGCCTGCAACATAGGTTGTACCGGGGCGGCCACAGTGGGAGATTCCAGGTGAGCCGTGTGACTCAGGAGCGTTTGTAATGCCATGGCAAACTAATCCATACAGTGATCCAGTTCATCCAATCTGGAAAAAATATTACCAACAAGTGGATTGACTGTATCGTCTGAATTCATGGCCTTCGTCTACTGTCAGAAACCATGAAATCAGACCAAGACAGAAGTACAGTTAAATCACACGTGTTTAATAATAAAAGTAAAAAGAACAAACGTAGTCAAAACATATAGTTAGTCAGCCAAGCAAGAAGTCAGGGATCAATGTAGTGGAACAGCAAGCAGGATCTGGAGCCAGAAGGATGTCAGAAAAGCAAGTCTTTAAACAGGAACGCAGGAGATAGTCTCTGTGATGTTGACCAAGGCAAAGCCAGAGATCCACTGGGCTGAACGGCTTAAGTAGGCAGGACTGACAAGCAGGATATCATCAACAGCTGGGTAACTGTGGGGAGATAGGAGCTGGCAATTAGCCGACAGCTGAGAAGCCAGCTCTGAGAAGGAAGGGCTGAGCCCAGCCCTGACATCCTCCTAATACACTTGTCATACAATGGTCTCTATATTCACCTATTTATGTAGAAGTCATCCACTATATCTGATTTGGGTGCATTGCACTGTTTACAATTTCACTAGAGCTTTATTAAAATGTTACAAGTGACATTTCATTCAGTTCTGTTCACCATAGAGGCATTGTGATGTGGAGGCTTGTGTCACATTATACTGGACTGAAAAAAAATAAAGTGTGTGATATGGTGATATGTGTGTGTGTGTGTATGTATATATATATATATATATATATATATATATATATATATATATATATATATATTGTTCATGGTGCATAGGGAATAGGAATGTATTGTTGCTGTTGCAGTATAATATGGGGGTCTCATTTTTGCTGCTGGGGTATCTATTCTTGCTGATGGGTAACTATTGTTGCTGGGGTAACTTCTGTTGCTGGAAGGGGTCTAATATTGCAGCTGGGGAGGTCTAGTTTTGCTGGGGTCAGTGGGGGTTATTGTTGCTGCTGCTGCAAAGATGCACTCTAATGGCTCATGCACACTGGCGCTTAGAGCTGTGTGCAAAAACTGGGACTGTTTCTGTGTTAGCAAATTGAAGGTCTTGCTACTAGAAATCAATAGAAAGCTGAATTACACAGCAGCAGTACCCCTATATTATTGCACCTCCACAGTGGTACTTGTGATCAGTGATTTATGTGTATAGGGACACAGCTCTGAGCACAGCCTACATTCAGGGCATTTGTCCCTGTATGCAGTTATCGCTGGGATGTGTAAATATGCATACAGCTTCTGCGTATTTCAGCCCCCCCTCAGCCCCCCTATTACTTACCTGAGCCCATCTCGATCCAACGATGTTGCACAGGAGTCTCGGCTCTCCCTTCTCAATGGCGGAGACAGCAGCGGGGCACCATTGGCTCCCGCTGCTGTCAATCAAGATCAATGAGCCAATGAGGAGAGAGAGGTGGGCGGGGCCGAACCGTGGTAACTATATTACCAAAAGTATTGGAATGCCTGCCTTTATACGCTCATGAACTTTAATGGCATCCCAGCCTTAATCCGTAGGGTTCAATATTGAGTTGGCCCACCCTTTGGAGCTAAAACAGCTTCAATTGTGTGTCTATAGGAATATTTGACCTTTCTTCCAGAAGCGCATTGTGAGGTCAGGCAATGATGTTGGAAGAGAAGGCCTGGCGCCTTAAGAGTTCCTCTCACTAAACTAAGGGGCCAAGCCCAACCCCTGAAAAACAACCCTACACTATAACTACTCTCCACCAAATGATTTGGAGGGGTGGCCCAATACTTTTGGCAATATAGTGTGGATGAGCGAGTTTGGGGTGGAGGAACTTACTGACCTACACAGAGTACTGACCTCGACCCCATAGAACATCTTTGGGATGACTGCGAGCCAGACCTTCTCATCCACTATGAGTGCCTGACCTCACAAATGTGCTCCTGGAAGAATGGTTAAACATTCCCATAGACACACTCCTAAACCTTGTGGACAGCCTTCCCAGAAGAGCTGAAGCTGTTTTGACTGCAAAGGATGGGCCAACTCAATATTGGACCCTACTGACTAAGACTGGGATGTCATTAAATTTACATAGTTACATAGTAGGTGAGGTTGAAAAAAGACATGTCCATCAAGTCCAACCTATGTGTGTGATTTTATGTCAGTATTACATTGTATATCCCTGTATGTTGTGGTTGTTCAGATGCTTATCTAAGAGTTTTTTTTTAAATTATCAGTGCTCCCTGCTGAACCCACTGACTGTGGATGGGAGTTCCACATCCTAACTGCTCTTACAGTAAAGAACCCTCTACGCAGTTTCATGTATAACTGATTGTCTTCTAATTTTAGTGAATGGGCGCGTGTCTTATTAAATTTTCTTACGCAGAAAAGTTTTATCCCTATTGTGGGGTCACCAGTATGGTATTTGTATATTGAAATCATATCTCCTCTCAAGCGTCTCTTCTCCAGAGAGAATAAGTTCAGTGCTCGTAACCTTTTATCATAACTAATGTCCTCCAGGCCCTTTATTAGTTTTGTTGCCCTTCTCTGGACTCTCTCCAGTTCCAGCACATCCTTCCTGAGGACTGGTGCCCAGAACTGGACAGCATACTCCAGGTGCGGCCGGAACAGAGTCTTATAGAGTGGGAGAATTATCGTTTTATCTCTGGAATTAATCCCCTTTTTAATGCATGAAAATATTCTGTTTGCTTTGTTAGCAGCAGCTTGGCATTGCATGCCATTGCTGAGCCTATCATCTACTAGGCCCCCCAGGTCCTTTTACATCCTAGATTCCCCCAGAGGTTCTCTCCCCAGTGAGTAGATTGCATTCATATTTTTGCCACCCAAATGCACAATTTTACATTTTTCCACATTAAACCTCATTTGCCATGCAGTTGCCCACCCCGTTAATTTGTTCAGATCTTCTTGCAAGGTTTCCACATCCTGCAGGAAAAGTTATTGCCCTGCTTAGCTTAGTATCGTCTGCAAATACAGAGATTGAACTGTTTATCCCATCCTCCGGATCGTTTATGAACAAATTAAATAGGATTGGTCACAAGACAGAACCCTGGGGACCCCACTACCCACCCCTGACCATTCTGAGTACTCCCCATTTATCACCACCCTCTGAACTCGCCCTTGTAGCCAGTTTTCAATCCATGTACTCACCCTATGGTCCATGCCAACTGACCTTACTTTGAACAGTAAACTTTTTTGGGGAACTGTGTCAAATGCTTTTGCAAAATCCAGATACACCACATCTACGGGCCTTCCTTTTTCTAGATGGCAACTCACCTCCTCATAGAAAGTTAATAGATTGGTTTGGCAAAAAGATTCTCCATGAATCCATGCTGATCACTGAGTTCATAAGCGTGTAAAGGCAGGTGGCCCAATACTTTTGGTAATATAGTTTGTATATTGAATGCTTATCCGTTTGGTTAACCAGATATCTCTCATAAGCAATAGTTACTACTGAAACCCATGATCAATCTGACATTAGTCTTCATATACCCGTTTAGCCATTGTAACTGCATGGTTAACCAGATATCTCTCATTAGCACTTTTAACAATTGCCTCTGGGTACCCCTTCTTTCTGAATTTGTCCATAAGGACTGCACTCTGTTTAAAATTCTCTATTCTGGTGAAATGTTTCCTAAGTCTATGAAACTGGCTTATGGGAATATTATTGTGCCAGAATGGGTAGTGGCATCTGATGTGTGAGGTATGGTCCTTATATAGTATATACTATAAATATATAAGACTGTTTTTTCTTCACCTTATTGGGCCTCACATTTGATTGGCTGTTATAGTGAGCATACTTCTGGCTGCATCCAATATAGCTGGTACTAGTGTGTTTAGCATTTTTGATGCATTATAGGCAAGTTATTAACCTCTTCCTCCCAAGGACACTATGTGCTTGGTTTGCGTTTTGTATTCTTCAGCTTTAACTCACCTGGTTGTTTTTCCTGCAGCAGTAAGAGTCAGGAGAGATCTCATACAATTATGTTGGCACACGTTAAGCAGCAACTTTCACAGGACAGGGCCGAATTTTGTCTTATCGATAGTTTGATTTTAATTGTTCTTAATTGCGATCTTCCTCTTTTACAGGGTATATATTAAAAGTGATTGTATAATGTAAAGTTCAGGGGTATAGCACCTCGGGCCTGCATGCAAAGCCGGTTATCTTAAACATAAAGGTGTTTATGTTTCTTTCAAAGAAAACAAAATGTAATTTTCGGCAGAAACACGGAGCTGAATTAATTGCAGAAAAGATAACACAAAAGTCTACTTATCTTCAACACAAATACAAGAAACATAAAGTTCATAAACAGGATTTACCCCAAGGTTAGCACAGTCCATCCACTCCCACTATTATTGGACACAGCAGGAGCTCATCTGCGGGTACCACAGACTCAACATCCACCGATCATTAGGCAGAGAGCCATGTAAACAATGCAGATCACCGTTCTGCTTGTAGGGAAGGCATTGATCCGGAGTTCCTGATAAGCAGGAACATGGATCATTGCCTTCCCCTAGTAAAAGCACCTCCCACACAATGAGCAAACACTGGTTCGGCATACAGTTAACCCTTTGATCGCCCCTGATGTTTAACCCCTTCCCAGCCAATGTCATTAATACAGTGGCAGTGCATATTTTTAGCAGTGATCACGGTATTAGTGTCACTGGTCCCCAAAAAGTGTCAGTTATTGTCTCGACTGCCCACCACAATATATCGCAGTCCCACTATAAGTCACTGATCACCGCCATTGCTAGTAAAAAATAAATAAATAAATAACAATATCCCATAGTTTGCAGACACTATGACATTTGCGCAAACCAATCAATATACGCTTACTGGGATTTTTTTATCAAAAATATGTAGCAGAATACATATTGGTCTCAATTGATGAATACATTTGATTTTTTCACTTTTTTTTATTGGATATGTTTTATAGAAAAAAGTAAAAAATACTTTTTAAAAAAAAAAAATTGTCGGCCTTATTTTGTTTATAGCGCAAAAAATAAAAACTGCACTGGTGAGCATATACCACCAAAAGAAAGCTCTATTTGTGGGAAAAAAGGACATCAATTTTGTTTGAGGACAGCGTCGCACGATTGCGCAATCGTCAAATGTAAAAGTTGTCGAAGTTAAATTTAAAAATCCATATCGCAAAAATATGGCCTGGTCATGAAGGGGGTTAAATCTTCTGGAGATCAAGTGGTTAAAGGGACCAGAACCAAATATTGGTGACACATAGCAGCCATCCAGGACCTATCCTTGGTGTCCTGTACAATAAACTGATATACACGTAATTGGCCCGGCTAACCGACACCGGTTGGTGTACCTGTCGGTTCCTCGGTCGGGGTCAAGGGGATGTCGGGATTGGTGGAGGGCAAGGCTTTGGTCAATGACGTGACTTCTGTCCAGGTTGCAATGCATGCTGGCTCCAGGTGATTAGTGGAGCAGTGGAGCAGCTTAAAGTTTATTCAGGCTTTCCATTTCGGGTGCCGGAACAGGCACAGGGCAATGTGAGTAATAATGTCTATGTTTTTACATGTGTTTTAAAAATACTAAAAAGTTTGAAAAGTATGAGGATTCTTCCTGGTCTCTATGGAGTGAAAGTTTGGTGGCCTATTTTGGGTGTCTAATGGTTAAAGGAAAGGAGAAAACCCCTTGGTGGTACAGATATTTTTACCTTCCGAGAATGGAGGAGCAAAGTTGAGTGAAATGTCAGGAGTGTGAGGAGATTATATTCAAAGTGCATTCAGATCTAATTATTATTATTAAAGTGGTTCTAAAGGCTGAGGGTTTCTTACCTTCATTCTATACATGGAGGTAAAAAACCTTCTGTGTGCAGCTCCACCCCCAGCCCCCCATTTTCAATCCAGCAATGTTCACGGGAACCATGGCTCTCCTGGCTCTCTCCCTCCTCATTGGCTCAGAGACAGCAGCAGAAGCCATTGGCGCCCACTGTTGTCAATTATAGCCAGTGAGAAGGGGGTGGGGCTGAGCCACGCTCTGTGTGTCTATGGAAACATAGAGCCAGCTCAGGAGCGAGCACGCACAAGTGACCAATAGCAGGCGGCTTGCTATGGGGCACTCAGCAGGGGGGAGGACACAGGAGCACCGTCAAAGAAGAGGAGGATCAGGGCTGCTCTGTGCAAAACCATTGTACAGAGCAGGTAATATTGTTAATGAAAAAAAAACACCTATAGTATCACATTAAGGGGTGAAAACAGTCTGGTGAGTGAGCATTTTAGAGTGTTTGTAACCTTAAAAAATAAAAAAATGGATCCTGTTCCCTTATAGGAGATTAAACATCACAGTGCTTGTCTAATCTGCCCCTCTGGAAGCTGTAAAAAACCTGGCCGATCCTGCCAGTTTCTGCCCTCCCCCTGTAAACTGACCATGGTTCATCATGGCTGCTAAGCCCTGACACCATGGACAGTTTTCGTGCCTCTGTCATCTGCGGCTCTCCTCTGTCCTCTCCCCCCTCCCTCCCTGTCAGCTCCATGTGTCTGTGTGAGCCCTCTCCACCCCCCCACGCCACTATTCATGATACATAAAATTTAACAAATGTCACTGCCGGCCCCTCCCCTTTATCCAGCAGTAATTCACAAAGCCTCTATATACATTTTTCAGATTTTTTCAGCCCAGTCATATGACTCCTGGCCACTCTGCTATTCTGATCCAGGGCTACAACAGGAGGGGCTGAGCAGCCAGCACAGCGGTCATGTGACCCTCTGGCTGGCGTCAGAGGGAGAGCTCGGCCTCTCCCACTGTAGCCCGGGGATCAGAGTAGCAGAGTGACCGGGTGTCACATGACCGGCCTGAAGATTTCTAAAAAAAGGTATTTAGAGGCATCTATTTCAGTAAACACTTGCACTGTACATTAATGCTGGATAAAGAAGAGGGGCTGACAGTGAATTCTTTTGTTAAGGTTACAAACACTTTAATGGGTAATAAGCACCAAACTAGTTTTATTTTTCCTGGAAAGAATTCAGTATTGACTATATGCAGCATCACTTTTGTGTTGACTTGTTTTATTTGGATATGTGAATTATCTTGAAGGGTGGCAGTTTATGCACTTTAATAATTATTTAATATAAGAGGTCCATATTAATTCCGCGGGACCGTCCCACGATTTGAACTAAGTCCTGGGGTCCCGCGGTTCAGGATTGGAGTCCCGGAGCCCAGTGCCTAGAACAAGTTCCGACACTGGGCTCCACTCAGTGGGAGCATCCTCACTGCAGCCAATAAGCTTCTCCCTCCCCCTCTCAATCTTCTTTCCAGTTATTGGTTGCCAGGACCGCCGGCGTCCTGGCAACCTATGGCACGCTCTGCGAGTGCACACTGTTGAGGAAACTACCTCTGTGCAGAGCGGCTCTCCCCCAACTCCGCCCCCGACTCCTGGCTCCAAGTTGGGACAAAGAGCAGACAAGTTACCTGGAGGAGATTATATAGGAGAAGGAGGGGGGGGCATCACATGGTAGCGCCCCCTCCCCACCATGGCGTGTAGAGCAAAACGGGCTGTGCTTCCTATAGCTGCCCCAGTCCCATCAGCATTGGCAGCACAAGAGATTGCAGGGTCCTGTGGAGCTGTGATTTCACCCACCAAGATCTCCTCCTGGCTCCTGCTGGCTGTATTCACTAACAGAAAGAGAGATCCCCTCATTCTAGGCTTAGCCACGCCCCCTCCCCTGTGTGTAGCAGAGAATGCCAGGAGTCTACACTGAAGTTCAGCAGGTCAGTTTTCCTGTAATGCAGATGTGTAATGTGAAGAGGGAGGGGGTCTGTAGTGCTATGGTGGCTGCATGGAATGGCTGGGGGGTCTAGTGCTATGGTGGCTGCATGGAATGGCGGGGGGGGTCTGTAGTGCTATGGTAGCTGCATGGAATGGCTGGGGGGGTCTGTAGTGCTATGGTGGCTGCATGGAATGGCTGGGGGGTCTGTAGTGCTATGGTGGCTGCATGGAATGGCTGGGGGGGTCTGTAGTGCTATGGTGGCTGCATGGAATGGCTGGGGGGGTCTGTAGTGCTATGGTGGCTGCATGGAATGGCTGGGGGGCCTAGTGCTATGGTGGCTGCATGGAATGCCTGGGGGGGGTGTAGTGCTATGGTGGCTGCATAGGTGTTGAACTTTGTGACATTATTATATTTCTACAGTTCCTCCTTCTGCAAGCAGACTCCATAGTGCTACAGCCCTATCTAGGCAGTTGGAGGGGATCTGACTCCAACAATGAGGCTTACTTTAGTGACAGCAATAATGATTATTTTAGGTACTGATGGCAAAGGACTTATTTCACTCAGACAGCAGCCAACTGGCTTACATATCTCCACATTCATAGCTGACCTTACTGGTAACCCAATCGATCTCACTCCTGCTATGGCCCTATTAGCAGTGATTACCCGTCCATTAAGGGCGAACGGGCGCTGCCCCCTCTATCACGCCACCCCCTATATGTATCATGGATAGATTCATACAATCTATCGATGTCCGCTGCAGCCACCCCCTATTCAGGCGTCCGGCCCCTTTTAGGACACCTAAATTACAGTGGCGGGGAGTTTTTTTGAAGCACCTGATTAGAGCAATAGGCATTAATAGGGTGGACTCGGAGCGCAGAGCATTGCGCTCTGAGCCCACCCAGATGTGTTAAAAAAGCAAATGAATATTCATTTTTTAACACTGAACCACCTTTCAGCCAATCAGGAAGCGCAGGTCTAATACCCGTCACCTGTTGGCTGAAAGGACAGGCGCTCCTATTGGATGCCTAGCAGGAAGAAAAAGAGACGCATGGAGGACACAGCTCGCCGCTGCCTGACCCGCTACCCTTCCCACAGCTCGCCGTTGTCACCCACTGCCTGACCCAACCACCAAGATGGGGTAAGTGCCAGTTAGACAGCGAGCGGGTGGGGGGTCATAGTGGCTGCATTTGATGGGCACAGTGGCTGCAATTTATGGGCACAGTGGCATAATTTGATGAGCACAGTAGCTGCATTTGATGGGCACAGTGGCTGAATTTGATGGGCACAGTGGCTGAATTTGATGGGCACAGTGGCTGCATTTGATGGCACAGCGAGGCTGCAATTGATGGTTATTTTTCTGAATTTTTTCAGTTTGTTTGCGCCCCCACCAAAAAAATTTGAGCACCAGCTGCCACTGCTTACTAGGAATAAATCTTGACACATACCCTCTAATAGTTAGAACATTAGTAGCCCATATACTACCCATAGAGGCAAGAATTACAATATCCAGTATGTGGAAATCTACTGATGTTCTAAACTTAACAAATGGTATTACTAGATTGAACATTCTAACACAATATGAGCTAATGTTAGCATACAAAAACTATTATTCAACTGGTTATAAAAAGTGGCAAGTTTGGATAAACCACCCTAGAGCTTCTAATTATTTAAAGAACTGTAACATAAAAAAAAATTGACCTTCAAATTAAAGTTGAGTAAATTATCTCTTCCATATTGAACGTATTAGCTTGATAACCGGTCTCCGCTTACAGTTTGAACCCAATCGAGGTAAGAGAGATCAAGAAATATTAAGCTTGATATCATATTGTTACCTTATTACCATTGTTTACCTTTAAATGTACATACTTTTTAGCGTATACTGATAATAAACCTCATTAGTGAATTGTTTATTGTCATGAACATATGCTCTTGTTACTGAAGAAATAAATAAAAAATGTAAGGCCTCATTCCCAGGAGGCGGATCTGTTTAGCGGAGTCCGCCAACTCAACAGGAGATCTCTCCGTTGATCTCCGCTGAGCCGGTGGATGACAGGTCTGTCTCTGCTCACTGAGCAGGGAGGGGCTTGTCGAGCGCCGCCGATTCCTATGGAGGGATCGGACGAAAATGGACAGCATGTCCGTTTTCATCAGATCTCATCCGATCCGATCTGCCAGGACGGTGCCATACGTCTGATTTTAGCGGATCAGATGTCAGCGGACATGGTTACCGCTGACATCCATCGCTCCATAGACCTGCATGGAGCGTCCGTTCAGGTCCGCCTAAAAAACTGACAGGCGGACCTGAACGGTCCGTTCATGTGAAAGGGGGCTAAAAGTAAAAAAATAAATAATAATCGTGTTAAATCAAAACATTTATGATGATAATTCTAAACATAAGTCCATATGCATCCGTGTCATAGAAAATCCACACAGTAAATTTCTATTCCTCCTATGTGGTAGCTCCACGTGATAGTTCAAATTGTTCCAGTGCATTCAGTGACCTCCACCAATAGACAAATTGCTTGCTCACCTCCCTCCCAACAATGACCCTATTACAGAGTCAAATTCACCTGAAAAGATGTCTTTTGGGATGATTTTGGGATACTCTTGCAGAGAACACCTAAGAGCCACGTAATTCCACTTCCATACGCTCGATAATGTGTGTAACACCATAAAGGAATTGAGCCAATTGAATTCCTGCAAAAGAAATTTGCATCGTGTATGGGCTCCTTATTGTGTGGTGGTTTAGTTGCAGTGTTCTTGCATTTCATTTTCCTTTCCTTTTTTTAAATGAAGCCTTACAGCAAAAAAAAAACAAAAAAAAAAAACAATATCACAACAATGATTAAACACAATTTATTTACAGACAAAACTTGGAAAACTTACAGACAAATTAAATTTTTTGAAAGACTAAAATATTGCGAAATCTCGTAATTCAGTTTAAACCACATAAACACTATTGGGTCTATTTTCTGATAAGATTTCATTGAAAAAATGTGTGAATCCGGAGTTTAAGTTGTACAATTCTTGGGGGAGTTGTGAAAACTCCTCTGATTTTAGAACATGGAGGAGATGCTGATCCCCATTAACAAAAGGGGAGCAGGTCCTTTATTAATTAGGAGCAATCAGGTCTCTGTTCTATGGCTGTAACAGGCACAATGCGCAGGACAGAGAACAAGACCTGGAGCTGCTTGATCCAATTTCATAGCCATCCCCCTCCTAGCATAGATATATTGATTTCCCCCATTCAGCCTGCAGAATCTCAAAGATTCCTCTTCCTACGCTAAAAAGCATTGGATGAAAAATCCTCCCCTGAAGGTTTTGGTATTCTGACAGCTGACACCCATGGCTGTCAGAATACCAGAACAGAATACCAGTACAGTGACAGCTTCTTATTGGATGAAGTCACTGTTCATCTGACAAGCTTTGTCAACTAAACAGCTTTTGTCAAGCAAGGTGGTGCTGACAGGGCCACCAAGGGCTTGAATTTTAAACTTGAGCTGTGTTTTGTACCTTTAGAAGAGTCACATGATACTGACGAAACATGTTGGGTTGGAGCCAATGGAATCATCACATCACTGGAAGTGATGTCAGCATTGTCAGGAAGGTAAACTCGATATTTTATGCTCCTTAAAGAGGAAGTATGATGGATTACTTCCTCTTTTTCCTCATACTAGCCCATTATGTTGCACTTACCTGCAAAGGAAGCCCACGATGTCACAGCTGTCCCCGCTGTGTGGAAGCGTCCATCTTCACTCCTCTTCCTTCCGAGGCCACGGACTCTGGCTTTCTAACTGGCCGGAGTCGCGTGACTTCACTGCCTTGTTTGCACGCTGGAGCTGCCAGTCACAGTACCCTTTCTTCAGCCCATTCTTCAGTGCAAATGCGCCAATGTCATTGTGTATATGAAGTGTATATGGTAAATATCTCCTAAACCGTATAGGTTTGGGAGATATGTCCAGTACCTAGAGATAAGCCTTAAAATAGGCTTACCTCTAGGTAAAAGTGGTTATACAGGGTTTACAACCACTTTAAGGAGGCCAGTGTCTTTTTTATCTGCTTTTATCCATGTACACTAGATGAGTGCACATTTGAATGTAAGTGCATTTGATTTAGTTTTTTAATAAATTTAAAGTCATTTTAAACATCTGCACAATGGTGGTTCCAATGTTGTTTTGAGTGCTTTACATCCCTTATTGAAAGGAGTGGATCCAGGAAGAGTGTCAGCCATTGTGATTACCATTTAAAGGTGTATGCCATGAGGAAATACAACCATTACCATTGTTGGTCTCAATTTAGTGATGACCTCTCCATCCACTGATCAACCAAAGGGTTAGGCTATTGCTTGTACAAGCATTTTATGAGATAATTATGTGGAATCATATGAAAGGCTTTGCTGAAATCACAATAGTCTTTTCCACAGCACCGCTCTAGTCTAAAACATCTGTGATATAGTCAGAAAATACCAAAAACTGATATCTAGAATTCCGGGTTTTTTAGAGACCATTGCAGATCAGGGAAGTAAGCCAATGGTACCAGCGGACCTTGGTATGCAGATGCAGGACTGCTTTGCTTTTTATATGAATGTGACAGGTTTGCTATAAGAATTGCAAAACTGCTGAGGAGTTAAGGGATAAAACGAGGACCTGGGCAGCAAACTGGTAGTGAAGAAACGTACAACTTTTAGTATACTCACAACACTGATATAGAAGGTTAAGAACCTGCTTGAGCTGCACCATACAGAGCAGTCCTTGTATCCAAGCTCTTCTAACTGACTCATCTTTCCAGGTTACATTGTTGTAGCTCTATTCCCCAAACATATCCTGTACAACATGATTAGCCTGGAATAGGTGACAGCATCAGAAGAGGAGGTCATACTTAACATGAGGAGGACAGAAAACAGTGAGTCATGAAAATGATAAATCTGAAAACTACACACAAATGGAAAACCATAGTGCTCTCTGCTACAAACCATTTATCAAAACCAAACATAGGGATTAAAAACGCTCACATAGGTACATGAATAACAAGCATATCATAAGCTCACCAAGCTGATACAAAAGTGCAAACGTCCTGGGTAATAGCTCCTCCCACCTGGAAGCATTACGCCCCTGTAGGGCATATTCAGGAAGACTTGGTGGTGGTATGTAACCCTAGGCACCTGTGCCTGCCCGTCTTTTAAGAATTTTTGAAAGACAAGAGGTGGAGGCGGGCTTCCTGAGCATGAGATCTCTGTGATTGGCTGTCAAATGATCCGGAGCCTCTCCCACTGGCGTGAATAGTTGTTAATGACAATGAGCGTACTCTCACCATGGAACAGTGCTTCTGGAAATGATCAACTCTCCTTTGCAGTTGGCCTGCACCTACACTGCAGGGGACATTTAAAGCACTTACTGATCTTCTGCACCCCTGGCAGACATTGCTCCCAATGCTCTGGCAGAGGATTGTCCCTCAGCATCCCTATTTTCAATGCAGGGCTTTGGACACTGCATTGATCTTAATAAAATCAGAGGACCTTAGGCCAGAGGCTGTGGGGACTGGTCTAGAGGAGCAGCATGCAGGAGTGGAGAATTAATTAAGTAAATTTGCTTTTCCAAATCCCCTAGACAGAAACGAGTAGTTAATCCTTGCAGTGCAGGCATATCCCCACTGCAAGGGAGAATTTGTAGGCTTCCTGAAGTTCAGCTTGGTGCATGGGGAAATGCAAACAAATGGCTTGTTTATACATCATCACAGTATACGCTGTTACCATAATAATAATAGTACCGCTGTGTTTATCGAATTGGTCTGGTCCCGTAGGAAAAATTACAATTTTCTGATTTTATTATGGTGTCTTTGAGTCGTATTATATTTATTCCATTTTGCTTATGGTTAGTGTGCAAATAAAGCAAACATGTTTTGAATTTTAGATGTCTGGAGTTGCCCTCTTTATTTTTCTGCTTATGTCTGACATTATAAAGGAGGGCTGTATGTGCACCACCAGTTTTTCTTATATGTGGAAAGTAAACTATTTTCTATTGCCCCCGCAGCAAGTAAAAATTGAATTTACCAGGTATGGGGAGCATGACATTTACCCCCATTCCTATCATGTAATAATGCTGGTGCCATAGGCGTGCACAAGGATTGTGCCAGGTATGCCTGGGCACACCCTAATCCTGAGGTTGGCAACCCATCAAGCGGGATCTACCCACCGATCGTGGGTAGGTGACAGGTGAACCGCTATCCTTCCTTGCCGACCCCCAGAATCTGGACAGGAGGGGCAGTGGGGGTAGGATTTAGTGGAACCGATGTGTAGCAGAAAGTAGGCTTCTCCTCCTCTCCCTCTCCCCAACATTCAGCGGCCACAAGAGCAGGGGATAGGTTCCAATATATTCCACCGCAGCCACCCCTCCTGTCCCTGTTCATCTTCTTTCTGCTGCCCGGGTCCCCCTTGCTCACCCCCCTCCCCATTGTTTCAGGCTGGTTAGGGGGAAAGAGGCCGGTAAATATGCTGCACACACATATGTGTTGGAGCTTTGAGGTGCACACCCTAATGCAATAGGCTGTGCACACCTATGGCTGGTTCTTTGTTATGTGGGATAAGTGGGGTGATTTTTGAATGAATTGATTTTGCTGTAAAAATACACATTTCACTGATTTATGACAAATAAAAACAATTTCACTCATTGAGCTGCTTAGGAGAAACTGGCTTCAAATTTAAAATAATATACTATTATTTTTAGAGTAGGTGCGTTTGGGGCGATGTATTTAGAATAGTTCAATTAATTTAGTGTACAGTGTATTTCTGTTCTATTTCCTTTCTTATGTATTTTGATTGTTATTTGTGTGTTTTTGATCTAAATTTTTATTTTTCTGTCTGTTTTTTTTTTTCTTTCTGTAAAAAATGGGAAAAAATTAAGCAAATGAGGAATGATTATTGGCACAAGAATAATTTAACCCACAAGAATAATTTGAAGAGGTTGTAACCCAAGAAAAAGGTCCTGTTCCTTCTTTTTAAACTTGTGTGTGTATATATATATATATATATATATCAATACAAGAATATTCCTGAAGACACAGCCACCTAGTGTGCATTGGTCATTTCTCTAAATTGTTAGTAATGGTAAGGGTAGATGAGCACCATGCATTCCATACTTTATTATATTTAAGTGTTCAAAAATTAGTTTTTCATAGGGTTACCATTTGTATCCACTTACGGACAGAGGGAGGGATGGGTTAGAGCCCCACAGCTTTCCTATCCAAAAACAATGTTTCTTTTAGCATAGTCCTGGTATATTTTGGTCATTGTTCCTCATCTAAAATACCTAGCAGACACACCATCTGGGTACATGGTACAGATACAGATAAACTTGCTGACAGTACATCCATCACCTGTTTCCAATATCATGCAATGACAGGGCATGATCCTGTTCCTTTAAAGCATGAAAAACAGCATTGTGATGTTACATTGTAATTTGTCCCTTTCTATGTTTTAAAATACCTGGTTGATCCTGTTCCTGTGTCCCCCCTATGTGAACTTGCCACAGTAATCATGGCTGCTGATTTATGATACAGTGGTCAGTTTCTGTGCCTCCGTCATCCCGCAGTCTCTCCTCTCTCCCTCCCTGCCTGTCAACTCAGTCTGTGTATTGAGAGACAATCTCCTCCCTGCCCCTCTCTTCCTGCTGCTACTTCCGCTGCAATATATAACCCTATTACTTGTATCCTTTCTTTTTTATGAAGATCTAAAGTACTGTGTGTCAGTTTTTTAAAATTATGATCCTAAATACCTACTTTCACAGCGCCGCTCTGCAGTCACATGACCTCCCTTTACTGGCCAGCTGGCGTCAGAGGGGAATCTCAGCCCCTCCCACTGCTCTCCTTAGATCAGGGAAGGAGAGCATAGGGGGGATAATGTGACCTCAGTGCGGAGGTGTGTTAAAAGGTATTTAGAATTATAATTTTAACAAAGCTGACACAGTAATTTATGAGGAGGATACAAGTAATGGTATTATGTGACCTAACAGCCACTTTAAGGAAAGTTGAAAAGAGCTTCCTCAATTATCAGGCACCATTAAAAGCCTATTGCACCCTTAAAAACAACCAAAAACAACCTTGAAACAACCTTGATCTTGCTTTTTTTTTACACCAATGCATTTAGATAAAATGGCAACATTTCACTGAAATCTGTTGATTTTCACAAAAATTTCAGGTAAATTAATACCTCAATTTCCTCATCCCTTTTGATTATGACGGTTCAGGCAGACTGTCGCATGGCAGTGGGGAAATAATCCTCTGACCTGAATAGGCTACAAGTTAAGGCTTACATTGTGCTATCTGTCTGCCAGAGAATCATGGATTCTAGAGGAAGGCGAGTATTTGTAGCTGGTGGGTCTACAAGGTTAAATCACTGGTTCACTTAAATCTGCACTTTCCATTTTCAGCTGCCTTCCACATATTTTTAAGTGTGGTTACATGTGCTCCTAATGACAGTGGTTTTAACCTTCCCCTACTTTATCCAAGAAAAAAAAAATGCCTTTAGATACACTTTAATGGAAAATTCCGTTGGTCTAGCTGACTCAATATCTATTTCTGTGATTTTATTCAGGCTTTGATATATCGTAGCCTAGTAAAATATCAAGATAGTGGTACTAACATCTATGAGATTCTTCCTTTTCCAATATAGACAATACCGCTGGGTTTTATTATGATTTTACATGCAAAAAAGCATGTGTTCCCGTTGGCACTGTTGCTAGTTTCAGATAAGCAGTGTGAAAGTACTGTGTTACTTATAATACAGCAAACATTCATAAAATACATGACTTCTGCTGGTAATGTTGATGGCCCCCTTTTGCATAAGGTCATATTCTTTATAACAGGTTGTGTTACTGTTAATATTAAGATGGTATATGATTGTTTAGCTGGTACACTAATGCCCTGTACACACGGTCGGACATTGATCAGACATTCCAACAACAAAATCCATGGATTTTTTCCGACAGATGTTGGCTCAAACTTGTTTTGCATACACACGGTTGCACAAAGTTGTCAGAATTTACGAACGCCAAGAACGCGGTGACGTACACCACGTACGATGAGTCTATAAAAGGGCAGTTCAGTACCAAGCGCGGCACCCTTTGGGCTCCTTCTGCTAATCTCGTGTTAGTAAAAGTTTGGTGAGAGGCGATTTGCGCTTTTTCAGACTTGTGGTTTTCAGATCTTATTTCTGCCGTTCAGTTTGTGCTTGTGGGTTTGTATCTGGTCTTCAGTGTGTGCAGCAAGTTATCGTTGACTTGTCATTGTGTTCTTGTTCGTTCGTTACTGATTTTCAGGTCACTCTTCACAGGCCTTGCTGTTCTTCAGTGCGTTCTGTTACTACGTTCTGAGCAGCCGACCATTTTCTAGCCATGTTGCGTGTACGTACTCATCGTAGAGTTCGTGCTGTGCGCGGGCTTGGTGTTGGGGTCCTTACTTTGACACAAGCCAAGTCCATGAACAGGGCGAGGAGGTGTTCATGGACCAAGAATTGGTTGCTCCAGCTTGACCAATTCTGTCACATGCCTTTGCTCCGTGAGATCCGTGAGAATAATCCTGACGATTTCAGGAACTTTCTCTGGATGACGGACCCCGTATTTCAAAGTTTGTTGGCTTTGCTGACCCCTTATATCAACAGGCAGGATACCTGCATGAGGCAAGCCATCACTCCGGAGCAGAGGCTAGTAGCCACCCCGCGGTACTTGTTGACGGGGAGAAGCCTGCAGGACCTCAAGTTCTCGACAGGCATCTCCCCCCAGGCTCTGGGAATCATTATCCCAGAGACCTGTTCTGCCATCATCCAGGTCCTGCAGAAGGAGTATATTAAGGTAAGATTTATCCTTTTAAATCACATTTTATTGTATTTAATGTTTGATAATGTATTGATTTTCTCATTCCCTAATTACCATGATTGTAATATGCTGTGAATGTCCCCTTTGTCCTCATGCATGCTGGATTTTTTTTTTAATTTTGTTGTCCTTCATACATATTTGCCTTCACTAACCTCCCCAGCATTCTCTGCTGAGCCTATATCCACCTCATCTACTCAATTAACAATGTATTTTGTCTGCTCCATAGTAGTGCTTTACCCTAAATACCCCTAAAATGTGCAAAATTTTGATTTGTGCTTTAAATTCTGGCAGAGTGCCAGAGGTTGTTTTTTTTGGTCCCAAAATCATTTGGAACCCTCCCTCCCCCCCCAACTGATAACTCAGCTGATACCAATCCTCTATCTATCCTCAATCCTCTGAATCTGCTGACTTTGCCAAACCCATACACACTATACACACCTCTTTTGTGGTCATATTTTTGGATGAATTCTCCAAAGCATGTAGTGCAAGGGCCTGCCTGAATACGTTCAAATGGTAATGTTAAAAGCTTTTGTATCCTATTATTATCTTGATAGGTAATAGCAGAATGTAAAAATGTGCTAAAATGTTTACAGTGTGTATTTATCTCCTTGTATTATGACACTTCTTTACACATTTTAGGGGTATTTAGGATAAAGCACTACTATGGAGCTGACACTTCTTACCTGTCCAGTGGGCTGCCAACAGTGTAAGTAAGGAGGGGATGGCCAAAGTAATACACATTATTTAGCCATTCATCTCTCAATGAAGTGGAGAGGGTTACCTGGCCAAAACATCCCCCCCCTAAATTTTTTTAAATGGCCCATGTGTGTGTGTGGGGGGATCTGATAGGTGGACCGTATACCTTTGTCTTTAAATACTCCCTAAAATAAATGTTATACTGATGTTGGCCAAGAATGTTTGTGTCTAATCTGCTTTCCATGTTTATGTGCAAAACGATTAATTTATTTTTCTTGTTTGACTCCACAGTTTCCTTCCAACCCACAGGAATGGCAGACTGTGGCCTCCCACTTTGCCCAGCGGTTGGACTTTCCTAACTGCGTCGGGGGCAATTGATGGGAAACACGTCCACATCATCCCACCCCCCAACTCGGGGTCATACTATTACAACTACAAGGGGTTCAATAGTATTGTGATGTTGGCGGTGGTGTCTGCTACTTACGAGTTCCTGTATGTGGACGTGGGGAAGAATGGTCAGATGTAAGATGGTGAAGTCACCACCCACACGGAGTTCTAGAGGTGTCTCCAGAATGGCAGCTTGGGCTTGCCACCTCCAGAAGACAATGCGGAAGGACTCCCATTCGTCTTCGTTGCGGATGAAGCGTTTGCACTGGGGGACCATCTTATGTGGCCATTCCTTATGAGGACCCTCACCCCGGACCAGAGGGTTTTTAATTACTGGCTGGCCAGAGCCAGAAGAGTGCTGGAGAACACGTTTGGAATAATGGCCAGCCGGTTCCGCCTATTTCTTAAACCGATACACATGGCGGAATATAAACTCAATCACATCATCCTGGCTTGCTTTGTTCTCCACAACTTTTTAAGGAGAAATTCTTGGAACTATACTGGCTCAGTTGGGCCTGAAGCCGCAATTAATATGAATGAACCAAACCTGACGGCGCTTGAAGCTGGCCGTCCTGGCTTGCCCCCCCCCCAGAGTGCCTGCTTGGTCCGTGTAAGATACATGGAATAATTTGAAGGTAGGGGGGCCATCGATATGCCAGACAATGTCTGAGACATTTTTTAAATAAAAATATATTTTAAACTGAACAAATATTTGCTCAGATTTACTGCTTGGCTTTCTTTAGCTGACCATGACTGAAATTTGGGGAGTCCTGAAAATGGAGTGATTGTGTAAAATTATAAAGCACTGTTGGGTGTTATTTACTAAAGGAAAATACACTTTGCACTACAAGTGCACTTGAGACTGCACTGAAACTGCTCTTGTAGTGCAAAGTGGATTTGCCTTTAGTAAATAACCCCCATTGGCACTGAAAACACCAACTTTACAAAAAAAATGCTTTTGAGCATTGAAAGAAGAAGCCACACATTGTTGATTCTCAATCTTTTTTTATCAAAGCACAATCACATGTGCATTTATAAAAGGTTTTTAAAACAAACCAACATGTTTGTTGTATAACAATTTTTTAGGGCACATTAAAAACTAGAAATTGCCTTTTAAGGTAAAAACAGGCATGTTTAAAAGCAAAAAGAAATACACAACTCTAGAACTTACAAAGTTCAACTTTTATAGAAAGTGAAGGCAATATCAGACATGAGTATTTAAAAAACTGTGTTTGATATTGCGTTCAGCAGATGAGGTGAAGTCACCCCTGGAAAAGCCAAATTTTGAAGATGCACACAAATTGTCGAATGTCAACATGTGCTAGCTGCCATCATGGGGGATCAATGGGAGTGTTTTGTGGGTGCAAGCCCTTCCTCTCAGATACTTTATTATTGAGGAAGGGGTTGCACCCCCAAAACGCGTACATTGATCTCCCGTGATGGCAGATAGCACATGTTGACACAGTGTGTGCATCTTCAAAATTTGGCTTTTCTGTAATATGTCACAAAATTTTCACAAAATTGTCAGAAAAACAAAAACACAAAGCACAAATAAGTTAGGGATTTCTAGGGGTTTTAAATTCTCCCTAAAACATCAATGATGTTCTTCATTTTGTTTTGAACATCATTTATGTTTTGCTTGATGTTTTCCAAGTCCCTATTACACCCCATTATCTCCCCGATCAGGATCTGGGCACTTTCACTGGTGAAATGACCTTCTTCCACAACATCACGATCACCTAAAAATATATACCGGTATATAAAAAATCACCATGTATTATAAATATGCAGGCATCCATCTCTTACCTGAGCCTGTGGTCGCAGACACTCACCTGTTGTGGTGACAATTTCCACCACGTCTCCCTCCTCCTCCTCTGCTTGGGTTTGGGGGATTTCCACTTCTTCATGAGGTGGGGGGGTCTGTTGTCTCCTCTGATGAGTGGTGTGATCCGAGTCTTTTCTCCCCTATGTAAAAAAAATTAGGTATACTTAGCACACAGATATTTGATGGCAGAAATAGGAATATGAAACATTGCTTGGAAGTGGGGTGCCTCTTTGGTTATGACCCCTTAATAAAGGTATTTTTTTTTCTATTATACTTGCCTATTTGTGGGCATGACATAACAAAAAATTAGCGTGGTTTCAGCTAAATAGTGGGCATGGCTTAAAGGTGCGTGGCTCTAATGGGGTGTGGTTAGAGTCTGAGATGAGCGAGGGATGGAGGGAGAGGGAGGGGGAGAGGGAGAGAGAGATGGAGGGACAGCAGGCCCAGATCCTACACAACAATAGAAATATGTGTATTCCAGAAAGTTTAACAATCAGCAGATAAAGATACTCCAAACACCTGGTGTTAGTGCTTCAATCATCCCGACACCATGGTTGTTATGTTGCCAGGATGATTGAAGTGCATTATTTCTATTATTACATTGTAATATAAAATGAAATCATTAAACTCACCATAATGCAGAATCAGTGGGAGCCCTCATCAGCGGAGTCCTCCTCACATCTGAGTCCCCATCAGAGGAGCCCTCCTCACATCTGTGTCCCCATCAGAGGAGCCCCTCCTTACATCAGGTGCCCCCAGCAGCGGAGTGCCTCCTCACATCTGTGTCCCCATCAGCAGAGTCCTCCTTACATCTGTGTCCCTATCAGTGGAGTCCTCCTTACATCTGTGTCCCCATCAGCAGAGCAATTGCTGCTGGTAAACATAACATTGCCAGTATTATAAATATGGTCATTATTACTGAGAACTGGATTTCCAGACAAAGAATGGGAAATTGGCATTGAATGTGACTCAGTTGGGCAATCAAGTGGGCATATGGGGCGTTTTGGGCAAGATGCCCCTATATACATATTACAAAGTTTTCATAATTTTCTGTGTAAAAGCATTATTTAAAAATTCTGATATATTTAAATATACATATTTTGCATTATATATTCAGACAGAAAATTATAATGCTGAGGCATGTCAAACTTGCTACATCTGCTTTCCATGTGTGAATGTCTCTGGAGGGAGGGAAATCCCCAGAACAGCTTCTGATAGCTTTGCAACAACCTATCTACAGCCCCTGTCACCAAAGCGTTACTTTGAGATGTCTCTCCTCATACACAGCATGTCATTATACTTTCATAGCACGTGGCATAGGATATACCCCCTGGAAATAAAATGTCTTATTCAATAAATAATTGCAATGCATTTAATTAATTAATTCCATGATTATTTTAATGTCTTTAATTATGCACTGATTAGATTTTGGGAATTAATAAAGATGTAACCAGTATGATTTTTTTCAGAGGTGGCAGGAGATCTCCTGGTGATTTTACTTCACTGCATGAGTTAGATTGCATTTTAAAGGTATTTATAAAGACAATACACCAAAGTCAATACAGTTAAAACCTGGTGGTACTTCCTACCCTGCCCCAGGCTTCAACCTCATTGGACCCTTTCATTCATAGTTTGTAAAGCTGGGAAATTATAAAACGTCTTTGAAAGGGAGTTAAGCCTACGTTCAACAGTTTTAAAAAATCATATACCAATTTTATTCTCAGTTAATCATGGTGTTTCAATCCAAAGATATATCAGACTTGCCTTGTATATTTTGAGAGCTGCCACATGAAAAATTGCTTTTGCGGGAATCCACAGCTTCCATAATGAAGTTGTTAAACAAATATGATTTTCTTTTCTTATGGGCTGGTTAGAAAAACCTTTATATAATGTAAAAAAAAAACATCTGTAAGACAATGGCATAATGTGCTCGCATGCATCGCATGCGAGCACATTATGAAATACCTTAGAGCGAAGCCCTCCAGCAGCGCGCTGTCACCACTGAGAGGGCTAACATCTGCCCCCGGTCTTTCTTCCGGGTTCACAGGGTCCACTACTGTAAGTGGCCAGAGCCTCGATGATGTCACTTATGCACATGCATGCAGGAGCCCTCAGTTACGGCCCTCTGAAGGTCCTGCACTGTATACCAAATCTTCAGAGCGCATGCCCTGGTGACATCAGCGGCTGCATCCAGGGTGAATATCTCTTAAACAGAGCACGTTTATAAGATAGTCATTTTACCTACAGGTGAGCTTATTATTGGCTTACCTGTAGGTAAAAATCACAAAGTGGGCTTTACTACCACTTTAACTAGTTCCAGATCTAGGTAAAATTGATGAGAGCATTGGACCTACCACTTGATATTCTATGGAAATGTCACATGGACATATACAGTACCAATTACTATGATAACAAAATATATATACATAAATAATAGTGCGCTTCTGCAAGAAATGAAGTATTGAAAATGTACAAACAGTAAATTGAATAGTCCATAGAGTTCACTATGGCAATAAGTCCATGAGCCAATAGCAATGAAAGCATATAGTGGAATGAACGTATATCTAATTCTTCTCAAGACAATGATATTTCCCACACAGGGTGGCGCCATGAACATGTGACGTCTTTCACGCCCGCTGCTGCCAGCTGTCGGTGAGGCTCCATGTGGTTTGAATGTTTTTTATTGTGGATCATGTGAGTACCTTGTGGTGTTTTTAACAATAAACCTGTACTAGCAGTATTCACACTATGTGCGGCCTATGATCCTTTTCCTCTATGGGGTTGTCTGAGTTGGATCCAAAGTTGTGGCCTTGGTGTTGGGGAATATCATGTGTTGACCCCAGTGGACCATGCTGATCCCAGTTAGGGACACCCAGAGGGTCCATTATTTCTCATGAGTATTTGATCTATGTAATTGGGGATCACAACCATCTGGTAAGAGGCTTGATTACAGTGGAGGGCACGTGTGTATTGTGGAATTCCTTAACAATTCACGTGGTTTGCCATCCGGTGGTATATATCATTATCTTGTGAAGGATTAGATACACCTTCATTCCACTATATGCTTTCATTGCTATTGGCAATTTGACTTATTTCCATATTGAACTTTACAGACTATTCAATTCACAGTTTGATTGTACATTGATACATTTTCAGTATTTCATTTCTTGCATAGTAACCAGAAGTGCACAATTATTTATGTATAGATATGTTTTCACATCACTTTTGGTATTCGAGTGCTATATAAGTGCAGCTCTTTGATAACTCATTCCATTGTAGCGCAGAAACACACTTTTGTTTTAAAAATATGTTAACAAAACGTCACATGTTATATTTGGCTCTTTGTATTGGTACAGAAAATGAATTCCCAGAGTTTTGTGTATGGTAAATGTACAGGGTCGTACATGGGAGTGAATCCAATTGTATTCCCAAAGCTGATCGGGCTCCTGCAGAATTAACAGCTTTTGTGTTGCAGTTTATAAAAATCCAAAAAATATTTTCAAATAATAGAAGGCCTAGATACAAACAGATACAAATTTTACAGAAAACATAAGCCTTGAAAAAAGGATTTTATTGTGACTGAAATCAGATAAAATTATAGGGATAGACTATAAAAACCTAGCATTGTAAAGGGGATACCAAGGAAGCTGGCGACCGTGAACACTTAAATACTCATGCTCTGTAAGATTCTAGCATTTCTACAAACGTCTGACAGCTCAATTTTAGATGCTAAAATGACAGTATTTACCTCATATTAGTGAAGTCAGGCAGCTCCAGGAGTAAGAAGACAGCAGTACAGAACTCACTAGGTGTGGTAGAATGGAAGAGATTGATGTAGGCCTAGATACAATACAGGTGTAACTGTCCTATATACTCTTTGTGACAATTGGTGTGATGTGGTACCACCTGTGTGAGCAGGGTCTTCACTGTATCTGTGAACAGGAAGGAATCTCTAATATGGATGATTGTCTCCACCAGTGGTGGCTGGTGAAGTTTTAGGATGGTGGGGGCGCCAGACACCGCCTTTCCTTTTTGACCCCTCACACATCTCATAAGTTCCACCCCTTATAGAATCCACCCACTCCGTCCTCTGTATTCCACCTGCTTCCACCCATAGTGTCAGGAGTATACAGCTCAGCATCACAGGACAAAGTATATAGCCTCAGCATCACAGGACAGAGTATACAGCTCCAGCATCACAGGACAGAGTATATAGCTCAGCATCACAGGACAGAGTAAATAGCTCAGCATCACAGATCAGGGTATATAGCTCAGCATCACAGGACAGAGTATATAGCTCAGCCTTAACAGATGATGGTATATAGCACAGCCTTACAGATCATGGTATATAGCGCAGCCTCACAGATAATGGTATATAGCACAGCCTCACAGATCATGGTATATAGCGTAGCCTCACAGATCATGGTATATAGCATAGCCTCACAGATCATGGTATATAGCACAGCCTCACAGATCATGGTATATAGCACAGCCTCACAGATCATGGTATATAACACAGGCTCACAGATCATGGTATATAACACAGCCTCACAGATCATGGTATATAACACAGCCTCACAGATCATGGTATATAGCGTAGCCTCACAGATCATGGTATATAGCGTAGCCTCACAGATCATAGTATATAACACAGCCTCACAGATCATGGTATATAACACAGCCTCACAGATCATGGTATATAACACAGCCTCACAGATCATGGTATATAACACAGCCTCACAGATCATGGTATATAACACAGCCTCACAGATCATGGTATATAACACAGCCTCACAGATCATGGTATATAACACAGCCTCACAGATCATGGTGCTGTATATAAGCGCAGCCTCGCAGATCGGCGCAAACAAACTGAAAAATTACATTGTTAGTAATGAAGGACTCTAATTAGGCATTTATCAGGTGATTATGTGTCATTACTGCTAGATAAAATATAGAAAATGTTAATGTTTAAGTCAACTGTTAAAGAATGCAATAAATGTACCACGAATCAGTGATTTTTTTTAAACAGTAAACAGACTTTATTGTACAACAAACAACAACAAAAAAACTCTGAATCAGAGTAAAGGTGACTGAATACTGAATACAAATGCACACCACATTCACATTAGCGCCAGTAGTACTATTTGAAATGAAATCCTTACTTTCTGGCTTGCAAATTTCTCAATTACCTTCTGGTTGAAGTCAGTCATCTCTGTCACCACTTTCTTTTTGCATTGACAGCATGGCCAATGCATTTAGCCTCTCCTGGGTCATGCTATTTCTCAAAAAAGTCTTAATCCTTTTTAAGGTTGAGAAGCACCTCTCAGCTTCTGCTGTGGTCAAGGGTGTGGTGATGAGGATCTTTAGCAGAGTAACAGTCTCTCTAAATACTTTTTTAAGATTGTTCTCCATAAACAGCTGGAATAGGTCCACAGCACCATTACACTTTCTGGACTCTTCTGTGTGGTAGATGAGACTAAGCTCTGTCTTTAACTTACTCTTATTGAGCAGTGGATAGGCCTTCAAAGTCTTACTCAGTGCATCCTCCAGAAACTCCGTTGCGTACTGTTCAAACCTGTCTGCTAATGTTATCCACTAGAGGGAATAACAAATCCTTTTAGATCACATCATTTTTATATGAATATTGTAAGAAAAATATTTTTCTTTCTAATCTTCATATCTATAAGAGGGAACTATCAAAAAGCCAAATATTGAAACAAACAAAAACTCACCTTGGCTGCAATGCGTTTATGTTCTCCTGGATTCAGCGAGCACTGCCTCCTCAGTTGAGAATCACCTTCACTGCTTTGGTCAACCAGGGATGGGATAGAATCTCTGCAAAATGTATGAGTAATAATAATAAAAATTGTAATCATAATAACAACAACACATGGAAAATAAGGAATACAGCTGCTACCTGATCTTCCGTATTTCCTGCTGGAACTGCTGGATGCTGCCCTTAATGTGGACTGAATCTATGTCCTTCTTCTGAAGTTTGCCATAGAGGAGGTCCACATGCGGCATGCTGTTGTGGAAAAGTGTCAGAAAATATTTAAAATCCAGATCCTCCAGCAGCATGGCAAAGCCTGCTGCTTCTCTTATGGTAACAAGGTCAAAGTCACCTGAGTCCATCATCTTACCATATACACAGGGCTCTGTACATCATATACCAGACTCAACATTATACACTGGGCTCTGTACCTCATATACCGGGCTCTACATTATACACAGGGCTCTACATTATGCACAGGGCTCTGTACATCATATACCAGGCTCTGTACATTATACACAGGGCTCTGTACATCATATACCAGGCTGTACATTGTACACCGGGCTCTGTACATCATATTCCAGGCTCTACATTATACACAGGGCTCTGTACATCATATACCAGGCTCTACAGTATACACTGGGCTCTGTAAATTATATATAGATTCATGGGATGAAAATATCAGTCCAGCCTTTTGCATCTGAAGTTTCGCCCTTTTACATCAGAAGCCCCTTCCTTCAGAATACCTCTTTCACATCAGAAGCTCTCCATGACATAAGAGTCCCTCCTTTCACACCAGACACCCCCTATCATATCAGTATCCCACTGTCAGGTCACCTGAGTCCAGGTGACAGATGCACCCCGTTGGGGTCAGGAGTGCACCGCTAAGATAGTAGACCCTAAGGCTGACTGCTGCGGATGGAACTCGGGGTGGTTCAGGAAGGCAGGTCCCCTGGAGCACCAACACGGATCCCACAGGGAGTTAGAGCATAGATTCCCCAGGGGTGGAGTCTAAGAGCCAGCAGGTGTTCACCAGAGGCTCTAGTGGTGAGGATGGACTGGGCTGCAACTGGCTCCCGGTCGTGGTCCCCAGGGTCTCCCAGCTCATGCTCACAGTAGGCTACAGGAGGATGGAGAGGAAACAGTAGCCCAGGACAGCAAGGGATAGTAAGGAGGTAGCCAAATGTCGGGGCGACTAGCAGACAAGGATAACAGAGAACACACCAAAGGTCAGGGTCACAGGCAAACAGGGATAGTCAAGAACGCGCCAAAGGTCAGGGTCACAAGCAGACAGGGATAGTCGGAAACACGCCAAGATCGGTAACAGAGACAAACTTAGAGCACACGGCAAACAGGAAGCCAAACACACAATATTGCACGGCAGGCTTGGAGAATACGGTGTTAAATAGTGGTTCCTGTTTAGGCTAGGGTGGAGCCACACTGAGGGAAGATTATTTAAGCATGCAGGTGTGAGAGTACAAGCCTCAAGGCTGATACACAGACCAGGAAAGAGACAGACAGGTCATGAATGTATTACTGCAAGATCATGACAGTACCCCCCTCTTACCAGGCCTTACCCTCCCCCGCTTTGGACCAGGCTTGGAGGGGAACTTCAAATGGAACTTCCTCAGAAGACGAGGTGCGAAGACTTCAGATGCAGAAATCCACGATCTCTCCTCAGGCCTGAAACCTTTCCAATCCACGAGATATTGAAGGACACCTTTACAGAAGCAAGAATGCAAAATTTGACTAACCTCGTACTCCTGATCATCTTCAGGGACTGGAGCCAAGGTAGGGAGAGAATGAGAGAACTTATTGAAAACTAAAGGTTTCAGAAGGGATACATGAAAGGAGTTTGAGATCCAGAGGCTTTTAGGGAACTGGAGTTTAAAACAAACAGGATTCAGCTTAGAATTTATATTGTAAGGACCAATGAATCTCGGGGCAAACTTGAGAAAAGGGACCCGGAGTCTGATGTTCCTGGTAGAAAGGCAGACTTTGTCTCCTGGCTGTAGAGAAGGCGGCTTACGCCTGCGACGGTTAGCAAAACTTTTGAACTTGTTGGCAGCTTTCTGGAGGGAATCATGAACGTCAACCCACATGGAATTGAATGATTCCTGAACAGTAGCCAAAGCTGGGATGTCAGAAGAACAGGTCATAGGAAGAGAGAGCTGAGGATGTCTTCCATAAACAGTGACAAAGGGTGTCTTCTGAGAACTGACGTTGACATGATTGTTGTGGGAGAGCTCTGCCCATGGGAGTAATGATGCCCAATCATCGTGATGAGCCGAGACCAAGGTACGGAGAAAGACCTCCAACTCCTGATTAACCCTTTCAGTCTGGCCATTGGATTGGGGATGGTAAGAAGAGGTAAAATCCAAGGTAATGAGGGATTTGCAAAAGGCTCTCCAAAAGCGAGAAGTAAACTAAACACCCCTGTCCAAAACGACATGGGAAGGGACACCATGAAGATGGAAAATCTCTCGTATGAAAATGGGAACCAAGGCAGGAGCAGAAGGGAGACCAGGAAGAGGAACAAAATGGGCCATCTTGGAGAATCAATCAATTACCACCCAAATGACCTTATTCTTCTCAGAAGGTGGAAGATCGGTGATGAAGTCCATGGCTATGTGAGACCAGGGCTCCTTGGGAATGGGCAAGGGCATGTGAAGACCAGCAGGAGCCTGCGTGGAGGACTTAGACTGGGCACAGACATGGCCAGCCTTAACATAGTCTTTGACATCCGAACGGAGAGAAGGCTACCAGTAGTGGCGAATGATGAGGAGGAAGGATCGAAGAAACCCAGCATGACCTGCCACCTTGAAGTCATGTCCCCAACAAAGGATCTTAGCTCTTAGCTCAGTGGAGAAGAAGGTCTTGCCAGGAGGAATTTTTGACTTCAGGGTGGTAGAATGTGCAAGGATGCATGAAGTAGGGATAATCGGCTCAGGTTCAATGGTAGGCTCCTCATCTTGAATGTCAAAAGATCTAGAGAGTGCATCAGCCCGACTGTTGCAGGAACCAGGTTTGAAGGTAGTGGTTAAGTTAAAATGGGAAAACAAGAGACTCCACCCTGGCTTGTCTGGGATTCAATCGTTTGGCATTCTGTAAGTACTGCAGGTTTTTATGGTCAGTGAAAATTATTATGGAATGTGGGGATCCCTCCAAGAGATGACGCCACTCCTCCAACGCCAATTTAATCGCAAGAAGTTCCCAATCACCAATAGTGTAATTCTTCTCCACCTGAGAAAATTTTCTGGAGAAAAACGCACACGGTAGACGTTTTTTCCCAAGGGGTTGAAGAAGCACAGCTCCCACCCCAGTTGAGGAAGCGTCCACTTCAATAAAAAATGGATCCCCCGGGTCAGGTCGCCTCAACAAAGGTCCAGAAATGAAGGCCTGTTTCAAATCATGAACGGCAGAGACAGCTTCGGGGGACCACTCCTTGGCATTAGCACCCTTCTTGGTCAAGGAGATAATTGGCGCAGCAATAGAGGAGTAATGAACTGCCTGTAATAATTAGTGAACCCAAGAAAGCGCTGCATGGCCTTGAGGCCAGCAGGAAGAGGCCAGTTGGTAATAGCTGAGACCTTCCCAGGATCCATACGAAGAACGAAGTTTGAGTCAAAGCATCCCAGAAACAGGACTTCAGAACATTCAAAAGAACATTTCTCCAGCTTGGCGTACAGATTATTTTCTCGAAAGCGCTTACCGTATATACTCAAGTATAAGTCGTTCCGAGTATAAGTCGAGGCCCTAATTTACCACAAAAAATTGGGAAAAACTTATTGACCCGAGTATAAGACGAGGGTGAGAAATGCACAGCTACTGTAAGTGGAAAAAAGGGTCAACAATGCCCATTTGCATGCCTCACTGTGCTCATTTGCAGCCATAGGTCCCCTGAACTTCAAACTCGGTAGTTAAGGGTTCCTAGATGCCCCCTAGCTGCAGCAAAAATATGGGGTCTCTGATCCCAAAGGGTCCCGAAATGACATTGCTGAAGATGGACACAGTTGACCGAATTTGGGGCCCTGTATCTTGGGGCCACTTAGAGCTAAGAACCCCAAATTTGGTGTACAAACCCAGTGGAACTAGCAGCATAAAATTTCCAAAGCTGGGGTTTCTAGCACTAAGTGGCCCCGAGATACAGGGCCCCAAAAATCAGTTCAGAAAATGTCAAGCACTTTTCTGCAGAAGAGAATGACATTTTCCAAACCGAGTTTGGGCCCCCGTATCTCGGGGCCACTTAGGGCTAGGAACTTCAGCTTTAGATATGTTGTAGTTCTAGTTCCACTGGGTTTGCACACCAAATTTGGGGTTCCTAGCATCAAGTGGCCCTGAGATACGGGGCCCCAAAGTTGGTTTGGAAAATGAAATTTTTTGCTGCAGAAAAGTGCTTGACTCGAGTATAAGTCGAGGGGGGCACTTTCAGCACAAAAAAACATGCTGAACAATTCGACTTATACTCGAGTATATACGGTAAGTACAACCTGGACATGGTCGCTGTGAACCGACTATCCAAAAAGATGAGAATGTCATCCAGGTAGATGACAACAAATTGGTAAAGCAAATCCCTGAAGATTTCGTTAACAAAGTTTTGGAACACCGCTGGGGCGTTACACAAACCAAAGGCCATGACCAAGTACTCGTAATGCCCATCACTAGTGTTAAACGCAGTTTTCCATTCATCCCCTTCCCGTATTCAGATCAAATTGTATGCACCCCTGAGATCCAATTTGGTAAAAATGGAGGCACCTTTCAACCTGTCAAATAGTTCCGATATTAGGGGTAGGCAGTATCGATTTTTGATTGTTACTGCGTTTAGGCTTCAGTAGTCAATGCAGGGTCTTAGGGTACCATCCTTTTTGGCAACAAAAAAGAAACCTGCACCTGCAGGTGATGAGGATTTCCGGATGAATCCCTTTTTTAGATTTTCCGCAACATACTCAGACATGGCCTGGGTCTCTGGGATGAGCAAAGGGTAGGTACGACCCCTGGGTAGAGCTTCTCTAGGAACAAGGTCAATGGCACAGTCAAAGGACCTGTGAGGAGGAAGCACCTCAGCTGACTTTTTACAGAACACATCCCAGAAATCGCTATATGCAGTGGGAAGGGCAGAGGATACTGAGGTGGTAGCCACGGGAAGTCTCCCCTTAGGGGCAACCTTGAGTAGGCAGGAAGAGAAACAGGAGGGATCCCAAGCCAGGATCTGCCCAGAAGTCCAGTCAATGTGTGGAGAGTGGAGTTGCAACCAAGGAAGCCCCAATATGATAGGGGTTGAGACCTTAGGAAGGATAAGAAAGGATATCCACTCCTGGTGGAGTATCCCTACCGACATCTTAACAGGAGGAGTCTGGAAGCGGATAGGGCCCCCTGGAAGAACAGTGCTATCAATCGCTGAGACCACCAATGGAGTGGTGAGGGGTAAAATGGTAAGGTTCATGGAAGATGCAGTTCTCCAGTCCATAAAGTTGTCAGTGGCTCCCGAATCCAGATAAGCCAAGGCAGAGTAGGAGGAAACGCCAACAGGAAGAAACACCGAAAGAAGGAGACGAGAAGATGACTTTTCTGGCTTCAATACTCCACCTTCCAGATATATTACCCAAGCTTTTCCTGGACGAAATGAGCATGTGTCACGAAAATGACCTTTGCCCCCACAACAGAGACACAGGCCCAGAGTTCTGCGCCTAGCACGTTCCTTGGGGGATGGCCTGGTCTGGCCCAGCTGCATGGGTTCCTCACTCGGCAGGAGATGCTCCACAGGACGAAAAGAGGGGAGCTCGGGCTGACTAAGGACCAAGGAGTGCTGGCGTCGCTTTTCTAGGGTCCTTTCCTGAAAACAAATATCAATCTGGTTACAAAGGGAGATAACTTCTTCCAGATCAGTGGAGATGGTTCTTCCTGCTAATTCGTCCTTCACTCTTTTAGAAAGGCCATGCAGAAAGGTTGCGACTAAGGCCTCATTGTTCCAGCTCAGCTCAGTCGTCAGTATGCGGAAACGAAGAGCATACTGTCCCATAGAAGCAGACTCTTGGCGGAGATGTAAAAGGGCGCTGGCCGCTGAAGAGACACGACCTGGTTCCACAAAGATATTTCTGAAGAGTTTCAAAAAATGAGAAAGGCTGGAAACCACTGGGTCTTTCCTCTCCCACATAGGGACAGCCCAAGCTAAAGCCTCGCCAGACAGGAGAGAAATAATATAGGCTACCTTTGCCCGATCAGACTGGAAGTTTTGGACTGGAGTTCGAAATGAATGGTACACTAGCTAAGGAACCCTCTGCAGGCCTTGGAATCCCCAAAGTAACGGGACGGAGCTGGTAAGTGCAAAAGGTTAGCAGCTGCGACTGTAAGCGGAGCTGATAAGGCAGCCGATTGCAGTTGTGGAGCCGGGAAGCCTAAGGAGACTCAAGTTGTTCAAATCCTGAAGGAATCGCATCACCTGGGTCTGATTAGATTCCTGGGTCTTGAGTCTGTGGACTATGACCTGCAGCTGATCATCGGGAGGTAGCGGCACATCAGCCGGGTCCATGGCCATGCAAACTGTCAGGTCACCTGAGTGCAGGTGACAGATGCACCCCGTTGGGGTCAGGAGTGCACCGCTAAGATAAGTAGACCATAAGGCTGACTGCTGCGGATGGAACTCGGAGTGGTTCAGGAAGGCAGGTCCCCTGGAGCACCAACACAGATCCCACAGGGAGTTAGAGCATAGATTCCCCAGGGCGCAGAGTCTAAGAGCCAGCAGGTGTTCACCAGTTCCTCTAGTGGTGAGGATGGACTGGGCTGCAACTGGCTCCAGGTCGCGGCCCCCAGGGTCTCCCAGCTCACGCTCACAGTAGGCTACAGGAGGATGGAGAGGAAACAGCAGCCCAGGACAGCAAGGGATAGTAGGGAGGTAGCCAAATGTCGGGGCGACTAGCAGACAAGGATAACAGAGAACACGCCAAAAGTCAGGGTCACAGGCAAACAGGGATAGTTGAGAACACGCCAAGATCGGTAACAGGGACAAACTTAGAGCACATGGCAAACAGGAAGCCAAACACACAATATTGCACGGCAAGGCAGGCTTGGAGAATACGGTGTTAAATAGTGGTTCCTGTTGAGGCTAGGGTGTAGCCACACTGAGGGAAGATTACTTAAGCATGCAGGTGTGAGAGTACAAGCCACAAGGCTGACACACAGACCAGGTAAGAGACAGACAGGTCATGAATGTATTACTGCAAGATCATGACACCCCCTTTCACATTAGAAGCCCTCTCATCACATCCAAGAGCCACCCCTCCCCTCTTTATGTCAGAAGCCATATCAGAATTGCTGCAGACCGGGTAAAATCTTGTAGTGGGTTGGATGTGGTTCTCATGCCATAGTTTGGAGACCACTATACTATCTATACTGCCTTTCAAGTGTGAAATCTAAAGAGAAATACCCCAAAATAACAACTGATAGCTATTGTTTTTCCAAGATAAACTGAAAATTTCTGGCTGTGTTTTTCACATGGCAATATTGAATAAACATGCATCCAGAAAAGCTGGAAAAATGTAGTGATCAGATGGAACCTACATAATGTACCCTGTACACTCTGAAGTCTATTGCCAGTATAAAAGCCAGCCAGGAACTCAGCACAGGGATGGGCGGAACCCCTTAAAATGGGCACAGCAGCCAGCAGGTGTACAGACCCGGGAACTGAGCACAGGCATGGTGGAAACCCCTCATTATGGGCACAGTGGGTGTACAGACCCAGGAACTCAGCACAGGGATGGTGGAACCCCTGATAATGCGCACAGTGGGTGTACAGGCCAAGGAACTCAGCACAGGGATGGTGGGAACCCCTTATAATGGGCACAGCAGCCAGCAGGTGTACAAACCCGGGAACTCAGCACAGGCATGGTAGGAACCCCTCATTATGGGGACAGTGAGGCTGCAATTGATGGACACAGTGAGGCTGCGTATGATGTGCACATTGAGGCTGCAATTGATGGGCACAGTGAGGCTGCATATGATGTGCACACTGAGGCTGTATTTGATGAAATAGATACCTGCATTTGGCAGTGCCATACCTATCTCTCTTTTAAACTTACCCAGATTTTCATTTGACTCATAGGTACTGATCATTGTGGAAATTTTTTTTCAAAACGTGTGAAAATTTGGTTCCATCTTTGAAACAATTTGCCCTTCACAAGGCGTTCAGATGAAGAAAAAAAGAGGATAAAGGAGCTTGCACCACATCAACCCAAATTGCAAATTCAGCAGAGGTCAAGTGATCGTGGTCGAGTTTACACTCAAAGCTTTTCCACCACTTCTTATAGTAAATGCTAGCTGGATGTGATGTGACTCATGCCTATTATTGTTTTCCCTGTTTGCTATTTCAAAGTCATGGCACCAACACATTGTGGATATCAACAGGGGTTTGTGACCTAAAGCATCTCAGTACAGAGCCCGGTGTATAATGTACAGCCTGGTATATGATGTAAAGAGCCCTGTGTATAATCAGTAAGCCAATCACACCATCAGAAAATTATATATCTGGGGGGCATTCTGTATACCATCTGTGTCTAGCACTTATCCCGTAGGTGTCGCTGGTATTTTGCCCAGGTCTTCCCCACTTTTGTAGGCACAAGATAGATTCACACAGCCAGGTGCACACTCCTCTGCTCGTAGTTTTCAATTACCAGTCTAGAGGGTGTTGTTTTTTTTGTTTTATTTTTGGAGAACCTGGATAGTTAAGGGGTTTAGTGGGGTACTCCAATAGAATTATTCACATCTGAGGACATCTGACCCTGGTTGTTTGGGGTGACCAGAACCATGGAAGGGTTCTGGTTGTTTGGGGTGACCAGAACCCTTCCTAGAGCTGGCCGTCCAGCCAAACTGAGCTATCAGGGGAGAAGAGCCTTGGTGAGAGAGGTAAAGAAGAACCCAAAGATCACTGTGGCTGAGCTCCAGGGATGCAGTCGGGAGATGAGAGAAAGTTGTAGAAAGTTAACCATCACTTAACCATCACTGCAGTCCTCCACCAGTTGGGGCTTTTATGGCAGAGTGGCCCGACAGAAGCCTCTCCTCAGTGCAAGACACATGAAAGCCCACATGGAGCTTGCTAAAAAACACCTGAAGGACTCCAAGATGGTGAGAAATAAGATTCTCTGGTCTGATGAGACCAAGATAGAGCTTTTTGGCCTTAATACTAAGCGGTATGTGTGGAGAAAACCAGGCACTGCTCATCACCTGTCCAATACAGTCCCAACAGTGAAGCATGGTGGTGGCAGCATCATGCTGTGGGGGTGTTTTTCAGCTGCAGGGACAGGACAACTGGTTGCAAGTACAGGGATATCCTGGACGAAAAACCTTCTCCGGAGTGCTCAGGAGATTTACCTTCCAACAAGACAATGTCCAAGACAATGTCCAATAAGCACACAGCTAAAATAACGAAGGAGTGGATTCACAACAACTCTGTGACTGTTCTTGAATGGCCCAGCCAGAGCTCTGACCTAAACCCAATTGAGCATCTCTGGAGAGACCTAAATATGGAGAGGATCTGCAAGGAAGAATGGCAGAGGATCCCCAAATCCAGGTGTGAAAAACTTGTTGCATCTTTCCCAAAAAGACTCATATCTGTATTAGATCAAAAGAGTGTTTCTACTAAATACTGAGCAAAGGGTTTGAATACTTAGGACCATGTGATATTTCAGTTTTTCTTTTTTAATAAATCTGCAAAAAATGTCAACAATTTTGTGTTTTTCTGTCAATATGGGGTGCTGTGTGTACATTAATGAGGAAAAAAATGAATCTAAATGATTTTAGCAAATGGCTGCAATATAACAAAGAGCGAAAAATTTAAGGGGGTCTGAATACTTTCCGTCCCCACTGTATATCTGCAGGGTGAGAGGCATTGCTACCTTTGACTATTTCCTTAAAGCCCATCTCCAGGAATTACACAAAATCTACCCTTGTAGTGCCCGCTCCTTGCACTACAGGGGTTAAATGCTCATTAAGTCTAGGAGGAGCTGAACAGAGTGCATAACTTACCTAACCCTTGCTCCAACCAGCTCCAATGGCATCACTGCAATGGTACATTTTACCTAATTACTGGACGTTGTAATGCTCCACCACAACTTATCACATCACCAGTCATAAGGGGGGCAGCTCTAACATGAGAAAGCAAAGCCCTGCTCTTCTACTATGATGGTTGCCTCCACACAGAGACACAGTGCACAACAAGGTAATAGGTAACAGTAATGCCCCGTACACACGATCGGACATTGATCGGACATTCCGACAACAAAATCCATGGATTTTTTCTGACGGATGTTGGCTCAAACTAGTCTTGCATACACACGGTCGCATAAAGTTGTCAGAAAATTTGATCGTTCTGAACGCGGTGACATAAAACACGTATGTCGGGACTATAAACAGGGCAATAGCCAATTGCTTTCGTCTCTTAATTTATTCTGAGCATGCGTGGCACTTTGTCCGTCGGATTTGTCAGAATTAAAAGGAGCGGATTTTGTTGTCGGAAAATTTTATAGCATGCTCTCAAACTTTGTGTCGGAAAATCCGATGGAAAAAGTCAGATGGAGCCCACACACGATCGGAATTTCCAACAACAAGGTCCTATCACACATTTTCCGTCGGAAAATCCCACCGTTTGTACAGGGCATAATAGGGAAAAGATCAGTTGCTGGCAGCCTACAGGCAAATCTGATTACCAGTCCTTTGCTTTCTGCTTGCCTTTTCTTTCTATTTTTTTTTTTGAGTGAAGCTTCTTCAGTACAGGTCCTCTTAAATGTCCTCTTAGCGCCTGCCAATTGGGACGCTTCCTTATTATACAACACAGCAGATGTTCCACTCACTATGGTGATGGCTATGGGGATAGCTCTTGGCAATGAGAATTACCAGTAATTTTTATAGAACTAAGACCTGGCGCCAATCACATAAATTGATTCTTTACCCAGACAGAACACTGAAACATTTTTTTCTGGCTTACACTGAAAGGCATATACTAAATATACTAAACAATATCAGTGCCAATGGAGCAATGTACCAAAAAATCTTGATGGGTACTCAATAAAAAAACTTGAAAAGCATTCATTAATATATGTAAAATCTTGAAGTACAATTATGTGAGAACTGGATTCATCACTGTCCTTAGTTTTCAGGTTTATACTCTATCATTTCTCATGTTTGTACTCATAGCATTTCTAGGCAATGTTCTTTACCAGATGTCTATGTATTTTTTTAGCACTAGTATAGTGTTTCTTATTGTCAGCTTGACATCCTAGGGGGCATTTTCTGGCACATTCTGTTTTAGCACACTACTGTATAATATAAAGTATATATTGGGGGAGATTTGCTAAAACTGGAGCACTCGAAATCTGGTGCAGCTGTAAATGGTAGCCAATCAGCTTCTAACTTCAGCTTCTTCAATTAAGCTTTGACAATGAAATAAGGAAGCTGATTTCAATGCAGAGCTACAGCAGATTTTGACTGCTCCAGTTTTAGTAAATCTTTACTGTCTATTTCATTTCATTAACATCTAAATGTAGTTTACATTATTTTTTGTGTTTTTACAATTTGGAGATTAGAGATTGGGATTGGAGCAGCCACATAGACTTGCATGGGTCGAATTTGCTGGCGGTAACACCTGCCAGATGTGACATGCAGTTTCATTTTTTCAGCTAAGCACAGCATCGCAGCTATGGCATGTTGTGCCCACCTGAAGACATCTTGTCTCATAAGTTCAGGTGTGCAGCCAGGGGCAGTAAAATCGCATCTCACAGATGCTCGATTGGATTGAGATATGGATAATTTGGAAGCCATGTCAACATCTCAAACACATTGTTGTGTTCCTCAAACCATTCTTGAACCATTTTTGCAGTGTGGCAGGGCACATTATGCTGCTGAAAGAGGCCACTGCCATCAGGGAATACTGTTTCCATGAAGGGGTTACTTAGTCAGCAACAATGTTTAGAGGTGGTACGTGTCAAAATAACATCCACATGAATGGCAGGGCCAAAGGTTTACCGGCAGAACATTTACCAAGCATCACACTGCCTCTGCCAGCTTGCCTTATTCCCATACTCCTCCTTGTGCCATCTCTTCCCCAGGTAATTCTTCTATTGTCAAACAAATACAAATAGATTACCAAGCGCAAACTTACCAAACAGCCAGAACCTCTGTTCTTAATGTATATTGTTAGGTCAATTCGGTTGGTCGCTGGCTGGTTGGTAAGTTTGAGCTTGGAAAACTTTTTGTATTTATTTGACATACAGTGCCTTGAAAAAGTATTTATACCCCTTGAAATTTTCCACATTTTGTCATGTTACAACCAAAAACGTAAATGTATTTTATTGTGATTTTATGTGATAGACCAAAACAAATTGGCACATTATTGTGAGGTGGAAGGAAAATGATAAATGGTTTTAATTTTTTTTTTACAAATAAATATGTGAAAAGTGTGGTGTGCATTTGTATTATGCCCCCCCTGAGTCAATACTTTGTAGAACCACCTTTCGCTGCAATTACAGCTGGAGGTCTTTTTGGGTATGTCTCTACCAGCTTTGCACATCTAGAGAGTGAAATTTTTGCCCATTCTTCTTTGCAAAACAGTTCAAGCTCTGTCAGATTGGATAGAGAGCATCTGTGAACAGCAATTTTCAAGTCTTGCCACAGATTATCAATTGGATTTAGGTCTGGATCTTGACTGGGCCGTTCTAACACATGAATATGCTTTGATCTAAACCATCCCATTGTAGCTCTGGCTGTATGTTTAGGGTTGGTGTCCTGCTGGAAGGTGAACCTCCGCTCCAGTCAAGTCTTTTGCAGACTCTAATGGGTTTTCTTCTAAGATTGCCCTGTATTTAACCCAAAGCTGAGTCACTTGCAGTCCATCCCCAATCCAGCTTTCTGGGCTAGATATGACATCAAAACTATACAACAAATTATGCCGGAAGGTACGCTGCTCTCATTTAACTCCCTATGAGATGCCTTTCAGCTCCCATCCAGGATGCTATTCCGATAACTGCAGCTGCATCACGCAGTGCAAGCACAGTTACCTCTCAGAGTTTCCCTTAAATCACCGGAGTGGAGAGCTTCCTAGTCTCCAACAATGCAGATCACATCCTCTCCTCATTATACCTGCGGATATCCTGTGAGGATTCCAGCAGAGGGACCAAATTGTTTCGGAAATGGAGGGAGGATGTGCCTTCCTTGAAGGATGATGACTGGGAGGAAGGGATCCAACAATATATCCCCTTAATGAGAGACAGGTTTATTCAGTTCAAATTCATACACAGAGTGTACTTTTCCCCCCCAGAGACTTTCGAGAATATACCCTACACAATGGGATAGATGCCCAAAGTGCACCGCTGAACTGGGCACTTTCCTCCATATGGTATGGTCCTGCCCTGTCATACAAAAGTTCTGGGGGGACGTGGTCTCTATGATCAACTCAGTTGGAAGCCAATCAATAGGTTTAGACTTGCTTATCCTCCTACTAGGTATCTGTGGCAATGTTACATTGAATACACATGCACAAACAAACAGCTGTTCGCCTTCACAGAGAGATGTTCAAAGCTTGGGATATTTTTTTATAACCTAACCCTGCTTTAAACTTCTCCACAACTTTATCCCTGACCTGTCTGGTGTGTTCCTTGGTCTTCAAGATGCTGTTTGTTCACTAAGGTTCTCTAACAAACCTCTGAGGGCTTCACGGAACAGCTGTATTTATGCTGAGATTAAATTACACACAGATGGACTCTATTTACTAATTAGGTGACTTCTGAAGGCAATTGGTTCCACTAGATTTTAGTTAGGGTTATCAGAGTAAAGGGGGCTGAATACAATTGCATGCCACACTTACACATATTCATTTAAAAAAAAAATTGGAAAACCATTTATCATTTTCCTTCCACTTCACAATTATTTGCCACTTTGTGTTGGTGTATAACCTAAAATCCCAATAAAACACATTTACATTTTTGGTTGTAACATGACAAAATGTGGAAAATTTCAAGGGGTATGAATACTTTTTCAAGGCACTGTACGTCATCCTTCCAGTGCTCTTTACTACAAAGAATCGTTATAGGTGGGGGCAGTGGCCACCTGTTTGTATTTTGATTATATTGGTCAGGCAATGCACTGATATCTTTGCTGTGTGCTGGTGTTCAGTGTACCTCTGTACCTTTAAGAAGGAGTGGGCTTCTTCCAGGTCCACCTGCCCTCTGCATAAAGGGCCAGACTGGGAATAAAAACCAGCCCTGGAAAAATATAAGATATAAGGGGGAAACCTTTATATCAGTGCCACATTACATTATTGTATTCACTCCCCTCTTACATCACGGACCCCCCCTCAGACTGGCCTGGAGGCACTGTCTCTGACCTCCTCTCAGGTACAAGGGATCAATGCATCAATGCAACCTCACCAGTGCCCATCAAATGCAGCCTCACCAGTGTCCATCAAATGCAACACTATATCTCTCCATCCCCCACTCTATAATAAAAAGTTATAAAAATCCCACCCAAAAAATAAAAAACAATAGTAAAATGGTTTATAGTGCACCAAGCACAAAAGTATTGCACCAAAGCACCATATTTCCATCCCACACTCCCCCAAAAAAATCCTCATCATGTCCGAAAGGCCACCAAGGAGAGGCAGATGCTCAGAGTGCACTAAAAGAGGGCAAGCAGCCTCTGTGTCTACAGTGAAAAGTGGTGGTCGCGGACATGATGCATCCACTGCAGGCGGGGCACGCCTCTCCTTTTTTTTCCGGTGCTGGCCTTGTTATTAAGCCACAACATGCAGAAGAGGCCCAGTTTTTCTGCCCCTGTTTGACAGGTGCATGTAATTTCAATTTTTTTTCAAATTTTTAACAGCGGGGCCTGTTCCTGTGCCCACCTAGAGTAACGGTGAGAGGTTTCAGTGTTCAGGCACCACCAACACCCAAGGCCCATTTTTCTACACCTGCTATACAGGTGCATGTAATTTAAAAAATGTTTCCACATTTTTAACAGCAGGACCCTTTCCTGCACCCAGCAAGATTAACTATGAGGGGTTACAGTGTTCAGGCACCACTAGGGATGGGCGAACGGTTTGGGCCTCGCCTAACACCCAAACTTTCTGGGCATTTAGTGGGATGGTTGCCTGCTGAGCACACAGTCAATAGGTTGTTAAGGCTTCCCCACCGAGAGCTAAATTTAACAAAATAATGGTAAAAGAATGTAAATTTAAAAAAATTGGGGAAAAAATGGCACGGGGAGACCCTTTGGGCCTGGTAGGGATTTTAACCACTTCCCATACTGCGCATTGTAAAATAACTCCAGCAGGAAAACTCCCTCCCTCCTGCAGCCTATCAGAGTACCCGAGTACCTGTTTCCAGCCCATGTCTCATAAAATATATGTTGGGATGTTTTCTTTCCAAAATGGGGTCATTTTGTGGGTAATTCCAATGTCTTGCTGCTCCAGGACTTTTAAAATTGTGATAGGTAGGAATGAAATTAGATGTGTAATTTATGCTCCTAGAACACCTGATGGTGCTCCCTGCATGTTGGGCCTCTCTATGTGGCCAGGCTGTGAAAAAGTCTCACACATGTGGTATCGCCATACTCAGGAAGAGTAGCAGAATGTATTTTGGGATGTAATTGGAAGAATGCATATGCTGTGTGTGAGAAATAACTTGTTATTATGACAATATTGTGTAAAAATATATATATATATAATAATAATTTCTTAATTTTCCCAAAAATTGTGGGAAAAAATTACAACTTCAAAAATCTCACCAGTCCTCTTAATAAATACCTTGGACTGTCTACTTTCCAAAAGGGGGTCATTTGGGGGGTATTTGTAGTGTCCTGACATTTCAGGGCCTCAAGAAATAGGCCGTCAGTACATCTGGTGTGATCAATTTTTTATGATTTGCACCATAGATTGTAGACTCTATAACTTTCACACAAACTAAATAATATCACTGATTGGGTTATTTTTACCAAACATGTGCAGCAGTATACATGTTTGCCCAAATTGATGAAAAAAAATTACTTATTTGCAAAATTTTATAATAAAAACTAAAAACAAACAGTGGTGATTAAATGCCACCAAAAGAAAGCTCTATTTGGGGAAAAAATGATAAAAATGTTTATGTATTAAAGTGGTTAAGGGGAACCTTATGACAGAATTAAGAAAAAAACATCCCTTTGGGTCTGGCTTAGATTTTAAGGGGACTCTCACACCAAAAAAAACAAAAAAAAAAGTTATGGGGTCCCTGCAGCATGTTCTATACATCATACAGATGTGCCACTTTACAGGCAGACTAAGGGGACCCCTCAGGCACGATATTTAAAGGAATATTTCATTCTTATTGTTTCACTTTAAGCAACATTAAAATCACTGCTCCTTTAAAAACAATAATTTTAGGAACCTTTTTTTGCATTGATACATGTCCCCCCAGGGCAGTACCGGGTCCCCATACACTTTTTTATGACAATAACTTGCATTTAAGCCTTTAAAATGAGGACCTTTGATTTTTCAGGTTTGTGTCCCATAGACTTCAATAAAGCTTGCATGTTCGGTAGAACTTTTTCCCTATTCGAGATGTTCTGTTACGAACCAAACCAGGGAGGGGGGGGTGTTACTAGTCTTTACCATTATTCTGGAAAGTGAATATCTGGAAAAAAACACTCTCTCTCCTCCAGATGACTCCTGAACATCATCCACCACAATGAGTCAGTGCATGCAGGTAAATACCCAAAACAAGAGAATATTATGCTCCACATAGTGTGGAGTATGACGGTAATGCAATTTTTGAATGTTTTACAGCACTGTTCATTATTATATCTATGTGAGTGCACTTTCAACTGGTTTTATAATAAATGTATACAGTTTTCACACTATGTGGAGCATATGATTCTTTTGTTTGGGTGGTTACCTGCCCGCACTGACTCATTGTGGATAGTATGGAGGACTCATCTGAAGGAGATAGAGTGTTTTTTCCAAAGATTTACTTTCCAGAAAAATGATGGAGATGACCAGTGTGGAAACTTTCAAATGTGGGTAAGACTCTTAGGAGTCACTAATATCTGGTAAGCATATTTGGATCTCTTGGTGGTGGATCATGGTGGAGGAAGCCTTTTTTCTGGAAGATTATTGGAATCACTGCATAAGAGACCTTGTGCTATTATATTATTGTGCTGCGTACACATGATCAGAAATTCCGCCAGCAAAATTCCGATGAGAGCTTTTTGTCGGAAAATGCGACCATGTGTATGCTCCATCGGTCTTTTGCTGGCAAAATTCCAGCCAGCAAAAGATTGAGAGCATGTTCTCTTTTTTCGGTCGAGAAAAGTTCCTATCCGAAAATGCGATCGTCTGTACAAATTCCGACGCACAAAATTCCTACGCATGCTCGGAAACAATTTGACGCATGCTCGGAAGCATTGAACTTAATTTTCTTGGCTCGTCGTAGTGTTGTACGTCACCGCTTTCTTCACGGTCGAAAGTTCAGAGAAGTTTTGTGTGACCGTGTGTATGCAAGCCAAGCTTGAGCGGACCTCTGTTGAAAAAAAACATCCAAGTTTTTTTCCGACGGAAAATCCGCTCGTTTGTACGGGGCATTACAGACTCTTCTGCATAATTGTTTTATCACTTTTGGGTGTAATTATAGCTCATCACACTAATGTACAGTGTTTTGAAGATATAGTATTATTAGCAGGTATTCCCTGAGACCAGAAAGTTATTTTAAGGGTTACTCCATGTTAAAAAGCTTGACAAAAACTGCCCTAGATCTTTCATGTTGATGGGAGTCAAAAGATTACTGTTTTTGTCAGAAGCTTTTCACACAGTTATTTATCTTCAAGACAAATTTTCTGTACACCTATTCTTGATAGTACTTCTGCTTAACCACCAATGGAGACTTCATAATATTTTCATTTTATTATAGCTCAAACTGCAGGATTTCTTCTTCACAACGGAAAAGGGCATAAATACTGTAGGTGTTACTTATGTGACTTCTACGTGACCTATTTCCCCAGGGGGTCCAAACAATGTGCTGCTTGTTCTTTAATAATTTAGTTCTCTTTATTTGCACCATTATTTCCTGAAATGTGCTGTCCTCTGCTTCAATATCCCACACTGGATATAAATAACTGTGCTCGGTGACCCATAGAAATTCTGGAATTGGGTTTTCCGCTTTGTATGATATTCTTGTTGCATAATACTTTTACTTGTATCTTGAATATCTGTTAATTATAATGGGTTATGTTGCAGCAGATGTTCCTCAGTTGCATCTGACAAAACTGAGGTGAAGCATTCTTGTGTAATAAAGTCGATGATATAGGAATAGATGCAGTAATGGTCTGCAGTGGACTTTTTCAAACTGCAAACCCCTTAATACAACCATTGCCTCCAAGTTGTTCACTTCCAGCAACCACCATGCTTTTCAATTTTAATGACTATACCATTCCTACTCTTCTACGTTGTATATTTAGATTTCATTTTAAGACTTGAACAGCTCTAAGTCTGATGTCAGAAGGAGCTTCAGCCACCGGCACTGAAAATTTGTCACAATCACCAGAGATAGGATGGCTAAGAGGCTCCCAGTATGTCTTCATGGAATCGCTCCCTCTGTAGCTGAGGCAGTCAGATGTTGTTTCCATTACAAGCCATTATAAGTCAGCAGAGTACAGCCCAGTGACAGAATGACATCAAGCTGCATCTGGTTACAGAAGGAACGATTCCATAAGGACAGTCAGGCAACCTGTAGGCAGGTGCAGTCTGTACTCCCCACTTAAGGTGGCGCTCAAGGAAAGCGGCAATGCAGTAGGGGATGGAAGTCAGGAGGACCTTGCTTTCTCTATGACTTCCTGAGGTCACCAGGGAGATAGCTGTCTGATTGCATGCTGGTGTCCGACAGGAGGCTGTGGCCATCTTGGGGAGGGCAGAGACTATTTAGACTTAGGGTTAGGTGCCCTTTATGCGAGTGGCTAGTGTAGGGTCAGGTACTCTGACAGGGACAGTACAGCAGCAAGGAAAGGTTGCAGAGGAGTAGGGAAAGTGCAGAGAGGAGACCATCTCATCATAGGAAGACTCCCGTTTGAGTCTGGAATGGCCAAGCTGCATTCCCGCTCCTCACTGCAGAAGCTGTCAGCAACATTTCAAGATCTCGTCTTCTGCTACTGTTTGTAAGTGGCTCCGGTCAGTTGTGCCTACCCGCTGGGCCGGATTGTACAATATTGGAACTCTTTCAATATACTGTTCTCTTCCACCCTGGCCTCTGAGCATATTCTTGGCCGTCGATGCACCACGCTGCACCCTAACCACAAACCTCTTTAGCAATCCTGCCGCTGGTCAATTTGTCTCTTGTCGCCCATCTGACATCAGTCTAGAGGTGGCCATGCACGATCGGTAAATTCGATCAGTCAGTGGCCCTGTTGGCACCCTGTGAAACGGACATACTTTGATCTGAAAATCAAAAAAGGCAGAAAATTGTCCCCCGAACAGAAGCTGCATCCATCAGATACAACCGCTGTTCGGATATTCAGACAGATCCAGTTGCTGTCAGGTGAAGATTCCCCCATTAATGCGGTGTTGTACGAAAGAAATATAGTTATATAGTCTGTAAAATGGTAAATGTTTATAAATGTGCTGGTTTCTGTAAGCAGTTTAGAAAAAAAAAGCTATGGCATTTCAATTCAATCTGAACAGGCTCCCTACTGCATCAAATCGCACAGCAAAAGGTGCATGTACTTTTTTGGAATGCATCGCACCACAACGCATGGTAGTTGGCTACCATGCATTGTTCTGTTCTGCTATGCAGCACATGCATTAGGGTGCCATTAAACATGAAACACAATACAGTACACTTGAAAATTTCAGTAACCAGGAATAGTGTACCTTATGGTGGTGGTCAGTGATGAGTGGTCAAAGCAAATCTACAAGTTAAAAACAAATGAATTGCATAAATAAAAAGGAACTTTTGCTCCTTTCTGTCCCCTACAGAAAGTTTGCTTGTCCACTAGATGGTGTTCCTCTTCCAGTTTTAGTGTGTCGTTTTAAATCACTTCCTGTGAGCCCAGGTTATCAGGTACACAAGCCCTGGTTAGCTGGAAATCTCACCAAAGTTACAGGAAGCAGAATTTGTTCTGCTTAATGAAGGGCACTAAAGCATAGAGGTGTAAACTTTTAGTACAATTCTTCTTTAAAAGTTGTCCAGTTTAAAAGGCCAGTACAATGATCCTTTAAAGCAGGGGTCTCAAACTGGCAGCCCTCCAGCTGTTGCAAAACTACAAGTCCCATCATGCCTCTGCCTGTGGGAGTCATGCATGTAAATGTCAGTCTTGCAATGCCTCATGAGAATTGTAGTCACGCAACAGCTGGAGGGCTGTCAGTTTGAGACCCCTGCTTTAAGCGTTTGCCGACCAGCCGCCGTCATTATACTGCAGCAGGTCGGCACGATCCCATGAGCCATTGTAGCTATACACTGGCTCCTTTAAGCAGGATAGCAGGCGCGCATGCACGTGCCCGCTGCACTGCAGGGGGTGCCAATGCTCGTGGCCAATGGTTGCGATGACCACCGGCCATGAGCGATCGCAGGCACGAAAGACAGAACAGAGACGTGTGTGTGTAAACACACAAATCCCTGTTCTGTTCTGTAAGGAGAGACAGATTGTGAGTTCCTAATACTAGGAACCACAATCTGTCATCCCCTCTAGTCAGTCCCCTCCCCCTACAGTTAGAACACACAGTCAGGGAACACAGTTAACCCCTTGATCGCCCCCTAGTGTTAACCCCTTCCCTGACAGTGACATTTATACAGTAATCAGTGCATTTTTATAGCACTGATCGCTGTATAATTGTCAATCATCCCAAAAATGTGTCAAAAGTGTCCGATGTGTCCGCCATAATGTCGCAGTCCCGATAAAAATCACGGATCACCGCCATTACTAGTAAAAAAAAATAATAATAAAAATGCCATAAATCTATTCCCTATTTTGTAGACACTATAACTTTTACCCAAACCAATCAATATACGCTTATTGTGATTTTTATTACCAAAAATATGTAGTGAATAGATATCGGCCTAAACTGAGAAAAAAATGTGCTTTTTTTAAAAAAAAATTGGGGATATTTATCATAGCAAAAAGTACAAACTATTGTGTTTTTTTTTTTTAAATTGTCGCTCTTTTTTCGTTTAAAGCGCAAAAAATAAAAACCGCAGAGATGATCAATTACCACCAAAAGAAAACTCTATTTGTTGGAAAAAAAAGGACGTCAATTTTGTTTGAGTACAGCATCACACAACCACACAATTGTCAGTTAAAGCAAACGCAGTGCCGTATCGCAAAAAATGCTCTGGTCATTGAGCAGCCAAATCTTCCGGGGCTGAAGTGGTTAAAGTATATCTATGGTCAAAATCATGCTTATATCCATATGGTACTTCAATTATTTCTAGTCTACTTCAACTGCGCCACTCCCCCACTGTTAATGCATGCCATAGAAGGGATTTACTTCCCTGCCCTGCCAATTTTCTCTGCCCCCTTGCTTCACTGTGCCCAGGGAAGCTGCCCCTTCTACCCACCTCTTATCCCGAACCTGACGATGGATGCAAGAGTATACTGTGCATGCACCAGTGAGGTCATTGCCCTGAGCCGATATGATTATTTACTAAACAGCACAAGTTTAGACCATTTCCAAGGCATCTACAGGTAAGACTTATGCCCTGTACACACGACCGGTTTTGCCGTCGGAATAAACTCTGAAGGTTTTTCCGACGGAGTTCCGATGGAATTCCGCTCAAGTTGTTTTGCATACACACGGTCACACCAAATTCAGACCGTCCAGAACGCGGTGACGGACGTACAACTCGTACGACGGGACTAGAAAACAGAAGTTCAATAGCCAGTAGCCAATAGCTTCCGTCTCGTACTTGCTTCAGAGCATGCATCGTTTTTGGTATGTTGGAACAGCATACAGACGAGCGGTTTTCCCGATAGGAATTGGTTCCATCAAAAAAATCTAGAACATGTCCTTGACATGAACATGAACTTTCTAGGTCCATCAGAATTTTCAACGTAAAAAGTCCGATGGGGCATACACACAATCGGAATATACGATGAAAAGCTCTTGTCAGACTTTTTCTGTCGGACATTCCGCTCGTGTGTACGTGGCATAATTAAAAGGTTATCTGTAGGGCAAAGTGCAAAAGAAGGGTATAATACCACTTTATTGCATACCTTTTGCAGACCTAGGAAATTCAAACTGAGGAGCATATACCCCTTCAGGGTATGTTCAGACAATGATGATAAGGCAACACACTCACACAATGCACATGTAGTGCATTGTGGTTCAAAAGGCGATTTGGGAACTAGAGAAATGGCAGGGCCCAGGTCTGGACTGGGATAAAAATTTGGCCCCGGACTTCATCCAGAATGGCCCAGTTTAATTTTGCAAGCAGGCACAAAAACAGTATATAAACTATACGAACATACTGTATATCTGTCCTCCAAGTTTTATAACATTTATTTTTCTGTATGACAATGTGCTAACTGAAAATATACTCTAAGTTCTCACTCACCTCTTTTATTATTTCATTTATTCTCCTCTGTATTTTTCTCCACCTTCTCACATCGCTGCATGAAGTGGGAGGGCTAACGTCATGCAGGAACATTGCTACAGCCTCATTAGCTGGAATTTCAGAATCCGGCATTGCTGCATAGCCAATGTAGCGGTGCTGAGACTGAACCGGGTTGCGCACTATGAAGTGATGTGATGGGCTGTGCAGATGACAGGTCTCTCCCACACCAGCCGGCCAGACAAACACGCCGCCCCTCCCACCCCAACCAACACCGATGGCCACTCTAACCCCCCCCCCCCCTTCACTGGCCCAGTTGAGCTTTTACAGGAAAATTAAAGATTGGCTAATAATTTCAGCTGCCAGTCTCTGGATCTACATATCATTTTGGCATACAGTTTATATGGAAGGGGTCCATTGCTTATGCTTTTACATATACTCAGGTTTGCTAGAGGTTCACTTTAAGATTTGCTACAGTCATGACTCGGTTCCATAACCTGTACTTCAATAGGTGTAGCATTCTCATAGCGTACAACCTTAAGGAATTGGCCACCATAGGACACTATAGCTGTGGCAAGGTTCATTTTCACAGACCTTGGCAGAGAATTCATCATCATCAGCAGATGCCACAATACATTTGTTCCAATATCTACAGTAGCTAGCTGCAGTCTCTCTAATAGTTAAATCTATATCCAGTGCCTCATCTTGCTGCTGATTCTCTTTACAATCTTGTACTTGCTTGGAAATGACAATTGGAAATGGGTTTATTTCCCTCAGATTTCATTTATGATGTTTTATCATAGTCATCTTGGTCCCAGAACGTCTCACAAACTGATTCTTTTCTCCAAACTATAGCCCTACATTTTAGAAGCCAAGCACTTCAATTGATGTAACAGTCCACATTTTATGCAGTTACAGATTTTCAATATTTTCTCTCTGGCATGATGTTAGCTTACTGCAGAGTCTGTCTACACGAATTTATCCCCATGTGTGACAGGCACTCGCTCCGTCTGTGCATATGTCTTTTCTAGTAAATAGTTTCATCTTCTTGGTTTACTTACTGGGAAGATGTCTTTTTCAGAGTTATGCCTGCAGAACCAAGACCACTTCTGACACCATGCAGAACATGCACACACCGGATCCCACCATATGCCGCATGGCAACAAAGACTTTATGTGGCACTTCATGCAGGTTTGTTGAGATCTCCAGATTATAGGGATTCTAGTTAGTGCAGAAGCACATGGGCGATATTAAGTTGCTCAATCACGCTGCCTATTGATTGCTGCACAGATGACAAAAAGGGCTCCCTATGGTGTAAGCTTCACAATTAGTATGTAATAGCAATTAATTACACACCACTGCACAACACTCAAGACCGGTATGATTTATTGCTACTACATGCTATCTGTATAGCTTAAGCTATAGGGAGCTATTTGTTCCATCTGTGTATTTGTTTCAATTTGCGATTGACCGTTACTCATAGTGATCAGCGATTTTAGTAGCAAGCATAAACTGCTTAAAATTATCTATATGTAACATTTAGTGCCGGTTCACACTGGGGCAGCTTCAAAGTCGCGTGACTCTGAAGCCGCCCCATACAGCACGACTTCAGCGTGGCTTGCAAACGACTTCTGTAATGGAAGTTGATGCAAGACGCTCCAAAGTCGACCCCAAGTAGTACAGGAACCTTTTTTTAAGTCTGAGCGACTTGAGTCGCTCTGATTAGAATGGTTCCATTGCATTGCATGATTTGTCAGGTGGCTAAGTCGCCTGACAGGATGCCTTAATGTGAACCGGGATTTAAGCTTTATGTGTTTGTTTTATTGTTGCCTTTTTTCTTTTTTTTTCTTTTTTTTCGTACCTGGGTATGCTCAATAGGCTTTGTTTTGTACAACTTACACTTTTCTAAATTTAATAAGAATAATTTGCAAAAAAAAAAAAATCTAAGAAGGCGTTCCTCTCCACTAATGCACATGTCCATCAATGCCTGGGAGCAGGCAGGGCCACGGTTATTTCAAAGTCAACATTATGGTGTTGCACAGTGTGCAGCTGTGTAATGTTCCAAGTTTCTCTGTGAAGCATTCCGTCCCATGCAACTACACACCTTTGCTCAATGATGGTCAGTCTGTCGGTCTGAGCATGTAGGCCCTTTACAAAATAATCTGGAGTGGGTGACTGGGGACAAAGAGACGGCAAATGTATTAAATACTTTATTCAGTTCTGTGTATACAAAGGAGCATGGGGGAGCTCATGTCCATAATGGGGAGGTATTGACACAGTCCCAAATGAACCACTATGGCTCAAAATTGATATGGTCTTGAAATATTTAGACAGAATAAAGGTGGATAAAGCACCTGGACCGGATGGCATCCACCCACGGATCCTAAAAGAATTGAGCTCTCATTTCAAAGCCATTGTTTCTCATTTTTAGGGACTCTTTAATGATTGGAATAGTACCACTGGATTGACGTAAGGCCAATGTGGTGCCTATATTTAAAAAGGGATCAAAGTCTTTACCAAGTAATTATAGACCTGTTAGTTTAACTTCTATACTCGGGAGGATACTGGAGAGTTTAACCACTTCAGCCCCGGAAGGATTTGCCCCCTTACTAACCAGGTCATTTATTGCGATACGGCACTGCGTCGCTTTAACTGACAATTACACAGTCGTGCGACGTTGTACCCAAACAAAATTTATGTCTTTTTTTCCCCAAAAATAGAACTTTTTTTTGGTGGTATTTGATCACCTCTGCTTTTTTATTTTTTGCGCTATAAACAAAAAAAGAGCGACAACACGAAAAACACAATATGTTGTACTTTTTGCTATAATAAATATTCCCCAAAAAAAGTCTTCATCAGTTTAGGCCGATATGTATTCTTCTACATGTTTTGGTAAAAAAAATCACAATGAGCATATATTTATTGGTTTGAGCAAAAGTTATAGCGTCTACAAAATAGGGGATAGATTTATGGCATTTGTAATAATTTTTTTTACGAGTAATGGAGGCGATCTGCATTTTTTTATCAGAAATGCGATATTGCAGCGGGCAGATCGGACACTTTTTTGGGACCAGTGACATTTATACAGCGATCAGAGCTAAAAATAGTCACTGATTACTGTATAAATGTCACTGGCAGGGAAGGGGTTAACACTAGGGGGCGATCAAGGGGTTAACTGTGTTCTCTAGGTGTGTTCTAATCAGGACTTTTTTTCTCAGAGAAAAGGTGCAGGAACTCAACCATGCCCACCACACACACACATACCTGCCAAATGGCATCAAATAGTAGCTCTTCCCTATGCATACAACCCCTCCCTCCACTGCCCTCATCTTCCCCCCCTCCTTAAAAGCTCCACCATCTGTCATATGTCTTACCTTTGTTGCAGCACACTATACTATACTACAGTCACTTGCAAGGGAGAACATGCAGAAGGAGCATCAACAATTGGTCACCAGGGAAAAAATGGAGACCACCTAGGGTGCACCTGTCCTGTATCTCCCTTGTCCCTGTCCGGCACTCAGTGGGATCTGCACAGGAGATCTGACCTATGGGAGCTACTGGGAGATAAGATATCACTTGTAAATGCAGAAGCTGGACTTCAGTGTTACCAAGTGATGGTGGTGAGCAGGGAGCAGAAGACCTGAGCCAGAGGTGGTGGAACTGAGTTCCCCCTAGTTCCTGCTGAAAAAAAGCCCTGGTTCTAACTGGGGGGGATGGGACTGACTAGGGGGGGGACACCGATCGGTGTTCCTATATACTAGTGACAGGAACACACGATCTGTCTCTACTCCCCTGACAGGACGTGGATCTGTGTGTATACACACACAGATCCACGTTCCTGCTCTGTAATGCCGCGTACACATGAGCGGACTTTACGGCAGACTTTGCCCGGCGGACTGGATTTCGTCGGACAATTCAATCATGTGTGGGCTCCAGCGGACTTTGTTTTCTCAAAAGTTGGACGGACTTAGATTTGAAACATGTTTTAAATTAATCAGTTGAAATCGAGTCCGGTCGAAAAGTCCGCCGTCTGTATGCTAGTTCGATGGACAAAAAGCCACGCTAGGGCAGCTATTGGCTACTGGCTATGAACTTCCTTGTTTTAGTCCGGTCGTACGTCATCACGTACGAATTTGACGGACTTTGGTGGATTGTGTGTAGGCAAGTCCGTTCATTCAGAAAGTCCGTTGTAAAGTACGTCGAAAAGTCCACCGGGCAAAGTCTGCCGTAAAGTCCGACCGTGTGTACGCGGCATTACAAGCAATCGCGGGTGCTGGCGGACATTGCGCCCGCCAGGCACGCGTATCGTCTCCAGAGACACGCAGAAAGGAGCAACGTATGCCTACGGCGATTTGCGCAGCCGTGCCAACCTGCCACAGTGTAACTGCGGCTGCTGGTCGGCTAGAGGTTAAAAAAGACCATATAGACGAGTTATTGCTGGAAAAAAATATTTTAAGCAACAGACAGCATGGATTCAAGACAGAAGTTGTCAAATAAACCTTATTTCTTTTTATGAGGAGGTAAGTAAAACCTTGGACAGAGGGGTGGCTGTGTACGTGGTATACTTGGATTTTGCAAAGGCGTTCGACACAGTTCCCCACACATGTCTAATGTGTAAGGTAAAGTCTACAGGCTTGGAAAAATCAGTGTGTAAATGGATAGAAAACTGGATAAAAGACCGAATTCCGAGAGTAGTGGTTAATGATTCTTACTCTAAATGGTCTAAGGTTATCAGTGGTGTACCCCAAGGTTCAGTGCTGGGACCCTTACTTTTTTATATAATTATAAATGATATAGGGCAGTGATGGCGAACCTTGGCACTCCAGATGTTTTTGAACTACATTTCTCATGATGCTCTTGCACTCTGTAGTGTAGTTTAGCATCATGGGAAATGTAGTTCCAAAACATCTGGAGTGCCAAGGTTCGCCATCACTGATATAGGGTTTGAGATTAAAAGTACCATTTCAGTGTTTGCAGATGACACCAAGCTATGCAGTGGAATAACATCCTTGCAGGATGTCTCCAATTTACAAGCTGACCTCAGTGCACTGTTTAATTGGGCAGGTGTGTTGCAAATGAGGTTTAATGTTGATAAATGTAAAGTTATGCACTTGGGGGCTAAGAATATGCATGCATCATACATACTAGGAGGAGAACAGCTGGGAATCTGGGTGTTCTGGTAGATGATAAGCCTAATAATGACATGCAATGCCAAGCTGCAGTTTCCAAAGCGAGCAAAATCCTTTCTTGTATTAAGAGATGTATGGACTCCAGAGAGAGCGATATCATTTTGCCCCTGTACAAATCATTAGTAAGACGTCATCTGGAATATGCAGTTCAGTTTTGGGCACCGGTTCATAAATAGGATATCGGAAACTGAAGAAAATGCAGAGAAGGGCAACCAAACTGATAAGAGGCATGGAGGAGTTCAGCTGTGAGGAAAGATTAGCTAAACTGAATTTATTCTCTCTTAAGAAGAGGAGATTAAGGGTGGATATGATCAACATGTATAAATACATAAGTGGTCCGTATAGTGAACTTGGTGTTGAGTTATTCACTTTAAGGTCATCACAGAGGACAAGCGGGCACTCTTTACGTCTGAAGGAAAAGAGATTTAATCTCCAAATACGGAAAGGTGATGAGAACTGTGGAATAGACTCCTTCAAGAACTGGTTTGGGCCAGCTCAGTAGATTGTTTTAAGAAAGGCCTGGATTCTTTCCTAGATCCACATAATATAACTAAAAAGGTGATAACATCCTGTGGGAGGGGAGAACCGTGTCAGGTGACCGTGGATGGTGACGTAATTTCCAGCTGGTGAGACGCACATCATTGTGAACTTAAGGGTTCCGTTTTCTTTGCTTGTATATGCCTAGACAAATAAACTCCAGAGGAAGGAAGTGGAAAGAGAAAGGAGGAGCTGAGGCTACATGTCCGCATGGAAGAATTGTTGCTAATCCAGACCAAATGCAAGAATTATTAGTGCTTACTTCAGCCTAAATAAACCCCATTATATCATTATCGAGGTGTTGGTGTATTGTTGGGCCCAGATAAAGGATGGTTCACTATTGGAAATGGTAGAACATTTCCGGAAGTTAAACCAACGAGTATGATGGACTGGGACAAGAGAGCTGTTAACATATGCATGGACGGTCTGGAACGAGCCCTGTGGTTTTCTCTGCGCTTGGAAAGCAGCCGATGAGATATAGGAGCTTACTTTGACCCCCCCTAATAGGAAGTCTATACTCTCTGGTAAGAGCACATCCATATATGTGGTGGCGGTGAACACACAAGGTGGAGGGAATCCAGTTTAATCTGGTTCATCTTAATTTTTCTTCACCATTTGGGACTGTATTTTTGTATTTAATAATTAATACTTTGGACTTATTGTTTTGATGTTTTTATTCCTTTTTTGATTTAGCGCAACACAGTTTTAGTATTTACGACTTTTATTGTGAACAATATCACACATGTGTGGTGCAGCTTTTGTAATTTTTCTAGTTTTGATTGAATACTTCACAAGCCTAGTTTGATTTTGTTGACTTTTTACATAATATAACTGAATACTAATATTTATAGGTAAAGTTGATCCAGGTAATATCCGATTTTCTCTTGGGGGATCAGGAAGGAATTTTTTCCCCTGCTGGAGCAAATTGGATCATGCTTTATTGGGGTTTTGTTGCCTTCCTCTGGATCAACTGTGGGTATAGGATTGTATACATAGGATTTTGTATATACGTGTGTGTACCAGGGACGTGTGTGTGTGTATCAGGTACGTGTGTGTGTATCAGGGACACATCACGAACATAATAACAAAAAAACAAAAAAAAAAACGAATGAGCTACGAGGGTTGTAGCTCGGCGACCTGGGGTCACAGAGACCCAAAATTTGGGGTGTAGGTGGTTGACGTCCTACACCGACACTGGACAGCTTGGAGATATGGACCAATGGTAAAGTACCATTGGCCCAAGCTGTCCAATAAAAGTGCTGCAGTGGAGGCACGCTTCTCACTGCAGTGTCATAGAAGGGGGCATGTGTCTAAAAGACAAATGCTCCCTTCCAGCCCAGCCTTCTTAACTACAAGAAGTTTATAACTTCAAACTTCAGCAATTTGTCCGTTAAACCACCTGCTTTAGTACAGTTTTTAAAAATATAGTAAATGAACTTAAAAACAATATACACTAAGCAAAATTATAAACGCAACACATTTGTGTTTGCCCCTATTTATCATGAGCTGAACTCAAAGATCTACCATTTTTTCTATACACACAAAAGGCCTATTTCTCTCAAATATTGTTCACAAATCTGTCTAACTCTGTGTTAGTGAGCACTTCTCCTTTGCCGAGATAATCCATCCACCTCACAGATTTGGCATATCAAGATGCTGATTAGACAGCATGATTATTGCCTTAGGCTGGCCACAAAAAAAGGCCACTCTAAAATGTTCAGTTTTACTGTACTGGGGGGTCCGAAAACCAGTCAGTATCTGGTGTGACTACCATTTGCCTCACGCAGTGCAGCACATCTCCTTTGCATAGAGTTAATCAGGTTGTTGATTGTGGCCTGTGGAATGTTGGTCCATTCCTCTTCAATGGCTGTGTGAAGTTGCTGGATATTGGTAGGAACTGGAGCGCACTGTCTTATACGCCGATCCAGAGCATCTCAAACATACTCAATGGGTGACATATCCGGTGAGTATGCTGGCCATGCAAGAACTGGGATGTTTTCAGCTTCCAGGAATTGTTTACAGATCCTTGCAACATGGGGCCATGCATTATCATGCTGCAAAATGAGGTGATGGTCGTGGATGAATGGCACAACAATGGGCGTCAGGATCTCGTCACGGTATCTCTGTGCATTCAAAATGCCATCAATAAAATGTGCCTGTGTTTGTTGTTCATATAATACACCTGCCCATACCATAACCCCACCGCCACCATGAGCCACTCGATCCACAACGTTGACATCAGCAAACCGTTCACCCACACAATGCCATACACGCTGTCTGCCATCTGCCCTGTACGGTGAATACCCGGATTCATCCGTAAATAGAACACCTCTCCAAAGTGCCAGACGCCATTGAATGTGAGCATTTGCCCACTCAAGTCGGTTACAATGACGAACTGCAGTCAGGTCGAGACCCCGATGAGGACGACAAGCATGCAGATGATCTTCCCTGAGACGGTTTCTGACAATTTGTGCAGAAATTCTTTGGTTATGCAAACCGATTTTTTCCGTAGCTGTCTGTGTGGCTGGTCTCAGACAATCTTGGAGGTGAAGATGCTGGATGTGGAGGTCTTGGGCTGGTGTTACACGTGGTCTGCGGTTGTGAGGCCGGTTGGATGTACTGCCAAATTCTCTGAAACGCCTTTGGAGATGGCTTATGGTAGAGAAATTAACATTAAATTCAATGGCAACAGCTCTGGTGAACATTCCTGCAGTCAGCATGCAAATTGCACGCTCTCTCAAAACTTGCGACATCTGCTGCATTGTGCTGTGTAATAAAACTGCACATTTTAGAGTGGCCTTTTATTGAGGCCAACCCAAGGCACACCTGTGCAATATTCATGCTGTCTAATCAGCATCTTGATATGCCACACCTGGGAGGTGGATGGATTATCTCGGCAAAGGAGAAGTGCTCATTAACACAGATTTAGACAGCTTTGTTAACAATATTTGAGAGAAATAGGCCTTTCGTGTACATAGAAAAAGTCATAGATCTTTTTATGTCACACAGTTTTTGAAAAACTTTTTTTTTTTTTGGAAAGAAACAGTTTAATGAATAATAAAAAAAAAACTCTAACGTTGTTTTATATAATGTGAGAGATGTTACGCTGAGTAAATAGATACCTAACATGTCACGCTTTAAAATTGCTCACACTTGTGTAATGGCGCCAAACTTCAGTACTTAAAAATCTCTATAGGCGATTTTTTTTTTTTTACAGGTTACATGTTTAGAGTTACAGAGGAGATCTAGTGCTAGAATTATTGCTCTCACTCTAACGATCGCGGCATATGTAACCTGTGTGTATCTGGCTCTGATATTAGCCAGTGCCTCACCAGCCACTAACCTCACCGCACGTCCCTGGTATGTGTATATAAAATATATATATACACACACACATATACACACACACACACATAGTGCCTTGAAAAAGTATTCAAAACCCCTTGAAATTTTCTTAGTTTTTGTCATGTTACAACCAAAAAACGTAAATGTATTTTTTAGTAGTTTTATATTAGGATTTTATGTGATAGACCAACACAAAGTGACACATAATTGTGAAGAGGAAGGAAAATAATAAATGGTTTTCAATTTTTTTTACAAATAAATATGTGAAAATGGTGGCGTGCATTTGTATTCAGTCCCCTTTACTCTGATGCCCCTAACTACAATCTAGTGGAACCAATTGCTTTCAGAAGTCACCTAATTAGTAAATACAGTTCACCTGTGTGTAATTTAATCTCAGTATAAATGTAGCTGTTCTGTGTAGCCCTCAGAGAACCTTGTAAGAGAACCGTAGTAAAGAAACAGCATCATGAAGGCCAAGGAATACACCAGACAGATCAGGGATAAAGTTGTGCAGAAGTATAACTCTTTCATGACTAAGCCTATTTTTGACATTTTGTGTTTACAAGTTAAAATCCGTATTTTTTGCTAGCAAATTACTTAAAGCCCCCAAACATTACATATATTTTTTAGCAGAGAATCTAGAGAATAAAATGGCGATTCTTTTTATATCTTATATTTTATATCACACGGTATTTGTGCAGCGGTGTTTTAAACGCAACTTTTTGGGAAAAGGGACACTTTCATGAATTTTAAAAAAGCCAAAAAGTAAAGTTAGCCCAATTTTTTTGTATAATGTGAAAGATGATGTTATGCCGAGTAAATGGATACCAAACATGTCACGCTTTATAATTGCATGCACTCTTGGAATGGCGACAAACTACGGTACCTAAAAATCTCCATAGGTGGCGATTTAATATTTTTTTACGGTTACTAGGTTAGAGTTACAGAGGAGGTCTAGTGCTAGAATTATTGCTCTCGCTCTGACGATCGTAGCGATACCTCACATGTGTGATTTGAACACCGTTTACATATGCGGGTGCGACTTCCGTATGCATTTTTTTTTTTCTTATTTTTATTAATAAATTGTGTTTTTAAAAAAAAATTTTTTTGATCACTTTTATTGCTGTCACAAGGAATGTTAACATCCCTTGTGACAGTAATAGGTGGTGACAGGTATTCTTTATGGAGGGATCGGGGGTCTAAAAGACCCCCCGATCCTTCCTTTGCACTTCAAAGTATTCAGATCGCCTTTTTTGGCAATTCTGAATACTGTATATTTTTTTAAAACCGGCGCCATTGGCAGCCAAGTAAATGGGAAGTGACGTCATGACGTCGCTCCAGTGTTTACAATTAGGAGGCTGGAACAAAGCTGCTGACGACTTTGTTCCAGACCGTCACTAGCCGCCGGAGGCGGCGGATTGGTGATTGGACCTCCCGATGGAACTGGAGGCCCGGTAAGAGCGGCGGGAGGGGGGGTCGTCCCCTCCCGCTCCTCCGGTATAACAGCCGAGCAGTTTTTAGCCGCATCGGTTGTTATACCTGGATAGCCGATCGCCGGCTCTAGAAAACAGTACCGGGATGATGCCTGTAGCTGCGGGCATCATCCCGGTATAACCCCCGAAAGCCAAGTACGCACATCTGCGTACGGTCGGTGGGAAGGGGTTAAAGCAGGGTTAGCTTTTAAAAAAATATCCCAAGCTTTGAACATCTCACGAAGCACTGTTCAATCCATCATCCGATAATGGAAAGAGTATGGCGCAACTGCAAACCTACCAAGACATGGCCATCCACCTAAACTGACAGGCAAGGAAGCAGCCAAGAGGACCATGGTAACTCTGGAGGAGCTGCAGAGATACACAGCTTAGGTGGAACAATCTGTCCACAGGACAACTATTAGTCGTGCATGCCATAAATCTGGCCTTTATGGAAGAATGGCAAGAAGAAAGAGTTGATGGGAAGATGGATGGAGCCAAATACAGAGCAATCTTAGAAGAAAACCTGTTATGCCGTGTACACACAGGCGGACTTTTCGACTGGACTGGTCCGACTGACTTTCCGACGGACTTTCGAACTAACGGACTTGCCTACACACGATCACACCAAAGTCCAACGGATTCGTACGTGATGACGTACGACCGGACTAAAGTAAGGAAGTTGATAGCCAGTAGCCAATAGCTGCCCTAGCGTGGGTTTTAGTCCGTCGAACTAGCATACAGACGAGCGTATTTTTCGACCCGACTCGAGTCCGTCGGACAAATTTGAAACATGTTCCAAATCTAAAGTCGGGCAGATTTTTGACCGAAAAAGTCCGCTGCAGGTCCTATGGAGCCCACACACGGTCGGATTGTCTGCCGGACCGGTCCGGTCGAAAAGTCCGCCCGTGTGTACACGGCATTACAGTCTGCAAAAGACTTGAGACTGGGGTGGATGTTCACCTTCCAGCAAGACAACAACCCTAAGCATACAGCCAGAGCTACAATGGAATGGTTTAGATCAAAGCATATTCATGTGTTAGAATGGCCCAGTCAAAGTCCAGACCTAAATCCAATTGAGAATCTGTGGCAAGCAGGGCTTTTTTTCAGCGGGAACCTCCAGCACTGAATGTATTTAATAGCGTGGGGTGTGCTGGAGGGTCTATTGATGTTGGCTGCTGGGGGATCTATTGTCACTGGTGGGGATCTGATTTTGTGTGGGGGTCTATTGTTGCTGATGGGGAATCTATTGTTGCTGGGGGGGTCTTATGTTGCTGGAAGGGATCTATTGTTGAGAGAGAGGTCTATTTTTACTGGCTGCTGGAGGATCTATTGATGCTGGCTTCTGGGAGATCTGTTGTTGCTGCTGGGGGGTCTAATGGTGCTTGATATTTTGTTACTGGGTGTGATATTTTGTTGTGGGTGGTTCACTGTTGCTGCAGGGAATCTATTGTTGTTGGGGTGGAGTCCATTGTTGCTGGGGGAGTCTATTGTTGTGTGGGGATCTATTGCTGGGATTCTATTGTTGCTGGCTGCAGGGGATTTATTTTACTGCTTTTCGTTTTAATCATTAACATGTTCCATACAAATGATTTAGCACCACAAAATGATACTTGGTTCTGTATTCTCTAAAAGGGGCAGTACTGGTAGGTGAGTAGGGGGAGGAATCAAGGGACAGTGGTCAGAGGTGGGTAGGGGGCAGAGACGAGGGGTCATTCAGAAGGGGGGCTTTCCTGCACCTATTCCCTGAGAAAAAAAAGCCCTGGTGGCAAGACTTGAAAATTGCTGTTCATGGATGCTCTTCATCCAGTCTGACAGAGCTTGAGCTATTTTGCAAGAAGAATGGGCAAAAATGTCACTCTAGATGTGCGAAGCTGGTAGAGACATCCCCAAAAAGACTTGCAGCTGTAATTACAGTGAAAGGTGGTTCTACAAAGTATTGACTCAGGGGGGCTGAATACAAACGTACGCCACACTTTTCACATATTTATTTGTAAAAAATGTTGAAAACCATTTATCATTTTCCCTCCACTTCACAATTACAGTATGTGCCACTTTGTGTTGGTCTATCACATAAACTCCCAATAAAATACATTTAAGTTTTTTGTTGTAAAATGACAAAATGTGGAAAATTCCAAGGGGTATGATATTTTTTCAAAAAGAAGAGAACAGGCGCCTCCAGGTTAGAACTAATAGCATTTAATGAATTACAGGTGCAATTATCCACTTACATCAAAGTTATTGAAAACCGGTAAATGTTCTATCCACACTAATGTGTCGTCCGTCCGGCGTTTTAGCGTTACTGCAGCTTTTCTTGCCCAGGAGAAGGGAATCCTGTCCAGCAGGATTTCTGGGAGGCTGGAGAGCTGTGACCGAGGCTTGGTTTAAGCTGTGGGTTGGTGTTGGAACGCAGCGTTGGGCGCGGTGACGTCACTGGTGGTCGCGACGACGTTTCGGAGCATGAGCTCTGGCTAACAAGACAGGCGAGCTCCTTTCTTAAGCTTAAGACTAACTATGTAACTATAGTTTCATTTAGGAGGGACACTGCTGAGCCCGTGGCCTTTCCAGCAGTCTAGCATAACTCAATGGGGTCCTGCCATGTACCTAGCGCAGACCTCATGCGTACACATAATTAACTCCTTCAACTCTCACATACCATGCGGCAAGGTACATGGGATCTCAATACTAGTTGCTTGTGGGGAACTGACCACTGGGGAGGGATGCAGAATACCAACTTCCCTCGCTACTGGAGAACCTGTTACCTGCACCAGGTACCAAACTTTATTGACCGGTTGCTATACATTCCCACAAGTCCACGGTTACCCGTGGCAACTATTCTCCTGCTCCGACTGAATTGCCCCATAATGTGCCTGGATGTGCCCCATAATGTTCCATGTGCCCCCTGACGTGCCCCATAATGTGCCCTGATGTGCCCCATAATGTGCCATATGCCCCATCATGTGCCCTGATGAGCCATGTGCACCATGTGCCCCGATGTGCCATGTGCCCCGTGCCCTGATGTGCCCCATGCCCTGATGTGCCATGTGCCCTGATGTGCTATGTGCCCCATGCCCTGATGTGCCATGTGGCCTGATGTGCCCCGTGCCCTGATGTGCCATGTGCCCTGATGTGCCATGTGCCCTGATGTGCTATGTGCCCTGACTTGCTATGTGCCTTGATGTGCCCTGTGCCCTGATGTGTCCCATGCCCCAATGTCCTGTGCTCTAATGTGCCCTGCGCCCTGATGTGCCTTGTGCCCTGAAGTGCTGTGCCCCGATGTCCTGTGCCCTGATGTGCCCCAATGTGCTGTGTTTCTCCGATGTCCTGTACCATGATGTCCTGTGCCCTAATGTCCTGTGCCCCGGTGTGCTGTGGCTCAATGTCGTGTGCCCTGGTGTGCTCTGTACCCTGATGTGATGTGCCCTGATGTGCTGTGTCCTGTACCCTGATGTACTGTGCCCTGACGTGCCCTGATGGGCTGTGCCCTGTATGCTGATGTGCTGGGCTCTGTACCCTGATGTGCTGTGCCCTGATGTACTGTGACCTGATGTCCTGTACCCTGATGTGCTGTACCCTGATGTCCTGTACCCTGATGTGCTGTGCCCTCTACCCTGATGTGCTGTGCACTGTACCCTGATGTGTTGTGCCCTGATGTGCCCTGTACGCTCATGTGCTGGGCTCTGTACCATGATGTGCTGTGCCTTGTACCCTGATGTGGCCTGGTGTGCTATACCCTGATGTGCTGTACCCTGATGTGTTTAGCCCTGATGTGCCTTGTGCCCTGATGTGCTGTGCCCTGATGTGCTGTGCCCTGATGTTCTGGGCTCTATACCGTGCCCTTATGTGCACTGTACCCTGATGTGTTGTGCCCTGGGCCGGACCGGATGAAATCCAGGGCCACATTTTTGTCCCATTCCTGCCCTGTTCCCAGGTATACCTGTACGGGTGCAAGTCCATAATTGGCAGAGTCTATTGCCTAGGGTGGTGGACGAAGTTTGCATCAGGCTTACATTCTTCTAGGTGATCCAGACCTTCCTACTCTCAAGAGGTTTCAGTTGCACACATTTGCATATATAAGCTCCTCTGTAAAATGCAGTTCTAGCTCTTAAATTTGAGAATCTCCAAGTTGGAGCATATATAGCAGTGGATAAATTAAAGGCAGGTATGCATGGAGGGAGTCCATTCCTCTTTAACCACTTCCCGCCTGGCCTATAGCAGATTGACAGCTGGACAGTTGTTCTGTTATCCTGACTGGGCGTCATATGACGTCCAGCAGGATAACATGTCGATGCGCACCCGTAGGTGCGTGCAGCGCGGCGATCGCTAATGCAGCGTGTCAGTCTGACAGAGGCTTCTTACCACGTGATCAACTGTGACCAATCACAGATGATCATCACGTGAACCAGGAAGTGCCAGTAAACGGCATTCCTTGGTTTGCTCTGACAGGGAGAGCCGATTGGCGGCTCGCCTTGTCAGAGGGGAGGGTCTGTGCTGATAATCAGCACATTGATTATCAGCACAGCCCCCATCAGATGTGCCCATCAGCTGCCAATCAGTGCTCAACAGCTGCCAGCAGTGCCCCAATAATAAAGTCTGTCAGATATTGCAGCGGGCAGATCGGACACTTTTTTGGGACCAGTGACATTTATACAGCGATCAGAGCTAAAAATAGTCACTGATTACTGTATAAATGTCACTGGCAGGGAAGGGGTTAACACTAGGGGGCGATCAAGGGGTTAACTGTGTTCTCTAGGTGTGTTCTAATCAGGACTTTTTTTCTCAGAGAAAAGGTGCAGGAACTCAACCATGCCCACCACACACACACATACCTGCCAAATGGCATCAAATAGTAGCTCTTCCCTATGCATACAACCCCTCCCTCCACTGCCCTCATCTTCCCCCCCTCCTTAAAAGCTCCACCATCTGTCATATGTCTTACCTTTGTTGCAGCACACTATACTATACTACAGTCACTTGCAAGGGAGAACATGCAGAAGGAGCATCAACAATTGGTCACCAGGGAAAAAATGGAGACCACCTAGGGTGCACCTGTCCTGTATCTCCCTTGTCCCTGTCCGGCACTCAGTGGGATCTGCACAGGAGATCTGACCTATGGGAGCTACTGGGAGATAAGATATCACTTGTAAATGCAGAAGCTGGACTTCAGTGTTACCAAGTGATGGTGGTGAGCAGGGAGCAGAAGACCTGAGCCAGAGGTGGTGGAACTGAGTTCCCCCTAGTTCCTGCTGAAAAAAAGCCCTGGTTCTAACTGTGGGGGGGATGGGACTGACTAGGGGGGGGACACCGATCGGTGTTCCTATATACTAGTGACAGGAACACACGATCTGTCTCTACTCCCCTGACAGGACGTGGATCTGTGTGTATACACACACAGATCCACGTTCCTGCTCTGTAATGCCGCGTACACATGAGCGGACTTTACGGCAGACTTTGCCCGGCGGACTGGATTTCGTCGGACAATTCAATCATGTGTGGGCTCCAGAGGACTTTGTTTTCTCAAAAGTTGGACGGACTTAGATTTGAAACATGTTTTAAATTAATCAGTTGAAATCGAGTCCGGTCGAAAAGTCCGCCGTCTGTATGCTAGTTCGATGGACAAAAAGCCACGCTAGGGCAGCTATTGGCTACTGGCTATGAACTTCCTTGTTTTAGTCCGGTCGTACGTCATCACGTACGAATTTGACGGACTTTGGTGGATTGTGTGTAGGCAAGTCCGTTCATTCAGAAAGTCCGTTGTAAAGTACGTCGAAAAGTCCACCGGGCAAAGTCTGCCGTAAAGTCCGACCGTGTGTACGCGGCATTACGAGCAATCGCGGGTGCTGGCGGACATTGCGCCCGCCAGGCACGCGTATCGGCTCCAGAGACACGCAGAAAGGAGCAACGTATGCCTACGGCGATTTGCGCAGCCGTGCCAACCTGCCACAGTGTAACTGCGGCTGCTGGTCGGCTAGAGGTTAAAAAAGACCATATAGACGAGTTATTGCTGGAAAAAAATATTTTAAGCAACAGACAGCATGGATTCAAGACAGAAGTTGTCAAATAAACCTTATTTCTTTTTATGAGGAGGTAAGTAAAACCTTGGACAGAGGGGTGGCTGTGTACGTGGTATACTTGGATTTTGCAAAGGCGTTCGACACAGTTCCCCACACATGTCTAATGTGTAAGGTAAAGTCTACAGGCTTGGAAAAATCAGTGTGTAAATGGATAGAAAACTGGATAAAAGACCGAATTCCGAGAGTAGTGGTTAATGATTCTTACTCTAAATGGTCTAAGGTTATCAGTGGTGTACCCCAAGGTTCAGTGCTGGGACCCTTACTTTTTTATATAATTATAAATGATATAGGGCAGTGATGGCGAACCTTGGCACTCCAGATGTTTTTGAACTACATTTCTCATGATGCTCTTGCACTCTGTAGTGTAGTTTAGCATCATGGGAAATGTAGTTCCAAAACATCTGGAGTGCCAAGGTTCGCCATCACTGATATAGGGTTTGAGATTAAAAGTACCATTTCAGTGTTTGCAGATGACACCAAGCTATGCAGTGGAATAACATCCTTGCAGGATGTCTCCAATTTACAAGCTGACCTCAGTGCACTGTTTAATTGGGCAGGTGTGTTGCAAATGAGGTTTAATGTTGATAAATGTAAAGTTATGCACTTGGGGGCTAAGAATATGCATGCATCATACATACTAGGAGGAGAACAGCTGGGGATCTGGGTGTTCTGGTAGATGATAAGCCTAATAATGACATGCAATGCCAAGCTGCAGTTTCCAAAGCGAGCAAAATCCTTTCTTGTATTAAGAGATGTATGGACTCCAGAGAGAGCGATATCATTTTGCCCCTGTACAAATCATTAGTAAGACGTCATCTGGAATATGCAGTTCAGTTTTGGGCACCGGTTCATAAATAGGATATCGGAAACTGAAGAAAATGCAGAGAAGGGCAACCAAACTGATAAGAGGCATGGAGGAGTTCAGCTGTGAGGAAAGATTAGCTAAACTGAATTTATTCTCTCTTAAGAAGAGGAGATTAAGGGTGGATATGATCAACATGTATAAATACATAAGTGGTCCGTATAGTGAACTTGGTGTTGAGTTATTCACTTTAAGGTCATCACAGAGGACAAGCGGGCACTCTTTACGTCTGAAGGAAAAGAGATTTAATCTCCAAATACGGAAAGGTGATGAGAACTGTGGAATAGACTCCTTCAAGAACTGGTTTGGGCCAGCTCAGTAGATTGTTTTAAGAAAGGCCTGGATTCTTTCCTAGATCCACATAATATAACTAAAAAGGTGATAACATCCTGTGGGAGGGGAGAACCGTGTCAGGTGACCGTGGATGGTGACGTAATTTCCGGCTGGTGAGACGCACATCATTGTGAACTTAAGGGTTCCGTTTTCTTTGCTTGTATATGCCTAGACAAATAAACTCCAGAGGAAGGAAGTGGAAAGAGAAAGGAGGAGCTGAGGCTACATGTCCGCATGGAAGAATTGTTGCTAATCCAGACCAAATGCAAGAATTATTAGTGCTTACTTCAGCCTAAATAAACCCCATTATATCATTATCGAGGTGTTGGTGTATTGTTGGGCCCAGATAAAGGATGGTTCACTATTGGAAATGGTAGAACATTTCCGGAAGTTAAACCAACGAGTATGATGGACTGGGACAAGAGAGCTGTTAACATATGCATGGACGGTCTGGAACGAGCCCTGTGGTTTTCTCTGCGCTTGGAAAGCAGCCGATGAGATATAGGAGCTTACTTTGACCCCCCCTAATAGGAAGTCTATACTCTCTGGTAAGAGCACATCCATATATGTGGTGGCGGTGAACACACAAGGTGGAGGGAATCCAGTTTAATCTGGTTCATCTTAATTTTTCTTCACCATTTGGGACTGTATTTTTGTATTTAATAATTAATACTTTGGACTTATTGTTTTGATGTTTTTATTCCTTTTTTGATTTAGCGCAACACAGTTTTTGTATTTACGACTTTTATCGTGAACAATATCACACATGTGTGGTGCAGCTTTTGTAATTTTTCTAGTTTTGATTGAATACTTCACAAGCCTAGTTTGATTTTGTTGACTTTTTACATAATATAACTGAATACTAATATTTATAGGTAAAGTTGATCCAGGTAATATCCGATTTTCTCTTGGGGGATCAGGAAGGAATTTTTTCCCCTGCTGGAGCAAATTGGATCATGCTTTATTGGGGTTTTGTTGCCTTCCTCTGGATCAACTGTGGGTATAGGATTGTATACATAGGATTTTGTATATACGTGTGTGTACCAGGGACGTGTGTGTGTGTGTATCAGGTACGTGTGTGTGTATCAGGGACATATCACGAACATAATAACAAAAAAACAAAAAAAAAAACGAATGAGCTACGAGGGTTGTAGCTCGGCGACCTGGGGTCACAGAGACCCAAAATTTGGGGTGTAGGTGGTTGACGTCCTACACCGACACTGGACAGCTTGGAGATATGGACCAATGGTAAAGTACCATTGGCCCAAGCTGTCCAATAAAAGTGCTGCAGTGGAGGCACACTTCTCACTGCAGTGTCATAGAAGGGGGCATGTGTCTAAAAGACAAATGCTCCCTTCCAGCCCAGCCTTCTTAACTACAAGAAGTTTATAACTTCAAACTTCAGCAATTTGTCCGTTAAACCACCTGCTTTAGTACAGTTTTTAAAAATATAGTAAATGAACTTAAAAACAATATACACTAAGCAAAATTATAAACGCAACACATTTGTGTTTGTCCCTATTTATCATGAGCTGAACTCAAAGATCTACCATTTTTTCTATACACACAAAAGGCCTATTTCTCTCAAATATTGTTCACAAATCTGTCTAACTCTGTGTTAGTGAGCACTTCTCCTTTGCCGAGATAATCCATCCACCTCACAGATTTGGCATATCAAGATGCTGATTAGACAGCATGATTATTGCCTTAGGCTGGCCACAATAAAAGGCCACTCTAAAATGTTCAGTTTTACTGTACTGGGGGGTCCAAAAACCAGTCAGTATCTGGTGTGACTACCATTTGCCTCACGCAGTGCAGCACATCTCCTTTGCATAGAGTTAATCAGGTTGTTGATTGTGGCCTGTGGAATGTTGGTCCATTCCTCTTCAATGGCTGTGTGAAGTTGCTGGATATTGGTAGGAACTGGAGCGCACTGTCTTATACGCCGATCCAGAGCATCTCAAACATACTCAATGGGTGACATATCCGGTGAGTATGCTGGCCATGCAAGAACTGGGATGTTTTCAGCTTCCAGGAATTGTTTACAGATCCTTGCAACATGGGGCCATGCATTATCATGCTGCAAAATGAGGTGATGGTCGTGGATGAATGGCACAACAATGGGCGTCAGGATCTCGTCACGGTATCTCTGTGCATTCAAAATGCCATCAATAAAATGTGCCTGTGTTTGTTGTCCATGTAATACACCTGCCCATACCATAACCCCACCGCCACCATGAGCCACTCGATCCACAACGTTGACATCAGCAAACCGCTCACCCACACAATGCCATACACGCTGTCTGCCATCTGCCCTGTACAGTGAATACCCGGATCCATCCGTAAATAGAACACCTCTCCAAAGTGCCAGACGCCATTGAATGTGAGCATTTGCCCACTCAAGTCAGTTACAATGACGAACTGCAGTCAGGTCGAGACCCCGATGAGGACGACGAGCATGCAGATGATCTTCCCTGAGACGGTTTCTGACAATTTGTTCAGAAATTCTTTGGTTATGCGAACCGATTTTTTCCGTAGCTGTCTGTGTGGCTGGTCTCAGACAATCTTGGAGGTGAAGATGCTGGATGTGGAGGTCTTGGGCTGGTGTTACACGTGGTCTGCGGTTGTGAGGCCGGTTGGATGTACTGCCAAATTCTCTGAAACGCCTTTGGAGATGGCTTATGGTAGAGAAATGAACATTAAATTCTATGGCAACAGCTCTGGTGAACATTCCTGCAGTCAGCATGCAAATTGTACGCTCTCTCAAAACTTGCGACATCTGCTGCATTGTGCTGTGTAATAAAACTGCACATTTTAGAGTGGCCTTTTATTGAGGCCAACCCAAGGCACACCTGTGCAATATTCATGCTGTCTAATCAGCATCTTGATATGCCACACCTGGGAGGTGGATGGATTATCTCGGCAAAGGAGAAGTGCTCATTAACACAGATTTAGACAGCTTTGTGAACAATATTTGAGAGAAATAGGCCTTTCGTGTAAATAGAAAAAGTCATAGATCTTTTTATGTCACACAGTATTTGTGCAGCAGTTTTTGAAAAACATTTTTTTTTTTGGAAAGAAACAGTTTAATGAATAATAAAAAAAAAACTCTAACGTTAGCCTGATTGTTTTATATAATGTGAGAGATGTTACGCTGAGTAAATAAATACCTAACATGTCACGCTTTAAAATTGCTCACACTTGTGTAATGGCGCCAAACTTCAGTACTTAAAAATCTCTATAGGCAATGCTGTAAATTTTTTTACAGGTTACATGTTTAGAGTTACAGAGGAGATCTAGTGCTAGAATTATTGCTCTCACTCATATGTAACCTGTGTGTATCTGGCTCTGATATTAGCCAGTGCCTCACCAGCCACTAACCTCACCGCACGTCCCTGGTGTGTGTATATAAAATATATATATACACACACACATATACACACACACACACACACACACAGTGCCTTGAAAAAGTATTCAAAACCCCTTGAAATTTTCTTAGTTTTTGTCATGTTACAACCAAAAAACGTAAATGTATTTTTTAGTAGTTTTATATTAGGATTTTATGTGATAGACCAACACAAAGTGACACATAATTGTGAAGAGGAAGGAAAATAATAAATGTTTTTCAATTTTTTTTTACAAATAAATATGTGAAAATGGTGGCGTGCATTTGTATTCAGTCCCCTTTACTCTGATGCCCCTAACTACAATCTAGTGGAATCAATTGCCTTCAGAAGTCACCTAATTAGTAGATCGAGTCAACCCGTGTGTAATTTAATCTCAGTATAAATGTAGCTGTTCTGTGTAGCCCTCAGAGAACCTTGTAAGAGAACCGTAGTAAAGAAACAGCATCATGAAGGCCAAGGAATACACCAGACAGGTCAGGGATAAAGTTGTGCAGAAGTATAACTCTTTCATGACTAAGCCTATTTTTGACATTTGGTGTTTACAAGTTAAAAACCGTATTTTTTGCTAGCAAATTACTTAAAGCCCCCAAACATTATATATATATTTTTAGCAGAGAATCTAGAGAATAAAATGGCGATTCTTTTTATATCTTATATTTTATATCACATGGTATTTGTGCAGCGGTGTTTTAAACGCAACTTTTTGGGAAAAGGGACACTTTCATAAATTTTAAAAAAGCCAAAAAGTAAAGTTAGCCCAATTTTTTTGTATAATGTGAAAGATGATGTTATGCCCAGTAAATGGATACCAAACATGTCTCGTTTTATAATTGCATGCACTCGTGGAATGGCGACAAACTACGGTACCTAAAAATCTCCATAGGTGGCGCTTTAATTTTTTTTTACGGTTACCAGGAGATCTAGCGCTAGAATTATTGCTCTCGCTCTGACGATCGTAGCGATACCTCACATGTGTGATTTGAACACCGTTTACATATGCGGGCGCGACTTCCGTATGCGTTTTTTTTCTTATTTCTATTAATAAATTGGGTTTTTTTTAAAAAAAAATTTTTTGATCACTTCTATTGCTGTCACAAGGAATGTAAACATCCCTTGTGACAGTAATAGGTGGTGACAGGTACTCTTTATGGAGGGATCGGGGGTCTAAAAGACCCCCGATCCCTCCTTTGCACTTCAAAGTATTCAGATCGCCTTTTTCGGCAATTCTGAATACTGTATATTTTTTTAAAACCGGCGCCATTGGCAGCCAAGTAAATGGGAAGTGACGTCATGATGTCGCTCCAGTGTTTACAATTAGGAGGCTGGAACAAAGCCGCTGACGACTTTGTTCCAGACCGTCACTAGCCGCCGGAGGCGGCGGATTGGTGATTGGACCTCCCGATGGAACTGGAGGCCCGGTAAGAGCGGCGGGAGGGGGGGACGTCCCCTCCCGCACCTCCGGTATAACAGCCGAGCGGCTTTTAGCCGCATCGGTTGTTATACCTGGATAGCCGATCGCCAGTTCTAGAAAACAGTACCGGGATGATGCCTGTAGCTGCGGGCATCATCCCGGTATAACCCCCGAATGCCAAATACGCACATCTGCGCACGGTCGGTGGGAAGGGGTTAAAGCAGAGTTAGCTTATAAAAAAATATCCCAAGCTTTGAACATCTCACGAAGCACTGTTCAATCCATTATCCGATAATGGAAAGAGTATGGCGCAACTGCAAACCTACCAAGACATGGTCATCCACCTAAACTGACAGGCAAGGAAGCAGCCAAGAGGACCATGGTAACTCTGGAGGAGCTGCAGAGATACACAGCTTAGGTGGAACAATCTGTCCACAGGACAACTATTAGTCGTGCATGCTATAAATCTGGCCTTTATGGAAGAATGGCAAGAAGAAAGAGTTGATGGGAAGATGGATGGAGCCAAATACAGAGCAATCTTAGAAGAAAACCTGTTATGCCGTGTACACACAGGCGGACTTTTCGACTGGACTGGTCCGACGAACTTTCCGACGGACTTTCGACGGACTTCCGACGGACTTTCGAACTAACGGACTTGCCTACACACGATCACACCAAAGTCCAATGGATTTGTACGTGATGACGTACGACTGGACTAAAGTAAGGAAGTTGATAGCCAGTAGCTGCCCTAGCGTGGGTTTTCATCCGTCGGACTAGCATACAGACGAGCGTATTTTTCGACCCGACTCGAGTCCGTCGGACAAATTTGAAACATGTTCCAAATCTAAAGTCCGTCAGATTTTTGACCGAAAAAGTCCGCTGCAGGTCCGATGGAGCCCACACACGGTCTGATTGTCCGCCGGACCAGTCCGGTCAAAAAGTCTGCCCGTGTGTACACGGCATTACAGTCTGCAAAAGACTTGAGACTGGGGTGGATGTTCACCTTCCAGCAGGACAACAACCCTAAACTTACAGCCAGAGCTACAATGGAATGGTTTAGATCAAAGCATATTCATGTGTTAGAATGGCCCAGTCAAAGTCCAGACCTAAATTCAATTGAGAATCTGTGGCAAGCAGGGCTTTTTTTCAGCGGGAACGCAGGGGAACGCAATTCCGGCACCTCCAGCACTGAATGTATTTAATAGCATGGGGTGTGCTGAAGGGTCTATTGATGTTGGCTGCTGGGGGATCTCTTGTCACTGGTGGGGGTCTGATTTTGTGTGAGGGTCTATTGTTGCTGATGGGGAATCTATTGTTGCTGGGGGGTCTTATGTTGCTGGAAGGGATCTACTGTTGAGAGAGAGGTCTATTTTTACTGGCTGCTGGAGGATCTATTGATGCTGGCTTCTGGGAGATCTGTTGTTGCTGCTGGGGGGTCTAATGGTGCTTGAGTGGATATTTTGTTACTGGGTGTGATATTTTGTTGTGGGTGGTTCACTGTTGCTGCAGGGAATCTATTGTTGTTGGGGTGGAGTCCATTGTTGCTGGGGGAGTCTATTGTTGTGTGGGGATCTATTGCTGTAATTCTATTGTTGCTGGCGGCAGTGGATTTATTTTACTGCTTTTCGTTTAATCATTAACATGTTCCATACAAATGATTTAGCACCAGAAAATGATACTTGTTTCTGTATTCTCTAAAAGGGGCATTACTGGTAGGTGAGTAGGGGGAGGAATCAAGGGACAGTGGTCAGAGGTGGGTAGGGGGCAGAGGTGAGGGGTGATTCAGAAGGGGGCTTTCCTGCACCTATTCTCCGAGTAAAAAAGCCCTGGTGGCAAGACTTGAAAATTGCTGTTCACAGATGCTCTCCATCTAATCTGACAGAGCTTGAGCTATTTTGCAAGAAGAATGGGCAAAAATGTCACTCTCTAGATGTGCGAAGCTGGTAGAGAAATACCCAAAAAGACTTGCAGCTGTAATTGCAGCAAAAGGTGGTTCTACCAAGTATTGACTCAGGGGGGCTGAATACAAACGTACGCCACACTTTTCACATATTTATTTGTAAAAAATGTTGAAAACCATTTATCATTTTCCTTCCACTTCACAATTACAGTATGTGCCACTTTGTGTTGGTCTATCACATAAACTCCCAATAAAATACATTTAAGTTTTTTGTTGTAACATGACAAAATGTGGAAAATTCCAAGGGGTATGATATTTTTTCAAAAAGAAGAGAACAGGCGTCTCCAGGTTAGAACTAATAGCATTTAATGAATTACAGGTGCAATTATCCACTTACATCAAAGTTATTAAAAACCGGTACATGTCCTATCCACACTAATGTGTCGTCCGTCCGACGTTTTAGCGTTACTGCAGCTTTTCTTGCCCAGGAGAAGGGAATCCTGTCCAGCAGGATTTCTGGGAGGCTGGAGAGCTGTGACCGAGGCTTGGTTGAAGCTGTGGGTCGGTGTTGGAATGCAGCGTCGGGCGCGGTGACGTCACTGGTGGTCGCCACGATGTTTCAGAGCATGAGCTCTGGCTAACAAGACAGGCGAGCTCCTTTCTCAAGCTTAAGACTAACTATGTAACTATAGTTGCATTTAGGAGAGACACTGCTGAGCCTGTGGCCTTTCCAGCAGTCTAGCATAACTCTCAGTGACAGAATGGGGTCCTGCCATGTACCTAGCGCAGATCTCATGCGTACACATAATTAACTCCTTCAACTCTCACATACCATGCGGCAAGGTACATGGGATCTCCGTACCACAGGTTCAATACCAGTTGCTTGTGGGGAACTGACCACTGGGGAGGGATGCAGAATACCAACTTCCCTCGCTACTGGAGGACCTGTTACCTGCACCAGGTACCAAACTTTATTGACCGGTTGCTATACACTCCCACAAGTCCATGGTTACCCGTGGCAACTATTCTCCTGCTCCAACTCCTCTGCCAAGTTAACCCTTTGTAGTGACCTTGCTTTCATAACCGTGTATGCATTAAAGGCCCTGTTCTTCTGATACGCCATGTACCACCATGCACCCCTTTGAATAACTTCAGACCAGGCTCAAGAGCAATTATTAAAACTTTACTAAATGCTTTAGGAACATTACAATCTAAAGTGTAACTCAGTCCTTCTAATTAACTAAACAATGGCTTCCCAGGCAGGGATGGACTGGCCATCGGGACTACAGGGAGTTTCCCAGTGGGCCGATGGCTCAGTGGGCCGGTTTCAGCGGCCGCCTAATCTACCTATTGCATCTGCGGTAAGCGGAGATCTACCCGACAATCGCTGACAGCTGTCGCTTGACGGGTAGATCGAGATTTAGCCAGCATGCAGAGTAGCGCAGGAAGTGTCTGTAGTAAGTTCTCTCTCATGTAATACTGCTCCTCGGCGGCCCCTCCTCTCTTCTCGTCCATCCCTATTGGCTTGTGACATCATCTGGGATGGATGAGAAGAGAGGAAGGGCCGCCAGGGAGCAGCGTGACATGAGAGAAAACTTACTACAGCCGCTTTCTGCGCTACCCTGCATGCTGGCTAGTAAACGATCCCATAATGTACCATGTGCCCTGATGTGCCCCATAATGTGTACCATGATGTGCCCCATAATGTGCCCCCTGATGTGCCCCATAATGTGCCCTGAATTGCCCCATAATGTGCCCGGATGTGCCCCATAATGTGCCCTGAATTGCCCCATAATGTGCCCGGATGTGCCCCATAATGTGCCATGTGCCCCCTGATGTGCCCCATAATGTGCCCTGATGTGCCCCATAATGTGCCATATGCCCCATCATGTGCCCTGATGTGCCATGTGCACCATGTGCCCCAATGTGCCATGTGCCCCGATGTGCCATGTGCCCCGATGTGCCATGTGCCCTGATGTGCTATGTACCCCACGCCCTGATGTGCCATGTGGCCTGATGTGCTCTATGCCCTGATGTGCCATGTGCCCTGATGTGCTATGTGCCCTGATGTGCCCCGATGTGCCCCGTGCCCTGATGTGCTACGTGCCCTGATGTGCCCCGTGCCCCAATGTCCTGTGCTCTAATGTGCCCCGTGCCCTGATGTGCCTTTTGCCATGATCTGCTGTGCCCCGATGTCCTGTGCCCTGATGTGCCCTGATGTGCCCCAATGTGCTGTGTTCCCCCCAATGTCCTGTACCATGATGTCCTGTGCCCTAATGTCCTGTGCCCTGGTGTGCTGTGCCTCAATGTCGTGTGCCCTGGTGTGCTGTGCCCTGATGTACTGTGACCTGTGCCCTGATGTCCTGTATCCTGATGTGCTATACCCTGATGTGTTGTGCTCTGTACCCTGATGTGATGTGCCCTGATGTGCTGTGCCCTGTACCCTGATGTACTGTGCCCTGACGTGCCCTGATGTGCTGTGCCCTGTACGCTGATGTGCTGGGCTCTGTACCCTGATGTGCTATGCCCTGATGTACTGTGACCTGATGTCCTGTACCCTGATGTGCTGTACCCTGATGTCCTGTACCCTGATGAGCTATATCCTGATGTGCTGTGCCCTCTACCCTGATGTGCTGTGCACTGTACCCTGATGTGTTGTGCCCTGAACGCTGATGTGCTGGGCTCTGTACCCTGATGTGCTGTACCCTGATGTGCTGTGCCCTGATGTGCTGTGCCCTGTACCCTGATGTGGCCTGGTGTGCTATACCCTGATTTGCTGTACCCTGATGTGTTTAGCCCTGATGTGCCTTGTGCCCTGATGTGCTGGACTCTGTACCCTGATGTGCTGTACCCTGATGTGCTGTGCCCTGATGTGCTGTGCCCTGTACCCTGATGTGGCCTGGTGTGCTATACCCTGATTTGCTGTACCCTGATGTGTTTAGCCCTGATGTGCCTTGTGCCCTGATGTGCTGGACTCTGTACCCTGATGTGCTGTACCCTGATGTGCTGTGCCCTGATGTGCTGTACCCTGATGTTCTGGGCTCTGTACCGTGCCCTGATGTGCACTGTACCCTGATGTGTTGTGCCCTGGGCCGGGCCGGATGAAGTCCAGGGCCACATTTTTGTCCCAGTCCTGCCCTGTTCCCAGGTATACCTGTACGGGTGCAAGTCCATAATTGGCAGAGTCTATTGCCTAGGGTGGTGGACGAAGTTTGCATCAGGCTTACATTCTTCTAGGTGATCCAGACCTTCCTACTCTCAAGAGGTTTCAGTTGCACACATTTGCATATATAAGCTCCTCTGTAAAGTGCAGCCCTAGCTCTTAAATTTGAGAATCTCCAAGTTGGAGCATATATAGCAGTGGATAAATTAAAGGCAGGTATTCCTCTTTAACCACTTCCCGCCCGGCCTATAGCAGATTGACAGCCGGGCAGTTGTTCTGTTATCCTGACTGGGCGTCATATGACGTCCAGCAGGATAACATGTCGATGCGCACCCGTAGGTTCGCGCAGCGCGGCGATCGCTAATGCGGCATGTCAGTCTGACAGAGACTTCTTACCACATGATCAACTGTGACCAATCACAGCTGATCATCACGTGAACCAGGAAGTGCCAGTAAACGGCATTCCTCAGTTCGCTCTGACAGGGAGAGCCGATTGGCGGCTCGCCCTGTCAGAGGGGGGGTCTGTGCTGATAATCAGCACATTGATTATCAGCACAGCCCCCATCAGATGTGCCCATCAGCTGCCAATCAGTGCTCAACAGCTGCCAACAGTGCCCCAATAATAAAGTCTGTCAGTGTCCACCACAGTGCCAATCAGAGCCCACCACAGTGCCAGTGCCCATCACAGTGCCAATCAGTGGCCAGCAGTAACACCTGTCAGTACCTCATCAGCACTGCTGCCCATCAGTGCCACCTGTCAGTGCCAATCAGTACCGCCTATCAGTGCCAATCAGTGCCGCTTGTCAGTGCCCATCACAGCTGCCTGTCAGTGCCCATCAGTGCCACCTATCAGTGCCCATCATTCCTGCCTATTGGTGCCCATCAGTGCTGCATATCAGTGCTGCCTATCAGTGTCCATCAGTTCTACATGTCAGTGCCTCCTCATCAGTGCCAACTCATCAGTGCCGCCTCATCAGTGCCGCCTCATCAGTGCCACCTCATCAGTGCCCATCAGTGAAGGAAAAAACAAAATTTTATGACAGAAATTTTATGAAGAAATACTTTTTTTAAAAATGTCGGTCTTCTTTTTTAGTTTTTTTGTGTGTTTAGCAAAAAATAAAAACCCCAGAGCTGATCAAATACCACCAAAAGAAAGCTCTATTTGTGGGAAGAAAATGATAAAAATTTTGTTTGGGTACAGTGTTGCATGACTGTCATTCAAAGTGTGACTGCGCTGAAAGCTGAAAATTGTCCTGAGGAGGAAGGGGCGAAAGTGCCCCTGGTAAAGTGCCCCTGGTATTGAAGTGGTTAAAATGTCACTAAACCCACATCATAAAAAACTATCAGTAAATGGTATATTCCATGCTGTTCCCTCAGTCACTATGAGATTTGTTTTCTGAATTCTGCAATAAACCTGGTTGATTCTGCTACTCTCTATCTCCACCTTCTGTTAATGTCTCCAATTCAGCTAGAGATTTTGCAGAGCAGTGTTGGCAGCTCTGCACATGCTCAGTTTTCAGTGAGTTTCTATGCTGAGCATTTCCTCCCTATCACATGTGAGCAGTCCATGTGACTATAGAGTTACACACGTTGGTGTATACACAGTGGTAAATGACAGCCCGCTCCCTCTCTCCTGCTCTATCTCCACTAACCATCTAAACACAATGGGGGCGGGATATTACATGTAGATTAATGGTGGCTTCACCTCCCTCTTATTCTAATGCCCCGTACACACAATCGGAAATTCCGCCAGTAAAAGTCTGATGTGAGCTTTTGGTCAGAAATTACGACCGTGTGTATTCTCTATTGGACTTTTGCTGGCAGAATTCCTGCCAGCAAAAGATTGAGAGCAGGTTCTCAATTTTTGGATCGGAAAAAGTTCCGATCGGAAATCTCGATCGTCTGTACCAATTCCGACGCGCAAAATCCCTACACATGCTCGGAAACAATTTGATGCATGCTCTGAAGCATTTAACTTCATTTTCTCGGCTCGTCGTAGTGTTGTACATCACTCTTGATGGTCGAAAGTTCAGAGAACTTTTGTGTTACCCTGTGTATGCAAGCCAAGCTTGAGCGGAATTCTGTCGGAAAAACCATCCAAGTTTTTTCCGACGGAAAATCCGCTCATGTGTACGGGGCATAAGACACAGGCTGGAGCCAGAGCTTGAGGCAACAGAGTCAACACAGGACAGGTGGTGTCCAACATTCATTTTCTTCCTGTATTGTGTACTGTACCCCCAGTAAGCTTCATAACTGCATGCTCCATGAGATGCTAGGTGGATACCATGCTGACCTACTCTGCTTGCAGGAAGAAGCTCTGACTCGGGCCCCTCTTTGAACTGGCCACTGCTGGAACAGCTTTCCTACCTGGCTACCTAGAAAAAGGTGCCACACAGATCCTCTGCCATTCTACAGGTAATCAGAGGGAAGGGAGTCGAAATGCTGTGTGTGTTAAGATAGCTAGGGGTTGCACTGAGTACATTGCAGCCTTGAAGTCACAGCTGAGCAATGTCAGTGAGATTGAAAATGTAGAAGGGTCAAAGGTTTAGGCTGGCCACCATAGACAAGCCGATTTTTTTCTGAGCTGGTTGAAAAAAAAGGAACAAGGAACAAATTGGACAAAGAACACTTTTTTTTTACCTTGATCCTTACCTTTGAAAATTACTGAAAAACAATCCAAATTCAGTTGCTTGAGAAATTTCTGACTGGTTTTAAAATGTTCATGCATACAGAATGGGTAAATCTTACAATGTACTGTACACGATACTGTAAACATCTAGATAATCATACACAATGCCTAAAATGGTCACATTACTTTCTAATATTTCAAATCATCTATCACACCTCCCTTTCCCTGTTGTTCTTCTGCCTCCCCCAGTTCAATCGCTCATACTGTCCTTAATGACTTCTCTTAACTGCACCTGAACCTGTTAGTGTATTGACTTTTCTGACGACTCCCCTGCTACCCATCATTTAATCTGAGCACAATTGTTGTTCAGTCAGTGATAGTTATCAATTTAAACTATGGTGAGAGGTCCCTCTGAGTGGTGGGTGAAAATCAGATGCCAGCTCATGTTGCTATATTGCCATTGATTTGTATTTATTCCCTGGTTATTCAGGATACATTGCAATGTCTTTACCTATCCTTTGTGTTTTTTTAATGCCTTACAGTTAGATTCAAGATTCTGACTCTGTACTATTCTCCAATGGGCATGGCAGCCATGTCAACACACCCAGTTATGTACAAATGATGTACAAATCGCCCTTAAATCCTCTTTCACCAGAGCCCAGCGCTCTCACCTGCATAGCTGTCAGGTGACTCGTTTTTTGCAGGACATTCCTACAATCATTCCTACACGTGTGTACAATGCTGGAAAAGGATGTTTTTCTGTTTTTGTTACTATTTCTTAGGCTACTTTCACACTGGGGCGTTGGGGGCGTTGGGGGCGTCGGCGGTAAAGCGCCACTATTTTACCGATTTACTGCCGTTTTTGCAGGTCTTTTTGGCCACCAGCAAGCACTTTTAACCCCCCATTAATGGCCGAAAAAGGGGTTAAAAACGCCCTCAAAGTGCCACTGCAGCAACGTTTTGCCGGCACTTCGGCGGCGCTGCCCTTTGATTTCAATGGGCAGGGGCGCTGTAGGAGCGGTGTATACACCGCTCCTACAGCTCCTCAAAGATGCTGCTTGCAGGACTTTTTTTTGGCATCCTGCCAGCGCACCGCTCCAGTGTGAAAGCACTCAGGCTTTCACACTGGAGTGAGAGGAGAGGCTCTTTAAAGGGGATATTTTTAGCACTAAAAGTCTGAAGGTTGACAACATCTACAGATAGACTTTGCATAGTATTGTGGCCACTGTGCCCTACGTAGGAGTGACTCTTTAAATTTAATGCTACTAGGCTGTGATCAGCCTAAGCTAAAATTGATATGTCTGTGTTCATTTGGTCTCCTTAAAAGCTCAGTATTATTGTTGGCTTCTGCCTGCTGCTGGGCAGTGTCCCTGGCAGCTGTGGAAAAGAACTATCAGGACCTGATTTACTTGCTGGTAGCACTATACTATGCTTCCCAGATACTGTATGCCGTGTATCCTGCTCCTGACCTTGATCTAGCCCTGCATCCAGTACCCACACGCTCCCTTCCTTGCATTTCTGGTATTCCCTGTTACCCATGTGCCTCATCTTGTGTATATACTGTATATTGCACATATTGTATATACAGTAGTTAGTTTTTTAGGAGTCCTCTTATTTAGTTGGGCATTTTTCTTATATAGTTGTGATTCATGTGTATTTTTATGTTCACTGTTTCGAGGTGTGTACATGATTTTTGCTTTATTATAAAATAGTTTACTTCACCATATACAGTTTAATCTAGTGTCGGTTTTCTGGTGTAGCTATGCAGATTTGGCCATCTCTGTTTCAGATTCCTGACAAGAACCCAATAATGCTGGGCTATGAATTTCTATGTCCCCCTGCTGGTGGTGTAGGCTGGGAGAGGATATAAATATTTGTGTCTAACCTTGTGAGCTCTATCTTCCCTTTAGGCTCCTGCCTGGGGGATGTTGTACGTTAGAAGTCTCATACTCCTACACCTGTTGCTTAGGGAGGGCACCCATGTGTTTATGAGACAAAGCCTAAATCTAAGGCCCAGGCTTACAATGAACTGCTGGAGTGGGTTTTCCTAGAAGGAGTAAAGCCAATCCTGGAAAGAAGTACAAAGCAGGAACTTTAGCTGAAGGTGCCCAAGAATTTAGCTCACAGGGAATCTGGTGTCTCAATCGGGAGTCAGGGCTGCATCTTCTGTACAGTTGTCCTCATGAGAATCACAGTATGCTGCTCTAGCTTAAAGGTCAGTTTACCTGTAAAGGTTGTAAGTATGGCTCTACCTGGAGTTTGCTGTGTTCTTTGGGTGTCCTGTGCCCTAACCCTACACTTATACACTTAAATTTTTACTCTAAAGTGATTGGCGCCCATCTGTTCATTACCCCAGTAAAAATACAGAACTCTCTCTGAGGTGAAATGCTAGCCCATTGAGGCACCCGGGGATCCCAAAACACCTTCAGGGGGTAAGGGGGTGTTACAGTATATATTGTTACACACACAAATTATAATGATCTTTTTACGTATGTAACTGTAATCATTGCGATGTAGGAGCGCTGAACCTTATGCAGATGAGTTTTAGCACAATAGGTGGTTTACGGTCCTAGAGGCTGCTCATCAGCAACTGTGGGGTCTTCCGCGTCCCCCCCAAGGAGTTTGTTGAACTTTTGAAAGGATGAGATTTTTATTTTGTAAACTCAACGCGTTTCGGGGTCTCAGCACTCCCCCTTCTTCAGGGCTAAAAGCTAGACAATAAATAAAATAAAATTAGTAGATTTTAAATTCCGTGCTTAGGACCGAAACTGTAGCTGTTGTCTTACCCCAATTCCCCACCAAAGGTGGAGAATATGAAATGTGGATGAAATGTATGAAATGTGGATAGAAAGAGGGTGGCGCTGCCAAATCTAAATGTGTAATAGGTGTGGTCGTTCAGTGCACTAGCCCTTTAAAAAACGTGCTAAGAGAAAATAATTAATAGGTCTGCACTTCGAAAAAAACAAAAATATAAATTAAAACATGGATGAAAACAAAATGTGGCAATAGTAAAATCAATCACATGCGTTACAATCACATGCGCCATGTCACAATCACAATCCCTTTGGAATTGGGACAGTTCATTTGGACTTTTACATGACAGAATGTGTTGCTGTTTTTTCACAGATGTATTGTGTGGTCCATTATGCACTTTAGCTTTTTAAGGTCACATATATTTTGTGATGGAGCAAGTTCCTTGAGGGGATACTTGTGTATCTTTTAGAACCTAATATCTCTTAAAGGGATTTTCTGAATTTCGCTTTCATTCATTTAAATATTTACACGTTGCTGCAGAGGTCACTTTGCATATATGAATCTTAATTTATAGGATACTTTTCACTTTAATGATTGTATTGGACAAATTCAACGCATGTGATTGATTTTACTATTGCCACACCTTTTTTTAATACATGTTTTTATTTATGCTTTTTTACTTGAAGTTCAGACCTTTTAATTCTTTTCACTTAGCATGTTCTTTAAAGAGGCAGTGCACTGCATGAGTACACCTATTACATATTTATATTATGCACCGCCACCCATACCTCTTTCTATCCACAATAAAGAAAATACAAAGATTGCTTATAGTGTATTAAAAGCTAGACATATATAAAAGTATACAATTATAAATACCGTATGCATTATTATTGGAGACAAAAAGGACAAACATTCAGCTAAGAAGTATTAAAACTAAAAAGGAGAAAAACAGCATGTTCTTATTAGGGCAGCAGGGCAACACAAAAACAAAAGCAAAGAAAAGAAGAAAAACTGAATGTTTTCTGGTTCTCATTAAAGCAACAATACAACACACACACACAAAAAATGTAATAAAAATAATGATGATAAACAAACACCAATGTACTGCAAACTATAAGTTTAAAAAACAGTTCAAACAATCCATAAACAATATGATATTCTTGCAAAACATGTCCTATTCTTAACGATATGGACCCAATACCCAATATGTAAGTGAACTTCAGTTTAAATGAAGGAACACTGGAGCAGAGACTGAAAAAAGTGCAGCCCAAGGCCACTATGGTCTTCTTCATACCTATTATTACTATTGTTATTTAGTTTCGTTTTTGTATTGTTTTGTTTTTTGTTGAATTGTTGCTTAATAATGCATTAAGGTAATTGTAATTTTATACTTTTATATATTTATACTTTTAACACACTATAAGGAATCTCTGCATTGTCTTTATTGTCCAGTTTTTAGCCCTGATGATGGGGGGAGGTCTGAGCCCCAAAACGCATTGGACTTTAATTCCCATAAATTCCTGTACACAGGAGGAGAACACTCCCGGGCAAATCTGAAGAGATTGAGGGAGAACAGCGCGGGGAGCCTGGAAGTATGGATGTGCGCTGGGGTGCAAAGACCAGAGGGACAGCCATGGAGAGCTGGTACATGAGATTAAGTTTAAGGACTGAGCGACTGAAAGCCACTTGTGCTGGAGACTGTGGGGCACAGACCTGCTGCTCCTACCTGTCTTTGTCTGCATCCAGAGAGACGGAGCATGAGAAAGAGAAAGAGCCTAGTGACTGAGCCACAGAAAGGTCTTTTCCTGGGACCAGAGCTGGAGAGACCTGTTGCTACACCAGTGAAAGATGAAGTCTTGCAAGGACCAGATTATGGGGATTGAGACTTCTGTGACAACTGATCGCCAAGGTTTTTTTCGGCGGAACTCCGCTTTAAAGGATAAGTTCACCTTTGGAACATGCAACATGTTCCCAATGCTGCAGGCATGCCCAATCCTCCCCCCTACCTGTGACAGCAGTATGGGGAGAAGTTCCCCGTACTAGCTGTCACTCTTTGAAAGTAATTCGGCCGTGAGGTGCTCCGCCCACAGGGCTGCGTCATATATTCATAGAGCTCTGTGTGTGACTCAATGAACTACCACGGTGCTGTGGAGCAATGTTTCTCAACTCCAGTCCTCAAGTACCCACCAACAGGTCATGTTTTCAGGCTGTCCATTATTTTGCACAGGTGATTTGATCAGTTTCACTGCCTTAGTAATTACTACAGCCGTTTCATCTGAGGGAAATCCTGAAAACGTGAACTGTTGGGGGTACTTAAGGACTGGAGTTGAGAAACATTGCTGTGGCGCACCATGGTAGTTCATTGATTCTTCCTGTCAGTGTATCTGTGTGCCCGTATGGATCTGCATGGCGCTAGTGATCTACTGATTGCTGCTGCAATGCTTAACAGGCTCGAAAAATAAATGCACATTTATTTACCTGCCAAAAATGTGCATTTGTTTTTTGTTTTGTTTTTTAAAGTGAACTGATCCTTTAAGTGCGAGCAGCCTACAACTAGATGTGTCAGTAGGGACCTAGGAGGTTAAAGCGGACCTTCAGTCATTTTTTCAACTTTCCATCTATTAAATATTCTGCCCTTGTTGTTTTAACTTTGGATAGTAAAACATTTTTTTCTGCCAGTAAATACCTAATACAGCCCACTTCCTGTTTCTTGTCTGGTAAAAAGTCTAGGCTTATGACATCATGCACAGCTCTCTCTCTTACTCTGGTGAGAGTTTGCCAGGAAGGGAGGGGGGATGAGTCATAAGAGGGCCAACGAGAGCTGCAGGGCTGCAGAGCTGGAGGTGTGCCTCTGTGTGTCTGTGTAAATCCAGGAAGTGAACAGGCAGCAGCTTCAGCTGCCCACAGTTAAAATGGATGCAGCCAGACTTAGTGGAAGGAGATTTCTGTAGCCTAATTGGCAAGTACAGGATAACAGTATATATAAAATAATATCCAAAGTGGTTGGAGGGAAACTTCTGAATGGCAAAGATGTTTTTATTACAAATTATGTGAGCAAACAGCAGTTCGTCTTTAACCTCCCTGACGGTATGATTATGTCAGGTTTTTGCATCTCAAAGTGGTACATTGTTTCGCATGGAAACTTGGCGTTTTATATTGTAGGTCTGTAATTCTTAGGAATAACTCACTTAAATCTGTCCAAATAAGAGTCTAGTGGAAATCCCGGGTTTGATAAAGTTTGAAACACAAAATCATAAATTATAATGTAATAAATAACTATAAATAATTATAACTAATAATATAATAATACATTTTATTCAATAATGTAATCAAATGAAAAAACACAGAAATTTGCTCAGTTGCAGAATTGGCGCTGTCGTCACTTTCCGTGTTTGATGACGAGTTTCCCCACAAATCACTATCGCTCAATTCTGCAAGTGTTCTAATTTACTATCTCTGTTTTCTAGCTGAGCTAAAACCGCTTTTGACGTAAAGGGACACTTTTTCAGGCAGAAAGAACAGTATATATATATATATATATATATATATATATATATATATATAATATAAAAGTGCATGCAGGGCACTGGACAAAGCATTGAAGACAAAAGGGAAGTGAAATGATTTGATACAGCAATGTAATCTGTATGTTTACAGTGTATTATGTGTGTTATGTTTTTTTCACTTTTTGAAAATCCCGCCAGCTCCGCTCTCGCATGTCGTGGCGCTCGCAGGGAAGGGAGCCCAGAACACAGTGGAGGATCCAGCGGGAGGACATCGCAGGATCCAGGGGACAAGGTAAGTAACCTCTACCAGGATGCTGCGATGCAGCCCCGAGTGTGGCTCGGGGTTACCGCATTTGGCATTGAAAATTAACCCCGAGCCACACTCGGGATTACCGCCAGGGAGATTAAGGAGTTGTGGCAAAACAGAGGACCTATTAAACCAAGGGGCTCCTACTGGGGTAGTGTTACATGTTCTTATTTGGTATGTATAGATGCAGCACATTAGCATTTCTCTTGCTCTGAATGCTGGGTGCATGCTCCCAGAATCTTATGTATGGATGCTGAACAGTTCCACTTTTCTTATCTTATATTCTGGATGTATAGTATTCTGTATGTGTGTTTTAGTATCACACCACAGCACACTGCAAAGGCATAAAGGGGGCATAAAAGTGCATTCACTGTACTTTTTCATTGCAAAATTCTCCTGTCTAACTGGAGTGAGCCTTTAAAGAATTTTCAAAGTATGCAATCTCTGGAATTATCAGGGCTCGCAGGAGCATTGATGGTACTAGATATACAAGAACATAAATTTTATGCAGAGGAACAGGATAGCATAGAGGGCAAAATGACATTAATGTTATTAATATAGATTTACTGTGTGGCTTGTAGGCTATAAAGATAACTGTTTCTGAATGGATTTATCACGGTCAGTTTAGCAGACCAACAGATTATATGTAAAGTAATTTGTCATAAACATGGACTGTCCATTGTGTTAACCCTTAAGTCTGGCAACTCCGTGGCTCGCCCTTTGGCCCCTGTTGTGCTGTTATGATGCCACAATGAAAAACATGTACCAATAATAAAATGAGATATATGGAAGTTGTAACCAATTACAGGGGCATTAGGGGGACGTTAATTCCACTAGGTGATAAAGAGATCAGACGAATTCAGGCCTCATCAATATACCGAGCAGGGGACACAAAGTGCACCTAGAGGAAATTGCATTATGTTAATGCATGACTGCCTCTGTTCATAAAGGTTATTGAACAAATTTGTCAAGGTGCAGTGTTATGTTTTAATCAGAAGACAAGCATCATCCCCCCTGTGACAGCAATCAGCGGATAACCATAACAGACATGTAAATATTACATACAAATCAAGTTCCTTATGTGACAGACATCCTACTGATGATAAAGTGTGATCAGTTGGTAGTAATGGATGATTTTGATGTCTTTTGGCACTTTGCTTTTTTCCTGCAGTGTACTGGCTAGATTTTAGGAGGGAGATGCATTTCCAGTACTAGGGGCATTGACACCTGGGTCCATCAATAGGAAACACCACTTGCATTCAGCCAAGCGGCGCACCTGTCGATTTTGATCTGGCCAAGTCAACAAGTGCTAATATTGTATCACCACAAGTGCTCCAAGCTAAACAACTGTGTCCTAATACCAGCAGTATGAAAACTCTTTTAGTTCCTGCACAGTTCATCTATGCATTTTAGTAAGGTGCATTTTAAAGTGTATATTGTTGTGGAAAATTTTATTTATATATGTTGTCAGATGCCCCCCAGTGTCAGTTTTGCTGCAATACTCTCATGTGAGGGTATTCGCACATACAGACACCGGTGGAAGACCATTGGATGTGGAAACCTTCCCGTGGACACGGCGGATCTGTTTGCTCTTTTAAGGATGTCTGTTTATGCCTCATCAAGGAATTGGCCACTCCATGGCGACCGCATTTCAACTCCTAAGTAAGCAAGTCTGCGTACTTTGGGAACCATAGTATAAACATACAAAATTATGGCCCACTGGGCCATGGTATAGTATGGTTCGCATCACTGGTAGCAGTGGGAATGTGTACACGGTTGTATTCAAAACCATGTGCTTGCCGCATGGTTTTGAACACCACCGTCTGCACACGTCACTACTGCATTTCTATTTGATTATATGCATGTGTATGATTGGTTCTTTTGAATGAATACAAGTGTCTGATTGGCTGATTCTGAAGTCAGCAGCCTCTTTTGTTATCCATGTGTTTAGTATAAATAAAAGCCACTTGGCTATTTTTCTCATGACTGCTGAGGTGCAATAAGCCCAGGTCCCATACCATACTATTTTCCAGCCAACTTTTAACCTTACCCCTTCGTCCCATCCAATAAAAAACGCTTACAACCATTAATGTTGGAAAGGGCAAGGCCACAGCTTTTATTAACTTGAACATATAACATTAAACATTCCAAAAGTGCCAGTCACAGTTGCACTGTGAGCACCCAATTCCAAATTGTGAAAGGGAGATAACTGAGGGGCCTGTTCTTACCATAAGTGCCGGACCGGCCGTCTATCTCCCAATTAACATGAAGGGCGTACCTATTACAGCCATGTTTGCTGGCAAGGTCACCAAAAACCGCAGCAAGCTGTGACATACCAACCATAATTAGGGCGGGAGGGTGGGCAGCTCTTACCAATCTTCTTCCGAAAAGACCCAGAATCCCCTGGGGCACCACACAAGTGAGCTCAGGCCTAACCCCGTCCCATCCCACCACCAATCCGCAGTGACCCCATAGTCACCTTACTCCGCCCTGGTTATGCCCCCATCAGTCAGGGCTCTCTTTCCCAAGGGGTTCAAGAGGCCTGCTGGATTTGCACTGAGCTTGAGGTGACACCAATGTCTGTTTGTGCTATTTGGAGAGATAAATGAGCGTGCTTTCCCGGCATTATATAAGAGAAATTGTATGCTTATAGGGAGAAGCTTAGATTTTCCTTGACAATATGTAGCACCCTCTACCAATAGGTAGGTGCTAGCATAGGATTTTTTTCTAGGGAAACTGTCAGCACAGGCAAATTTAGGCAGGCCTATGCTTTGAGCTAGGCCTGTCTGTTTGGATCTGGGGGCAGGGAGTGGTTAGTGTAGCAGTAGTAGTGGGTGTGACCACCTGTGCTCTTGTTCTGAGGAACCTCCCCTGCTTCCAGGAAGAATGTTCTGGAAGAGGGGCAGGGCCTAGAACTGGAGTGGCAGACAGCTCATGTGGGAGCCCTGAACAATCCCCAACTAGTATTGGCAGGGGGTGGGCCTCCAATATAAGCTGAGGTAACATGCCAATGGGAGGGGTTGTCAGCCAGGTGAAGTGGAGGATGATCGCAGGAGGAAGCCCAGGGAGAGCTGTGAGGGAACATCACCTTTACACGGTCATTAATGATGTCCTCATCATTACACGATCATTGATGAGGAACTCCTGGAGAAGAGGGGCAGGTGAAGCTGTCGAAACGTACGGTCCAGTTAAGTTCTCCATCAAGGACACGGGGCAGAAAAAGGTTGGTGAGTGTACCACAGTGGAGGGCTGGATATGCCAGGAAGTCTATGAGGCAACTTCTTTACACGGTCATTGGCGAAGTCCTTATCATTACACAGTCATTGATAAGGAGTCCTGGATCAGAGGAGAGACTGTGGGGAGTAGTGTCAAATCGATGTGGCCTGAGGGCACAGGATTTGCAAGCTGGGCTAGCTGGGAACAGCAGTCCACCGTCGAGAACCTGCTTTTAAACTACTAGGCCTCCAGGGAGAGGTGCTGCAGGCCTCTGGCCTAGTAGCAGCAAGCAACCAGAGTCAGTCTGAGGAACTATTCAGAATTGGTCCTTTGTGCTTACAGAAGAAGATGTGACAGAAAATTAATAACTACAGTATAAATTTGTGCAGGAGGAAGATGATTTCTGGGAACATCACCCTTACACGGTCATGGGTGATGTCCTCATCTTTACACAATCAAAGATGAAGAAATCCTGGAAGCAATAGTCTGCAGGAGTTAAGCAGAGGAGGAGCAATTGTCTGCATGCTGATGCAGGGAAAAGACTGTAGCTGTTATATATGCGTATCATTTCTTCAGGCTCCAACTATGTGCAAATCTACAAAATCTCTAAATATGATGGCAAAGTTATCTATTCTATGGGCATCCCATATCTCCCTTTCCCCAACCAAGTTGTACCCCCCAAGAAACAAAAACAAAACACAGCAAATGACTTTTCATTGTCTCTGCAAGTGATATATGAGAGTCTGGCAGCAGGGTGATATGGTGGATGTCTGTTACTATTGGCAACTACTCCGTTACAAATATAAACCCAAAAAAACATGTAATTGCAGCTTAATGGTCCTTAGATATGGTGGTTGCATTTGTTTTTCTTTTTTTCAGGCTTTTCTTTTGTATTATTTTCACTTGGTGATCCTGCCAGTAATACATGTTCTGTCCAAAGGTGACTGGGCACACTACACTGTATTTATGGAGGAGCAGTATTGTCACTTTTGGATTGGAAGTGTTTTAGGACTACGTCGCCTTCTCCACTACTCACCTTCATAACATAGGGGGGAGGTGTTCTGTAGTTCACAGAAGAGAACTAGGCAGGCTGATGATATTGTTTGAGATTTCATAACGTTATAAGCACACTACATTTCTGGTGGGATTACAAGGAATTTTCTGTAGCTGTAGAAAATGTAGAATACAGTATGTATCTAGCCTGAAAAAAAAGAAATGCAGCCACCACCTCTAAGAACTTGTAAGCTGCAATATATATATATATATATATATATATATATATATATATATATACACACTCACCAGCCACTTTTTTAGGTACACCTGTTCAATTGCTTGGTAACACAAACACACAGAGCTTTTTTTTTTTCTCAGAGAATAGGTGCAGGAAATCCCCCTTTCTGAGTCAATTATTGTCTCCCCCCTCCACCCACCTCTGAGCACCGTTGCTTGATTCCACCCACCTCCCAGTAGCACCCCTTTAACCACTTGCCGACCGCCTACCGCATATATACTGCGGCAGAGTGGCACGGACAGGCAAAATCACGTACCCGTACGTGATCTGCCTCCCGCGGGTGGGGGGTCCGATCGGACCCCCCCCCGGTGCCATAGACGGTCGGCTCTCGTTCGCGGGCGATGGGAGGTGAGGGGGAGGCCATCCATTGATGGCCACCCCCTCCCGATCGCTCCCGGCGAATGAAAACGCTTCCTTTCCCTCTGTAATGTAAACAGAGGGAAAGGAAGTGATGTCATCTCTCCTCGAGCCGGTCTTTTCGTCCGGCGCAGAGGAGAGAAGACATCCAAGTAAGTGCACCAACACTACACTAACAGTAGAACACGCAGGCACACTTTTCACCCCCCTGTCACCCCCCGATCACCCCCTGATCACCCCCCTGTACCCCCTGTCACTCTGACACCAATAGCAGTGTTTTTTTTTTTTTTTGCATTGGTGTCAGTTTGTCAGTTATAAGTGTTAGGGCAGTTAGGTTAGCCCCCTTTAGGTCTAGGGTACCCCCCCTTAGGTCCAGGGTACCCCCTAACCCCCCCTAATAAAAGTTAACCCCTTGATTACCCCCCGTCACCAGTGTTGCTAAGCGATCGTTTTTCTGATCGCTGTATTAGTGACACAGGTGACGCTAGTTAGGGAGGTGAGTATATAGGTTTGCTGTCAGTGTTTTATAGCGACAGGGACCCCCATATACTACCTGCTAAAGGTTTTAACCCCCTGATTGCCCCCTAGTTAACCCTTTCACCAGCGATCACCGTATAAGTGTTACGGGTGACGCTGGTTAGATAGTTTGTTTTTTGTAGTTTATTATAGTTTATTACAGTTTATTATAGTTTATTATAGTTTTAGGGCACCCGCCGTTTATTACCTTATAAAGGTTTAATCCCCTAATTGCCCGGCGGTGATAGAAGTTAAGTTTTTAGGATCTGATAAGGTCTGCGTCGCCCCAGGCAGCGTCAGGTTAGCGCTAGTACCGCTAAAACCCACGCACGCAGCATACACCTCCCTTAGTGCTATAGTATCTGAACGGATCGATATCTGATCCGATCAGATCTATACTCCCCAGCAGTTTAGGGTTCCCTGAAACACAGTGTTAGCGGGATCAGCCCAGATACCTGCTAGCACCTGCGTTTTGCCCCTGCGCCCAGCCCAGCCCAGCCCACCCAAGTGCAGTATCGATTGATAACTGACACTTACAAAACACTAAGCACACAACTGCAGCGGTCGCAGAGTCAGGCCTGATCCCTGCGATCGCTAACAGTTTTTTGGTAGCGCTTTGAATCAGTCGCTAACAGTCAGGAGCTTTTTTGCCTGTGAGTCTCACTAGTGTACCCCTAAATTTAGAGGCCAAAATGGCAAATCCAAGGTACACTAGTGAAGAGGCCTACAGGATTCTGAGTATGACAGATAGTGAAGAGGAAGTCACTCATCTGTCAAGTTCAGGCTCAGAATACGAACCTGTAGAGGACAGCGGCTCCATGACAGATAGCTCTGACGACGGAGTTGTGGTCCCTGCTAGGGTCAGGCGTACCAGACCCCGAACTTATGCTGTCCTTGAAGTGCATGAACCGCAGGGCTCTCGTAGGGAGCAGAGAGGTACTAGTGCCGCTACTCCTTCTGGTGAACTGGCAAGCACCAGCGGCCTAGTACACCCTGGTCGTACATCCAGCACTGCAGTATCACGTGGTGACGTGGCGAGTCCCATAAGTGCAGTTCAAGCTGGCGAGGTGGCAAGCACAAGTAGTGTCCCGCTGCCACCAAGAAGAAGACGAACACAGGCCCGTCGTGCCCATAGTGCCCTTCCTGCTGCATTGGCCAATCCGAATTGGGAACCTTCCACTTCTGCAGCACCCGTACTTCCCCCTTTCACTGGCCAACCCGGAATTCAGGTGGAAACAGTTGACTTTACGCCACTGGATTTTTATTCGCTGTTTTTCACCGAAGATCTCTATAGATCTATTGTGGACCAAAGCAATTTGTACGCTGGTCAACACATCGCCACTATTCCCCAGTCCACCCTTGCCAGAGATTGGAGACCAATTACGGTCTCCGAATTTAAGATCTTTCTGGGCCTTTCCCTCCTCATGGGCATAACCAAAAAGAGTGAGTTGCGGTCATATTGGTCCACTGACCCAATTCACCATATGCCCGTGTTCTCTGCCTCCATGACCAGGGCACGATACGAGCAGATTTTGCGGTTCATGCACTTCAACGACAATGAACTCTGTCGTCCTCGTGGAGACCCTGCATACGATCGGCTCTACAAAATTCGGCCCCTCGTAAACCACTTCAACCAACGTTTTGCAGACTTGTTTACCCCCCATCAAGTTGTCTGCGTTGATGAGTCCCTGATTAAGTTTTCTGGCCGCTTGTCCTTCAAACAGTACCTTCCCAGCAAGCGTGCCAGATACGGGGTCAAGATGTATAAGCTCTGTGACAGGGCCACAGGCTATACATGTAGATTTATGGTTTACGAGGGCAAAGATAGTCACGTAGAGCCGATAAACTGCCCTGACTACATAGGAAGCGCTGGCAAGATAGTGTGGGACTTGGTGTCACCCTTATTCGGAAAGGGGTACCACTTGTACGTGGACAATTATTATACGAGCGTGCCACTTTTTAGTCACTTGTTTGATCATCAGATTGGAGCATGTGGCACCGTGCGACCTAATCGCCGGGGCTTTCCCCAGCGGCTTGTAGAGTCCCGTCTTAGGCTGGGGGAGAGAGCCTGCTTGCAGTATAATAATTTGCTCGCTATGAAGTGGAGGGATAAGAAGAATGTTTTCGTTCTCACCTCCCTTCATGCAGACACGACGACCCAAATTACTACGGCGACTGGTGTTGTGGAGAAACCCCTCTGTGTCCACGAATACAACCTTAATATGGGAGGGGTGGACCTCAACGACCAGTTGTTGGCGCCGTACTTAGTTGCCCGTAAGGCCAGACGCTGGTACAAAAAAGTGTCTGTTTACTTATTTCAATTGGCTTTGCTGAATGCTCATGTGCTATACAGAGCTTCAGGACGGACTGGATCCTTCCTTAAATTCCAGGAAGAGATCGTCAGAGCCCTTCTGTTTCCAGATGGTGCTCCACCTCACCTTCCCAATCCAAATGCAGTAAGCCGGCTGCATGGGAGGCATTTTCCTTATGTCCTCCAGAGTACCCCTACCCAACGAGCCCCCCAAAAAAGATGTCGTGTCTGCAGCAAGCGCGGATTTAGGCGTGACACCCGGTATTGTTGTCCCTCCTGTCCTGACAATCCTGGTCTATGCATTGGTGAATGTTTTGAACGCTACCATACACTAGTGGAGTATTAGCGTAGGGTTCAGCACGGCACAGACTAGGCACACTAACACAGGGTCTCCCAAGATGCCATCGCATTTTGAGAGACCCAAACCTGGTACAGTTACAGTTAAAAGTTAAAGTTACTAAAAAAAGTGTTAAAAAAAAAAAAAAATAAATAAAAAAATAAAAATACAAAAAAAATATAAAATAAAAAAACCAAAAATAGTTGTCGTTTTATTGTTCTCTCTCTCTATTCTCTCTCTATTGTTCTGCTCTTTTTTATTGTATTCTATACTGCAATGTTTTATTGTTATGTTTTTATCATGTTTGCTTTATAGGTATGCGATTTTTTTATACTTTTTTATTGTTAACCACTTTTTTGTTTTCAGGTACGCCATTCAGCTGCAGAGCGGATTTATTTATCTTGACAGCAACAGCGTTTGCTCCCACGATATATAAAGCCGTGACTCCAGCGCTGTCGGAGGTGATTTCACCACCACAGTTCCATACTTCAGCATATATGCCGAAGCGTGGGGGCAGTAGTGGGTGGAGGAGCAATTTGCTCCTGCCTTTTGCGGGAGGATGCCCCCATGCTTCGGCATATATATATTTTAGGTAGGCACAGGTTGCGTTAAATGTTTTATTTTTTACTATGTTTTTTTTGTATTTGCTTTGCAGGTATGGTAAGGTATACTGTTATACTGTAATGTTACTTTGTTTTTTTGTTAACCATCATTTGCTTAGCAGGTACGCCATTCAGTTGCAGCGCGGATTTATTTATCTTGACAGCAAAAGCGTTTGCTCCCACGATATATAAAGCCGTGACTCCAGCGCTGTCGGAGGTGATTTCACCACCACAGTTCCATACTTCAGCATATATGCCGAAGCGTGGGGGCAGTAGTGGGTGGAGGAGCAATTTGCTCCTGCCTTTTGCGGGAGGATGCCCCCATGCTTCGGCATATATATATTTTAGGTAGGCACAGGTTGCGTTAAATGTTTTATTTTTTACTATGTTTTTTTTGTATTTGCTTTGCAGGTATGGTAAGTATTACTGTTATACTGTAATGTTACTTTGTTTTTTTGCTTAGCAGGTACGCCATTCAGTTGCAGCGCGGATTTATTTATCTTGACAGCAACAGCGTTTGCTCCCACGATATATAAAGCCGTGACTCCAGCGCTGTCGGAGGTGATTTCACCACCACAGTTCCATACTTCAGCATATATGCCGAAGCGTGGGGGCAGTAGTGGGTGGAGGAGCAATTTGCTCCTGCCTTTTGCGGGAGGATGCCCCCATGCTTCGGCATATATAAATGGTGCATGTATGCCCATCATTAGAAGTGGGCGGATGAAGGGAGGTATTCTAATGGTGGGCATACCCACCGATCAATATCTTTTTTTCGTTCAGCCCACAGGCTGCATGAAAAAAAAGTTTACAATACAAGGACCAGCAACGTACTGATATGTTGCTGGACTTTGAGTGGTTATACCAGAATGATGCCTGCAGGTTTAGGTATCATCTTGGTATCATTCTTTTCAGCCAGCGGTCGGCTTTCATGTAAAAGCAATCCTAGCGGCTAATTAGCCTCTAGACTGCTTTTACAAGCAGTGGGAGGGATTCCCCCCCCCCCACCGTCTTCCATGTTTTTCTCTGGCTCTCCTGTCCCAACAGGGAACCTGAGAATGCAGCCGGTGATTCGGCCAGCTGACCATAGAGCTGATCAGAGACCAGAATGGCTCCAATCATCTCTATGGCCTAAGAAACCGGAAGCTACGAGCATTTCATGACTTAGATTTCGCCGGATGTAAACAGCGCCATTGGAAAATTGGGAAAGCATTTTATCACACCGATCTTGGTGTGGTCAGATACTTTGAGGGCAGAGGAGAGATCTAGGGTCTAATAGACCCCAATTTTTTCAAAAAAGAGTACCTGTCACTACCTATTGCTATCATAGGGGATATTTACATTCCCTGAGATAACAATAAAAAAGATAAAAAAAAAAAAAAAATGAAAGGAACAGTTTAAAAATAAGATAAAAAATCAAAAAATTAATAAAAAAAAAAAAAAAAAAAAAAAAAAAAAAAGCACCCCTGTCCCCCCCTGCTCTCGCGCAAAGGCGAACGCAAGCGTCGGTCTGGCGTCAAATGTAAACAGCAATTGCCCCATGCATGTGAGGTATCACCGCGAAGGTCAGATCGAGGGCAGTAATTTTAGCAGTAGACCTCCTCTGTAAATCTAAAGTGGTAACCTGTAAAGGCTTTTAAAGGCTTTTTAAAATGTATTTAGTTTTTCGCCACTGCACGTTTGTGCGCAATTTAAAAGCCTGTCATGTTTGGTATCCATGTACTCGGCCTAAGATCATCTTTTTTATTTCATCAAACATTTGGGCAATATAGTGTGTTTTAGTGCATTAAAATTTTAAAAAGTGTGTTTTTTCCCCAAAAAATGCGTTTGAAAAATCGCTGCGCAAATACTGTGTGAAAAAAAAAAATGAAACACCCACCATTTTAATCTGTAGGGCATTTGCTTTAAAAAAATATATAATGTTTGGGGGTTCAAAGTAATTTTCTTGCAAAAAAAAATTATTTTTTTATGTAAACAACAAGTGTCAGAAAGGGCTTTGTCTTCAAGTGCTTAGAAGAGTGGGTAATGTGTGACATAAGCTTCTAAATGTTGTGCATAAAATGCCAGGACAGTTCAAAACCCCCCCAAATGACCCCATTTTGGAAAGTAGACACCCCAAGCTATTTGCTGAGAGGCATGTCGAGTCCATGGAATATTTTATATTGTGACACAAGTTGCGGGAAAAAGACAATTTTTTTTTTTTTTTTGCACAAAGTTGTCACTAAATGATATATTGCTCAAACATGCCATGGGAATATGTGAAATTACACCCCAAAATACATTCTGCTGCTTCTCCTGAGTACGGGGTTACCACATGTGTGAGACTTTTTGGGAGCCTAGCCGCGCACGGGACCCCGAAAACCAAGCACCGCCTTCAGGCTTTCTAAGGGCGTAAATTTTTGATTTCACTCTTCACTGCCTATCACAGTTTCGGAGGCCATGGAATGCCCAGGTGGCACAAACCCCCCCCAAATGACCCCATTTTGGAAAGTAGACACCCCAAGCTATTTGCTGAGAGGTATAGTGAGTATTTTGCAGACCTCACTTTTTGTCACAAAGTTTTGAAAATTGAAAAAAGAAAAAAAAAATATGTTTTTATTGTCTTTCTTCATTTTCAAAAACAAATGAGAGCTGCAAAATACTCACCATGCCTCTCAGCAAATAGCTTGGGGTGTCTACTTTCCAAAATGGGGTCATTTTGGGGGGTTTTGTGCTATCTTGGCATTTTATGGCCTTCAAAACTGTGATGGGTAGTGAGGAGTAAAATCAAAAATTAACGCTCTTAGAAATCCTGAAGGCGGTGATTGGATTTTGGGGCCCGTATGAAGCTAGGCTCCCAAAAAGTGCCACTCATGTGGTATCCCCATACTCAGGAGAAGTAGCAGAATGTATTTTGGGGTGTAATTCCACATATGCCCATGGCATGTTTGAGCAATATATCATTTAGTGACAACTTTGTGAAAAAAAAAAAAAAATTGTCACTTTCCCGCAACTTGTGTCAAAATATAAAATATTCCATGGACTCAACATGCCTCTCAGCAAATAGCTTGGGGTGTCTACTTTCCAAAATGGGGTCATTTGGGGGGGTTTTGTGCCATCTTGGGATTTTATGGCCTTCAAAACTGTGATAGGTAGTAAGGAGTGAAATCAAGAATTTATGCCCTTAGAAATCCTGAAGGCGGTGCTTGGTTTTCAGGGCCCCGTACGCGGCTAGGCTCCCAAAAAGTCCCACACATGTGGTATCCCCGTACTCAGGAGAAGCAGCTAAATGTATTTTGGGGTGCAATTCCACATATGCCCATGGCCTGTGTGAGCAATATATCATTTAGTGACAATTTTGTGCAAAAAAAAAAAAAATTGTCACATTCCCGCAACTTGTGTTAAAAAATAAAATATTCCATGGACTCAACATGCCTCTCAGCAAATAGCTTGGGGTGTCTACTTTCCAAAATGGGGTCATTTGGGGGGGTTTTGTGCCATCTTGGCATTTTATGGCCTTCAAAACCGTGATAGGTAGTGAGGAGTGAAATCAAAAATTTATGCCCTTAGAAATCCTGAAGGCGGTGCTTGGTTTTCAGGGCCTCGTACGCGGTTAGGCTCCCAAAAAGTCCCACACATGTGGTATCCCCGTACTCAGGAGAAGCAGCAGAATGTATTTTGGGGTGTAATTCCACATTTGCCCATGGCATGTTTGAGCAATATATCATTTAGTGACAACTTTGTGCAAAAAAAAAAAAAAAAAATGGTCACTTTCCCGCAACTTGTGTCAAAATATAAAATATTCCATGGACTCAACATGCCTCTCAGCAAATAGCTTGGGGTGTCTACTTTCCAAAATGGGGTCATTTGGGGGGGTTTTGTGCCATCTTGGCATTTTATGGGCTTCAAAACTGTGATAGGTAGTGAGGTGTGAAATCAAAAATTTATGCCCTTTGAAATCCTGAAGGTGGTGCTTGGTTTTCGGGGCCCCGTACGCGGCTAGGCTCCCAAAAAGTCCCACACATGTGGTATCCCCGTACTCAGGAGAAGCAGCTAAATGTATTTTGGGGTGCAATTCCACATATGCCCATGGCCTGTGTGAGCAATATATCATTTAGTGACAACTTTGTGCAAAAAAAAAAAAAATTGTCACATTCCCGCAACTTGTGTCAAAAAATAAAATATTCCATGGACTCGACATGCCTCTCAGCAAATAGCTTGGGGTGTCTACTTTCCAAAATGGGGTCATTTGGGGGGGTTTTGTGCCATCTTGGCATTTTATGGCCTTCAAAACTGTGATAGGTAGTGAGGTGTGAAATCAAAAATTTATGCCCTTTGAAATCCTGAAGGCGGTGCTTGGTTTTCGGGGCCCCGTATGCGGCTAGGCTCCCAAAAAGTCCGACACATGTGGTATCCCCGTACTCAGGAGAAGCAGCTAAATGTATTTTGGGGTGCAATTCCACATATGCGCATGGCCTGTGTGAGAAATATATCATTTAGTGACAACTTTTTGTAATTTTTTTTTTTTTTTTTTTTTTTGTCATTATTCAATCACTTGGGACAAAAAAAAAAAATATTCAATGGGTTCAACATGCCTCTCAGCAATTTCCTTGGGGTGTCTACTTTCCAAAATGGGGTCATTTGTGGGGGTTTTGTACTGCCCTGCCATTTTAGCACCTCATGAAATGACATAGGCAGTCATAAAATAAAAGCTGTGTAAATTCCAGAAAATGTACCCTAGTTTGTAGACGCTATAACTTTTGCGCAAACCAATAAATATACGCTTATTGACATTTTTTTTACCAAAGACATGTGGCCGAATACATTTTGGCCTAAATGTATGACTAAAATTGAATTTATTGGATTTTTTTTATAACAAAAAGTAGAAAATATCATTTTTTTTCAAAATTTTCGGTCTTTTTCCGTTTATAGCGCAAAAAATAAAAACGGCAGAGGTGATCAAATACCATCAAAAGAAAGCTCTATTTGTGGGAAGAAAAGGACGCAAATTTCGTTTGGGTACACCATTGCATGACCGCGCAATTAACAGTTAAAGCGACGCAGTGCCGAATTGTAAAAAGTGCTCTGGTCAGGAAGGGGGTAAAACCTTCCGGGGCTGAAGTGGTTAACAGAATACAGAGCCAAGTATAATTTTGTGGTAATTTTTATAGAATTTGGTAATGATAAAAATAAAATTAGTAAAATAGATCCCCTGCAGCCAGCAGCAATAAACCAATAAACCCTCCCCAGCAAAAATGAGCCCTACAATAAATACCTTCCCAGCAACAATAGACCTTGAGTAGCAACAACAGATCTCCCAGCAGTCAGCTTCCATAGACCCCCTCCCTCAACAGCAGATCCCTTTCAGCAACAATTGACCCCCCCCCCCAGCAAATCAGCAACAATAGATCTCCCCAGTAACAATAGACCGCCATACAAAAATAGATTCCCTCTAGCAACAATAGATCCCCCAGCATCGATAGACCCCACCATCATTAAAAGGGAGATGTCTCTTCAGCCATGTTTCTGCAGTCCAGCAGTGGCTACATAACATTTTGGTAACAAATGTAGGAACAATACTTTCTATTGAAATGGTTGCAGGGAGAGGTAACAGGTACTTTTACAACCAGAAACTGAGGGTCTAAAGTCTGCTCTGGCTTTAGTGCAGGGCCGGCGCTACTCATAGGCAAGGCAGGCGCCAGCCTAGAGCGCACATCAGTCGGGGGAGCCCCTAGAGGGCGCAGACATACCTCCCAACCCCCAAGCCCTTCCAGCACTTGGCTTCATTGGCACCAGCAGGGCTTTTTTTCAGCTGGCCGCGGCGCTGCACATTTCTCCCTGCAGCATCCCTGTCGGCTCCTAGCACTGGTGACGCCGTCTCCTCTCACAGGCACTCTGTGTCTCAGGAGCAGACTGACCAATCAGCTGCTGCCCTGGGTGAGCATGAAGAGTAAGGTGGCAGCAAGTGCCGAGAGCAAGACAGCACCCAGCTCCAGGAAGCGGGGGGACGAAGACCAGCGAGGGCGGCCAGGACCGATTGCCCTGGAGGGAGAAGAGCTCCAAAGACCTCCCAAGGACCGATGGACAGGCTGACCGGGCCAGAGAACGAGGATGGACAGAAGGTGCAGGCAGCCAGGGACAGCTGCATCTGACAGTAAACCGATCCTCTGCAAGGAGCAGGAGGAGCTCCATTACCTTCTGTCCTCACACAGCTATAAGAACAGAACCTGCGCACTGCTGGCATGGAAGGTACTGTACTGTGTCACATACAGCTTCCCACAGCCAGGGACTGCAGACTGGGCTGGGGGCTCTCACTTCCCCCTCTTTATTTTTAAAGCAAACCCCAAAAATCTGTTTATTATGACAAAAACACCCACAACCATCAACTTTATATAAATATGCAGAATGTGGGTACAAAAACCACTAAACAATAGTAATCCAAGCGCAAAGTTTGCTAGATGTCATATAGGACCAAAAAGCGTTAAACATCAGGAATAATATGGGCATAAAAAGCACTAGACATAAGGTAGGATATAGCATTAGAAGCACTAAATACCTGACTGAATGTGGGCGTAAAAAGCACTGAACACCAAGTAGCATGTAGACAGAAAAAGCACTAAACACAAGGAAGAATATGGCATAAAGAACACTAGACATGAGGAGGATAACATGGGCATAAAAAGTAGAGAACACCAGGTAGAAAATAGCATAAGAAGCACTTGATGCCAGGGAGCATGTAGTCAGAAAAAGCACTACACACAAGGATGAATTTGGGCATAAAGAGCACCAAACTATAGACTCAAAAAGCACAAGACACAAGGTAGTAGTATGTATATAGATGCAAAAAGCACTAGGAGCCTTGGAAACCATGAGTACAAAAGCCACTGGATGTCAAAAAGATTTGAAAGTACCATCCTCAAATCGGCCGGACTGAGATGATCTTTCATCAGCCAAGGGAAAAAAGGGAAAACCTAAAACACATCTCATGTGCATAACAGTAAAAAAAAAAAATTTAAAAACATGACCTTCACTTTGATATAAGACGTCAAACATATTCAGGCCAGTGTTGGGGTGACCACTTTATAGGCCAAAGCAATCATGTAGCATGGAGTCACCAATAGAAACACAGACAAAAGCGTGAAAAAAAAAATGTATTACTGATGAAGAACTCACACAAGGTATTCTCTAACTGGCTGAACTGTGATACATGCATTTACAAAAATGTCACACACATACAAACAGGAAACCAAAAATAAAGTAAGATTATCTGCTACAAAGGGCATCACACTGAGTCCTCTTACTTAGCTGCACCTTTGCAGTACTCTACATGGCAATTTTCCACTGGCCGCTGCTAGCTTATCCCACTTTCTCCCCCTTGTAGCTTATTATGTTTGTCCTTTAGAGGCCTACCAATGATCCCAGTCTGTTTTTTCTCAGAGAGAGAAGTCCCTGTGGTTATCTCTGCATGTGCTGGCTCTTCCACCCTTACTGCTGATCACAGGGTCAGCCGGCTTATTCTTTGAGAGGAAAGGATTAGCATGCATGGATGTCATGTCTGGCCCTCAGGGTGTCTGCCGTACACGATCATAGTTATAAAAATATTTCCCCTCACTTCTAAGATTGTAAGACGGAGATTAATATTGTTCAAGACTGAAAGGCATTCTTGATGCGGCTGATATCTTGTGAAACTGGAAGAGAATGTCAGGCTAAATGTTATTGTACGTCTTAAATATGAAAATATGTATGTGCCGTAAATCCAGATCTGCTGGGATGCATGACAATGTTTTAAATACATGCAATCTTATGGTGCATTTTTTCCACATATTTTTAATATACAGTATGTCTGTTTTTATATATACTGTATATATATATTTATTATATATATATATATATATATATATATATATATATATATATATATATATATATATATATATAAATCATATATATCGTAAACATGTTATTGTGTGCACATATATTATCTATTTAATGGATAGATATTTTTTTTCCACATTTTTGTCTCTTTGTCTGGCTATAGAAAACATGGGCAGGGTATTTATTAGAACAGTATACAAAATAAAAGCCCTATACGTCCTAAAAGGTAAGTGCCCTTTAAAACAGAAAAATACACTCATCTCTTTTGTTCTTTTACCATGACCTATTCAGCCCACCAAGAAATAACTGCATCCAACCCCAGCATTTTAGTGTGCCTGGGAGGGACAGGTTCAGTGTCCAATAATACTCCATATTCCCATTGCACACGTTCCTGGATAAAGCTCTAGAAGATTTGGGTGCTGCAGCAACCACCAGCTGGAAACTGGTTTGGAAAGTCACAAAGAGGATATTTGCCAGCACACAATGGATCGACAAGGTAGCATCCAAACTGATTTTTTTATTGCATGATCACATCACAAAGCAGTTAGTGCAACGTTTGTTTCAGAGCCACACAGGGCCCCTTCGTCAGGCAGGTTCAGTGTCCAGGTCCGCTGTCTGCAGCTCGTCAATGTCTATGGCAGGGTGAAGTATGCTGTGGCTGGAGGGGGCTGAATGACGAGTGGTACTCGTGTGTGAGGTCCAATATGTTTAGAGACACATGTTTGAAAAACAATGAAATCACAGAATAGAACAGGAGGTGCACAGGCCTAGTGCATTATCCTCAATATAAATGTTTAATAAATAAAAGGGTAAGTATTATACTCACAAATGCGTGCATATATCACAGCGTATCATAACATCAGCAGCATCAAGTCCACGATGAGACATATCACATAACAAATCAAATGTCCAACAGTGCAGCAGACTAACACGTTTCAAAAGCTTGCCTCTTCCTCAGAGCCAAAGGTTGGTCTGTTATGTGATATGTCTCATCTCGGACCTGATGCTGCTGTTATGATAAGCTGGGATATATGCGTGCATTTGTGGGTATAATACTTACCCTTCTACTTATTAAAGATTTATTGTTATATATATAGGTTAATGCACTAGGCCTGTGCGCCCTCTGTTCTATTCTGTGATTTCAGTGTATTCAGACTTCCCCAGTCGGTTGAGAGCAGCAAGTCTTGACTAATCCAGATAAGCCAGGATGAGACTCTAGACAAGAACCACCTTTGGGCCCACTTCCAAGTGTAGATGTATGTTTAGAACCTTGTTCGAAAAACAATACCTGAGTTCTGGGCATACGCACTCAGCCCCATCCAGCAGCAGCTTACTTCAGCCTATCACAGACTTTGACAGGCTGCAAGCAGTGGGTCTGGACATTGTGCCTCCCAGGTGCACTAAAACATCAGGATTGGATGCACAGGAGCTAGACGCCCCATGTGCAAGTAGCTTTAGAAGTCATGAAACATTTAGGCTTCTTACTTAAAGGGGTTGTAAAGTCAGAAGGTTTTTTGTCTTAATGCATTCTATGCATTAAGATAAAAAGCCTTCTGTGGGCAGCAGCCACCCCAGCACCGTTAATACTTACTAGAGCCCCATCTCTCTCTAGCGATGTTCATGAGTTCCTCGGCTGGTCAAGACTCACCTCCTGACTGGCCATTGGCTCCTGCTTCTGTCACTCAAAGTCAGTAAGCCAATCAGGAGAGAGAGGGGCGGGGCCGATTCGGGGCTCTGTGTCAGAATAGACACAGGGAGCTGTAACTCAGCTTGGGTGCCCCCATAGCAAGCTGTTTGCTGTGGGGGCACTCGACAGGAGGGAGGGGCCAGGAGAGCCAAAGAGGGACGCTAGAAGAGGAAAATCTGGGCTGCTCTTTGCAAAACCACCTGCACAGAGCATGTTTGTTATTTTTAGAGAAAAAAAAAATAGACTTTACAATCACTTGTTTTCTGCACTGAAATACTTTACCAAGAAACCTCAAGTGCCAAAAATCGTAGCATTAGTTCATTCACTTATTTTATTTATTTCCTTGTATTTAAGATGAAGTGGTAGAAACTTAAATGGTATTAAAGTATTAACGTATTAGTATTAAAGTATAATGCCCTGAACACACGGTCGGATTTTCCGACAGAAAATGTGTGATAGGTGTGTGGGCTCCATCACACATTTTCCATCTGAATTTCCGACACAAAGTTTGAGAGCAGGCTATAAAATTTTCCAACAACAAAATCCGTTGTCGGAAATTCCGATTGTGTGTACACAAATCCGAAGCACAAAGTGCCACGCATGCTCAGAATAAATAAAGAGATGAAAGCTATTGGCTACTACCCCGTTTATAGTCCCGGCGTACATGTTTTACATCACCGCATTTAGAACGATCGGATTTTCCGACAACTTTGTGTGATCGTGTGTATGCAAGACAGTTTGAGCCAAGATCCGTAGGGGCATTAGTGTATTAGGGTATTAAAGTGTATGCTCACACAATGTACACGTAGACATATGTAAAGTTTGCATGGAATGAAAAACCTTATGGCTAGTTTCAAATATCGTTCAAGTATCCAATCGCTGCATGCAACCATGGCCAACTTCACATCAGTGTCAAAGAGCGTTAACACTATTTTAATTCCCCAGTTTTTGTTTCCTTTGTTGGCCACTTTCGCTATTTCAGTCATTCAAAATCTTTAGTCTTGTAAACAGGGGCGGATCCAGAGTCTAGTCTCGGGAGGGGCACTGGCAGAAAAAAAGGTGTTGCTTACAGGGCCAGATTAAGAGCAACATGGGCCTGGTGCTAAGGATTTTGGTGGGCCTTTTTATGGAAATAAATAAAATGAAAATACAAACAATTTTTTGTTAAATTTAAATTAAAGAGAGAGAGGGGTGTGAATACAGTGGTTGAGAGAGTAGGGGGGGGGGGTGTGATAGCGAGATGGGGGGGGGTTGAAAGAGAGGGGATGAGAGGGAGGGGGAAAGAGAGAGAAAGGGGGTGAATAAGAGAGAGAGAGGGGGTGAGAGAGAGGGGACGAGAGAGAGGGGGTGAGAAAAAGGGGAATAGAAAGAGGGTGAAAGAGAGAGGGTGGTAGGGGGTGAAGGGGGTGAGAGAGAGAACAGGGCGAAAGAGAGGGGATGAGAGAAAGAGGGGGTGAGGGGGGTGAAAGAGAGAGGGGGGTGAGATTGAGTGGGTGAGTCTGTGGGAGGCACAGCATAGTACATAACACGGGGGGGGGGGGGAATAGCACAGTACATTACATGGTTGGCACAACACATTACATGGTGGATACAGCACATTTAATGGTGGGCAAAGCACATTACACAGTTGGCACTGCCCAATACAGCACATTACAAGGTAGGCACAGTTCATTATATGGTGGGCACAGCACATGACATGGTTGGTACTACACAACACAGCACATTGCATGATGGGCACAACACAGCACATGCACACGGTGGGCACAGGGCCTTATATGATGGGCAAAGCACATGACATGGTGTCACAACACAGCACATGACATGGTGGGCACTGCATGGCACAGCACATTACATGGTGGATACAGCGCATTACATGGTGGGCACTGCATGGCACAGCACATGACGTGGTGGGCACAGCGCATTACATGGTGGGCACTGAATGGCACAGCACATTACATTACATGGTGGGCACTGCATGGCATAGCACATTTCATTGTGGACAATGCAACTGCACATTACATGTTAGGAACTGCACATGACATGGTGGGCACTGCTGAACAGCACAGCACATTACACAGTGGGCACAACACACTACATGCTGGGCACAACACATGGCAGGGTGGGCACAGCACATGACATGGTGGGAACTGCACATGACATGGTGGGCACTGCATGGCACAGCGCATTACATGGTGGGCACTGCACATTACATGGTGGGATCACTGCATGGCACAGCACATGACATGGTGGACACTGCAAATTACATAGCGGGCATTGCAAGGCACAGCACATGACATGACATGGTGGGCACTGCACATTACATGGCGGACACTGAATGGCACAGCCCATGACATGGTGGGCATTGCACATGACATGGTGGGCACTGGATGGCACATCACATGACATGGTGTGCATTGCACATTACATGGCGGGCACAGTGCATGACATGGCGGGCACTGCATGGCACATGACATGGTGGGCACTGCACATTACATGGTGGGCACTGAATGGCACATCACATGACATGGTGGGCACTGCACATTACATGGTGGACACTGCAAGGCACAGCACATGACATGGTGGGCACTGCATGGCACAGCACATGACATGGTGGGCAGTGCACATTACATGGTAGACACTGCAAGGCACAGCACATGACATGGTGGGCACTTCACATTACATGGTGGGCACTGCAAGGCACAGCACAACATAGGGGGCACTGCACATCACATGAAGGGCAATGCACAGCACATGACATGGTCGGCACAGCACATTACATGGGGGCACTGCAACGCACATGACATTACATGGTGGGCACAGCACATTACATGGGGGCACTGCAAGGCACAGCACAACATAGGGGGCACTGCACATCACATGAAGGGCAATGCAATGCACAGCACATTACATGGTCGGCACAGCACATTACATGGGGGCACTGCAATGCACATGACATTACATGGTGGGCACAGCACATTACATGGGGGCACTGCACAACATAGTGGGCACTGCAATGCACAGCACATGACATGGTGGGCACAAGAGAGCACATTACATGGGGGGAAGCTGGCAGTCTGTCCCCTAGCACAATAATTACACAATACCTCCCTAACAAATGTACTGACCTTATCATAACAGCATGTAAGATGTCCTTCCTCCCGGGCTCCTGCTGGTTAGGAGAGCATCAGCGCCCCTCCCCCAGACAGCTCCCAGACACAGAGGATCTGTGTCAGTGTAACAGATGCTGTGATAGGAGACAGGCATCGGTAGGCATGCAAAGTGCATACAATCCTCTCACCTGCTACAGCCAAGGAAGTTCCCTTCCCTCACTCACTCACTCACGCCACGCTGGAGCTGTCCCTGGAGAAGATAGAGGGAGGAGGTGGGTGGAGCCAACATTCACACACTAGACGTGGAGGAGGAAGAAGTTAAATCCTCCGCTCCTCCGCTCCACTCTGAAAGCTGGGACCTCCCTCTCCTCCTCCTTGGCTCTGACATGACATCACTGGTTGCTACACGCCAGGCGGGCAGGCGTTAGCAACCAGTGAGAGTCTAGGCCAGAATCATGGCCGTTCAACAACACCGGCGCTGCTGCTGATTCTAAACATTGAGAGAGACACTCAGCAGTCAGTAATATTTCTCGGGGGGAGCAATTGCCCCGTTGCCCCCCCCCTGGATCCGCCCCTGCTTGTAAAACAAAACAAAGCTGAAATAAGAAAAAAAATCAATACGATATTTACTGTGCTACCAGTACAGGGTTTTAGTAAAATGAATACAATTAATTGTGCATGGGATTTTCATTTAGATCTTTTTCCTCATCAATACAAATAAAACTGCTCTTGCCTGCAAATAAAGAGTCACTTCTGAGTAAAATCACTTTTTCTCTTTCCCAAAGGACAAAGGTGAGAAGGTATTTTCTAGAAGGACAACCTTCTCCAAACTGGCACACTAGATCGCACCCCACTAATCAGAGACAGCAGGTCTCTCTAGCAGAGGTATGACTCATCCCAGGAAGAAGTCGCACAGTTGAAAATACATTGTATGAAACTTGCTTGGGGACGCAGAACCTTAAAGGCATTAAATGTTCTGTGCTTGCTGTCATAGTGTAGCTTGTTTAATCTTACTTACTACAGTAATTCCTGAAAATGTATTCCCAGAAGGGAACACAACTAGTGAAAAGTAATAAGAAGTATGGAAACTGTCACATTACTGGATTAATGGAAAAGCCATATAGGCCCCAGCCAGGGACACCCATGATGCAGAGGGTGAGTAGTAGACTGCCCCTTGTTTTTGTTTTTATTGTGACGGCAACCATTACTTAATAATTTTGTTTTTGTACCCATGACTTCTGAAGCTGTATATCAAGAAAATGTCAGAAACAAAGCTAGAGAAAAGAGCTATATAATGAATAGGGCTGAGTGCAAAATTTTATTGAATTTGGGTTTGACATGAAATTTTGCAGTGAAACTTCAGAAAAAATATTTCCTAATTTCGCCTTGCAGTAAAATTAGAAAAAAATGCAAGTGTTTAGTTTTCAAATAGTACATGTGAGGCGTGTGATAGGTCCTGGCGCTCCTCATTGCTTTAAGACCGATTGTTTACATTGCCATTACACCCCCATCCCCAGCAAGAAACCTTTGTCAAGCTGCTAATACTTTCTTGCTCCCCATCACTTTTTTACCAGTGGAGTAGGATGTGATACCAAGCAGCTCTACAAGAGATCCTGACAATCCTCCTGTTTGAACCTAAAGTACATCCCTGCCTTTACTCGCTCCTGAGACACCTAGCCCACTGTCACTACATCTCAGCTACCCCTGACTGCAGTTATTTCACTGCTTGTGATGTCCAGAAGGGGACAGAATGGCCGCATGGCATCCAATCCGCCTGGCCAAGATGGCGGTTTCCCGCCCTGCTCAGCTAAGGAGGCAGCACAACGTCTCTTTGCCAGAACTCCTGCTAAGGACCCTCCACTGCCCTCCCAGACTGCACCTGCTAGCATCGATCCAGATGTGGATCCTGAGGACATGGACACTTTCCTCCTTTTCAATGGTTGAGACAGCCGACATCTCCCCTATGAGTACACAATCTATTACTGCCAATATGGCGCCAGCTGCACAACATGCAACTGACGCAACATGCTGCACAACATGCCGACTCTGACCGTGAGTACACATTGCGAGATATCCTGCTTGCTGTTAACACCTGCAACTCCTCCATAGCTGACCTCACAGAGGAAGTTAAGAGAATGAAAACTGAGATCTCCATGGTGCAACAGAAGCTGCGATAATGCTTCTCAGTGCTGGAAGGCCGACTCAGGATGAATGGCAGCCTTTGCAATGGGATGTTCACTATATACAATCTGTGTCCTCTGCCAATGCTGATAGATTGAAGGACTTAGAAAAAGGCCTCCACAGGAATAATGTGTGGGCTGTTGGCATACCTGAATGGGCAGAAGGGAAGAACCCTGTGGCATTCATAGAGGCATGGCTGGTGGCTACATTTGGAAGGGAACCTTCTCCCCATGTTCACTATGGAAAGAGCTCACAGGGTTCCCGCAAGACCACCTCTAAGACTCTTCTTGTTTCATCTCCTCAAACTATAAAGATAGGGACGCTATTCTGACCAAGGCTAGAACAACTCAGGATCCTTCTGTGGATAACATACAAGTCTCACTATTCCCTGATTTTTCAGCAGAGGTCCAGCGCCAAAGGGTGAAATTTCTGAACATTAAGAAGAGGCTGCACACCCTTGGCATCCAGTACTTCATGCTGCACCTGGCTAAGCCTTTTCACCAATGAATGACTTTGACAGCAAATGCAATTCATTGATATAGTCTAGTGTAAAATGCCCACACAATGATTTTTTTTGTTTCAACCAGTGGTGGTCAACTTGAAAACCATAGAGGGTCTCAAATGTGGCCTCTGACACTGGCAGAGGGATACACAATAGCAGCATATATTCACACCTGAATGCCCAAAAATGTCAGCCCTTCTGCATTTTTGCAGCATATTGCAATGCAGTGAACGCAGTGATAACCCCCCCCCAGCATTGCAATGATAACCCTCCCGGCATCAGTGGATGCAAAAATAACGATAATAACCCCCAACATTGGTACCAGTAGACATAACAAAAACCTCCAACATTGGTGTCTGTGAGTGCAATAATAGCCACCAGCACTCCTGTGAGTACTATTAACCCCCCTATACACACACACACACACACACAGTGTCAGTGAACAGTAATCCACCATCCCCCCTCCCCCTACATTAGTGGTCATGGCAGTAAAAGTTAACCCCCCATCCCCACTCCTTCCACATTGGACGTCATGGCCCTGAAAATGAACCTCCCTGTATTAGTGGTTACGGCAGTGAAATTGTAAAATAAAAAAGCGTAAAAACCTTTAAAAGATGTTGAATTTACAAGTCAGGCTGAAAAAGACACTGGGCTATCAAGTTAAATTTAAGAAAATCCTAAATCTTCAATTGTTCTAGAGACAGGTATTAAAGCGTGGCAATTGAAAAACTTTCCAGATCAACATTTTACATTATTTCTTGTAATGTTAGGGAAATTTATCCTATCGATTTGTCGTGGAGTTGTCACCAGAACAGGAATGGATGGAAAATCTTCCAATGGGGGCAATAGTTCTGGTGACCCTGGTGATTTGATTCCCTCACTTTGAGGGATCTCCTCTTCCTTTTTGTTTTGGCTGTGGGACAGGAAGTCAAGGGAAATTCCCACAATAAGACACATAGGCCCAAAAAATGACAGGGGTTATAACCCTCCCTTACTCTATCCAATGAAAAAAAAAGTGTTGTCTTTAGTTCTACTTTAAAATTAGACTGTTGCTTTTACTTTGCTCTGTAGATTAAATTTAAATTTAAGTAAACAAACAGTTTCACAGATTTGTATGGCAAAAAATAAAATTTTGATTGCTATACAAAACTACCTTCAGATACATTGATAAATAAAAGGATGGTAACTACATGCCATCTTAACTGTAACGTTTTAGCCACTGAATAGTTTGTAGGGCATTTTTTAGTTTTGCAATTCCGTGAACAAACTGATATATGTTTCAGATGCTCATTTGTTTTATGTCTGTATTTTTCTACGGCAAATTGGTAGGATAACAAAAAAATTAATAATGAGCCTTATAATAAACTAGCCTGTACATTCCGCTGTGTTTTTACTCAATTCATCACTATCCTTAACAAAGAACAATCAATTGGTACTTTGTGTTTACACTTCCAACTCTCTGCGGAGCAAGAAGTGGAGTTACACAGGAAAAATGATCATCTTGTTATTAAAGTGGTGGATGGTATAGTTATTCTGGAAAGTGGATTGCGTCATTGAAAAAGACCAACACTTATTTGTGGATGAAAAACCTGTGTATTTTCTCTCTAGGGGACTTGCAGATTTAAGTATTCTTTTAGTAGTGTAGAAAGCGCAAAACATTTTGTTGCTGTAAAACCAACAATGGCAAGACAAAAAGAATCTCTGTTAAAGAACGAAGCTGTATTTGAGCACCACAAACTGAAATTCATTTTTAATATTGAAAGAAAACTCATACATCCATGTCCCCATGCTTTATTTTGTTGAGAAATCACTTGAAAAACACCCCCTAGTAATTCTAAACTTCAGTAACTGCAGATGATTCATGTAGCATTTACTTTCTGAATCCATTTGCCCTTAGCTCAGGCACACAGGCAGGAGGGTGTGCTTACCTTCACTTCTCCAGATGAAAGCCCAAGGAAGACTCCTGGAATGTATGACATCATTTTGGCCTAGGCCAATAACCAGGAAGCAACTAAAGAAATATAAATTAAATGGTTAAAACAAGTATAATATACTTGGCTATCTATTTACTTATGCTAGCAGCATAACGATTAAACATAGTTAATGTTGATTAAGAGAGTTTAGTTCCACTTTAAAAGATACCCAATGAACAGAGTTCCATATGCACTAACCAATGACATAATATTCCTTTCATTAGACAGAGCTGATGTCTGATTTATTGCTAATGCACAGTCTTTTTTTTTCTTTTTTTTTCTCATTCTGATTTATTCTTTTATCAAAAGAGGATACAAAAAAAGTATCAACATAAATCCAACAGTGGATATACAATTACTGTACATATGTGCAAGCAGGCTAGGGATAGGCCAAAATACTCAATGGGGTCAATTCACTAACAGTTACCTTCCCTTGTGACATCATCGCCCAGGAGTGTGCTGGGTCGGTGATGTTACAGAGGAGCGGGGGCCACCCACTACCGTCACCGGCTGACTCTGTCTCTTACCTATTAAAAGTGGAGTTCCACTGGTTTTTTAGTTTATTAAACGTCAGCAGCTACAAAAAGTGTAGCTGATGACTTTTAATAAACAGCCACTCACCTGTCCCATGGTTCAGCGATGCGGCCACCCGAAGCTTCCGTTCTTTCCCCCTCCTCTTTGCGGCGCCGACATTGTGATTGGGGGCGCCCGGCTGTGACAGTTTGCGGCTTCACACGCACTGAGCATGCACGAGCCGCGCTGCGCTCCGTCAATGGCCAGGCAATGTCACGTGTCCCAGAACATTGCCGGGAGAGAGGGGCCACCTAGGAATCGCCTAGGCGGTTAGAAGCCCGGAAAGAGGAAGTGGGACAGGAAGTCCCACTAAAAAACAAGTATCCCCCCCAAAAAAAAATTACATGCCAATTGTGGCATGTCAGGGGGCGAGGAGTACCTAAAGCAGAAGTTCCACTTTTCGGTGGAACTTCGCTTTAAGAAATGTCAGAGGGCGGGCACCTTTCGACGAGACCGGATTTTTTTCTTTTCTTTTTTTTTATTTTTCTTCCAGCGGTGGAGGCGGGTGTCTTACTTGACATTGGATCTACACCACCCTGCCCCAAAGCACACCCCCCCTCATGTTGAGAGCATGTGGCCTGGTATGGCTCAGGAGAGGGGGGCACTCGCTCATCCCTTTCCTGAGCTGATGTGCTGAATGCTCGGATAAGGGTCTGGATGGAGGGTATGGATTTTGTTTTTGTTTTTTTTTTAACTTTGGTGTGGGGTTCCCCTTGAAATTCAAAATCCATACCTGGATGCATTGGGGGGACCCCTGGCTGTTTTTTTTTCATAGTTTTTAATTGCCGGCTTGTTTTGTTTACATTCAGCTGTGAGCGTGGAGTCATCCGTTGTCAAGGACGCACAATTGTTTTTACATGAGTTATTTTATTACAATTTTTTTTTTTTTGCAATATTTAACTTTTAGTGAATTAGTGAACACTGAAACCCCTATGAAACACATTACAAATATTTTTTGCTTGTCAAGCACCTAAATAGCAAAAATCCTGAGCAAAGCCAGGACAAATCTGCCTGTGAAAGATGGTCCACATTGAGGCAAAACAGATTAATTGAAAGAACAAAGAAGAAATGTATACCTGGTAATAGAAATCTAAGGGAGACAAGAACAAGAGCAAGACACAACAGGAAGATATGGCACAATTTTACCTTGATCAGCTATTCTGGTGGCCAAACCACCATAGCCATATTTAAAGTATATAAAAAGCCAATATTTGTTTTTTTATTTTGGATAGAGCAGGAAACAGTTGAAGCCCTTGTTGGGTTTTGTAGCCATTTATGTCTCATTGGGGAGATTTCCCTTTACTTTCTCTCCTACAGACACAACAGGAAGTATCTCCAAAGTGAGGGGATCAACTTTTAAACAGAAAAAGTCACCAAAAGAAGCTTCTCTATTTAATATGTTCCCTTTTTTGCTGTTTTGGATTTTGTTCATTTCTGGTGACAGTAAATGAAGAGAAATATCTCCAAGGCAAATGAAGAGAGTGAATATCCCAAGCAGAGACACAGGCAGCAATCAAAACCTAATTTTGATTGTGGGCTTTATTGCCTTGTGATTTTCCTTGCCAAACAAATGAGAAATGATCAAACAATGGTAGATATCTCACCCTCACGCTCACGGTAAAGATACAATATTTACAAAGCTGCTACTATAATAGGAAAACAATATATCAAAAATGTGTCCAAATATAAATATTTAAAAAACGAATAGCGCTTATAAAATCCAAGAGTCTTTAGACTTGACGCACAGTCCACTTTTGATAAAATAGGAAGCAAATATGTAAAAAAGAGATTAAAGGTGATCCACTCCAGAAGAAAAGAATTAGAGGCAAGTTATAATTCATTAATCCAGATGATTAACCATCTCCACGACACTTGTATGATAATCCCCCAAAGGAAGTTCACTTACCAGATATTACTGGATATACTGCATATCTTTGGGTGTGTTGTTATCAGCAAGGCTCTGTGAATCTTCATCCAATATTGGTGGATAGGTGTATGGATGTCAGGTGGCTATAATCAGCAATCACTGCATCTTTCCATCTATATATTGCTCGTTACAAGCTGAAAAAAGGGTGCACATAGCGTAATCCAATTTTTCAAAAAGGTGTGTTTATTCAGTAACTCCTCATAGATGTACACCTACAATAAAAACATATATTAAAAGCATAAATAGAATTATAATGATGAAGTCTCACCCTCCTGATATGCCTCTACACCGCTACAGTGGTGTTCCCGGGTGAGGCAAACTGGAGAGCCAACAGCATGATTCAGTAGTGTGGGTTGCTGCGTGAGCAGGCCCTGACCTGTTACTGAATAAACACACCTTTTTGAAAAATTGGCAAGAGGTCCAGGGCCCAAACATCCGCGATTGGCTAATAAGGGTCAATGAAACTTATATCTTAGAGGTGGGCGAGGTAGAAGATATCGAGCCAGGGGATGAAGCTGACTATGACGGAGATAAGTGGGCGAAGTGGATACTATTTAAAAAAACAGTGAGATTTGCTGAGTTGCGAGGGGAGGGAGGGGGGGATGGGGGTGGGATTTCAAGTAGTATAGAATGGGTTTGTCATAGGATGTTCGGCTAGTATTTTTGTAAAGGATAAATAAAGAATTTTAAAATTGTTAATTATTAAAAGTAAAGGCTATGCTACCATGATGTGACGATAATGAGATGGGATAAAAATGAGCTATTATGGTGATTTAAACCTCTCAAATGTACTCGCTGAAGTAGCAAAAAAAAAAAAAAAGAAACTGCTGGTCAAAATACATTGATCATGGTTCTGTGTGTCAATGGCATCTCCTGTGAATGCAGTTAAAATGTCAGCCTTTAGGTGAGTTAAAGTGCTTCCTACCAAAATAATCTTCCATACTTGCATGCATATGGCAGGTACTCAATTACATACTGTATACTGTGTGATCCTCTTAAAATGACATCTGGTGTCCACACCTGTGCACATTCATTATGCATTCCAGACACTATGGTCTTTGCTCCTAACATTTTGTTGTGGACAGTAAGGATGAGCCAAACACCCCCTGGTTCGGTTCGCAGCAGAACATGCGAACAGGCAAAAAATTTGTGTGAACACCGGTAAGTCTATGGGACGCGAATGTGAAAAAACAAATGTGCTAATTTTAAAGGCTTATATGTAAGTTATCGCCACAAAAAGTGTTTGGGGACCCGGGTGCTGCCCGAGGGGACATGTATCATTGCAAAAAAAAAATTTTTAAACTGACGTTTTTCGGGAGCAGTGATTTTAATAATGCTTAAAGTGAATCAATAAAAATGAAATATTCCTTTAAATATCGTGCCTGGGGGGTGTCCTTAGTATAAACAAGGCCAAGGATATATCCAAGGGAAAAACCAAGCTTAACTTACCACCAGCCCGCAGACAACCAAATAACCTGTCTAACAGTATGCGTTAAAAGCAGGGGTTTAGTCTGCACACATTTGCAAATGCATGTGTAAGCCACAGAGAATCGTCACGGCACCCTGGTATCTGTGGTACCTAACACGAACTTATAAGTGTCCCCACAGTGGAGGCACATGCATTCTGATGGATAGGTGAGAGCATGTGGACTGAAGGGGAGCCACACCTTCTTAAAGGTACAGGGGCACACTGAACACCCAGCATATAGCACAATGGCTGCAAAGGTGTCAGTGCGTTGCCTGACCAAAAAACACGAATATATTTTTGTATCACTGTCGTGTTTTTTGATCAGGCTGGGACTGAATTTCTTTTTACGCTTCAGCAACTGGGGTAGGGAAATTTGCCTACTAAAATCAATTGGTGGTGTACTGTTATCAGATTGGCTGCAAGTACTTGGGACACCTATTGCTATACCTTCATTCCTCCCAGTGCAGGTTTTTGAGAGGACTGGATGTATAGTAGGGTTGGAGATCCCAGATGAGGAGCAAGGAGAAGTCCGCATTTTTCTTTGATGTGGGTCTTTCAAGTGCTGTTGCCAACAAACTGCATGGCAGGTCTTTATATGTCTGGTCAAGCATGTGGTGCCCAAGCGGCTGCTGTTCTGGCCACGCTTGATCTGCTTCAGACTGTAATGATGTGTATGCGTAGCGGTACCCCTGTGAAGGCAGCTTATTGAATCTATACCCCACTGGCTACCCCGACTCTGCAGATCCTCTCTTACCTCTGACAACTTGAGTTCCATTCTGTAATAGGATGTTATCCATGAGAAACTCACACAATGTCACTGAACCACACAGAAAGTTTACTAGAGTGAATAATAAACACACTGAACCATGTAAATAAACACAAACAATAAATGACAGTTGGTAGCAATCAATTTAGATATGAATATTGTGGATTAAATAACCACTGTAGGGAGTATAGATAGTGTACAATAGGACAAGTGTTCAATATTCTCCAATACCTATATTAAACACCTTCCCACTGAGACCTCAATACACACACACACCAAATTGCAATATAATGTTCCTTACATTCAATAATACAATGAAATATCTAACATGTACTCAATGGCTCCCCCTAGGTTGTAATTCAAATTTCAAGCTACAAATAGAACAGTAATGCTTTTCAGAAGATGATAAAAGTTCCTTGACTCCAGATATCTTCAACTAGACTGTAGTTTAAACTGCAGTATTTGTAATCCACAAGGCAAAAGAGAGAAAACAAACTGTAGAATAAATGGTACGTTGATAATTTCTTAACTGAAGAAGTATGGCACTTGTAACTTCCTCCGTATGTGTAATACAGTACTGACATTACAGCGCAGGGAACAACAAACCCCAGAGATCAGCTGTATGATGCCTGTGAAGAAGTAAATTCACATCCGTGGAACTATAAAACTCACCAGCAGTCTGTAAAATAACTCACTCAGCAAACTGTGCACTTTACTGAAATGGGCAGGTGCCCTCTCACCACAAGAGACTCAGAGGCTGTGAGGCTTCGTCTGGACTTCCCTCCTGATATCTCAGTCTGGTGAAAAGCGAAGTACCATTACTCCAGGTGGCTGAAGTGCAGGAAACTTCCATATGTCCTGATGCTGCAAACTGGTCCCCTTGCTAAGCTGGCAGGGCTTTACTCTGAAGTACCTCAGAAGCTGGCGATCCGGCTCTGCACTGTATAGGCTGCAGTCTTTCACTCCTGGTCACACACACTTAGAGACTCAGGACCTACTGAAACTAATGGGATATGGGGGTGAAAAGCTGAAAGTAATGGGTCGCCGTCATGCAAAATGTTCTTACAAGGGATCTGAAAAGGTTTTACAATTGTTTGTGAAAGAAACACAAGCCCCAGCCGTGCTAGGTCTCAGAACAAGTAAAGAGATTCTGAGAGGTCTGACAGAGGCTGACATTAAACGTGAGTACTGTGATCTATTCATACGTATAAAAGAGGGTGCACAGACTGTCATTCACGCCCCAAGGAGAATACCTTTAACTCTTGTGGATAAAGTCAGACAAGAACTCACTAGAATAGAGAAGCTGGGAGTAGTAAAAAAGGATACCGAAACATCGGAATGGGTCAGTTCTATGGTTGTGGTGGAGGAAGAACACAGGCGCAATTCGTATATGCATTGACCCACGTGATTTGAACAAAGTCATAATAAGAGAACACTACAAACTCCCAACCATAGAGGATATAGCGCACAAGCTAGTAGGAGCAATAGTATTTAGTGTACTAGATGCCCATTCTGGTTACTGGCAATTGCGTCTTGATGAAGCCAGCAGTTACTTGACCACTTTCAACTCCCCTTTTTGTCAATGGTGCTTCACAATGGTACCTTTCGGCATAGCGTCTGCACAGGAAATATTTCAAAAGAAATCACACAAATTGATCGCTGGTTTACAGGGTGTTGAAATAATAATTGATGATCTGCTGGTCTATGGAAAGGATCAAATGGAACATGACAAAAACCTTACTGCTTTGCTCAATCGGTGTGGTGAGAAGAATCTTACACTCAATCCAAACAAAATGCAAATTGGGGTAGAAGAAGTTACATATTGTGGACACCTACTAACCAAAGAGGGCTTGAAGCCTGATCCAAAGAAGATTACAGAAGTTCTTAACATGAAGGCCCCAACCTCTAGAAAGGAGCTGGAGACATCACTGGGCATTTTCAACTATCTATCCAAATTCTCCCAGGGCCTTGCTCAACAGATAGCACTGCTACGTACACTGCTACAGAAGGATGCTGTTTGGTGTTGGGATGCAAACATGGAAAAGACTTTCGACAGAGTGAAAAAACTGATCACTAAACATCCAGGGCCAATACTGAAATATTTTGATGTAAACTGTGACACTGTACTTCAAGTGGATGCATCCCAGTTTGGATTAGGTGCTGTACTATCTCAACAAGGACATCCTGTGGCATATGCTTCACAAGCACTGACCACAGTGCAAGCCAATTATGCTCAAATTGAGAAAGAGATGCTGGCCATTGTGGATGGATGTGAGAAATTTCACCAGTACATATATGGTCGCCCAGTAGTTGTGGAAACGGACCACAAGCCATTGGAGTACATCCTACAGAAATCGCTAGCTTCTACACCCCCACGTCTGCAGCGGATGGTTATGAACTTACAGCAGTGCCTGCACAGGAAGGACATGATGGGGAGTGACTTGGATCTACCTTTATTGATGATGTCGGCCGTGGCCTGATTGTCCGTGGTGAAGAGCACCGTTTGTTCTGTTCAAGTGTGGCCCACTGCCGCCATTTGTACATTTACAGCGCTGTTTTTAAAGATTTACATGTGAGTGTATTTCCTGGTTTTTAATAAATTTGCTACATAATTTTATGGATTTACACTATGTGGCCTTTCCTTTTCCCTTTCTACCTACTGCTATCACCATCTGCTTTTTGACATAATTTTGAGGGACACACCGGTCCACGGTTTATCTCAGGACCCCCACCTTTCAACTCCTCCGGATCCCCCACAGTGGTTCACCACCCAAGCCCGTTTGACCCAACCACACGTATGTCTTTTTGGGTCCAATTGATCTGGTAAGCCTCCTCATTGTCGGTGGTGGTGTTCACTTCAGATGTCGTGCATTTATTGATATGTTCCATACACGAAGTCACACAATATTTATGGACCATTACTCTATATGAACTATATAAATATGAAGGACTTTTGTCTAATTTATATCTAGAGATTTATTGGCTCCTGGACTGCATCATTTTTATGTTAGACATTTAGGGTTGTTTTAGCGCTACACTTATTTTGTTTACTCTTTTATATGCACATATCCTACTGGCTGTGTTAGCTGCTTACTCCCCTTTTCTAGGGCAGCGCAGAATTATTTGTTATATTTACAAGTGTGGCCCCAGACCTGGGCAGCTGCCACGATGGGATACAGCTGGAAGAGTGATGAAGACTGGGTGAAAGCAGAAATTTAAGAGAATTTCTGGGGCCCAAGGGTCGGCAAACCAGTGGCGGACGAAAAAAGGCCGCGAAGCCCGTGGAGGCTGCAGCATCAGTGACTACCCATGGTGGCTCGGCTGACATCGCCGGGATGAACATTGAAATGCCGTTCCAGCAGGTGAGGAACTTGTCCCACACAGCTAAGTCTGCTACTGCTGCTTGGTCTAGTTTGAGGGTGCAGTGCATTATGGGGCATTTTGCGGCACTCAAATTTCCCACAAACGCCTCATATGTTAATTTCATTTTAGAACAAACGAACACCCGATGTTCGAGTCAAACTTACGTTCGACTCCAACTGCGGGCTTATCCCTAGTGGACAGATCCTAAATACAAAGAACCTGCTTCCATAAAATGGGCTTCAAAAATGACTACCAAAGTTCACCATCCCTGACACTTCAATCTACATCAGAGGCAGCTCTAAAAGTCTCTTGGAAGCCATCAGTCATTTAGCAATAATAAACCAAAAAAAAAGGTTGCTAAATTCTACCTGCCATTTATTAGTTGTCCAATCTGTTCCTAAATGCACATTGTATAAAAAGAATTAGACTGCAGTTACCCTGCGGGATGTTTTTAGAAGGGTCACATACTGGGTGGTGACAGAAGGTACCACAGGCTTCATGGCCAGTCACTACTAGGATCAAGTAACCTTTCATTTCTGGCCTTTTGAACATGCAGCATGTGAGGCTTTTGCAAATGTGTTTTTACTAGCCATCAGGGTGCCATGTAATTTCAAAAGTTTTCTTTTTAAATCTGCAGCTTCCATTAACGGTTCCTGACCAGCCGCCACAGTTTTACTGCGGCAGAATGGCACAGGCAGGCGAATCGCCGTTATGTTACGTCGCGACGATCGGATTCCATCCAGGACCGATCAATCCCCAGGCCCAGGCCAATGAAATCTGGCCCGGACCTGGTGATTGCTCCTGGCGAATGAGATCCTTCCCCTGCATGTGTAAGTGTAAACACAGCAGTGGAAGTGATGTCATCTCTCCTCGTGTTGGTCTTTTCCGTTCCAGACCAAGGAGAGAGAACATCTCACAGTAAGTGCACCAACACTACACTGACACCAATTCACGTAGGTACACTTGCCCCTCCCCCCGATCACCCTCCGATCACCTCCCCAGTTAAGCCCTTCACCCCCTGTCACTGTGTCACCCAGTGCAGTGTTCAGATTTTTTTTTTGATTACTGTACTGGTGTCATTAGTGACACTAATCAGTGTTAGGATAATTAGTGGTAGGCCCAGATGTGTCTAGGAACCCCCCTAACCCCCCTAATAAAGGTTTAACCCCTTGATCACCCCCTGTCACCAGTGATCACTGTATAAGTGATGCTGGTTAGCTAGATATTTTTTTATAGTGTTAGGACACCCGCCGTGTATTACCCAATAGAGGTTTAACCCCCTGATCACCCCGCGAGTGACATCAGTTAGGTTTCAGCATCAATAAGGGTCTGCATCAACCCAGGCAGCATCAGATTAGTGCCAGTAGCGCTAACACCCATGCACGCACCATACACCTCCCTTAGTAGTATAGTGTCTGAACAGATCAATATCTAATCAGAACTATATTAGCATCCCCAATAGTTTAGGGTTCCCAAAAACGCAGTGTTAGCGGAATCAGCCCAGATACCTGCTAGCACCTGCGTTTAGCTCTTCCGCCCAGCCCACTCAAGTCCAATATCAATCGATCACTGTCACTTACAAAAACACAACACACATAACTGCAGCGTTCGCAGAGTCAGGCCTGATCCCTGCAAACGCTAACAGTTTTTTTTGTAGCGTTTGAATCAGTCGCTGACAGTCAGGTGCTTTTTTTCTTGTGAGTCTCACTACTGTACCAGTAAATTTAGAGACCAAAATGTCAAATTGAAGGTACAGTAGTGTAGAGGCCTACACGTTTCTGAGCATGACAGATAGTGAAGAGGAAGTCACTCATCTGTCAGATTCAGGCTCAGAACACGTACCTGTAGACAGCAGCGGCACCCTGACAGATAGCTTTGATGACGGAAGTTGTGGTCCCTGCCAAGGTCAAGCATACCAGACCCCATTCTTCTGCTGTTGTTGAGGTGCAAGAATCGGAGGGCTCGCATATGGAGCAGAGAGCCAGTACTAGTGCTGCTCATCCTTCTGGTGATCCGGCAAGCACTAGCGGCCTAGTACATCCTGGTCGTACATCCAGCACTGCAGTATCACGTGGTGACGTGGCAAGTCCCATAAATGCAGTTCAAGCTGGCGAGGTGGCTAGCACGAGTAGAGTCTCGCAGCCACCAAGAAGACAAAGACAGGCCCGTTGAGCCCATAGTGCCCTTCCTGCTGCATTCGCCAATCCTAATTGGGAGCCCACCACTTCTGCAGCACTCGTACTTCCCCCATTCACTGGCCAACCCGGAATTCAGGTGTAAACAGTTGATTTCACATCACTTGATTTGAATTCACTGTTTTTCACGGAAGATCTCTATAGATCTATTGTGGACCAAAGCAATTCATATGCTGGTCAATTAATCGCCGCTAAACCCCAGCTGACCCTTGTCAGAGAATGGAAGCCAATTACGGTTTCTGAAGACCTTCCTGGGCCTATCCCTCCTCATGGGCATAACTAAAAAGAGTGAGTTGCGGTCATATTGGTCGAATGACCCAATTCACCATATGCCTATGTTCTCTGCCTCGATGACAAGGACAGGATATGAGCAGATCTTGTAGTTCATGCACTTCAATGACAATGAACTCTGTTGTCCTCTGTCGTTCTGGCTGCTTGTCATTCTAACAGTATCTTCCCAGCAAGCGTGCCAGATATGGGGTCAAGATGGATAAGCTCTGTGACAGGGCCACAGGCTATACATATAGTTTTATGGTTTACGAGGGAAGAGATAGTTACGTAGAACCGGAGAACTGCCCAGACTACATAGGGAGCGCTGGTAAGGTTGTGTGGGACTTGGTGTCACCCTTATTCGGAAAGGAGTACCACTTGTATGTGGACAATTATTACACAAGCGTGCCACTTTTTAGTCACTTGTTTGATCACGGAATTGGCGCATGTGGCACTGTGCAATCTAATCGCCGGGGCTTACCCCAGCAGCTTGTAGAATTCGTCTTAGGATGGGGGAGAGAGCTTGCTTGAGATGTAATAATTTGCTCGCTGTGAAGTGGAGGGATAATAATAATGTTTTCGTTCTGTTCTCCCTTCACGTAGACACGACCGTCCAAATTCCTATGACGACTGGTGTTGTGGAGAAACCCCTCTGTGTCCACGAATATAACCTTATTATGGGAGGGGTGGACCTCAATGACCAGTTGTTGGCGCCGTACCTAATTGCCCGTAAGGCCAGACGCTGGTACAAAAAAGTGTCTGTATACTTATTTCAATTAGCTCTGCTGAATGCTTATGTGCTATACAAAGCTTCAGGACGAACTGGATCCTTCCTTAAATTCCAGGAAGAGATCATCACAGCCCTTCTGTTTCCAGACGGTGCTGTGGCCCAACTTCCCAATCCAAATGCAGTAAGCCGGCTGCATGAGAGGCATGTTCCGCATGTCCTCTCTGGTATCCCTACCCAAAGAAACCCCCAAAGAAGATGTTGTGTCTGTAGAAAGCGTGGATGTAGGCGTGACACCCGTTTGTATTGTCCCTCCTGTCCTGACCAACCTGGTCTTTGCATTGGTGACTATTTGAACGCTACCACACATTAGTGGAGTATTAGCGTAGGGTACAGCATTGCACAGTCCTAGGCATACTAACACAGGGTCTCAAAAGATGACCCTAGTGTATATATATATATACATATGTATATATTGTAGCAGAGTGTCCCAGAGAGAGCCAGGAAAAGTCCTGTTCGGGGTTTATACATCTCCCAGGCTCCTCTCATACACGTTCAGGGATCTCTGATCCATGGTCCAGTTCAGGTCTTGGTCCTCTCCCCCAGGCTAATTTAAGCTCACCTGAGCAGGCAGCCTTTGCTCTTGGCCTGGGATACTTAGACAACTTCTGTGTAGGAGAGCAAAAAGGTATGTGGAAGCTGACAAGCTGTAGGCTTGCTCAGCCTGGTAGTTAGGATCTGTAAATATTGTTTAGTTAGTGCCGAGACACGGCTAGGTTTTGTTTTGGCTATTTTTGTTCCTCTTTGTTTTCTTTGGAACACTGTACAGCAGCTGAATAAAGATCACAAATAAACACCGCACTGTTTGTCACTATTTCACTGGATTTGGTATCTGTGCCTGAAAGACTGCTCATCCCAGGGAGCTTTGTACCTGCTACCTGTCCCCCAGGTTACATATGGTGGAGACTGCGACCAGCTGTAGTAAGTTACTACTTAAAAGGCCAGTACCTAGAGTGACTAAACATGGAGGAAATCCTAAAACAATTGGTGATATCCAACACTGCACAGCAACAATCCAATGCTGCACAGCAACAATCCAATGCTGCACTGCATCAAGCAAACGCTACACAGCAGCAAACAAACGCTATAGCACAGGAGCAAACCAAGGTGCTGTGCCAACAGATTGGTGCTGTACAGGAGCTATCGCAGAGGCTGTTTGAACAGCTAGCAACTGATGCAAAAGAGGATAGGAAAACCCTGGCTGCGGTTGTGGAGACGCTAGCACAGTGGTCACCTGCTAAAGTTAATGTTGTTGGAGACAAGCCCTCAGCCATCCATGTGGGTCGCTTTCTTTCTAAGATGACTGCAGATGATGATCCGGAGGCCTTTCTCTTAACGTTTGAACGGACCGGTGAGAGGGAAGGTTGGCCCAAAACCCAGTGGGCAGGACTGGTCACCCCCTTGCTGTCTGGAGAATCACAGAAGGCCTACTATGATTTGTAGTCAGCAGAAGCAGGAGACTATGAAAAGGTCAAGCGGGAAATCCTGGTGCGATTTGGTGTCACATTGGCAGTTCGAGCACAGCGGGTCCACAGCTGGTTCTTCCAAGACGAGAGGCCCCCAAGATCGCAGATCTTCGACCTAATTCACTTGGTGAGGAAATGGCTACAGCCGGAGTCCCTGTCTGGGCCACAAATAGTGGAGCGTGTGGTCATGGATCGGTTCCTGAGGTCACTACCAGTTCCCCTGCAGAAGTGGGTGAGTCAAGGAGACCCCAACTCTGCGGACAACCTCGTGGAACTTGTTGAATGATACTTTGCTGCAGAGAGCCTGGTCACCACCCCTACAGCCGCACGGACTTTCCACCCAAGCCACGGTCTCCCCAGGCAACCGGTAAGACTGTTCCAGGGGAAGTGGGTGGTAAGCATGGCAAGGAAATAGGGGGGAGGATTTTTGGTGCCAGGACTGAAGTTTAGCGTCCCAAACAAGGGAAGTTACTGCTTGTCAGCAAACCAAACTGGGGAAACATCCGGTGTTTTCATTGCCAAGAACTGGGACATGTTGCAGCAAACTGTCCATTGACAGATGAACCAATGCAGTGTGATCTATCTATTAGAAGGCAGTCTATGTTTGCTGCTGTTATATGCACTGCAGCACCAAGTATGGGAAAACACATGTGCCAAATGACTGTTAATAGTAAGCCTATTACGGCCTTGCTGGACTCTGGAAGTCTAGTGATTTTGGTTACAGCTGAGATGGTTGAAACTGTGAATTTGCATGCTAACAAGTTGCTGTGATCTGTGTACATGGGGATACCCGCGAGTATCCTATAGCCACTGTTCAGTTTAAAACTGGCTTAGGTATGGTGACCCATCCGGTCGGACTTGTGCCCCACTTGGTGTACGAGGCCATCGTTGGTAGGGACTTCCCTAAGTTTTGGGAACTGTGGGATCGTCCTGACCCGGTCGCAGTAGCTGACTCAGTGACAGAGCCAGAACTCCTGGGCGCTACTGACAATGTGGGTTCAGGGGACTCTTCTCAGGGCTCCCCGGGTTTTCCTTTCTCAGTTATGACAGGAGATCTGGAGGAGCCTGAGGAGGTCCCCACAACCAGTGGAGCTGGACAGCCATCTGCTGAATCTGAGCCTACGTTGGAGTTTGCTGACCTTAATGTACACAAGGAAAATTTTGGTACCGAGCAGAGAAAAGACCCAACCCTTGCCAGGGCCTGGGAAAATGTAATGGTGATTAATGATGTACCTGTCGAATCAAGGGACAGGCTCTGTTTTCCTTATTTTAGCAGCAATGAGGATTTACTGTATCGTGTATATAAAAAAAATGATGAAGTGGTTGAACAGTTGGTGGTCCCTAAGCCATACAGACAGGTGGTGTTGGAACTTGCCCATAGGCACTTGCTAGGAGGTCATTTAGGGGTTGAGAAAACTACTGAAAGGGTGTTGCGCAGGTTTTATTGGCCCGGGATACAGAAGGATATTGAGAATTATTGTCAATCCTGTCCTGTGTGTGAGATGTCAGCCCCACTACAACACTTCCGAAGCCCTTTAGTGCCCTTGCCCATTATTGAAGTACCCCATTTATGTCACAAATAACTAGAGAGCTGTGCAAGTTATTTAAGGTGTCGCAATTGCGAACCTCGGTGTACCATCCTCAAATGGATGGCTTGGTGGAACGCTTCAATAAGAACTGGGACTTCCTGATACCATACTTGATGTTTGCCATCAGGTAGGTTCCCCAGTCCTCCACGGGGTACTCTCCATTTGAGTTGCTTTATGGGAGACACCCTTGGGGACTCTTAGACATAGCAAAAGAAACTTGGCAGGGGGAGCAGACACCCCATAAAAGTGTCATTGAGCATATCGCTCAAATGCAGGACAGGATTACAGCAATCATGCCGATGGTAAAAGAACACTTACTGCAGGCCCAAGCAGCCCAACTGAGGATATACAACAGGGGGGCCCAACTCCGTGTTTTCTCACCTGGTGACAGGGTCCTGGTGTTAGTTCCCACTGTTGAGAGCAAGTTCCTGGCGAAGTGGCAGGGTCCCTTTGAAGTAATTGAAAGAGTTGGGGAGGTCAATTACAAGGTATATCAACCAGGGAAAAGGAAGCCCAAACAGATTTACCATATAAACCTGTTAAAGCCCTGGAAGGATAGACTGGCGTTAACTGCGAGGTCCCTCCCGGTAACGCCTAAGGGTGCTGAGTCCCTTCTGATCCCCGAGGTCACTATTCCAAACACCCTGTCATATTCCCAAAAACAGGAAACTAGAGAATTCCTGATAAGAAATAGAGAGAAATTTTCAGAGTTACCTGGCACGACTTCAGCAGTTCAGCATTATATTGTTACTGAACCTGGGGTCCGTGTCTAACTCAAACCGTACCAAATTCCTGAAGCAAGGAAAAAGGACATCAGCGAGGAAGTTAAAAGAATGTTGGAGCTAGATGTCATTGAGGAATCCAATAGTGACTGGTCTAGCCCCATCGTGTTAGTCCCAAAACCGGACGGCACTTGGAGGTTTTGTAATGACTTCAGGAAGCTTAATGCAGTGACAAAGTTTGACACGTACCCAATGCCCAGAGTGGACGAACTTATAGACCGACTTGGCAAGACTCGCTATCCGACCACTTTGGACTTGACAAAAGGTTATTGGCAAATACCCCTGACTGGTAACGCCAAAGAGAAGACCGCATTTGTGACCCCGGAGGGTTCCTTTTAATACAAAAAAATGTCTTTTGGGTTGCAAAATGCCCCCGCGACATTTCAGAGGGCCATGGACAGGACTCTAAGACCCCACAGACAATATGCAGCAGCATATCTAGATGACATAGTGGTACATAGCACTGACTGTGAGTCTCACTTGCCCCGTGTCCAGGCTGTCCTTGATTCCCTCTTCAAAGAAGGTTTTACGGCAAATCCAAAAAAATGTACCATTGGTCTAGAGGAAGCCAAGTATTTGGGCTACACTATTGGCCGTGGTGTCATAAAACCTCAAGTGAATAAAATAGAAGCCATCCAGGAGTGGCCACGTCCTGCAAACAAAAAGCAGGTCAGGGCCTTTCTTGGCATTTTGGGAAATTATAGATTTATCCCATAATTTTGCAACTATAGCTGCCCCACTGACAGACCTTACGAAAGGGAAAGACTGTGTAATGGTGAAATGGTCCTCAGTAGCAGAGTAATCTTTCCAAGTCCTGAAGAAGGCTCTTTGTGCACAGCCAGTACTGTACTCCCCCGATTTCTCCAAAGATTTTTTTGGTTCAGACAGATGCGTCTGATGTTGGTATCGGGGCAGTACTGTCACAGGTACACAATGGGGAAGAACACCCTGTGGTGTACCTAAGCAGAAAGCTCAATGACCATGAGAAAAAGTATGCAGTCATTGAAAAGGAATGTTTAGCCATAAAGTGGGCTGTCGACGCACTCAGGTACTATTTATTAGGACGCCTGTTTGAGTTAATAACTGACCATGCTCCCCTGAAATGGATGGCCCAAAAGAAGGAGACTAATAGAAGGGTGATATATACTGTATCCTGTGTAGCTACATCTGACTGCAGGCCATTCCTGGTACGTATTCAAATACACTTTCGGGCAGCCAGGCAAGTGATTCAGTGATCTGCAGTGCATTAAATATATATACGGTCTCCAACATATATATATCCACTGCTTTCCATTCTAGCCAAGCCTATATCTGACTGCAGGCCATTGCTGGTGTATGTTTTCAAATACACTTTCAGGCATGCAGGCAAGTGATTCAGTGATCTGCAGTGCATTAGATATATATACAGTCTCCAACATATATATATTCACTGCATTCCACTGCATTCCAGTCTAGCCAAGCATACAGTATATTTGACTGCAGACCATTGCTGTTGTACGTTTTCAAATACACTTTCAGGCAAGCAAGTGATTCAGTGATCTGCAGTGCATTAAATATATATACAGTCTCCAACATATATATATCCACTGCTTTCCATTCTAGCCAAGCCTATATCTGACTGCAGGCCATTGCTGATGTATGTTTTCAAATACACTTTCAGGCAGGCAGGCACGTGATTCAGTGATCTGCAGTGCATTAAATATATATACAGTCTCTAACATATATATATATCCATTGCATTCCAGTCTAGCCAAGCCTATATCTGACTGCAGGCCATTGCTTGTGAACGTTTTCAAATACACTTTCAGGCAGGCAAGTGATTCAGTGATCTTCAGTGCATTAAATATATATACAATCTGCAACATATATATATCCACTGCTTTCAATTCTAGCCAAGCCTATATGTGACTGCAGGCCATTGCTGGTGTTTGTTTTCAAATACACTTTCAGGCAGGCAGGCAGGCAGGCAAGTGATTCAGTGATATGCAGTGCATTAAATATATATATATACAGTCTCCAACATATATATATCCAGTGCATTCCAGTCTAGCCAAGCCTATACCTGACTATAGGCCATTCCTGGTGTACGTATTCAAAGACACTTTCAGGCAGGCAGGCCAGGCAGGTGATTCAGTGATCTGCAGTGCATAAAGCTATATATACAGTCTCCTACATATATATCCACTGCATTCTAGTCTAACCAAGCCTATACCCGACTACAGGCCATTCCTGGTGTACATTTTCAACGACACTTTCAGGCAGGCAGGCAGGTGATTCAGTGATCTGCAGTGCATAAAGATATACTGTATATACAGTATCCTACATATATATCCACTGCATTATAGTCTAGCCAAGCCTTTGCCTGACTGCAGGCCATTCCTGGTGTAATTTTTCCAGTAAACTTCAGGCAGTGTTTTGCTAATCCAATTTTGCAGCATGTCTGGAAGGCCACCAAGGAAAGGCAGACGCTCACAGGCCACTAAAAGAGGGAAAGCAGGCTCTATGTCTACAGCCAACAGTGCTGGTCACGGACACGGTGCATCCTCAAGGCTTTGAACAAGAAGATCTGGATGCCGCACACTGGATAAAGTTGAAAACTTGTCTTTATTAGAAAGATGGGATCATCAAAAATACAAGACCATCATGCAGAAAGTACAGGAAAAATCTGACGCGTTTCGCACTCGGAGCTGAGTGCTTACTCATAGCTTATCCTCAGCATGTGGCTGTGGGGCACGCTTGTCCTTTTTTTAAACAGCTGGCCATATTGAGCCACAACACGCAGAAGAGTTGGTAGAGTGGATCACAAAGCTGTCCTCATCCTCCTCATCCTCTGTCACCCAGGCTAAGACACGTTTGGCTGCCAATGCAGCTGCCAAAGCGGCCTATTCCATCGGCTCAATGGCATCAGTCACTCCTTCCCTAGCCCCACCATCATGTCCTGAGGAGTCCCCCGAACTGTTTGACCACAGTGTCGGGTACATGCTGCAGGAGGATGCGCAGCATTTTGAAGGCTCCGATGATGGTACCCAGGTTGAGGATGAAGGCAGTAACGTGAGCCCAGAGAGAGGGGGGTGCCCAAGAAACTGGCAGTCATGTTCCCCCATCTGCAGCATACTGCCAGGTTTGCTTCAATGGCGAGGAGGGAGGGGATGATGAGGTCACTGACTCTACGTGGGTGCCCGATAGAAGAGAGGAGGAGGTACATTTCCAACGAGGCAGGATGCCCTCCAGGGGCCAGCTTAAGGACAGCCAAACAACTGCATCACACCGCAGAGCTCCGCATGTGCAGGGCGCTGCTGACTCCGCACGTTTTTCAAAAGTTCTTTGGTGTGGGCCTTTTTTGAGACGGGTGCAGCAGATCACACCATTGCTGTTTGCAACATATGTCTGAAGCGTATCAAGCGTGGCCAAAACAGCAGCTGCTTGAGCACCACATGCTTGACCAGACATATGTCGAGCGCCCATGCAGTCCGTTGGCAACAGTACTTAAAAGACCCACACCAAAGAACAAGGCGGACCTCTCCTTGCTCCTCATCAGCTGGGATCTCCAGCCCCACTATACCTTCAGTCCTCTCAGAGACCTGCACTGAGAGGAATGAAGGTGTAGAATTAGGTGTCCCAAGCACTTGCGGGCAATCTGCTAGCAGTACACCTAAATCTGATTGTAGCAGGCAAATTTCCCTACCTCAGTTGCTAAACCATTGAAATAAATTCAGTCCCAGCCATCCACATGCTAGCACTCCAATTGCTGCCTTTTCAGCTGTAGACTCTGCCCCCTTTCGAGAATTTGTGGAATGTGTGGTACCTCAGTGGCAGGTTTCCAAACACCATTTTTTTCTTGGAAGGCCATTTCGGCTCTCTACCGGCATGTGAAAAGCAATGTCTTGGCCTCATTGGACAGGGCGGTCAGCGGTAAGGTGCATATTACCGCTGACTCATGGTCCAGCAGGCATGGACTGGGATGTTACCTTTCTTTCATGGTGCAATGGATAACCCTGCTGGCAGCTGGGAAGGATGCAGGGCAGGGTGCAGTAATGTTGGAGCTTGTTCCGCCACTACGCCTTCAAAATGCTGGTAGTGGTGATTCTGCCACACCTCCACCCCCTCCTCTTCTTCATCCTCTATGGCCTCTTCCTGTGCAGATTTGTCCTCGGAACCAGCGGTGCTCCATAGGCGTTCTAGGGGCTATGCAAGCACTCAGGCAAAAAGATGCCATGCGGTGCTTGAGTTGGTCTGCTTAGGGGACAGGAGCCACACCGGGGCAGAGATTCTGGCAGCTCTGTATGGGCAGGTTCAGAGGTGGTTGATGCCACGCCAGCTTCAGCCAGGAATGGTGGTTTGCAACAATGGCACCAACCCCCTCTCCACCCTCCGACAGAGACACTTGACCCATGTTTCCCGTTTGGCTCACGTCCTTAATTTGGTGGTGCAGTGGTTCCTGTGCAGGTACCCGGGCTTACAGGATTGCTTGAGGCAGGCTAGGAAAGTGTGTGGGCATTTCCGCCGGTCATATAATGCCAGTGCTTGGCTGGCTGACCTTCAAAAGGAATGCAACCTGCCCAAGAACCGCCTCATCTGTGACATGCCCACGAGGTGGAACTCAACGTTGGCAATGTTGCAGCAGCTGCACATGCAGCAGAGGGCCATCAATGAGTACCTGTGCGAGTATGGCACCAGGACAGGGTCAGGGGAGCTTGGCTTTTTTTCGCCACGTCAATGGCTAATGATCAAGGATGCATAATGTCATGAAGATCCTGCCAGTAACCGGCGTCCCAGGCGCACGGGAACCCGGCCACGGGTCCCATTGCGCATGCGCGCGCGTTCACGGGTGCGGTCACACACGGGCACGCGCGCACGCACTCCTGCTGGTGTCAGACGGGCTATTTAAACCTGCCTGTCACACTCCATCCCCGCTGTCTGCTCTACAGCGTTCTGTGAGTGTTACCTGATCTGATCTGTGTTTCCTGTTATCTGACCCGGCTTCCTGTTTGACGATCCTGCTATCTGCCTGCACCAGACCCTCTTGGCTTGCCTGACCATCCCTCTGCATTACCCCTGGTACCTCTGCTGTCCGAACGTTACTGACCACTGGCTTGTTGACCCTCCGCTGTGTTCATCAGCTTCCAGTCTGCTATTACCTGCCGTTGTTCCTGGTTCCAGTCCAGCTTCCAGTCTGCTATTACCTGCTGTTGTTCCTGGTTCCAGTCCAGCTTCCAGTCTGCTATTACCTGCTGTTGTTCCTGATTCCAGTCCAGCGTTCCAGGCTACCTTCTGCTGTGTTCCAGCCCAGCGTTCCAGGCTACCTTCTGCTGTGTTCCAGTCCAGCGTTCCAGTCTATTACCTGCTGTTGTTCCTGGTTCCAGTCCAGCGTTCCAGGCTACCTTCTGCTGTGTTCCAGCCCAGCGTTCCAGGCTATCTTCTGCTGTGTTCCAGTCCAGCGTTCCAGTCTATTACCTGCTGTTGTTCCTGGTTCCAGTCCAGTGTTCCAGGCTATCTTCTGCTGTTGTTCCAGTCCAGCTTCCAGTCTGCTATTACCTGCTGTTGTTCCTGGTTCCAGTCCTGCATTCCAGTCTCTGTCCTCAGTCTACTCCTCAGACTACTGACTCCAGAGGGTGCCACCACTACTGGACTTCAGCAACTGTTGATCCTGCCAGGCGCCCATACCACTCTTCACTCCTGGCCCTCTGTCTCCATTCCAGGGGAACGGGAGTGGGAGCTGTAAGGGAGGTCTTTTCCTGCACTTCAGGCTCACAACCTACCAGGTACGTGACACATGCACTGTCCTGTCACCATTTGAGGAGGCCACGAGGATGGTGAGCAGTGACTGATTCGTGGTATCAAGGAGAGAAATCTGTACTTGCTGGCAACACTTCTTGATCCACGTTGCAAGGGTAAGGTTGCGGGCCTTCGCAGAGGGAGCAGAGAATGAAACATCTTTGAGAGGCCTTGCAGTAAGGTTTGTGCAATGCTTTTCCAGAGCCTGGGAGGTTGCATGTTCCTGGTCCTCCTGGACAACGTGTTGCTGAGGCTTCCGTCAGTCACAGAAGCAGCGGTGGAGAAAGTGGCCACCTGACCGATGCATTCAGACAATTCTTTAGTCCGCAGCCCCAAGGTCTGATCAGTTCCAGCAACCGTCGCTGTAATATTTTGCAGCAGTGCTCATTCCTGCGCTCAACTAGAGTATTTGTGAGGGGTTGCAGTGTTGTGGCATCAGCACCAGTGCCTAAAGCCCAATTTTTCTGCCCCTGTATAACAGGGGCATGTAATTACAATTTTTGCTGTAATATTTTGCAGCAGGGCTCATTCCTGCGCTCAACAACAGAATCTGTGAGGGGTTACAGTGTTGTGACACCACCACCACTGCCTAAGACACAATTTTTCTGCCCCTGTTTAAGAGGGGCGTGTAATTACAGTTTTTGATCTAATATTTCACAGCAGGGCCCGTTCCTGCGCCCACCAAGAGTAATTGTGAGGGCTTACAGTGTTGTGGCAATACCACCACACCACCAAAGGCCCAATTTTTCTGCCCCTGTTCAACAGGGGCATGTAATTACAATTCTTGATATAATATTTCACAGCAGGGCCCGTTCCAGCGCCCACCAAGAGTAACTGTGAGGGCTTACAGTGTTCTGGTACCACCAACACCTAAGGCCCAAATTTCTGCAGAGTATATAGGGCAGGCCATATAGTATATACAGGCGGTCCCCTACTTTCAAACATCCAACTTACAAACGACTCCTACTTACAAACGGAGGGATACAACAGGAAGTGAGAGGAAATCTACCCCTAATCAGTACTTGCTGGCAACACTTCTTGATCCACGTTACAAGGGTAAGGTTGTGGAACTTATCCAGCTTTCGCAGAGGGAGCAGAGAATAAAACATCTTTGGGAGGCCTTGTAGAAAGGTATGTGCAATGCTTTTACAGAGCCTGTGAGGTTGCATGCTCCTGGTCCTCCTGGACAACGTGTTGCCGAGGCTTCCGTCAGTCATAGAAGCAGCAGTGGAGAAGGAGGCCACCTGACCGATGCATTGAGACAATTTTTTAGTCCGCAGCCCCAAGGTCTGATCGGTTCCAGCAACCATCGCCAGCGTCTGAATTACATGGTGCAGGAATACCTTGGGGCAAGGTCAGACTTGGAGACCTTTCCAACCGAAAATCCACTGGGTTACTGGGTTTTGAGGATGGATCACTGGCCAGGGCTTGCACAAAATGCAATTGAGCTACTGGCCTGTCCTGCATCCAGCGTTCTATCTGATCGCACATTCAGTGCCGCTGGAGGCTTTGTAACCGATCACAGAGTGCGCCTGTCCATAGACTCAGTTGATCGGCTCACCTTCATAAAAATGAATCAGTCTTGGATCACCAGCTACCAAGCTCCTGATGCTGATGTAACCGATTAATTTTTTTATGAATGTGAGATCCCTTGAAGACTGCTTATGCTGATGCTGAGTTTTTAAAACTTTCTTTTGCATTGATACATGTCCCCTGAGGCAGGACCTGGGTCCCCAAACCTTTTTTAGGACAATAACTTGCATATTAGCCTTTAAAATTTGCACTTTTGATTTCTCACGTTCGAGTCCCATAGGCTTTAATGGTGTTCGAATGTTCGCACAAACTTTTGGTCCGTTCGCATGTTCTGGTTGCGAACCGAACCGGGGATGTTCAGCTCATCCCTACCTATCACAGTTACGGAGGCCCTGAAATGTCAAGATAGCACAACCCCCCCCCCAAATGACCCCATTTTGGAAAGTAGACACCCCAAGGTATTTGCTAAGAGGCATGTTGAGTATTTTGCAGCTCTCATTTATTTTTGAAAATGAAGAACGAAAAGAAAACATTTTTTTTTCTTTTTTCAATTTTCAAAACTTTGTGACAAAAAGAGAGATCTGTAAAATACTCAACATGCCTCTCAGCAAATAGCTTGTGGTGTTTACTTTCCAAAACGTGGTCATTTGGTAGGTTTTTGTGCTATCTGGGCATTTCATGGCCTCCGAAACTGTGATAGGCAGTGAGGAGTGAAATAAAAAATTTACGCCCTTAGAAAGCCTGAAGGCGGTGATTGGTTTTCGGGGTCCTGTACGCAGTTCGACTGCCAAAAAGACCCACACATGTGGTATCCCCATACTCAGGAGAAGCAGCAGAATGTATATTTTGGGGTGTAATTCCACATATAACCATGCCAAGTTTGAACAATATATAATTTGGTGACAACTTTGTGTAAAAAAAAAATTGTAATTTTCTCGAAACTTGTGGCAAAATATAAAATATTCCATGGACTCAACATGCCTCTCAGCAAATAGCTTGAAATGTCTTCTTTTCAAAAATGGGGTCGTTTGGGGGAGGTTTTGTGCTATCTTGACATTTCATGGCCCCGAAACTGTGATAGGTAGGGAGGAAGTGAAATCACTATTTTACTCCCTTAGCCTGAAGGCGGTGATTGGATTTCAGAGTCCTGTACACGGCGTGGCTCCCAAAAAGTCTCACACATGTGGTATCCCCGTAGTCAGGAGAAGCAGCAGAATGTATTTTGGGGTGTAATTTCACATATGCTCATGCCATGTTTGAGCAATATATCATTTAGTGACAACTTTGTGCAAAAAAAAATAAACTACACCCAATCTAATTTGTTCAAACTCAGACCCTACTTAGCTGCTGCCTCCACCGTGACACTTACCTATCACTATAAGATTTTTTTTTTTTTTTTCCCATCAGCGTGGGACACCCTCCCATTAATAAGAGTTTTCTTTTGGTGGTATTTAATCACTACTGTTTTTTTTTTTTCCCTTTCTTACTTTATAAATGAAAAAAACAAAAAACAAAGAGGAAAAAGGGCAGCTCTTTGCAAGGGCACACAGAAAACAAGACATTAAAATTGTAGACTCCAGACATAATCTTGCCCTGGTACAAAGCATTAAAAAGGCCTCATCTGCAATATGCAGTTTAGTTTTTTAGCTCCTGACATCTGAGGTATAGACTCCAGACATTAGCGGTATAGACATTAGACAACAGAGGTGTAGACTCGACACGTTGGAAGTGTAGACTCCAGACATTAAAAGGTATAGACTACAGACATTAGAGGTGTAGATTCCAGACATTAGAGGTGTAGATTCCAGACATTAGAGGTGTAGACTCCAAACATTGGAGGTGTAGACTCCAAACATTGGAGGTGTAGACTCCAGACATTAGTGGTGTAGACTCTAGACGTTAGAGGTGTAGGCTCCAGACGTTAGAGGTGACGTTAGAGGTGTAGACTCCAAACATTGGAGGTGTAGACTCCAGACATTAGTGGTGTAGACTCCAGATGTTAGAGGTGTAGACTCTGGACGTTAGAGGTGTAGACACCAGACATTAGAGGTGTAGACACCAGACATTAGAGGTGTAGACACCAGACATTAGAGGTGTAGACACCAGACATTAGAGGTGTATACTCCAGACATTAGAGGTGTAGACTCCAGACATTAGAGGTATAGGTTCCAAACATTAGAGGTGTAGAGTTCAGACATTAGAGGTGTAGACTTTGGATATTAGAGGTGTAGACTCCAAAGTCCAAACATTAGAGGTGTAGACTCCTGACATAAGTGATATAGACTCCAGACATTAGAGGTTATCAGGAACCATGAATCAGACGGAGACAGAAAATGCAGTTAAAATTCCACCTATTAATATAATGATAAAAATGGTACAAACAGTAAATGTAGTCAAAACATAGCCAGGGTACAGTAGCCAAAGCAGGTAGTAAGAACAAGCCAGTAATTCAGGGAACCAGAGATCATCATAGTTGGAGTCAGCAGACAGGACCAGGAACAAGAAGGGACATCAGCCAGGCAAGTCTTCAACAGGAACACAGCAGAGTCTCCAGCTATGTTTGACCAAGGCGAAGGCAGAAAAGGAATGAACCAGGCAGTTTAAATAGCCAGAAGGGGCTGGCTGTGGGCTGGACTGATGAGCAGGAAATGATCACCAGGTGAGCCACTGTGGAACGATGATTTCATACTCTTCATGGTTCTCAACCTGAACCAGACGAGGACATGGTAATGAGGTGGTTAAACAGTTGCACACCAAAGGTTTAGGAGACATGGAATACATTTGAAATATGCATGTTAAAAGGAAGGTCTAATGCGTAAGATACTGGGTTGATCCTACGGAGAATACGGAAAGGCCCAATAAACCATGGTGCCAGTTTCAGTGAGAGAACATGAAGTTGGAGGTTACAAGATGATAGCCAGATCCTCTCCCCAACCTGGTAGGAAGGTGCAGGTAGATGTCTGCGGTCAGCATGGAGTCTGTACCTCTCACTGGCATGTCACAAGGACTCTTGGACCTGCACCCAAGTGGAACGAAGATCATGGAGATGCTCCTCTAAAGCAGGAATTCTTTGAGGAACAAAAAAGTCAGGCAACATGGATGGCTGGAAACCATAATTCGCCATAAACTGAGACAATTGGGAAGCGGTATTGACGGCACTATTGTGAGCAAATTCCACCCAAGGTAGGAGGTCTGACCAGCTGTTATGGTGGTCAGAAGTAAAGCAACGTAGAAACTGCTCTAAGGCTTGGTTGGCTTGTTCTGCGGCCCCATTGGACTGCAGGTGATACGCAGAGGAGAAGCAAAGCTGAATTCCTAACTGTGCACAAATGGCTCGCCAAAACCTGGAGACAAACTGGCTACCCCTGTCTGAGATGATAACCTTGGGTAGCCCATGTAACCAAAAGTTTTACCGAGCTAAAATGGATGCCAGTTCTTTGGATGTGGGCAACTTCTCCAGTGGAATACAATGAGACATTTTCGACAACAGGTCAACCACAGTAAGAATAGATGTTTTGCCCTGGGAGTTGGGTAACGCCACAAAAAAATCCATAGACAGGTGGGTCCAAGGCCCATTGGGTATGGGTTATAGGAGGCCCACTGGAAGGTGTTGTGGTGTCTTACACTAAGCACACATGGAACAAGCGGCTACAAAAAGGAGGTCAGCGCGGAGACTAGGCCACAGAATTGTTAAGAAATAGCCCAAATTTGTTGATTCTTCCCTGGGTGGCCAGCTGCCTTGGGAGAATGGTAAGTCTGGAGCAAAGCAGTACAGAGATTCTCAGGGACAAAGCAGCGGTCACCGGGTTTTTTGGGAGGAGAATAGAGCTGAGCGGGAAGAATTCTGTCACCCAAAGGTGAAGTGAGACCAGTACGAACAGTGGCCGGAATATGATCGGGAGGTATCACAGGAGCAGGAACCGAATCCATCTTGGAAGCGGAGGAAAATTTTCGCGACAATGCATCAGCCCTTACATTCTTAGAACCGGGTAAGAATGAGACTATGTAATTGAAGCTTGACAGAAAAAGAGCCCATAGCGCCCTTCTGTGAGATAAGCATTTTGCCTCCGACAAGAATGTGAGATTCTTATGTTCTGTCAAATTGAGGACCGGCACAGTGGTCCCTTTGAGGAGATGCCTCCATTCTTTCAGAGCTAAAATTATAGCTAACAATTCTCTGTCCCCAATCTCGTAATTGCTCTGCAGGGGACAACTTCTTAGAAAAGTAGCCACAAGGATGCATAGCACTCTCAGTGGTAGGTCGTTGAGACAGAAGAGTGCCTACTCCAGTCTCAGATGCATCAACCTCAAGGATGAAGGGTAACATAGGTTCAGTGTGTGCCAGCATAGGAGCTGAAACAAATGCAGCCTTGAGAGACTCAAAAGCTTTAATGGAATTCGGAGACCAATTCTGTGGGTTACCGCCCTTTCTGATCATATCAGTCAGGTGTTTGACCAGAGAAGAGAAATTCCAAATAAATTTCCAAAAAATATTGGCAAAGCCAAGAAAACGTTGTAGCGGATGTAGACCTATGGGTCGAAGCCACTGTAGAACTGCAGAGAGATTGTTTGCCCCTCTCAGATCAAGCTTTGTGAAAACTGTTGCTCCCTTGAGACGGTCAAATAATTCAGTTTGACTGCCTCAAGGGAGATAAGCATTCTTAATTGTGAAGCGATTGAGACCCCTATAATCGATACAAGGTCTTAGTTCACCACTCTTCTTTTTCACAAAAAAGAAGCCAGCACCAGCAGGAGACAAGGATTTGTGGATGAACCCTTGACAAAGTGCATTGGCAACATATTCCTCCATGGCTTTATCCTCCGAGACAAAGGGTAAATTCGGCCATGAGGGGGCATGGCATCAGGTTGAAGGTCAACTGCGCACTCATATGACCAGTGTGGGGGAAAACTAACGACTTGACCTTTGTCAAAGACATCCCTAAATTTGCATTACTCCTCTGGAAAGGAGGAGAGTGAAGAGGTGCACAACACCTTAGCCACTTTCTGAAAACATGTTTTACTGCATTGTGGCGACCAGGAAAGAATCTCAGCACAAAGCCAATCAAAAGAGGGAGAAGCGGAGCGGAACCAGACATGCCTTTTATAGAGGTGGGTACTTGCACAGAGACTGGAGCAGTAGCAGGAACAGCCTGCAACACCGGTTGTACCGGAACAGCCACCATGGGAGGATCCAGGGGAGCAGTGTGAATCAGGAGTATCTGTAACCCTACGGCAAACTAATCCAAGCGGTGGTCCTGCTCATTCAATCTGGAAATTTTTTTACCACTAGGTGGATTGCCCACATCTTCTGAATTCATGGCCTTCGCCTACTATTAGGAACCATGAATCAGACGGAGACAGAAAATGCAGTTAAAATCCCACCTTTTATTATAATGGTAAAAATTTTACAAATAGTAAACATAGTCAAAACATAGCCAGGGTATGGTAGCCAAAGCGAGTAGTCAGAACAAGCCAGTAAATCAGGAAGCCAGAGATCAGCATTGGCGGAGGCATCAGACGGAATCAGGAATCAGAAGGGATGTCAGCGAGACAAGTCTTCAACAAGAACACAGCAGAGAGTCTCCAGATATGTTTGACCAAGGCGAAGGCACAGAAGGAATGAACCAGACAGTTTAAATAGCCAGACGGGGCTGGCTATGGGCTGGACTGACGAGCGGGAAATGATCACCAGATGAGCCACTGTGGAACGAGGATTGCTGGCAAGTAACCGATAGCTGAGCAACTTGAGTACTAAGAAGAGAGGGCTGAGAGCCCAGCCCTGACAGAGGTGTAGACTCCAGATATTGAAGATATAGATTCCAGACTCTGACGTAATCTTGCCCCTGTACAAATCATTAGTAAGACCTCATCTGAAATCTGCAATCCAGTTTTGGGTACCAGTTCACAAAAGGATATCAGAGAATTGGAGAAGGTGTAGAGAAGCAACCAAACTGATAAAAGGCAAGGAGGAGCTCAGCTATGAGGAAAGATTAGCTGAACTGAATGTATCCTCTCTTGAGAAAAGGGGTTTATGGGGGGCATATGATCACCATGTATAAATATATAAGTGGTCCACACAAAGGACAATGGAGCACTCTTGGTGTCTGGAGGAAAAGCTCCACATACAGAAAGGCTTCTTTACAGTAAGCGTTGTAGAAATGTGGAATAGACTCCTTCAATTAAATGATAGCCAGCTCAATTGATTGTTTAAAAGAATGCTAAATAAATTCACCTAATGATCCTGCCAGTAACACACTTCCAGTTCTACGATAATGATGCTGCATTGTCACCCTAGGACGGGAAGTTTGTTAGGACTACAGAATACCTCGCTCTCCTTATGCCCTTCTTAGCTCCTTATATTACTGCAAGGCACATAAGAAAGCCCTGGATTCCTGGCAGGATCTACAACTATTTTGCACTTATCAAACATATATAACAAAACACTTTCAACAACATATTTAACAGACCAAAGGGAAGCAAATAAGAGAAATTCATTGTTAATGTTTATATACACTTTAAACTACTAAGGAACTGACTATTCAAATAATTCAAGCCTAGCATAATATTTTTCAAAAAGCCATGAAACGGCTTTTCGATTTAGTGTCTATAGAAACATAAGCAAATGAATGCGCCACCACAAATGAAGGCTGTACCTCCTATTGATTTTCATTAAATAGCTGAATATCATCATTTAAATGTCATTGTAAGTCAAGTGTAATTATTTATTCTATGCTGTGTATATCATTTTTCTTTACAAAGTTTTATTTATGAAATAAATTATAAAAACCTTAAAGGCACTGCACTTTCTATGAGCATCAGTGCAATTAGCTTTATGTCATACTTTCCAGACTATATAGAACCATTCCAAAGAAGTTTGTTATATAGGTGTATTCATACATGCTGGGGCTGGTTTGTTCAACAGCCAGGTAACCTACATAGCTGTGAATTGTGAGGAAACCTACAGAAATATGCTGAGAACAAACAAAGATAGTGATGGAAGGTGAGCACAGGATCCCAACCATACACGGCAATGGTGTTAATGACTAGATAAATGATAAATATGTGATAGTGATGTCCAAATTAATGCAAAAATAAGTATAAATATATCAATAAATAGATGTAGCAAAGCACATTTCATAGCATATTGATTAAAGTGCAAGTGCAAACAATGAATCGGTGAAAATGTTATATATAAAACAAGTAATTAAAGAATCCACAAAGAGTCCACTTAAGACTGGGTTCACACTATTGCAAATTGGATGTGGCTTACACCAGGTGAATTAACCTATTAATGCTTGTTTACATTCAAACGTGATCAGTCCTAGGTGCACTTGGCCTTTAAGCTCATGTTTTGCACCCTGTTTTCAGAAATATAAACTAGAAATAAACCGTACTTATTAATGACTTGTATTACAGTATGAAACCCATTAATAGGAATGCTTTAAATGAAGTATCTCTTTCTTCATGGGGATAGCCTTGTTCTACACATGTAGTTTTCAAATATTTCCTACCTAATGTGCATGTACAATGTTTTTTTCCTATAGGGAAATATACTACTAATTGCTTTCACACCGCTGTTATCTTTAGTATTTCTAATTATGAGATATTAAATATTTCCTATGATGTAAATTTAATTTAGTGCAATAATGAACCAGTCTAGCTAAAGGACAGTTTATGTTCAAATAGAAGTAAAACACAGATTCCTCAGTAATGTGATTTGAAAGGGTACCTGTACCAATTCAACAACATTTGCTGCTACTTGAATCCTAAAGCAACAACATTGTCAGACTGGACCTACAGCAACCCGACTATTTCTTAACCTGGTAAGGTGGCAACTGGCATCACCCCATGCCACCTTATAAACAGCTGAACAGTGTGTACCAAGTGCGCAGTGATGGGTCGGGTTGGGACACATCAAAGCAAAAATGCATAGAAAAAAAGGACAGTAATTAAATAATTAACAGCAATTACATATAATGAAGAAAATAAAGAATTCACAATAAACTTGTGACAAGTATGGAAAAATGAAATTGTGCTTTAAATGCAGTCTGGATCTCTGTGTATTTTCATTAGCATCTTCTTTATAATGGACAATTAGAGGAGCCCCCAATGGCACAGAACCTTGTGAATTCCAGGTAGAGTCTACAGAGCAAATGAAAAATTATGAAGATGAAAGCTGGGCAGCGGAAAAAAATCGGATGGAGGGAAGGGGGATGTATAATGAGGGAAATCCTGCAGGGAATCAAGTTCCGGCTGGAAGTGAAGATAGAGCTGGCAGGCAAATGAAAGGTTGGGTTAACAAGTGGCATATGATTGATGGTCCTGTGCATATGAGAAATAGGAAAGTCTGACAAAGTTTACTCTGCAGGTCTCCGCGATTTAAATATGTCACATCCCACCCCTAACATACATTGATGTGTTTTATTCCCAACCCAGATCAGTGCAGGAAGCAGGCTTATTTAATAAGGCGGAAAAAAGAGCAGTGCAGATGTGCACGTTATTGTAAGCCAAAGCATGCATTCACATCTCTGCTTACACTAGTTGATACATACACTTTGCACATTATCATTGCTTTTTACAATGTATGTGAATTGATTTTTATTGCATTCTATTTTTATATTATTAAAAATGATAAAATTATAAAATGTGTAAAACGCTATCAAATCTATTTTAATATTATTTAAATTGTTAAAAAATTGCTGCGAACTACAATAAATACCACACAGAGTATACCCCTAGTAAGGATAAACTTTAATTACTACTAATAGTGCCACATCGGATTAAAAACAAATTGTCAAAATAATCCTAACAAGATCATTATTAGATTTCTCAGGGTTCCTGCTGTTAAATGTATTAGATGTTATAAAAATATGTCTTCCACAGAAACAAATACTCTACCAATCTTACCGGTAATATCGCTTATCCTGTAATCCCTGTACCGGGTCAGTATCTTACTCTATCCATAATGAGCCTGCAACTGATGTTGATCAAAGAGGCATCATACAAATCTGCCTGCTGGTCCTCAGTATAAAAGCAAATGTATGTACACTGTAAATTAGGCTGCAGGGAAAAGTGAAAACACTGGCCATTTCTTAAAACAATGTATACAATCTATTTAAAGAATATGTTACTGCATCATTTCATATTCCTGCTTTCAAACAAAAGAGAAAACCTAGTGCTCAAGGCACGGTATGACCCCTCTGAATTTTTTCAGGCTGCCTCAAGACCGTTGGTAGGCTAGCAAAAATGCATGTTGGAAAATGACGCCTGACATGTTTCGGACTGTGTCGTCCTTCCTCAGAAGCTTAATGTCATTGAGAACAATCGTATGGTGTTCTATAGATATACATGTAGTAAACATTAGTAGAAAAAATAACAAGTAACTTTCTATAGATTTATGATTAATATCATACTTTCAAAACGAAACTGTATATCTGTACTTACACGGGTGAACAAATCACTGATGTGTAACCAGGGGAGATGGAATTGGCTAAACCCTCATGGAATCTCAGAGAAGGCCAAGGCAGGATCAAAATGGTGACGGCTTCAGAACAGGACCAACCACGGAAGGCGGGACACGGGAGCAGGGCAGGTCCGGACTGGGCAGAAAAACTAACCCTGGAAATAATTTCATAGCAGCCCCACTGGCAAAGCGTGGGTTGTCAGCACCCAAGGCAGGCAATTTGCTCCCCTAACCTGCAGACATTTAGCGCTCTCCGAGTCCCTTCCACTCGTACAGTATAGCTGATTATAAGCTGAAATGGTTAACAGCCATGTGTCCCTAGTCTAATAGAATGCTGCTGCAGCGTCTTCCAGAGATCTTATCAGTGTGATCAGGCAATGTGCAGGTCAGGTTAGGCAGATTAAAAAAAAAAAAGGAACCAGCGAGACAAGATGGGGGGGGAACTGATCGGTAACCTGCACACTGCCTGATCACATAGATATCTAGAAGACACTGCAGCTGGCCAGTAACATGTAACTGTGCTCCAGACGATCCTGTTGTTTCCATTCAGCCAGAGTTGAGTGTCCTGCAGTACTTGTATTGTTGTATTCATACCTTCTTGTATCTCCCTCCTGGCGCCTCTATTCAGCACCCTCCAGCACTTGCAGTCAAATGTGAGCGGGCTGGAGAGGGGGGCTACACTGCCTGCTGATTGGCTGTGGATGGAAGGGAGGAGGAGCATGGCCTCTCTTGTACTCCCTTGTACTCCACTGGCAGAGATAATTTCCTCAGCCAGCCCCGCCTCCTGTTCACAGCTCCTAGCTGATAGTGGCCCCAGGGCTGCCAGCCTACCAGGAAATTTCCTGCTATCCCAGGAGGCCAGTCCAGCCCTGGAGCAGGGCAATCGACCACACTGCAAGAGCACCCAGCTGGGGGAGTAAATTACCCACACCTAAGCTGGCCGGCCAAATGTTTTTTTTCTCATGTCTGTCAAACAGCAGGGACAGCCACACATGGCTGGTCACTGTGTCAACAGAAAAGTAAGTAGGAGTAAACAGCTAGTCATATATATGAAAATATCTGTACAAAAATAGTACTAATCAAATGTGCCCATAGCATACCTATACACCATCTGCCTGGATTAGGATGAAATCGCCAGCCTGATGTGTGGATGTCTAGGCAGTGTGAATGTTCTCTTCTGTGTGTGCCTAACCCTGAGGTGCAGATGGGCGGGATGCATGCGCACGGCTGACGCGATGACGCGGGACGCTGCTCCACCCTCTGGGCAGGCCCGCGCCGTGCGCCGTTCAATCAGGGAACACTATGCGAGAGCGTTGCTGCCACCCCATTGCTCTCGCACACTGGTCCACAGCTGATCTTGGTTGATTGTCAGAAAATAATCTCAGCTGTTAACACCAGGTATTTAAATGTCACGCCCGCCTAGACATCCACACTGATGGTGTCAGGCTGGCGATTTCATCCTAATCCAGGCAGACGGTCTATAGGTATGCTATGGGCACATTTGAGTAATACTATTTTTGTACAGATATTTTCATATATATAACTAGCTGTTTACTCCTACTTACTTTTCTGTTCACACAGTGACCAGCCATGTGTGGCTTTCCCTGCTGTTTGACAGACATGAGAGAAAAAAACTTTTCTTTCTAAGTAGCCTTACCACGCCCCTCTGTCTCTATTTATTTTCAGAGATATAAACATCATTACCTTCAGCTACATTGCACTACTTACACTATTATACTATTTTTTTTACACTTTTCAGATATTTTACATCTTACTCCTGATGAGTGGATATTACTCCACAAAACGCGTTCCATTATACCAAGACCATCTGACCTTTTATTATTGTATCTATGAAATCGCTCATTCCTACAGTATTATGTATTTGTTTATCATGTGTGCTTCTTACCAATCATGTGTTCAAATTACAGGTCTGGACTGTCTGATGTATATACTATTATTTATTATGTTCTTTTTTTATGTATAAATTTATTATGTACTGTATACTATGAATTCATTTATTTACTATGTGATTTATGTCAGTTTTTTCATGGCCTGCCATGAATTTATTACTTTATTGCAGCATGTACGTAATCATGATATGGTTTGATTCTGATTTCAGAATAAATTATATTTATGTTTTTACCTATTTTCATTATATTATCTTTCCAGTGACTTCCCTCATATAAAGTCCCATGACCAAAGCTTTTTCTTGTTTACAACAGATATAATGAAAGTCCTGCACACAGTAACCTATATTTTCATACATCCAAAGTTTCTTACATCAAACATTTTTTAATTATACACCCTAGATATTGAGTAATTAACACATATTCTCAACTTGTTAAACTGTTTCTTTATTTCTTTGATAACTGGAAAAACAGTAACTGTAATAATGTGAACATTTTTAACACCATGTCTTTGATTTTTGAGAATCCAGGCCTCAGAATTCATGGTCTGTAGAGAGGCAATGTAGCTTGGATTCACTTGGGTCTCGTTGATAAATTCAGAGAGTCATTATCGTGGGTTAATAGCCATTTAAGTGAGTTGCCATACCACTGCACACTTGTGAATTTGTCTAATTTAATTTAAAATTATTAAATAAAGCTGTAAACGCAACCATGCTAAATTTAAAAAAAAAGTCAATTGGTGACACTGGAATAATTGTCTTGAACTATTTATGATTTTGCACAGAAAATACGTTCTCTTGGGAAAAGAAGCCCACAATACTCTGAGGGCAAAATCCAGACAAGTAAAGTCAACTTATGCCATAATTGACAGGATACCTCTCTCTCTTAAAATCATAAAGTCCACTTAATTTACCTTTAAAGTATATTTAACTCCAATCCCTAAAATATAATAATGTAATTTTAAAAGTTACTTTCAATATTTTTGAATCTGCAGCTTTTAATAGAATAATTCCTGGTAAACCTGCCATGAAAGTCCTTGTTCAGGTACTTCTGTTATGGAATGTTATGGAATGACAATGAGCTGTCCCTGTTTCCCAGTTGTGCTTCTACACCATGTTACACACTCTCCCAGGGTGAACTAATAATTACAAGAGTAGAATTGATACTATTTTGCCATTAGAAGCACCATCCCTCCATTATGTATTAAGAAAAAGACCATGTAATAATGGGACTTTAAGTTGTGCCTCAAAATGGTGAATCACACAGTTAAAAGTTCAAAAAGTTTTACTACAACAATTTCAAATATAAACCAACACAATATGTAGTATTGTAGTATGTAAAAATGTATGTTTTCCAAGGGTCAATACATCAGACAAAGTTGTGTAAAGCATACGAGAACAGGTCGATGTATATGGGTCAATGCATTTTGCGCTACTTCCTGCTTCCCAATTCTGGACCAATTGACCCCCCATTATACCAAGAATATAAAAAACAAACAATTTTCATTATTTTAATACACATCATACAACTTCTTAGTCATGATGTCTCCCTAGCCTGATTCTCTCCACCCCACAGGCTGGCAGGGACTTGGATGGTGCTGGGTCCCACTTGGATTCCTGGCATTGGTGTTTGGGATTTTTTGGAAGGCAGAGGTGAATAGGTCAAACTTTATGTGTTTTATTGTCCCCCCCCCCCCCCTTTTTTTTCTTATCTTTATCCTTGCCTTGTACATAGGGCATAGCATTGTAAATCTTTCTGTTTTTCAATCAAATATTAATACAAATAATTATATATATATATATATATATATATATATATATAAAATGTATATATGTATGTGTGTGTGTGTGTGTGTGTGTGTGTGTGTGTGTGTGTGTGCTCTGTTACACTTGTGTGAAATGTAATGCTGTGCATAGTTATGTTAATGTTTATATAATTGGTTATTATACTGCCATCTTGTGGCTATTTTGGTTGTAGCACTATCCTTTTCTGTTTATTATCTGTGTCCCCTCCCACATTATGATGTACTTCCTTTTCCTGTTCCTTCACTGTCTTAGGAGAACAGAGATGGCCAGTTCTGTATAGGCCGCATGCTATTTGCTCGCATCCTGGAACACGTTACCATATTTTGACATCTGCCACATTTTGTTGTGTGCTATACCTGCTGCTTGCAATAAAACCCACACTTATGGAAGAAGCGGTGTCTGGTGAGTTCAAGCTATCTGAAAAAGACTGTCTGCTGTGACTACATCTGCTTATACAGGCCAGGCATAGAGGTCTCAGAAAGGAATAAGTCACTATTACAACAGCTGGAGTCAGAATAATATGTGGTAAATTTTGCTTTTGTATATTATTAGTTTTTTTTCTGTATTTTTGGTATCATCAAGGGTTAATTAGCCATGAGGAAGCAGAGAATACTGCGAAATGCATTGACCCATACATATCAACTTGTCCTCATATGCTTTACACAACTTTGTCTGATATAATGACCCTTGGATAACATATGTTTTATATTTTAAATTGTTGTAATAAAACTTTATGAACTTTTAACTGTGTGATTCACATTGAGGCACAAAATAAAGTCCCATTATTATATGGTCTTTTCATAATACAGGTCGGACTAATAGCAGCCAGCTTGGTCCACTGTTGTCATTATCAGTAACCCCCCCCCCAAGAAATGTCATGCAGCCATCGTTGGAGTGCATAAATTTAGAGAGGAAATGGCTAAAAGGGACTGTAGGAGATCAGTAGCACTGAGATGCAACAAAAGTTGAAAAAGGGTCAAATGAGTATTTAAAAAAAATTGGCTATTGTGCACGATACACAATTCTTTTAAAAACTTACTGTCATGCATGTAGAGTTTACATCTACTTTAATCAAATCAATTACATTTTATATGCCTTTGCAATCTGATTCACAAGGCTTCTCGCCTCACTTTTTAGCTGGCCTACAGCTCCTTATCACATGATTCTACGTAGAATACACACATTTTCCACTGTATGTGCACCAAGTAGGACAGGTAGCTTTTGGCCTGGGAGGCAAGCACAACCAGCTGGCCTTCTATTGGTAAGTGGGCTAAGAACACTGCAGAACACAAAGTGAGCTACAGTGTCAGTCATTGGTAACCATGGTGAACGGTGGGTGCTGTCTCAAAGACCAAGTATATGGCCTGGAGCTGAGTGAAACTAGGAGGAGGGCCAGCATGACTGGCATGACGTGCAGAAGAGGCAGAGTATTTAGTGTTGTGATGTTTTGAAAGATGTATTCTGCTTACCGGATTGGAGGGTCTCAAAGCTGAGGGGGTGTCCTGTAGAGGGGAGGGGGATCTTGTTGGAGCTCAGTCAGTGCTCGCTCCAGAGTCAGACAGGTTTCTTGCTTTCTGTCCTTCAGCTGTCCTTCCTTTTGTTAGGTAGAACAAAGAAAATGGATGATTTGGATGACATGCTGTCCCAGAACAGAGCTGAGACAGTCTGGCCACAGGACAGACTTTCAACTCTATTACAGGAGCCCAGCCAGGTCCCTCCTGGGCCCTCTCATAGTCATCCACATACTAGGAGGTCTAGGCCTCTTGAGCGCTTTAGCCCTGATACAACACCTAGGGTTCAGCGCTATTCTGGGAGCTCCTCAAGGGACCCTCTGACCCCACTAGCCAAACGCACACCTGCTTCCTCTGGTGTACAAGCCAAGAGGAATCCCCATCTATGGTGAACTCAGGGCAGGAGTGCTTTATCTGCCACCCACTTCCCTGTCCTCTCCACCTATGTTGAGGGAGGCCCGGCATGGGAGTGGATGAGCAGCGGTTGCTGGCCTGGTTCCTGGAGTGGCCAGGGCACCCAGTTATGGAGAACATGGTGAGTGTCTATTCTCTGTGTCCCTGCATCACAGAGCTGGCGCCGCAGAAAGAAGGAGCCTGTCAGGATCTGGGCTTGCCCCTGGGACCTCTTCTGTGTCTGGCGTTGACTGTTTTCACTGAACAATCTAGACTGCTGGACAGCTCCCTGCCTGATCTATTGGACAATCCTCCCCGATCCATTGGACAACCCTGCCTTGTGTCTTGATTGCTGTTGAACCTTGCTCCTCCCATGAACTTCCTATATAAGCCTTGTCTCTGCACTTCCTTAGCCAGGTTAATGTGCTTTCTCAGCCAGTACCTTGCTCTTGTCTTCTCTGTTGCCATCCATATTTTGCTACCACTCATTATGGACCCTTGGCTTGTTCCTTGACTACTCTTCTGCCTGATCCCAACCTGCAACTACTCATTACTGACCTTTTGGCTTGTTTACTGACAATGTTTCCGTTTGATCCTTATCTGCTTATCCGCTACCGGGCCCTAGCTTACTCACCTCCTGGTGGGGCGATCCTGAGGACCGCGACCTGGTACTAACACGCAGCTAAATCCATCTCCACCATCAGGAGCTCTGGTGACCAGTTAGTACTTAGACTCCACACCTCAGGTGAGCCTGCGTCATCTGCCAGGGTGACTGCCTGTTTACCTATCCTGCTGGTTGGTGGTAGTCCTGCAACTGCTATAGCAACTGGTGTCATATACACTCTGTTGGCAGGTCTTAGGGAGGTGCTAGCATGATGTGAGGTTGGTGTGAAGTCTGGGGCTTCTTCCTCACCGATAGCTGCGTGGTCATTGGCACAAGGTCGGGTGGTCAGGGCCTCCTGCGGACATGTCTCTGGCCGTGGTTTACCCTCTTGGTGCAAGTGCTGGACTGTCGGAATCCTACAGTCAAAGGCAGGTGGCAGCTTGGGTAAGTATGGCTAATACTGCTTCAGACGCCAAAGCAGCTAAAATAGGAGTCACTGGGGTTGATGGGGTGCATTTGGCAGATGCTGCAAAATGCGAAGAGTATGTGTGTTTTGAAGGGCTTTTGGGTGCCCATCTAAAACCTGAAGTGAAGGAGCATATATAGAAGGGAGACTAGGTGGAGATTTTTTCTTTGTTGCCATTGGAGAAGTTTAACTTGGACAAAGTTAAACCTAATGAAAGTAAGAAGGAGGAAGAAGAAAAATGGCGGTATCAGCTGATTCCCCATACGTTCCCCAACTGGTTGCATGTGTTTGCAATTTTAGCTAGTGGAAAAGGCCCCTGAGAATTGTTCCCCCCCCTGTTGTTATCTGGACTTTATCAGCAAAGCCCAGCAAGTCTATGGTGGGGTTGCTTGGTTGCTCTATGATGAACAATTTCATTAGCGTAAGGCAGTCCACCCTTCCTTTAGGTGGGACCATAAAGACATCAGTCTCTTGATGAAGCTGATGTTGTCTCTGCAGATTTCGATTCCTCCCATTCAGGAAGGGGCCGGGGGTGCAGCCACCTCTTCGCAACCAACCGCCATTCGCAAGGGGTTTGTTGGCAATTCAATGCCGAAAATGGCAAGTTTGGCACTGCATGCCGTTTCCGTCACGACTGTTTAGGTTGTCAGGGTCTCACACCCTGTCCCGATGCTTCAAACAGGGAAGAGGAAAGAGGGAGGACGCCTGTAAGGATAGAAAAGATGGCGCCTTTCCTAAAGCTTTATCCTAATAGGGAGGCTGCTCGCTTGTTGAAGCTGGGTTTCTTGGAGGGTTTCATAATACCCTGGCAGTTACGGGTCATTCCTCCTATGGCCGCCAACTTGCGGTCATCTCTTTTACATCCTGAGGTTGTTTCGGAGAAGGTATTCAAACAAGTTTATAAAACAAGTGTAAAAATATTTGTGCTAGCAAAATACACAATGAAAACATAAAGAGTGTATAAATAAACATTAGCAGCTAGCATAAATATTGTTAATGGCAATATGACATAAATGTAAAAAGTTTGTATGGAAAGCTGAAGAAATATGCCAAACAGAAGTTGGAATCCAGGGGAGATGGTGAGTAGAAAAGACAAGACCCTTGCACCAGCTTCAGTGTATGTAGCATTACATCACACCATACTGCACTTACGAAATACTCTTACCAGAAGGCAGATCAACATAAGCATATCATCATAGATGCTAAAGGTATCTCCAGGCTCCAGCATGAACTGCTCTCCCACACTGTGGGCACCGAAACTCCTCTCCTCCTCTCCTTTTTTTATTGTAGGAAGTGTAAAGCCTGCAAATTAACTAGGAATAATATGAGAAAAGTAGAACATTTCACATCCTTCAGCATGGCCAAAGATTACAAAATAGATAAATTCATCACCTGTAAATCCACCTATGTCACGTACCTCATTATTTGCCCGTGCGGGTTACAGTATGTCGGACGTACCAAGAGAAACCTCTGCACACGCATCAATGAACACCTCACAAACATTAAAACATTTTTCCCAAACACAGTCTCTCTCTAATCATTTTAGAATCCACCATCGGCAGGATCCTTGCTTGGCTAAATTTTTTGGGATTGACAAGCTGGCTGCTGAATGGAGGGGAGGAAACATGGTTCAGAGAATATCAAAAAACGAAACGGAATGGATTTATCGATTGAATACACTTACTCCGGCAGGTATTAATGTCGACAACGATCTAAATTGTTATCTGCCCAATTATTGACTCATATCTATACAAATTGTGAACGGGCAATCCATTCCGGTCTCAACCCTTTACATCCCCCCTTATATTTCCTCCAAATTTAGGTTTGAATTTAAATGTACTCACTTTATTATTCTATTTTATTTTTATTTTATTTATGTATCCTGATTTATTCATAAACTGACACTTTATTCAGTTGTGTAATCTGGCATCTATCCACAAGATGGCAGTTTAGATGTTGTAATAATTTTATAACTGTATTCTGCTTGCTTGCCACAAGATGGCAGTGTTTATTTTAATTTTATCTTTCAATTTTGGTTAATCCCTCTGCGAGGCAGGATGTCACTGGATTGGATGCCTTTGATTGGCGTGTGTATTTAAGGAGGCGGCGTGTCCGTCCGTATGATCCCTGATAACGTCATAACGCACTGACGAAACCGGTCGGACGTACCGAATGTGACACGCCACTTCTGTTCATAATGCAGTTTGTTTTGTTTGTCCGCACAAACCCACACATGGGTGATGCGGTTTTTAGCTTGCTTTTAGCTTGTCCAATACATTTTTGGCATACGTCACGATGGGAGTTCTCTATTCATTTTCTCCCCATTCATGGCACTAATGGTCTCCAATGACCCATCTCCATTCGAGAGTTCGTTTGCATGCATCCAAGCAGCTACAGTGTTACCTGAGTCACCTGAGTTCCAGCTCCTGAACAAAGTCGTGATCGTGTGAAGCTTCTTCGGCTGTTCTTAAAGCTTTAAAGCGTTTTGGACTCCTGTCATGGGAGTCACCACAATCTGGTGAGTAGGTTGTGTGGCCGGTGATGGTGGTGGATTACTGTTGTCTGATGCCTTGCTGAACCCCAGGAGGATTTATCCAGAAGTCTGTTTTCAACACTACTTGAACACTTTTTTGAACACATACAATTTTTGAATATATTCTTTGAATTTAATTTTGAATTTCGAACTGTTGATTTCACTTGTTTTTGTCTTTTGATTTTTTAATTTTCGATGTTTGATTGTTTGCTGATTTCACTTAGTTGAAAGTTATTTATGAGTATCCCTATTGACATTATTTATACACTATATTATACTTTGCTTTACACTAGTGTGTGATATTTGCACTTGCACTTTACAGGGAGCGCGGTTTGTAATTAATTTGTTAATTATTGCCCCTTTTATTTTATTTTTATAACATGCTGCTCCTTAATCAATTTTACACTAATTTAACCAGCTTCCATTTGCGTGGGTTGGTAGTTTCTACCATTTATTATACATCCACCGAAACTCCTCTCCCTCCCCAGGATTCAGTGACAGGTCTCTGCACAAGATCCAGCAATGCTCCACTTCGAGCTCCGCCTCTTTGTGAAATAACAGCTAATAACCTACTTCAAGAAGATCTTCAGCAACACAGACAGTGAGGGGTTCACCTCTGTCTTCCTGCTGGGTATTCTGGGTAATCCTCCAGAATTGAAATAACAAAGAACAGCTTGATGGACAATGGTAACAAAATTAGAGCAGCTGCCAACATAAGGGGTGTCCTCACCCACCCTAATGTACAACGTCTTAATAGTAAAAGTATGTGGCGCTCATCTAGGTGTACCATTCACAATGATGAATCAATTGCAAAAACTGAGTACTAGCTTATTACACCTTATGTATGTTGCCTATAAGTAATACAGCAACACGTGCATACTAGGAGAGGGTAAATATAACCAATGTGTCTGTTGTGTTCACATAAACGATATGCTGCAGTGCACACTCCTATCTTCTCATGTGGAGGAGTAACTTAAACAAATCTAAAGTGTTAGAATGCTAGTGGTTGGTCTGAATAAACCGTGAACTAAAAATCGCATGTGTGTGGTATTCCTAAAGCTTAATGAATAAAATATTGGTCACAAAATAAAATATTGATGGTGAAAAAATGTTGACATAAATGAATTACACTTCATAAATAAATACAATGTGCATAATAATCCCCACTATTAGGTGATTGAGTGAAAAACAGAGTGACAAAAATATGCATGTAAAAATGCGATCCTTAAAAAATGAAACAAACTTTAACACCCCTCCCACCTAATCAAATGACTATAAAAATAAAATTAATAAAATCGAGAAAAAAAAACGTGACGAATATAAGTGATCAAGTCCAAAGTAAATGTTGCTTCATGCAGTGCGACTCTTGATATCCATATAAAATAAAAGCATGCCAGTAAGGTGACTTTGTGCTGAATTCATTCACTTCACACGCTGGTGCGACACACAGGTGTTTCCCCCAGCCTTTCACCTCAATTAGCGGCCCCCAATGGACCCAATCAAGCAGATGGTAAATGCTTAGATGCAGGGTCCAGAAGCTGTTCACCTCCTCCAATAGGTATACGTGGGTCAGGCTTTCTATACTGGGCACCACCGCTCACATAGACCCCAAAAATGACAATAAGAAGGAGATGCTCCCATGGTGAAGTATTTCAATACAAGTTTATTTAAAAAATGTAGTAACTTACAGTTCCAAATCGAAAATGACAGCAGAAACAGAAAGGAGCTTCCGGGTTCGGCCGTCCCCGGGAAGCGTCGGCACCTGGCTCCTCCTACCCTGACGCGTTGCGTCACAGCACGTGACTTTATCAAAGGGATCCCTTTGATAAAGTCACGTGCTGTGACGCAACGCGTCAGGGCAGGAGGAGCCAGGTGCCGACGCTTCCCGGGGACGGCCGAACCCGGAAGCTCCTTTCTGTTTCTGCTGTCATTTTCGATTTGGAACTGTAAGTTACTACATTTTTTAAATTACTATTAATCCTCCAGAATTCCCACATCTGACGTGTGACCATCCCTCAGGTAGGATCAAGCAGATGTTTTATTTATTTTTTTATGCATTGACTGTATTATATGCATTACGATTGTTTCTTTTGATTGTTGTATTTAATTGCTTTTGTAATAAAAGGCTGCTATGGCTATTTGACTCCAAATAAAATGTTGTCGTCTGGTCAATTTTGAAAGGAGAGGAGGGGTCAAGAGTTTATGTTTGTAGATAACCTGAGCCTCGGCATTCTGTGCTTCTCTTTTATGGGTTATTGTAAAAGAAAAGCCTTTTCACCTATTGTAAAATTGGTGGATTGTAAGGGATGAATTGTAGATGAAGAAGTATTTTGTACACTGAACAGAATGACAGCTGCTCTGTGAAAAGAATATGAACTTCCTGCTGTAAAGGAAATACTAAATAAAATGCCATTCCATCATCACAAATAATCTTTATCATTCAGCTTCCTTTAACAAATAAGCGCAGCACATTTCACAGTTTTCCATTCATGCAGCATTGACTTTTTAGCAGCCCTTTGCATTCAGTTACATAACATCTCAGAGCCACAAAGGAAGATGATGTTTAAAAAATTACCTCTGCCAGGTACTGTTATCACATGTTAAAACGCAAACAGATAGCTATCTAATGCCCAGCAGCTGTCATTGATTGCACATCTTTCTACAACTGAGGTCTGAATGGGAGAGTTTCTCCACTCAGAGTCAGCCACCCAACACATATCATTTGCAGTGCCCTGGAGGGTAAATGCATCCCAGCCCAGTCCTCCCATGACTTGCACAAGATTGCAGTGACTTTATAGACAATCTCAGGACATCTCCTATGGAAGGCACCTACCTTCAGCACTCTGTAAAAGTACCATGGGTCTCCCAAAACCCTTGGTGCCTTAATAAGCCAGCTTTAAAACTTCCGAAGGGTCTGTGTCAATAGGCTTTTGTTCACTTCAAATGTATTCTACATTCTCTAACAGGTCTATGGGAATGCAAAGCCCACTTGAAGAAGAAGAAAAAAGGACAAATGTACCTGTCTATGAATTATGAAGGATCTCAGAAGCAACTCAAAGTGATGTTAAAGTGATGCCATCGACACAAGCACTAATAGAGTCAAAAGCTGGCTGACCCTTCCCAGCCTCAATGCCTTTCTATTGGCAAGTGAGGCTTACCATTTTTGCGATGCGCCAATAGAGGAGCAATGGTTAGGCAGAGGAAGAACAGTCTTTTAGAATAGGTAGCTTATTAGGGCACCTAGGTATTTGGGGGCTTGCTACACTTTTGTAGAGTGTTGAACATTATAGTTTACTTTTGAATATTATCATTCCATTTCAGCCTTGAGACAGCATTAATTTATCACAACTGTCTTAAAAAATCAAATTAGACCTAATTCTTAATGCATACCTCCCAACTTTTTGAGATGGGAATGAGGGGCACCTATTAGCAAAAGTATGTAGGCATGGGACACACACACACACATAGGAGAATTATTAGTTAAACCCACAAGTCCTTTTTTTTACCACTACTATTCATTTATACCAGCTTTTGAAGTTTACAAATGCAGCCATTTTAGAAATTGGATGAAAGGTTTAGCACTGGGAAGCACTTTTTGAAGGATCAAAAGTGCATTTTATATACAACTATATAGATCAGGATAAAATGAGGGACAAATTAGGAGGAAAGACGGACAGATGGACTTTGTTCCAAATCAGGGACAGTCCCTCGAAAGGGACAGCTGGGATCTATGCCTAATGTACTGTACAGTATGTGTACACCAGATAAAATGCCATTACCTGCTCCACTGATTGGCCTACTACATTCCCCAGCAGTTTTCCCCATATTAGTATTCTTGGACTGATCATGTAATTACAGTATGCAAACCCATTTGATTGGCATTCAGGAAGGAGGAAGTGACTTGAATGCATGTATCAGCTTCTACAGATAAGGAACAGGTAAGAGCCTGTAATAGTGTATTCTAAAATCCTTACAATGTTTGTAACTGTCCTGGAGAAAATTGTTTCTTTTTTTAATTAACTAAAGTCTAGATAATTTTTAAAAGTCAAATCCAATTATTTTAGCACTATCACAATAGAATCTACGTCATCTATTTCTGTTTTAATGTGTGACTATTGACTATTAGCAATAGCAAAGTTTGCAGTATAAAACTTAAAATTATTTTTCATATCTTGGAGTTAATGACTAGTCTCTCTAGCAGCTGTATGATTTAGTATACACAATGAAGACAGGAGAAGATATTTATGCTCTCCATTTTCATTAATTGCCAGGCAAAGTCACCGGATAACTCATCTGGTTTTTGTCCGAAAGCTTAGTCATTGGAGCCAGTTAGTGGCTACAGGCAATAAAGAATAAGGATGAGCCGAACACCCCCCCGGTTTGGTTCGCACCAGAACTTGCGAACAGGCAAAAAATTTGGACAAACACCGTTAAAGCTGAAAAATCAAAAGTGCTCATTTTAAAGGCTTATATGCAAGTTATTGCCATAAAAAGTGTTTGGGGACCTGGGTCCTGCCCCAGGGGACATGTATCAAAAAAGAAGTTTTAAAAACAGCCGTTTTTTCGGGAGCAGTGATTTTAATAATGCTTAAAGTGAAACAATAAAAATGAAATATTCCTTTAAATGTCGTGCCTGGGGGGTGTCTATAGTTTGCCTGTAAAGTGGAGCAGTTTTCCCGTGTTTAGAACAGTACCACAGCAAAATGACATTTCCAACGGAAATTAGTCATTTAAAACTAATCGCGGCTGTATTGAATTGTCGAGTCTCTGCAAATATAGATAAAACTCATTGAAAAAAATGGCATGGGTCCCCCCCAGTCCATTACTAGGCCCTTTGGGTCTGGTATGAATATTAAGGGGAACCCCGAACCAATTTTTTTTTAAAAATTTGCATGGGGGTCCCCCCAAAATCCATACCAGACCCTTCAGGTCTGGTATGGATATTAACCACTTCAGCCCCGGAAGGTTTTACCCCCTTCCTGACCAGAGCACTTTTTACAATTCGGCACTGCGTCGCTTTAACTGCTAATTGCGCGGTCATGCAATGCTGTACCCAAACGAAATTTGCGTCCTTTTCTTCCCACAAATAGAGCTTTCTTTTGATGGTATTTGATCACCTCTGCCATTTTTATTTTTTGCGCTATACACGGAAAAAGACCGAAAATTTTGAAAAAAAATGATATTTTCTACTTTTTGTTCTAAAAAAAATCCAATAAACTCAATTTTAGTCATACATTTAGGCCAAAATGTATTCGGCCACATGTCTTTGGTAAAAAAAATGTCAATAAGTGTATATTTATTGGTTTGCGCAAAAGTTATAGCGTCTACAAACTAGGGTACATTTTCTGGAATTTACACAGCCTTTAATTTATGACTGCCTATGTCGTTTCTTGAGGTGCTAAAATGGCAGGGCAGTACAAAACCCCCACAAATGACCCCATTTTGGAAAGTAGACACCCCAAGGAATTTGCTGAGAGGCATGTTGAGCCCATTGAATATTTATTTTTTTTGTCCCAAGTGATTGAATAATGACAAAAAAAAAAAAAAAAAATTACAAAAAGTTGTCACTAAATGATATATTGCTTACACAGGCCATGGGCATATGTGGAATTGCACCCCAAAATACATTTAGCTGCTTCTCCTGAGTACGGGGATACCACATGTGTGGGACTTTTTGGGAGCCTAGCCGCGTACGGGGCCCCGAAAACCAAGCAACGCCTTCAGGATTTCTAAGGGCGTACATTTTTGATTTTACTCCTCACTACCTATCACAGTTTTGAAGGCCATAAAATGCCCAGATGACATAAAACCCCCCCAAATGACCCCATTTTGGAAAGTAGACACCCCAAGCTATTTGCTTTGAGGCATGTTGAGTCCATGGAATGTTTTATATTTTGACACAAGTTGCGGGAAAGTGACAAATTTTTTTTTTTTTTTTTTTTTTGCACAAAGTTGACACTAAATGATATATTGCTCACACAGGCCATGGGCATATGTGGAATTGCACCCCAAAATACATTTAGCTGCTTCTCCTGAGTACGGGGATACCACATGTGTGGGACTTTTTGGGAGCCTATCCGCGTACGGGACCCCGAAAACCAAGCACCGCCTTCAGGATTTCTAAGGGCGTACATTTTTGATTTTACTCCTCACTGCCTATCACAGTTTCGGAGGCCATGGAATGCCCAGGTGGCACAAACCCCCCCCAAATGACCCCATTTTGGAAAGTAGACACCCCAAGCTATTTGCTGAGAGGCATGGTGAGTATTTTGCAGCTCTCATTTGTTTTTGAAAATAAAGAAAGACGAGAAAAAAATTTTTTTTTTTCTTTTTTCAATTTTCAAAACTTTGTGACAAAAAGTGAGGTCTGCAAAATACTCACTATACCTCTCATCAAATAGCTTGGGGTGTCTACTTTCCAAAATGGGGTCATTTGGGGGGGTTTTGTGCCACCTGGGCATTCCATGGCCTCCGAAACTGTGATAGGCAGTGAAGAGTGAAATCAAAAATTTACGGCCTTAGAAAGCCTGAAGGCGGTGCTTGGTTTTCGGGGTCCCGTACGCGGCTAGGCTCCCAAAAAGTCCCACACATGTGGTATCCCCGTACTCAGGAGAAGCAACAGAATGTATTTTGGGGTGTAATTTCACATATTCCCATGGCATGTTTGAGCAATATATCATTTAGTGACAACTTTGCGCAAAAAAAAATAAAAAAAATAAAAAATTGTCTCTTTCCCGCAACTTGTGTCACAATATAAATTATTCCATGGACTCGACATGCCTCTCAGCAAATAGCTTGGGGTGTCTACTTTCCAAAATGGGGTCATTTGGGGGGGTTTTGAACTGTCCTGGCATTTTATGCACAACATCTAGAAGCTTATGTCACACATCACCCACTCTTCTAAGCACTTGAAGACATAGCCCTTTCTGACACTTATTGTTTACATAAAAAAATAATTTTTTTTTGCAAGAAAATTACTTTGAACCCCCAAACATTATATATTTTTTTTAAAGCAAATGCCCTACAGATTAAAATGGTGGGTGTTTCATTTTTTTTTTTCACACAGTATTTGCGCAGCGATTTTTCAAACGCATTTTTTGGGGAAAAAACACACTTTTTTACATTTTAATGCACTAAAACACACTATATTGCCCAAATGTTTGATGAAATAAAAAAGATGATCTTAGGCCGAGTACATGGATACCAAACATGACATGCTTTAAAATTGCGCACAAACGTGCAGTGGCGACAAACTAAATACATTTTTAAAAGCCTTTAAAAGCCTTTACAGGTTACCACTTTAGATTTACAGAGGAGGTCTACTGCTAAACTTACTGCCCTCGATCTGACCTTCGCGGCGATACCTCACATGCATGGTGCAATTGCTGTTTACATTTGACGCCAGACCAACGCTTGCGTTCACCTTAGCGCGAGAGCAGGGGGGACAGGGGTGCTTTTTTTTTTTTTTTTTTTTTTTCTCTTTATTATTATTGTTTTTTTATCTTATTTTTAAACTGTTCCTTTCATTTTTTTTTTTTTTAAATCATTTTTATTGTTATCTCAGGGAATGTAAATATCCCCTATGATAGCAATAGGTAGTGACAGGTACTCTTTTTTGCAAAAATTGGGGTCTATTAGACCCTAGATTTCTCCTCTGCCCTCAAAGCATCTGATCACACCAAGATCGGTGTGATAAAATGCTTTCCCAATTTCCCAATGGCGCTGTTTACATCCGGCGAAATCTACGTCATAAAATGCTCGTAGCTTCCGGTTTCTTAGGTCATAGAGATGTTTGGAGCCACTCGGGTCTCTGATCAGCTCTATGGTCAGCTGGCTGAATCACCGGCTGCATTTTCAGGTTCCCTGTTGAGACAGGAGAGCCAGAGAAAAACACGGAAGATGTTGGGGGGGGGGGGCATTCCCTCCCACTGCTTGTAAAAGCAGTCTAGAGGCTAATTAGCCACTAGGATTGCTTTTACATGAAAGCCGACCGCTGGCTGAAAAGAATGATACCAAGATGATACCTAAACCTGCAGGCATCATTCTGGTATAACCACTCAAAGTCGTGAATGGCATACCTGAAGACAAAAAAATGGTTAACAATAAAGCACAGTAAACGGTAAAGTATAAATAATTACATACCTGAAAAGCAAACGTGATAAAACATAACAACAATAAAACATTGCAGAATAGAATACAGTAAAAAAGAGCAGAACAATAGAGAGAGAATAGAGAGAGAGAGAACAATAAAACGACAACTATTTTTATTTTATATTTTTGTTTGTGTTTTTTTTTTTTTTTTACACTTTTTTTTGTAACTAACTTTTATAACTGTAACCGGTTCCAGGTTCGGGTCTCTCAAAATGCGCTGGCATCTCGGGAGACCCTGTGAAAGTGTGCCTAGTCTGTGCAATGCTGTACCCTACGCTAATACTCAACTAGTGCATGGTAGTGTTCAAAACATTCACCAATGCAAAGACCAGGATTATCAGGACAGGAGGGGAGGGACAATAATAGCGGGTGTCACGCCTATATCCGCGCTAGCTGCAGACACGACATCTTTTTTGGGGGGGTTCGTTGGGTAGGGGTACTCGGGAGGACATAAAAATGCCTCTCATGCAGCCGACTGCATTTGGTTGGGGATGTGAATGGGGGAAGTACGGGTGCTGCAGAAGCGGTGGGTTCCCAATTAGGATTGGCGAATGCAGCAGGAAGGGCATTATGGGCACGACGGGCCTGTGTTTGTCTTTTTGGTGGCAGCGGGACACTACTTGTGCTTGCCACCTCACCAGCTTGAACTGCACTTATGGGACTCGCCACGTCACCAAGTGTTACTGCAGTGCTGGTTTGGCTACGTCCGGGGTGTACTAGGCCACTGGCGCTTGCCAGTTCACCAAAACGCTACAAAAAAAACTGTTAGCGATCGCAGGGATCAGGCCTGACTCTGCGAACGCTGCAGTTATGCGTTTAGTGTTTTGTAAGTGACAGTGATCGATCGATACTGCACTTGGGTGGGCTGGGCCGGGCCGGGCGGAGGGGCAAAACGCAGGTGCTAGCAGGTATCTGGGCTGATCCCGCTAACACTGCGTTTTTGGGAACCCTAAACTGCTGGTGACGCTAGTATAGATCTGATCGGATCAGATATTGATGCGATCAGATACTATACCACTAAGGGAGGTGTACGGTGCGTGCGTGGGTGTTAGCGGTACTGGCGCTAATCTGACGCTGCCTGGGGCTGGTGCTTGCCAGTTCACCAAAACGCTACCAAAAAAACTGTTAGCGATCGCAGGGATCAGGCCTGACTCTGCGAACGCTGCAGTTATGCGTTTAGTGTTTTGTAAGTGACAGTGATCGATCGATACTGCACTTGGGTGGGCTGGGCTGGGCGGAGGGGCAAAACGCAGGTGCTAGCAGGTATCTGGGCTGATCCCGCTAACACTGCGTTTTTGGGAACCCTAAACTGCTGGGGACGCTAGTAAAGATCTGATCGGATCAGATATTGATGCGTTCAGATACTATACCACTAAGGGAGGTATACGGTGCGTGCGTGGGTGTTAGCGGTACTGGCGCTAACCTGACGCTGCCTGGGGCTGGTGCTTGCCAGTTCACCAAAACGCTACCAAAAAAACTGTTAGCGATCGCAGGGATCAGGCCTGACTCTGCGAACGCTGCAGTTATGCGTTTAGTGTTTTGTAAGTGACAGTGATCGATCGATACTGCACTTGGGTGGGCTGGGCTGGGCTGGGCGGAGGGGCAAAACGCAGGTGCTAGCGGGTATCTGGGCTGATCCCGCTAACACTGCGTTTTCGGGAACCCTAAACTGCTGGGGACGCTAGTATAGATTTGATCGGATCAGATATTGATCCGATCAGATACTATACCACTAAGGGAGGTGTATGCTGCGTGCGTGAGTGTTCGCGGTACTGGCGCTAATCTGACGCTGCCTGGGGCGACGCATATCACCGCCGGGCGATCGGGGGGCTAAACCTTTATTCGGTAATAAACGGTGGGTGCCCTGACACTATAAAAAATAAACGAACTAACCAGCGTCACCCGTAACGGTTATACGGTGATCAGCGGTGAAAGGGTTAACTAGGGGGCAATCAAGGGGTTAAAACATTTATTAGATAGTATATGGGGGTCCCTGTCGCTATAAAACACTGACGGCGAACCTAAATATTTACGTCCCTAACTAGCGTCACCAGCGACACTAATACAGCGATCAGAAAAATGATCGCTTAGCGACACTGGTGAGGGGGGGTGATCAAGGGGTTAAAACTTTATTAGGGGGGGTTAGGGGGGTATCCTAGACCTAAAGGGGGGTAATACTCACTGCCCTAACACTAACTGTCACAAACTGACACAGCAGTAATCAGAAAAAAAAAAAAAAAAAAAATACTGCTAATGTCAGTTTGTGACAGGGGGGGGGGGGGTGATTGGGGGGGGATCGGGGGGCGATCGGGGGGGGATCGGGGGTGTAAAGTATGCCTGGCATGTTCTACTGTGTGTGTGAGTGTTGTGTGCACTTACATGTCATCTCCCCTCGGCGCTGGAACGGAAACTGCCAGACCGAGGAGAGATGACATCACATCCTCTGCCTGTGTGAAACGACACACAGGCAGAGGAGGATTTCCATTGGCTGGGAGCGATCGCGAGGGGGGGGCCACGATCGGATGGTCTCCCCCTCGCCTCCCGACGCTCCCAGTCAGATGCCGACCGCCGATGGCACCGGGGGGGGGTCCGATCGGACCCCCCGCCCGCGGGAGGCAGATCACGTACGGGTACGTGATTTTGCCTGCCCGTGCCGCTCTGCCGCAGTATATCTGCGTTAGGCGGTCGGCAAGTGGTTAAAGGGAACCCTGCGCCAAATTAAAAAAATAGCATAGGGGACCCCCTATACCCTAAAGGGTCTGGTATGGATTTTAAGGGGAACCCAGCGCCAAAATGTAAAAATGTCACAAATGTCACAAACTATTTGCTCGTGCTTTATCATGATTCTGTAAATATCTTGTGGTTAAGCCTATGCTAGTAGCAACTGGTTACAGAATGTAGCATTAATATTTAAGCTTAACAAAGTCTCACAGCCTTGGTTTCATAAAGCATTGCAGATATATGTAAATGAATAATGCTTGCAGAAAATAAATAAGAAAAGAAGATCACTATCCTATCGATCCTCCCCTTTATTCCTAAATGGAACACTAACATAAGTCTAACTCATAATTCTCACAATCCTCCCTAGGATTCTCCACCCGATCTATATTTTATCTTCGAAATCATACACATAACAAATTTGATTGCAAAGTATACAAAAAGAAATAAAAGAAGTTCCATTAGAATAAGCATGTATAAAATAGAGAACAAAAAAACACATCAGAATTAGTTGATATCAAGATCTCAGCTGTATAGAAATTGTCCATGAAAAATAAGGGGGAAGGGGGAGTGACAGTCCATGAAAAATAGTCCTCATCAAAAATATAAAAGAACACAAAATTAGTCTCTCTTGTTTGGCTTGTAAATGTAAATTTCCAGTATACAAAGAGTCTACATTATTTCACTGCCTAATTCATTTCCTAAACTTTTAAAATACATCCAAGGATTGGATTCTGCACTCATCCATGAAATCAAAAGATTCTCCACCCCATAACAACTTGCCTCTTTGTAAGGACAGAACTTGACATCCACAAACAGACTGGAACCGATGCATTTGGGCTAGGTTTGAGTCTTTGGGCTGGCACCTCAGATCTCTCTCTCTCTCTCTCTCTCTCTCTCTCTCTCTCTCTCTCTCTCTCTCTCTCTCTCTCTCTCTCTCGGTATTCACTGGAACTCTCAGGCCTTGGGTTGGAGTCATGGCTCCCCCTCTTAGGCATTCCAGGAACATTTCCCCAGCAGGAGTCTCTGCAAATATAGATAAAACTCATTGAAAAAAATGGCACGGGTCCCCCCCCAGTCCATTACTAGGCCCTTTGGGTCTGGTATGAATATTAAGGGGAACCCCGAACCAATTTTTTTTTTTTAAATTGCATGGGGGTCCCCCCGAAATCCATACCAGACCCTTCAGGTCTGGTATGGATATTAAAGGGAACCCTACGCCAAATTAAAAAAATAGCATAGGAGACCCCCCTATACCCTAAAGGGTCTGGTATGGATTTTAAGGGGAACCCAGCGCCAAAATGTAAAAATGTCACAAATGTCACAAACTATTTGCTCGTGCTTTATCATGATTCTGTAAATATCTTGTGGTTAAGCCTATGCTAGTAGCAACTGGTTACAGAATGTAGCATTAATATTTAAGCTTAACAAAGTCTCACAGCCTTGGTTTCATAAAGCATTGCAGATATATGTAAATGAATAATGCTTGCAGAAAATAAATAAGAAAAGAAGATCACTATCCTATCGATCCTCCCCTTTATTCCTAAATGGAACACTAACATAAGTCTAACTCATAATTCTCACAATCCTCCCTAGGATTCTCCACCCGATCTATATTTTATCTTCGAAATCATACACATAACAAATTTGATTGCAAAGTATACAAAAAGAAATAAAAGAAGTTCCATTAGAATAAGCATGTATAAAATAGAGAACAAAAAAACACATCAGAATTAGTTGATATCAAGATCTCAGCTGTATAGAAATTGTCCATGAAAAATAAGGGGGAAGGGGGAGTGACAGTCCATGAAAAATAGTCCTCATCAAAAATATAAAAGAACACAAAATTAGTCTCTCTTGTTTGGCTTGTAAATGTAAATTTCCAGTATACAAAGAGTCTACATTATTTCACTGCCTAATTCATTTCCTAAACTTTTAAAATACATCCAAGGATTGGATTCTGCACTCATCCATGAAATCAAAAGATTCTCCACCCCATAACAACTTGCCTCTTTGTAAGGACAGAACTTGACATCCACAAACAGACTGGAACCGATGCATTTGGGCTAGGTTTGAGTCTTTGGGCTGGCACCTCAGATCTCTCTCTCTCTCTCTCTCTCTCTCTCGAGGTATTCACTGGAACTCTCAGGCCTTGGGTTGGAGTCATGGCTCCCCCTCTTAGGCATTCCAGGAACATTTCCCCAGCAGGAGTCTCTGCAAATATAGATAAAACTCATTGAAAAAAATGGCACGGGTCCCCCCCCAGTCCATTACTAGGCCCTTTGGGTCTGGTATGAATATTAAGGGGAACCCCGAACCAATTTTTTTTTTAAAAATTGCATGGGGGTCCCCCCGAAATCCATACCAGACCCTTCAGGTCTGGTATGGATATTAAAGGGAACCCTACGCCAAATTAAAAAAATAGCATAGGAGACCCCCCTATACCCTAAAGGGTCTGGTATGGATTTTAAGGGGAACCCAGCGCCAAAATGTAAAAATGTCACAAATGTCACAAACTATTTGCTCGTGCTTTATCATGATTCTGTAAATATCTTGTTGTTAAGCCTATGCTAGTATCAACTGGTTACAGAATGTAGCATTAATATTTAAGCTTAACAAAGTCTCACAGCCTTGGTTTCATAAAGCATTGCAGATATATGTAAATGAATAATGCTTGCAGAAAATAAATAAGAAAAGAAGATCACTATCCTATCGATCCTCCCCTTTATTCCTAAATGGAACACTAACATAAGTCTAACTCATAATTCTCACAATCCTCCCTAGGATTCTCCACCCGATCTATATTTTATCTTCGAAATCATACACATAACAAATTTGATTGCAAAGTATACAAAAAGAAATAAAAGAAGTTCCATTAGAATAAGCATGTATAAAATAGAGAACAAAAAAACACATCAGAATTAGTTGATATCAAGATCTCAGCTGTATAGAAATTGTCCATGAAAAATAAGGGGGAAGGGGGAGTGACAGTCCATGAAAAATAGTCCTCATCAAAAATATAAAAGAACACAAAATTAGTCTCTCTTGTTTGGCTTGTAAATGTAAATTTCCAGTATACAAAGAGTCTACATTATTTCACTGCCTAATTCATTTCCTAAACTTTTAAAATACATCCAAGGATTGGATTCTGCACTCATCCATGAAATCAAAAGATTCTCCACCCCATAACAACTTGCCTCTTTGTAAGGACAGAACTTGACATCCACAAACAGACTGGAACCGATGCATTTGGGCTAGGTTTGAGTCTTTGGGCTGGCACCTCAGATCTCTCTCTCTCTCTCTCTCTCTCTCTCTCGAGGTATTCACTGGAACTCTCAGGCCTTGGGTTGGAGTCATGGCTCCCCCTCTTAGGCATTCCAGGAACATTTCCCCAGCAGGAGTCTCTGCAAATATAGATAAAACTCATTGAAAAAAATGGCATGGGTCCCCCCCCAGTCCATTACTAGGCCCTTTGGGTCTGGTATGAATATTAAGGGGATCCCCGAACCAATTTTTTTTTTAAAAATTGCATGGGGGTCCCCCCAAAATCCATACCAGACCCTTCAGGTCTGGTATGGATATTAAAGGGAACCCTGCGCCAAATTAAAAAAATAGCATAGGGGACCCCCCTATACCCTAAAGGGTCTGGTATGGATTTTAAGGGGAACCCAGCGCCAAAATGTAAAAATGTCACAAATGTCACAAACTATTCGCTCGTGCTTTATCATGATTCTGTAAATATCTTGTTGTTAAGCCTATGCTAGTATCAACTGGTTACAGAATGTAGCATTAATATTTAAGCTTAACAAAGTCTCACAGCCTTGGTTTCATAAAGCATTGCAGATATATGTAAATGAATAATGCTTGCAGAAAATAAATAAGAAAAGAAGATCACTATCCTATCGATCCTCCCCTTTATTCCTAAATGGAACACTAACATAAGTCTAACTCATAATTCTCACAATCCTCCCTAAGATTCTCCACCCGATCTATATTTTATCTTCGAAATCATACACATAACAAATTTGATTGCAAAGTATACAAAAAGAAATAAAAGAAGTTCCATTAGAATAAGCATGTATAAAATAGAGAACAAAAAAACACATCAGAATTAGTTGATATCAAGATCTCAGCTGTATAGAAATTGTCCATGAAAAATAAGGGGGAAGGGGGAGTGACAGTCCATGAAAAATAGTCCTCATCAAAAATATAAAAGAACACAAAATTAGTCTCTCTTGTTTGGCTTGTAAATGTAAATTTCCAGTATACAAAGAGTCTACATTATTTCACTGCCTAATTCATTTCCTAAACTTTTAAAATACATCCAAGGATTGGATTCTGTACTCATCCATGAAATCAAAAGATTCTCCACCCCATAACAACTTGCCTCTTTGTAAGGACAGAACTTGACATCCACAAACAGACTGGAACCAATGCATTTGGGCTAGGTTTGAGTCTTTGGGCTGGCACCTCAGATCTCTCGATCTCTCTCTCTCTCTCTCTCTCTCTCTCTCTCTCTCTCTCTCTCTGTATTCACTGGAACTCTCAGGCCTTGGGTTGGAGTCATGGCTCCTCCTCTTAGGCATTCCAGGAACATTTCCCCAGCAGGAGTCCTCCTTTAACTTTCAACTTCAAAAGGCATAGGAAAGATCATACTGAAATGATAGCTTGATATAGCTTCTGTACTCATCCCAGGACCTCCTGTGGCATTAGAAAATCAAAGATTTCCATGTAAAAGATGTAATTTCTTCAAGTAGCGGGTATCCAGATAGAGGCATGAATGGTGGGATCATTTCTTCACAATGAATGGGGCTGGGTGGATACTCTCCATCCAGCATGAATAACCAGAGAATCACCTGAACTACTAGATAAAGCCTTCCTTACCCATTGGAGGTGTTAAAAATGATATTCTTTCATTATTCAAACATAAGTCCATAAGTCCATTAAGCATGTAGAAATAAAATGTTTCCTAGCAACAGTTTTCATTACTACATATATAGATTCAATATATTTACCAGAACATTTTTTTCTCAAAACCCCAATATTGCAGCAGGATTCAATAAAACATAAACACCTTTAATTCCTCCTATCCTCTGGACCCAAGTGAAACCCGAGGGTCCCAGAAAAGAACATTTTACCCAAGTACATATTCTGACTCAGAACTTAGCTTCCTAACTTTGTAATATATGATTATCATAAACATAATAAAACAATAATAAATATAAGCAGCATTACATCATTAACACTTTACAGTTTACAGCTGAAATTCTGGGGATTCAAAAAGTATGTCCACAAAAAAAGTCACTTTAAGACTGTATTCAAACTTTCCCACCAAAAAAAACTTAGCACTTCATGGATTCAACATATCAAACAATTCAGTAACTCTTAAAGTATTTGAAATGTAATCCTTTTTTTACCAAAATCCAATTGCCAAATTTTAATTCAGGTCCAAACCCTAAAGGAGGAATATTAGGTTATATCCACCTTTTCTTCATTTAATACCATAGGTAGACTCTTCTTTTTTTTTTTTAAAAACCACCAAATTTTGTACACCTCCTAAGTCATACACAGAATAACCTTGCCTTATGTATTTTAATGATTAAATGGTAAATCTTGTGCATTCATTAAACATAACCCAACACTGTTATATTGTTATTCTGTCTTGCCTTGACACAATAAAACACCCACACCCTCTCATTCCTCCATTCATTGGCCCTTCCATTCATTTTTTTCCCTCTATATTTATATGACAAATCCCCCTTTTTCACCAATATTGCATCAATTGTATCAACTCTATCAACTTTACAATAGTATAGGTTAGCAACACAAGTTAAACACTTCATGTCTCTAATAGTGGGACCCCTTGTATACACAGATTTTAGAATTCATATGTACTGTATAACAGCTGAAACATAATTTAAACATTTGCACAAATAAACCATTTCCTCTGTTTTGTAGCAGGCAATGTCTTTGTTCAACGCCAAGTTCCTGTTTTTATTTTATTTTTTTTACTCTTTTGCAGTCTTCAGCTATTCACGCCCTTTGAAGCTGACTTCCTAATTTCACAAGACATGTTAATCAAAAAGGCATTTTAAACAAGTACAAACGTATTAAAACATTATTGTTTTTTACTCTTCAAATTTATAATTGCACATTTCTTAACCTTTTAAATCTACTTGAATCTGAACAGATTTCTCAGGAAAGGAAATGTTAGTACCATTAAATACTGTACATGTAATTTAGTAGTGACGTCACTTTTCCCACATAGAATTCCAATTACAAGTGCATTTGGCATGGGTTTAATAATATGTGCCGAACACATTCCATAAACTTACTGATAGTTGTTGGAATGTGTTGGGCACATATTGTCCAGTTAGTATTCAGTTACTCTATAATGACAGGTCATTTAACTAGTGATGCACTGGGAACTTCTAATAATTAATAGTAATGTGTTCCTTCCTGTAGATCTAAAAAACATTTAGCGTTTTGGAAACTTGCCAATAAGGTCTAGTTTACACTTGCAGTTGGGGAGGCATTAAAAATAGGCCACTGAGCCATGTTTTTACTGCTTCCCAACTGCTCTCGCTTAAGCCGCAAAGGCAGCCATATGGGAGTACACAAATGCCACGGCCACAATGCTGTGCGTTGTGCCAAAAATGATCCCTTCTATCATGCTTTGAAGGACTGTGCTACAACCGCAAGCCAAACACTAGGCTGCGACACTGTACTCTTAATGAAAAAGGAAATTCAGTTGTCAAAAAAACAGGCATTAGGGAAGCAGCAGTATCCCAAATTGCTCTTCACAGACATTGCAAGTGTAAATTAGCCCAGCTATCTACTGTAAAATAAAAAATATAATCTAATACAGAGCAGCAGACTATGAAAGTCCTGGAATTTCAACAGCATGCAGGGCCAATGCTGAATAGCATAAAAGTATAAGCACAAAAAATCTAGCACCTTAAGAGTCCACTATTATTTTAAAAAAATTATGATGTCTGAGGTTATTATATGTGATGATAGTTTTCAGGAAAAGAATTCTCTTTTTATTTCATATGCCTTGTCTGTCAACAAAAAATAAATAAAGAGCATCAGAGAAAGAATAGTCTTGGAATTACATACATTCTCAGGGCTGAATTTGAATAACATGAAAGCATCAGCACAAAACATTTAATAACTTCAAGGATCACTATTGTGAAAAATATTTTATTCTGATGTGTGTGGTTAATATGTATAGTGATATTATTTATTACAGGAAATCTAGTCAAAGCAGTTATCAGAATATAGCATTTTTATGATGGTTGTTTTTCAAGCTCAAATTCAGGCAAACAGCTAAAACCACAATTGAAATACTCAAATGGAATTTTTATTTTTGTCCACCCAACCCTGAGATTTACAAAGCCCAGCCAGACAGCTTAACCAACCCAGTGACCTGACTTTTCTCTATTGCAGTTCAAAAACACAGCTTGGTCACTTTCCTGCCCCCATCTTAGAGGCAGATCAAAGTTACATAGTTTGTAAGGTTGAAAAAAGGCACATGTCCATGTAGTTCAGCCAAGGAAAAAAATGATCCCATATACACAATCCTATACCCATAGTTGATTCAGAGGAAGGAAAAAAAACAGAAAAGCATGATCCAATTTGCTCCAGCAGGGGAAAAAAGTAATTTCTGATCCTCCGACAGGCAATCGGATATTCCCTGGATCAACTTTACCTATAAATGTTAGTATCTAGTTATATTATGTACATTTAGGAAATAATCCAGGTCTTTTTTAAAGCAAGCTACTGAGCTAGCCAGAACCAGTTCTTGAGGGAGTCTATTCCACATTCACAGCTCTTACTGTGAAGAAACCTGCTCCCCTGTCCACTGTGATGACCTTACAGTGAATAACTCAACACCAAGTTCACTATATGGGCCACTTATGTATTTATACATGTTGATCATACCCCTCCTTAATCTCCTCTTCTCAAGAGAGAATAAATTCAGTTCCTCTAATCTATCCTCATAGCTGAGCTCCTCCATGCTTCTTATCAGTTTAGTTGCCCTTCTCTGCACTTTCTCCAGTTCCCCAATATCCTTTTTATCATCTACACAGCAACCTAGACCAGTGTTTTTCAACTCCAGTCCTCAAGGCGCCCCAACAGGTCATGTTTTCAGGATTTCCCTCAGATAAAATGTCTGCGTTAATTACTAAGGCAGTGTATTAAGTATTAAAGAATTCTTTTGTATTTTTAGACTACCATTAAAACCATAAACTACATATCGAACTATCCCTGAAGAAGGAGTCTATCATACACCGTAACGCGTAGGAAATTTGATTGTATTTTAAGTTCACACATTTTGTTATATGTTTAAATGTTTGGGTATCATGTGCATCTTTTGTGTTCTGTACAAACAACCCAACCATCAATGTTTTTATAACTATTTGCTACTTTCTATGATACTACTTTTTTGATAAATAAAACTTTTTTATAAACAATTGTTTCACAATCTGTGCCTAAAAAATCCTATTTTCCAAGGGGAAATTTGTATACTATCCAAGTTAGGGATGTTGGCCTCTATAAAGCAGATACTATACCTCCAATTTTTTTATATTTACTAAGGCAGTGAAACTGATCAAATCACCTGTGCGAAATAATGGAAAGCCTGAATATATGACCTGTTGGGGTGCTTTGAGGACTGCAGTTGAGAAACACTGACCTAGACAGCAGCCCTGCTACAACGTTGATGATCCGACAGTAAACCAGTGGAATCACACAATTGGTCAAAGCTGTGCATGTACCTTTCACTTTACAAGGGAATATGTGCTTGTAAGCAGTTGTTGCTTGGTGGGGGGTCATGTGAGTACAGACAATGCAGATAGAGCTTGATACCACGGCAACCGTTATCACGTGAGGACGCAGTGCGCTCTAAGCCTGAAGCTTCAGACAAGAGAGGGAGGAAGAGCCGATCAGCTGAGACTGGTTGACACGCAGTGCGCTCCAAGCTCGTAGCTTTCTGTTACCAGTGGGATGAAGGGCTGATCAGCTGTGAGTGTGTATCATCCATCCAGTCTGTAACCAGCTCCCTTGTAATTTGAGAGAAGCTATTTGAGTTATCCACTATTACCAACCAACTGAACGCTAGAAGGCTATCCTCTGAAAGGACCTGCGCCCACTGATTTTTACAGTTTATTTTATTTTATTTTCCTTTATTTGTTTAATAAATTATCAAAACTGTACTGGACTATTTTGGGGTCTCTTTTTTACATATGGACATTGTTGCTGGTGTTTGACTATCAACCCTGGAGGACTTCGGGAGTAATCGGAGTGAGAATACTATCCAAGGCCTATTACCTCTCGGTTCCAGTGAGTTTGAACCCCTTGCGGGGTGTGTGCAGCACTCGGTGTCCTAACAGATGGTGAAAGGTGCACTCATCAGATCTACTATACGTTTAAGAGACTCCAGATTGATTCCTAGCCTTTGTGTCTTTGCTGGAATTTTCCTGCCTGCATTTGTTTTGCCTGCATTTTACAAAGACTTTTTGATTTATCAGTCAGCATTTAGGACTGAGAATAGCTCCGCTTTGATGGGTTAATGGTTGATATATAGTGATTATTTACTCATCCATATTTATATATTTTTTTTGTAGTAAGTGGCTGCTGAGAGATATCTCATTTAGAATCAGGTGACATCAGGTCAAATCACTGCGGTTTTATATTTTCCATCTTCTTATACCGAATATCCTTAAGCGCTGAGATAGGAGGATTGTAGTAGGGCATATTGTCTCCTTTTTGTCTGTTTAATGCAGATGGGTTCTCTGAGCCTACTGCAAAAACTTTGAATGAAAAATTGAAGGTGCAAAATTGTCAGGTAAACAGTGATTGCATCCAATCAGCCACATGTGAGAGGATGTCAGTCCCTAAACGCTAGGTCCTGCCCCTTTGGTACCAGGCAATGGACCTGGTAGTCAATATCCCAGGGTTTTTTGAGAATGTAAAGCATAGTGGGAGGAGTTAAGCAGGAAAAAGGGGGTAGTGAGATGTTGTGAGGAGTTCTCCTGAGAGTAGGTCTTCTCAGTAAGTTAGACATCATAATTTACTGCGCCACAGTAAGTTAAAACCTATTATGAGCAAAAGACTTGAAGGCAAGAAAAGGCAAGAGCCAGCTAGAGCAGTGGATTCAATAATATTTTGAAATGGGAACCTGATAAAAAGGAATATCATTTGTGTGAAAACCCTATTGAAGCCATTTTGCTGGGAAGCTTCTGTAAGAAGGAAGTAGATTGTTTGCTAACAAGATTAACTAAGTAAAGTTGTTGGTATGCAACACAAATGGATTGGAGAGAGTGAGATGGGCATGTAAAGAAAGATGCTTAGCACCCTGGTAGAGTCTGTGCACTGAGGGGTGATGTAATTGGTGCTGTCCCAAGACTTTACGTAGGAAGGTTAAGTTTCAAGTTCCAGTGTGGTCTGGTCTTTTGGTGGTGTGAGGGACTGTACTGGCCTGAAGGTTCTAGTTACGCCTCTACGACAGCTGTCAGAATTCAATAGTCGACAGAGGAGAGGTTTGGCATGAATTGAGGAACCTATTTCTCTCCTTCAGCCCTCAGGGAATAAATTAAAGAAATTAGATTGTGTATGGATAGCCTAACTCCTTCTATACAGGAAAATGTTGAGAGGCTCAAATCAGAAAGTCATATTCTGTTATGTTCTCTGTTTGCATATAAAAGTAAATTCGATATTTTTTTTATACATAACTATTTTTTGGTGTTTCTGCTTGGAGTTTGGTTTTAAAGGCAAACTAAATTGATTTTCATTTAGGAAAATCTTTTGGCAGTGTTTAAAATGGTATTTAATTTTTTTTCATTATCTGTATAAATCTTTATTTTACAAATAAACATTTAATACAGGGTGCTTCTATGAATCTTTTTTTGCTGAACATTCTGGACATGCTGATAAGAAAATGAAATAGTATAACTACTGCACCAACATTAATAAGGTGTAACATATCATTTATTCAGTAAAGGAGAACCAAGCCAAAAGATAATAATGACATACCTAATAAATACTGAGTAAATCGGCAAACCAAAATTTTAGCAATATGCTATGCAGTGAAAAACAGGAACAAATGTCAAAGTAAAAAGTCATGAAAAAGTAAAACATTAAAAACAAGCCAGAGTGTTAAGTCTGTAAAAATTTTATCAGTCCCCTTGTAGTTGAGAGTTGTCAAAGTTTATTGAATCATAGATAAAAGGCACAGCATGGCTGTCTTAAAAAAGGTAGGTTCTGTAGGAGTGTAGCCTCCTTAGCCCCCCCCCCCATGGTTTCTCACAATTAAGATAGCGGGTATGTCTATTGGTAGAAACAGCACTACAGTTTGCAGCAATGGGATTCAGTCAGGGGCGTTGGGAGGGGGTGGCTAGGGGAGGCTGAAGCCCCGAATTGGTCCCCGAAAAGCCCCGAGTGTCAAGAAGGCACCGTTCAATTGTCAGCCCCGAGCGCCGCCGGCCGCTGACGAGCGGGGACCGATCTGATCCGCCGAGTGCGGCCGAGTGTGGCCGAATGACATACAGGTCCCGCCTTGTGGAGCTATGATGGACGTCCCACTTGTCCAATGCTGTGACCGCGGGACGTGTGACGTCCATCATAGGCGCTGCAGGCTCCAGAAGGCCGGAATTACAATCCGCCACGCCACATCACTGAGACCCCCACTCGGCGCTGAGATAGATCAGGGCAGCGGAGGAGCGATCTGGCGAGATGTGCCAGTGACTGCACCGATGATTGTAGAAGAAGGGATGAGGATAACCTGAAGAGGAGCCCGGTGCTGGGGTGTGTTGGTGACCTGAGCTGTGCTGGGGGCGGATGGCAGAGTAAAGAGCTCCGGATCTCGGTGTGTCTGATCATGGGCACCATACTCCGGAGTGTGCAGCAGGAGGCAGAAGAGTCTTCTCCATACCGCCTTGTGCCTGCTGGCCGTGCTGGGACTGGGAGGCAGGCTCTACTTTGTATAACTTACTACGTGCAGGACAAAGCCCGGAGCTCCAAGGTCCAGGCGATGAAATTCAAGCAGTCTCCTCTTCTCTGGCTGCCTGCTGTGCCACATGATGCGTGGGCTGCACACCGCACACTACGGCTGAACTGAACTGCAGGACACCTGGACACATGAAGTCTGTCTCCTGGTCAGGTAGGTGAGGTCAGTGTATGTATGTCACGGTATGTTAGGTAGGTCAGTGTATGTATGTCAGGTCAGTGTATGTATGTCAGGTCAGTGTATGTTAGGTAGGTAGGTGTATGTCATGTCAGGTCAGTGTATGTTAGGTAGGTAGGTGTATGTCATGTCAGGTCAGTGTATGTTAGGTAGGTGTATGTCATGTCAGGTCAGTGTATGTTAGGTAGGTGTATGTATGTCAGGTCAGTGTATGTTAGGTAGGTGTATGTCATGTCAGGTAGGTGTATTTATGTCAGGTAAGTGTATGTTAGGTAGGTAGGTGTATGTATGTCAGGTAGGTGTATGTTAGGTAGGTAGGTGTATGTCATGTCAGGTCAGTGTATGTTAGGTAGGTGTATGTATGTCAGGTCAGTGTATGTTAGGTAGGTAGGTGTATGTCATGTCAGGTCAGTGTATGTTAGGTGGGTGTATGTATGTCAGGTCAGTGTATGTTAGGTAGGTGTATGTATGTCAGGTCAGTGTATGTTAGGTAGGTGTATGTCATGTCAGGTAGGTGTATGTATGTCAGGTAAGTGTATGTTGGGTAGGTAGGTGTATGTCATGTCAGGTCAGTGTATGTTAGGTAGGTGTATGTCATGTCAGGTCAGTGTATGTTAGGTAGGTCAGTGTGTCAGGTAGCTGAGAATAGTGGTCAAAATTGATGGGTACTGCTAAGCCCCAGGCAGCAACCAGCCAGTAAGCTTACCCCCCGCCACACAACCCCAGCGCTCAGCCAAAAAACACCGTGCCATGACCACTCTCGACCCCCCCCCCATCGGTGCCAGCATCGGACTTTGGGCTGAAGCCCCTGGTCTTTTTGCCACCTAGCAATGCCCCTGGATTCAGTTGTGGCGCAGGCCAGCAGCATGCATGCTGATAGGGGACACTACCTGCCAGAGAGTTCATTCTGAGCGCTGCTCACCTGTGATGTTGCAACATGGTAAAACATAGTGCCCAGTAAGAGAAAAACTCACCCAAGGTCAACCGCTATATAGTATAGTTGGTGTGTAGAGTAGTCGGTGCTCTGGCTAATTAAACTCACAAAAGCTCCATAGAAAGTACAGGCTGGCAACTCGACAGCTTCTCCATAGAAAAATTTTTTTTAACATTACAGCAATAACATCATCCAAAAACGACGCGTTTTGGCCTTAGGCCTTCATCAAAAGCATAAAAATATGACATTAAAAACAAGTATATATAAGGGAAGCAGCCAATGTGAGGTATGAAGGGCATAAATCACTTAATTAAAAAATCAACCCATTAATTGGTTATAGGTGGAGATACTGTCATAGTGCCCAGTAACCCTACACGTTTTTGCAGTTCTCGTCTGTCTTCAGCAAGGCTAAAGGGGTGTCTTGATCGCAGTGTTATTTCAAGTCTTCATCCTTATTAACCCTAAAAGCGTATCTGAACCCAAAAACTAAAATCTAATATAACGGAAAATTTATTATCAAATACTTACAGTAATTTTCCTTTCCTGATGGACTCCATGGCAGTCTACATGTAGGTTAACCCCACCTCCTTTCGAATGCTATAGGACCCCACTTCCATAAATTTGAGCTCACCACTTAGAGACTGTATTCTGTAACTAGCCAACACTTGACCAATGGGTGGGAACTCCGTCTGCCATGGAGTCCATCAGGAAAGGAAAATTACGGTAAGTATTTGATAATAAATTTTCCGTTTTCCTGACAGACTCCATGGCAGTCTATGTGTGGGAAATAACTAGCCAGACCACATGGGTGGGTATGCTGATCAAAAATAAATTTAATTTGCCCCATCCACCAACAGGATTCTTAACCACTTCAGCCCCGGACCATTTGACTGGCAAAAGACCAGAGCACTTGCGATTCGGCACTGCATTGCTTTTACTGACAATTGTGCAGTCGTGCGACGTGGCTCCCAAACAAAATCCATTGTCGGAAATTCCAATCGTGTGTACACAAATCTGACCCACAAAGTGCCACGCATGCTCAGAATAAATTAAGAAACTAAAGCTATTGGCTACTGCCCCGTTTATAGTCCCGACGTACGTGTTTTACGTCACCGCGTTCAGAACGATCAAATTTTTTCGACAACTTTGTGTGACCGTGTGTATGCAAGACAAGTTTGAGCCAACATCCGTTGGAAAAAATCCATGGATTTTGTTGTTGGAATGTCCGATCATGTGTACAGGGCATTAGGAATCTCATAGATAATACAATCAATTTTTTTCATTCAACCAGTGGGTTTTCCCCACCATCCACACATTCGAGCGATTGTATTCTGAGAACTTTCCCTGCCATCAGAATGTTAACCGCTTCAGCCCCGGAAGATTTTAGCCCCTTCCAGACCAGAGCACTTTTTGCGATACGGCACTGCGTCTCTATAACTGACAATTGCGCGGTTGTGTGACGTTGCACCCAAACAAAATTGACGTCCTTTTTTTCCCACAAATAGAGCTTTCTTTTGGTGATATTTGATCACCTCTGCGGTTTTTATTTTTTGCGCTATAAACAGAAAATTTTGAAAAAAACGCATTATTTTTTACTTTTTGCTATAATAAATATCCCCAAAAAATATATTAAAGAAAAAAAAAATTTTTTTCCTCAGTTTAGGCCGATACATATTCTAAATATTTTTGGTTAAAAAAAAATCGCAATAAGCAAATTTTTTTTACTAGTAATGGCGGCAACAAGCGATTTTTTTCGTGACTGCGACATTATGTCAGACAGAACGGACACTTTTGGCGCTATATTGGAACCATTTACATTTATACAGCGATCAGTGCGATTAAAAATGCATTGAGTACTGTGTAAACGTGACTGGCATTGAAGGGGTTAACCATTAGAGGGTGCTGTAGGGATTAAGTGTGTCCTAGGGAGTGATTCTAACTGTGGGGGGGATGGGCTACGTGTGACACAACACTGATCACCGCTCCCGATTACAGGGAGCCGTGATCAGTGTCAGTGTCACTAGGCAGAATGGGGAAATGCTTGATTACATCAGCATTTCTCCGTTCTCCTTTTCCGTGAGACGAGCGTGAGTTGTCCCCGCAGAAATCGAGTCCACGGGACCCACGATCACACTCGTGGAGCTGAGTGCCGCGTTTTAAAGGGCAACGTATAGGTACGTTAATATGCCTGTACGTGCCCTTCTGCCGACATATATCGGTGTGAGCCGGTTGGCAAGCGGTTAAACCAAAATTCACAGAAGATAAAGAAGCAGGTTCTATGCAATAGTGTGACCTAAAGATATTAATGGAGGCCCACAAGGCAGCTTTGCAGATGTCATCTGGAGCCACATACCGGGCCGCTGCCCACGAAGCCGCCATACCCCTGGTGGAATGTGCCGTCACCGCCTCTGGAGGAGCCAAGCCCTTAGCCCTATAAGCTTGCTGAATGGATTGGATGATCCTGGCCACAATCCTTCTGGTCGAAGCTCGCTTCCCTTTGTTACTGCTGGAGTGCAGGATAAACAGGTAGTCAGAGTGTCTAAAGGAGGAAGTAACTTGCAGGTATTCCTTCAGTATTTCCCCTATATCCAGAGGATGAAGCTCAGTGGACCCTGGGGCCCTGAATGTAGGTAAGACGATTTCTTGGTTCTCATGGAACACTGAAGTAACTTTCGGGTTTGACCGATCATAGGGATGAGGACCATCCGGTCCGGAAAGAAAGTCAGGAATGTTTTTCATGACCCAAGGACCCAAATCTCAGAAAATCCTCTTGGACGAAGATATGGCAACTAGGAAGGCGACTTTTGCGACAGGTCTTTGATAGGAAGCGGAGCGGATCTCACAGTACTGAGTCCAGGCAGTGAGTCAAGAACAAGGGTAAGATCTCATTTGAGGAATCTTGACCTTCTTTGGGGCCTGAGTTTTGTCGCCCCACGGAAGAACTGCCCCTGATGTTCCGGAGAAGGCTGACAGGGCTGAGACTTGGAATCTGAGAGAGCTGATGGATAGTAACAGATCTAGGCTGGATTGGAGGAAGCCGAGGATATCCTGGATTCCTGGATCTCTGAAACAATCTGCCAGTAGAGGATGGGAATTCAACAAACTTGGCCCAAATTCTCCCATAAACCTTCTTCGTGCTCGCCTTTCTGGAGCTATATGAGGTTGGAAATCACTCTTGAAGTGCACCCGAGAGATTCCAGCCTCTATCTCTCAAGAACCAGACCATCAGTCTCAGTAAGGGTGCAGGACTGCCTCCTGAGAAAGAAGGTCCAGCCCGAGAGGAAGAGGCACCAGTTCCCGTAAGCTGAGCTGGGTCAGGAGGGGAAACCATGGCCTGTTCGGCCAGTAGGGTGCTATCACCACCACCTTGTCTGTTTCTGCCTGGAGTTTCAGTAAAAACCTGAAGATGATCAGGAGTGGTGGAAAGGCGTATACCCTGTGGAAGCTCCACTGATCTGTCAGAGTATCTACCCTGAAGGCCTGGCTACAATGGCCCTGAGTGTAATACTTTTTGATCTTGAAGCTGCAGGGGGATGCAACTAGGTCTACTTCAGGACTGATTCCCAAGGACAGGATCCATTCGACCGTCTGCGTATGACGAGACCACTCGTTGCCTAACTGTGTGCAAGATAGGAAGTCTGCTTGGACGTTCTGGGTTCTGGGGACGAAGACTGCTGAATTATTGGCCAGGTTTTGCTGAGCCCAGGACATGATGGCCATGACTTCATGGAGCAGAGTGGAGCTCCAAGTGCTCCCTTGCCTCTTCACATAGGAGACCGCCGTGGTGTTGTCCATTCTCAGTAAAACGGCTGCCCATAGTTCCAGGACGTTTGAGCCCTGGTTGTGAAGACGGAAATCCCACTTGCCTTGTGCAAATTCTGACCTGCAAAGGGCTCCCCAACTGGCACCGCTTGCATCGGTCGTGACCATGACCCATGAGACGGGGGGCAATGGAGTGGCAGGTGAGCAGATTCCTACACTGGAGTCACCAGAAGAGGCTGTTCCTCATTGCTGAAGTTATGTGAATGGACTGATTGTCATCCCCCTGAAAAGGGCATAACCTCCACAGATACCACTTGACCATGGGGGTCGTAGAGACCATTGTGCCGATAATTCCTAGGCACTGTGAGGCCTTTAGGCGTGAGGAGCTCAGAGCTCGTGAGATTCTCTCTTGAATTACTGGGATCTTCTCCACTGGGAGAGAGATGGTGCTTTCCACCGTGTTGCCCTTAAGTCTATCAGACGATGGACTGGTTCCAGATGGCTTTTTTCCAGGTTTAGGAGCCACCTGAATTCAAACAGTGTGGAGATAATCTGCCCCCTGTGGACCAACAGCTGCTCCTTGTCTTGGGACAGTAACAAGAGGTCGTCGAGAGTGGTATGAGCGTATCCCTTTTGTTCTGATGAGGGCCACCACAGCCAGAAGAACTTTTGAAAAGACTCAGGGTGATGTTGTCAACCCAAAAGGGAGACAGGTGAACTGTAGATGTTCTTGCCTGACTCAGAACCAGAGGTATTTGCAGAATTCTACTCCCACAGGCACATGAAAATAGGCATCTTTTAAGTCGATTGAGATTAGCCAATCACCTGGCTGCACAGCTTGTTGGATAGTAGACAAAGTCTCCATTTTGAATCCTTCGTATTTTATAAACTTGTTTAGGTAAGTTAGGTCTATCACAGGATGCCATGAACCGTATTTCTTTTGCACAAGGAAGAGAGGGGAGTATACCCCCTGGAACTCTTCGCCTTTCAGGATAGGTACCGCGGCTCCCTGTACTATCAGCGAATCTATTTCTCTGACCTTGGTAGCAGGGATGAAATAAATCTGGGGGGAGGAGCACTGGTAAAGGACCATGTGTGGCCTGTGGAGACCGTCTTGATGTATGTAGTCCCAGAATGAGGCCACCCAGACGTGCCGGAAGAGAAGCAGACGCGCCCTGCCCAACCCGCCTGGGCGGGTCCAATCTCAAAACGACTTAGCCGGCTCGCGCCCACTGGATGCCTGGCTTTTAGCCGACTTTTGGAAGGATGTTTGACCTCTGCTTTAATACCTTCTGAAATCTCGGCCGATCCTGTAAGAGCATGCTACCCTTCAACGCTCATCACTGCGTCTTCTGCGCTGAACAGATGCCTATCCTGGGGCAGGAAGCCTGACCTCCCACCCGTGGCCTGGGCCATGGCACTATTCAATTTGTTGCCGAAAAACGAGGACCCCTCGAAGGGCATTCTACACCAGGCTTGTTTGGATGCTGAATCGGCGAGCCAAGGGCATAACCATAAGGCCCGCTTAGCCGAGACCTAGGACAGCACAGTCCGGGCCAGCAGGCGAATAAGGTCGATAGAAGTCTCCCCCAGGAAGGCCACTACCAGCTTCAATTCCTGTATTGTCAAGCCCATGGCCAGTTCTTCTGAGACACCCCTGAGTACAGAGTCCACACTCTCTGTCCAGGCATCCATAGACTTGGACATGACCGAAAGGGCCAAGGCAGGTTTGCAAGCCATACCGGCTAGCCTGTAAATTCTCTTGAGGCCTTGGTCTATTCTCCTCTCAAGCCCATCCTTGAAGGATACAGTACCCGCTAAGGGAAGAGTGAAGTGTTTGGCCAGTTGCATCAGTGCTGCATCTATTAGGGGAGCGTTTTCCAGATGTTTCACCTCCTCTGCCTTGAAGGGGTATAATCTGGAGGTCTTGACATAGAAGTCTTCTTATCTACCTTGCTCCACTCCTCATCAATGATATCCTTCAATTTGGAAAGGAGCGGGAAAATCTGAAGAGCCAAGGGAGGCATTGTAATGCTGGGATGGGCTCGGATCCAGCCAGGGAGCCAGATAGAGTGGTGGACTGGCTCCACGTGTGGGTTGTACCCCACTTCTTTAGGGATTGCTGCACCACATGCTTAACAAGAGACTCCATCTTTTGGTTTTCCATCTCTTTCTCCCAGATCGCCTGGGCGTAACATGGATCACACAGTGATTTGACCTCCGGGACTCGTGTCCCACATCCCCAGCAGGCTCTGCAATCAGAGCAGCTGTCATGGCGGTGGGTTCGGTTTCTGGAGAAGGAATGGGAATATCTCCTCTACTGATGGGTCCTGGACGGAGAGTCACATCTGGACCTGGATGATGAGTGATGTTGCGGCCTGGCAAGGTCTCTGTCATCTCGGACCACGATTTGGCGGTCTGATCTGGGAGGGCTGAAGGAAAAAGGAAAAGAAGAAATGCGAAGTCTGGTGTTAACTCATTCTTATTTAACCATGAATAATCTCGGCCCCTCCCCCTTGACTGCACATGCCTTGTGCGTGAGGGCTGGCCGCACTGAGGCGGTGACCTGTCCATGGTACCTCGGACAGGACGTCAATCCGAATAAGAAAGCACCACACAGACTTGGGCAATACCCAAATGACCTAGGATAAGCCAGGGAGACAAGCAAAAGAAATGATTTTTTTGTGCCATTCCCTTTAAGACAAGCAAAGAGACTCCCCAGCTAAGGATTACCCAGGCCTGTGTGATCCTGGGCTTGGGGAAGCTGCTGCTCACTGCCCGCAGGAGTTCCCAAACTGACAGGGGCTGATAGCTATTTAAATTCCCCGCCCAGAGGACATCACCGCCTCCCCACTCTTCTCGCCTGCACCGTAGAGAGCGGGCGAACAGCGCCTGTGAGACTGCTGGTTGCTCTGCTGAGCTGCGCATGCGCGAACCAAGCCTCAATGTCACAGAGGCCCCGCACATGCGCAGATGCTAGTTGCGGCTGAAACCCGGAAGTATAGCCACGCCCTGGAACGCAGGAGTGTTCTGAGTGCCGTGAGAGGCCAGAAGGTTAACCCAGGGGAAAAGCAGAGCGGTGACATGACAAGGACAACAAAGAAATAAACAGCTGCCATAGAGAAAAATGAAACAGCAGTCCTTGCCAGTCGGCTTGCTGGTTTAGGAGTCATCTCGACTGGACGTCGTACAGGAAAAACTTGAGTACACATGATGTAGGTCCATGTAGGAGGACAAAAATAGAAATGCAGTCTCTAGTGGTGAGCTCAAATTTATGGGAGTGGGGTCCTATAGCATTGGAGAGTAGGCAGGGTTAACCCACATGTAGACTGCCATGGAGTCTGTCAGTAAATTGCAGTTTACTAATCCTTAACCCCTTTGCACCAAGCATATGTACGAGCATATGAACACGGTGTCAGAGTTGTGTTTGAGTCAAGGTCAGGTTCAAAGGTCAAGGTCAGGGTCAGTTTTTTGGGCAGGTTTTTTTTTTTTTTAATTAGTATCAGTGTCAGTTAGTGTCAGTATGTTTTAGGGTGCTTTCACACTGAGGCGTGCGGGCGCTGGCGGTACAGCGGCGCTAAATATAGCGCTGCTTTACCATCATTTTAGCGGCACTATTTGGCCACTAGCGGGGCGGTTTAAACCCCCGCTAGCGGCCAAAAAAGGTTTAAAACCGACCGCAAAGCGCCGGCAGGTTTGCAGCGCTGCCCCATTGTTTTCAATGGGAAGGGGCGCTTTAGGAGCGGTAAATACACCGCTCCTACAGCGCTCCAAAGATGCGGCTTGCAGGACTTTTTTGACTGCCCTGCAAGCGCACCGCTCCAGTGTTAAAGCCCTCGGGGCTTTCACATTGAAGTGCATTGAGCGGCACTTTCAGGGAGCTTTGCAGGCGCTATTTTTAGCATTGTTTCCTGGGCTGTATTTCGGGTAAAAACTAATATACACATATGTGGCATCGCTGCGATTGTCAGGAGCAGGAGAGTTTATTTTGGGTTGTTCTTTGGTGGAAGGTTATGGTAGTGGCAAAAAAAATATTTAGATAAATTTACAAAAAATATTTTTTTTTATTATTTTGGGCCAGTTTTCCTTTGATAATGAAAAGAAACAGGAGATATCCATTACCATTTACTAGCAAAAGAAAGCCCGATTTTACCTGAAAAAAAAAATGCAGTATAATCCACCTGGATGCACAAAGTAGTTGTGATGATATGTACGGTTTTACTAACACATGTCAAAGTTGCAAAATTGTGCTTAGGCATTAAGATTTAAAATATCTATGGCTGGCCTAATTGTACCTGTAACCTGTTAACTGTGAGTTGAATGATGCTTTAAATGTTTCCTTTTATTTTCATCTGGTGATCCAGCCAGTAATACACTTCCTGCCTTAGGATGGCTCCACTATATGGAGGAGTAATGGAGACACCCTTGGACAGTAGCATTGTCAAGCCCACTTTAAATTTAGGGCTCAGTTGAACTTAAAAGCAAAATTGTAGCCATTTATTTGAAGGGGGGGGTGAGATGGTAAACTTACATGCTCTTGCTGTATTTATTTTTTTTCCTCCTCTGTGCTTGCTCCTCATACTGACCTCTGGGGCACGATGCTCAACTTCAGGGTATGAATTCAGGTTGCTCCCTGTGTTTGCGGGATGTATGAAGTACACTTTATGCATACAATGTTTTTAAACTACAAGCTTATGAGCATACTTCCAGCTGCTTGCTGCTGCTGGCTGCTCAGGGACACCTGCTGGTGGACACTGGAACTGCACCACTCACATCCAGGCACTGCTGTGCTACTAGCAGATATCCCAGCTAAATATCATATGCCTGGGGAATAGTAAAAACCCTTGGCATTTTTTTCTGTTTTCCATTGGGGAAATTTCCCTTTACTTCCTTTCCAAGACACACAGCAGAAAATGTGTCTAAATATCTGGACAGGGAAAGTAAATTCTTAGGCAAGGTGTCCCTTATGGAAAATTTCCTTTCTATTCCTACTTCAGTGACAGCTTTAAACTTCTGGATGACCTTTGTCACCAGGATGAATAGGGTGACTCCAGCAGAGACAAAGGACAATACGAAAACCCTGATTTGATACAATAAATAACTCTAGAGCTGGTATTTGTTTTTGTTTCAAAACTGCTTATTTGCTGAAGGACCCATAGAAGTTATTTTATTATATTTTCATGTTTGTCTGTAACAGTAATTCCCCATACACACGATCAGAAATTCTGCCAGCAAAAGTCGGATGTGAGCTTTTGGTCAGAAATTCCGACTGTGTGTATGCTCCATCGAACTTTTGCTGGCAGAATTCCAGCCAGCAAAAGATTAATGCCCCATACACACGATCGGAAATGCCGCCAGCAAAACTCAGATGAGAAGTTTTGGTTGGAAAATGCGACTGTGTGTATGCTCCATCAGACTTTTGCTGGCGGAATTCCAGCCAGCAAAAGATTGAGAGATGGTTCTCTATTTTTCTGTCGGAAAAAGTTCCTATCTGAAAATGCGATCGTCTGTATGCAATTCCGACATGCAAAAAATCACGCATGCTCAGAATCAAATACGAGACGGAAGCGCTCGGTCTGGTAAAACTAGCATTCGTAATGGAGATAGCACATACGTCACACTGCAAATTATTGGATCTTTTAATGCAGCGCATTCTTTTGTTCTTTATAATGCTAGAATAATGAAGTTGTTTTCCTGCTGATATTCACACAGAGTTATGAAAAACTGATTTGTTTATTATTTCTCGTGATCTCATGAATAATCATTTTTGTTTTTAAAGCCAGATCTCCATAATAATGTTTAGAATTATTTTTTATAGTCATCTTTTTTTATTTTTAATCAAGATCTCTTGTTTTTTGGATTATTTTGAAATTATTTTCTAGTGATCTCCATAATTTTTTTTTGGTGTGTCAAGTTTCCACAACAACATTATTATCTTGTATTTTATAAAGCTCAAGGAGGTTGGTTTGTGTTGGTGTCCCTTGTTAATTTGACATTGTATTTTTGAAATGTACCTGCCTACTCACAAACTGTCCTTTTTGAAGAAAAACACATAGGCAAGTATTTTCATATAAAAAGATCTACATTTATTCTGGCTCATAATAACAAAATAAAGAGGAAGGCAACGCTGGAGAAACTGCTTGAATTTGCGAAGCCTTTGGCCCCCAGGGTACACATCAACACTTTGTAAATTAAAATTGGTAGCCTGAGAAGTCCATATTTAAGGGAGCACACTCTGGTCCAGGACTCCCAGAGATCAGGAACAGCAGCAGATGACATATATGTCCCCAGGCTGTGGTACTACAACAGCCTGTGTCTTCTGTCAGACCAGACTGAACCCAGGCCATCACTTTCTTGTCTTCCCTGCAGCCTTCCCTCCATGCTTCCCTGCAGCCTTCCCTGCAGCCTTCACTGCAGCCTTCATTGGAGGCTGTGACTATGGAGGTGGACTTGTGGCAGGAGGAGGAGGAGGAGGAGGATGGGCGAGCCCACATAAGTGCATGTTCTCACTAATTTGGCCCCTCAGCCCCTTCCAAAGGGCGTGAAAAATTAGATTCTCACACATGAAGCTTTGGCCCTCCTCCATTTGCTGCAATTTGGCAGCTACATAGCAGCCATAGGCCTCTTCAGCGCCGGGGCGTGTTTTCAGGGCCGCATTAGCCTCCTTAATGAGGCCCAGTGCTGCCTCCTCCATGTTACTCCTCTTCCTGGCCCTTTTTGTTGTAAGGCGGAGGGGAGGCACCTGGGATTGGGTGAGGCTACAGGGCCCCGCCACCTCCTGGCTGACACTTACCCCGCCTCCTCCTGTGTGCCACATTCCAGAGCCTCGTCCTGGCTGAGGTCTTCTTGTGTATGAAAAAGGGACATAGTTTTAGTTTTTGGTTTATCAATCACACACAATTTTCAGCTCATGACTGTTGCAAATTGAATGTTAACAAATAGAAAAGACTATCATTCTGACCCCAGCATTTTTCATTCTTGTCACAATCATTTTTGGCCCCTACTGTCTATTGATATGTTAAACACTTTTTGTTGAATCATTTTATTTGTTATCAATAATCACATCTAGTTAACAACAATAATTTTCGCACAATAAATTAAATATGTTAAAAAATACTATACCTGGCTCCAGCTGGGCTCCTCTACTTCTTCCAGGATGGAAGGCCCAGGTTGGTCCTCAGAAGCCTCAGCTGGGGTTGAGGGAAGGGTTGAAAAAATCAGAAACACACGTGTGAGAGTACCCGGGGCTGCACAACCCAAAAAAAAAAAGTTTAAAAAGAAATTGAAAGTTTCCCCGGGGGTTTTTTAAGCAGCAAAACATTTAGTTTATGATATAAAAATAAAGTAGATCAGAGATTCAAAATACATTCAAATGTGCAATGGGTTTATTATAAAATACAAACTCTGGTTCATGTTTGACAAACAACAACATAAAACATCACTCATGGCGAAGAGGCCCCCAGGAGAACATTATTACCAGTTACATATTCAACATTGATATCCACATGAATACCCCAATGCATTTCGACCCATTCTGGTCTTCTTCAGGGAGATTTAGATTCATTAAGTGGATGATGTGAAGATGCATCGCACAAACCAGATTGTTAAAAACATTAGAGCTCAGAGATCCCAATGACCACGCATACCCCCTCCGTGCCCTCCAGTCGGATCCACAGTCCATAGGGCTTGCAAGGGGCCACACGCTTAGACCTAGAGGGGAGGACGGGGGGGCCAGGCACCTAGTACTGACTTCTTGTATATAATAACGGCATTCCCGAGATCATCACAGGGAAGGGTTGAGGGAAGGCTGGATGGAAGTGTAGAAAGTGATTCCCTAGCTTCCATCTGGTCTTCCAGAAACCGCATTCTGTTGTAGTACCACAGACTGGGTACATACACATCCTCTGCTACTGCTCCTGATCTCATGGAAGCCTGGACCTTATTAAGCTCCTTCCTATACGTGCTTCTCAAGCTATTAATTTTCTTCTCCACAAACTTGATGTCTGCGTCATGGACCTGAGTCTTCATAAATTGCAGCAGTTTCTCCAGCGATGCCTTCCTAGCTGGTTTATTGCGATATAAGGGGTTTTTAACCTCCCTCAAATTTCTCATATCCCTGTATTTGTCTATGAACTGACCCATGAATTCAGGGTCTTTGAATTGTTTCCTATTTGCTGCAAGAGAAAACACAAGACAAAAACACTAATATCAGGCTAAACTCTCCTAAACTTATCCTAATATAGGCCTCAATCTAGAATCAGTATAGGCCACTGATGTCCTAAGTTAAAATGTTACCTTCGTTATAATGTTCGGCGCTATCGGTCCTCCTCCACACAGATTGTAGGTACGATACACACGTGTTAGCTTTATATACACTGCGCATGCATGAAACTCCACCCGTGTCACCCGCCCCTAACGTTCTTTATAGAATATTCCCCGCCCCTTCTCTTTCGGCGCAGTGGGAGATGAACATGGCGGAAACACAGCGGGTGCGCAATAGCAGTATCGAGGAGGAGGAAAACCCGGAGCCCAAAACGTCCCGATCCTGGAGAGAAGATTTAGGCCTCAAATATGGCCTTTGTAGAGATGATGGACATCTTGAAGAGGGCCGACTATGACGGGAAGTATGGACTGTACCTAAACCCAAATATGAGAAAGGCCAAGATCATGACTAAAGTTGTGAAGAGTCTGCACAGGAATTTTGAGGTAAGACGATCCAAGGAGCAATTGAGGAAACGCTGGTCAGACCTGAAATTGAGGGAGAAGGATCAGTACAGAAGAATCAAGAAAGTGCTTCTAAAAAGTAAGTAGTTGTCGTGTGTTCCGATTATTATTATTACTTGCATGCTGCTCCACGTGCTTTTCTTTACTGTTGTACAGTTTAAAATGACAACTTTCAGGCTCGTGGGCACAGTAATCGTTCGCAGTAAACATCGATCGTTCGCCAACTAAATACAATGTTTTTGGCAGATACACAGTTAACTACATTTGCTCATGCTAATTTGTCTTCAAAGAAGTTTAGGACATTGTTGTCTAGATGTGCTTGTAACTAGAATGAAATGTAAACTTGATTCAGTCTAATGTAAGGAAAGGACACTCAGCAGCTGTTTACACATCTGGATTAAGGAGCACTAGTGTGGGACACAAGAACAAACTTTTTAGGGTGTCCTACACAGGTGCTCCAGTGAATACTTGGGGTGTCTCCATGTGTGAAACTTGTCCAAAAAAGGTAAGTATTTGAGCTTTGGTAAGGGAAAAAATCATGTCTTCAGCTTGGAACTCTGCCCAAACAGATAATTGTACCCCACTTCCAAGCAATGTTTCATATTCCTATTTCTGGCCTCAAATATCGGTGTGCTAAGTTTACCTTTTGTTTCATTCTCATAGGGGAGAAAAGACTTGGGACGTCTGAGGACACCAGGGACCCCCCACCTACTAAAGAAGGGGAACTCAGCACACAACCTCAGGATGTGGAGGAAGGAGAGGTGGTTGAAATAGTGACCACAACAGGTGAGTGTCTGACACCACAGATTCAGGTAATAGATGTATGCCTGCATATTTATAATACATGGTGTGTACTTTTCTTTTAGGTGATGTGCATGTTGTGGAAGAACAATCTACTAATTTCACCACTGACAGTGCACAAAGGCTAATCCAGGAGATAATGTTTTGTAGTCGGGATTTAGACTTCATAAGGAAATAACCAAGGATATTGAACAAAGAATGAAGAACATGATTGATGTACTAGGAAGAATCTAAATCCAAAAAATTACACCTTATATTTTTTTTTAAAGAAAATTTAACTAAAGTTTTAATACAGTTTAAAAGCCAAATTTGGAAGATGCACACAGTGTGTCAACATGTGCTATCTGCCATCAGGGGATATCAATGTACGCGTTTTGTGGGTGCAACCCCTTCCTCGCAACTCTAGTAGGTGAGAGGAAGGAGTTGCACCCCCAAAACACGTCCATTGATCCCCCATGATGGGAGTTAGCACATGTTGATAATCCCCATTTTGACTCCCAATTTGTGTGCATCTTCAAAATTTGGCTTTCACAGGGGTGATATCACCCCATCTGATGAAGGCAATATCAACACATTTTTAACACTATAATGTCTGATATTGTCTTCATTTTTTCAATGTTGAACTTTGTAAGTTCCTGAGTTGTGTATGTTATGTTTTGAAACATGTAAAAGTGTGTGTGGGTAGGGGCAGTTGGCACTACCTGTATGGGTGCGTATCATTTAAGTGTTAGCTATATAGCTATAAGTTACTTGTGTGCTCTCCTAATAGTGACTTATAAGTGTATTTGGGCAAATCCGTGTAACAAAGTGTATCTGTGCCCGATGGGATAGATATCCCATACCAAAAAGTGCATCCAAATTGAGCTGGTTTAGCAACAAGGTGTATGTATGTATATACAAGTATCATAAAAGTATCACCAGTGGTATTATCAATACTTAAATAATAGGTGTAACTGCACACAGCTTCCTACTATTATGTAGGGGGTTACCCTAATTGTACAATTCGTTCATACACCTACTACAGTGGCTAATAAAAAGTCTCTTATCCGTCCACATCCAGTGCTATCCACTGGTTAACACTAAATCTCCATTGTGCACAATAAACGTGACAAAGAAATAAACATAAAAGTATATAGCCCACAAAATGTATGCAAAATGTGTATATAAAGTGATCAATTGTTTCAGAAATATACCGATTGTGCCACAAACATAATATAAAAAAATTGTAAATAAAGATCAATTTTGTGAAAGTTCTATCTTGAAGATATTTCATTCAAAAAGTTCCTGCGTGAGGTGACTGTAGTGATGACAGTTGAAATCCAGTGACTTAGGTGCTCCCCCTCAAGGTTCCCCACTCACCCGCTCCCTGCACCCCTGCAAGGGTAAACGGCATCTATTATCCTCAATATTTGCTTGGAATCCGAAATACAGTTGTCCAATGGGGCTGTCCAAAGGAGGCTTCCGCTCCAGGTGTAACTCTCCTTCAGGTTTAGGCTTTATCCTCGTATAAGAGAAAACAGGGCTCCCATAGTGTGATAACGTATTATATTTATTAAAAAATATTAGGTCCAATGACCAGTAAAATGAATGAAAATAAAAGTATAAAACAATGAACACTCCTAAAGGAGTGAAAGTATCACACTGCGTAGAGGGAGATCAAGCCCGGAGAGGAGCTCGTGGGTATACGCTAACAGCTGAGCGGCGTGCGCCTCAGCTGCGTTCCACACTCTCTCCGACTTCCGCGTAAGACGTAGGTACGTAGCTCCGCCTTACGCGTTTCGTCATCGACGTTCTCAAAGGCGTTAACCCCCTATATAATAGTAGGAAGCTGTGTGCAGTTACACCTATTATTTAAGTATTGATAATACCACTGGTGATACTTTTTTGATACTTGTATATATATACATACACCTTGTTGCTAAACCAGCTCAATTTGGATGCACTTTTTGGTATGGGATATCTATCCCATCGGGCACAGATACACTTTGTTACACGGATTTGCCCAAATACACTTATAAGTCACTATTAGGAGAGCACACAAGTAACTTATAGCTATATAGCTAACACTTAAATGATACGCACCCATACACCCATACAGGTAGCGCCAACTGCCCCTACCCACACACACTTTTACTTGTTATCTCATCCCTAAGGGGGTGAGTAAGGGGAGGCTGCAAGCCTTGGTCTGTGAGCGCGGAAATCTCAATCCTCTTTATATGTTTTGAAACATGCCTGATTATGTAAAACAAAAAAAATCAAGGTAAAACTTTATAAAACCCAATATGTTCTTTTTTTCCAAAAAAGGTTTTACAACGCACATGTGCATGTACACGGAGTAAAAGATTTTATACTCAACAATGTGTGGCTTCTTCTTTCAATGCTCAATACCACTTTTTGTATTCATGTTTACAGGGTGTTATTTAAATAATGGAAAAAACACTTGGCACTACAAGTGCACTAGGAGAACCTAGGAGACAGATAAAAGAAACACAAGCAGTAAATCAAATTCAAGATTTTATCATATCAATTTTTCTTTTTTATTTGAAAATATTTAAAAATGTGCTGGCATAGCAATGGCCTGACTACCTGTAAAATAATCGCCATATTTTTGACGCACTTCACAGGCACTTTGGGGGGGCAAGCCAGGACGGCCAGCTTCCAGGGCCATCAGTGTTGGTTCATGAAGTCCGGCCTCAGGCCCAACTGAGGCTACATAATTAGGAGCATTTTGCTTTAAAAAGTTGCGATGTATGCAGCATGATAACACGATGTGGTTAAGTTTGTACTCCGCCATATTTAGAAATAGGCGGAACTGGCTGACCATTATCCCAAAGGTATTCTCCACGACTCTTCTGGCTCTGGTCAGCCAGAAATTAAAAACCCTCTTCTCCGGGGTGAGGGTCCACTGGGGGAATGGCCTCATCAGGTGATCACCCAGACCAAATGCTTCATCAGCGATAAAAACAAATGGGAGTCCTTCGACGTTCTCTTCCGCAGGTGGCAATCCCAAGCCACCACTCTGGAGACGTCGGTAGAACTCCGTCTGGGCAAAGACTCCACCATCCGACATCCGGCCATTCTTCCCCATGTCCACATATAAAAACTCATATGTCGCCGACACCACCGCCATCAACACGTTACTATTGAAACCCTTATAGTTAAAATAGTATGACCCCGAATGGGGGGGTGGGACGATGTGGACGTGTTTCTCATCGATTGCCCCTCCACAGTTGGGAAAGTCCCAACACTTGGCAAACAGGGATGCACAGTCTGCCATTCCTGTGGCGTTGAAGGAAACTGTGCAGTCAAAGCAGAAAAAAAAACAAATTAGTACTTTTGCACATAAGATTGCAAGCAGATTAGACACAAACATTCTTGGCCAACATCAGTATAACATTTATTTTAAGGCATATTTAACCACCTGCTATCCGCGCTATGGCCGAATGAAGGCCACAGCGTGGACCTGCATTCCCGGGCGGCCGTCATATGATGGCCTCCCCTGTGCACGCTCCCTGCGCGCGCCCTGCAGGGCACGCGCCGGGCGCGCTGTGATCACCGAGTCACTGAGACTCGGCTGATCACCGATCCGTGTAAGGGGCCGGTCCCGGCCCCTTACCATGTGATCAGCTGTCAGCCAATGACAGCTGATCACATTATGTAAACAAAATATCGGTAATCATTTTTTTTTTTTACTCACGCTGACAGCGCGAGTAGAAAAAAAAGCCGATCACCGGATCGGATGTCAGGGACATCGGTCCCCAAGTGGAAGAGGCACATCTGCCTCATCAGTGCCATCTAAAAGTGCCACTTAACAGTGCCCACAGTGCCACCTAACAGTGCCCACAGTGCCACCTAACAGTGCCCACAAGTGCCACCTATCAATGCCAACAAGTGCCACCTATCAATGCCCACAAGTGCCACCTATCAATGCCCACCTGTAATGCCAATCAGTGCCACCTGGCAGTGCTGCCCATCACTGCCACCCATCAGTGCCCATCACTGCCACCCATCAGTGCCCATCACTGCCCCCTATCAGTGCCCATCACTGTCGCCTCATCAGCGTACATCAACGAAGGAGAAAAATTACCCGTTTTAAATTTTTTATAACAAAATATAAAAAACTAAAACTTTTTTTTTTTTTTAAATTCAGGTTTTTACATTTTTTTAACAAAAAGTAAAAACCGCAGAGGTGATCAAATACCACCAAAAGAAAGCTCTATTTGTGGTGAAAAAATGATAAAAATTTCATTTGGGTACAGAGTTGTATGACCGCGCAATTGTCATTCAAAGTGCATCAGTGCTGAAAGCTGAAAATTGGTCTGGATAGGAGAGGGGTTTAAGTGCCCTGTAAGCAAGTGGTTAAAGACAAAAAGATAAGGTCCACTTATCAGATTCATCACCCCCTCTGATGGCCCACTGGAAAAAGTTTAGGGGGGGTTCTAAATGAGTTTGGGAGCCAAAAAAAGCTTCTTGCACTCTGCCTGAATTTAAGGACATGCATGAGGACAAAGAGGACATTCACAGCATATTACAATCATGGTAATTAGGGAATGATGAAAGAAATACAATACATTAGCATACATTAAATACATAGAATGTGATGTTAAAGGAGAAAACTTACCCTAATATAGTCCTTCTGCAGGACCTAAATGATAGCAGAACAGGTCTCTGGAATAATGATCCCCAGAGCCTGGGGGGAGATGCCTGTGGAGAACTTGAGGTCCTGTAGAATTCTCCCCATCGCCAAGTACAGCAACGTGGCGACTAGCCTCTGTTTAGGAGTGATGGCTTGCCGCATGCAGGTGTCCTGCTTCGTAATATAAGGGGACAGCAAAGCCAACAGATGGTGAAAAACGGGGTCCGTCATCCTGAGAAAATTCCTGAAATCATCAGGATTATTCTCCTGGATCTCACGCAGCAAAGGCATATGAGAGAATTGGTCACACTGGAGTAACCAATTCTTGGTCCATGAACTCCTCCCCACCCTGTTCATGGACTGGGCTTGGGTCAAAGCAAGAACTCCAACACCAAGCCCCTGCACAGCACAAACCCTAAATATGACAAGCACGTACCCACAACATGGCTTTAAAACGGTCAGCTGGTCAGAACGAACTAACAGAACGCACTAAAGAACAGCAAGACCTGTGAAGAGCAAGCTAAAAATCAGAAACGAGCGGACAAGAATGCACTGCAAAACAAATACGAAGTGACAACACGCACTGAAAATCAGCTACAAACCCACAAGCACAAACTGAACAGCAGTAATGGACTGAAAAGTACGAAAGCTGAAAAGCGCGAATCGTCTCTCACCAAACTTCTACTAACACGAGATTAGCAGAAGGAGCCCAAAGGGTGGAGCAGTGGCTATTGAACTTCCTTTTTCTAGTCCCGTCGTACATGTTGTACGTCACCATGTTCTTGACGGTCGGAATTTGGTGTGATTGTGTGTATGCAAGACAAGCTTGAGCGGAATCCCGTCGGAAAAGCCATCATACCTTTTTCCGACCAAAATTCCGATCGTGTGTACACAGCATGAGAGCAGGTTCTCTATTTTTTGGTCGGAAAAAGTTCCTATCCGAAAATGCGTTCGTCTGTATGCAATTCGGACACGCATAAAATCACGCATGCTCAGAAACAATTCGACGCATGCTCGGAAGCACTGAACTTCATTTTCTCGGCTCGTCGTAGTGTTGTACGTCACCGCGTTCTTGACGGTCGAAAGTTCAGAGAACTTTTGTGTGACCGTGTTTATGCAAGGCAAGCTTGAGCGGAATTCCACCGGAAAAAACATCCAAGTTTTTTCTGACAGAATTTCTGATCGTGTGTATGGGGCATAACAGTTTTCACACCTTTTAAAGCCCACGATTATTCATTAAGTCAGATCAGTCTTTTTTTGTGTGATAAAGATTTTTATCACACTTTTTTGTGTGATAAAGATTTTTAACTGAATGCGCTACTTTCATACTTCAGAATAAGGAATGTACAGTGCAGTGGGAAATAGGGAAATGTACAGAATGAGATGGTGTGGAATAGGGTATGTACAGTGCAGCGCACAAAATATTAGTGTAAATAGGATTAAATAAGCTCCAGATTGTTGATAGTCCAAGAACACTGCACCCCCTCTTCCAAAGTGCTTCCCAGGCAGGCTGTAGGGGTAGGGGTGAGGTCTATTTTGGCTGCATGGGGGAAGAGGAACTATGGCACTGTCAAAATGGCATAGACCCCCTTTCCCATGCAGCCACCAAAGATCTACAATCCCCCCCCAGTTTCCATTACTTTGATCAATCTCCCAGCAATGTCAAATCATCTTCCATATTCCAGGAATATCAACCCTAATGCACACCTTTGTGTCATCAACAAAAAGACATCCCTTACCCACCACACCTTTAGTTATACCACTTACAGCAGATTAAATAAAACAGAGCCTTGTGGTATACCAATAGTGACTGGTATATCTTCCGACTGAACCCCCAGAGGTGGTAGCAGAAACCTGTCAAAACCAGGTACCCACTCCCCCCTCCCCCCAAAAGGTGCCAAATGTGGCAGTGGAGGGGGGGGAGGAGGCAGACAAGCTGAGCTTCCCCTTTTGGGTGAAGCTCCGCTTTAAGTCCTTGTTCTTCTTTGAGTGGAACTGTATCAAACGTTTTGCTGAAGACATGATAATCTTTGTCCATAGCACTACCCTGGTCCAAAATATTAGTGAAATAGTCAAAAAATGTAATCAGATGAATCTGACATGATCTGCCCTCAGTAAAGCCATGCTGCTTTTGGTCCAACAAGTTCTGTGTTTTTAAGTGATCAATGTACCTTCTTTTCAGAAGTGATTCATTAACTTCACCACAATAGATGTTGAACTCACTGGCCTGTAATTAACCAGCTTCTACCTTGCTACTCTTCTTGTGGATAGGTACAATTTTAGCTGTTCACCAGTCATGGGGAATTTCTCATGATAGAAGATATTGATTAGGAGAAGTTCCCCAGCAGCTAATAGTGTACCTATCCACAAGAAGAGTAGCAAGGTGGAAGTTGCCATCTTTTCTCATGAATCATTTTTGGAGTTAGCAGTTGCAGAACTTAATACTTGATAAGTGTGAGAAACTGTCAATAATGGTCTTATAATGTCAATAATGATCAATAATGGTCTTAAAGAGACCCTGTCATATAAGAAAAACAGTTTCACCAATGCACATACTGTAAAGAAGATGGTATAAAGTTAATACTTTTTTAGCACACACTTTTCAACGCTGCCTGAATGCAGAGAACTTGTCCCCCCAAAATACACTGCTGTTACTGATTCATCCTGCTGACTCCCAAATGATTACTCTCTCCTGCAGTGACACAGGGGTCAGAAAGAGAAACCAATTAGAAATGTAAACACCCAACAAACTTGGGGGGACCATTTTTTTTGCAATGGAGCAACTCTGAGCTATACGGGCCTCAGGAGAAGCAAGTATGTACCCTCTTCTTTGCAAGTATGAGCTTTAATAAAACTGTGTTATTAAGTGATGTAGTCTCTTTAAAGTACTGGAACACCTCATTTACAAAGCCTAAGAGTAGTTTTATCACTTGTACCTACAAAACCCATGAGAGAAAAGTCATAACTCCTGATCGGTATGCTTGTTCCATGTCAATGGCTCAGAAAGTATTCAAGTCTTTGGATCAATATAAAAGCCTGGCAACTTGAGAATTCAGCAATGGCAGCCTATGTATTTTACTATCGTATCTTGTCTATACCTCAAGGCACAACAAAAATCTAAAAAATAGTTTCCATGTAGAATATTGGCCTCACCTGTTTCCGCGGTGAGCAATTAAACATTTGATAATTAATTCTGAAGCATGGAGTTGTTGATCTGAGTCGCTTGTAAACTGGAAAACACTTCCATAATACACCTTCAGCAACATAACACTGGAGTACCAGCTCATTTACAAGGATTCACCTCCCTCTGTCATCCTAGACAAAGCATATTAGGCACACCAAACGTTTTGCTTGTAGATTTTTATCTTAAAAAATAATTAAACAAATGGGTAGTAAGGGTGATTACCGGTATAATGTATTTTTCTATTAAGCTTAAATGATATGAAAAAGGTCACAACAGTCTGCAAAATGTGACAGCTTTGTTACCAACCTCCCTGATGCTGCCAATTAACTATTACCATGATTATTTTTTATTTCATAATGTGGTCACTAAGGGGCCAATTTACAATAGAGCGCATGTACCGCTATCCGATCACCACTCTACAACATAGTAATATTCCACATCACAGACTAAATTTTACAGCCTATCTATAAAATGCAGGCCATAGTGTAGAGCCTTAACACAGCAGAGAGAACTCCATGATTTGAGGACAGGCCAAACATATGGCTTTGACAGGTTCCATGACCGACCAACAGCCAACCGGCTCCCGATCAGCGATTTCAGCGAATGGCTGAGAGCGCTGACCGGGGTGTCCTGGCGGGGGGGGCGTTGCCCTGTCAAAACACAATAGCTCAGCGGGGGAGATTGCTGTACTAACATTAGATTGTTAGTTCAACAGCTCCGACCTGAGCTGTCAGTTTTTTATTTCAACTGATGGTGTGTATTAGGCTTTGAGGTAAAGGAGTGCTAATCAGAATCCATTACCTTTAAAGTGTCAATTCTGCATGCACATTATTGTTGAGCAAACCCATGCACATAAAATTTGCTTGAATTTGCCTGAACCTGACACTGCTGGATGATCATTTCCCCCCTTATCAGTCAGGTTTTGGACAGTTGGTAATATATAACTGCAGCATAATGGAAGCGTAATATAAAAATAGCAAATTCATTTTTGTGGATTAATTTCAGCATGGAAATCTATGTATTTACAATGCCTGTCGTTGATGTGAATAAGGCACCAAACTAGTTACGAAATGTTCTGCTACAAGGAACACTAAAGCAGCTATCCTTCACTCCTGACCTCTATTAACCATTACACCAATATTTAATATTCATTACTGTTTAACAGTGATTAATGATCACTCAGTATTAACAGTTATAATTCATTTAGTATTACCTCCATTATTTTTATTAAACTTCTCACACTATATGAAGTCTTAAGGGCACATTGTTAAGCTAGTGTCAACCTTAACTGAATGACATTTCACTTGCTAAAGTGCTATATGTCACTAAAAATCTTCATTTTTGTTATAAATTAAATACCATTATCATTTGTTGCATCTGAGAGCTACTGTTCTTCAGCCTCTGATTTCTGTCTACATGCATGTGTAGCGCCCTGCTCCTGAAGAGCAGACGCTATTCTCTTGAAATTTAAGTTAGTTGAAGCTACAGTTTGGCTCAGCTTATTATTATCTAAATGTAATGGTTTCTGTACCAGTTTGGCTGGACTGTGCAGATTTCCATCTGACCATGGGTGGTGCTGTCATCATTGGTGGATGTTGTAAATACAGTCTGGTTGAACATATTGAATACTCTTTGCTCAGAAACTATTCGGTGGGAGTGGTTCATCCGCCGGGATTTCTGGGCAGGGGTATTTAAGGAACAGACAACGTGTGGAGGTTGTTGGCGCTTCCTGACCTCATGGCCCTCCGAACTGCTGTTGCTTAAAGTTTTGCCTTGAGGTTGGCGTAGCTACTCAAAAGAAGGATCAGAGTTTTAGTGGCCTACTGGTCCATAGGATGGTCTCTTTGCTGTCTGGCCTGCGGGAAGAAGCAAGGGATTGCAGTGGGATTGCAGTGACCAGGGGAGGACTCTTCAGGAGAGGACCGAGCATAAGGCTGGTATCTTGAGAAGAGCCTGGGAACTCAGTCGGAGACGCATCTCGGATCAAGTACAGCAATCAGTTCATTCAAGATTGTAAGGTCTGTGGCAGAGACCGTGTTAATCACAGCAATTAGTTCATTAAAGATTGCAAGGTCTGTGGCAGAGACCGTGTTCAAGCATAACATCGGCTGCTAGGTCGGTGAGAGAGACCTATCCGGTGGTTGTTGAATCCAGCTGTGGAAGTGCTATTCGCTGGATATAGAAATTACCTCAAACCGCAAGATCCAAGGTACCTGAATCATTTTTCACCCTCTACCTTACTATTGCATATTTTTGTTCTTTAATAAAACTTGGAAAAAAGGACTAAGTGTTGGAGCCAGACTTTCAATTGAGCAAGTGATAAGTACCCCTATGACGAACACTGTGAAGATGGTAACGGTAAGTCCGAAGAAAATTATTAGCAGCTCCTGCTGGGGTAAAAAAGAGTATGCTACACATGCACATGAGTGATGACTGCATCTTTTCCATGTGGTGATAATAGTGGATCATGTGTTTAATGACCACTTCTAGCCTCCATCAGAAGCCCATGTGACATTGGGGTTGATTTACAGAAACTGGAGAGTGCAAAATCCGGTGTAGCTCTGCATAGAAACCAATCAGCTTCCAGTTTTTTTGTCAAAGCTTGAACAAGTTGAAGTTAGAAGTTAATTGGCTACCATGCACAGCTGCACCAGATTTTGCACTCTCCAGTTTTAGTAAATCAACCTCATTGTGACAGTACCTAACTGGGAGATGGGGACTGAGAGTTCTCACCCAATGACATGTTAAACTCAGATTTTAGTGACTGGGTTTACATACACATGGAGTTTTACTTTTTATTTTAGAAAGATTTTCCCCTAAAATTTTGTAAGACCTTCACATGGAAAACTTTTTCTGTAGAATTACATTTCAAAGTCAAATTTGCCTTTTGAAGTTTAATAAATACAGAAAAATCCTATAGCATAACTATTTTAAGTAAACACATTTGGAAAGAAAATAACTATTTCCAGGATGAGAAGGCTGAAAAACATTTGGCCACCGAAGTGCATCGAAGCCTCAAAATATTAATTTCCATGGAGAGAGTATATTAAATTTCACGAATAAAATAAACATAACAATTTGCCATAAACAGCAAATTTACATTGAAAACAGCCATTTGATCCTAATAAATATGTCCCTATAGCAGGATTTTTGTGGGGATGGAAATTCATCGATAGAGTTCTTGAGAAAGTCATGGTGATTCAATAGTGCTGACTAATAACAGAAAGGATATTATAAAAAAAAAAAATAGAAATAAATTGTAGGCATTATGAAAGAACTGATAATTAGAGATAGGCATCTCAGTGGAGTGGCGATCTGCTTCATTCAGGTTATCCATGTTATGATTTGCACATTTGTAGGGTAATATATTTAAACCAGTCTCTGTGTTCTCCTTTTTCCAGGAAGCTGCTGTTAGGACCATGTCACACTAGAAATCCCAACTCTAGAGATAAATCTTCAGCAGCAGGTATACTAAAGCATTTTCTCGTCTGCTCATAAGCAATCGCTCCATAGCTGGACAAAACACTGCGAATTCTTGTCCACCAGCAAGGAAGCAGGACAGATAGAAACCATGGTGCTTCAAACAGCAAGGACGTGGCACTGTTGGAGCTAGTGAACGTTCTCCTTGCCTTCCTGGCAATCCTATTGTTGCCAAGCTGACGCTAGTAACAGAATCACTACTGTATAATGGGCCTTAGTGAAAAGTGGATTTATACGTACACAACTTGCTGGAGGAGTAATAGTTTGGAAACCACTCCACATTTACCAACAACTAACATCTTTCAGTATACCAACCAGAGCCCCATTATCTACAAGGCATCTTAGGTAGGACAGCTTTCATGCTCCTACAGTAAACCAGAAAAGTAGCACAATTTTTTAAAGCTTTGCACCTGCCTGTCATTTTACAAGGGCAGGGAATGTACTTGTAGGCAGTTGGTGTTTGTTGGGATGGGCAAATGGTGTGGCTTCTGTGTAGCTATCAATAACCCTATCAATGTCAATCAAAGGGCTTGGATGGAGTGAAGGGGGTGGCTGGGTTTGTGGCAAAGCATTTGGTCCTAATCCAGCTCTGATTCCCACTATTTGCATCATTCACAACTATATCTGTGAGCCTGGACCATACAATAATTAATAATGCTTCCAGTGACACCTGATCTTGTATGGATGCTCTTCTGATTGTAATATCTGTTTCATTCTCTATGATTGTCACTTATTTAGCTATGCATAATCCTTTCAGCTCAGCAGTATTGCAATTCCATACAATAACAAGAGAAAACAGAGTTGTAAGGGTCAGTGCAGAGTGAAGCACAGATATTCTCCTTGTGCAAGTTACATTACTGACTTTATCAACAGGTCCCATAAGTGCCTCTGCAGTTAATTAGCATCAAAGGGAACGGTCCTCTACCAAATTGCGTTGGCACAAAGTTGGGATTGATTGAGTTGGCAGTGGGGTGGAGTGTCCACTGGGTACTTTAGGAGAGCAAATTGACTTCCTTGGTCCCTTTTATTATGAGGGAAACTCTTATTTTCTTGAATATTACAATTTTCCACTCTACTCTTTTCTAAGATGACAAGTAAAGAGACGAAAAGTGAGGTCAAAAACTACAATGTGCACAGGTCCTTGTGACCATGCCACACTAGTGATCCTATCACTGGTGGCTACTCGCCAGTGGCAGAATCACTAATGCCGCGTACACACGGTCGGACTTTTCGTCTACAAAAGTCCGATGGACGCCGACGGACTAAAGCTGGCTGACAATCCGATCGTGTGTGGGCTTCCCCAGACTTTCAGCGGACTTTCAGCGGACTTTTCCAGCGTCAAATCTGACGGACTTTAGATTTGAAACACGCTTTAAATCTTTACGTCGTAACTACGCCGGACCCAGAAATCCGCTCGTCTCTGTGCTAGTCCGACGGGCAAAAACCCACGCTAGGGCAGCTATTGGCTACTGGCTATCAACTTCCTTATTTTAGTCCAGTGTACGTCATCACGTACGAATCCGTCGGACTTTTGTGTGATCGTATGTAGGCAAAACCGCTCGTAAGAAAGTCTGCCGCAAGTCCGCGAAAAGTCCGACAAAAGTCTGTCGAAAGTCTGTCGGACAGGCTGTCGGACTTTTGTAGACGAAAAGTCCGACCGTGTGTACGCGGCATTAGAGTGCAGAGAGAGTTCTCATCTGGTCCTATGGTGTTGCTTCCTTAATGGCTGAACCAGTGAGGTGTCAATATGTTGCTGTTCTTTGCTTCTAAGCAAGATTCTGCAATGCATTGCGAGTGAAGGAGTGAAACCTCTGGGGAAGGTGAGTGTTCTCTTTAGTGATCTAGTTGCTGGTGAGTTGCCTTCAAAAACAGGATCGCTAGGATAGCAGGTTTACTGTTAAACTTTCTGTTCCAAGCCTACAACATCAGTTTTCAAGTCTGTGCTGGTTTGTTTTATATCTTATGTATTTTTTTTTTTTGGTTAGGCACATCCATAAATATTGTATCAGCAAAATGTAGTTACAGAAAGGAATTTTTATTCTCTGTTAAAGCTCCATGACTTCTCAGCAGCCATTTACTTTTATATGATGTCAGAGTTTCCAGTCAACCCAGTAACAAGAATACAATACACCAATACATATTTATGATGTTTGTTCCTACATAGCAAGAGACAAAACAGATCCACAGCTTATCAGCGGTGTACAAATGGAGCATTAGACAATGACAAGACGTGTTTATGAAGTATCACAAAACGCTCTAAAAATATGTTGCAAATGAGATAAATTTTAATGACGTTTTTAGGGTCGAACAAACCAGTTCTAAAGGAAATTTGTATGAATGTGCCTAGTTTAGTGAAAGAATAATAAAAATGCACATTAAAGCTTGCTATATGGAGCCAAATCTTTCATCAGTTATGATGAAAGATCCAAGATGTGTCTGTGCACATTATTTGCCAAACACCTGAAGCCTAGGTACTCAGAGAAAGCAAGAAAATGGAATAGAATGAGCTGCAACTTAAAAAGAAACAACTCCGGTAAAAGGTAAATTATTCAATGAGTTGTTAGTACTGTTCATGAAAAAGACAGGGACAGAAACAGTAGGGGAACCTTTCAATAAGACTGACAGAACTATTGACCAAACCCTACACTATTCCTAAAGGAAAAAATGTTCTGGGTATACTAGGGTTAGAGGGCAAGGTTAAATGTAAAATTAAATTTTGAGTAGGTTTCAAGAAGTTGTCTTAGTATAGGTTTTAGGGTTAAGGGTTTGGGGTTCATTTCAAGTGCTAAGGGTTATAGGGTCAGGTTAAGGTTAAAAGACTGAACACGTGGGAGAACATTTATTTCAGCAATTACTGTAAATCCTCATGCAAGTGTTGGGTTCTGGGTACCACAAACCATGTGCCATTTTGTTACTTTCAAATTTTCTTGCTTGTTCTTACATATGACTGATTTTTTTTCTTATACAAATTTATACATATTTATTAAATTCACGGCAGCTACAAGGAAGATCAGACCAGGTTGTCCTGGTGGGCAGAAGTGGCAATCCATAACCCTTTATAATGCATGGCATAATGTTACTGGCAGCCAACAACATGATGTGTGGGTGGCTGACTCCCCTGGCAGCCCTGCCACCCTAGGCCATGGCCTGTGTTGGTATAATCAACAGCCACTCAACCCCTTGACCCAACAGGAAGATCAAGAGCCAAGATGCCCACAATAGTTTCCTCATGGCCTTTGTTGGCAATACTAAGCCTGCAGCACCCTTCCTTCCTTACTACTCAACTGCTGAGATAATATATTAAACTGAAATAGTGACAAAAGAGTGGTATATAAGTTTAAGCCATCAGATGATTTTTTCGAATTGCTGAACAGTTTGGACATTTAGGTATTATGTCTAACAATGTAAATCCTATATTCTATACCAAAAACAAAATATATAGGTCAATACAATTGATGTGTTTATAGCCTGGGAAGCCAGATGGTCAGTTTTAATAAAGGTGCAGTTATCCTTTAACACTTTATCATCTATGCCAGAATGAGAGTCATTTAAAGTTGCCCCATATATCATTACCCATAGGGACAAATCAATACAGTTCAATATAGTGCCTGCACTGCGCACTGAGTAACCATCAGAATGCACTGAGCAATGTGTATGTGTGTGTTTTTATTAGACAGTAAGCCGTAAAACATCTGCAGGTTCTGTGATGGAAATTATAATGGTTTTGGACAATTTTACTTTTCTAAGTTATTAAAGTGATGTTGTATATAATTTTTATTCTTTACCACTTCAGCTCCAGAAGGTTTTACCCCCTTTATGACCAGGCCATTTTTTTGCTATTTATGCAACGCTGTACCCAAACTAAATTTATATATATTTTTTTCCCATACAAATAGAGCTTTCTTTTGATGGTATTTGATCACCACTGCGTTTTTTATTTTTTATTATATAAACAAAACAAACAGCAAATTGTGAAAAAAATAAATATTTTTTACTTTTTGCTATAAAACATATCCAATAAAAAATAAAAAAAATGCAAAGTTCTTCATATATTTTATCCCATAATGTATTCAGCTACATGTCTTTAGTAAAAAAAAATTCCAATAAGTGTATATTGATTGGTTTGCGTTATAGTTATGTTATTTTAAAACTATGGTTTATACAGTATCTCACAAAAGTGAGTACACCCCTCCCATTTTTGTAAATATTTTATTCTATCTTTTCATGTGACAACACTGAAGAAATTACACTTTGCTACAATGTAAAGTAGTGAGAGTACAGCTTGTATAACAGTGTAAATTTGCTGTCCCCTCAAAATAATTCAACAAACAGCTATTAACCACATGCCCACCAGGCCAATTCTGACATTTCTCTCCTACGTGTAAAAATCATCATTTTTTTGCTAGAAAATTACATAGAACCCCCAAACATTATATAAGTTTTTTTTAGCAGAGACCCTAGAAAATACAATGGCAGTCATTGCAACTTTTTATCTCGCACGGTATTTGCGCAGCAATTTTTCAAACGCTTTTTTTTTGGAAAAAAAACTGTTTAATGCTTTAAAAAAAAAAAAACAGTAAAGTTAGCCCAATTTTTTGGCATAATGTGAAAGATGAAGTTGCGCTGAGTAAATAGATACCTAACACGTCACGCTTCAAAATTGCACACGCTTGTGGAATGGTGCCAAACTTCGGTACTTAAAAATCCCCATAGGTGACGCTTTAAAATTTTTTACTGGTTACATGTTTTGAGTTACAGAGGATGTCTAGAGCTACAATTATTGCTCTCATTCTAATGTTCGCGGCAATACCTCACATGTGGTTTCAACACCGTTTTCATATGTGGGCGGGACTTACATATGCATTCGCTTCTGCGTGCGAGCACACGGGGACAGGGGCACTTTAAATTATTTTTTTTTGTTGTTAAGTTTACTTAAAATTTTCTAATTTGACACTTTAAAAAAAAAATGTTTGATTATTTTTATTCCTATTACAATGAATGTAAACATCCCTTGTAATAGGAACATGGCATGACAGGTCCTCTTTACAGTGAGATATGGGGTCAATAAGACCTCACATCTCACCTCTAGGCTGGGAAGCCTGAAATTTAAAAAAAACAAAGAAAAAACGATCACGGCTTCCCAGCCGAGGAGGCGCTGTTTTTTTTAATGCAGAGGCCGGGCGTGACATCATAACATCGCGCCCGGCCTCCGGCGATCATAGAGACTGCGGCGACCATCTGGTCCAGTGGGAATCTCTATGGTGGACATCCGGGGTCGGCGGATCCTGTGACCGACTCACCGATCACAGAGGTGAGTTGGTAAAAGCAACGGAGGGCGGCGGGAGGGGGGGTCGTCCCCTCTCGCCGCCCATAAGAACGATCTAGCGGCTGACCATTCTTATGGTGTAGGAAATTGCTGGCTGAAAACGCCGATATGTGAATGATGCCTATAGCTTCAGGCATCATTCAGATATACCACCACAAAGCCCAGGAGGTCCATGGACGTTCAGCAAGTGGTTAATGTCTAAACCACTGGCAACTAAAGTGAGAACACCCCTAAGTGAAAATGTCCAAGTTGGGCCCAAATAGCCATTTTCCTTCATGTGACTTGTTAGTGTTACAAGGTCTCAGGTGTGAATGGGGAGTAGGTATGTTAGATTTGGTGTTTTCACTCTCACTCTCTCATACTGATCACTGGAAGTTCAACATGGCACCTCATGGCAAAAAACTCTCTGAGGATCTGAAAAAAAGAATTGTTGCTCTACATAAAGATGACCTAGGTTATAAGAAGATTGCCAAACTGAGCTGCAGCACGGTGGCCAAGACCATACAGCGGTATAACAGGACAGGTTCCACTCAGAACAGGCCTCGCCATGGTCAACCAAAGAAGCTGAGTGCCCGTACTCAGCATCATATCCAGAGGTTGTCTTTGGGAAATAGGCGTATGAGTGCTGCCAGCATTGCTGCAGAGGTTGAAGGGGTGGGGCGTCAGCTTGTCAGTGCTCAGACCATACGCCGCACACTGCATTAAATTGGTCTGCATGACTGTCGCCCCAGAAGGAAGCCTCTTCTAAAGATGATGCGCAAGAAAGCCCGCAGTGTGCTGAAGACAAGCAGACTAAGGACATGGATTACTGGAACCACGTCCTGTCATCGGATGAGACCAAGATAAACTTATTTGGTTCAGATGGTGTCAAGCATGTGTGTCGGCAACCAGGTGAGGAGTACAAAGACAAGTGTGTCTTGCCTACAGTCAAGCCATAGGTGTGCACAGCCTATTGTATTAGGGTGCACCCCAAACACACATGTATTTATATATATATATATATATATATATATTTACATACACACACAACACACAGAGCTCTGTGTCCAAAGGGTCAGCGATCTGGCTCTTCTCCCTGAAAATCAAGGAGAAAAAATAGCCAGAATAGTAAGTAAAAGCAGCACACATTACACATTGTTAGGCGAACAGTTAACCCCTTTCCAGCTGGTGTTATTAGTATGGTGTACAGTATTATCACCATTCACTGTATTGGTGTCACTAATGGCGTCAGTGTCAGTTTCCCGACCCTCCCAGCCATTCTCATCACCAAATTGCCTGCCACCCTATCACAATCCCATTATAATTTGCTGGTCACCGCCATTACCAGTATAGTGTCATAGCTGCGTAAATTCCAGTATATATACCAGATTGTAGACACTATAACTTTCACACAAATCAATTCAAATATACTTATCAGGATTTTTTTTTTACCAAAGACATGTAGCAAAACACAGTTTGGTCTAATTTTAAGAAGACATTTATGGGGTTTTTATTTCATAAGTTTTGGTCTTTTTTCATATTTTATAAAATATTTTATGTCATATTTATTTTATAAAAACTAAAAAAACTCAGAGGTGATCAAATTCCACCAAAAGAAAAATCTATTTGTGTGGAAAAAATTATATACCGTATATACTCGAGTATAAGTCAAATTTTTCAGCACATTTTTTTGTGCTGAAAGTGCCCCCCTCTACTTATACTCGAGTCAAGCACTTTTCTGCAGCAAAAAATTTCATTTTCCGTACCGAATTTGGGGTCCCGTATCTCAGGGCAACTTGGTGCTAGGAACCCCAAATTTAGTGTGCAAACTGAGTGGAACTGGTACTACAACATATCCAAAGCTGAAGTTCCTAGCACTAAGTGGCCCCGAGATACGGGGCCCCAAAATCGGTTCGTAAAATGTCATTCTCTGCTGCAGAAAAGTGCTTGACATTTTCTGAACCGAATTTGGGGCCCCATATCTCAGGGCTACTTGGTGCTAGGAACCCCAAATTTGGTGTGCAAACCCAGTGGAACTGGTCCCATAACATATCCAAAGCTGGGGTTCCTAGCAACAAGTGGCCCTGAGATACGGGGCCCCAAATCCGGTTCGGAAAATGTCATTCTCTGCTGCAGAAAAGTGCTTGACATTTTCTGAACTGATTTTTGGGGCCCTGTATCTCGAGGCCACTTGGAGCTAGAAACCCCAGCTTTGGAAATTTTCCTAGTTCCACTGGGTTTGCACACCAAATTTGGGGTTCCTAGCACTAAGTGGCCCCGAGATACGGGGCCCCAAATTCGGTCAACTGTGTCCATCTGCAGCAATGTCATTTCGGGACCCTTTGGGTTCAGAGACCCCAAATTTTGGCTGCATCTAGGAACCCTTAACTACCGAGTTTGAAGTTCAGGGGACCTATGGCTGCAAATGGGCACAGTGAGGCATGCAAATGGGCACAGTGATGCTGCAAATGGGCATTGTTGACCCTCTTTTCCACTTACAGTAGCTGTGCATTTCTCACCCTCGTCTTATACTCGGGACAACAAGTTTTTCCCATTTTTTTGTGGTAAATTAGGTGCCTCGACTTATACTCGGAACGACTTATACTGGAGTATATACGGTAAATATAATTTGTGTACAGAGTTGCATGACTGCGCAATTGTGTATGGGCAAAAAAAGGTTGAACTAAATCAGCAGGACGCGTTACACCATAAGCCCTGACGGAGTCCCCCCTTACACCATAAGTCCTGACGGAGTCCCCCCTTACACCATAAGCCCTGACGGAGTCCCCCCTTACACCATAAGCCCTGACGGAGTCCCCCCTTACACCATAAGCCCTGACGGAGTCCCCCCTTACACCATAAGCCCTGACGGAGTCCCCCCTTACACCATAAGCCCTGGCGGAGTCCCCCTTACACCATAAGCCCTGATGGAGTCCCCCCTTACACCATGAGCTCTGGCAGAGTCCCCCCTTACACCATAAGCCTTTGCGGAGTCCCCCTTACACCATAAGCCCTGGCGGAGTCCCCCCTTACACCAGAAGCCCTGGCAGAGTCCCCCCTTACACCATAAGCCCTGGCAGAGTCCCCCTTACACCATAAGCCCTGGCGAAGTCCCCCCTTACACCAGAAGCCCTGACGGAGCCCCCCCTTACACCATAAGCCCTGGCAGAGTCCCCCCTTACACCTGAAGCCAAGTTTTCCCTAAGCGCTAGCTGGAGAAGAATTCGACTGGGCAGCTCCTGGAAGCGGGATGAAAAGGGGCAGATGAGGGAGAGGGAGATGGGGGACTGCTCACTCACCGGAGATGTATCTTGCAGCCACCACGGATCTTCCAGCTGCTGCACCTCAAATCTCCTCCCCCCACACATCCCCCTTCTCAGGTAAAGGCTGCACACTAGGATTGCAGTGTGGGCGGGATAGACACAGGGGATGGGGGTGGGGGGAGGTGGACCGGATCGAGCCCTCTCTTCTCTTCTGTTCGTGGAGGGAAGTAAGTGGGATTTGGGTCACAGATGCAGTAACACAGGTGCAGACAGCAGCTCTAGCTTCTCCAGATATGGATGGTTGGTAAACTCTGCTGGAGGGAGGTTGCCGGGGGGGGGGCACATGTGAAATCCACCCTCCGAAATTTAGCCAGGCTCTCCGCTTGGTGTCACTGACCTCGGCTCTGGTGAAAGCAGAAGAGGCACAGGATGGCAGGCGGAGTGCAGCTGTATCACTCCGCCGCCTACAGTAAGTGATCTGCTGCCGGAACTATACAGGCAGCATCGGAAAATGCGGCCGGCTGCCGCTTACTCTGCTACTCTAGTCCTTCTCATGGATCAGTCTTAGAGTGGAGTAGAATTACCAGAAGTAGTCTCACTCGTAACTCTGTCACTGCCAGTGAGTGTGCATTGGCAGAGCAGAGCAGAAAAGAGTTCTGGTTGGCAGGGGGTGATTAGGGTGTGCACACCCGGCACACCCCGTGCACACGCCTATGTGTCAAGCATGGTGGTAGGAGTGCCATGGCCTGGGGCTGCATGAGTGCTGCTGGCACTGGGGAGCTACAGTTCATTGAGGGAACCATGAATGCCAACATGTACTGTGACATACTGAAGCAGAGCATGATCCACAGAGACTGGGCCGCAGGGCAGTATTCCAACATGATAACGACCCCAAACACGCCCCCCAAAATGACCACTGCCTTGCCAAAGAAGCTTAGGGTAAAGGTGATGGACTGATCAAGTATATCTCCAGACCTAAACCCTATTGAGCATCTGTGGGGCATCCTCAAATGGAAGGAGGAGGAGCGCAAGGTCTCTAACATCCACCAGCATTGTGATATCGTCATGGAAGAGTGTAAGAGGACTCCAGTGGCAACCTGTGAAGCTCTGGTGAACTCCATGCTCAAGAGGGTTAGGGCAGTGCTGGAAAATAATGGTGGCCATGCAAAATATTGACACTTTGGACCCAATTTGGACATTTTCACTTAGGGGTGTACTCACTTTTGTTGCCAGCGGTTTAGACCTTAATGGCTGTGTGTTTAGTTATTTTAACTACACTGCAGAGTGCATGAGCATCATGGGAAATGTAGTTCCAAAACATCTGGGGTGCCAGGTTCGCCATCACTGGCCTAGGCCATCTCTATATACTGTAGAGCAACAATTCTTTATTTTAGATCCTCAGAGAGTTCTTTACCATGAGGTGCCATGTTGAATTTCCAATGACCAGTATGAGAGAGTGAGAGCGAAAACACCAAATTTAAATACACCTGAGACCTTGTAACACTAATTAGTCACATGACACCAGGGAGGGAAAGTGTACACACTTTTGTTGCCAGCGGTTTAGACATTAATGGCTGTGTGTTGAGCTATTTTGAGGGGACAGCAAATTTACACTGTTATACAAGGTGTACACTCACTACTTTACATTGTAGCAAAGTATCATTTCTTCAGTGTTTTCACATGAAAAGATATAATAAAACATTTACAAAAATGTGAGGGGTGTACTGACTTTTGTGAGATACTGTACTCTGGAATTTAAATATATTTATTATTTTATGCTACTAATGGTGGTGATCATTGAATTATAGTGGAACTGTGATAGTGCGACAGAGAATCTGACACTAACTGATACGGAATGGGAACTGACTAAACGCCACTAACATCACCAGTGACACTAATACAGTGATCAGTGCTAATACAATACACTGTCACTGTATGCCACTGGCTGGGAAGGGGTTAACATCTAGGGGCAATCAAGGGGTTAAATATGTGCCTAACAAATGTTATATTCTGTGTTTGTGCTTTTTACTAAATATCTCTTTTTTTCTTATCTCTGCTTTGCAGGTATTAAAAACAGAGAGCTTGTTCCCTTTGTACAGAGCCAGGCATGTACTGGCCATCGGGACTACCGGGAGTTTCTCGGTGGGCCGATGGCTCAGTGGGCCGCTCAGGTGCATTCCTGGAGCCGCTCCTCTCTGACAGCAATTGATCGCGATTTCACTCCTGTCAGGAGGAGCAGCTGCCGTCACTTGCTGGAGAGAGAAATAGGCTTTTCGCTGCCACCAGCCTGCAGGGGGAGATAGACAGCCGACAGACTTCCCTGCCTCTCTACTCTTATCACTTGTCACTTATCACATGACTGGAGAGAGGAACGAGATGCTGCCTTCAGAACTGTGAGTGCACATGGGAGGGGGAGGAGAGGGAGGACATTCTGATGAAAGGGGGCTGCTGGTAATGGGGATTATCTGATGTAAGGGGGCTGCTGGTGATGGGGACATTCTGATGAAAGGGGGCTGCTGGTAATGGGGAAACTCTGATGAAAGGGGGCTGCTGGTAATAGGGACACTCTGATGAAAGGGGGCTACTGGTAATGGGGACATTATGATGAAAGGGGGCTGCTGGTAATGGGGACACTCTGATGTAAGGGGGCTGCTGGTGATGGAGACTCTCTGATGAAAGGGGGCTGCTGGTAATGGGGACACTCTGATGAAAGGGTGCTGCTGGTAATGGGGACACTCTGATGAAAGGGGGCTACTGGTAATGGGGACATTATGATGAAAGATAATGGGGACACTCTGATGTAAGGGGGCTACTGGAGATGGGGGCACTATGATGAAAAGGGGCTGCTGGTAATGGGGACACTCTGATGAAAGGGGGCTGCTGGTGATGGGGACACTCTAATGAAAGGAAGCTGCTGGTAATAGGAACACTCTGATGTAAGGGGGCTGCTGCTGATGGGGACATTCTAATGTAAGGGGGCTGCTGGTAATGGGGACACTCGGATGAAAGGAGGCTGCTGGTAATGGGGATGGGGACACTCTGATTAAAGGGGGCTGCTGGTAATGGGGACACTCTGATGAAAGGGGGCTGCTGGTAATGGGGACACTCTGATGTAAGGGGGCTGTTGGTAATGGGGACACTCTGATGTAAGGGGCTGCTGGTAATGGGGAAATTCTTATGTAAGGGGGCTGCTGGTAATGGGGATTATCTGATGTAAGGGGGCTGCTGGTGATGGGGACATTCTGATGAAAGGGGGCTGCTGGTAATGGGGAAACTCTGATGAAAGGGGGCTGCTGGTAATGGGGACACTCTGATGAAAGGGGGCTGTTGGTAATGGGGACACTCTGATGTAAGGGGCTGCTGGTAATGGGGAAATTCTTATGTAAGGGGGCTGCTGGTAATGGGGACACTCTGATGAAAGAGGGCTGCTGGTAATAGGGACACTCTGATGAAAGGGGACTGCTGATGGGGATACTCAAAGTGGGCCAGTCTGGATGAAGTCCAGGGCCAAATTTTTGTCCTAGTCCAGCCCTGTTCAGAGCCCTGTGTTTATTGTCATAACAAGGCTCTGGGCTGTGAATGGACACAGCTGATCAGCAGGGACCGGCCATGGGCCAGGACCTGCTGACAAACTGCCACTGTGTACAATCACAGAGGGAGTTGGAAGGCAGGGGCGTGCATATGCCCTGTACCTGGAAGAGGCCGGCGACATAAAGGTAAGTTTCTGTGCATGTACGGATCACCTGTCCACAGGTGGTTAAATAAATAAAAACTAGCAAGCATGCTATGTTTCTGAAACAGTAGGGCATTTACTATGAATGTAAACTATAATGTACAGAGTTCAGTAGTCTGGGGAATTGTTTCATGCTGCAATCTGGCCAGTTTGTTCAGTAGTTAGCTAAACTGGGAACAGGTTGGATGCAAGTTAAACTTGTATTCCTCCAGAACCCAAAGCTCATCCCTCAAGTTTTGCTGTTACATGGGGATGGTACGTACGGAAGTATGCAGGTATGGTTGTATACCTCCCAACTTTTTGAGATGGAAACAAGGGGCACCTTTTAGCAAAAGTATGTAGCCATAGGACACACCTCCTGCCACGCCCCCCTTAATGGAGAATTGTAAAAAAAAAAAAATGATTGCTTAAACCCACAAGTACTTTTTTACCACTATTATTCCTTTATATTGGCTTTTGGAATTTACAGATGCAGCAATTTAGAAATTGAATAAAAGGTTTACCACTGGGAAACACTTTTTGATAGATAAAAAGTGAATTTTTTACAATAATATAGATCAGACCAAAATGAGGGACAAATGAGGAGGAAAGAGGGACAGAGGGACTTTGTTGCAAATCAGGGACAGTCCCTCGAAATCAGGGACAGTTGGGAGCTATGCAGTTGTGGTAATGGAGAAGTATGTGGGTGCAGTGACAGTCAGTGGAACGTGGTTGCAGTGGCCGTTGGTGGAAATGCGGGTACATTGGCAGCCAGTGGAGAAATGCATGGAATCAGTGGAAGTGGGGTAATGGATGTGTCAAAGTTTACTCACCTGCTGCTAGTCTGTGAAGTCAGCACCATGCCTCCCAGTAGTAACATTAGCACCAATGCTATCTCTATACAGTATCAAGCAGATCAACCTGCCCAAACACTACTGTACAAACATGCATTGTTAGCATTTTTCTGTCGACACAGTCATATGCATCCATACTGCTGAGGGCAGAACGCAGTGAACAGTGCAGTTGACTGCACACCTCAACCATGAATATCTGAGCCACAGTTAGCAAGTGTGTGGCTAGAGTCCAAAAAGACCCAGGGCACACTATGGCATACCTACGGTGAAAAATTGCCACATTGAATATAGTTTATGTCCTTTTTTTTGTTCTCCCTATCTCTTCTGTTTCCATCTCTTTGCTCTCTCTCATTTATTTTCTACTGATGTCCCATCTTCACCATGACCTTTAGCACCAGACATTAAGCTTGAAATAAACCGTATACTTAAAACAAGAGATTGAATAGTACATAAGGATAACTACGTGTCTGTTACATGAAATAACAGAGTCTCCCATTGCAACTACTTTACGCTTCCATAAAACACAAGCAGTTAGCACTCTCACTCTTAAATGCTCTGTTTTAGGATGCAGGCAGCTGTCAGTTTTTACTTGCAGTGCACTGCGATGAAGGTGCGATATGATGCATGTTTCAGCGCATCACACTTTATTCATGTCTGCAGTGCACACAGAAGCACACATGGTGACATGCAGTGCTTTCCAGTACGCTGTGATAAACTGCTACATGTCTGCATTTTACTGCACCTCCTGGTTGCATTACAGTGTGAATGAGGCACATAGAAAACAATTGTTTTCTATGTGCACCAGTGGTGACCTCTGTTGATTCAGTGTAGAAAAACGCAGGTCACCACACTAGGTGCAAACAAGCCCTTTACAAGGCTTGCAGTTGAGACCTGAGGCACTTGACTGGAGATGTGGAGCCAGTGATCCATGTGACAAGGTCTTGTAATGTCCCTGCAACCAAGAGTCACAAGCTATATTTCAAGTGTTGGTGATCTTCTATCCACCCAAAAGTGAAAAGAATTCAATTAGTACCATATGTGGTAAACCAAAAAAATCATACAAGTTCATTCTTATGTGCATCAGTTTTGCAAACCAAAAAGTCCTCAATGTACAGTATCTCACAAAAGTGAGTACACCCCTCCCATTTTTGTAAATATTTTATTATATCTTTTCATGTGACAACACTGAAGAAATTACACTTTGCTACAATGTAAAGTAGTGAGTGTACAGCTTGTAAAACAGTGTAAATTTGCTTTCCCTCCAAAATAACTCAACACACAGCCATTAATGTCTAAACCGCTGGCAACAAAAGTGAGTACACCCCTAAGTGAAATGTCCAAATTGGGCCCAAAGTTTTAATATTTTGTGTGGCCACCATTATTTTCCAGCACTGCCTTAACCCTCTTGAGCATGGAGTTCACCAGAGCTTCACAGGTTGCCACTGGAGTCCTCTTCCACTCCTCCATGATGACATCACAGACCTGGTGGATGTTAGAGACCTTGCGCTCCTCCACCTTCTGTTTGAGGATGCCCCACAGATGCTCAATAGGTTTTAGGTCTGGAGACATGCTTGGCCAGTCCATCACCTTTACCCTCAGCTTCTTTAGCAAGGAAGTGGTCCTCTTGGAGGTGTGTTTGGGGTCGTTATCATGTTGGAATACTGCCCTACGGGCAAAGTCTCCGAAGGGAGGGGCTCATGCTCTGCTTCATTATGTCACAGTACATGTTGGCATTCATGGTTCCCTCAATGAACTGTAGCTCCCCAGTGCCGGAAGCACTCATGCAGCCCCAGACCATGACACTCCCACCACCATGCTTGACTATAGACAAGACACACTTATCTTTGTACTCCTCACCTGGTTGCCGCCACACACGCTTGACACCATCTGAACCAAATAAGTTTATCTTGGTCTCATCAGACCACAGGACATGGTTCCAGTAATCCATGTCCTTAGTTTGCTTGTCTTCAGCAAACTTTTTGCAGGTTTTCTTGTGCATCATCTTTAGAAGAGGCCTCCTTCTGGGACGACAGCCATTCAGACCAATTTGATGCAATGTGCTGCGTATGGTCTGAGCACTGACAGGCTGACCACCCACCCCTTCAACTTTTGCAGCATTGCTGGCAGCACTCATATATCTATTTCCCAAAGACAACCTCTGGATATGACACTGAGCACGTGCACTCAACTTCTTTGGTTGACCATGGCAAGGCCTGTTCTGAGTGGAACCTGTCCTGTCAAACAGCTGTATGGTCTTGGCCACCGTGCTGCAGCTCAGTTTCAGGGTCTTGGCAATTTTCTTATAGCCTAGGCCAGTGACGGCAAACCTTGGCACCCCAGATGTTTTGGAACTACATTTCCCATGATGCTTAACCACTTCCCTACCCAGCCATAGACATATGACGTCCTGGGACGGGATCTCCCATCCTGGGTGGACGTCATATGACGTTCTGGGATTCCCGGCCATCTAAGGGGCGCGCGCGTTGCTCGGGACCCGGTGCGTGTGCCCGGCAGCCGCGATGTCCGCCGGGCACACGCGATTGCCCGTTAACCGGGCCGGACCGTGGATCTGTGTGTGTAAACACACAGATCCACAGCCTGTCAGGTGAGAGGAGAGCGATCTGTGTTCCCAGAACGAAGGAACACTGATCGGTCTCCTCCCCTTGTGCGTCCCCTCCCCCTACAGTTAGAAACATTTCCTAGGAAACATATTAACCCCTCCCCGCCCCCTAGTGGTTAACCCCTTCACTGCCTGTCACATTTACATAGTAATCAATGCAATTTTATAGCATTGATCGCTGTATAAATCTGAATGGTCCCAAAAATGTGTCAAAAGTGTCCGATGTGTCCGCCATAATGTCGCAGTCACGAAAAAAAAACGCGATCGCCGCTAAAAAAATAAATAAATATATATATTTTTTAAATGCCATAAATGTATCCCGTATTTTGTAGACGCTATAACTTTTGCGCAAACCAATCAATATACGCTTATTGCGATTTTTTTTTTACCAAAAATATGTAGAATACGTATCGGCCGAAACTGAGGAAAAAATTTGTTTTTTAATAAAAAAAATTGGGATATTTATTATAGCAAAAAGTAAAAAATATTGTGTTTTTTTCAAAATTGTCGCTCTTCTTTTGTTTATAGCGCAAAAAATAAAAACCGCAGAGGTGATCAATTACCACCAAAAGAAAGCTCTATTTGTGGGAAAAAATTACGTCAATTTTTTTTTGGTACAACGTTGCACGACTGCGCAATTGTCGTTTAAAGTGCGACAGCGCTGAAAACTAAAAATTGGCCTGGGAAGGCAGGGGGTGAAAATGCCCGGTATTGAACCGGTTAACTACACTGCAGAGTGCATGAGCATCATGGGAAATGTAGTTCCAAAACATCTGGGGTGCCAAGGTTTGCCATCACTGGCCTAGGCCATCTTTATATACTGTAGAGCAACAATTCTTTATTTTAGATCCTCAGAGAGTTCTTTACTATGAGGTGCCATGTTGAATTTCCAATGACCAGTATGAGAGAGTGAGAGCGAAAACACCAAATTTAAACACACCTGCTCCCCATTCACACCTGAGACCTTGTAACACTAATTAGTCACATGACACCGGGGAGGGAAAATGGCTAATTGGGCCCAATTTGGACATTTGGGCTAGGCCCATCCCAGGGAGCACCATCAGGTGTTCTAGGGGCATAAGTTTCCAATCTAATTTGACTACCTATTACATTTTTGTGAGGCACTGTAGTGGCATGGATTATAACTGATGTGGCATGGATGAGCATGAATGAGTATGGCTGGGTATAGTTGGGGATGGCTGTGTACGGCTGAGTATGGCTGAGTATGGCTGGGTACGGCTGAGTATGGCTTATTGGCTGTGTACGGCTGAGTATGGCTGGGTACGGCTGAGTATGGCTGGGTATGGATGGGATGGTTGTGTACGGCTGAGTATGGCTGGGTACGGCTGAGTATGGCTGAGTATGGCTGGGTACAGCTGAGTATGGCTGGGTATGGCTGAGTATTGCTGAGTATGGATGGGTATGGCTAATTATGGATGGGGGTGGATGGGATGGCTGAGCATGGATGAATGAGTATTGCTATGGATGGATGGCTGAGCATGGATGGATGGATAAGTGTTGCTGAGGATGGATGGATGTCTGAGCATGGATGGATGGATGAGTATGCTGAGTATGGATGGCTGAGCATGGATGGATGAGTATGCTGAGTATGGATGAGTATGTTCAGTATGGATGGCTGAGCATAGATGGATGGATGAGTATGCTGAGTATGGATGAGTATGCTGAGTATGGATGGGTGAGCATGGATAGATGGATGAGTATGCTGAGTATGGATGGGTGAGCATGGATGGATGGAGGAGTATGCTGAGTATGGGTGGGTATGCTGAGCATGGATGGATGAATATGCTGAGTATGGATGGCTGAGCATGGATGGATGGATGAGTATGCTGAGTATAGATGGCTGAGCATGGATAGATGGATGAGTATGCTGAGTATGGATGGGTGAGCATGGATGGATGGATGAGTATGCTGAGTATGGATGGGTATGCTGAGCACAGATGGCTGGGTATGGATGGATGGCTGGAATGGGCACATATCAGCGCTGTGGGCATTAAAGTTCCAGCCCACATCGCTGCTGCCACCGATCTCTCCCCTCTCACTGTACCGATCGGTACAGAGAGGGGAGAGAGTAACCGGACGTGACACCGGTTTGTTTACAAGTGATTGCTCCGTGATTTGCATATCAGCGGCCGTTTACCATGATCCGTTATGCGCCGGGTCCTCTTGACCCGGCGGTAACGGATATTCCCGGGTGTGCGCCCCAGGGGGCGCGTGAGAGCGGGATTCTGGGAGGATGTCAATGTACGCCCGTCCAGAGTTATCGAGCGGCACTGTAGCCGTCATTTGGCTATAGTGCGGTTGGCAAGCGGTTAAATGATTAATTGAGCTCTGGTCCCCTTTGATGAAGTCAAACTATCGACATAACACTAAAGGCAGAGCTCCTTATAGACATTAAGAGCAGAGTAGAGAGGTTCTCCTAGCCACAGCTTCAATCCATCTAAACACCTGAGTTGTCAGTCGGCAAGAGCAGCGAGCGTTGAGCTGCGGGAATCAAACCTGCTATGCATACTGATATGCCTGTGTTTTAAAGTGGTTCTAAAGGCTCAAGATTTTTTACCTTCATGCATTCTATGCATGAAGGTAAAAAACCTGTGTGCAGCAGCCCCCCCAGCCCTCCCTTATATTTACCTGAGCCCCATCACGATGTGCACAAAAGTCTCAGCTCTCCCGAGACTCTCTCTCCTCATTGGCTAAGACAGCTGCTGTCAATTACAGCCAGTGAGCTAATTAGAAGAGAGGGAGCAGAGTCAAGCCATGGCTCCATGTCTGAATGGACACGCAGAGCAGCAGCTCGGGAGCAAGCCTGTTCAGGTGCCCCCACAGTAAGCTGTTTGCTGTGGGGGCACTTGGCAGGAGGGTGGAGCCAGGAGCGCCAGTGGACCTGAGAAAAACAGGATTGGGGCTGCTCTGTGCAAAACCATTGCACAGAGCAGGTAAGTATAACATGTTTGTTATTTAAAAAAAAAAAACTTGACTTCAATATCACTTTTACTATGAGTGTGTTTTTTTTTTTTTAATCAGAAAAGGTTTTATTGAAAATAAACAGACAAAAAAAAGGAACAATCCAGTGAGTTAACATAAAGCAAGTAAACAAATGTAATAAATGTACATTCAGTTGTACCACAATGAGAATTTTTGTTGCACCATACCATAACATTGCCTCGATGCATCAATTGTACAGTACCTCAATCAAAATAGTTATATGAAGAGTGGGCTAAACAATATAGACTTAAAGGGGTTCTAAAGTCAAAACACTTTTTACCTTAATGCATTCCTTGCATTAAGGTAAAAAATGTTTAGGTGTCAGCATTGCCCTGTCAGCCCCCTTTACTTACCTGAGACCCCTTTCAATCCAGCGCCGTGGACGTCAGCAGATCATTTCTCCCATCACTTCCGGGTCTTGCTGGCCTTGCTGGGGCACAGGGAGCTATTGGCACGGGGAGCCAGTGCTGTCATTTAAAGCCAGTGACGACGGAGCAAGGGGCGGGGCCGAGTACTTCTGCCTGTGTCAATGGATGCAGCAGAGGGACTCAGGTGCGAGAAAGGCTTCCCATGGGGGCACGGGACAGAGGAGGGGCCAGGAGCACTGGCGAGGGACCTAAGAAGAGGAGGTTCTAGGCCGCTCTGTGCGATTCCATTGCAAAGAGTAAACACACCGCTCCTTCACCGCTCCAAAGAAGCTGCTGACAGGACTTTTCCTGACGTCCTGCCAATGCAGCGTTCTGGTGTGAAAGCCCTCAGACAATGCTGCAGCTGTTTGAGGGCGGATTGCAGGCGCTATTTTTAACGCTATAGCGCCTGCAAAATGCCCTCGGTGTGAAAGGGGTCTCAAGAAGAAGAGTGTTTCCCATACGATGTACCCATGTGTGACGGGAGTCACTAATAGGGGCACAGGGTGAATGAGAACCCCACTATGATCTGTGTTAGTCAGACTCAATGCTGTATATATGTATATATAATGTGTGCTGTCTCATCCTGTTGTGGACTCTTTGCTGTGATATTTGGGGTGTGACTGTATTCTATTGTCTATTGTGGCTGTCTGCCTCAACTACTATGGTCTTGCTGTGAGGAAAGAGGGAGGGGGGATTCCTCCAGCAGCCCCCTGTTAAGACTGTTTACTGATGAGAAGTTAAGCACACCTGTGTGTCCATTGTTATTGGACAGTTTAACCCCCCTGTTTTCCAAGGGTGGGGGGGGCAATGTTTCGAAGTGGGATCTGTATAACATGTATTTGAATAAAGATTCATTCCTGCTTGAAACCTGAAGACAGAGCATCTTGTCTCGTATTTGGGGGAGAATTATATGGGTTCCTTGTTCGGCTGATTGAAGTGTTCGGTAGCTGCCTTTGTGTTTGGGTATGGAATGTCCTAAACGACTTTAACCCCTTTCATACTCGGGGTGTCATTACACCATGTTTTACCAGAAGATGGGATGACTTTCCTAGCCTGAAATAAAGCCAAAGAGAAGACTAATCTTGTCATCTCCTCTTGAATCGCCTCTTTCAGAACACCTAGCAGGCAGCATATTGGATCTTGAGGAGCAGCAATTTGAAAAACTCGATTGAGCGTAGAGAGGACCCTGCTCTAGTATCGATGAAGCTTTGGACAACTCCAGAGGAGATGAATGAGGCCCCCAGGCATCCGTCTACATTTACCACATGTTTTTAGTGGAGAATAAAATTCCTTATATGTCTTTTAAAAGCAAAGAGCGTTATTAGTTCTTTTTTCTCTCGTTTTTTCTGTGTGTATTTGGGAGTAATCTTTATCGAAACCAGTGTTCACTATGGATAAATGATCCCAGTTTTCAAAGGGGAAAAGGTGCATGTGACCTTTTTAAGGTCAATATTGGAAGGTGAGCATATATCTGAGACCTTTTGGTGGTGGAATTTCTCACTTTTCCACCGTCAGATTAACCAAATAAGGATTGAGGATCTTTATGTTTGGAACACTGATTCACAAAAGAATGAACTTGAAGAAATTTTGGTTTACCACAGATGATATTAATTGAACCCTTTTCACTTTTGGGTAGATAAAAGGTCACCAACACTTGGAATATATTTGGGACTTAACGATTAATTTATATATTTGGTATATCGTTTTTATTTTATGTAGCACGGCATTGATTTGCAGTAGATATTTTATGAGGAAGTTGGACACTTTTGATACTGCAGCTTGATTATATGTTGCTGATTTTTATTGCTGTTTTTAGTTTCCTATATTATTTCAAATTTTTTTGAGGGGTGAGCATGAAAAGGTTTTTTATTTACGAATTTATTGATTCACAAGACCAGCTGCCACTCATGTCAAGATGTAAGAGAAAGGAACAAGAAAGTGTCCACTCTCCCTTCCTGGGTTTTGGATTTAAAGTAGTAAGGGATAACCATATAATAAATTATGCACCTGTAAAGTAGAGTTCCATGTTTTCTATGACTCTAAATAGTGTTTTGGGCTAAGGCAGTATGTGGCACTATGTCGGAATGTGCGATCGTGTGTACAGGGCATTCTTGCCTAAAATAGTGTGTATAGACACATAGGATAACACTATTTGCTTCTAGGGGCAGAAAAACAATGCCCAAAGCAGCAGTTAGAAGCCTACAAGTAAGCTAATGTGCATGGAGCCTTATGCCGCGTACACGAGCGGACTTTACGGCAGACTTTGCCCGGTGGACGCGATTTCGTCGGGCAATTCGATCGTGTGTGGGCTCCAGCGGACTTTGTTTTCTCAAAAGTTGGATGGACTTAGATTTGAAACATGTTTCAAATCTATCCGAGGGACTCGAGTCCGGTCGAAAAGTCCGCTCGTCTGTATGCTAGTTCAACGGACAAAAAGCCACGCTAAAGCAGCTATTGGCTACTGGCTATGAACTTCCTTATTTTAGTTCGGTCGTACGTCATCATGTACGAATTCGACGGACTTTGGTTGATTGTGTGTAGGCAAGTTCGTTCATTCAGAAAGTCCGTCGTAAAGTCCGTTAAAAAGTCCGCTGGGCAAAGTCTGCCGTAAAGTCTGCTCGTGTGTACGCGGCATTATGCTGCGTACACACGACCGGACTTTACGTCAGACTTTGCCCAGCGGATGGGATTTCGTCGGACAATTCGATCGTGTGTGGGCTCCAGCGGACTTTGTTTTCTCAAAAGTTGGAGGGACTTATGCCGCGTACACACGAGCGGACTTTACGGCAGACTTTGCCCGGCGGACGAGATTTTGTCGGACAATTCGATTGTGTGTGGGCTCCAGCGGACTTTGTTTTCTCAAAGGTTGGACGGACTTAGATTTGAAACATGTTTCAAATCTATCTGACAGACTCGAGTCCAGTCGAAAAGTCCGCTCGTCTGTATGCTAGTTTGAAGGACAAAAAGCCACGCTAGGGCAGCTATTGGCTACTGGCTATGAATTTCCTTATTTTAGTCCGGTCGTACGTCATCACGTACAAATTCGACGGACTTTGGTTGATTGTGTGTAAGCAAGTCCGTTCATTCAGAAAGTCCGTCGAAAAGTCCGCCGGGCAAAGTCTGCCGTAAAGTCCGCTCATGTGTACGCGGCATTAGATTTGATACATATTTCAGATCTATCCGACGGACTCGAGTCCGGTCGAAAAGTCCGCTCGTCTGTATGCTAGTTCGACGGACAAAAAGCCACGCTAGGGCAGCTATTGGCTACTGGCTATGAACTTCCTTATTTTAGTCCGGTCGTACGTCATCACGTACGAATTCGACGGACTTTGGTTGATTGTGTGTAAGCAAGTCCGTTCATTCAGAAAGTCTGTAGAAAAGTCCGCCGGGCAAAGTCTGCCGTAAAGTCCGCTCATGTGTACGCGGCATTAGACTTGTCCCCAGAACGAGACGAAAGGGGAAATCTTACAATGTGAACATCTGTTCTGGAGACAGCTGTCTAAGACTGGAATTCCCTTCACTTTGTGAGATTTCCTCTAATAGCCTGTTGTATCTCTGGGACAGTAAGTTATGGAAAGTTTTCCCAAAGGTAAACAGACAGAAAAACAGTAACGTGGCAGGGATTTTAACTCCTCTTTAAGCTACTCAAAGCAAAAAAGAAAAATTGTTTTGGCTATAGATACACAGTATTGAAAGGATTGTGTTTAGATATGACCCATGTTACTGCAGACCTGAAATGAGAAATTAACTCCCTGAATGCCTTGAATGTTGCTTTGAAGTCTGTGGCCACTGCATAATTTCACATCTGGATGACACCCAGCACCAACCGACTTTTTCCAGACTGTCAAGGACACACTTCCTTCATCATCTTACCACCAGCATGCAAGTTACTGCCTGTGGACCGACCTGTTGGGTGTGCAGTGCTTCATGGAACATAGCAATGGTGTACTTATGTGAAACTCAGAGTCCCCATTTCAGTTCTCCCCCAGCCTTACACTGCTGTGAAGCTAGAAAGGCTTCTGCGGTCCAAGACTGCACCTATACACAGCTTTTTGAGGCAATTAGCAACAGACAAGATATTTAGACTGGGTGCTGTCTAGAATGTTCTGCCAGGGAGAAGAGCTGCTGTGAAATCTTTGATAATCCTCTTCTCTTGTGAGATGTAAGCTTGAAAAAGGATGACCTCTGGTGGGTGTCTTCTCCAGGACTACCCGGCAAATCCTGGCATAGCCCGGAGTTTTGAGGCTGTGGTCTGTAAAGACTACATGCTGGAAGTAGATTCAATTTGAGCTGTCAGGACTGCATTCTGGAGACACCCTGGGGGGGAGGTGTTTAAACATTTTTTTGTCTTTTTTTGCTTATATAATAAAAAATTAAAAAAAGGAGTGATGATCATACACCACCAAAAGAAAACTATGTGTGTGAAAAAATTATATAAAATTAAATTTACGTACAGTTTTGCAAGGCCAAGCAATTGCCAGTTAAAATAGCGCAGTGCTGAATAGCAAAAAAACACCTTGGTCATGAAGGGGGGTAAAACCTTCCCGGAAGTCCAGTGGTTACGTAGAATTGCAGGTCTTGTCCCTCCCCCAGCATGTGAATAAAAGGTCTGTCTCCTCCATTCATAGAGTGCTTTTCATTGCTGGATAGCTTTTATGAATGGAGGAGGGGGTGGAAAGGGTGGGAGTAGTCAGCACTCGTGTCCTGCACAGGTCCTGCACAGGTCCTGTAGCACTGGAAGATTACTACTGCAGAGGTTGGGGGGGGGGGCAGAGGACTTTCACTATTACAGCGAGCATTAGTACAAGGGACTCTTTGAATTAGATGGAAATAACATCCCTTGTACTAATTCCTTTAAACATTTTGATCACAAACTTTAATCATGCCTACATTTCTCAACATATTCAACTAACGTAGAAAAGTATTGCAAAGGTAAAGAACTTTGTTTACATTAATTAGTTATTTGACCACTGAAAGCCTTTTTTTCCCATGAACTGGTTGTCATGGATCTGCAGTAATGTTTGTATGTCAGCTTACCTCTCCATGTAATACAAAAGTTATCCCCGCACTAGTTTAGGTCTCACCAGGTGTGAAGCTGATCTTGCTCTCCAGAGATGAGAGGTTCCAGGTGCTGGCTCATGCTAGTAGAGACTATATGCAAACGAGAAGATCTGGACAGCCGCACTCCAGGAAGTAATAATCCAAGTTTCTTTATTTTAAAATCAGGAACACATCAGATACAGGACATCATAGACAGTGTACAGATCATAGGCTAACGCGTTTCACACTTGTCCAAGTGCTTACTCATGAGCTATGAGTAAGCACTTGGACAAGTGTGAAACGCGTTAGCCTATGATCTGTACACTCTGTCTATGATGTCCTGTATCTGATGTGTTCCTGATTTTAAAATAAAGAAACTTGGATTATTACTTCCTGGAGTGCGGCTGTCCAGATCTTCTCATTTGCATATTACCTCTCCATGTGTTCAGCTTAAGTGGCCAGACACTCTCACCTGACTGCTTAGGTAATCTCTCCTCAAAGCATGGCTCCACCCCAGCCCCTATCAGGAAACTCTATATTAACCTGTGCACTGCAAGTCAGCCCTGCTGATCAATTTTTTGTGTTTGGCTTCTGTGTGTGACTTGCTGTGTGTTCTACATCTGATTCCAGTTAGTGATCTTGGCTTGTTCTTCACTATCCTTAGCTGCTTGTTGCCCCGACCTTTGGCTATCTCCTGACTACCCTTACCTGCTTGTTGCCCCGACCTTTGGCTATCTCCTGACTATCCTTTTTTGTCGCAGTCTGCTGCTTCCTCTCTACCTCCCTGTAGTCTACCGTGAACGTGAGCTGGAAGGCCCTAGGGGTCGCGACCTGGAGCCAGAATGCAGCTAAATCCATCCCCACCACTAGGGGCCTCTGGTGAACACCCGCTGGCTCTTAGATTCCGCGCCCTGGGAAATCTCATGCTCTAGCTCCCAGTGTCATCCGTGTTGGTACCACAGATTACCTACTCTCCTGTATCACCTAGAGCTCCACCCACAGCAGTCAGCCGTAAGGTCCACTACCTTGCGGTGCACTCCAAACCCCAGTGGGGTGCATCTGTCACCTGGACTCAGGTGACCTGACACTGGTATTTTATTTTATGAATTATTATGGATTTATCCATTCATTGGAACACAGTAGTAATCACCAAGCCTTTATAGTTGTTTGATAACTTAAGCTTACCATACAACGAACCAATTTTGCCCAGTTTCTACTGAATTTTCCAAAATTCAAACAATGGGTAGCCCTGTTGGCACCACTTCAAACGGCATCCTTTAGCAGAAAAATTGAAGGACCTGGGTGGAAAATTGTTGGCTTATCAGTGCGGAATCCTTTTACAGAATGAAACAGCTACAGCAAGAGATTCTTTGATTAACGTTGTTTAGCATAGATGGAGAAATCTGGAGAAGAAGCCAACTTTTAAACCCATCTCCTCGCACCTCATTTACTTGGCACTCTCTAGTGCAGTGATGGCAAACCTTGACACCCCAGATATTTTGGAACTACATTTCCCATAATGCTCAACTACACTGCAGAGTGCATGAGCATCATTGGAAATGTAGTTCCAAAACATCTGGGGTGCCAAGGTTTGCCATCACTGCCCTAATGTTTATATGGCTAGTGCCAATAGTACCTTAGTCAAACTAATGGCTGGTGCCAAAAAATACCTTAGTTGAAAAGTCAGAATCAGTCTGACATTATTGTGATAAGGGTATGAAGAAATCTTACCGCACAGCTCCCAGCAAGATGTTGAACCCTGTCCCACCCCAGTCAAAAAATAGATTAGAAATATCATTAAGTATTTTTTTTTTAATGTAACTGCTACACTGATACCAAATTGTGATTGATTAGATTTTACCATCAGACTTGGGGTGCAGATTGTTAAGAAGATTCAAGTGAATGAAATAGTTAACAAGCTGCATTCTTCTATTGCACAATCAACAAGCCTGTACAAATCAGAACGGAGGAAAGGTCAGTTTATCTAATTGCCTAGATAAATCTCTCTTCGTCAGCGTCACACAGAGGGAAGGGGTCTCCCTCCATATGGAGACACTGTCACACTGATGGAGACGATTTCATAAACGCTAATTTGAGACCCATATTTGTGAAATGACACTTAGCAAAGCCTGGCACGAATCGGGAAGAGACGTCCAATTAAATTAACCTCCAACTGATCAACACAACTAAACAAATTATGCCGAAGCCTGAACAAGATTAAGGAGGTTGGAGCGGGCCGGGATCATTTGGCGGGAAGGTTAATTCCTTATAACAAGTTTTAACCCAATCTCTTGCAAGCTTCTGCTCTAAGGCCAAATTCTAGCCAGAGTTTCTTCTGCTTCCCAGCGGAGGAGGGACTGTCTGCATTAGGGAAAACAGCAAAGCCTACAAATGCAAGCACAAAAGTATATAATTACACACATCCAGGAAAATAATTTTTATGTAGAGGAGAGAAAGAGGAGACGTCAGCTAGTGATCTGAGGAGCAGCCAGATGGGATGTGATATCCAATCAAACTCCAGTGGTTCAGCGTCGTGTAACGCACCTCGCATTGCAATATCCAGGTGCACCCTGAGAATGTTTAACATTCATTATGGCAAACTTTTCAGATGCATTTACTGAAGCACAGAGGAATGTGTATAGCAATCATTTGTTCCAGTAAATTAACATTTGCTTCACTGTCGCTTCCATTATCCAGAAAGAAAAAGATTTCTAAAGCAATGTTGAAAAAACTATTGCGCTACAGCATTCAATGGGGCAACAGTTCCCAGCGTGCCCTAGTGTCTGAGAGCCACATCTTGTGGACCTGCTTTACAAAAAACTCTAGGCAGCAAGTAAAACAATCAGCAGACTGATTAATCTGTACTAATGTACTCAATTTACCACTGACCTGAGATTTATTTAACCTATTGTAGATGGATTTTGCAGGTTTTTCCCACTGACCTAAGATTTATTTAACCTCTTGTAGATGGATTTTGCAGGTTTTTCCCAGTACTTCTGTGGAAATTCAACCCCCTGCCATAATTCTGTGCTATGCAACTTCCAAAAGGTGGTACTCATAACTAGGTCACCTGTTATATTGCTTTTGGTGCCTGGTTTGGTGGAGACATGTAGGCTAAGGCCACTCCTTATCATTTATTCACCTGGGCTGGTTGGAAGTAGCGGTGATCCTTTCCTCATTACACTAGGTAACACACAGGTCATGGACAAAATTAGGTTGTGTATGTATGTATGTAAGCAGGTCCCTTATTGGCCACCAGCAACAGCCAGGCTACTCCAGAGCACCTCCCTTCACCTACATGCGACATGAATAGGATGGGGTTACCAAACACCTGTTTATGGAGAAACGCTGCTACTCATACACTCCTGGCCAAAGGCCCTACTCCCAGAGGATTTCTCTAGTAACTAGTTACAATAAATGATTACCTGCATGGTCAGCCTTTTATGATGCTATAAATGGTTAGCATGGTACAGAGCATCTTCATAACATTTTGGGGACATACAGCCTCTCTCTATAAACATTTGGCAAATCATGTATCACAAAAGGGGGGGCCACAGATTCTCAAGCAGCAAGACATAGTGCAACTACCCCTATACTCTATATAGGACAGCCATTCTCAACCAGGGTTTCTTGGAACCCCAGGGTTCCTCCACAGGTTGCTAGGGGTCCCTTGAGCTGTGGCTGATTGACCTCCTATCTTAAGATGTCTGCATAGTTCTGGGGTCAGCACCACTTGGTAGAGCCAGTTGCATGAAGCTAACAATCTTTTAAGCCATCCGTAGGGATTGCATTTTGACAACCACTGTAAGGGCTGCCTTAGTCCGCATGACCACAAATGTAAAGGGCATTTTTTTTTCAATGACCACCAATGAATTGGTTTTAGTAAGGGTTCCTCAAGACCTGAAAAAGATTTCAAGGGTTTTTCTGGGGTAAAAAGGTTGAGAAAGACTGATATAGGATGTAGCAAAGCCCCACCTGTGCCAAGACCACAGCTATAAAAGGGGTCAACACGTACATCCAAATAGTGAAAGGTCCGCACCCAGGTGTTTAATGCAAATAAAAAGTTCTTTATTATATACCCATAGGAATACAAAGGGATCATATACACAAGATGCTGACACATTTCCACCCTTGCGGGCCTTAGTTGTAGCGTCGGCATAGGATCCCTTTATATTCCTATGGGTATGTAATAAAGAACTTTTTTATTTGCATTGAGCACCTAGGTTTTGATCTTTCACCATTTGGATATAGATTTCAAGATTTCCTGTGACTCATATTTGGCTAGTTACAGGTCATTACTGGAAGAACGGCTCCCCCGGCCCCTGTCCTTCTTTTATGATTTTTTTTTTCCTGGTGACACTCTGGGAACAGCTTTAGTTTTTTTTTTTTCTTGTTTTGTTATATATATTTTTTTGTAAAGCTTTAAGTCTTCTTTAAGAGCCTTCCTATACTAACAATAAAATGATTGGAAATAAAAAAGAAAAAAGTGTATACCAGATGCCCAGCTGCCTATGTAGAAGCCTTAGGTTCAGTCTCCAATGTCTGTTGCATAAGTGCACTGCAAGAGTCAATTGCCTTGTAATGCAGATTCTGGCCCAGAATGGGGACCAGAAACTCCATTACAAGGCAATCAAGTTGGAATAGTTTTGTCTTCAGGTAAGAAATCATTCTCCAGGAGATCCTTAGTCTCCAAAACACACTGGCTACTGTTGTTCTTCCTCTTGTTATTCTGCTATCAACAATAAAAAATTATGAACTGTTTGGTGCTCTGTCTTTTGAATTTACGTGGAATTCTCTGGTGGCTCCTACTTTATGGGATTCATCCCCAGCGTTTTGTGCTTGAGCATCTGTTGTCAAGTAATTACATTTATATTTGTCCCCTGCATGATCCAAACCTTTGTTAGGGGTGCAGAACAAATTTGGTCATACACATTTATGTTGTTTGTGAAAAATCAAGCAGCCCAATCTTTGCATGTCTGGTTGGATAAAAGCAGACAGAGAAGGCGGGATCAGGGCTTATTTTCAGCAGGAACTAGGGGGAACTCAGTTCCACCACCTCTGGCTCAGGTCTTCTGCTCCCTGCTCACCACTATCACTTGGTAACACTGAAGTCCAACTTCTGTGTTTACAAGTGATAGCTTATCTCCAAGTAGCTCCCACAGGTCAGATCCCCTGCGCAGATCCCACTGAGTGCCAGACACGGACAAGGAAGATACAGAACAGGTGCCCAGGGTTCAGTGCAGTCATGGGCAGGAGAGGGTGTGTGGTAGGATGCACCCTCTGTGGTCTCCATTTTTTACCTGGTGACCAATTGTTGATACTCCTACTGCATGATTTCCCTTGCAAGTGACTGTAGTATAGTATAGTATGCTGGGAGGTACTACAGCCGGATAGGTTCTTCAGCTTAATATTGCAACAAAGGTAAGAAATATGACAGATGGTGTAGCTTTTAAGGAGGGGGGAGAAGATTAGGGCAGTGGAGGGAGGGGTTGTATGCAGAGGGAAGAGCTACTATTTGATGCCATTTGGCAGGTATGTGTGTGTGGCGGGCATGGTTGAGTTCCTGCACCTATTCTGTGAGAAAAAAAGCCCTGGGCAGGATAATCATCAATCAAGAATAATTATTTACAGTTAATATATCCTAGAGATTTGTTCCAAAAAGGGAACTGGACCATGTATTAAAAAAACTATCATATGTAATGCAATAAATTATTTTTACTTTGCTATTTGAACAGATGCCCATTTGCATGTACACTTTGCTTGATATCCTGTTAAATAGAATGTATATTGCTTTTGTACATATGTCCATTGCTTGTACTGTATGTTATGGTCATGGCTATAAAAAAATAACTTTACAAAAATTGTATATTTATACAAATATTGTATATTATATAGATTATTAGTATTTTTTTAAGTCAGCAGGTAAAGTTCTAGACTCCTGATAAAATGATATCAATATTTAAAAATGTATATATGAATATATGAGTGCTATATATATGATAAAACTATTATTTATATATATATATATATATATTAAAGCAAAAATAAAAGTATGGAGATTTATTAATTTAATATGTGTGAGCTTGTTCTTGTCTTGGTTTGTATTTAACCCTCCAGACATTGTTGGACTACAAGTCCTATCACCCCTGGGATGGTAGGTCATATAACTCAGCAATGGCCAGGGGCAAAATGTTTGGCTTCTTCTTCAGCTACATTTGGAGAGTGAATATAAAAGACATTGATCCACGTGGTGTGCCACTGGCAGTCCTTTGTACTGGAGACTGTACACATAGCCAGACAGGGGCTTCCTGGAACTTGTCCCCAGTCATTTTCCAGTATACTAACCAATGCATGTTATGTTTTATTCAATACACTGCATATATTTGTGATGGAGGCTGAATTGAACAGTAGGTTCAGCAGGATTCTGCCTGTGGGAGGGTAGGATGAGAGCCATCTACCCAGTCAGAAGAAAGAAAAAAAAGCCTTATTTCAGAAATAATGAGAAGTTTGTATATTTCGGCTACTAACTAAAACAGCTTATTAAATCCATGATGGTGTGATTTCTTGTACGTTACACGTAACCTATGCTCTTCTTTATTCTTTAGATGAATATATGTTTCTATTCATATTTTTTAAAGAATCAGTCTATCAATAACCACCTGACAATTTTTTTTATATCTCTAAGGCACTCCTTTGGAGAGTATAAATTTATATGTAAAAATTTTGCGCCAACTCTAATAAAGTGAGGCAGCCAACACAACAACCTGATCCGTGTAAATGTGTGAAAAAATAATAAAGTGTGGCGCTAAAAACAGGTAAAAGAGCACAGTACTAAGGTATGTGCAAAGAGTGTGAGTACTGATTTGGTAAGGTGAGTTTAAGAGATAGTGGTCTCCATAAATATATACTAAATACACTAGTGATGAACCTAGGGGTGTATGAGGGGATAATAACCTCCCCACCCAAAATATCGCGTAAATAAAATCGACTATGAAGTTACATGTGCAGTGATATACCTACATCCATATATCAAAATAAGTGAAAAAAGTGAAGTGATATCCAATGTATCAGCGTTGGGTGAAAACAACTCAACTGATGCCTGAAGGTTCAACTGCAAAGTATAAACATGAAAAAAGCACAAAAATATGGAGTAATTAGAAATGACGCAGTGATGTGTATTAAATAACCTGCGACCCTAAAAATAGACCAAAATGTGAAATTTAAAGTCCATCAAGGTAAGGATGTTTATAGTCCACCACCATACGATGGGATGATTCTGGATCATTTCATATCAATCTAGGTGTAGACAGTCCTTTTAGGTATAGTAGAGCAGGAGCAGTTGGACGTATCCCTGCGCATAGGGCAATTCTTCCCTTAATATGGTGATATAAACCCAAACAAAATAGATGTGCAATGCCCTTACCAGACAAGGTGGACTCACAGGCCCTTGGCGGTGAGTCAAACGAGCTTATACTGTCAAACGGTGTATGGCTGTGAACCCGTAAGGTGGTCCCGGAAAGGATCTCCACTGGTGTCGCTGAATGGCACGTCTATAGCCCAATAGAGCTCGACAGATGTCATCTAATGGTGTATCCTCAGCAAGGCTCAGCCAGAATCCAGGGTCGGTCTCAGTCATCAAACGGGGGAAGAAAGTTTCCTCAGCGACCGTTACCATATAGATGGGCAAAAGAGAAAAAAAACTCCCACATAGTGTAAATCTTTCTCAAACGTAACAACGTTTATTAAAAAAAGGGGTACTTTTGCAATCAATACAAAAATTGGGCGGTAAAAACTCTGCTCAAAACAGTAAAAAAAGTACCAAAATTTAAAAATGTTGCGCAGTAGGTGATGGTAGGAGTGAATGCACAAGAAGGGTTCTTCTTGTGTATTCACCCCTTCCATGACATCTGTTGAGCTCTATTGGGCTATAGACGTGCCATTCAGCGACACCAGTGGAGATCCTTTCCGGGACCACCTTACGGGTTCACAGCCATACACTGTTTGACGGTATAAGCTCGTTTGATTCACCGCCAAGGGCCTGTGAGTCCACCTTGTCTGGTAAGGGCATTGCACATCTATTTTGTTTGGGTTTATATCACCATATTAAGGGAAGAATTGCCCTATGCGCAGGGATACGTCCAACTGCTCCTGCTCTACTATACCTAAAAGGACTGTCTACACCTAGATTGATATGAAATGATCCAGAATCATCCCATCGTATGGTGGTGGACTATAAACATCCTTACCTTGATGGACTTTAAATTTCACATTTTGGTCTATTTTTATGGTCGCAGGTTATTTAATACACATCACTGCGTCATTTCTATCTACTCCATATTTTTGTGCTTTTTTCATGTTTATACTTTGCAGTTGAACCTTCAGGCATCAGTTGAGTTGTTTTCACCCAACGCTGATACATTGGATATCACTTCACTTTTTTCACTTATTTTGATATAGGGATGTAGGTATATCACTGCACATGTAACTTTATAGTAGATTTTATTTACGCAATATTTTGGGTGGGGAGGTTATTATCCCCTCATACACCCCTAGGTTCATCACTAGTGTATTTAGTATATATTTATGGAAACCACTATCTCTTAAACTCACCTTACCAAATCAGTACTCACACTCTTTGCACATACCTTAGTACTGTGCTCTTCTACCTGTTTTTAGCGCCACACTTTATTATTTTTCACTCCTTTGGAGAGTCACGACCACGACCGGTTCTCCTGCCGACAGAACCTTCACTTTTGGTTGGACTGCAAGCCGCAGTCCCAACCCTGCGCTGCTCTCCTGCTTCTGGATAGGCCCTCAGACAGCCTAGAAGCCAGATGTGCCTGGGATAGGCCCAATTTCCGGCCTAGCAGCCCGGGCAATACGACACACGTCCATCCAGACAGCCGTCCAGGTGGCACATAACACAGATCACCTGACTCCACCTGAATTTATAGGCTCTCCAGGCCAAGGGATTCAAGAAAACCCCTGCCCATTGGCTGAGATACCCCATATACCCATAACCTGACCTTGCTTTGCCCTTCTCGTACCTAGTACCACCGACTACCCAGCCACCTAGTGGTAGAAGAGAAAATTGCAACAAGGCCAAACTTAGGGAGAAATCAATAGATCTCTAGCAATCAACCAGGATAACTACTCCTGGCAAGTAGATTTGTGAGGAGCAACCCTGCCTAAACTCCGGGGATCTACACCCATAATTACTACATCTACAGCTAATGGTACATTAGCATTGTGGTCAGTGAGAATGATGCTTCTTTTATTACCTTGGTAGTCAGTGGGAAGAATAAACTTGCCCATTGCTCAAGAAATTGCTCAAGGAACCCCTAGCAACTTTTGAAGTAACCCCAGGGTTCAATGGAACCCTTGTTGAAAAAGGCTACCCTACTGTATCTAACCAGCACACAACTTAAATGTGATTTACCACACTACAACACTGACAAAACACAGCAATAGTTCACTCCCTCTGCCCAGCGACACAAAACCAACGTATTTATTTCAAAGTGCCAACATGGAGTTATACCTACCAGCGGCTCTGTACAGAGGATGGGACTGATCATCCCTTTGAATGAGCCCTAAGGGACCAAAAATGTACGATTCTGCCCAGAAAAAAAAAACTTTTGTGCTTTTGCAAAGGAGTGCGTTGTGCTCAGAATACAGGGAGCAGGAATGCATTGTGCTCAGAATACTGGGATCAGAAATGCATTGTGCTCAGAAGAATACAGGGATCAGGAATGCATTGTGCTCAGAAGAATACAGGGATCAGGAATACATTGTGCTCAGAAGAATACAGGGATCAGGAATGCATTGTGCTCAGAATACAGGGATCAGGAATGCGTTGTGCTCAGAATACATGGATTAGGAATGCGTTGTGCTCAGAATACATGGATCAGGAATGCGTTGTGCTCAGAATACAGGGATCAGGAATGCATTGTGCTCAGAATACAGGGATCAGGAATGCATTGTGCTCAGAATACAGGGATCAAGGGAGGTGATGTGAAGGTCAGTAGGGGACACTACTATGGGGGTGGCCCTCACACACAGTAGTGTCCCCCCCCCCTTCTTTCTGCATAGCACTGTCCTACCTGTGTATGTACAGCCACAGTCCTCCACATAGTCATGCTTCAGCGCCTGAGCCCCTGCACAGGCAGCCACTATCCAATTGGCTCTCAAAGTCCAGGAAGGGAGGAGTCACTCTTCTCTTCCTCGGTATCCAGAGGCATTGCGGCACTGCTTACAGCAGCAGACGCTCCATGTCCTTCCCACTGGGCTGCCCTCGGTTCATCCATGGAGGGTTTTACTTACATCTGCCGCCCCGCTGACCGATCACACTGATGTGAGCAAGGGAGCCGGCTGCCTGACTAGGGGATTCCCCCTCTATCCTGGGGGCATGCTGCGTGCCCACAGGGGGGGCAGATGTGGCACGTGTGCTGTAGGTTCACCATCACTGGTCTAGGGGATGTCTTCCTAGGATTGTTATTGCTGAAGAACATGGATGGGGTGTAGGATGATATGGGATACTCCAGAGTCACTGAATATTTGTAGGAGGACACTCCACCTTGTTAAGTGTACCTGAATAGTTCTTACGTAGGAGCAAGTATAGATGGCAGGACTAAGTCCTTTTTAAACGTTATCCCACTCAGAGCTGCTACTGACTTGTCCACCCAAAGGAAACAGCCCACAGTCACTAGGACCCTGAGCTCAGGTCAGTACTTACCAAGTCCGGTGATCTTAAAGTGGTTGTAAACCCTTACAGACCACTTTTTGCTACAGGTAAGCCTATAATTAGGCTTACCTGTAGCTACCCAGGATATCTCCTAAACCAGCAGATAGGAGATAGCCCCTGTATTTGCATGTGCCGACGTCATCGGCACATGCGTACTGAAGCAAACTGAAGCAACAGCATGTACGTGCCGTTGCTTCAGTGAGATTGTGCCGTTACCGCGGGGGTGACATAATTGCGGCTCCGGCCAATCACAGCGTCGGAGCCACGATACCCGGAAGTAACCCCCGGGAGTGATGTCGGCCACCAAATCGGTGTACGGGCACCGCAGCGAGGGCTTCAATCTCAGGTGAGTATTACATAATGAGCTAGTATGCTATGCATACTAGCTCATTATGCCTTTGTTTTGCAGGTGTTAGTTTGAAAAAAAAAGTGGGTTTACAACCACTTAAGTCCAGTATCCACTGGACAGCGAGGGAGAGGTTAATGCCCACAATGCCACAGGACAACCAGACCCTTTCCAACTTCAACTGGGCACCCGTCAGTGAGCTCTCCAGGTCAGGTCCTTAGGTGAGGGCTCCCTTGATTAGCTCCAAAAAAGGGATCTTAGAAGCGCCCCCCCTCCCCCCCCCAGTTATGCCACAGCTGAGACCTCGATGAACATGCTGTAAACTCCAGCAATCTGCCCAGAGGGGCAGAGCCCTCAGGATGGGGGCTTCACCTGCAGAATTAGACCCAGAACTAAAACAGGGCTGCTCCAGGCCTCAGGCTTTGTATGTGCTCTTCAGTCACATATTGAGCACACCTCCCTAGGGATTGGCTGAAGTCCCATAAATATTCAGACTGCTCATTTGATTTTCCAGTCCACTGTGATTCTACAATTCTCTAGAATACAGGGGAAGCAATCAATCCTGCAGATTGTGAAACACATAACAGCCCAAGGCAATCAATAATCTCTCCACTGATTACAGAGGGGCCAAAAAAGAACTAAATTTACCTAACATCCTAGCCACCTAACTAGGAGGGTGCTACACTACATTGCGGTGCATATTTAAAATGTATGGACTGCCTTAGGCTACATTCACACTGTGGACAGTTAACTGTTCAGATGAGCAGTTACATGTGAACAGCAGTGGCACCAGCCATTGATATGTGCAGAGTACAAATCTGACAGCTGCCACTGACACTTGCTGCTGGTGGCACATGCTGCTGACAGCGTTTCCAACCACCAGCAAGAATCTATTGATTCTTGCTGCCAGACACCTCTGGTTTCTTCTATCTGTGTGAATAAAGCCTTAATGCAAGAAACGTTTTGTTCTATTTGTGTGAAATATTTCCAGCTTTAGGACCCCTCCAGACCAAGTAAGTGGTAAAATGCACCTTTTACTCATGTTACAGCAATATAGAGTAAGGAGTGGGAATCTGTGCAGTGGCGCTCATTTAAAATAGCACCTCAATGCACAAGCACTGCAGGTGCCATGAGAACTGTACCACAACGCACATGCCTCTGCATTAAGGCTGGATTCATACCTATGCATTTTTAGTGCTTTTTGCATTTTGCAGATTTGCACTACAGAACGTGTTCCATAGGAAACCATGTCAAGTGGACTGTTGTGCAAATCTGCAAAATGCAAAAAAGCACTAAAACTGCATAGGTGTGAATCCAGCCTTAAAAGGTGTAGATCTTTTTTTTTTTTATTGTCATGTGTTAGCCTATTTTAAATGAATGGAATGCCTTTATTCAAGGCACATTAAAGCGGAATTACACTGCATTTGAGCATACAAACCAAAAAGGCTATTTACCCAATTTTTATTATTCAAACTCACCTATCTATCCATGTCTCTATGCTTAAGTTTGTTGAAAACTCACTTTGAAAGTCTCAGGTTTTTTTTGGTTTTTTTGGTTTTTTAATTACAAACGTGTTATACTTGCCTGCCCTGTGAAATGGTTTTGCACAGAGCAGCCCCAATTATCCTCTTCTAAGGACCCTCCTCAGCTTTCCTGGTCCATCCCTCCTGTTGAGTGCCCCCACAACAAGCAGCTTGCTATGGGGGCACCTGAGCCGAGCCACAGCTCCATGTGTCCTTTTAGACACAGAGCTGAGGCCCAGCCCCACCCTTTTCTCTCCTCATTGGCTGACTGACTTTGATTGACAGCAGTGGGAGTCAATGGCGCTGCGCTGCTGTCTCAGCCAATGAGGAGGGGAGTCCCAGGCAGCCAAGACACACCTGCAACATGGCTGGATCTAGAGGGACCTCAGGTAAGTATTAGGGGGGCTGCTGTAGTATTCACTTCCTGGAATCCATCTGTCCTTGGCTCAGGCATGCAGGCAGGAGGGTGTGCTTAGCAGAGAAAACCCCTCCTCCCCTCCTGAAGACTCCTAGGATGTATGACATCATTTGCCTAAGCCTGGAAACCAGGAAGTAACTGAAGAAATGTAAAAAAAAAGTTAAAGTGGTTGTTAACCCACTTCTTTCAAATCCTCCTATCCGCCTGTACCATAGAAATAAGTGTCCCTGTGTATTGTAGAAAATGTGCAGGATTGTACCTATATAAGCTTGGCTCCCGATGCTTGGCTGACTTGTCAGCTCTCTTCTCTCTGGGCTCACAGTTCCAGTGGGCGGGGACGAGTCCTCCTGCTGATGTCAGCCAGGGAGGAGGAGGAGGAGAGAGGAGAGAGAGAGCCGACAGTCAGCTGAGCACTAGGAGCCGCGGTCATATAGGTACAGATCGGCAGATTTTTTACATTACACAGGCACAGGGACACTTATTTCTATGGTACAGGCGGATGGGAGGATTTAGCTGCAGATATGAGAGCAGCAGGAGCGGGGGGGGGGGGCAGGCACTGGTACGAGCAGATGGGGAGAGGGGGAAGAGGGCAGAGGAGACACAGGAGAGCAGGGCAGCATGTGACGGAGGCACGTGTGCTGACAACAGTGTCAGGGCTCAGCAGCCCTGATATATCGGAGTCAGCGTACAAGGAAAGGCTATAGCCAGGCAGGATCAGCCAGGTATTCAGGTATTTCAGGTGTTACAGGGGGCCAAATTACACAGCACAAGCACCATGCTGTATAACATTGCTTTAAGGAAACGGGATCTGTTTTTTTTGTTTTTTTTTGAGTTAACAAATGCTTTAATATGATATACTTTCCCATCTATTTACTAATGCTAGCAGCACAAAGATTAAAAATAGTCAATGTTGATTGAGAAAGTGAAATTCTGCTTTAACACGTGAAATGCACAACAGTCTGAATCACCTCCTTAACGTGGCATTAAAGGTTCAGCTTCTTTAAAAAAAAAAAACATCCATGTTATACTTACCTGTTCTGTACAGTGGTTCTGCACAGAGCAGCCAGGGCTGGCGCAACCATAAGGCAAATGCACCTTCTCCTAAGTAGACAAATATCATTGCACCGGCCCTGAGAGCAGCCCCCAACCCTCCTCTTCTTGGGTCCCCCGGTGGCGCTCCTGGCTCCTCCCCCTTAACCAGTGACCCCAACAGCAAGCTACTTGCTATGGGGGCACTGGTGCTTGCTCACACCTGAGCCCTGCTCTATGTATCTATAAGACACATAGAGCCACGGCTCGGCCCCACCCGCATTCTCTCCTCATTGACTCACTGGATGTGATTGACAGCAGTGGGAGCCAACGGCTTCTGCTACTGTCTCAGCCAATGAGTTGAGAGAGTCCTGGGACAGCCGAGGCTCTCGTGCACATCGCTGGATCAAGAAGGGGCTCAGGTGTGTATTAGGAGGGGCTGTGGGGCGAGCAGCGCACAGAAGTTTTTTTTTTACCTTCATGCATAGAATGTATGATAGTAAAAAACCTTCAGCCTTTACAACCACATTAAGATGGGCTAGGGTAACCTCCAGCTAATATTGCCCTAATTTCTTTTTTGCCTGTATTGACCAAATTGTTGGTATTCCTAGATATTCGAGTGAAATTAAACCAAATATGCAGAGGCTAGTGCGATATTTATCTTCCACATGGAATTGTAAGTGTGTGCACCTAAAACTTATTTTTTTACATTTACATTATATGGCAATTTGGAAAATCTGAAAAAGTTCATCTTGGTTTATAAGTGAGACTAAGCGCTGATCGCTTTGCATATAAATGATCAATAGAAACAAACATTTTTTTTTTATACTATTATGCTGTCAGATAAGATTTACAAATTAGCACTAACAGGTGCATATCTACATATCTGTATAAGAAACATGACCATTGTGAGCACATTTCTGAAAGCATGTACACATTAAAATAACTTTAAAAATGACTGAAGGTACCATTTGCAACAATAACACGATGGATAAGTGCTGAAAATACAATAGATCTTTAAGAAATGCTAGGAAGAAACATGCAGATTGATTCCTCTATGTCCCTGTATACTAACTGTGCTTCCTAAAACATCTGCTTTATAGCACAGATATAAATGATGGAAAAAAAAAAATAACAGGAGATAAAAATTGTCAGCAGGTCCTCACCTTCCTACAAATTGTTTTACTGAAATGTCAATTGTTGCTTTGAAAATATCTTGGTAAAACAACCAGTCGCTCAGAAGGAACGAGAGATCAGATCTGGTGTCAATCATCCATTGAACACACCACACACACAAGCCTTATCATAAAGAAGTGCCAACAGGAACACCCAGATTACCTGTCCACTCTGATCAGATAAGGAGTAAATAGAAAATATAACCTACAAATCATAAGACGCACAGTGACACAATGTACGGCAGAGTTGTCAATATTTGAATACCACGTCTAGGATAATAAGGCTGCTGGGGAATGACAATGAATCCCAGGTTCTTAAAGGAAACCTGGACCTTTGCCATGCGGAACACTCACACACACCTAGCAGGATCTAATTATGTTTCATTTGCTCCCTTATTTTTTGACATATGCATGAAGGAGATCAGTTTAAAGTGGAACTACAGGCACACAGTTAAATTCATTACTTAAACACATAGATATCTGTTTTACTTGCCAATTAATTCTGTGCAGCTAGTCTTGTGATTCACTGTGTATTCCTCTGAAACATGCTAAGGCTACATTCACACTGGTGTAGAAGATGGTGATGGCGAGAAACACTAGATTCTCATTAGTGGTGCGAAGTTCTGCTAGCACACAGTGGGGAAGATTTACTAAAACCGGAGAGTCCAAAATCTGGTGCAGATCTGCATAGAAACCAATCAGCTTCCAGGTTTTATTGTCAAAGCTTTATTGAACAAGCTGAAGTTAGAAGCTGATTGGCTGCCATGCACAGCTGCACCAGATTTTGCACTCTCCAGTAAACTGCACTCTTTAGTAAATTCATAGCTCCCAACTGTCCCTGATTTCGAGGGACTGTCCCTGATTTGGAGCAATGTCCCTCTGCCCCTCATTCCTCCTCATTTGTCCCTCATTTTGGTCTGATCTATATAGATGTCTATAAAATGCACTTTTTATCTATCAAAGAGTGTTTTCCAGCGATAAACCTTTCGATTTTCTAAATTCCTGCATTTGTAAATTCCAAAAAACAATATAAAGGAATAGTAGTAAAAAAAATCACTTGTGGTTTTAACCAATCTTGTTTTTTTTGTACAATTCTCCTTTAAGGGCACACCCCTTAAAGGGGTGTGTCCTATGCCTGCATACTTTTGCTGATAGGTGTCCCTTATTCCCATCTCAAAAAGTTGGGAGGTATGGTACATCTCCTCCACTGTGTGCGACCACCAATAGCTGTCAGTGGCAGCTACTTATATGTACAGCTCTAAGGCCAGTGATGCCAGTGGTTACATGCAAATAGAACATCAGACTAACATTGGATGTAGCCAGTGTGCATCCAGGGTAAATGTCTCTGTGGAGTTTTGGACACACTAACTGTTCGCAGCTAATTGCCCAGTTTCTATGCAGCCATAGCACAGAGTGTTGCTGCATCCATAGGCAGCATTTAGCCATCTCTAAAAGCAGCAAACTATCCATCCCTGCCTGCCCGTGTGAATTATATCTTGCATAGCTCCCAACTGCCCCTGATTTCGAGGAACTGTCCCTGATTTGGAACAATGTCCCTCTTTCCTCATTTGTCCCTCATTTTGGTCTGATCTATATAGTTGTATATAAAAATGCACTTTTTATCTTTCAAAAAATGTTTCCCAGTGCTTTTACTAGTAGTTTTCTATATAGTATTGCGTGGCTTTATACAGTATCTATTCGGTTTATAACCTTAATAAAAATGATTGGAAAAGAAAAAATGTTTCGCAGTGCTAAACCTTTCATCCATTTCTAAATTGCTTAGAAAAGAAAAATGTAGTAACTGTGCAGGTGAAAAAATGATGATGAATCAAAAAAAGCAACTGGCAATCACACAACAGAACATTTGTGTAAAAACATACAAAACAACAAAATATTGCCACGCTTGTGTCTAATAAATGAAACACTGGATAATAAACCAAAAAAAATGTCCATATAAGTGGATACACTCCACTTATATGTCCAAACACTCGCTGTGATTCCTAGAATCAGAGATACCCAAAGTGCACCTTCCACCGTGAAGTATAAAAGATGTGCCCTTACCGGACTCCACGTTATAGGAGCCTAACAAAGCATGGATTCACACAACCCATTAAGAAACCATCCATGGAAAGCAGACGAAGATGGCATTGAAATCAGCTTGCTGTTTTTTCCTTTTCCTCTAATGCAAGTGATATAAGGGAAGGGAGAGATCGCCACATAGTGTAAAACCGTGGTATTTATTAAATGAGTCCTAGGTTAAAAACTTCTGGAGATCACAAATTGGTGTGGTAAGTTGAGCATAGACTCCACCCTACTAGTTTCGTCATACATGACATCGTCACCCCCGATGATGTCATGTATGACGAAACTAGTCTGGGTTGCCCCCTGGTCTGGGGGGGTGACCTTTGGCCTGGGGCTCTGGTGCTGGAAGGATCCTCTCAAGACACACAGAGATGTCCTGTCCAAAGGCACGGGAGCAAGAGTGAGGACAGCAGGAGCCAGCTAGCAAGAAATCTCCAGGGAGAAGACAGCCATGTGGCTGGTGAGTGTGACAGTCTGGAAGGACTATGGGAAGTAGCCAGGAGGGCTAGTGAAAAGGGAAGCTGCAGCCAGGCAGGCTGCCGGTGCCTATAGAGGTGGTGCTGGGATCAATAGCCACAGAAATGTAACTGGACACTGTACTTTTTCTCACATACCGCAATCCCTGCCGGTGAAGGGCTTTTGCTTGATCTCGCTGAATGCCTTGCCAGATTCATCAAAGTGTTCCAGCTGGGGCTGAGTTGTTTTCTGAAAGCAAGTGATGTACTGGAGGAAAAGGAGTGTATACAGATAGTGTATATAGTTGAAGTGTCCCCGAAGAAGTTTGTTCCACTCAAGTGGGCATCCCATCCCCATACAAGTTTATTAACCCCTAATAAAATATAGAAAAACAGAGTTGCTAAACTGTTTCCTGTTTCAAGTGAGTCTGTGGAAATTCAGTGTGCCTGGCTGTGCAGGGTGGGGGATCCCTATTCACAAAGGATCAGGAAGTTTTGTATTTGCAGGATCACCAGGTCAAAATAAAGTAAAAAGTCTGAAAAAAGAAAACAAATGCAGCCACCACCTGTACCGATTGATAAGCTGCAATATACTATATTTCTGTTTTTTGGGTTTACATACATTTTAAAGAGTTAGTTCATCTTTATAGAAAAAAATGTAAAGGTGAGCAAACACCGGGCACCCTCCCCACCCCTGGTCCCTGCTGTACTTACCTCTGGTAATGTCAAGCTGTCAGCACCCTTGCATCCGCTCCAGCAGTAGCAGTCAGTGTGATGGCACTGACCAATCAGAATCCGTGTAGTCTGTCCTGAAAGCACTGACAGAGAAGAGGGAGAACAGCAGGGATTTCAAATCCCCAGACCACTCAACCAGCTGCGGTGGTGATGACAGCTCTGCAACCCCAGAAGTACAGCAGGGACCAGGTGGATGGGAAAGGTGCCCAGTGTTAGTTCACCTTTACATTTTTTTCCGTAAATGTGAACACTTTACGCTAAATATGTTGTTGCACCTGGTCCTTTAGTTTAACTCTTTTTTTCTGTATGTTCTGCTCTCAATTAAATCACACCAGCAGGAGAGTGTGATGAGTCTGAAGCATTATGGGTGGAACTGTACATGGGTGTGCGTACTCCAAAGGTTGTCATTGGAGTTTGTTATAGACCACCCAGTGTTAGTGAGGAGGTGGAGACTGTCACGGTTCCTTCCCTGCCATGCAAACGGCCAGGCATGGTCATGCCCCAAGTGGCTCAAGGAGGTATTGAACCCATAATTTTCTATGTACTGCACCTGCTGTATTGCCTCTGAGCCACACTTCAGCTCATTATTCAGCCTGGTTTCCAGCTATGCCTTGTCCTGCATGCAGCACTGAGGGCTAAACTCTGGATCTTGCTTTGCAATTAGCACCTGTCACTCCTGGTTCAGCTGAGGCAGTTTATCAAATCAGCTAGGCATAAAACACTGCCTCACCCTGAGGGCTGTGTGAGTTCATTTTTCCTTGTATTGCCAAAGGTTCCTGTTTTCCTGTGTTATTTTCAAGTTTCAGTGTTCCAAGACTGACCCTGGCTTTTGACCCTGGCTCTGTTCATCGTTCAACGCTGACTTCTGGAATCCGTGACTACGCTTTCACTTCGTCAATCCTTTGGAAAATTCCTTGTCAAGCCCCCGTGCTCAGATTCACAGCCCAGCAGTGGTGTATTTTGGTTTTGTGCTGCCCTAGGCAAGACTAAAATCAGACGCCCCCCCATGTAAATTTACCCCACCCCTTCCTGTTTAATGCATGTGACTCCTTCCAAAATTGAAGGACTGCAAGTTCCAGTATGAACCCCTGAGCTATCACGGGTTCATGTTCAGACCTGTAGTCCTTCACTAATTTTTAGGGGGGGGTGATATCCTCAGCTCTGAGGGGTTCATGCTGGGACCTGCAGTTCTTCACTTTTGGGGGTCACATCCCTAGATCTTACAGGTTCATGCTGGAACCTGTAGTCCTTCACTAGTTTGGGGGTGTGTGTCGAATCCTCAGCTCTGAGGGGCACATGCTGGGGGGGGTCACATCCCCCAAAAGTGAAGAACTACAAGTTCCAACATGAGCTCCTTGGATCTAAGGATGTGTCTCCCTCCAAAATTGAAGGACTATAAGTCCTGGCATGAACCTTTAAGATCTAGAGATGTAACCCTTTAGATCTCATGGGTTCATGCTGGAACCTGTAGTCCTTCATTAGGAGGATGGAATCAGTGGCAGTGCTTGGGGGGGGGTTGGGTTCTGTATCTTTGCTTGGGGGGTGGGTGCAATGTCAGTGCTTGGGGGGGGGTTCAGTAACTCTCACTTGCTGTTACCTGTCAGTCAGTGTCCAATTGATTCCCCCTGCCTGCATGCAAGAGAGGGGAGGAGAGAGAGGGTTAAGGAAGGTGAGAGAGAGAGAGGGGGTGTGTGGGGTGGGAGAGAGTGGGGGAGAGAGAGAAGGAGGGTGTGAGAGGGGGTGGGGGGAGAGGGGGTGGCAGGAGGATAGAGAGGGGGTGGGAGAGAGAGAGGGGGTGGGAGGGTGTGAGAGAGGAGGGTGTGAGAGAGGGGGGTGGGAGAGAGGGGGGTGGGAGAGAGAGGGGGCGGGTGTGTGGGGGTGGGGGAGAGAGAGGAGGGTGTGAGAGGGGGTGGGAGAGAGGGGGGTGTGGGGGCGGGAGAGAGAGGGGGGTGTGAGAGAGAGAGGGGGGGTGTGAGAGAGGGAGGTGGGGGTGTGAGAGAGGGGGTGGGGGTGGGAGAGAGAGGGGGCAGGTGAGTGGGGTGTGAGAGAGGGGGTTGGGGGTGTGAGAGGGAGAGGGGGTGTGAGAGTGGGGTGGGGGTGGGTGTGTAGGGTGGGAGAGAGAGGGGGCGGGTGTGTGGGGGTGGGGGAGAGAGAGGAGGAGGGTGTGAGAGGGGGTGGGAAAGGGGGGGTGTGGGGGCGGGAGAGAGAGAGGGGGGGTGTGAGAGAGAGAGGGGGTGTGAGAGAGAGAGGGGGGTGTGAGAGAGAGAGGGGGTGTGAGAGAGAGAGGGGGGGTGTGAGAGGGGGGTGGGGGTTTGAGAGAGGAGGGTGGGGGTGTGAGAGAGGGGGGTGGGGGTGTGAGAGAGGGGGGTGGGGGTGTGAGAGAGGGGGTGTGTGTGGGTGTGTAAGGTGGGAGAGAGAGGGGGTGGGTTGTGTGGGGGTGGGGGAGAGAGAGAGGAGGAGGGTGTGAGAGGGGGTGGGAGAGAGGGGGGTTGTGAGGGAGGGGGGGTGAAAGGAAAGAGGGGGTATGAGAGAGAGGGGGGGTGTGAGAGAGAGAGGGGGGCTGTGAGAGAGAGAGGGGGGGTGAGAGAGAGAAGGGGGTGTGAGAGAGAGAGGGGGGAGAGGGGGGTGGGGGGGTGGGGTGGGGGAGAGAGGGGGATGGGTGTGTGGGGGTGGGAGGGAGAGAGAGAGGGGTGGGTGTGTGGGGGTGGGAGGGAGAGAGAGAGGGGTGGGTGTGTGGGGTGTGAGAGTGGGGTGGGTGTGTAGGGTGGGAGAGAGAGGGGGGCAGGTGTGTGGGGGTGGGACAGAGAGAGAGAGAGAGGGGTGGGTGTGTGGGGGTAGGAGGGAGAGAGAGAGGGGTGGGTGTGTGGGGTGTGAGAGTGGGGTGGGTGTGTAGGGTGGGAGAGAGAGGGGGGCAGGTGTGTGGGGGTGGGAGAGAGAGAGGGGTGGGTGTGTGGGGGTAGGAGGGAGAGAGAGAGGGGTGGGTGTGTGGGGGTGGGAGGGAGAGAGAGAGGGGTGGGTGTGTGGGGTGTGAGAGTGGGGTGGGAGAGAGAGGGGTGGGTGTGTGGGGTGTGAGAGTGGGGTGGGTGTGTAGGGTGGGAGAGAGAGGGGTGGGTGTGTGGGGGTGGGAGAGAGAGAGAGAGAGGTGGGTGTGTGGGGGTAGGAGGGAGAGAGAGAGGGGTGGGTGTGTGGGGTGTGAGAGTGGGGTGGGTGTGTAGGGTGGGAGAGAGAGGGGTGGGTATGTGGGGGTGGGAGAGAGAGAGAGAGAGGGGTGGGTGTGTGGGGGTAGGAGGGAGAGAGAGAGGGGTGGGTGTGTGGGGTGTGAGAGTGGGGTGGGTGTGTAGGGTGGGAGAGAGAGGGGGGCAGGTGTGTGGGGGTGGGAGGGAGAGAGAGAGGGGTGGGTGTGTGGGGGTGGGAGGGAGAGAGAGAGGGGTGGGTGTGTGGGGGTGGGAGGGAGAGAGAGGGTGGGTGTGTGGGGGTGGGAGGGAGAGAGAGAGGGGTGGGTGTGTGGGGTGTGAGAGTGGGGTGGGTGTGTAGGGTGGGAGAGAGAGGGGGGCAGGTGTGTGGGAGAGAGAGAGAGGGGTGGGTGTGTGGGGGTAGGAGGGAGAGAGAGAGGGGTGGGTGTGCGGGGTGTGAGAGTGGGGTGGGTGTGTAGGGTGGGAGAGAGGGGGGCAGGTGTGTGGGGGTGGGAGAGAGAGGTGGATGGGTGGGTGGGAGGGAGAGAGAGAGGGGTAGGTGTAAGAGAGGGGGGAGAAGGTGAGGGTGGTGGGAGAGAGAGACCCCCTAGCCATGCCTGCAGTCCCTACTGCCCCCTCCCTGTGACTGTCCCAGGCAGCCTGTCTGTGTTGGTAGTCGAGTGTGATGCACCTACCTCATGCCCATCCTCTGTCAGCCTGTCTTCCTGTTTCAGGACAGTCACAGCTGGGAGAGGAGTTGGAGAAGGAGTCGGGGATGATGATCAAGTCAGGGTGGCGGTGAAGCGTAGTCTTCTCTCACTCCCTCCCGGGCTCTTGGTTATGGCAAGCTGTCAGCCTCTTCCCAGCTGCCGGGGCCTCCCTCTTGCTTTTTGAAAATGCCGCTGCCCTGCACCCCACCGCCACCGGACCAACGGCGGACTCTCCAGGACCATGCAAAATAGTGGGGCTCAGCTCAAGGGGCCAGGCAGCTGCTTTGAGCCCCTCCGTGCTGGAGAAGGAGAAAGTTAAGTCCTCCTCTGCTTCGATTGCTGGGCAGGGAGGGAGTCGCTGCCGTGACATCGCCAGTGGCCAGGAGTCAGGTGGAGGCGGAGCCGAGCCAGCACTACCGCGGCTCAGTCCGCCCCTGTCCCATGCATTCAGGACTGTTCCCAGTGTCACTTTTATTCCATGCGGGAGTCGGGACTCGGGAGGACGGGTCAGGGAGGGGACTTTTTTTGCAGGGGGGGCGGCTTTTTTGCCGCCCCCCCCCCACAGTGTGCCGCCCTAGGCCTGGGCCTTGTTGGCCTAGGCCAAGAGACAGCACTGCAGCCCAGGTAGCCTTTTACCTAGTTACTGTGGGCTGTGTGTATCTGCAAGGGTGAGCATACATTTCTGCACTATGGACTCCAACCAACTATACCGACTATCCTTTGGCAAATTCCTGTCAAGCCCCTGTTCACAGATTCACAGTCCAGGTAGCTTATCTCTTTGTTACCGTGGGCTGTGTGTATTTGCAAGGGTGAGCGTACATCTCTGCGCCATGGACTCCAATCTAGGTAAGCCCTTACAAAATGACCTGACCATCATGGAGTCCGCAGAGATGTACAAGATGCTCACCTCCCTTGCTCTGCAAGTCTGCAGCCTGGGCCAGACCGTTACTGAATTGCAGCAAGAAGTCTGCTTGTTTCAAACTACAGTACACCCAGCCCTGGAACCTGCATTTCCAGAACCATTTGTTTTGATGCCTGAGAAGTTTGATGGTAATCGTGCATCCTTCTTTTGTTTTAAGATGGATTGTGAGCTGTTGTTTGCCCTTAAGGCTAGGACCTATGCCACCGACTATATTAAGATTCGTGCTTCCATCAACCTGCTCGCTGGACAATGCAAAACTTGGGCTCATCAGCGTTTACAGCAGGGGAGTCCAGTCTTGGACAGCTGGGAAGCTTTCATGTTTGCTCTGGACTCTTACATTCCTGCTTTAAAGAAAACCAGTGTTTCCAAGTCTGCTCTCTGTACATGTGGCCTACGGGTATCCAGGAACAGGAATACCTAGTACAGATACGACTCCATGCCATCTCAGTATGTGCCAAGCCATGAAGCTCTTACCCCACAAAGCCTAGACGCTCCTGTGGTTACATGCACACCTTCCCTGGGAGATGTGGAACCCATGGAGATCGGGGCCATCCGGCCCAAGCTATCGCAAGGTGAAAAAGAGAGCGGAGGAGAGACTGTGGTCTTTGTTTCTACTGTGGGGGGAAAGGGCACCTTATCTCTCTCTGCCCAATTCGCCCACCTCGACCAAAGGTTCTCCATGTGGGTACTTTTAGAATCCTTCCTGCTACCCCTGAATCTCTGCCTGCTATCCAGCTTGAAGTTCCTGTGCTGGTGTCCCAGCTTGAAGTTCCTGTGCTGGTGTCCCCGCTTGAAGTTCCTGTGCTGGTGTCTCCGCTTGAAGTTCCTGTGCCGGTGTCCCCGCTTGAAGTTGCTGTGCTTGTATCCCCGCTACTTCCTGACTGTACGTAAGCCTCGAATGGCACCATAGTCCGTAAGCAGGACCTGAAGATTTTCGAAAGAGCCATGCGAGCGACGAAAGTCTCCCTAGCTGGAACTTCTAAAACAAAGAAAGCCCAAAGGAGATAGGCTGTCCCATGCTCTGAGGGCATTCCTAAGGGGAGGGAACTGTCATGGTCCCTTCCGTGCCATGCAGACGGCCAGGCGTGGTCACGCCCCAAGTGGCTCAAAGAGGTATTGAATCTATGACTGCCTGTTTAGTGCTCCTGTTACTTTGCCTCTGAGCCACACCCAGCTTTGCCTAGTTCTGCATGAAATACTAGGACTCTGGATCTTGTTGCAATTAGTACCTGTCACTCCTTGTTCAGCTGAGGCAGTTTATCCAATCAGCTGGGTGTAAAACACTGCCTCACTCTGAGGGCTTGGTCAGTTCATTTTCTCTTGTATTGCCAAAGGTTTCTGTTTTCCTGTGTTCTTATTTTCAAGTTTCAGTCTTCCAAGACTGACCCTGGCTCTGTTCATCGTTAAACCTGACTTCTGGAATCTGTGACTACGGCTTCACCTCGACAATCCTTTGGTGAATTCCCTGTCAAGCCCCCGTGCTCAGATTCACAGTCCAGGTAGCCTTTTACCTAGTTACAGTGAGCCATGAGCCCCAATTTATCCACAATGGCTCAAATTGATATGGTCCAGAAATATTTAGATAGAATAAAGGTGGATAAAGCACCTGGACCAGATGGCATCCAACCACGGATCCTAAAAGAATTAAGCTCTGTCATTTCAAGGTCATTGTTTCTAATATTTAGGGACTCGTTAATGACTGGAATGGTACCACTGGATTGGCGCAGGGCCAATGTTGTGCCTATATTTAAAAAGGCAACAAAGTCTTTACCAAGTAACTACAGACCTGTTAGTTTAACTTCTAGATTCGGGAAGATACTGGAGAGTTTAACAAAAGACCACATAGACGAGTTCTTGTTGGAAAAAAATATTTTAAGCAACAGACAGCATGAATTCATGAAAGACAGAAGTTGTCAAACAAACCTTGTTTCTTTTTATGATGAGGTAAGTAAAACCTTGGTCAGAGGGGTGGCTGTGGATGTGGTATACCTGGATTTTGCAAAAGCGTTTGACACAGTTCCCCACACACAACTAATGTGTAAGGTAAAGTCTACAGGCTTGGAAAGATGAATTTGTAAATGGATAGAAAACTGTCTAATAGAACTAATAGAGTAGTGGTTAATGACTCTTACTCTGAATGGTCTAAGGTTATCGGTGGTGTACCCCAAGGTTCAGTGTTGGGACCCTTACTTTTTAATATATTTATAAATGATATAGGTTCTGGGATTAAAAGTACCCTTTCTGTCGTTGCAGATGACACTAAGCTATGCAGTGGAATAATGTCCTTACAGGATGTCTCCAATTTACAAGCCGACCTCAGTGCACTGTCTAATTGGGCAACTAAGTGACAAATGAAGTTTCATGTTTATAAATGTAAAGTTATGCACTTGGGAGGTAAGAATATGCATGCATCATACATACTAGGGGGAGTACAACTGGCGGAGAAGGATCTGGGGGTTTTGGTAGATCATAAGCTCAATAATAGCATGCAATGCCAAGCTGCGGTTTCCAAAGCAAGCAAAGTCCTATCATGTATTAAGAGAGGTATGGACTCCAGAGAGACAGATATAATTTTGCCCCTCTACAAATCATTAGTAAGACCTCATCTGGAATCTGCAGTTCAGTTTTGGTACCAGTTCTCAAAAAGGATATCGGGGAACTGGAGAAAGTGCAGAGAAGGGCAACCAAACTGATAAGAGGCATGGAGGAGCTCAGGTATGAGGAAAGATTAGAGGAACTGAATCTATTCCCTCTTGAGAAGAGGAGAATAAGGGGGGATATGATCAACATGTACAAATACATAAGTGGTCCATTTTGTCAACTTGGTGTTGAGTTATTCACTTTAAGGTCATCCCAGAGGACACGGGGGCACTCTTTATGTCTACAGGAAAAATGATTTAATCTCCAAATACAGAAAGTTTTCTTCACAGTAAGAGCTGTGAAAATGTGGAATAGACTCCCTCCAGAGGTGATTAAGGCAAGCTCAGTGGATTGATTTAAAAAAGGCCTGGGATTGTTTCCTAAATGTACGTAATATAACTGGGTACTAACATTTATAGGTAAAGTTGATCCAGGGAAAATCCGATTGCCTCTCGGGGGATCATGAAGGAATTTTTCCCCTGCTGTAGCAAATTGGATCATGTTTTTCTGGGGTTTTTTTCCTTCCTCTGGATCAACTGTGGGTATAGGTTTGTGTATATGGGATTGCATTTTTTTTTTCAGTTGAACTTGATGGACTTGTGTGTTTTTTCAACCTGACTAACTATGTAACACCAGCAAAGTATATCAACAGGCGCTGCTTTTCCAAGGGTGACACCATTTACACATTTTTGCCACAGCATTGTCAACTTTTTTTGTTCACTCTAATTATGAGAGAGGGAGAGTGACTTTCCAATCAGTTTACCAGATGGGCTCCACCTGTGTTTACTATGCTTTGGTTTGTAAATGAACAGGAATCCTCTAAGCGCTTCCTACTCATTCATCTGTGCAGCTGAGGCTGCAGTTGAATCTGCACTCACTGGCCACTTTATTAGGTACACCTTGCTAGTATCGGGTTGGACCCCCTTTTCCCTTCAGAACTGCCTTCATTCTTTGTGGCATAGATTCAACAAGGTGTTGGAAACCTTCCTCAGGGATTTTGGACCATATTGACATGATGGCAATACACAGTTGCTGCAGATTTGTCGGCTGCACATCCGTGCGATGCAAATAGCCTGTTCCACCACATCCCAAAGGTGCTCTATTGGATTGAGATCTGGTGACTGTGGAGGACATTGGAGTACAGTGACCTCATTGTCATGTTCATGAAACCAGTGGTGAGATGATTTGAGCTTTGTGACATGGTGCATTATCCTGCTGGAAGGAGCCATCAGAAGATGTGTACACTGTAGTCATAAATGGACATGGTCAGCAACAATACTCAGGTAGGCTGTGGTGTTTAACCACTTCAGTACTTGGCACTTTCCTCCCTTCCTGCCCAGGACAATTTTCAGCTTTCAGCACTGTCACACTTTGAATGACAATTGTGCGGTCAAGCAACACTGTACCCAAAGTACATTTTTATAATTTTCTTCCAACAAATAGAGCTTTATTTGGTGGTATTTGATCACCACTGCATTTTTTATTTTTTTCTAAACAAACTAAAAAAGAACGAAATGTTTGGAAAAAAAAAACGTTTTTCTTCGTTTCTGTTATAAAATGTTGTTTTCTCATTAACTGATGGGTACTGATGAGGCTGCACTGATGAGGTGGTACTGATAAGATGGCACTGATGAGGCACGGATATGTTGAATTGATGGGCACTCATAGGCGTCACTGATATGCAGCACTGATGGGCAGTGATAGGTGGCACTGGGCACTGGTAGGCGACACTGATGGGCACTAATAGCTGGCACTTATAGGTGGCACTGATAGGCAGGACTGGTGGGCCCTAATAGGTGGCACTGATGGGTATTGGATAGGCAGCACTGATGAGGAGGTACTGACAGACATTACTGATTTGCACCTGAAGGGCACTGACAGGCATTATTGATGGGGCACCGATTGGCACATTTATGGGCACTGATTGGCACTTTTATGGGCACTGACAGGTGTTACTGATGGGGCACAGACTAGCAGCGGATGGGCACTAATTGGCAGCTGATGGGCACCTTTTATGGGGGCTCCGCTGATCATCAATGTGCTGATTATCAGCCTCTGGCAGAGGGAGCCGCCGATCGGCTCTCCCTGTCAGTGCAAACCGAGGAATGCCATTTACCGGCACTTCCTGGTACACGCGATGATCAGCTGTAATTGGTCACAGCTGATCACGTGGTAAGGAGCCTCCTTACCACGATCGGAGATGCGGTGTGTCCAACTGACACACAGCACCATCGATCGCCGTGCTGCGTGCCCCCGCAGAGCGTGCATCGGCTCGATGGACTGAAAGACAACATATGATGTCTAGTCAGGATAACGGAACCACCACCTGGCCATCATTCTGCATTCGGGCGGGAAGTGGTCAAACGATGCTCAATTGGTACTAAAGGGCCCAAAGTATGCCAAGAAAATATCCCCCACACCATTACACCTCCAGCATAAGCCATTGCTTCCATGTGATTGACTGATTAGCAATTTGTGTTACCAAGCAATTGAACAGGTGTACCTAATAAAGTGGCCGGTGAGTATGTGTCCTCAGCTTCTTTCTCAGTCTCAAATGTAAGATATTAGGGGGGGTCGGTTTACAACCCTGACATTTCACCAAAGTGCCCCAACAGGGCAGTTAAAAAATGTAAAAAAAATCATTTCTAAAAAATATTTTTTTTAAAGGACTCGTTCACATGTGCTTTGCTTTCTGTAATTTCTGCCATAGCTGTTTAGCGTAGCATCACAGCCCTGGCCACTGCCTCTGTTGCTAAAGTAGGTAGCAGTTGGTGGGCAGTAAAAGCGTGGCTCCCCTATGGAGTTTATACCCCCCCCCCCCAATCTCCTACGGGGGATTGACTGTTATGTAGGTTATATGGGCCTCCCTGATTTCTAACAGCAGTCCTGTCACCAAGAGTGAAAGTTAAAGAAAATCCCAAATTTTGGGTTGTCACCAGAACAGGAATCTTCCCAATGGGACAAAATTGATGGAAAAAGGCAGTGATGTAATTTTTCTGGTGGAGGATTTTGGTCTTTTTGGCATCTTTACTATAACTGAATTAGCTATTCTGACTGTAAAATTTAAATTATTATTATTAATATTTTTATTATTGTTATACAGGATTTATATAGCGGCAACAGTTTGCACAGCGCTTTACAACATGAAGGCAAAATTTTAAAAAACTTTCCAACGCTATAGATTCTCTTTAAAAGATTCCAGGTACAAGTTTTTTGTGGTGCTTCACTGCCATCTTGTGGCTGTTTAATGATCTGCGCTCAAACATGAACTTTACTTACTACTTTCTCAAAAAGAAGATAAAACATTTTTTTTAATATTTTGGAAATAGTAAACAAGATTTTTAACCCCAGTCAGTTTATTTTTTTGCCATATGTGTTCCATTGGGGTTATTCTCCTTTATTTCCTGTCCGAAAGCCAAAACAGGAAGTGAGAGGAAACTCCTCCAAAGTGTTACGAGAGTCCCCAGAACTAATGCATAGCTCCCAACTGTCCCTAATTTCGAGGGACTGTCCCTGATTTTGGATTAAAGTCCCTAAAGTCCCTCCTTTGTCCCTCATTTTTTCCCAGTGCTAAACCTTTCATCCAATTTCTAAATTGCTGCATTTGGAAATTTCAAAAGCCAGTATAAATGAATAGTAATGGTAAAAAAAAGAAAATGAACCTTGAATGTCTATATAAAATCCCAAACATATCAGATTCATATAATGTTCCCAATGCTTGACCAGATGGATAAATAGTGCTCCAATAGTACAGAAAGAATGATAGTAAAAATAGTACACTCCAATCCTCCACCCCGGGTCATCCACTACTCCCATTGTGTGTCTGACTCCCCAGATGCTTGTGCCTAACAAAGAAATATTTGTTATAAATCGCTTAGATTACAGCACTCCCTCTGTTGGTCCTTCTTTGGAACTTGTAAAGACTAGCAAATGCAATCCATCCGGTGGTCCTCAGGCATTTAGGCAGAAAAAAATCCCAATCGTGTAAAACCTTAAAACTCAGGGCTTTTTTTCAGCAGGAACACGGGGGAACGCAGTTTCGGCACCCCCAGCACTAAATGTATGTAATAGCATGGGGTGTGGGGTGTGCTGGAGGGTCTATTGATGTTGTCTGCTGGGGGATCTATTGTCACTGGTGGGGATCTGATTTTGTTTGAGGGTCTATTGTTGCTGATGGGGAATGTATTATTGCTGGGGGGGTCTTATGTTGCTGGCTGCTGGGAGATCTGTTGCTGCTGGGGGGTCTAATGTTATTGGGTGGATATTTTGTTACTGGGTGTGATATTTTGTTGTGGGTGGTTCACTGTTGCTGCAGGGAATCTATTGTTGTTAAGGTGGAGTCCATCGTTGCTGGGGTAGTCTATTGTTGTGTGTGGATCTATTGCTGGGATTCTATTGTTGCTGGCTGCAGGGGATCTATTTTACTGCTTTTCTTTTTATCATTAACATGTTCCATACAAATTACTTAGCACCACAAAATAATACTTGGTTCTGTATTCTCTAAAAGGGGCAGTTGTGGTAGGTGGGTAGGGGGTGGAATCAAGGGACGGTGGGTAGGGGGCAGAGACAAGGGGTGACTCAGACGGGGGGAGTTCCTGCGCCTATTCTCTGAGGAAAAAAAACCCTGATAAAACCACTTCAAAGTGTTATTAGAATCAAGGTAAACTACTCACAAACAATGTCAAATTTAGCCCTTCGAAAAAGTCAGTAAGACGAAAACACTGCGTCGGGGAGCAGCCGCACAGCAACCAGAAGTGACGTCACACGCCATCCCGGAAGTGACACCACGGCTCATACACGCTGAGGAGTCAGGTGAGATGCTGGAGTTCCGGCACACTGACGGGGGAAAAAGTGATTAGTCAAAGTGGGCTGCTATGGATTGATTACTTGATGTGCTTTTGACTTATCATTGTTTGTGAGTAGTTTACTAATAAAAATTGAAAGTGGTTTTACGGTATCACACTATTGAGATTTTTTTCTGCCTAAATGTCTGAGGGACCACCAGATGGATTGCTAGCCTATACAATTGCTTAACCCCCTGGCGCTGAAGCCTACCGGCCCTGTAATGTGACCATTGTGATTGGCTGTCAGAGGTCACATGATCGGAAAGCAAGTAGTAATCCAGAGCTTTCCGTTAGCCACCAGTAACTGTGCTGGGAGTGCGCAGGGAGTGCGCAGGGTGCACGTTCTCAGCACAGCTGTATTTACATCTTGGTACGCCAAAAAGCGGCCGCTCTGTGTTAAGGCCCACCCAATAGGTTAAGAAGGACCTACAGAAGGAATACTGATATCTAAGCGATTTATGTTGAACATTTGTATGTGAGACATAAGCATCTGAGGAGTGAGACCCACAGTGGGAGTAGTGGATCAGTGTGGTGGGGAAAAAGAGTGTACTATTTTCACTCTCATTCTTTCTGCACTAGAGGAACACAGTTTATTGATCAGGTCAAGCATTGGGGAATTTGTATGAATCTGATATGTTTGGGACTTTATATAGACATTCATTTATCGTGTAGCGCCTCCTGCAATCAATAAACAGTGACAGTGTCAGTGACAGCCTGCACACAGCTTCAGCGGATGAAGCTGTGTGCAGGTACCCTATGGTATACTATGGGGATGCAGCAACTGTACGAACACAGCCACAAGTCCTAATTTGCAGGTGTGTGGACTCAAATACAGACAGTGTGCATTCAGGGCCACTCACCCACACCTAAAACACCTGTCAAATTAGGACCTACTGCTGTGTTCGTACAGCTGCTGTGTCCTCATAGAATAACAGGCAGCTCCAGCCACATAAACAAACAGCTCATTTAAACTATATGAGATAGAGAACCCGTATGAATGAGCCCTTAGTTTTTTTACTATTTTTTTATATTTAAAAAAAAATCTACAATGCTGTTGGGGGCAGGGGGGCTTTGGTGAAATTTCAGGGGTCTAAACAGACCCCTGATGTCTCACTTTTGAGACAGGGTAAGGGACTGAAGACAGCAATTACCCCGTCGCTTGCTCTGCAACCACAGCTGCACTGGACAGTGAATGATTCAGAAGTGCTCAGTGCTGAACGGCTTCCTGTTCATTCACAAACTGAAGCGTAATAAACACAGTTTATTATGCTTTAGTTGTGAATAAACACAGTGAGTGATTGGTACCGATCACTTTCTGTGTTCACTTAGAAAAGGAAGGAGTCAGTAACGATACATTTACCGACCCCCTTGCCGCTCTCTATCCTAAAGACCCCCTCTCTGTGCACCCGCAGCAGCCGGCTGTAGGGGAGTAGAGGGAAGCTGGTAGTGCTGCAGGGGAGCGGGGAGAACACGGCGGGGGGGGGGGGGGCAGACAGAAGGAAGATCAAATCCAGGACAGGGAGGGTGATCGGTGTAGCGAGGGGAACTGATCCTATTGTGTGTCTCTCCCTGCAGGACAGTATCAGTTCTTATAATTCAACCCCTCTACTGCCCACACCAGTTTCCATGATGCCAACGCATATATAGAAACAGCAATCCCTTAAAGGGCATTTCATTAAATGGATATAAATGGAAAATAATAAATTATATCCAAATTTCTGCTAGCAAAGTAATAATAAGTAACTATAGCCTACAAGAAACTTACATACTGTAGAGCCAATTCCTTCACACATGTGTTGATTATGAAGAATGAAGCAATGCTTATTAATGCTTTTTGTAAGCATTTTTGATGCATTTTTAAAGAGCTGAAAAAGCATCAAGAAATCTTATCAAACAACCAATAAAAGTGTTTTTTTCTAGGGGGTAAGTACCTAAAAAGAAGTGATGTAGAGGAAATGATCTCCATTGAGTCATGTTTAGGTTGTGGTATAATAGCAAACAATTTTGTGATTTCTCTACAAGATGGATTCATATACTTTGATCTCTTTAACACTTGGCTTGGTCCAGCTCAAGATGATCATGGGAAGTTGCTCACAGTCACTTACTGGCAGCAAAACGTGAAGACAGTCATTTGGTGGCACATCATTTGCTGGCATGGACACTTGCTGGGACCCAAATTTGCTTGGGCAGACACTTGCTGGCGACAGAATAGAAATTATAAATAGAGAGAGGTATGGGTGGCGCTGCCCCAATATAAGTGTAAGTAAATAAAGATATAAGAGTGTACTTAATGTCATACACTGCCCCTTTAAATACTGTGTTATATAAAAAATAATATTACCATATGGGTCAAAAACCCAATAAATATATGTAAAAAAATGTCAGTTCACCGTTTAAGGTCCAATTTCAGCCTGAATTTTTGGCTGAATTCAGACCTGAAACGGACTAGAAGACGCACAGGACTCCTGTGCAATTCGCACCAGAGCCGCTGCAGAGATGTGTGAACAGGCTTCATAGAGAGCTGGTTACAATCTCCTGACATGTGAATTGGAATGCGGGGAAACCCACATTCAATTTGCAATAGTGTGAATCCAGCCTTAAAGTGCAATAGTGTTCAAGAGAAAAATAATGTGTAAAAAACACTGGGAAACAACATACAAATGTATACAAATAAAAATAATAAATACCGTATATACTCTAGTATAAGCCGACCCGAATATAAGATGAGGCACCTAATTTTCCCACAAAAAACTGGGAAAACGTATTGACTCGAGTATACGTCTAGGGTGATAAATGCACAGCTACTGTAAGTGGAAAAGAGGGTCAACAAAGCCCATTTGCAGCCTCACTGTGCCCATTTGCAGCCATAGGTCCCCCGAACTTCAGTAGTTAAGGGTTCCTAGATGCCCCCTAGCTGCAGCCAAAATTTGGGGTCTCTGGACCCAAAGGGTCCCGAAATGACATTGCTGCAGATAGACACAGTTGACCGACTTTGGGGCCCCCTATCTCGGGGCCACTTGGTGCTAGGAACCCCAAATTTGCAAACCCAGTGGAACTAGCAGTACAACATATCCAAAGCTGGGGTTCCTAGCACCAAGTGGCCCCGAGATACGGGGCCCCAAAGGCGGTTCGGAAAATGTCAAGCACTTTTCTGCAGCAGAGAATGACATTTTCCGAACCGACTTTGGGGCCCCATATCTCGGGGCCCCAGCTTTGGATATGTTGTAGTGCTAGTTCAAATGGCCTTGCACACCAAATTTGGAGTTCCTAGCACCAAGTGGCCCTGAGATACGGGGCCCCAAAGTCGGTTTGGAAAATGTCATTCTTTGCACCAGAAAGTATAAGCTGAGGGGTGCACTTTCAGAACAAAAAAATGTGCTGTAAAACTTGGCTTATACTGGAGTATTTACGTTATATAAAAATAGAAAATAAAAAATGCGCACTGTTCCTTTAGCACAAATTACATATCAGCTCAGAAAACCTTCTCATATAAATCAACTGATGTGACCTTTATCTATCTAATATATTTAGAAAGTGCTGAAATGCATATGTGCAAAAAAAAAACGCTGTGCTAAAAAAAACAGTAATATGAGTCCAAAGTAAACTTTCTACTCTCACCAAATGGTTGCACCCCTGCCGGGGCAAAAGGCACTGTGTGTGAGTGATTCCTTGGTGCAAAACATGTGATCTCTCCTTCTCCTCTTTACTTGGTGCAGTCAGTGGATATACTCATGCAGGGGAATAGATGGACAAAGAGGCTTCTCATAGCGTGAATCCATTTTGTGAGCTATTAACCATAAAGCCAAAAACCTATATACTAGGAACACACGATCTGTCTCCTCTCCCCTGTCAGAACATGGATTTGTACAAAACACAGATCCTCATTCTGGCTCTGTCAGGAGCGATCGCATGTGCCCAGTGGACATTGCGGCCGCCGGGCATGCGCACAGTACCACGGCGGGCGTGTACGCGCCCCCTATACCCCTTAAGTCGGCCGCCGTACAGCTTCGGCGACGCGCGCAGGGGAGCTATGCTGCCACCATCAAACGATAGTTTAACTGCTTGATGACCGCCACCTATCAGGTGCTAAAGGGTTGTGACCACATATTAACACTACAAATTCTGGATGGACCCTCTGCACACTGCTATACATCCTTTCCAGCAAGCTATGCAATGAAAAACAGGGATCTTTAGTTCATATATACTGCAATACATGTTTAAGCCGGCCAATTGCATCAAAGTAATCCCTCTTATGGCCAGTCCTACACTGCTTTGCCACTGCAAATGCTAGGGTGGACACCATGCCAACCTGGGGCAAAAAGACAGAAGGTGGGGAGCGACTAGGTTCAGGTCTGGTCACTGACCTGCATTACAACAGAGAAAAGATATACCTGTGCTCAAATCCCAATATCTTGTACCTAGTACCTCAAGTGCTAAAGGGCTGTGACCACATATTAACACCACAAATTCTGGATGGATCCTCTGCACAGTGCTATAAACCCTTTCCAGCAAACTTTGCAATGAAAGACTGGGATGTTTTCTTGCTGGCGAGGTCGCTTGATGGCACAGACACTTTGCTGACGCAAAAAGTTTGTCACTGACAGTAATACCTAATGCCTCTGCTCCTGCCTGGCACTGTCAGCATTGCTGGCTGACTTGATGCTTTTGCGTGCACACAAAAGCCATAGTTGCCAACTGTCTCGAATTTCCAGGGACATTCCCGAGATTTAGACCTTTGTCCCGCTTTTAGTGTTTCCCGGGAAATCTGTGTTTTCTCATTTTTTTCACTGCCACTGGAGACCCGCGGCCGGCAGTGAATTGTCTCCACCGGCCACCATTTTACATAAAAACAGTTCTCATATAGCCTGGTCATTTGCCGAGGGGAACAAACAAGAGGTGGAGCTGGGCCGGGTGGCTGCCATTAGAAATTGAGCTGCCCCCCCCACAGCCTGCTGCCGGTCTGTGAACTGTTGTGGGAAAGGCCGGGCAGGGGGTTGGCGGCAGCTTAATTTCTATTGGCAGCCACCTGGCTGGCTCTGCCTCTTGTTTGTTCTGTAAGAGGAGGCTCCACTGGGGGACACCTGATGTAAGGGGGACACCACTGGGGGACACCTGATGTAAGGAGAGACTCTGCTGGGAATGCCTGATGTAAAGAGGGACTCTGCTGGGGGGGGGACCTGATGTAAGGGGGCTCCACTGGGGACACCTGATGTAAGGAGGGGCACCACTGGGGACACCTGATGTAAGGAGAGACTCTGCTTGGAGTGCCTGGTGTAAAAGGAGACTCTACTGGGAATGCCTAAAGTATGGAGGGACTCCTGATGGCATCTGGTGGCAGGCGACAGTGGCAAGTGACACACTCAGGGCTCCCACTGATTCTGCATTATCGTGAGTTAGACTATTTCATTTTATATTACAATGTAATAATAGAAAAAATGTGCTTCAATCCTTATGACACCATAAAAACCATGGTGTCGGGATGATTGAAGCACTAACACCAGGTGTTTGGAGTATATTTATCTGCTGATTATTAAACTTTCTGAAATACACATATTTCTATTGTGGTGTAGGATCTGGGCCTGCTGTCCCTCCATTTCTCTTTCTTTCCTTCCTTCTCTCTCTCTCTCTTCCTCTCTTTCTCCCTCAATCCCTTGTTCATCTCAGTCTCTAACCACACCTCCTTTGAGTCACACCCAATATTAAGTTTAAACCACGCCCATTTCTCTTTCCCAGCTACATCACACCTACAAACGAATGCCGCGCCCCCTAATTATAATAATATAACTCCTCCTACAAACAAAAAAGCTTCCCTATAAATTTTTTTACAATGTTGGCAACTATGAAAAGCAAATGTTTCTCTGTACAAACAGGAAGTGTCTAGAGCTGCTCTGTCCTAGTTCTCTATTATTTCCCATTCTGGGTTTGCAGAAGCCTTCACTGCCTCTCCCCCAGCACCCAGCTAACACTTTATAAATGTTTCACAAACCCACCATAAATGTTATAGGTGCAATTAAGACGCAGTTATGATGCGCTACCATTGAAAGTAATGGAGGCGGCAGACAAGCGGCTATGTCTTCTAAAAGCGGCATGCTTCATTTTTAACACAGCGCAAAACTACAATAACTGTGTACTGCATTGTGTGGTGCCCACTGTAATATTCATGGCAGGCACTGAAACGTGGTTATGAGGCTTTACGCGGCTTAAACACAGCTTAAACACAGGGTATTGATGCATGTGTGAAAGAGCCCTTACTGGAATTACCAAACATGTGTGGTTACTAAAAGATATGAGGGGATTGTGGTTGTGAGTTGACTGAGCTAGCTGATTGCTTGGCTGGCTTTAAAGCATTTGTTAAACCTACAAGAAAAAAAATTGATCCTGTTCCTTTAAAGCGTGTTATACAGCACAGTTCTTGTGCTGTGTAATTTGGGCCCCTGTAACACCTGAAATACCTGGGTGATCCTGCCTGGTTTACCCTCCTCCCCCCTGCAAACTGACACACACGGGGGGGTCAATAGTATATATTAGTCAGAGTGGCTTAACAACCACTTAGTTGGTATAGACACATGCACTGGGCATCTAGTTCACCAAGCTTCCCTCCATCCCAAATACTATATGACATACTGTATAACCCCTTTAGGCCATGCAATAATCAAAGAATTCAGACTATATCAGATGACGTAGCTTATATGCATAAAATGCCTACCTAGAATTCAGCTTTAAAGCCTAAGGCTGGCTATAGATGCTATGATTTTTGCTCCTTCCACCAAGGGTGGAAGGAAAAATAGTTTGATTCCCCTGTCGACACTGACTGTGAATGCCTCCCGTTGTGCTATTGTATTTTTTTCCAGAAGGGAGCGCGAGGAGCATTCCCAGCAAGCAGAATATAATGGTTACTGCTAGCATAGTGGCATATCATCCATGGGTGCAAATTACTGACAGTGTTGATGGGAGAATCCCTCCTGCCGAGTCATTGTCCTCTCCCGGCGGGGGGAGCCATCCCCGCCAGGAGAAGACCGTGATTATTGCTAACGATAATCACATGTAAGATCTGGCAGGCTGGTTGTACACAAATTGATTGATCAAGCAATCAACTTGGTACATTCAGCCTGCCCATACATGGTTCGAATCCGGCTGGTTCCTGCTGAGCCAACTGAGATTCGAACCATCTATGGCCAGCCTTAGTAACTTACATTCACTGCATCCTCCTACCCCCACAGATAAAATAAAAGTCAGGCATACATCAGGCCTTTATTCCTAAATAAAACTGCCCTGCTGCTGGTCAATTTACACTGCTGTAGGGTGAGCACATTTCCAACCTGCCATTCAGGGGCACACCCGGGGGCAGTGCCACCATGTGACGTCACTGGGAGGCCCCACCCCCTACCTATTTAAGAAATGTTACTCGGCTTACAGTGCAGTCGGCGGGTAGCCGTGCTCGAGAGCAGAGCAGAATTTAAATGCAATTTTAGTGCCTTAGAAAAAAAAAAAAAGCATTTTTTTAGTGTATGTGTAGCAATGTGGACTACAATTATAAAGTACATTGATCCTCCGGTAGTATTTCTATGCATCGCATGTCCCTCTAGTGCCCAGTGTTATCAATTGACATCATGTTTGTGAGCCAAGCTAAAGGGGTTGTGGAATGAGTAGTTCCTCAGACTGATAATTGCTTCGCATGACCCTGTATCTGGACCACATATCCCAGTAATCTTTGATACCATCGGAGAGCTTGCTGGGAGGAACTATATAAGGAGCCAAAGCCCTGCCCTGCGGACTTTTTCTCCTGGGCCTGACATGAGACGGATCTCTCCGTGCATGGAGAGAGAGGTTGTGGCCTACCACGTGATGTATCACATGCCAACCTGGGTGAGAGGGGCTTAGCACTGCTTGCTGTTCGTCAGACATCCATTCAGCATCACTTCAGTGTGTTTTGAGCTCCGCATCAGGAGATCAATACGGTGGATCCACTGCACGTGTGCAGCTACAGCAGCTGCTATCCGGAGGGCAATAAACCGGCCTGGTCGTTGGTGAGAGGGCATTCGCCCATCTTTACAAATCCTTTTCTCACAGGTTCACTGGGACACTTTGCACAGACATCTTTACCTTGGGAATACTTTATTGAACCTATCTTGGACACCTTTAGCTGCTACCATTTCAAGAAACCTTATTGCTTGCTATTACACCTTATTGGATACAATTAATGAGCTCCTACTGCCGGTGAAGACCATCAGATCTGCAACGGGACATTACTGTCATTATTCCCACAAGGGCCCTTATACCATTGCCAGAGGCGGCTCTAGGCTTTGTGAGGCCTTAGGCAAAACTTAGACATGAGGCCCCACTCACGCCCATAATGAGAAAAAAATTCAAGCAATTAAAATGGCTGCAGAAAGATGCACGGATCTAGCACACAGTTCATCGGCACCACTTCTAGGGCACCCTCCTCACCCATCAAACATATGCAGCCAATAAAACATCTGGGACCCAGCAAGGAGACAAACCCTCTAGGAATTCTCCAAGTGCCTTGGGAGAATGAGGAGGGGTGTCACTGAGTCATTCTACATCTATAGGGGAATGAGAGGGGGGGATCCCAGCACAGGGAGAGAGGAAGGGGGGAAGAGAGAAGGAGGAGAGATAGAGAGGTGGGGTGAGAGAGTGCGGGGAGAGAGAGAGAGGGGGGCGAGAGAGAGGGGGGGGAGAGAGAGGGGAAGAGAGAGAGAGAGGGGGGAGAGAGGGGGGAGAGAGGGGGGAGAGAGGGGGGAGAGAGAGAGAGAGAGATGGGGGAGAGGGAGAGAGGGGAGAGAGAGGAGGGAGAGAGGGAGAGAGGAGAGGGAGAGAGAGGGGAGGGAGAGAGAGGGGAGGGAGAGAGAGGGGAGGGAGAGAGAGGGGAGGGAGAGAGGGAGAGAGAGAGAGGGGAGGGAGAGAGGAGGGAGAGAGGAGGGAGAGAGAGAGAGGGGAGGGAGAGAGAGGGGAGGGAGAGAGAGGGGAGGGAGAGAGAGGGGAGGGAGAGGGGAGGGAGAGAGGAGGGAGAGAGAGAGAGGGGAGACCGAGGGAAAGGGGGTGAGGGAGAGAGAGATCCCTAGCTCTGTCCCTGTCTGCAACCCCTCCTGTTCCCCATGCCCCAGTCTGCAGTTCCTGTCTGGTGGTGTAATGCTCGGTACGGTACCTTCCATGCCAGTAGGATATCCATGACGGCCAGCAGCAGGCAGGGTCTGTTCTGCTCCTTCTAGAGGATCTGTTTGGTGTGGGATGGAGTGGCCCTTGGCCACCTGCACCTTCTACCCATCCTCATTTTCTGGTCCCAGTCAGCCTGTTCTGGGAGGTCTTCAGAGCTCTTCTCCTTCCAAGGCTATCGGTGCTTGCTGCTCATCTTCCTTGCCAGGCCCGCACTGGGACAAAAAAATAGGCCCAGCATTTTAGACTGAGCATCCAATGATACTGGTCCCTTCACCGCTCTCCATCCTGACAGATCTCCTGCAGCAACTGGCGGGAGAAAGGAGGAGGGAACCTAGCAGAGCTGCAGGGAGTGAGGGGGCCAGGAAAGAGCACAGGGGTGGTGAAGAGCACTGGGGGAGTGGAGAGAACTGGGGGGAGCGGAGAGAACTGGGGGGAGCAGAGAGCACTGGGGGGAGCAGAGAGCACTGGGGGGAGCAGAGAGCACTGGGGGGGGAGCAGAGAGCACTGGGGGGGGAGCGGAGAGCACATGGAGAACACATGGGTGGGGGCAAAGAGCAGGGGGGAGTGGAGAGCACAGGGGTGGGGAGCGGAGAGCACTGGGGGGAGCTAAAAAGAACAGGGGTGGAGTGCACAGGCAGAGAGCACTGGGGGGCTGGAAAGCACTGTGGGGTGGGGTAGAAAGAACAGGGGTGGAGAGCACGGGGGGGCTGGAGAGCACTCTGGGGGAGCTGGAGATCACTGGGGGGCGGAAAGCACATGGGTGGGTGCTGGAGAGAGGGGAGCTGAAAGAACAGGGGTGGAGAGCACTGAGGGGGAGTGGAGAGCACATGGGTGGGGGCTGGAGAGCACAGGGGGGAGGCTGGGGAGAGCTGGAGAGCATTGGGAGGGCCAGAAAGAACAGGGGTGGAGAGCAAGGGGGGCCCGGAGAGCACTGGGCGGGGACAAAGAACAGGGGGGAGCAGAGAGTACTGAGGGGGGGGAGAGCAATGGGGAGCACTGGAGAGCACTGGGGGGCTGGAGAGCACTGGGGGCCAGAAAGAACAGGCCTGGAGAGCACTGGGGGAACAAAGAGCAGGGGGGTGAGCAGAGAGCACAAGGGTGGGGGCTGGGGAGTGATGGGGAGAGCACTGGGGGGGAGTGGAGAGCAGGGGGGCGGAGAGCAGAGGGGTGGGGGCTGGAGAGTGATGGGGGGCCAGAAAGAACAGGGGTGGGGAGCACTGGGGGGAGACAAAGCACTGGGGGCAGAGAGCATGGGGGAGGAGTCAGGGAGCACAAGGAGGGGCTGGAGAGCACAGGGGAGAAAGCAAAAGAAGTTGGATAGGAGGAGCGGCGGCTGCTTATAGAGGAAATTAGCTTTCCATATTCCTATTCAGCCATTGAATGCTTGATTTTCCTCCTCTCCCTCCTCCAAGCATTCAGCGGCTGCATGGAGGAATATGGAAAGCGCAAATCCTCTAAATGCAGCCGCCCTTACCACCAAAAGGAAGCTCTATTTGTGGGGAAATAAGGACGTCAATTTTGTTTGGGAGCCACGTCGCACGACCGCGCAGTTGTCAGTTAAAGTGCTGTATCGCAAAAAGTGCTCTGGTCTTTGGCCAGCCAAATGGTCCGGAGCTGAAGTGGTTAAAGAGATGAGGTGGCACCTCTACCTGCGCTCTTCCAGTTCGGCAAAACGCAGGTCAATGCAGTATGTGTGAACAGGGCCTTAATGGCACTGCAGTGTGCCTGACAGAACATATTACCTTTTCATGGCCTTTTCCTGATATCACTTCCTGTGTCACATGAGTGTGCATGGGGACTTAGACTGTAAGCTCCTTGAGTGCAGGGACTGATGGACATGTACAGTATGGAATGGAATGTGTAAACTGGTGTGCTATCCGAATACCTGTAATAAATAAAATAGGTGAATTTGCCAGCAGGTGGCGCTAGTACGTTTCTTTCCCCTGTTCATGCCGTTCTGTTCGATGTTCGTTACAACTAATAAAGTTGGAGGTTGTCAGCGCAGAGCCTGCTGGGAGTTGTAGTTTTCTATCTTTGAGTTCGTCCTGTCTTGGAGGGGAAGCTGTGAAGGAGGTGAGCTGCTCAGAGGGTTAGGAGGAGGGTGGGTGCAGAGGAGAGGTGCAGGTGGTGAGTTACACATGAGCCAGACTTATCAGGTATACAATTAGTGTAGGCCTCAGGCCTGGCTGCAATGTTCAGAGCACATGGCTGTGTTTATTGTATACATCATCCTCAGGAAGGCTTTTCATCTCAGGCTGAGTATCTCCTCCTGCTTGCTGGGAGTTGTAGTTCCTTAAAGAGGGCCTGTCCCTCCTGTGTGCTGATCACATCCCAGACAGGCTTGTTCTATTAGTAGTGAGGTCTGGCTGCCATTTCTATGATTGTGTATATAGAAGTATAGCAGGACCTGCACCATTCACATATAGAGATGTAGATCCCTCCATTCATCTAAGGGCCCCATACATACTCTTTATATACAGGGGTCCGTTCATATTGTTGTGCAGCATATAAAACATCACTCCCGAGTCCTGCTGTCACTATCGCCAGCCAGCATGGCCGGGGAAGACGTTATGGACCATGATCTGCATTCCTTTAGCTTAAAGTGATTGTAAAGGTTTACGTTTTTTTTTTAAATAACAAACATGTCATACTTACCTCCACTGTGCAGCTTGTTTTGCCCCGAACATCCTCTTCTGGGGTCCCTTGTGGCTCCTCCCCACATCAGATTACCCCCTAGGAGAAGCGCTCTCCCAGGGGGGGGGGAGGGGGTTACCTTGCGGGCTCCTGAGTCCAGGATTTGCATCCATAGACACAAATGGCGGACTTGGCTCTGCCCCCGCGTCATTGGATTTGATTGACAGCAGCGGGAGACAATGGCTGCGCTGCTATCAATCTATCCAATCAAGAGCCGAGAACCCCGGGCAGAGGAAGAGCACGTCTCCGACAGGTGAAATTCCAGGGCTCAGGTAAGTAAAACAGGGGGGGCTGCGGAGCTGGTGACTGCCAGGTGTTTTTTTTTTTTTCACCTTAATGCATAGGATGCATTAAGGTGAAAAAACATGAGGGTTTACAACCCCTTTACATGGAGAACAGGAGAGATATCCGGGGCCTTTTGTACTCCTGATGTCTCATTAACCACTTGCCGACCAGCCACAGTACATATAGGGGAAGATCGTTGTGCAGAACGACGTACCTGTACGTTGTTTCGTGTAAGATACTGTGGGCGCAGGTCCGGCGGACTCGATGTCCGCCAGCCACCCGCGATCGCTCCACAGAAAAGCAGAACGGGGATCTGCCTATGTAAACATGGTGTATCCCCGTTCTGATGGGACAACATGGAGATCTGCTGTTCCTAGTAATCAGGAATAGCGATCTCTGTGTTGTCCCAGTGAGCCCATCCTCTACACAGTTGGAACACACCCAGGGAACACGGTTGACCCCTTGATCGCCCCCTGGTGTTAGCCCCTTTCCTGCCAGTGTCATTTATACATTGATCAGTGCATTTTTTTTGTTTTTTTTTTGTTTTTTAGCACTGATCACTGTATTGGTGTCACTGGTCCCCAAAATGTGTCACTTGGGGTCAGATTTGTCCACCGCAATAACACAGTCCCGCTAAAAATTGCTGATCGCTGTCTTTACCTGTAAAAACTTTAAAAAAAATAAAAGTCTATAAAACTATCCCCTATACTGTAGATGCTATAACTTTTGCGCAAACCAATCAATATACGCTTATTGCCATTTTTTTTTTTTTTACCAAAAATATGTAGCAGAATACATATTGGCCTAAACTGATAAATACATTCGTGTTTTTATATTTTTGTTTTTTTGGATCTGTATTATAGCAGAAAGTAAAAAATATTGATTGACTTTTTTTTTTTTTTTTTTACAATTGTCAGTCTTTTTTTGTTTATAGCGCAAAAAATATAAACCGCTGAGGTCACCAAAAGAAAGCTCTATTTGTGGGAAAAAAAGGACGTCAATTTTGTTTGGGTGCAACGTCACACGACAATTGTCAGTTAAAGCGACACAGTGCCGAATCACATAAAATGGCCTGGTCATTAAGGGGGTAAAACTTTCTGGGGCTGAAGTGGTTAAAGAGGACCTGTCACCAAAAATGCATCATATTGGGAACTTTCTATCCCATATATGATTTTTTTTTTTTTTTTAAAGTGTAATATTTAAATTTATAGTTTAAAAAGTTAAAGTTCCACTCAAGCGTTTAAAATCCTCTAACCCAAAAAAAGTTTTAACCCCCTCCTCATACGCGCGTGTGTGTGTGTGCGCGTGTGTGCGCGTGTGTGTGCGTGTGTGTGTGTGTGTGTATATATATATATATATATATATATATATATACACACACACACACACACACACACACACACACACACACACACACACACACGCCTACGCCTGAAATCATTGATTACTCTACACATGTTAAATATTGCCGCATATGCCGGAGTGAGAGCAATAATTCTCAGTCCACTGTTCCTAGTTAATTCTAAAACGTTTATCTGTAGGGGCTATTAAGTGCTGGTTCACATATGTGCACTCTGCGAGTTTGCATGTGATTCGCATCTGCAGTTCAAATCACATGTGATGCCTGTGGGATGCGATTTCAGCCATACAGATAGTATGGCTGATATCACATCGCATTCGGACCAAACTCGCACAGGACCCTTTTTTTTTTTTTTTTTTTATTCCGCACCAGAATCGGATCACATGAGTGTGAACACCCATGCGATCTGATTCATGTCGGAACTGTCAGTTTGCAGTTCATGGGAGCTGAAATGGGGGTGTCATTAACATTGTATTGACACTTCAAGCAGTTCTCATATGGCAGTGTGCGATGCGGGAACACGCAGTGGATTTGCAGGGTTCCCGCATCGCACAAGTGTGAACCAGCACTAAATCGTCACCTATGGAAAATGAGGGTACTAAACGTTATTGCTGTTTCACGGGCGCACACAATTTTAAGACTTGATACATTGGCTATCTATTTACTCAGTGCAATCTCATCTTTTATATTATACAAAACAATATGGCCAATTTATTGCATTTATGTGCCCTAAAAAAACGTTAGTGTATTTTTTACAGAAATTGCTTTTCCTAAACCATTCTGCTAATGTCATGTCACATAAAAAAAATTGGAACTACCGTTATTTTATTGTCCTAGTGTCTGTTTTCAGAAAAAATGCACTGTTTTTGATGGTTTTATGTCATTTTCAGGCCTTAAAGTGGAGTTCCAGCCATTTTTGTGTTTATTAAAAGTCAGCAGCTACAAAAAGTGTAGCTGCTGACTTTTAATAAACACTCACCTTCCCACGGTCCAACGATGTGACTGCCTAGAGCTGCACGATTAATCGTTAAGAATCAAAATCGCAATCTTTTTCCCTTCCCGATCTTCAAAACAGCATGTCGGGATTCTTTCTAAAGCCCCTTTCACACGAGGCGGACTCTGCTTCCACGGAGTCCGCCTCGGTCCGCCGGCTCAGCGGGAGATCTGTCCGCTGATCTCCGCTGAGCCGGCGGATGACAGGTCCCTCTCTGCTCACTGAGCGGGGAGGGGCTTGTCAGGCGCTGCTGCCGCCTATGGAGGGATCGGATGAAAACGGACAGCATGTCCGTTTTCATCAGATCTCACCCGATCCGCCAGCGACGGACCTGGACGTAGGGCCATCTGTCTGCTTTTAGCGGATCGGACCGGGTCGGATGTCAGCGGACATGTCTCCGCTGACATTCATCGCTCCATAGACTAGCATGGAGCGCCCGTTCAGGTCCGCCGTCAAAACTGACAGGCGGACCTGAACGGTCCGATCGATCGTGTGAAAGGGGCCTAACAAGTGCAGAGTTCTTGCAGCTGGGAAAAAAAAAATCCAGGCAGCCTGCCAAGTTTCATCACAACACATGAATAAGTAGAAACAAAGTATCTTTTATCAAAGCAAAGATCTCTGTAAATGAAGGAAGTTTAACCATTTAATCACTTCAATACAGTGCACTTTCACCCCCTTCCTGCCCAGGCCAATTTTCAGTTTTCAGCATTGTCGCACTTTTTGAATAATAATTGTGCGGTCATACAACACTGTACCCAAATGAAATTTTTATCATTTTTTCCCCACAAATAGAGCTTTCTTTTAGTGGTATTTGATCACCTCTGCGGCTTTTATTTCTTGCGCTATAAACAAAAGAAGAGTGACATGTTTGAAAAAAACACAATATTTTTTACTTTTAGTTTAGGCCAATATGTATTCTTCTACATATTTTTGGTAAAAAAATCACAATAAGCGTATATTGATTGGTTTGCGCAAAAGTTATAGCGTCTACAAAATAGGGTATAGATTTATAGCATTTTTTTTATTTTTTTTTTTACTAGTAATGGCGGCGATCTGTGATTTTTAGCGTGACTGCGATATTGCGGCGGACATATCGGACACTTTTGACACTTTTTTTGGGACCATTCACATTTATACAGCGATCCGTGCTATAAAAATGCACTGATTACTGTATAAATGTGACTGGTATTGAAGGGGTTAACCAGGAGGGGGGGGCGCTGTAGGGTTATTTATGTTCCTAGGGAGTGATTCTAACTTTAGGGGGCAGGGGAGGAGACCGATCGGTGTTCCTCTGTACAAGGAACACACCATCGGTCTCCTCTCCTCTGACAGGACGTGGATCTGTGTGTTTACATACACAGATCCACAGTCCGGCTCGGTTACCGGGCAATTGCGGGTGCCCGGCAGACATCGCGGCCGCGCGCCCCCTAGGGGGCCTGGAAGACAATCGCGTCATATGACCTCTGCCCAGAACAGCTGCACCATCCCGCCGTCATATGACCAAACCTTTTCTGACATTTGTTGCTTACAAGTAAGAAATCATTATTTTCTGCTAGAAAATTACTTGGAACACCCGAACATGATATGTTGTTTTAGCAGAGACCCTAGAGAATAAAATGGTGGTTGTTGCAATATTTTATGTCACACCGTATTTGCGCAGTGGTTTTTCAAATGCAATTTTGAAAAAAAATACACTTTAATTAAAAAAAAACTAAACAGTAAAGTTAGCCCAGTTTTTTTTCTATAATGTGAAAGAAGATTATACACCACGAGAATCGTGATCTTTATTCTAAGCAAAAAAAAAATCATGATTCTCATTTTAGCCAGAATCGTGCAGCTCTAAGACCGCTTGAACCCCCGGCTCTCCCTGGCGCAGACATTGCAAGTGTGGGCACCCGGCTGTGACAGCTTGCCGGGCAATCTTCTGGGACCTGTGACGTGTCCGAGAAGATTGCAGGGAGGGAGGGGGAGAGGAGAACTTCCGATCGAGCCACCGAGGCGGGCCGAGCGGAATTGGGAGCAGGTACTTGTCAAAACCTGCTTCCCCCCCCCCCCCAAAAAAGAAAGACATGCCAAATGTGGGATGTAAGGAATGCTTAAACCAGAACTTCCACTTTTGGGTGGAACTCCGCTTTAAATGTCTTTTTTAAACGTAAACAAACCAAAAAAAAAGTCTATGGGGGACAAAAGCACGCATTTCTGCCCCAAAGACGCTCCTGTCCTTGTTTGAAATTAACACGGCGCTCAGGTGTGAACAGGCTCCCTGAGAATAATGGGATTCTTCATCTTTTGTCACATTTTGGAAATTGTGTGAATGGGAGCTCGTGGACCTCAACCACCTCTCCCTACCCTCCTCACTTACCTGAATCGTGGGGATCTTCTCCCTGCAGCATTTTCTTTTCTTTTGAAGTCTGCATCCCTCTGTCTGCTCAACCGCATCATCCATTCACAAAGATAGATAAATGGAAAAACTCTTAAGTCCCATCTGCTGCCACAGCAGAGGGAATAATAGATCTCAATGGAGCACATGTACATTGACGTCACCAACCACTCTCGTAGTCCATGGTTTACTTCCTCCAGCTTCATTCCCCCTTACAGACCGGATGTAGGAATAGTCTGTAGTCTGTAGGAATTGCTTAGTAAAAATGGCACACACAGTACACATTGTTAGGCATACATTTAACCCCTTGATCGCCCTAGATGTTAACCCCTTCCCAGCCAGTGTCATTAGTACAGTGATAGTTTATATTATTAGCACTGATTACTGTATTAGTGTCATTGGTGATGTGTCAGTGGTAGTCAGTTCCCCTCAGCGTCAGTTATTGTCAGATTGACCGCTGCACTATCACAGTCCCACTACAAGTCACTGATCGCCGCCATTTACTAGTATAAAAAAAAAAATTCCAGTATATATACGATAGTTTTTAGACACTATAACTTTAATGCAAATAAGTCCATGTACACTTATTGAAATTTGTTATTTTGCCCAAAATTTATGAAAAAATATGATTTTTTTTAAAGTTTTTTTTTTTTTTTATTGGATAGGTTTTATAGCTGAAAGTAGGAAATTTTGTTTGTTTTTTTTTTTCAAAATGTAGGTCTTTTTTTTTTTTTTCTCGTTTTATCGCAAACAAATAAGAAGAAAAAAAACACTGGTGATCAAATACCACCATAAAGAAAGCTCTATTTGTGTGAAAAAATGATATAAATTTTGTTTGAATACAGTGTTGCATGACCACGCAATTACCAGTTAAAGTAGCGCTGTGCTAAATCGCAAAAAATGGCCTGATCGTAAAGGGAGTAAAATCTTCCAGAGCTCAAGTGGTTAAAGGTGGCCAATGCCCTTAAAGCAACTCCTTCATTTGATGGGGCTTCCTAATGCCCCAAACCCACTTAAAAATGCATGTACTGTTCTTCTATGCAGAGCACTACAATGCACTGTAGTGTGTTTCTATGCATTGTGGTACTGCAACACTTCAACATATCCAAATCCCATCCGATGGACGCTTCTTTGGGGAAAAAGTTACTGCATTACACGAATGTGCATAATATTTATATAACTGCAGCGTGATGGTGTGAACTGGCCATTTTCTTGGCCCTTAGCACCTTCTATATCAAATGCTGCCATCTTGCCATCTAGTCTAAGCTCACAGAATGATAACAAATAAAATGAAGGAGAGCTGTGGCTCTCACTTCTGTGTCGGGAAGATGGCACCACCTAGGACACTGTCAGGGTGCATGGCTTTACATTAAATATCCTATTCTGAAACATTCTTTTATATTCTGAATAGGATACCATTATTGCGACAACAGTTCTTGCTTGCATAACTTAAAATGTACACCATTTCAATACTGCCATGTTTGACAGGTGCAGTGCGCTTGCATGATGTGCAACATATTTAGTCCAGCGCACTCAAGTGGCTCCAGCAAGACCTGAAATTCATATTGTTTTCACTTGTTGTCATGAATATAGGGAACATGGAAGGACAGCCTGTGGTGACCTCCAAACAAGCTGAAGAGGTGATTAATGGGTGTACTACCCAGGTGGTCTGCTCTGCCTTCACCGATCATATTCTGGTTGTGGTGACACAGTACGGGAAGTTTGGCACACTGGTCTCTGTCACTCCTAACACGGTAGCCGGAGACTTGGGCAAACCCACTCTTACCACCAAAGTCCTTCTAGGATCTGATGAGGTAAGCATGACATTTTGTATCTTTTTCATCTGAAAGGACAAGGCATAGGCTCAGTGGTTATCACTTCTGCCTTGCAGCACTGGGGTTCTCCCAGTTAAATCCTGACCAGAACACTATCTGCTTTTAGTTTGCATGTTCTCCCTATGCTTACTTGGGTTTCTTCTGGGTACTCTGGTATCCTCCTAAACTCTTACCATACTGTTTTGTATAATTGGCTGTTGTCTAAATTGGCTGTAATATGTGCGTACAGGTCTAAAAGCCCCAGCTGTGGCCTCTTGTGGCTGACCCTGGTAACACTCTCTTGCATACACCTTTCAGGCATGAAGCCAAACAAAAATGAGGGTTCCAAAGTTAGAAGTACACCAAAGATCATAACACGGTGATGACAATCGGGAAGGTGAAAATGTGTTTATAATTTTACAAACTTTTCATTAAAACTTGGTGTTCTGCATAGTATCCAAAAAGTACAGGGGTGAAGGAAAGGACCCCCAAAGAAAGTAGTCCTTTAATTCCAAAACAGGAAGGGAACTAACATGCACTCCAACAGAGCCCACCCCATGTGGAAAGGGCCTTAGGCCCATCATAGATGTAGCAATTTTCATAGGTTGCAGGATAGAAAATCACTTTTTTTTTTTTTCTCCCCCATCAAACCAGTCAGGGTTGATGAGGGAATACCTCCCACAGAGCCATTGCGTTCTCTCAGCAGGAGGGGGCGAGAAAGTCATTCCTGCCTGGAGAACACAGTGATTTTTGTGAGCGGCTATAATAGCTGCTCGCAATAATCACAACTAAGATCAAACAGGCTGCTTGTACCCAAGTTGATCAATTGGTCAACTTGGGTACATTGAACCTGCCCATGCATGGTTCGAACCATACACGGTTCCTGGTGAATTGGCCAAAATTCAATCGTCTATGGTTGGCCTTAGTCAGATACTTTCCTGAGGTTTTTATGTTACTAAAACTGGTTGATGTGAAGCAGCCTATACCTTTTTAGTGATGATAAACGTGAAAGGTTTGAATGTGTCTGATGTGCAAAGGAACTGTTCATGTTCCGCCATTTTCCCAGCACAGGTAAGGAAATATAAGTCCACCTCTGCTGTTCTGTTCCTTTTTTTTTTTTTTTTTTAATCATTTTCTTTATTTTTATTGTTACAGCCTCTGGTTCACGTCTGTGCCAAGAATTTGGTTAGCTTTGTATCTCAGGAGTCGAAGAACAAGCCTGTACTTCTAGGCATTGCGCTAAAAGACAAAAGTCCAGACTGTATTACTGCCCTGAAAGTCCTGATAAAGCGCTGCCAGGTTTGGTGATGGACTTGAATACTTTTCTTCTAGGGCTCATCTGGAATAGCGTTGCTGTAAATGATTATTGACTATATTTAGAATGTGTATATTGGATGTTGCAACAACTTTATTACATACATTTTATACATAAGCTTTACTGCCTGAGATCTGAGTTTTTTCTTTGTGTTTTATGAGCAAGAACTGTGTTTTATAGCCTGAACAGTGTGAATCCCCAACCTGCAACCATACCCCTGGGACCTTAACACTTTGTAGGAGATTTCCCTGTGTCGCCATCATAGCAATTGTGAGCACCCGGCCATGACAGCTTACGGCTTCACGGCCGGGCGCGCACTGCAAATGCGCGAGTCGCGCTGTGCTCTGCTATTGGCCAGGCAATCTTGTGGGACTTGTGACGTGTCCCAGAAGATTGCTGGCAGGGAGGGGCCGCCTAGGGCGAAAGGAGGATTCGCCTAGGCGGCCGAGAAGAGGAAGGAGGAAGTGGGACGAGAAGTAAAAAGAAGGTACCCACTCTCTTGCCCCCCCCCCCCAAAAAAATGACATGCCAAATGGGGCATGTAAGGGAGCGAGGAGTGCGTAAATCGGAAGTTCCACTTTTGGGTGGAACTCCGCTTTAAACAATCAACCAAGAATTCTAGGATTTTGAGAGAGGATCTGCATGTCCTCATGCTGTCAGTTGATTGGGGTAAAAGAGCAAAGATCACTTGTGGCGTATTGGCCTTATGTAAGTGTACCATGCACGGAGGTCATATGTTCCTCCATACCAACAAGGAGTGGGTATTATGTGGCGAAAGTCTGTAGTAATATTGGTGTGCAGGGCAGCCATCAGAAATTTTGGGGCCCCCTACACAGATTCAGACCTGGGCCCCCTGGGAGCCTGACCACCACCATTCCTTAGAGCCCGTCCACTGGCCGTCCTACCGAATACACCCACTGGCCATCCCACCAAGTCCCCATCCATGCCCAGCATCATCCATCCCTCTCCAAAATGTAAATAATAGAAGTTCTTTTGCGGCATGACAGCCGGGACCAGGACTATTTTACTATATGTGGCTGCTTTACCAGCTGACTCTACAGTCAGTCTGTGATCACATACCATTACCATTGGGTTTAAATGTGTATGTCGGGGCAAAATAAGCAAAAAAAAAAAAAATGTGCAGTACGTCTCTGAAATACATGCATATCTCCCCATGTTGTATCCATTTGACCTCCGGAGGGTTTTACTCCCTTCTTGACCAAAGAATTCTTTGCTATTCATCACTGTGCAACTTTAACTGGCAATTGCAAGGTCATGCAATACGGTACGCAAATTCAATTTATATGGGGTTTTTTTTTCACACAGAGCTTTCTTTTGGTGGTATTTGGTCACCACTGGGTTTTTTATTTTTTGGGATATGAATGGGAAAAAAAAAAGAAAATTTGGGGAATAAAACTATTTTCTACTTTCTGTTATAAAACATTTCCAAATTTATACATAGAACAATAAAAAAAAAAATCAACTTTCTTTATAAATTCAGACTAAAACGTATTTACTTCATGTCTTTGGTTAAAAAAAAAAAAAAATCGCAATAAGTGTATATTTATTGGTTTGTGTGAAAGTTTTAGCATCTACAAACTATGGTGTATATATATACTGGAATTTATGCAGCTATAGATGCTATACTGTAATGGTGATCAGTGACTTATAGTGTGACTGTAATAGGGTGGTAGGAAATCTGTCTCTAACAGACACTATTATGAAGGGTCCCTGACATCGCTAGTGACACCAATACAGTGATCAGTGCTAATATTGTACGCTGACACTTTACTAATGACACTGGCTGGAAAGGGGTTAACATCTAGGGGCAATCAAGGAGTTACTGTGTGCCTAACATTGTGTAATGTGTGCTGCTTTTACTTTACTGTCTGTTTTTTCTCCCTGCTTTGCAGGGAGAAGAAAGAGCCAGATCTCTGTTCACAGTACACAGAACTCTGTGTGTGATTTGGCCATATCCAGTTGTTAAGCCCAAATCATTGGCTGAAATCAGCAGCCAAACTTGAGCTGTGTCCAATCACAGCACAGGTGGACAGGGGGCGCGTACATGCCCACTCCAAACCTGGAACCAAGATGAGGACGTACAGGTACTTTGTTCAGCCTGCCTTTGCCGCCCGCCCACAGTAAATCCACTTTGGGCACGCAGCAAGTAGTTATAGACACTGCAAATACAGAACAATACCTATGATCTCCCTGCTGGGCCAACAACACACAGCATTTTGGTGGTCTGAATGGTGTCAGTCCTGCCCATTGTGTTTTGCCAAGCTACTCAAACCTTTCCACTTTCCTTCTCTCCACGAGATAGAGAGGAATAATTTTGTAGTCCACTAAAAGAACTAGGAGGTCTAATTGGACTCCTTGAGATTACACATGACGAGTACATGGGACACAGGATAGCCTCTGAATATCTGACAGGATCAACAAGCATTTTTTTTTTTTTGCACTTATCCAACAGATATAGCAAAAAGCCTTCAATGGTATGTTTACCAAACGGCAGGGGAGCAAATAAGTGAAGTTCATTGTTAGGGTTCATATACACTTTAAATAAGAAACTGCTACACTATAGAGAGATTGTATAAGACACGTTACTGATGAAAGACAGACCACTGAACTGTTTGCAGAATAAAGTAAATACTCTGGTCTGTGACAGTGTGTCCTGTGTCAGGGAGAAGAACAAACAGAATATAAAGCTGGGTAAACTGTGCACAAGAGTGTTTTTCTAAGTGACGGCTGTGAGTCGAGGAGGTGACCATTCGCCTTGATGTATCGGCCCATTCTCGCTGACCGCGGGAGTTACTTGCAACCTGACCTGGAAGGAATCAGATAGATGATTGTGGGGAAGTAACTCCAATTATACATATGAATACAGTCATACATTACACTGCTGCCCTTTACTTGTACAGTATGACAATGATAAGAGATTTCAACGTTCTGCAACAACATCTGAATTCAATGGTGTTTGTACTTTTGTATGTTACTGTTAGACACCTTTCAAATTTAGATCAGGTCTGCCTGATCCAAAGGTTAATACGTTCCTATGGACAGGCAGGTGTAAACGGATTTGTATCTGTTTACAACCGCCTCCCTCGGAGTCCGATCAGGTCTGCTAAAAAAAAATTTGGAAGAGGACTCCGTCCTCTCCATCCTCCGTTTAGGTAGCGCAGATTGGAGGTAGCTGATATTATACGGACAGCGCAGTCTGGCCACCCATAAAGCAGAGCGGGCTCTGTCCCTGTCTGCAGAAACTGAGTGGACATGAATATATCACCTGTCTGCTCTGCTTTAATCCTCAGGGATCCTCTGCTGATCGGAATTAAATTTGCCCTGTGTGAAAGGTGCCTTTAGGACTTAAAGGTTTACTTGGGTATGGTCGGGGACCCAGCTCAGATAAGAAGCCACTTTTGTACTATCTATAAAGTATATCCAACCCTAAGAACAGAACAGAAGTATCAAAAACTGATGGACTTAGCAGAACAGATATAAAAGCATCCAAAATGTATTTCAGCAATACAAAATTACTCCCCCCCCCTCCCCTTTAAGGGTCTCATATGGATTTTAGGTTGGGGGCCCAAAACATTTTATTTTTTTTTTGCAGTGGGGGCTCCCCTTAAAATCCATACCAGCTTTGGTCTGGTATGGTCTTGGGACAGGGCTGGACTGGGACAAAAATTTGGCCCTGGACTTCTTCCAGACTGGCCCACTTTCATTTTGCAGACATGCACATAAACAGTATATACGCAATTGCTCGAGGTGCACCCGCCCAGGATTGCCCTACAAAGCGGCCAGTGGGTCCTGCTGGGAGCCGGCCACTGACTTGTGGGCCCTACAAGGAGCTGGCCACAGGCCATGGCCTGCTTCCAGCAGGACCCACAGTGTTGAGGCCTTTTTTGAGGTACTGGGTGGGCACTGGGGCAGGGTAAATGGAGGGGTGGATAGATGGGATTTGGGGTCAGCTGGCCCTGGGGGTGTCAGGGTCTTTCACCTCAGCAATGCCTTCACCCCCCTGGGAGCTTGAGCGTGTGGACTACAACTCCCAGAATGCAACAGGGTGCAACGGCTAGCTGGCGGCCATGCCCCCCAGTGAACTGACACTGACAGCTCCAGCACAGCTGGCTCTGGCCACTCACACATAGCCTCCTGATCCATGTTTCTGAGGACAGGCCAGTGCAAGAATTTTTGTGTACTTATGCAACGGTGCATTTTACCACCCCCCACCCCAAGGCAACTGAATACATCCCTGACTGCCACTGTCGTCCTATGCATACAGAAAGAGCCCCCCTTTACAATCAGAGACCCCACTTACAGAATGAGCCCCTCTTTACCATCAGATCCCCCACTCACTGAAAGAACCCCCCCTCACCATCAGATCCCCCACTCACAGAAAGTACCCCCCTTTACCATCAGATCCCCCACTTACAGAAAGTACCCCCCTTTACCATCAGATCCTCCACTCACAGAAAGTACCCCCCTTTACCATCAGATCCCCCACTCACAGAAAGTACCCCCCTTTACCATCAGATCCCCCACTTACAGAAAGAACCCCCCTTTACCATCAGATCCCCCACTCACAGAAAGTACCCCCCTTTACCATCAGATCCTCCACTCACAGAAAGTACCCCCCTTTACCATCAGATCCCCCACTCACAGAATGAACCCCCCTTTAACATCAGATCCCCCACTCACAGGAAGAACCCCCCTTTACCATCAGATCCTCCACTCACAGTAAGTACCCCCCTTTACCATCAGATCCCCCACTCACAGAATGAACCCCCCTTTAACATCAGATCCCCCACTCACAGGAAGAACCCCCCTTTACCATCAGATCCTCCACTCACAGAAAGTACCCCCCTTTACTCCCTGTGCACTGTGTCCCGCACATGTCCTCCAGGCTCCACTAGTTTTGGCTTCAGCTCAGTGGAGGCAGGTGGAGCTAAGTGTTAGGCGCGCACGGAGGAGGAGGAAGTTAAATCCTCCTCCGCTCTGTATTCTGGGGCATCGCTCTGGTGATGTCACTGGTTGCTACACGCCAGGCGGGTAGCAACCATTTCGGGCAGTGAGCCAACAGCTGTGGAACTACAACGTAAAGCGGGTCTCGGCCAGCCTGCCCAGCCAAAACAAGTGACAGTCGGTAAAGCGGCGATGGTGGCCTTTTTAGGGGGCATCAGATCGGCACAGGGGGCAATCCAGGGACACTGTATTGTCCCGGAATGAAAGGATCCTGTCACTGAAAACGGCCCACTGAGCCATCGGCCCACCGGGAAACTCCCGGTAGTCCTGATGGTCAGTACATGCCTGTCTTGGGAGTGGGGGACCCCACGCCATTTCTTTTCTAATTTTTCCCCCTTCAAGCTCCATACCAGACTCAAAGGGAATGGTATAGTCGGATCCCATTTATTAAAGTCGCATGGAAGTCGGACATGAAGTCGCATGGCAAAATCGGATCAGAAGTCGTGCAACTACCGTGTCCGAACAGTCTGAACATAGCCTAAGGGAGGCTTAAAACCCCTGTCTGTTTTTTTTAGAGGGGGGTGGGGTTTACCATGTGTCCCATTTCAGAGATTTCCCTTTACTTCCTGTTCCATAGCCAAAACAGGAAGTGAGAAGAAATCCCTCCAAATTGAGGGAACCACGGGGTGTCACCAACTAGTGTCCCCTTTGGAAGATTTCACCTATATTACTGTTCTGATGTCAACCCAAAATTTGGGATTTTCTTATGCTTTCATTTTTTATGATAATGGAAAAATGGAACAAATAGGGTGAAATCTCGCTAATGGGGGCAAAAACAGGAACAAAAACCTGACAGATGCTTTAATCCTTCTCCATTCTAGCCAAAACTGAAAAAAAAAAGTTTTGCTTTTAGTTACACTTTAATGGTATATTTAAGAGACCAAAAAGGAGCAAAAATGAAAATTGAATTTTTAGGGTTGACATGCACATTAGGGTTAGCATAGGAGCCATTAGACATAAGACCCCTGGCTGTGGTTGGTAACATTAGAAATTGTATGCCAAAATGCAAACTAATAGGTCCTATTTTTTTAGAGAGCGAATTAAAAAAAATTGCCTACAAGCCTACCTGCTTAATGAATAGTATAGGCGACAAGATCCTGTGTTTGAGCATTGCACAACCGTATTTTAATGTCGTTTTTTTAGTATGTTGCTGTTGGCAATTAAGGCCCCATTTTTAACATAAGGCCCCATTTACACCTATGCGAATTAGATGTGGCTTACACCACATCTAATTCGCAGGACATTTTAAAATGCATTCATTTGAATGCATCTGGTTCACATATGTGCGTTACATTCGCACTGCGCATTGCCCAAACAAATGTGTGCGTTTTCTGGGCATTGTGGTGCGAATTACAAGCACATTATCTTCTATGGGAACGCATTTGATTCGCAGATGCATTCCGTTCTGAACACGAATTCTCTCCTTCTCCTCACTACACCTCTCCCTGCTCACTGATCCATAGCTACAATGGAGAGGAACTGCTGAACGGCTGTTTTTTCTCTTCGCAGAGAAAACGGAGCTGGAATTCACACCGCACATGTGTGAACCTGGCCTAAATGGTTACCTAGGTGTTGTCTGAGGCCAAGCTCAGGTAACCCTTAAAAAGCTTCAGTTTTTAAAAGTCACTTGCCTTAATAAAAAAATGCTTTATTATGACAAGATGCTGACAAGGTTATTGTCAAGCCTACAGGTTCTATAGCACCCAGCTCTGTTCTTACACATCTTTGGGTATTTCCTCTTCCCAATATTTGTCCATAAGATAAATTTAAAGTTTAATAATAAAAATCGTCTTTCATCTTGCCGGTCCTTAGATGTTGTCAGGAAAGGTTTCACCTGTCAGATCTATGGGCCGAGGTACGAGGTGTACATATACCTGGCAGATGCTGCACACATTTGCCTTGGTCTTGTTCCTTGAGCCCTGACCTGTGTTTGCTAGCTTGTGACCCTGTATCCTGATCCCGACCATGTATCCTGTTTTCCTGTATCCTGACCCTGTATCCTGTTTTCCTGTGACCCTGTATCCTGATCCTGACCCTGTATCCTGTTTTCCTGTGACCCTGTATCCTGTTTTCCTGTATCCTGATCCTGAACCTTTATCCTTCTATCCTGTTTTCCTGGACCCCTGCCCTGCAGCCTGATTCCTTTCGCCTGTTCCCCCTGTCTCCTGTTACCCTCTCTCTGTCCTGTCTTGTTACCAGCCCAATCTGCTTGATCTCCGTGTATGACCCTGGCTTGTTTACAATTACATCTTACTCCTATATATACATTTGGTTTAGGCAGTTATTTGTTATGTGTTACTGGAGTTGGTTGCTGGTTAATCACTGTTTGTCATATTGGAGGTGCGTTTACTTTTGTTTTACTTTCCTTATAATAAATTATATTATTTTCACTTTACACGTGTTTGGTTCATTCTGTTGCGGTTCACACAGTTCTGGTCGCACCAGTCCACCAGTCCATGACAGATGTGATGGCTGCATTAGTTTTCTTTTCCTTTTTTTAGGCTTTTTTGACATGTGACCTTTATTTACTTCCTGTATATATCACACTTCCTGTCTATTCATGGCTACATTGTATCTATGGTGGGAGCCATGGTAATCACACAGCCTGGACTTCAAACATGTCTGCCTTTGTTTTTTTGTTTTTTTTTTTGTTTTTGTTTTTTTTGCCACGTCAGTTAACTTTGTCCAGAGACTGCTTTCAGAGTGAAACTCATATATATCTCAAATCCAGTCACATCATTGTGGCCATTAAAGTTTTTTTATTTTTTTTTAATTTTTTTTTAATATGTTACAATTTGCGTTTACAATGTAAAAATAGTAACAATAGTCCTTGACTACCAAGCAAGTACCGTACAACTTATACCTCAAAGCCAGTTGGCCGCATGCCCTATCGTTACCATTATACATGTTTTTGTGCTATTATTTTTCTCTTAATTGAACCTGCCCCCCCACCCCCCTGTGACCCTCCCTTATTGGACCCCCATGGTTCCAGGACACACCCTTTGAGCAACAACAGTTCTGTACTTTATTCTCACTTATATCTGATCTGCGCTTAACTCGGCCGCACCCCCTTGCTGGGGAGGCGGATACTCGCAGCGCTAGAGTAGCACTGATTGCGGACATGGCATTGCTTGGACCCACAGGTTCCACAATCTCACAAACTTGTTGTAGTTACCCTCCCTAGTGTAAAATGTCCTTTCACTCCACACTGTGGAGTTGACGGTTCTAATCCAATCTTCCGGGGTTGGGGGGATTCTTGATTGCCAGGACTGTGCTAGTAATTTCCTGGCTTGAAACAGGCATCTTGCTGCTGCTATTGCTGTGCTCCTGTCTCTCGACTCGTTGTTGACATGTCCCAACACGCAGGTCTTGGGATCAAGCTCTAGGTTAATTTTGAACGTTATATTTATTTTCTTCAAGATCTCGGACCAATACCTAATTAGTTTTGGGCACCTCCATACCATATGGATTAGGTCACCTGTTCTTCTACATCTAGGGCACTCGTCATTAATTCTACGGCCGAACATAAAAAGCCTTTTTGGCGTGTAGTAGGATCTATGCAGCAGCATCAGGTGGGAGGCCTTTTGTGAGGGTGAGACCGACACCTCTGGTCCAAGTTCCAGGATCCTTTTCCACTCTGTGTCCGTTATCTCCCCCACATCGGCCGCCCATCTGTCCCTGCCCCCAGGGAGGCCTGCCTGCGTGTTTATTCGCTTTGTTAATTGGGTATAAATCTCAGAGATTAACCCCTTAGAGGTCTCTGACTTAATTATTATTTGCAGCAGTGGGATTTTGCACCATGTGGGGGGTTTCCTGCCGAACTGCTTGCTCAAGGCATGCCTAATCTGTAGGTAACTATAAAATGCTCGATTTGGCAGCCCGTACTCATGCCTCAATTCCTCAAAGGATTTCAGGGTATCCCCGGCGTATAACTGTATCAGCCGACTTATCCCGCATCTTTCCCACAGCTTATTACTGTCTACAGACAGTAATTCCTGCAAGTGCTTATTATTCCAGATTGGTGAGTATTCTGAGGTTCCTTTATATCCCATTATTCGCTTAGTTGTTTGCCAGACCCTAGTGATCATTTTAAGTGTCGGGATCCCTCCTTGTAGTGATTCTGCCTCCAGTGCTTCCACAAGTAGACTGTGTGGGCTTCCCTGTAAAATAATTTGAGCACTCTTGTTTCCCCCTCCTATAGTGGCGCATCCGCCAAGTTGTTGTAGCTGGGCTGCCAGGAAATAGGTGGACGGGTGGGGAACCCCCAACCCCCCCTCCGTAACAGGGCACTGTAGTTTTTGTAGGCCTATCCTGACCTGCCCTTTTTTCCATATTAGTTCCCTGAATAGGGATTGAATTTTTTGGAACCACTTCTCCCCAATCCAAACTGGGGAGTTGTGGAGCAGGTACAACAGCTGCGGCAACCAGCCTGCCTTTGTTCATCTCCAATACATGTTGGATTGATGGGACTAGTACGAGGGTTCTTTTAAAAGTTTCCGCACTTTTTAAAATTTTTTTAAGTTCTACCCACCTGGCCACTGTACATAAAGGGCCGGGTGGGCGTTTCTACCTTCTGAATGGACGTTCCTGAACGTCCCTCAAAAGGAGCGTTGCCACACGATCCTGATGCGCTCGTGTCGCCCGGAGACAGCGCATCTTCGATCGGCAGAAGGGCTCTGTGATTGGTCCTTCTGATCATATGATGGCTGTGTCCAATCACAGGCATCATATGATGTAAAAAGAGTCGGCTGTCAGTTGACCGGCTCTGCTTCTCTTCACACGGAGCCTGTCAGTGAGGAGAAGGAGAGCCGGTCTGTGTTGCTGGGGGGGGAATCAGTATGTGTAAAGCACTTTACACTCACTGATCACACAAGTGTCCCCACACAGTAAAACACATCTGTCCCAGTGATCAACATCTGAGCACATCTGTCCCAGTGATCAACCTATGTTCCAGTGATCAACATCTGTGCACATCTGTCCCAGTGAGCAACATCTGTCATCTGCGTACATCTGTCAAGGAAATCAACATCTGTCATCTGCGCACATCTGTGCCAGTGATCAACATCTGTACCAGTGATCACCATCTGCATACATCTGCCCCAGTGATCAACAGCTACACACATTGTCCCAGTAATCAACATTTGTTGAATGTGGTCATTGTGTGGGTAATTCCATTGTCCTGGTGCTTTAGGTGTACCTTTTGCTATGTGTTCGTATAAATTGACAACTTTGTGTAAAATAAAAAAAAAAACGCGTTTTCATTTTCTTTCCACATTTTCCAAAAACTTGTGGAAAAAAATTACATGTTCAAAAGGGTGTGAGAAATAACTTGTAAATATGACGATTTTGTGGGGAAAAAAAATTTTCTTCATTTTCCAAAGCGTTGTGGGGAAAAAATCGCAACTTAAAAAAAACTCACTATGCCTCTTATTAAATACTTTGGACTGTCTTCTTTCCAAAAAGGGGTCATGTGGGGGATATCTGTACTGTCCTGACATTTTAGGGTCTCAAGAAATGAGTTAGGCCATCAGTACATCGGGAATGATCAATTTTCAGTGATACGTAGCATAGCTTGTAGACATAATTTTCACACAAACCAATTATCATACACTGATCAGGATTTTTTTTTACCAAAGACATGTAGCAGAATACATTCTGGCCTAAATTTATGATGAAATTTGATTTTATTGGATTTCTTTTAAAACAAAAGGGAGAGGCGCCTCTGGGTGTAGAAGTATAACAGATTTGTTAAAGAGGAAGTAAACCCTGATGGGTGTTACTTCATCTTTGTTTCCCTGAATTGCATAGTAGCCCATTATGTGACACTTACCTGCAGGAGAAGCCCGCGATGTCCCTGTCTTCCTCGCTAGCAGCGAGCATCCATTCTTCACCCCTCTTCCGGGGCCGCAAACTCCGGCTCTGTGACTGGCTGGAGTCGCATGACGTCACTTCCGCGCATGCGCGCAACAACATGACCTGAGATAGAAACGGCACAGCGTGCCCTTTCTAACTCCAGCACATGCGCAGAAAAAATCACCCTACGCCGATTTGCAAATATCTCCTAGACCGTGCAGGTCTGGGAGATTTTTCAAGCACCTACAGGTAAGCCTTAATCTAGGCTTACCTGTAGGTTAAAGTGGTTGTAAAGGGTTTACAAAAACTTTAAGCACAAATGGTAGGCAACTCACATTTTGGAGGATAAAAAAGGCATCTGGTAAGGCCCAACAGAGTGAGAGGGGGAAGGTTTCATCAGTGGACGGTCCAATCCTGCGCGGGGAGCGCTGTGTTTCCTCGTTCACCGCTTTCTTCTTCACCGCTGATGTAAACAGACAGCCGCGGTGGGGGAGGGCTCAAAACGAGGCCTGGAACACTGATGGTACAGAGGCGAGGATGAATGATGTCACTGGCATGCGACATGTTTCCTGAGCATGTGCACTGCGGGTGACAGGGCAGCCACGCTCCTTTTTCAAGCTGTTAATGGCTTCCCACATTTTCTTGCATTTGCCCCTGTTATATATACAAAGTCCTGAGGGAAATTTGGTTTAATTGCGCCTGCACTTGTCTTATTTCTTTTAAAACAAAAAGTAGAAAATATTATTTTTTTTTTAAGCTAATATCACAAAAAATAAAAAACCCAGTGGTGCATAAGTACCACGAAAAGAAAGCTCTATTTGTGTGAACAAAATGATAAAAATGTAATTTGGGTACAGTGTAGCATGACTGAGTAATTGTCATTCAAAGCTGAAAATTGGTCTGGGAAGGAAGGGGGTAAAAGTGCCCAGTATTGAAGTGGTTAACTAAGGTATATATCTAAAAGTGCTGAAACTTTTTGAAGACCCCTCATAATTTAGGTAGGGATATTTTTGCTGTCTTTGTAGCTCACAGGAAGTGACAAGAACCCTGATTTCTGAAAAGGTCAACTGATATTTTCTGTACTCGCTGAAAATGTTCTCAGCCTGAAAAAAAGAAAACGAAGACAGCAACCACATCGGAGGACTGGTAAGCTGAAATATTTTCTGTGCCTTCAGGGCCCATTCACACTTCTCCATTCCGGTGCATTAGGTTAAAAGCATGTGTGTGTTGATATGTGTTGCAATAAAACAGCCATTTTGGGATCACGGCAGAATCACTGTGATTTTGAGATCGGTGGGCAGAATCGCAGCCATCTTGCTGTGATCCCAAAACGGCTCTGCTCCTCCACGCTCATTTGAGCGCTGAGCTGTGGAGGGGTGGGGAGCGGCCGTCTCAGCAACTTGCTGAGAGGCTGAGACGGGCATCAGTCCAAGCACCTGGCGGATCCAGTCTTCCAGAGTTGGGATGACGCGGTGTCTGGACTGATTCCTGTGACATCAACCAGGGGCGTTGCTAGGGGGTGGCTATTGGGGCCATAGCCCCGAATCTGAGGCCCAAAGCCCCGAGTCTCTTGCCGCGGGGTCCCTGCCTAACCAGCAGGTTGCAGGTGCTGTGGCGGGCAGGCTGGCTGCATGAGAGAGGCGGAGGAGAAGAGAGAAGCGAACGGGCGGTTGAGCAGAAATTACACCTCTCTCCGTGCGCCACACATCAGCGCTCTTCAGTTTGGGAGCGGGGAGCAGCAGAGAAATGACATCATCTCTCACTGCCCGCCACACATCAGCGCTCTTCCGTCCTCACAGCACGGTGGAGTGGAGGTCACGTGCTTCCTGGCATCGTGGAGCTCCACTTTGCAGCCAGACCCCCTTGCTTCAATGTGAGGGGGGGGGCAGTGAGATGACATCATCTCTCACTGCCCGCCCCACATCACCGCTCTCCTGCCCTCACTAAATGGACCAGTGCTGTCAGCCTGCCACCAATGCCAGTGACGTGGCAAGTGACAATCTGCAAATGGTGCCAGGAGACGTGGCAAGTGACAGTCTGCAAATGGTGCCAGGAGACGTGGCAAGTGACAATCTGCAAATGGTGCCAGGAGACATGGCAAGTGACAATCCACATCTGGTTCAACCATTATGCCATGATGATTGAAGCGCCAACACCAGCCAGCGCCCATGAAAAATTGCTTACCACCGGTCTCTTACCCCCCTGCGGACATGCAAAAAGCTTGGTGACCGCTGCTATGGGCTCTAGCCCCAGATATTTTTCAGACCTAGCAACGCCCCCGGCGTCAACAGAGAGTGGACTTTAGACCGCTCTCTGCTGAAAATGGGTCACAGGAGTGCAAAACGAATTGCACTCCTGTGACCCAGAGGAGAAGCCCAGCCAAAGGAGCTCAGGCTGGACTTCTCCTTTTAAGCCTTGTAGCATAAAATGTCCAGCACTTTCCTGAGCCTGGTAAGCCAAAATGCTGCATACAGTCGTCCATACAAGTGAACAGCTGTACAAGGCCACTGGTCTTGTTACTACCTCTTCTATGAATGAAACTAGGGTTGCACTGATACCATTTTTTAAAGGAAAGTACAAGTACCGATTAGGGTAGCACCTTATCCCTTTAAACCCAAACATGTATTAATTAAACAGGTTCTGTGGCTAATTAAGGTAGTAATTAAACTCACTTAGTGCCTTATCTGCATTAAACTAGCCTCAGAACCTGCGTAATTAACCACTTGCCGACTAGCCGCCACAGTTGTACTGCAGCAGAATGGACGTTATGTTACGTCGCTTCGCCCTGTGGCCACTGGGGGCGTGGCATCCGCTGCTCTCCCCCGGAGCCGATGCGAGTGCCTGGCGGTCACGATCACCACCGGGCTCCCGCGATCGGTGCTGACACACGGAGAACCGGGATCTACCATGGGTCCTGGGTCACTCCTGGAGCCGGTTTGACGCCGGGGACCTTGCCTGCCACCGTGTGTGTAAACACACAGTTTCCGGTTCTCTGAGGGGAGAAGAGACAGATCGTCTGTTCATACAAAGTATGAACAGCGATCTGTCATCTCCCCTACACAGTCCCCTCCCCCCTTCAGTTAGAACACAGAGAGGGAACACAATTAAACCCTTGATCTCCCCCTAGTGTTAACCCCTTCCCTGCCAGTGACATTTTTACAGTAATCAATGCATTTTTATAGCACTGATCGCTGTATAAATCCCAATGGTCCCAAAAATGTGTCAAAATTGTGCGATGTGTCCACCATAAAAATCTCAGATCGCCGCCATTACTAGTAAAAAAAAAAAAAATTAATAATAAAAATGCCATAAAACTATCCCCTATTTTGTAGACGCTATAAATTTTGAGCAAACCAATCAATATACGCTTATTGTGATTTTTTTTGTTGCCAAAAATATGTTAAAAAATACATATTGGCCTAAACTTAGAAAAAAAATGTTTTTTATATATATTTTTGGGGGATATTTATTATAGCAAAAAGTAAAAAATATTGCGTTTTTTTTTTAAATTGACGCTCTTTTTTTGTTTATAGTGCAAAAAATAAAAACAGCAGAGGTGATCAAATACTACCAAAAGAAAGCTCTATTTGTGGGAAAAAAAGGACGCCAATTTTGTTTGGGTGCAACATCGCAGGACCGCGCAATTGTCAGTTAAAACGACGCAGTGCCGAATTGCAAAAAGTGCTCTGGTCAGGAAGGGGGTAAAATTTTCCGGGGCTGAAGCGGTTAATATGTGTTCAGGTTTAATAAGGATGAGGTGGCAACCCTAGTACCGATCCTTTTGGTCAAGTACTCGCCGATACCAAGTACCGATACCTTTTGTGGTGCGATTTGAGCCCATACAAAATGACTGGGTTTATATCGCACTGCAAAGAATTGCATGTGATTTGAACAGAAATGCGGTGTGATTCCTGTCCGAATCGCATGCAGTTTCTTGTACTGTTACATAGTTACATAGTTAGTCAGGTTAAAAAAAGACACAAGTCCATCTAGTTCAACCATAAAAAATAAATAAATAAAATAAAAAATATCATACAATCCCATATACCCAATCCTATAACCACAGTTGATCCAGAGGAAGGCGAAAAAAACCCCAGAAAAGTATGATCCAATTTGCTACAGCAAGAGAAAAAATTCCTTCCTGATCCCAGAGGATTTTCCCTGGATCAATTTTACCTATAAATGTTAGTACCCAGTTATATTATGTACATTTAGGAAAGAATCCCAGGCCTTTTTTAAAGCAATCTACTGAACTTGCCAGAACCACCTCTGGAGGGAGTCTATTCCACATTTTCACAGCTCTTACTGTGAAGAAACCTTTCCATATTTGGAGATGAAATCTCTTTTCCTCTAGACGTAAAGAGTGCCCCCTTGTCCTCAGTGTTGACTGTAAAGTAAATAACTCAACACCAAGTTCACTATATGGACCCCTTATATATTTGAACATGTTGATCATATCCCCCCTTATTCTCCTCTTCTTAAGAGAGAATAAATTCAGTTCCTCCAATCTTTCCTCATAGCTGAGCTCCTCCATGCCTCTTATCAGTTTGGTTGCCCTTCTCTGCACTTTCTCCAGTTCCCTGATATCCTTTTTATGAACTGGTGCCCAAAACTGAACCGCATATTCCAGATGAGGTCTTACTAATGATTTGTACAGGGGAAAAATGATATCTGTCTCTCTGTAGTCCATACCTCTCTTAATACAAGAAAGGACTTTGCTCGCTTTAGAAACCGCGGTTTGGCATTGTATGCTATTATTGTGTGAACCCAGGCTGAAGTGACCATGACAAGCCTGGGTTCATACAGGAGTGATGCGGGAAACCACATGTGATTCAGACAGGAATCGCAGCTCCTGTTTGAATCACATGCGATTTTTGCAGTGCGATTTAATCCCATGTATGGGCTCAAATCGCACCGTGAAGGTATTGGTTTGAGTATCGGAGCATTTGCACGGGTATGAGTACTCATGCAAATGCTCAGTATCAGCATCAGTATCGGTGCATCCAGTGATGGCGAACCATGGCACCCCAGATGTTTTGGAACTACATTTGCCATAATGCTTAACTACACTGCAAAGTGCATGAGCATCATGGGAAATGTAGTTCCAAAACATCTGGGGTGCAAAGGTTCGCCATCACTGCCAGGCGTGCAACCCTAAATGAAACATGATTGATGAATGGAGAGAGTGGACCTATCAATCATCCACCAGTCCTCCATTCTTAGATCCTGGTTCATTAATAGAAGCTCTAGTATGGCTTTTATGATTAGAGTAGCTGAACAGAAAGGGTAGGCATAGTCAGGCACTCTTGATGAAAACCTGTGAGAGCCCCCCAATTCTATTAACCCCTGCCGCACCAGAAGATTGTGGGGGTAGGGCATGCACAGAGGAGGATTTCAACTAAAAGAAGAGGCATCAGCACATGGACACATCTTACTGACTGTAAATTATGTCCCTTGTGCTGATTTTTCTGTTTTGTTTTGTTTTTTTGGCTTCACTTAGGCTTTAATATAGGTTCGTATATTTTCCAAGGAGTGATTTTTTTTTTCTGCGCATCGGCTGCTGTCATAACCAGGAAAGAAAGCAGCAGAAGCATCAACACCTCTTGTAGTAGAAATGGGACTCTGAGGTGATTGGGAACAGGGCCAGAAACAATGGGTATAAGACCATTGCAAGTAACTCAGCCCTTGAATTTAATCTATAGGTAAATATCAAATTTTAGTGGTTTAAACTAGTAAGCAAACCCCTCAACATTTTCTGTAAGCCAGTCATTCACAACCTTTTTACTCCAGAGGGATCCTTGAAATAATTTTCAGGTCTTAGGGATCACCTGCTAAGATTACTACATCATGGATCATTGGGGAAATGCCCCTTACACTGGTGGTAGTGAGGAAAATACCACTTATATTGGGGGTCAGTGGAAAGTATGTCTTCCTTACAGCAGTGGTTAGTGCAAAGAATGCTCCCTCTTATGCCCCGTACACACGGTCGGACTTTGTTCGGACATTCCGACAACAAAATCCTAGGATTTTTTCCGATGGATGTTGGCTCAAACTTGTCTTGCATACACACGGTCACACAAAGTTGTCGGAAAATCTGATCGTTCTGAACGTGGTGGTGTAAAACACGTACGTCGGGACTATAAATGGGGCAGTGGCCAATAGCTTTCATCTCTTTATTTATTCTGAGCATGCGTGGCACTTTGTCTGTCGGATTTGTGTACACACGATCGGAATTTCCGACAACGGATTTTGTTGTCGGAAAATTTTATATCCTGCTCTCAAACTTTGTGTGTCGGAAAATCCGATGGAAAATGTGTGATGGAGCCTACACACGGTCGGAATTTCCACCAACAAGGTCCTATCACAGGAAAATCCGACCGTGTGTATGGGGCATTACAGTGGTGGTCAGTGGGAAAGAATGCCTCCTCGCCCTTACAGTGGTGGTAAGAATATCACCCTTACAACCAGATGAACAGATCACTGGTGTCATGCCTCTGGCTCTTCCAAGTGGTGTTGAACCTTGAACTATGCAGGCACCATTAGGCGAGAGGTCAGTTAGCCACAGCTCAAGGAACCCCCAGCAACCTCTGAAGGAACCCTTGAGTTCCGCAGATCCCTGGATGACAATGGGTGTTGTAAGCTGAAGGTCAGCCTTGCTAATAAAAAGAAATAGACTTATGCGCTACTTAGTGTAAAGATTACAAATAAAATAAAATGCAATCAAGTGGTAAAGTGTGGTGCAATTATAAATAATATAATAAAGCTGCCAAACTCCTGTAGTTTCACTAACACCAACGCTAATAAATGTGCATATTAATGGAGCAGCGCTAAATAAGAAATAAAACACCAATGATCATACAATCATAATACAAGGAATATGTACAAGGCATAAAAAGTGAAAAAAAATGATAAAAATTATGAAAATAAATTAAATAAAAAGTCCAGTGCAAAAAAATGTGAATATCAATAGCAATAATGATGAGTGCTTGACAAACAGATCCCAGTGTCAGCGATCATACATTTGTGCTGAATCCCCCCCAAAAAAAGAAAGCAAACTCCGCCACCATGTGCAAACTCCAGCACTTCAGAAAAAGGAAGCACAATAATATTACCTATTTTCATTTGTTGAGGTTTTCTTTGTGTTATTGCTGTTGTGCAAATTATAAATCCAGAAATTGTTTTGTAATTTTATTCTTCCAAAAATTACAAATGTATTCAACTGATCAATACCCATACATACTGAATAAATCAGAAAATAAAATTTTATTTGCTTCCAGACAATAACATCCATGTGTTTATTTCTTGTCTATACAACAAATGACAGATGCAAGCCAAACAATGAACAAAATCACATCAGCAAAGAGTAATGAACTGAAAGGAACACTTTTCCAAGGAATGAAGTAAAAACCTGGTGATTGGTGACAGCAATGTAGTATAAGAGACTTCCAGAAGATGATATATATGTACAGTTCAATAAAAATGGATTTGCTTTATAGCAACTTAGTTTATTAAAAACTGTGTTTAAACATAAAACCTTTAAATTAAACTTGATTCAGAGGACACAATACCTGCAAAAAAAGACTTTAAAGTACAGCTGTCACGATCCTAGAGGGAAAACAGATTTTTAGAAACAAATTTCAGCAATTTGTTCCTCCTGTTCATCTCTTGGAGGGTTGGGAACCCCAAACCATGGGTGCTTTTTTAAATACTAATTGTGACCTTTACCAAAGCTAATCCCGCCTCTTCTATGCCTCTCTTTTGGCCTGAGGGTACAGAACCATTTGGCAAGTGTTATGATGCCCCCTGGCACACTCACCCTAAGTGGCAATGGGTCTTTACCAGAACTCCTAATGGTGGAGAAGACTAGGAAGCCTATTGGTCTCAGTTTTCTTTGCTGCAACTGCCACTAGGTTGTGGGCCTCAGGGCTATAACAGCAGGGGAGTGACTGCAACAGAAAAGCTTTGGAGACTAGAAAGTGGTCAGGTTAGGTAGAGGTCTTGTCAAGCGAGAAAGTAGTCAGGTCCAGGATGGGGGCTCAGCAGGCTAGAGTATTCAGGTCCAGGCAGGAATAGATATAGACAAGACAGTATTCAGGTCAAAGCAGGGGTCATGGGAGGCAAAAGAGTAGTCAGGTCTGGGCAGGGATCATGGCACGTGAGAGAGTAGTAAGGTCCAAGCCGGAAACAAAGCAGGCAAAAGAGTAGTCAGGTCTAGGCAAGGGTTGAAGCAGGGAAGAGAGTAGTCAGGTCCAAGCAGGGGACAAGGCAGGCAAAAGAGTTGTCCGGTCTAGGCAAGGGTTGAGGCAGGAAAGAGGGTAATCAGATCCAGGCAGGGGTCGAGGCAGGCGACAGGCCAAAACGTATTCAGGTCAATTCAGTAAGGCGACAAACGGGCAACTGGCAGCTAAGTACTTTAGCTATCAGGTAGCTGGCGATAAGACTTGGCAACAGCCACTTCGAAGACTGGTGCTTAAATACTCTGCTGGTCACTCCAGTTAGACCCTGTCTAAACAGTTCTCTCACAAGAGGGTCTGCAGAAACGGCTCTCTACACTATATGGGACCTTGCTTAGGACTGACTCCCCCAAAATTGATAAATTGTGGGAACTCTGGAAAGCAGACATTCCCCCAATAGACTGGGAGGACTGTCTTGAGCAATGCCCCAAGTTGGTAGTCTCATCAAGAGACAAGTTAATACAAACAAAAACTACTACATCGGGTTTTTTATACACTAGTAAGACTCCACAAAATATACCCAGACAGAGACCCTCATTGCCCACATTGTCAAACCCAGATGGGTACATTTTTTTCATATGCTTTGGGAGTGCCCCAAGATACAGACCTTTTGGTTAGCGATCTTTGACATGATTAATACTAAATTGAACCTATCGATTCCCATGTCTCAGGATGCGCAGCGATCGCATCATAGCAAGCTGTTAATTGCCTTTTTAGCATAGAATAATAAGAAATCATCTGCAAATGGTCTTCCTCTGCTCTGTCTACTTGGATGGCTATGATTGATGCTGCGTTGCCCATTTACAAACTGACATACATCAGTCGTGGCTGCCCCTTGAAATTTGAGAAGGTGTGGACTTCCCAATAAGGTGGGGTTTCTATACTGAACTGTTGTACCACCACATAGACTTGAATATAGCCTCTCTCCTTCCCCTCTCCCTCACTTCTTCCATTATGTGCCTCCCCTCTCCTTTCCTTCCTGGGACACTTCCAGGGGAAATTTAGCCCTCCCTCCAGATGTATATGCTATGGAAGATATTATAGGATTGTTTGGAAGAGGGTCACTCCTTCCTTCTAAACATTGCTGAACGGTCTTTATTTGTTCCCCCTTATTTTATATCATTTTAATTTAGTTAACTTTATTGTCAACTGTCATACATGCACAACCTGTTTCTATATTACTACCATTTCAAGTTTGGTTGTTTCCGTTTTTCTTTCTGTATGTTTTATTATTTTATCCTTCGATAAAGCAATCCTGATTGTTGAAAAAAATAAAAATATTCTTCTGGTCCGAAGATACACCCAGCATTGTTGTAACTGGTTGGTAACTCTGAAAGTCCTGAGGATAGTGGAGGTCCTAGGAATCCTGGAAGGCCCAGCAGGAATTCTGCAAGTACTGTAACAAAGTGCCTTAAAGTGGTTGTAAACCTCAGATATTAAATATAAACAAAGCATATCCCTCTATAGTTTGCACTTGTCTTAATTCAGAACACTAATGCCCTGTACGCACGATCGGACATTCCGACAACAAAATCAATGGATTTTTTCCGACAGATGTTGACTCAAACTTGTCTTGCATACACACAATCACACAAATCTTGTCGGAAATTCCGAACATCAAGAACGCGGTGACATACAACACGTACGACGAGCCGAGAAAAAGGAATTCAATAGCTAATGCGGCTCTTCTGCTTGATTCCGAGCATGCATGGAACTTTGTGCGTCGGAATTGTGTACACACAATCGGAATTTACGACAACGGATTTTGTTGATGGAAAATTTGAGATCCAGAACTCAACTTTTGTGTGAAGGAAATTCCGATGGAAAATGTCCGATGAAGCCTACACACAGTTGGAATTTCCGACAACAAGCTCCCATCGAACGTTTTCTGTTAAAAAAATCCGACCGTGTGTACGGGGCATAAGTGTAATTTCTGTCTGCTGCTATCAGCATGAATCACTTTTGACAAGTTTACCTGACACCAAGAGAAAATAGGTGACGGGGTGGGATCACACAATTTGTGATTGACAGCCTCAGCTCTGTTCCTGTGTGCTGTGTGAAGGGGAGGTGTCCCTTCAGTCCAATCAGCACTCAGAGCTCTCCTCACTGAGCTCTGCAGAGTGTAACTTCAGCTCTCCACCCATGATAAATGCTTAAGGGTCTCCGCTCAGGCTGTTGAAGTCCTGCTCTTCAGCTCTGTAACTTCAGCTCTCCATCCTCTTTTTTTTCTGACAATATTGAGTACAAATTTTAGAAACTGCAACCATTTTTATACACAGTCCCCCCATTTTCAGGGACTCAAATGTAATTGGACAAATGAATATAATCATAAATAAAATGTTCATATGTAATATTTTGTTGAGAATCCTTTACTGGCAATGACTGCCTGAAGCCTGGAACCTATGGACATTACCAAAGACTGGGTTTCCTTATTTATGATGCTTTGTCAGGCTTTAACTGCAACTGTCTTCAGTTCTTTGTTTGTGGGTTTTTCTGCCTTTAGTTTTGCCTTCAGCAAGTGAAATGCATGCTCAATTGGGTTGAGATCAGGTGATTGACTCAGCTATTGCAGAATATTCCACTTCTTTTCCTTCAAAAGCTCCTGGGTTGCTTTTGCAGTGTGTCTTGGATCATTGTCCATCTGTACTGTGAAGCCTCGTCCAATCAACTTTGCTGCATTTGGCTGAATCTGGGCTGACAGTATATCTCTAAACACTGCAAAATCCACCCATGCCATCACACTGCAAGCTCCACCATGTTTTACAGATGTTGTTGTGGGCTTTGGATCATGAGCTGTTCCAAGCCTTCTCCACACTTTTTTCTTCCCGTCATTCTGGTACAGATTAATCTTAGTTTCATCCGTCCAAAGAATGCTTTTCCAGAGCTGGTCTGGCTTTTTTAGATTTTTTTTTGGCAAAGTCTAATCTGGATTTTCTATTCTGCAGGCTTATGAAGGGTTTGCACCTTGTGGTAAACCCTCTGTATTTGCTCTTGTGAAGTCTTCTCTTGATTGTAGACTGTGACAATTATACGCCCACCTCCTGGAGAGTGTCCTTCACTTGTCTGGATGTTGTGAATGGGTTTTTCTTTACCATAGAGAGGATCCTGCAAACATCCACCACTGTTGTCTTCCTGGGACGTCCAGGCCTTTTTATGTTGCTGAGCTCACCAATGCGTTCTTCTTTCCTCAGAATGTACTGAACTGTTGATTGGCCACTCCTAATGTTGCTGCTATCTCTCTGATGGATTTCTTTCGTTTTTGAAGCCTAATGCCCCGTACACACAATTGGACATTCCAACAACAAAATCCATGAATGTTGGCTTGCATACACACGGTCACACAAATCTTGTCGGAAATTCCAAACGTCAAGAACGCGGTGAGGTACAACATGTACGACCAGCCGAGAAAAATTAAGTTCAATAGCCAGTGCGGCTCTTCTGCTTCATTCTGAGCATGCGTGGAACTTAATGCGTCGGAATTGTGTACACATGATCGGAATTTGTGTCAACGGATTTTGTTGTCCAGATCTCATAATTTTGTGTGACAGAAATTCCGATGGAAAATGTCTGATGGAGCCTATACACGGTCAGAATTTCCGACAAAAAGCTCCCATCCAACATTTTTCTTCAGAAAATTCGACCATGTGTACGGGGCATTACAATGGCTTGTTTCACTTGCATGGAGAGCTCCTTTGAACGCATGATGTAGGTTCACAGCAATAGATTCCAAATGCAAATACCACACTTAGAACCAACTCCAGACCTTTTACCTGCTTTAGGCTGGATTCACACCTATGCATTTTTAGTGCTTTTTGCATTTTGCAGATTTGCACTACAGAACATGTTCCATAGGAAACCATGGTAGATGGACTGTAGTTCAAATCTACAAAATGCAAAAAGCACGAAAAATGCATAGGTGTGAATCAGGCCTAATTGATGAAGAATTAACAAAGGAGTAGCCCACACCTGGCCATGAAACAGCTTTTGATTCAATTGTCCAATTACTTTTGGTCCCATGAAAAAGGGAGGGAGGCTGTTCTTAATAGCTGTAATTCCTAAACCCTTCTTCCGATTTGGATGCATGTACCCTCAAATTAAACCTGAGAGTGTGCACTTTCAGCCTATATTCATTATATAACTATATCTTAAATATGTTTTGGTAAATAACTGAAAAAAAACTCAAATTATGCCTGTGTCCAAATATATATGGACCTAACTGTGTGTAGGGGGATTTGTTTTGTGTATCACCTGAGGCCATAGCTCCCAACTGTCCCTGATTTGGAGGGACTGTCCCTGATTTGGAGCAATGTCCCTCTGTCCCTCATTCCTCCTCATTTGTCCTTCATTTTGGTCTGATCTATAAAGTTGTATATAAAATGCACTTTTTATCTATCAAAAAGTGTTTTCCAGCGCTAAACCTTTCATCTGATTTCTAAATTGCTGCATTTGTAAATTCCAAAAGCCAATATAAAGGAATAGTAGTGGTAAAAAAAAGCACTTGTGGGTTTAACCAATCTTGTTTTTTTGTACAATTGGAAAGGGGTGTGTCCTATGTCTGCATACTTTTGCTGATAGGTGTCCCTCATTCCCATCTCAAAAAGTTGGGAGGTATGCCTGAGGCCAGTCACTTTACAGAGTATACAGTAGGTAAGGCATACTTCCCAACTTTTTGAGATGAGAATGAGGGACACCTTTTAGCAAAAGTATGCAGGCATAGGACACACCCCTTGCCACGCCCCCTTAAAAGGAGAATTGTACAAAAAAACAAGATTGGTTAAACTCACAAGTGCTTTTTTTACCACTACTATTCCTTTATATTGGCTTTTGGAATTTACAAATGCCGCAATTTAGAAATCAGATGAAAGGTTTAGCACTGGGAAACACTTTTTAAGATAGATAAAAAATGCATTCTATATAGATCAGACCAAAATAAGGGACAAATGAGGGACGGAGGGAACAGAGGGACATTGCTCCAAATTAGGGACAGTCCCTCCAAATCAGGGACAGTTGGGAGTTATGGGTAAGGGTTTACAACAATTTTAAAGTGAAGCGGGGTTTGCCTGTGCACAGCAAATCGAAAGGTTCACGTTAGGGTTCCTGACCCTCTAGGAAGAGGACCGGAGGTATGTGTTGACTCTATAAAGTTCTGAGTTTTGTTTATAAAACTTGTCAGCACTGTCTGTGTAGGAGATAGTTTAACGAATCAGATCGCATAGGTGAGAACATCCATGCAATCGGATTCCAGTGCGGGGGGGAAAAAATGTTCCTGCACTATTTTTCTGCGAATCCAATGCGAGTTCAGCCATACAAACTGTATGGCTGAATACGCATTGCACAGACATTGCATGCGATCATCACCACAGTGCAGGTGCGAATCACTTGCGATGTCTGTGTTTCCACAAGTGTGAACCTGGGCTCACTTTGCAGTCTATGTGTGCCGCCACTATCTAGTTTCCTATGCACATATCTGAGAATCCTAAAATCTATTCTACTGGGATCAACTTATATATAGTATGTGACAGACTGGCTTCACTATCTCTGCACGGTGGGGACTTCATTGTGACAGTCTGTACAATAGGTGATTTTTCTGATTACATGCAAGGAGCTTTATTTATTTGCTACTTTTTTAATTTACTCATTCATTATAAAGAATAGTAATTGTCATTTAAAACAGACTAGACTAGGGGTCTCCAGACTTTCTAAACAAAGGGCCAGTTTACTATCCTTCAAGCTTTAGAGGGGCTGGACTGTGGCCATTGGGAGTGGATGTCCTGGTGTCACTGGAAGTAAACAGTGTCCCCTCTTTAGGCCACTTTCACACTGAAGACTGGCGGTAAAGCGCTGCTCATTTTTGCGGCGCTTTACCGGCGCTGTGCAGGCGGTAGCGGGGCGCTTTTAGCCCCAAAGAATGGGTTAACAAGAGGTTAAAAGCACCCCGAAAAGCACTGCTGCCAAATCAGCAGCGCTGCCCATTCATTTCAATGGTCAGGGCGTTTGGGAGCGGGGTATACCCCGCTCCCGCATCATCCCAAAGATGCTGCCTGTTTTTTTCCAGTGCTGCAAGCGCACCGCCCCAGTGTGAAAGCACTCGAGTTTTCACACTGAGGTGGCTTGAGAGGGGCTGTTCAGGCGCTTTACAGGTGCTATTTTTAGCACTAAAATGCCTGAAAAGTGCCTCAGTGTAAAAAAAGTTTTAGGGGGAAGAATAGTGTCCCATTGTTGGCGTCAGTGGGAGGAATAGCGCCCCATCGTTGGTGTCAGTGAGAGGCATAGTGCCCCATCATTGCTGTCAGTGTGAGGAATAGCGCCCCATCATTGCTGTCAGTGTGAGGAATAGCGCCCCATCGTTGGTGTCAGTGGGCGGAACAGTATCCCATCATTGGTGTCAGTGGGAGAAATAGTGTCCCATCATTGGTGTCAGTGGGAGGAATAGTGACCCATCTTTGGTGTCAGTGGGAGGAATAGTGACCCATCTTTGGTGTCAGTGGGAGGAATAGTGTCCAATCATTGGTATCAGTGGAAGGAATAGTGCCCCTACATTGGTGTCAGTGGGAGGAATAGTGCCCCATAATTGTGTCAGTGGGAGGAATAGTGCCCAATCAGTGGGAGGAATAGTGCCCCTACATTGGTGTCAGTGGGAGGAATAGAGCCCCATCATTGGTGTCAGTGGGAGAAATAGTGCCCCATTGTAGGTCTCAATGGCTTGAACTTTACCCCACTGTTGCTGACAGTGGTGGGGAGGAATAATGCCCCAAAGGCCGGATAAAAGCAAGCAAAGCCCCTGTGCCTCAGTTTGGAGACCACTGGACTAGAGCAACAAAACTTTCCCTTTATTTCCAAGTGAAAACATAACTTTCAATTGTGTTGTATTACTATATTATTTTTTATAACTTGTATTTGAAATTCGGCCAGTTCAGCAGGGACCAGCCAAATTTCAATCCATGTATGGGCAGGCTTGGATGTATACAAGTCGATCTATCGATCAACTTGTGGACAACCAGCCTGTCTGATTATTCCTGAACGATCATTGCCGCCAGCTACAGCCAGTAACACTGGTCATTGTATTCTGATGGCAGGAAAGGCCCCTCACTAGCGGAACACACTAGCGCTGTGGGAAGGATTCCCCTATCAGTGTATAGATGGGGAAATCAGCACATTTTTTTAGTTTAATGAAAAAAAAAATGGTTCAATCTATGGTCAGCCTTAATTAACCAATCCAGCACTACTTATGGAATCCCATGCACATGTTTCCTTTACACTATTGCAATGTGAGAAGCAGTAAAACCAGTGTTTTACCACTGGCTACCGCAACGCATGGTAATGCTATGTGGTACAGCATGATAGCTTAGTGCAGGGGCCTTCAAACTATGACCGCAAACTATATCCAGCCGCTATAAGATTTTATCTGGCCTGCAGCTAGTCAGTGGTACATCCCCAATTTACATAGATTGAGATTTAAGGTCAGCAGGGGCAGATGATGGTCCTTGCTTCAACCTCCCCTCCCTTCCCTCAAGCCAAACCCAGACTCTGTAACAGAGACCCTAATGGAACCCTGAGGTAAGGGTGACTATGGTGGGGACTCTTATGTAAGGGGGACTCTGATGTAAGGGGGAGGACTCTAATGGGGACTTGAGTGGGGGAAGATGGTAGTTGCGCTGTGATGAAGGGGGGGGGAGGGGGAGCTACAAAGATGACTAAAGTGGCAAAGTGAACTAAAAAAGAAACGGGCCAATGCATGAATGGATCCTACATGCTAAAAGAACATGGTGAGGATGCAGTGCAGTGCAACGTAGCTGATTACCATGACTATAATGTTAGGGGCATAGGCTTTGTCTGCCCGTAACATTATAGTCATGTTGATCAGCTACGTTGCACTGCACTGCATCCTCGCCATGTTCTTTTAGCATGTAGGATCCATTCATGCATTGGCCCGTTTCTTTTTTAGTTCACTTTGCCACTTTAGTCATCTTTGTAGCTCCCCCCCCCCCCTTCATCACAGCGCAACTACCATCTTCCCCCACTTTTGTCTCATTTGTCCTGCTTTGGATCAGTACTTAGGTGTTGCAGCAGTGTCATTTTAGCGTAGCCCCCCCCCCCCCCCCCCGACAGCGCAGGAGTTTCCACTTTCACAATGGGGACTTGGATGTATTGGAGGAATCTGATGGGGACCCTGATATAAGGGAGGACTCTAAAATAAAGGAGGTTCTGATGTAAAGGGGAATCTGATTGGGACTCTGATGTAAAAGATATTCTAATAGGGACTCTAATGTTATGGGCAGGGGCTCTAATGGGGATTTTTGTTAGGCCCGCTAATATTTGTAAAATACACAGTGTGGCCCTCATAATGGGCACTGATTAGGTGGCACTGACAAGGAAGCACCGTATCATATGCCGCACTGATGAGCACTACTAGGCAGCACTGGAGGGCAATGATAGGCAGCATACATAGGTAGCACTGAAAGGCAGCACTGACTCACTAATATGCACTGATTGGTGTCACCGCTGGGGCACTGATGATCAGTGCCCTGATTACCTGTACAGGTCTCCCCTGCGAGGAGGTTCCAAAGATCAACTCTCCTCACCTCACACTCTGTCACTGTGAGCCGAAGAAAGCCCATAAACGGCACTTGTTTACATTTGACCATCTGTGATTGGACACAGCGGATCACATGGGTAAAGAGCCGCGTCATCGGCTCTTTACTGAGATCTGGGTCGTGTTGTGTCGTTTTCTAGGAACACGGCGTGACTGTGATCGCCATGCTGGGCACCCCTGCGGCTGTGAAAGAGCGGCGGTTCTGGGGTGCCGTGATATGACGCCGTCCCAGAACGAGAGTGCATTAAGTGGTTAAAAAAAGTGTGTCCAATGCCACATTTTGAAGCAAGTGTAAACAACCCCTTACCGCTCACCTTGAATGGCACCCCAGCGCTCCTTGTCAGTGCACAACATTGCAACTACACAAGTTTAGTGCGATTGTCTCAAACTTATTTGAAAGTGCAACCATCGGCCGAGAACTTCCCCGAACATGTACCCAAACTGTGATTTAAAGTGGGAGTAAACTCTGGACTGAAAAAAAAAAAGATATATTATATTCAAGTATAAGGGCCCGTTCACACCAGATGCAGTTTTGTGCGCTTTTTTTCTACACTAAAAATGCATGCAGTGTTTTCCATATATTTCAATGGCTCTAGTTCAAACCAAAGAAGTCAGTTACTGCACTGACCAGTGTGAACTAGAGCCATTGGAATACATGGAAAACACTGTCATGCAATTTTAGGGCCAGTTCACACCACAAAAATGCACTCCGGATACGGTCCAGATCAGTTTTTGCTTACAGTTCACACCATGCGCAATTCCAGTGCCTTTGTTATACAATTTGTTCGGTTCCAGTACAGTTCTGGTGTGAACTAGCACTCACTCCAAAAGTCCCTTGTATTGCTCTGAGCCTCCTTCCTTTTTCTATGTGTTGCTGTGATCTGACTTCCTGTTAGAAGATGACTACACTCCTTCTCCATGGTCCCATTGTAGGTAGAAATGTAGCCACTCTCTCTCCCTCACTCCCAGGTGGACCATGGATTGGATTATAGGAGATGTGTTCAGTGGGCGTGTTACCCATGTGCACCTGAGAGCAGCTCTCAGTGTAAGCAGTAGGGAGGGGCGGGGTT